>CM031371.1:24501368-25965492 GCA_018208015.1 Medicago ruthenica | reverse complement strand
GGTAATAATAGTGATAATAATAATAATAATAAAAATGGAATAAATGAACAATAAATAAAAATAATAAAAAAAGAACGATAACAAATGACCCTAAAACGAACCAAAAAATGAGGTATTTTAAAATACCTCCCTGCCGAAATTTCGTCTGAAACGACGAGAGTTTTCGGCTTAAAAGCACGAGAAAAAAACAAAAAATAAAAATGGGTCAAAAAATGGGGTATGACAGTGTTCCTATGAGGCTAGATGTTTGTGTTATCTGGTGCATGCCTCTGATTCCACTTGCAAGCTATCTTTGCCTATATTTCTCTCTTGGAAGTAATCTCATTATATGCTACGATATTTTCTTTCCTTGTTGTGTGCCTATGTTGACGTGAAGGAAACTTTTGTGTATCTCCCAAAGAACTGGCTCTAGAGTGTTTTAGCCAAAATTGTGCCAAAGGGGGAGATTGTTGGGTTTTTGTAGATTGGCTACATTTTGCAAAAACATCTACTAGCCAGATGCTGGGACAAATGCTGTAGCATATGGAACAGCATTATGTGACTTGTGGTTTTCGCGCAAGCTAGCGCTTTATATTTTTGTTACGCAATCTTCCAAAGATTTGCTTGAAGATTTATTTTCCTCTAGCTTGCTGATCAAGGCGCGTGTATCTGATTGAAGATTTGCTTGAAGTTTTATTTGCCTTGCTATTTGTTCCACAAGATATCATTCTATATTTGGAAGTTTTTATTATTTTCTAGAAGATGCTTTCAGCTGGACCGGACAATGTCCACGTGCTATTTTGAAGCCCAAACCTGTGCTATCTCAGTATTATATATTTGTGAAGACAAACCCTAGTAGGGTAACTAAAAACCGTGTGTGTTATCAAAGCATGTGTTTAAGGTTTTTAGGGTTTTGTTTGTTAATTGTGAGCCTTGCTTGTATCTCCCTGATTCAAGCTAAGGACTGAGTTTGTTTGAGTTGTAATTGTAAGCTACTCCTAAGCTTTTAAGTACGGAGTGAGTATGTGTCATTAGAGTGTGTTTCTCTTTGTGTGTTTTGCGTGTTTAATTACAATACTGTGTGTGCTGTTGGTAGGAATTGAGACGGGGTCTCATATCTAGGAGTTCCTAGATAGAGTTGCCACTGGTAGGGTCTAGGTGCAAAGTCAAGTAGTGTGTCTGCGTTGGTCTTTTCACTAGAACTATAATAGTGGAATCATTCCTGGATTGGTATCCCCCAGAGTAGGAGAGTTGCTCCGAACTGGGTTAACAAACTCACTGTGTACTTTTTATTTCCGCTGTGTTTCTTTTAATTTGTGCTTTGTTACGCTGCGATTATTTTAATTGTAGTTCTGAGTAGACAGGTGCTCGAACAGTTGTGCCAACATTGAGCACAGCATCTGTCAGTCAGGTTGCCAGGAATTTCACAATAAAAAACACAAAAACAAATCAATCGTCATTTTTACCCCGAACTACGAGGTTTTGATCCCTCACGGGTACGTAGGCAAATGACCTTGTCCTTCCAAATCATAAAAAAATACAAAAAAAAACATTTTTATTTTCCTTTCTCACTATTCTAATTCATTCTTTTCTTTTTAAAAAAAATAAGCAAGTTATAGCCAAAATAAATAAATAAAATCAAGAGGTTCTCGTAGAGTACTACGAACGTTTAGGGTGCTAACACCTTCCCTAAACGTAACTAACCCCCGAACTCTAATCTTTAAAATTGTGGTAATTTAGAACTTTTTTCCACTTTTCATTTAAAAAAATTAAAAGTTCAGTCGTGAAATAAAATTAGTGAGTCAACGCTAATCAATAGCTTGATCTCCGAAAATCACCGTGACAGAAATGGCGACTTCACTGGGGATTCCCTAAGAGGGTTGAGCCTAACTTGAATTTATTTAATTAATTTGTGATATAACTTGCTTAACATAAAAATAAAAGTGTAAATATGTGCATATGTGTTTTTTTTTTCCTTTTACGTGAGTGGTGAGATAAGTCCTACACCCGGACTTGAGGGAAACATAAGATAGGATGGTGGTATAATCAAAGTGTCTTTCCGAGAGTGAGTTTCGGATGTGGCACATGTGATAACCCCACTCAATGGAGGAATCTTGGAAGTATTACTATGTTGACATGAGTAGTCGTGTTCGGCATCGTTATTTTCAAGTGACCGATGAAGTTGAGGACCTTTAGCTACCTATAACTCATCTTGGCCTTTTTGGACGTAGTGCGGTGGCTAATCAAGAGTAGTCTTGAATTGGTTGATACGCGATACTACACTCAAACGAGACTTTCCTACGAACGTCGTTGGACCGGGAGTAGTCCCGTAATCCGACAATATTCGGAAGTGGTCAATGACTTTGGGAACTTGGTAGAACCCGTGATACAGGTACATTTGAAACCATAGTCCTTACCAAATGGCGTGTTTACCCTTGACTCCAACATTTTGGACTTAACCTCACCATATTTTCTCCGCTTCTTTAACATAATCATGCATACATGCATCCATGCATAAACTCATTTTTTTCATCCAATTACCGAAGGACTTAAACAAGTTTTTTTAAACATCATAGAGGAGCACTAGGAAGTACACCTTCAAGAGCCCTGATTTGTTGAATTTAAGGAAGCTAGGAGTCTTTAGATTTTTTTTTAAAAATCTAGCTTCCACTAAAGAACTTTTGAATTGGTCCCTTGGCTTGGTTTCTAAAAAAGAACTATTTTGTAATGCCTTGATGCTCAAATGAAATGTTCAAACCATGATGTTTACAATTACTTCAACAAAGTCCTTCGATAACAAATCTTTCTTCTTTTTGCATAAGCATAAATCATGCATCATACTGCATCCATAAGTTTCTGAATCGAGTCTCATCCTTTGTTTCATCACAAAGGTCAATCTGCCGCAGTCAAAGAAAGTGGCCCGGCGCATTCATTACAAACCCACTCGCACCTACAACACTCGTGCAGACAAAAGAGAGAAAATGGGTGTGGTCATACAAACACAAGGAGGGGTTTGCCGCAGTTGGGTCGCTGTTGACATTCCCTCAGTTACTCATGGGTCCAAGTGATGTGTTTTCGTTGTCTTGTCTTTCCAAAAGTCCTTTCGTTTCTCCCGAGACGAAAGTGAAATCATGTAGGGCTTTACTTTTGTCTTCAAGTTACCACTATCAATGAAAAATTGTCGTTTCTTTCGCGACTTTTATTTTTATTTTACTGCTTTTCTGGAAAATGGTAACACAAAAAACCCAAAAAATATTTTATTTTATTTTCAATCAATTTCAAAAGGTCTGCGTTTTTTACTCATTTTCTAAAATCAATCATCAATCATATGTAGACTGAACATCAATAAACCCGTTGAACACTGTAACCCTATTGTCTCTCCCAACTTTGATTCCCCTGTCTACGAAGCTGAAGAGAAGGAGGACGAAGAGATTCCCGATGAGATCTCGTGGTTATTAGTATATGAAAGGATTAACTTGGGTTCCGAGGAGCTGCCACTACAGTATTCCTGATAAAATTCCAGATGAATGGTGCCATTGAATCTGCAAAAAAAAAACAAAAAAATACAACAAAAAAGAGGAAAAAAACAAAAAGAAAACAAAAAAGGAAAAATACATCAAGAAGATAGTGCAGAAGATGGTAGCCACTTACAGGATTGGCATGTTACGGTATGCTTTGAATGGGTACCGTACCTCAGTGTGAACTTAACAGGGGCAACCCCTTTCTCTTTAGTCTACGGCATGGAAGCAGTGCTCCCTGTAGAGGTCGAAATCCCTTCGATGAGAGTTCTGATGGAAGCCAAATTGTCTGAGGCTGAATGGTATGATCAACTGAATTTGATTGAAGAAAAACGCATGGCTGCCTGGTGTCATGGTCAACAATATCAGAGGAGGATGAAATAAGCCTTTGACAAGTAGGTTCGTCCCCGTGAATTTCAAGAAGGAGACCTTGTGCTCAAAAAGATTTTATCATTTCAACCGGACTCCAGGGGCAAATGGACGCCTAATTATGAAGGCCCATATGTCGTCAAGAGAGCGTTCTCCGGTGGTGCAATGACTCTTACGACTATGGATGGTGATGAGCTTCCCCGTCCTGTGAATGCCGATGCAGTCAAGAAATACTTTGTCTAAAAAATAAAAGAACAGCTCGGTGAGTCGAAAACCCGAAAGGGCGGCTTAGGAAAAAATGAGCGTCTCGGTGGACTGAAAACCCGAAAGGGCGGTCCAGGCAAAATTTAGAGACATGAAACAGAAAATAATCATCCTGATAGATCGAAAACCCGAAAGGGCGGTCTATGCGAAAATTAAGGATCAAAAGACAATGTAACTGCATCAGGTTGGCCATGACTCACTTGGGGCACATTAGCGGTCAAAGAGACTCTGAATCTGAAGCATCTAAACGGTGGAATTCAAAGTTGTTAGGGAGAATAACGGTTATTGTGTTCAATGTACCTTCCCCTTTATATTTACCATTTTCCAAACTTTGTGAGATCTGTGGAGCCACGCCATTGGCGGGCCACCACTCTGTTAAATGAATTTGAGCATGTGCCTTTTATTTGGAATTCCCATTTATTCGGTTTATAAAATTTCTTCTATTTTTGATGGTAGTACTTGAAGTAAAATATTTTTTCAAAAAAATTATAAATCTTTTTATTTTTGGAAAGCATAAACAACAAACACATTCTCTCTGAATTCATGAATAAGTGAAATGTGCGTCAGTTATCCTGAGAACGGACAAACTCTGCAGGTTAAACATGGTCAATTGCTTGAAAAAAAAAAAGAAAGAAGAAAAAAGAAAAGAGCTCGGTAAGTCGAAAACCCGAAAGGGCGGCTTAGGCAAAAATGAGCGTCCTGGTGGATCGAAAACCTGAAAAGGCGGTCCAGGCAAAAATTAGGGGCATACAAAAAGAATATATTCCCGGTGGACTGAAAACCCAAGAGGGCGGTCCAGACAAAAGTTAGGGATTCAAAAAAGAAAAAAAGAACAAAAAGCATGACCATAGAAACACCAGTTCTTCTGCCAGGTCTTTGGATTAACATGTCTCCCCCAGGAAGTGTTTACTCCCCACCAGTTGTTGCATACATCGGGCCTTACCCCGTCAATGTTTTGATATGTCCCCAATGGCATCATTCCCAATGAAGATTGCAGAGTGTTTGTACTGCGCCGTCGGTCCACTTTTCGTCTTACTTGTCCAGTCTTGTCTCATCAAGTTCATCGGTCATACCATCACACAAGTCAACCCTCCATACAGTCATACAAGTCGTATTGTCTTACATACATTCATACATTCATGCATATACACATTCATGCATACACAACATGCACATAACATCATTCAATACATGGTTGCATTAACCACCCTGAGTCTTGCTTTTCATGTCAATCAATCATGAACAATTTGTAACTCTTTTTCCCCAAGTGTCATCCCCAGTGTGTCTGGTCCAAAGATGTCACCCTCTTTTCGCCAAGTGACAGTTCTTTAATGAACAGCTTGTGCATACCTTTTTATCCTGTCGTCAGTGGCAAGTTCGGCTACATCCCGAACAGCTGACATTTACCTTTGTTTCATGTTGTCAGTGGCAAGTTCGGCAACATCCCGAACAGCTGACATTTACATTTTACCTTCTTTAAGCTACCCTCACAATGGTAGTAGGTAAAAATTTTTTGTCTGCCTTTTTTAAGCTATCCGCACACTGATAGTAGGCAATGTCTTCTCTTTTTATATTACCTTTTTTAAGCTATCAATACACGATAGTAGGTAATACATGTCATCTGTCTTCTTTAAGCTATCCATACAACGATAGTAGACGGTGTCTTCTTTTATATTACCTTTTTTAAGCTATCAATACACGATAGTAGGTAATACATGTCATCTGTTTTCTTTAAGCTATCCATACAACGATAGTAGACGGTGTCTCCTTTTATATTACCCTTTTTAAGCTATCAATACACGATAGTAGGTAATACATGTCATCTGTCTTCTTTAAGCTATCCATACAACGATAGTAGACGGTGTCTCCTTTTATATTACCTTTTTTAAGCTATCAATACACGATAGTAGGTAATACCTGTCATCTGTCTTCTTTAAGCTATCCATACAACGATAGTAGACGGTGTCTCCTTTTTATATTACCTTTTTTAAGCTATCAATACACGATAGTAGGTAATACATGTCATCTGTCTTCTTTAAGCTATCCATACAACGATAGTAGACGGTGTCTCCTTTTATATTACCTTTTTTAAGCTATCAATACACGATAGTAGGTAATACATGTCATCTGTCTTCTTTAAGCTATCCATACAACGATAGTAGACGGTGTCTCCTTTTTATATTACTTTTTTTAAGCTATCAATACACGATAGTAGGTAATACATGTCATCTGTCTTCTTTAAGCTATCCATACAACGATAGTAGACGGTGTCTCCTTTTATATTACCTTTTTTAAGCTATCAATACACGATAGTAGGTAATACATGTCATCTGTCTTCTTTAAGCTATTCATACAACGATAGTAGACGGTGTCTCCTTTTATATTACCTTTTTTAAGCTATCAATACACGATAGTAGGTAATACATGTCATCTGTCTTCTTTAAGCTATCCATACAACGATAGTAGACGGTGTCTCCTTTTATATTACCTTTTTTAAGCTATCAATACACGATAGTAGGTAATACATGTCATCTGTCTTCTTTAAGCTATCCATACAACGATAGTAGACGGTGTCTCCTTTTTATATTACCTTTTTTAAGCTATCAATACACGATAGTAGGTAATACATGTCATCTGTCTTCTTTAAGCTATCCATACAACGATAGTAGACGGTGTCTCCTTTTATATTACCTTTTTTAAGCTATCAATACACGATAGTAGGTAATACATGTCATCTGTCTTCTTTAAGCTATCCATACAACGATAGTAGACGGTGTCTCCTTTTTATATTACCTTTTTTAAGCTATCAATACACGATAGTAGGTAATACATGTCATCCGTCTTCTTTAAGCTATCATCTTTATTGATAGTAGACGGTGTCTCCTTCTTTTACCTTTTTTAAGCTATCATTTACACGATAGTAGGTCACATCGGTCTTTGTCTTTGTTAGGCTATCGTTCTGAATTAATGCGATAGTAGACAATCCCTTCCCCAGTGAAACTGTGTTATTCCCCCGTGGAGTCGGATCCCTTTTCTTTAACGAACTCGGGTATCCTTTTGTTTTTGTTTTATCCCCAGTCAGGTCATCTTCGCCTTCTTGCATTCACATTTGCATCACGAGCATTTCATATTTTTTTTGTTAGGTCCAAAATTGGCGTACTCTGTATTTAAGTCCCTTCGATCCGTCGAATCCAAGATTTTCTCTTCAAATCTCCGGACGAAGAGACTTAAATAGGGGCATCTGTCATACCCCAATTTTTGACCTAAAATTATTTTTTTACTCGTCTTTTTAGTTCGGATTTTTTCGTCGTCTCAGACGAAATTTCGACAGAGAGGTATTTTAAAATACCTCATTTTTTTTTAATTTCGTCCGGGTCCGTCTTTTTGTTTTTATTATTTTTTTTTTTTTTTTATTTTTATTCTTTTAAATGTTTTATTGTTATTTTATTTAGTACTATTATTTCTTTTTTAGTTTCCTTCTTAATTTTTATAGCTGACTTTTTTTTAGAGAAGACTTTCTTTACAATTTATTGTGTTTTAATTTGTAACTTATTTGTTTTTATTGAGTGTTATTGCCACTTAATTGAGCATTAGTGATGGCAAATTAGTATGTGAGTCGGTCAACAGTAACAGGATTAAAAGGGGAGCCAGTGACAGAACAAAGAAAAAACGGCAAAAATCCAGAAAACAATCACAAAGAAAACACCACTACCTCATACCACATCACAACATACAGCCAACACCCCTCCTCTACAACCAAACCCACTCCTCCCCACTGCACTCACGCAGCCATCACTCAACCAGCACCCCACAACTCACACAAAAACCACTATTCACACAATCATCTCCCCACTCCCACTAATCAATTCGGCAATCAAACCACCCAACCATCCAAAACTCAACCAACACAACAACAACACAACACAATACCCAACCACCCACGGCCTCCACTCTCACACTCACGCACAGCCCATAAACAACACACGGCCAAGCCAACGACCCACACACATCCACGGCTCAACCATCAACACACGGCCAAGCCACCACCCATTTCCTCACCTCTATGCAACGATTCATCCATGGCAACAAAATCATCATAACCTAAACAACTAATTTTCCAATAGGCCAGGTTAAGAAAAAGTAGGGAGAGATCAGAGAGGAGTGAAGAGATGAAGGGGAGAAGAGAGAGAAAGAAGATTGGAAAATGAAAAAACCAGCCCCTTTGGCTATTTTATGTAAACATTGAACCGGTTCGGTTCACTTGAACCGAACCGGTCTGATTTTCTTTCTCTCATCCTTCAGCCCATTAACTCAGCCCAGCACTCTTCTCCTCTCCATTCTGACTACTCTTTGAACCCCCATCCCCTGCTACTGCACCCCCCTTTTTCTTTCTTATTTCTTTTTATTTTCTTTATCATTTCTTGCATTTCATTTTTAATTCCTTGTTTTATTTTCATGCATTTTCATTTCATGATATTTATCTTATAGTAGTTCATGCATTTTTTCTATTTTTTTTTATTTTTCTTTTATTTCATGCATTTTTATTTCTTTGTTCATATTTAGCATTTTTATTTTATCGCATTTGCGATTCTATCTTTATTTATTATTCCATTTTTTTCCTAGAATGTATTTAGGTACAATGTAAATATAAATGAGAATTTGCACTGACACCACACTTTATTTATTCCGCTTTATGTCTTTTATTTCCTTTTTATTTATTTTGCTTTACGAAAAAATACAAAAATATTAGGTTAGTTTAATTTCAAAAGGGTTTCGTGGTGATCCAACGTCACCACGGAATTTCCTCGCGCTTAGTTTTCAGTTATATTTTTAGTCTTAAGTTCATTATCAAAAAACAACAAAAAAAATGCAAATATTCAAAAATCACAAAAAAATCTTTTCTTAAATAAACCTTGATTTTCAATCAAGTATCCCTTTTTCCTTTTATTTTCTTTAAATAATCATTAATCTACTTTAATTACACTTTAATCCTTTTCAAAAATAAAAAACACAAACCCATCTCATTTTGCCGCTCGGCCTTTATTTTTATCTTTAAAACTTTTTTAAAAAACCAATAAAAAACACAAAAACAAATCAATCGTCATTTTTACCCCGAACTACGAGGTTTTGATCCCTCACGGGTACGTAGGCAAAGGACCTTGTCCTTCCAAATCATAAAAAAATACAAAAAAAAACATTTTTATTTTCCTTTCTCACTATTCTAATTCATTCTTTTCTTTTAAAAAAAAAATAAGCAAGTTATAGCCAAAATAAATAAATAAAATCAAGAGGTTCTCGTAGAGTACTACGAACGTTTAGGGTGCTAACACCTTCCCTAAACGTAACTAACCCCCGAACCCTAATCTTTAAAATTGTGGTAATTTAGAACTTTTTTCCACTTTTCATTTAAAAAAATTAAAAGTTCAGTCGTGAAATAAAATTAGTGAGTCAACGCTAATCAATAGCTTGATCTCCGAAAATCACCGCGACACATTCCTTGCTCTCTTGATTCATAAAAAAAAAAAAAAAAGACATACTGGAAAATGTTAATCGACCATGCGAATACAAGGGGCGTCGTGTCATAAACGAAAAAGATGCACTGGTTTCGTGCCTTTTTTATGTTACAATACCAACAGTGTTTTAATTTTGAGTTAAATATATTTTTGCTTCATATAAATATTCTAACTTTTTATTTCATATATCATTTTGAAAGTTTTCTTCGACCTTTAGTTCATCAAAACTTTTTTATCACAAATTTTTATCCTAGTTTTAAGTCAATTCATATAATTAAATTTTATTTTTTTTAACAGTCATGTTTAGAATGTTATAAGAATCTTTTTTAAAAATAATTTTTTTAACAAAACATGAATTAAATACGAATTTTTATGTTTTCGTTGCTTAAAAATTCATATTTAATCTATATTTTATTAAAACATTCTAAATATTCATGCAAAAACTCATTAAAAATTTAAAAGATACACATGACCTGAATTAAAAGTATGGACCAAAAGTGTAGACGAAAAACTTTTGGGGGAGTAAAAGTCAAAAAGAAATTTTTTAAAGATTAAAACAAAAAATTAAAATATTTATATAGACTAAAAACATATTTAGCCTTTAATTGTTTTTTTTGGAAATTTTGAAGTTTATTTAGTCAACATTAATTGATATTAATTCAAACCCAGCAACCCAATTTGTTGGCTTTTATTTTTAAATTTGATGATTTAATGAAAAAGGGGTTGAATTAACCTAAGATACCAAGAAAGGGGTTGATACTGTACTAACAATATGTATGGTATCATGGTGGTTATATCAGAATCACGGTGATACACTATGATTTTGAATAAGCTCCAGAGTGTAACTTTTAAAAAATCATAGTTGGTCATCGTCAGGGCCGTCTCGATCAATATTGAGGCCTAAAACGAATATCAAGAATGACACCTTTTTAAATTAAAATTTTCGTGTGAATCATTTTCTAGTTGTATACAAGGAGTGTGAGTCACATAATTAATACTTTGGTGAAACCACAAACGTTAATAAAATTGTTGCTATCTCAATACTAGTAAAAATATACATATATACTAATTAAAAAAATATATTATAAATTTGGGGTCTAAAGCGAGGGCTTTATTGGCCTAATGGTTGTGACGGCCCTGGTTGTTGTGATTCTGGCATACCCACATGATACGAAACATAGGCTAGGAATCTTTTTAACCAAACCTTAACCTACATTACCAAGTCATTTTAGTGGTCCAAGTTGAACTCAAACCATAATAGGTCCAAGCTAAACAAATTGTTTAACTAGATAGAGAAATTATTTTTGTACAACCATTTTTTGACAACTTTTAGAACAACTCTCTCATACTCTCATTTTATTCTCACTCTCTCTTCTTTCTCTTTTTATTGTTTTTGTCCAATAAGAAGATAGGAAAAAAAAATGTTGCCACAAAAACCGTTTAAAAATAGTTGTACAAATATCACATTCTTCGACTAGATAATAAGACTATCTACTTGTATTTAGTAGTGTTGAGAATATGGATCAGAACCTATTATTAGAGTTTATTGTAGTATTCCTATGATTTTAATTTTAGAAATTATGGGAGGTTACAAATTTATGTTGGTCTGTTGCAAATTTATAGGCAGTTTTCTTTTGTTTATTTGTGATTATGAATTTCTTGTATTTAAAGGTTGTTAGAAGGAATGAAATGAGTGTGTTTCAGTTTTCAGAACTCATAAATCTTGCTTAATTTCTTTTCTTAATTCCATCAGTGGTAACAAGAGCATTCGAGAGTTCCAGTAAACACGTAAACACTTACCCGAGAGTTGAAAATGCACTCTGATGACTCAGCCATAAAATTGCCAATTTTTTAGGGTGAGAATTATCACCTATGGGCAACCAGAATGGAGGCTTATCTTGATGCTAATGATCTTTGGGAGGCTGTTGAGGATGATTACGAGATTGAGCCATTACCAGACAATCCAACGCTTGCACAAATCAGAAATCATAAGGAGAGAAAGCAGTGAAAATCGAAGGCAAAGTCTTATCTATTTTCTGCTGTTTCTGAAGCAATCTTCACAAGAATCATGACTCTGAAGTCAGCAAAAGCAATTTGGGATTTTCTCAAACAAGAGTATGAAGGAAATGAGAAAGTCAAAAGGATGCAAGTGCTGAATTTGATCAGGGAGTTTGAGATGCAGCAAATGAAGTAGTCAGAAACAATCAAGGAGTATGCTGACAAACTTCTAAGCATTGTCAACAATGTGAAGTTGCTAGGAACTGAGTTTTCTGATATAAGGATAGTCCAAAAAATCCTTGTAACTGTTCCTGAAAGGTTTGAATCCACCATTTCTTCTTTGGAAAATTCCAAAGATATGTCAACAATTACTTTGTCAGAATTGGTGTATGCTTTGCAAGCCCAAGAACAAAGGCGACTTATGAGGGAGGAAGGCACGATTGAAGGTGCTTTACAAGTTAAACTGAAGCTCAATCAAAGTCACAAAGGAAAGAAAAAAAAGGGCAAGTGGAACAACTCTGAGAATTCCAACAAATGGAGTAGTAAAGCTGATGACGAGAAGACAAATAATCCTGCATGTCAGCAATGTGGAAAAAGAAATCATCCACATTTCAGATGCTGGAAGAGGCATGACATACGCTGCAACAAATGCAACCAGCTTGGACATATTGCAAAAATTTGCAAGAACAAAAGGTAGGCTCAATCTGAAGCTCAAGTGGCTGATCAACAAGATGATGAGGAGTAGTTATTTGTAGCAACCTGTTTTTCCACTAACAACCATGGTGAAAGTTGGCTAATTGATAGTGGATGTACACACATATGACCTATGATGAGGAGTTGTTTCAAGGAGTTGGATAAAACAGCCATTTCAAAAGTCAAAATCAGCAATGGAGAGTGCATTTCAGTTAAAGGAAAGGGCACAATTGCAATTGAAAGCTTCTCAGGTACTAAAATCACTACTGATGTGCTTTATGTACCACATATTAATCAAAATCTGTTGAGTGTTGGCCAATTACTTGAAAAAGGTTAAAAAATGTTGTTTTAAGATAAAATGTGTTTAATTCAAGATGCAAAATGGCATGATCTGTTTAAGGTCAAAATGAAGGGAAAAAGCTTCTCTTTGGATCTTATGGAAGAGGTGCAGGCTGTTGTTTTAAGTCCAACCAGTGCTACCAAGCTTTGGCATAAACGATTGGGACATTTCAACCATGCTGCACTGATGTATGTTAAAAAACATAATATTGTGGAAGGCTTGCCATCATTAGAAGACTGTGTCAGTAGCTATAGTGCATACCAATACGGGAAGCAATTCATGCTACCATTTCCTCGATCAAATTGGAGAGCATCGCAAAAATTGCAGCTGATTCGTACAGACCTTGGAGGACCACAACCTGAATTATCTTTATAGGGAAGTCGATATTACATTGCCTTTCGTTGGTGAAATTCCAATCCAACCAAACATGAAGACCGAGACTAAAGAATATTTAGTCCAATATTTCTTAGGTAGAACAAAATTAAACAAGTCATTTCCTCTATTTTATCTTTCAATATTAAAATATTTGAATAGCAAATATAATTAATTGAATTCTTTTGCAATAAATGCAATGATTTTTTTTGTTAATATAAATTTTAAGTGAGTTGGACTCATAGACTTTCGAAGGTTATGACATGTCTCAAGGTTCAAATAGCACTTACAGAGATACTGATAGATCATCCGACAAAGAAATTCTCACACTAGCCAACATTGAATCCACGACATAAGGATGAGTCAACTTCTTACCAACTAAAGCAACATTAATGCAATGATTTTGAATTGTTGCAAACATGACACCATAAAATCTTTTCTTTTAAATGACTTCTTCAATATTCTTTTCTTTTTTTTTAAATTAACTATGGAAGCGTCTAAATTTTAAAATGATAAGTTATTAATCATTATTACGTTCTTTTATCATGATAACTAGGTGGAAACGTGCGTTGCACGGGTTCGACTATAATATATGTTCATAATATTTTAGTTAATAAATGATAGTTTATAGAAGTAAGCAATATAAAAAACAAAAAATGGATATGATTTGCTCAAACCACTAAAAAAAGTGTAGAAAACATACAAAGAAGCATTTTTTTTTCTTTTTCATTATTGAATATCGTAAGGAAATGAATTTAAACAATTGTGGAATTTAATTCAAAATAAGTCTTGAGATTTAATTATAATATTTTTTGTGGTCACAACTGCGCTTTAAGTTTTTATTTGATGTTTGATTTAGGGTTCCAAAATTGATATTTATATTTATTTAATTTGAAAATGGTTCAAGTAGATAGTGTATACTCTTATATCAACTCTAAGGGCTTTATTTATTGATAAAATGACATATATCTTTTGAGTGTTCTTTAAATGTGAAGGTCTTCAATGCTTTGGATTGGTTTTTATTATTAAAAAAAAAAACTCTAATATCATTCTATATAAAATTAAATACTCTTATATTACTAACCTTTTTATGGTGCAATTTTGTACCTAAATCAATCCAAATTCATTGGTTTCAACGTGTAAAAGATATTTAATCTGTTTAAAGGCAATGGCTTTTTTTAAGGAATAAATACAATGGGTTGAAGTATATATCATACCAATAATATTTTACGTCATTATATTAATTATAATAGTAGTTCAAAAAACTTATATTAGTTATTGGTACACTCTCATATATGCATATGTGGCATAATTATAATGGTAGTTCAATTTTTTTTATTATTTATTAGTTAGACAATCTTTATGTGGCATATATCAATTTGTTTTTGAGGGAATATATCAACACATTTATGTTAATTATCATTTTCCAATTGTGAAAAGGAAGAAAACAACGAAAACAAATTAATAGATATAATATAGTTATACTCCCTCCGGTCCTTATTATAAGAAGAAAAACCAAAAAACATCAAAACCAATACAATCATTAATTAATATAACTTTTTTAATATTTTTACAACTATACCCTCATAAAAAATTGTGAAGCATTAAATACATTCACAAATATTAAAAAGACAAACATTAAATTAGGGGTAGAAAAGTCCTTTAAACAATAACTACACCTTAAAAGTTGTGACATTTTCTTATAAATAGGACCAAATTTTTTTTTGAAAATTTTTTTATATACAGGACCGGAGGGAGTATATCTTAAAGAATGCATAAGACATGTAGTATAGAGTTTGTTGGCTTGCATAAAAAGTTGACACCATAAGTCATTACGCATTTCTATCTATGTTGTCATGTATAAAACCTAAAAACAAAATAGAAAAAAAAAAATTTGTGGCGGTCTAAGAAATAAACTGCTCTCTAGATACAACCTTCTACTCTTTATATGTTGCATATATCAATTTGTTTTTGAGGGATATATCAAGAAATTTATGGACTAAAAATGTAAACCGGTGCGCAAAAATTAAAGAAAAGAAAAGCAAAAGGAGAACCACTTCACCTTAGCGGCATGAAATCATACATATATAACATTGGGCAAAATAATTTACTAAAAAAATTAAACGTTTATTTTTAGTGTTTTCAATCTTATGAATGGAATTTATTTGAAAAACGTATTAATCATTTGTTAATGTTCTTATAATGTAAGAACTGACTTTTAATTATTTTTTTGCTAAGACATTTCATATTGCCGTGTATATATAGAATTTGGTTAGTGCATAAAACCAAAGAAAAAACAATTAGATTAGTGTGTACGTTTTTTTTGCGGCTATATGAGATTTAATTATATCATACCATATTTTGTTTTTTGAACAGTTAAAAAAGCAAACCCAAATCCGCTCAGGAGACACGAAACAAAAACACTACACAAAAGCTTCCAAAAGACTAAAACAAAGGAAAGGCACACTTAGACCTCCCCACAATTACAACTCCTAAATGTAACCTCCCCTTAAGCAAGCCATATTGTCTTTGAAAATCATCTTTAAATTAGAGCATAATTACTAATTAGTAACTGTTAAAAGACTCTTGGTCTACAAATGGAATCCCAAACGCGGCATTCAAGTGAAATAAGTCATATTGACTTTAGGAAGTCCTTTTTTTTATTCTTTCCCACTATTGAAATAAGTCGTGGATTTAAGGAAGTTGTTCAGTCTCATCCACCCATTCAATCAAAAAAAAGCCATGAATTAAATTTAAGTTGAAATAAGTCCTCAAAGGTCATATAGTTTAATTAACACAAATAGATAGATGTAGATATGGAGCAATGATAAAAAATTTTGTTTATGTTGTTATTATACTTCAATATTTGTTGTAAAAATTCAAGCTATCTATCTATCTATATCTATATATAAAATAAACTTGGGTTAACCACATGCAAGCATTATGCCTATGTGGCACTCTAAATGAATAAACTTGGGTTAACCACATGCAAGCATTATGCCTATGTGGCACTCTAAATGAGTAAACTTGAGTTAATCTAAAGCAAGCATTGTGATGATGTGTCACTCTAATAATTTCTAAGGAAACTCCCACCCTAATAGTTACTAATCATAAACTCTAATAATTTCTAAAAAAAACTCCCACCCTTTCTTATTCTATTAAAACATTTTCTTTTCTTAACTACTTCTATTCTTGATTTTTGACATTTCCGTCAGTTGCAAGAACAATTCATCAACTTCATGTGAAACAATTTTCATAATGAATGCATTATATATCCATTTGATTAAAATTCCATTCATAGTTTTTTCCTACACTATCCAACTTTTTGCCTATAAAGAAAATTTCATTCATAGTTTATTAGACAAATTTTCTACGAAGCTCCTATCTATATATATTTGTAACTTATAAGTTTATACATTAAAATGCTTGTAAATTAAATAGGTGATCAAATACACACCTTGTTGAAAAGGAACCCTTTCATATTTAATTTCATAAAAAACACGTTGATTTCTACTGCACATGACCTCATTCTAGAATACATAATCCATAATTATAAGCCCACAAATCAAAGAAAATGAATGAAAATATAAAACCTAAAGAAAATAAGAGTTTTATCATGCAATGTATGGAGTGAAATATACAGCTATATCATAGACTGTGAAAAGAAACAAAAGGAATGAGAGAGTGACTAAAAAATAGATATAATTTCATTGGAGTAATTCCAGATATAACAAAAAATTAGGTGATAAATATAACCTTCCACCATACAAAATCAGCAAAAATAGTTAACTTAAAAATCAAAAGATCAGTGATACAACGTCAAACAAAAATAATAATGAAAAAAACTTCAATTTTAATGTAAAGATAACCACCTTTTCACATAAGAAGTGTCGTTTCAATAAAACTCCTTTTTCCAAAACCCTACAAAGAAAGGGTATCCATTAGATAACAAAATATTAGAAGGAAATGCACATGAAGTTGGAAGAGAAAAATGAAAACCATCGAAAAATGAAATTGAAGGAATGGAAGAGACAAAATAAGTTACAAATATATATAGATAGGAGCTTCGTAGAAATTTTTTCTAATAAACTATGAATGAAATTTTCTTTATAGGCAAAAAGTTGGATAGTGTAGGAAAAAACTATGAATGGAATTTTAATCAAATGGATATATAATGCATTCATTATGAAAATTGCTTCACATGAAGTTGATGAATTGTTCTTGCAACCGACGGAAATGTCAAAAATCAAGAATAGAAGTAGTTAAGAAAAGAAAATGTTTTAATAGAATAAGAAAGGGTGGGAGTTTTTTTTAGAAATTATTAGAGTTTATGATTAGTAACTATTAGGGTGGGAGTTTCCTTAGAAATTATTAGAGTGACACATCATCACAATGCTTGCTTTAGATTAACTCAAGTTTACTCATTTAGAGTGCCACATAGGCATAATGCTTGCATGTGGTTAACCCAAGTTTATTCATTTAGAGTGTCACATAGGCATAATGCTTGCATGTGGTTAACCCAACTATATCTATATATAAAATAAACTTGGGTTAACCACCTGCAAGCATTATGCCTATGTGGCACTCTAAATGAATAAACTTGGGTTAACCACATGCAAGCATTATGCCTATGTGGCACTCTAAATGAGTAAACTTGAGTTAATCTAAAGCAAGCATTGTGATGATGTGTCACTCTTATAATTTCTAAGGAAACTCCCACCCTAATAGTTACTAATCATAAACTCTAATAATTTCTAAAAAAAACTCCCACCCTTTCTTATTCTATTAAAACATTTTCTTTTCTTAACTACTTCTATTCTTGATTTTTGACATTTCCGTCAGTTGCAAGAACAATTCATCAACTTCATGTGAAACAATTTTCATAATGAATGCATTATATATCCATTTGATTAAAATTCCATTCATAGTTTTTTCCTACACTATCCAACTTTTTGCCTATAAAGAAAATTTCATTCATAGTTTATTAGACAAATTTTCTACGAAGCTCCTATCTATATATATTTGTAACTTATAAGTTTATACATTAAAATACAAGGTTGATATTGATTTAATCCACACATTATGTTTAGTGTGGGCCGTGCCAAGTGAGGCAACTTGTGAGTTAACATTTTCTAGATTGAGTGGAAAAATATACTCAATAACATCCCCTACACCTAGTTTGTACCTCATATTTCTCCAAACTATCACATCTAATTATCCGGAGCAAAATATATATTCCTATGACATACCTTTTTCTTCTTTTGAAGCAATGCTTACATCTAGAATTGGAAAAAGTCATGTAAAATAATATATTGTTAAATGTCAAACACCCTAAAAAAAAATTCTAGAACAAAGACCAAACATGTTATTTAACTTGTTCAAGGCACAATATACATAGTTAAATCCAAAGAATGCAATATTATTTTGGTAATATAAATGCTACAATATACCTTATACATATGTCTTTGTGAATGAAATATGGTTATATTATGGGATAGACGAAATACACCTCCTTCATTCTCCTCCAAATATTCTTCATCCTTTGAAAATGAGTAATTAAGTTTTTGCATGTTATTGCAATGATTTTTATAGTAGAATTTTAGTATTGGTTAAGTAAATAAGGTGAATGAAAGGGTGGAAGTAATTAGTTCAGGTTAGAAGTTTTTATAAGATAGTAAAAGGTTGGAACCAATTAAATAAATTTATTTTTTCGGTTACAAAAATGACAATAGTTTTTTTGTGGTGGTGACAAAAATAATAATAGTTAACAATGCATATAGAAGACGTAAAACCTACAATTTTTTTTTTAAAAAAAATTAAAAATGTAATGAGGTAAATATAAAGAATATTAAGAGTATAAGTAGTTCTATCAAACATTAAATTAATTTAGTTGAGGATAAATAATAACTACAAAGATATTAAGAAATGATAATAAGTTTTGTAACTAAAACTTACTTGTATAATTATTATTATTTTTAGATTAGATTAGATTAGATAGAATAAGAAAAGACTGAAAGTTATAAGAAAAAATGTGAAGGTTTTTTTAGAGGTGATACATACGTAAAATTGAAGTCTAAGAATGACTCTGTGCGCACCTCGTTTAAAAAACGCGCAAATCCTCCGGGGACGTCCTTGAACGCTCGGAGGGCCTTTGTGAAGTCGTCACCAAAGTTTTTGTGTAAAGGGAACGTTGATAAACCCTTAAGTTTTTTGTTTGAAGGGAAACGATAATAAAACCCTTGACGATGAGGAAAAGGATTGGTCATCGCAACCATTGTCGGGTTCGGGAGTCGGTTACGCAAGGGGAAGGTATTAGCACCCCTCACGTCCGTTGTACTCAACGGGAACCTTCTATTTGGCTGAAGCTTAAATTGTTTTTAAATGTTTTGCGCGCATGCTTATCTATGTCAAAATAAAATAAAATAAGATGCAAGGGAAAAAGAAAGTTTTTTATTATTGCGCTTGACAAGATGTCGATCTTGCTCCTACGTATCTCCCGGTAGTCGGAGAATTCAAAGCGTACGTAGTTCTTTGGTAAAGAACTTAAAGGTTGGTTAAATGGACGATATTTTGACCGTATTCTTGCGATTAAACGTAGCTTGTATGCTCGCGTATGGGAGACTTAAGCGTATTAGCTTGTATGCTCGCGCATGGGAGGCTTAAGCGTTTGTTTACGAATCGCGCTTAGAATAGGTAAAACAGGTCCGTTGGGTAAGAGGGTTTGATTTGGCCACAAGGGGCCAAGAAATGGTTTATTTGGTCACGGCGGACCAAGAAAAGGTTCAATGGACTCAACGGAGTCGAGCATTGATTTGAAAGGTCACGGCGGACCGAGAAAAGATTGTCACCTAATTAGGTGATTTCAATCTGACAAGATCGTCCCCTGAAAAGGCGATTTCGATCTGAAAAGTAAAAGATTGTCCCCTGAAAAGGCGATTTCAATCTGACAAGATCGTCCCCTGAAAAGGCGATTTCGATCTGGAAGGTAAAAAGATTGTCCCCTGAAAAGGCGATTTCAATCTGAAAGGTGAAAGATTGTCCCCTGAAAAGGCGATTTCAATCTAACAAGATCGTCCCCTGAAAAGGCGATTTCGATCTGAAAGGAAAAAAGATTGTCCCCTGAAAAGGCGATTTCAATCTGAAAGGTGAAAGATTGTCCCCTGAAAAGGCGATTTCAATCTAACAAGATCGTCCCCTGAAAATGCGATTTCGATCTGAAAGGAAAAAAGATTGTCCCCTGAAAAGGCGATTTCAATCTGAAAGGTGAAAGATTGTCCCCTGAAAAGGCGATTTCAATCTAACAAGATCGTCCCCTGAAAAGGCGATTTCGATCTGAAAGGTCGCGGCAGACCGAGAAAAAGTTCAATGGATCCAACGGGATCGAGCATTGAGTAAAATGGTCACAGCGGACCGAAAAAAGGTTCGATTGACTCGACCGAGTCAAGAAAAGGGTGCAATGGACTCAACCGAGTCGAACACTGACTCAAATGGTCGCGGCGGACCAAAAAAGGTTTCGATTGACTCAACCGAGTCAAGAAAGAGTTCAAAGGGGATCCAACCGGATCTAGCATTGACTCGAATTGACTCGACGGAGTCAAGAAAGGGTTCATTGATCCAACGGGATCAAGAAAGGTTCGGATTGACCACGGGGGCCAAAATTAGTGTGTTGGATGTGTTTTATGTTTTTGAAAATAGAATGACGATTGTCCGAACGACGAGACATACGTCACGCATTCGTACAACCGGGGAAATGGAGAGCCATACGTCAAACCATCCCTTTTTCATTCAAGTTTTGTATGAAACTTAAGAAATCCCAAAGTGAACAAAACACTTGGTTGTTGCAACTTATGAACAAAGGTTGTTCAAATTTATGGAAAAGCACAAGTTTGTGAATAATGCACAAGTTCGGCTCAATTTTGAAAACGGTTTTAAAAGTGAACAAGTTCGGCTTAAGTTCACGTTTGATATGAAAATCATGAACAAGGTTATTGTTCAAGTTTAGTTTTGAAAATGGTGAACTTAGCTTATTGCTCAAGTTTGTTTTGAAAGTTTGTGGACATAACTTGTTTTGCAAGTTATTCCAAAAAGCGTTGCACGAACTTGTGAATTTGTCAATATTATGCAAAATCCTTGTTATGGTTTGAATAAAATGAGTTTCAAACCTCTTAGGTTCTGAGCTTTGGGTTAGAACCTCAAAAATTGGCTTTTGAATTCATGTTCTGAATTCTGTCATGGTCGCACTGCGACCAGACCTTCGCACTGCGAAGTATGCGAAATTTTGAGTTCAGAAGCTGCTTCTGAACTTCTGTTCAGAAGCAACTTCTGAACTAGCCTCAGAACCTTAGGAGGAGTGAAAAGCTTTGAAAATAGCAATGAAATGAATGCAACAACTTAGTTTAAAGGTTTTGCAAACTTTGGGATTTCTTTTGTGTTCAAAAGTGTTTTAAATCCAAAATGAGTAAAAACTCAAAAATGCAAAACTGAAATTGAACCAAATTGAAAACAAAACAAATGAAAGCAGTATGCAAATGGAGTGTAAATGAGTTAGAATGACTTACCTGCTCCTAGCCCAAGGCTTGTGTTGCAAGGAAATGGAAGAGGCTTGAATGCTTATGGTTTTGCAAGGTTGGACAAGTTTGATGAACACAACCAGTGACAAAGCAAAAAGTTGGATAGTGTAGGAAAAAACTATGAATGGAATTTTAATCAAATGGATATATAATGCATTCATTATGAAAATTGCTTCACATGAAGTTGATGAATTGTTCTTGCAACTGACGGAAATGTCAAAAATCAAGAATAGAAGTAGTTAAGAAAAGAAAATGTTTTAATAGAATAAGAAAGGGTGGGAGTTTTTTTTAGAAATTATTAGAGTTTATGATTAGTAACTATTAGGGTGGGAGTTTCCTTAGAAATTATTAGAGTGACACATCATCACAATGCTTGCTTTAGATTAACTCAAGTTTACTCATTTAGAGTGCCACATAGGCATAATGCTTGCATGTGGTTAACCCAAGTTTATTCATTTAGAGTGTCACATAGGCATAATGCTTGCATGTGGTTAACCCAACTATATCTATATATAAAATAAACTTGGGTTAACCACCTGCAAGCATTATGCCTATGTGGCACTCTAAATGAATAAACTTGGGTTAACCACATGCAAGCATTATGCCTATGTGGCACTCTAAATGAGTAAACTTGAGTTAATCTAAAGCAAGCATTGTGATGATGTGTCACTCTTATAATTTCTAAGGAAACTCCCACCCTAATAGTTACTAATCATAAACTCTAATAATTTCTAAAAAAAACTCCCACCCTTTCTTATTCTATTAAAACATTTTCTTTTCTTAACTACTTCTATTCTTGATTTTTGACATTTCCGTCAGTTGCAAGAACAATTCATCAACTTCATGTGAAACAATTTTCATAATGAATGCATTATATATCCATTTGATTAAAATTCCATTCATAGTTTTTTCCTACACTATCCAACTTTTTGCCTATAAAGAAAATTTCATTCATAGTTTATTAGACAAATTTTCTACGAAGCTCCTATCTATATATATTTGTAACTTATAAGTTTATACATTAAAATACAAGGTTGATATTGATTTAATCCACACATTATGTTTAGTGTGGGCCGTGCCAAGTGAGGCAACTTGTGAGTTAACATTTTCTAGATTGAGTGGAAAAATATACTCAATAACATCCCCTACACCTAGTTTGTACCTCATATTTCTCCAAACTATCACATCTAATTATCCGGAGCAAAATATATATTCCTATGACATACCTTTTTCTTCTTTTGAAGCAATGCTTACATCTAGAATTGGAAAAAGTCATGTAAAATAATATATTGTTAAATGTCAAACACCCTAAAAAAAAATTCTAGAACAAAGACCAAACATGTTATTTAACTTGTTCAAGGCACAATATACATAGTTAAATCCAAAGAATGCAATATTATTTTGGTAATATAAATGCTACAATATACCTTATACATATGTCTTTGTGAATGAAATATGGTTATATTATGGGATAGACGAAATACACCTCCTTCATTCTCCTCCAAATATTCTTCATCCTTTGAAAATGAGTAATTAAGTTTTTGCATGTTATTGCAATGATTTTTATAGTAGAATTTTAGTATTGGTTAAGTAAATAAGGTGAATGAAAGGGTGGAAGTAATTAGTTCAGGTTAGAAGTTTTTATAAGATAGTAAAAGGTTGGAACCAATTAAATAAATTTATTTTTTCGGTTACAAAAATGACAATAGTTTTTTTGTGGTGGTGACAAAAATAATAATAGTTAACAATGCATATAGAAGACGTAAAACCTACAATTTTTTTTTTAAAAAAAATTAAAAATGTAATGAGGTAAATATAAAGAATATTAAGAGTATAAGTAGTTCTATCAAACATTAAATTAATTTAGTTGAGGATAAATAATAACTACAAAGATATTAAGAAATGATAATAAGTTTTGTAACTAAAACTTACTTGTATAATTATTATTATTTTTAGATTAGATTAGATTAGATAGAATAAGAAAAGACTGAAAGTTATAAGAAAAAATGTGAAGGTTTTTTTAGAGGTGATACATACGTAAAATTGAAGTCTAAGAATGACTCTGTGCGCACCTCGTTTAAAAAACGCGCAAATCCTCCGGGGACGTCCTTGAACGCTCGGAGGGCCTTTGTGAAGTCGCCACCAAAGTTTTTGTGTAAAGGGAACGTTGATAAACCCTTAAGTTTTTTGTTTGAAGGGAAACGATAATAAAACCCTTGACGATGAGGAAAAGGATTGGTCATCGCAACCATTGTCGGGTTCGGGAGTCGGTTACGCAAGGGGAAGGTATTAGCACCCCTCACGTCCGTTGTACTCAACGGGAACCTTCTATTTGGCTGAAGCTTAAATTGTTTTTAAATGTTTTGCGCGCATGCTTATCTATGTCAAAATAAAATAAAATAAGATGCAAGGGAAAAAGAAAGTTTTTTATTATTGCGCTTGACAAGATGTCGATCTTGCTCCTACGTATCTCCCGGTAGTCGGAGAATTCAAAGCGTACGTAGTTCTTTGGTAAAGAACTTAAAGGTTGGTTAAATGGACGATATTTTGACCGTATTCTTGCGATTAAACGTAGCTTGTATGCTCGCGTATGGGAGACTTAAGCGTATTAGCTTGTATGCTCGCGCATGGGAGGCTTAAGCGTTTGTTTACGAATCGCGCTTAGAATAGGTAAAACAGGTCCGTTGGGTAAGAGGGTTTGATTTGGCCACAAGGGGCCAAGAAATGGTTTATTTGGTCACGGCGGACCAAGAAAAGGTTCAATGGACTCAACGGAGTCGAGCATTGATTTGAAAGGTCACGGCGGACCGAGAAAAGATTGTCACCTAATTAGGTGATTTCAATCTGACAAGATCGTCCCCTGAAAAGGCGATTTCGATCTGAAAAGTAAAAGATTGTCCCCTGAAAAGGCGATTTCAATCTGACAAGATCGTCCCCTGAAAAGGCGATTTCGATCTGGAAGGTAAAAAGATTGTCCCCTGAAAAGGCGATTTCAATCTGAAAGGTGAAAGATTGTCCCCTGAAAAGGCGATTTCAATCTAACAAGATCGTCCCCTGAAAAGGCGATTTCGATCTGAAAGGAAAAAAGATTGTCCCCTGAAAAGGCGATTTCAATCTGAAAGGTGAAAGATTGTCCCCTGAAAAGGCGATTTCAATCTAACAAGATCGTCCCCTGAAAATGCGATTTCGATCTGAAAGGAAAAAAGATTGTCCCCTGAAAAGGCGATTTCAATCTGAAAGGTGAAAGATTGTCCCCTGAAAAGGCGATTTCAATCTAACAAGATCGTCCCCTGAAAAGGCGATTTCGATCTGAAAGGTCGCGGCAGACCGAGAAAAAGTTCAATGGATCCAACGGGATCGAGCATTGAGTAAAATGGTCACAGCGGACCGAAAAAAGGTTCGATTGACTCGACCGAGTCAAGAAAAGGGTGCAATGGACTCAACCGAGTCGAACACTGACTCAAATGGTCGCGGCGGACCAAAAAAGGTTTCGATTGACTCAACCGAGTCAAGAAAGAGTTCAAAGGGGATCCAACCGGATCTAGCATTGACTCGAATTGACTCGACGGAGTCAAGAAAGGGTTCATTGATCCAACGGGATCAAGAAAGGTTCGGATTGACCACGGGGGCCAAAATTAGTGTGTTGGATGTGTTTTATGTTTTTGAAAATAGAATGACGATTGTCCGAACGACGAGACATACGTCACGCATTCGTACAACCGGGGAAATGGAGAGCCATACGTCAAACCATCCCTTTTTCATTCAAGTTTTGTATGAAACTTAAGAAATCCCAAAGTGAACAAAACACTTGGTTGTTGCAACTTATGAACAAAGGTTGTTCAAATTTATGGAAAAGCACAAGTTTGTGAATAATGCACAAGTTCGGCTCAATTTTGAAAACGGTTTTAAAAGTGAACAAGTTCGGCTTAAGTTCACGTTTGATATGAAAATCATGAACAAGGTTATTGTTCAAGTTTAGTTTTGAAAATGGTGAACTTAGCTTATTGCTCAAGTTTGTTTTGAAAGTTTGTGGACATAACTTGTTTTGCAAGTTATTCCAAAAAGCGTTGCACGAACTTGTGAATTTGTCAATATTATGCAAAATCCTTGTTATGGTTTGAATAAAATGAGTTTCAAACCTCTTAGGTTCTGAGCTTTGGGTTAGAACCTCAAAAATTGGCTTTTGAATTCATGTTCTGAATTCTGTCATGGTCGCACTGCGACCAGACCTTCGCACTGCGAAGTATGCGAAATTTTGAGTTCAGAAGCTGCTTCTGAACTTCTGTTCAGAAGCAACTTCTGAACTAGCCTCAGAACCTTAGGAGGAGTGAAAAGCTTTGAAAATAGCAATGAAATGAATGCAACAACTTAGTTTAAAGGTTTTGCAAACTTTGGGATTTCTTTTGTGTTCAAAAGTGTTTTAAATCCAAAATGAGTAAAAACTCAAAAATGCAAAACTGAAATTGAACCAAATTGAAAACAAAACAAATGAAAGCAGTATGCAAATGGAGTGTAAATGAGTTAGAATGACTTACCTGCTCCTAGCCCAAGGCTTGTGTTGCAAGGAAATGGAAGAGGCTTGAATGCTTATGGTTTTGCAAGGTTGGACAAGTTTGATGAACACAACCAGTGACAAATTGCCTTAGTTCTTCACTCTTTGTGAGAGGTTTAGTGCTGTTTTGAGTGCTTGATTACTTTGTGTAGGTTTGGAATGATTTTTGCAAGAAAGGTTTGGAGATTTTGCTCTAAAACTTACCAAAACCAAACTCTGTTTTTGGCTGTATTAATTCACTCTATTCTCACCCTCTTTGGACTGGTTTTTGCTCACCAATCTCTGTGTGTTAACCCTCTAAAAGAACTCTCAAAAACCCCCTTCTGATCTGCCCTTGATTCAGTAGCAATGCCTTGCTTTTATAGGCCAAAATGAGATCCAAAGTCATGATGAGCAATCTTGCAGCAGGGCTGCTTTTGGGCTATGATCATGACTGATTTGCTTTGTATTTAATGCTAAGGATAAGAGGTGACTCATATTTAATTTCATAAAAAACACGTTGATTTCTACTGCACATGACCTCATTCTAGAATACATAATCCATAATTATAAGCCCACAAATCAAAGAAAATGAATGAAAATATAAAAGCTAAAGAAAATAAGAGTTTTATCATGCAATGTATGGAGTGAAATATACAGCTATATCATAGACTGTGAAAAGAAACAAAAGGAATGAGAGAGTGACTAAAAAATAGATATAATTTCATTGGAGTAATTCCAGATATAACAAAAAATTAGGTGATAAATATAACCTTCCACCATACAAAATCAGCAAAAATAGTTAACTTAAAAATCAAAAGATCAGTGATACAACGTCAAACAAAAATAATAATGAAAAAAACTTCAATTTTAATGTAAAGATAACCACCTTTTCACATAAGAAGTGTCGTTTCAATAAAACTCCTTTTTCCAAAACCCTACAAAGAAAGGGTATCCATTAGATAACAAAATATTAGAAGGAAATGCACATGAAGTTGGAAGAGAAAAATGAAAACCATCGAAAAATGAAATTGAAGGAATGGAAGAGACAAAATAAGTTACAAATATATATAGATAGGAGCTTCGTAGAAATTTTTTCTAATAAACTATGAATGAAATTTTCTTTATAGGCAAAAAGTTGGATAGTGTAGGAAAAAACTATGAATGGAATTTTAATCAAATGGATATATAATGCATTCATTATGAAAATTGCTTCACATGAAGTTGATGAATTGTTCTTGCAACTGACGGAAATGTCAAAAATCAAGAATAGAAGTAGTTAAGAAAAGAAAATGTTTTAATAGAATAAGAAAGGGTGGGAGTTTTTTTTAGAAATTATTAGAGTTTATGATTAGTAACTATTAGGGTGGGAGTTTCCTTAGAAATTATTAGAGTGACACAACATCACAATGCTTGCTTTAGATTAACTCAAGTTTACTCATTTAGAGTGCCACATAGGCATAATGCTTGCATGTGGTTAACCCAAGTTTATTCATTTAGAGTGTCACATAGGCATAATGCTTGCATGTGGTTAACCCAACTATATCTATATATAAAATAAACTTGGGTTAACCACCTGCAAGCATTATGCCTATGTGGCACTCTAAATGAATAAACTTGGGTTAACCACATGGAAGCATTATGCCTATGTGGCACTCTAAATGAGTAAACTTGAGTTAATCCAAAGCAAGCATTGTGATGATGTGTCACTCTTATAATTTCTAAGGAAACTCCCACCCTAATAGTTACTAATCATAAACTCTAATAATTTCTAAAAAAAACTCCCACCCTTTCTTATTCTATTAAAACATTTTCTTTTCTTAACTACTTATATTCTTGATTTTTGACATTTCCGTCAGTTGCAAGAACAATTCATCAACTTCATGTGAAACAATTTTCATAATGAATGCATTATATATCCATTTGATTAAAATTCCATTCATAGTTTTTTCCTACACTATCCAACTTTTTGCCTATAAAGAAAATTTCATTCATAGTTTATTAGACAAATTTTCTACGAAGCTCCTATCTATATATATTTGTAACTTATAAGTTTATACATTAAAATGCTTGTAAATTAAATAGGTGATCAAATACACACCTTGTTGAAAAGGAACCCTTTCATATTTAATTTCATAAAAAACACGTTGATTTCTACTGCACATGACCTCATTCTAGAATACATAATCCATAATTATAAGCCCACAAATCAAAGAAAATGAATGAAAATATAAAACCTAAAGAAAATAAGAGTTTTATCATGCAATGTATGGAGTGAAATATACAGCTATATCATAGACCGTGAAAAGAAACAAAAGGAATGAGAGAATGACTAAAAAATAGATATAATTTCATTGGAGTAATTCCAGATATAACAAAAAATTAGGTGATAAATATAACCTTCCACCATACAAAATCAGCAAAAATAGTTAACTTAAAAATCAAAAGATCAGTGATACAACGTCAAACAAAAATAATAATGAAAAAAAAAAACTTCAATTTTAATGTAAAGATAACCACCTTTTCACATAAGAAGTGTCGTTTCAATAAAACTCCTTTTTCCAAAACCCTACAAAGAAAGGGTATCCATTAGATAACAAAATATTAGAAGGAAATGCACATGAAGTTGGAAGAGAAAAATGAAAACCATCGAAAAATGAAATTGAAGGAATGGAAGAGACAAAATAAGTTACAAATATATATAGATAGGAGCTTCGTAGAAAATTTTTCTAATAAACTATGAATGAAATTTTCTTTATAGGCAAAAAGTTGGATAGTGTAGGAAAAAACTATGAATGGAATTTTAATCAAATAGATATATAATGCATTCATTATGAAAATTGCTTCACATGAAGTTGATGAATTGTTCTTGCAACTGACGGAAATGTCAAAAATCAAGAATAGAAGTAGTTAAGAAAAGAAAATGTTTTAATACAATAAGAAAGGGTGGGAGGTTTTTTTAGAAATTATTAGAGTTTATGATTAGTAACTATTAGGGTGGGAGTTTCCTTAGAAATTATTAGAGTGACACATCATCACAATGCTTGCTTTAGATTAACTCAAGTTTACTCATTTAGAGTGCCGCATAGGCATAATGCTTGCATGTGGTTAACCCAAGTTTATTCATTTAGAGTGCCACATAGGCATAATGCTTGCATGTGGTTAACCAAAGTTTATTTTATATATAGATATAGATAGATAGATAGATAGATAAGTAAATTTCAAACTATAGACGAATTAATGCTGTAAATTTTATCCAATCATACCCTATAGCAATTGAATGAGATAGTAAAAAAATCCCTTTCAACATAACCATTGATTTTAGGTTTAGGTTTGAATCCAGCCATGAGAATGCAAGAATGCAACAGAATTAAATCTCTAGAAAAAGAACTTTGCCACCCATTGCACTCCTATCCAACTTGAGAGATTAATCTCTACGGTTGCGCACAAAGGATTCACGCTTCAACAAAAGAAACAATCATGCATGATTCAATTTTTTTCTTTTAATCTCATTTATTTCCTAGATTTCCACCAATATCAAAAGGGAAAGGCGTATTTTCCTGAATACATCATATTTCAACACAACAAAATCAAAATGTCTTCAGCATGCAGCAAAATTCCTTCTAGCATTCATTATCATGTGAATTAAATAACTTTTTGCCTATAATCAAATACAAGATTTTTCACGTCATTTGGATATATTGTTCACAATTATTGCTCATTTACAATGAACACTGTCATTATTTTTCTTGGTGGGTCCAAGTAAGTGGTCTAAAGAAGGCAAGTTCATTGCAATTATTTGATGTCAAAAGATTACTTTATTGTGTGTCTCTCTCCCTGGCCTTCCTTATCCTTTGTATTGATGTATCAACACAAACAACAGTCAATAGCTACGTTTCAAGCATTGGCTACATGATTGAACTGAAGTTTCAACCTTTCTTCCTTCCACCTTCCATATTATTGAGCCTTCATAATCAGTATGCGCACTTTGCCATATACGGTAGCATTCAATGGCTGCAAAACAAAATTATAAAGCGCGAGATAAGGGGAAATTACAAACTTATAATAGGACTGACACAGTGTAATGAAGCTGCCAGCTAGAGGGTAAGTCAGTATATCATGGCAATCACGTTGAGATAAATTCAGCTAGAGAGCAAGGCAAGGATAACTAACAGTCGGTTGAGGGATATGAAGAGCTGAAGGAGTATAAGAAAGGAAGAGAATGGAATTAGAAGGCAAGAAAGCAAAAGTCATCACTTGTTTGGATGAAGGTTTTACGGTCTTTGTTGTTTAGACTAATTATCCATGTTTCGCGTGAGAAGTTGATGCTAATATACTGGATTTGTGTCAACTATTACAAGGCTGTGTCTGTGAGTTAATAACAGCACAATATTATAGTACATTTTGTGTATAATTTTCAGAGTGAGCCAATCCTACTCAATGGGGTTGATCAGAAAATAATCTAATCTAACCTGACTCGTTATTCTAATGAGAACATTAAAATAATTGAAAAAATTACAGAAATATACAAAAAGGGGCAAGAACTATTTGCAGAGAGAAGGGAGGGAACTTGAAAATGGTGGTTCACTTGTATGGCTGGTTGGTTGCAATTGTGTGAGAGGGAATTGAGAGTGTTACAGTCTGGGAGATCCCTGTAAGTTGTGTTTTGCCATTTACAGAAATGAGAAGAGACAGCTATAGCAGTGGAGAACAGAGAAGATGTGGTGAGTGTGGATGAGAAGCTGGGAATAGAGAGCTGACCAAGTAGCATTTACTTATATAATCATGCACCTCTAAAAGTGGATAATGCATGACATGACTCTAGTAATTAACTCACATAAGCATACACTACAATGACGACATAGTTGACCAAAAAAAGTGATTGTTGCCGGTAGTAATCAAGGTCAATATTTTTTTACCAATCAACAATTTGAGTTATAAGGAGCAGAATCATACAATTGAAACAATAACTCATGTAACTTCTTATATAATTAATGGAGTAGTTGTGGAGTAGCTGTTAGATGTCATTCACACTTCATTAGGAATTCATAGTTATTATCTATTTATGTGTGTGTGTGTGTGTGTGTGTGAGAGAGAGAGAGAGAGAGAGAGAGAGTGAGAGAGATTACCAAGGACTTTCCTGAGGTTCAACGAAGGACTGGAGATGGCATTTCAGAGAGTGAGAACAAATGGAGGTGCATCCATTCTTGGCCCAGCAACAGAACGATAAACATAAAGTTTTCCAGCCTGACTATCATCACCTCCTTCTTCCTGCATCACTTCAACATTCAACCTAGGCCTTTCTTTTGCTAACAATCTACATCCATTCATCGTCACTTTGCAGTCTGACATCCAAAGTGACCTCATTGACTCATACTTGTCAAAACCAGACAAAAGTGCGGCATTGCCGAATGGACTGTCCCTTATCTCAAGTTTTCGCAGCTTCGGACAGCCAACCAGTACACACTGCATTCCCCAATCACTGCTTCCAGCAAATGCCACCGAAAGTGTTTCCAAGTTTTTAGCATACTTCCCTATATACTCAAATGTCAGGTCAGTTAGAGAACCTGATACAGCAAGCCTTTGGAGTTTAGTGCAGGTCTTAACAACTGCTCCAAAGGCCTCGTCCATAGGTTCACCCGTCTGGTAATCTGGCTGACCAGGGGTCATGATGCAGAGCCGAAAATGAGTGAAGTCGGGACAGTTTTCCACAACGGTAGCAACAGCAGCATTGGTCATCTGACGGCAAAAGTATAGGACGTAGTGTAGCTTCCGGCATCCTTCAGAGACAGCAATAAACCCTGATTCAGTAACCCCGTGTGCAACACCCTCCTCAAAGGGATCCCCAGGAAAAACACGTAGCTCCTCAAGCAATGGACAATATGATCCAACAGCTTCCAGTCCCTTGTCTTCAACTGTGTCCACAACCTGCATAAGGTAGATGTTCCGATACACTTCCGTTAGCAGGCACCGAAAAAAACTAATAGAAAACTTCAAAATCAATGAAATTTTAAAGAATAAAGAACAAAGAAAGAAAATCATACCCAAAGGCGTCGAAGATTAGGACAGCAAACAAGAAGCTTAGAAAGACCTTCACTGTCAAGTGGAGCATAACTAAAATTCAAGAAAGTCAGATTTGTGCATGCAGGGTATAGAACTTGGTGATATTGTGCTGAAGCAACCCATAAACCAGAAAGGGTGTGAAGACTTCTACAATTGTTGAACGCGCGTTCAAGCTCTGAATACTGCTGACCTGTCAGCTCTTGTGAAAATGAGCCAGTACCAAGCTCACAGAGCTGAGGAGCATGGACAAGAAGTCTTTGCAACTGTTCCAGTGTTACGCTTTTGTTAACCTTCAAAGTTTTTAATGATTTGCACCTAGCAACAAGTTTCTCGAGCGCGTCGATGTTTACATCATTGTTTAGGTTGGCAAAGTTCAATACTTCCAATGATGTAAAGCTTTCTGGGAAGCAACTCAACCAATTACCACTTTTGTCATCGATGCCATTCTCCTGTATGTCAAGTTCAGTTAAGTTCCTGCATCCAAGTAATATTCAGAAGATGATTTATTTGTCAAATGAAAGATTAAGCAACAAAATGCATCATAATGGAGATAACACAAAATTTTCTAACTACTTGCTATGATGCTGTCATGAGTAAAGGTTTGGAGATTCAATAGAAAGATTAGAATGCTAGCAAAATAGTGGAATTGATGTGATCAACAATTTTCATGATGCTTATGCTTTGAAAGTAAAAATTTTCTCTACGAAAATTAAACATCTGAACACAGTACTTGAAGGTTCCCCCTAATACATCACACTATAATTATGTAACAGTGAAGAAATTGAAGTTTCACTAACATTTATAAGTATTTAATTGGTATTCAATGTCAGGGCAAAGATTTTTTACACAATCAATCAATTATAATCACAGATCATTAAGAATGTTTGCCTTTAATTAAAATTATCTTAAAAGTCGCATATATAATTAATTGGTTGTGATTGGTTGATAGTGTAGAGAAAATTTACACTTGTGGTGTATGAAAATTTAACTCTATCTATAAATGTCCTGTATTTAAACGAATCTAATAAATCAATCTATATTGTTCACAAAAATATTAAATAACTCAATCTATGCATTGATAGAAAATTATCATTCTTGCAAAGGTAAAACAGTTGCATAAACCTTTCTCCAAGAAAAGAAAAACTAGCAAATCAGGACGACATACAACAAATCTAAACCAACTCTATCCTCATTCTGGACTGCTAAGGTAAGAACCACCTTCTAGTTCTAGACAAATAAAATTTGATTGATTCCCTACGTCGTAGCTTCTGTTTTTTTTTTTATTTCGGCATAAATAAGGAATATCACCTTGTTCCCATTCTTAATTGATGCTCAAATATTAATTTCATCATACATAACAGAAGTGACTCTCAAAATCACGGTTTTGTGGTCAGATTCTGTTTCCACTGCCAACATAATTCACAAACATTTCACCAATGGGAAATTGCATCAATGCATGACACGTTCAAATGGCAAACAAACCAGACAGTCAAGAAATCAGAAAAAGGAATCTAATAAAAGAATGATCTATTATTCAAACCGGTTAGCATGGACAATTTATACAAGAGAATCAAATTTAGTTTAAAATTGTTTAAAACTAAACTCATCTATTAACTGTATAACATCATCCAAAAGGCAAAAGCAAAAATTTCATATCAAATGAGTAGCATCACCAACTTGGTAAAAACTGAAAAGAAAAACATCCTCATCAGCAGTAAATATAAAAACTCAACTATTGATTCATATGAAGAACACTGAATACTACTCTTTCTAGCTCTCATACAAATTAAACCTTACACATCATAAATCAAATATTAACAATATCCACATCTAGGAATCAAAACTGAAAAATTAAATAGGCTAAAAAAACACAAAATCATTTTATATTATCTGAACTAAATATAAGTTTGAAGAGAAAAAATATCTTACTTGCAATTAGTAGCAACAGCAGCCAACCCATCAGTGCTAAATCCATCACAACTCAAAAGAGAAAGAGCTTTGAAATTAGGAAAAGAAAAAGCCAAAAACTCCAAACTTTCATCGCTAACAGCCATTCTCTTAAGCCTCAACTCTTCAAGAAATGGATACTTTTCAGCAAAAACAACCAACCATGAATGAATATCAGCACCCCAATTAGCAGGAACCAAGTTAAAATCCGAAAAACGAGGTTTTCCTTTCAGTGTAACACTTCTTATGTTTGGAAATCTACGTGTCAAGATCTCAGGTGTCACAGCATAACAGTTACCTATGAAAACATTCCTCCTTGACCATCTTTCAGCGTTGTACCATTCTTTGCATACCAATGAAACTGAGCTTCTATCTTTGCGTGATTCCATCATCCCAAGAACACGTTCCAACACTTCATCTGGAAAATCTGAACTTGAATCCATGTTATGGTTTTTTTCAGCTTGTGATTCCTTCTTTCTCTTACACTCTACCATGTTCAACAAAACAACAAAAAATATAAACTTTATAACACCCTTTTGAAGAATGAAAAGAAACTTCAATTGGATTTTGTGAATGACTGAAATTTTTTCAAATCACAGGTTTTTTTTTGTCAAGTAGTTGAAACGTAGCAATGTACTAAACTAAAAGTGATTCTCAAAACTGAAAAATTTTAAGGTATGTGTTTTTTTACTACAAAGGTGGTTTTTTCATCCATGTTTTGTCTTCCAACAAAGAAAAAACATGAAGAAAAAAAATAAAAATAAATGAAGAGATTCACGTAAAGAAGCTATGAATCTGAGATCTGATAAATAAGAAGAAGAGGTAGAAGAAGAAGAAGGTGAAGTAGATAGATATAATATTTATATATATTGAAATGAGAGTGATGATAGAGAAAGGTCAATGAAAAAATGGGATCTTTTTTCATGAATCAAACAAAGCTTTCATTATTATGAGTCCAAAGAAGCATAGGCACCTCTGGCGTATTATAGCAAAAAGCAGAGAAATAATATATTATTTGTTATTATGGTAAAAAAATTGTTGTAGAAAATGATACAGATCTCCTAGCTTATTTTTCATATGGGTTTTTGACTTTTTCTTATAATTTAATAACTTATACTACTTAATTAGCCGGTAAGTAATACTATGTATTTTTAATTTATTTTTGCTAATTAGTTTTATTTATCATATTAGTCTTTTCATGATATTTTAAAATTGACAATTTTTTTCACGTAAAACTTAAGATTGTTGATAAGACGATATTGTTAAATTAAACATCTACCTCAATTTGAATTAGAATTTGAAATTTTGCGCTTATGTATGTGAATTTAGATTGTTGTTGTCACTTCAACCCAAAATAAATTGATAATCTTTCATTTTTTTGTGTTAATATATTATTGGTACGAAATTTTCACCACCGCTAACGATAACTGATAAGTCTGAGGATCAAACATCCGACTATCTATTTAAAGAGTTTAAATTCCTTACTAATTTGATCAATTCATTTTGGTCAATGTTTTATCTCTTTTTTTAGTGTAAATAATGAAGATGTATGATAGTAAAAACAAATACTCATGTATTTCAAAACCCCTTAAAAAAGTGTATACAAAAAATTAAACTATATACATGTGTAAAAAAGTTGTATACATGCAGTTAATAATATGTTTTATTCAAAAAAATTACGGGGACGGTGTATATCAATTGGACTTAAAGAAAAAAAAAATCATTTTTACATTTTTTTACTAATTCATTTTTACAAAATACATGTGTGTTTATGATCAATAACGACATAAGCTTTGAAATCGGGGTTGTGAAGCCCACCAAACTTAATCATAGCTATCCTATGTGGATGATTTAGCCACGTTGTCCAAATGAGGCTGAGTTTTTTTTTTTTTTTGCTTTCAACTAAAACAAAAGTAGAATATTCTGTCAAAATAAAAACGAAAAGGAGAATTGATGAATTTTTTTAAGAAATTTTATTTAAGTAAATTACACTACCCTCTCCTAAAAAAAAAATTGAATTACACTCCTCTATCCTCTTAAGTTAAAATATATTCTCATTTCCCTTAAAAAATAAAACGTATACTCCCTTCTCTCATGAGATATTTGAATTACAACTTCATCCCTTAATAATTAAATATGCACTACAATTTAATCTATTTTAACATAAATAAATTTTCTTACGATATCTACTAATTTTAAAACACCATTTAAGAAAAAAAAAATCATTTATTTGTAATTTAAATGTAAATGGTGATTAAATTTAAGTATTTTGTTATTAATTTTATAGCTTAGAATATAAAATTCATTTTTAAATAATCATATTTTATCAACTTTAGTAATTTTTCACACATTTTAATTTTATTTTATGTTGTTTTATATTTTATAATTTATAATAGGGTTTATAACTAGATGTTAATAAAATTGTGAATAAAAATTAGAGAAAAATATGAATATGAATTTTGATTATATTAAAGTGGACCCACAATACTATTTTTCTTCGGAGTGTTCGATATTTTTTTTTTATAAATTACTAGAAATAAAAAAAACTTATTAGGGGAAGAAATTGTAGATTTTAACGTAAGAGGGGTGGAGAATGTAATTCAAGTTTCTTTCAGGGGTAGGAAGTGAAATATTTTCTAATATGTTTTGCATAAGAGGGGAGGGAGTATATATTGTAACATAAGAGGGGAGGGGAGTGTAATTCAAGCATCTTTCTAGGGAGGAGGGTGTAATTTACTCTTTTTATTTTAATGATTCCTAAAAATATCTTATTTTTAGTGAAGGTTAATATAGTAAATCAGAATTCTTCTTCTGAGTATTGAACGCATATCACTAAGAATGAAGAGCCACTTTTCAACCAAGTCATTTAAAAAGTGCCAATTTTTAACTAAATGAATTTAAGGTAACCAACAAATCAAGGTTCTTCTAATGTTGACCTCTTAGTTCATGTTATAATAACTTATTTCTTGATTTTTTTTTTCTTTTTTGTCTTTCCTTTAGCCTTTTAACAAAAACAAAAAAAAACAAGTTTGACAGAGTGAATTATATTTACTATCATGATGAATTCAAAATTAATTATTAGTTTAATAATAAAAAGTCAATTTTGATTATTACGTTTTTTTATTACTAAATCAATTGTTATTTTTGAGTTCACAATAAATATATATCACCATGTTAACATTCATCTCTCTAAAAAAAACGTTAACATTTACCTACTTTTTAAATTACACAGCAAAATATTTCACATTTGCACACCGTGAAATTACAATTCGAAAAGTGAGATTTCTTAACTAATGACTTTTTTCAAGAAAGTTATGTCATGAAACCCTAGTAAAACCCTAAGCAAGTCCTACAATTTTACACTATTTTGATCATTGGCGCCAAAACACTAATATCTCAAAATGATAAAATGACAACCCTACCCTTCTTTGTCCTTCAGCAAAAGACCCTGTCATTTGTACCCTTGGGCACCTAAAATGCATCGTGTCATAAGCGATGCATGCAATATGCTAAGTGTTACCCAAGAAATGAACCAAGTGTCATGACTCATGAGTAATACATGCAACAAACAGTGTCGAGAGGAATACATGCAGCAAGCGAAGTATCAAGATGATTACATGCAGCAAGCTAAATGTCACCACATGCAGTAAACCAAGTGTCATGACTCATGAAAAATACATGCAACAACTAAGTGTTACCCATGTAATAACACAAATGTCATAAGGAATGCATGCAACAACCTAATTGTTATCCATGCAGTAAACCAAGTGTCAAGAGATTATATGCAACAAGCCAAATGTTATTCATGCAATATAACATATCTCTTTCTTATTCCCTCGTGAATTTCAACCCCTTATTTTTCTCATGAACTCATCAAACCTCCACTCTCTATCATCTCTTTTTCTTTTATGAAAATGGCATCTATTTTCTTCTCTTATCAGTCACAACCCTCTCTCTTTCTTTTGGATCCTCTCCGCCCTCCCCTTCAGTGCTCGCTCTCTGCAAATCCTGTGACATTTGGATCATGCATCTCTATTGCGACTTCTTAAATCGACAAATTCTTATATGACTTTGTCAACACCTGGATTCGCACCGCCAATGGGCCCCACCTCCATGATCTCTTGCTTCGATGTCAAACCTTATACCGTTGACAATCGCAGCTCGTTGTAAGGTCAATAGCATGTGGCTTGAAATTGATCTCCTCATTCTCCTTCCTTCCCATACGGTACTACTCTCTCTCTCTCTCTCTCTCTCTCTCTATATATATATATATATATATATATATATATATATATATATATATCTGTCTCTCATATCTCTTGATTATTAAATAATGTGTGTAAAAAAAATAATCAGCTAGAAGTTTTGGAATGATTATAGATGTGTATGGTTTCTTTTAAAGAGTTAATGGTCTAATTATGTATTTATTAATTTTTTGTTTATATTGCTTATTTATATCTTTACAGATTTATGGAATTATAAATAGTGAACAATCTTATAAATGCATGATATAATATGTGTAGATCACACAAAGACTTGTATGAAATTTCTTTCATATATGTTGTTGAAGGATTTCAAATTATTTATGTGATTTTTACACAAATAATTTACAGTACATTTTTTCAAATTGAACTCGTGACAATAATTTTATTCACCACAACTTCTAACAATATTACATTTTGCATATAACTGACATGTACGAAGCACGGGAGCGCGATCTAATTATTACTAAATCAATTGTTATTTTTGAGTTCACAATAAATATATATCACCATGTTAACATTCACCTCCTCTAAAAAAATGTCAACATTCAACTACTTTTTAAATTAAACATCAAAATATTTCACGATTCCACACCTTAAAATTACCATTCGAAAAGTGGAATTTCTTAGCTAATGTCTTTTTTCAAAATATGTTCACAGGCCATACCATCTTTATTTTTTTTTGGTGTTAAAAATAATTTCATAAAAAATAAATCATTATGTGGTATTCCAAATAAAAAAAAAGGTAAAAACCAACTAACATAAATGTAATTGTGCTCAATATGACAAAAAAGAGGGAAGAATTGTTGAAATATCAGCCTCTAATTTAAAATTTAAACGCTAACGTGCGTTTGTTTCCAGTTATATTCGTGGTTTCCTGGAAATAAAATGAAAGAAATATGCAAGTCTTTGTGTGTTATAAGTTTACAAAATTTTACTCTCGGGTATAAAATGTTTTTGGGAATAGAAAAATTTTCCAAAAAAAAATGGGAATGAAGTTCCGATGAAAATGAGAAGAAATTGGGAATAAAATTACCTATTAACCTCCCTATTATTAAGGTTTCATGGAATATTATACTAAACAAACATATTTTTTTCTAAATACCTAAGAATAAAACTCACATTATTATATACTAAGGAATGTTATTGTTAAAAATAAAATTAGTAAATTTGAAACAAACATCCTCTAAGGGGCTGTCGAAAGCTTATGATGAGAGTGCTCTAACATAAATGTGAAACTTTACTTTCCTTCGTAATTTTTTTTTTCTTAAATGAAAGAACACAAAAGTTGTATTTTATAACGATTTTTGAGTGTTTTGTGGATATCGATAAATTCTTCAAATTCAATCTATTTTATTATAATATTTTAAAAATAAATAACTTTTTATTAAAAATAAAAAACTATACATGACTATTTATTTAGCATTCTCTATAAAAACACTTTCAACTAAAATGTAAAATATTTCTTTATAAAGAAAAAAGATACTTAAGAATTTATTCTATTTTCTCTTGTCCCCTCCTCCAAAACTCTTCCATCCACTACCCTTCATCACAGTCTCAAGTCTCAAGAAAAGACTTGAAGATTTTTTTGTCCAGGAATCAATTTTATGCATTTTTCCGAGGATTACACTAAAGTTCATAAACTTGCCAACTGAACTGCTAAATATTCACGTCATCCGTTGAAAAAAAAAAAGGGTAATGAGAGTTGAATGTTTATTTGTTTTTCTTTTCAAAAAAGGTGTATGCAATATTGCAATGTGAATTAATGCGGTGGTGGGGACTTTCCATCTAAATTGGATCCCTCTTGTATTGGATAGGGTTTGGTTAAAGAAAGCACATGCATCCAACCTTCTTTGAAGGAATTCTATGTTATTTTAACCTATATAATAATAAGATGCGGAAAGATCCATCATAAATCATAGATCTATTTATGAAGGGTAAATTTTAGTGCTGTCAACTATCTTGCTGCTAAAATCATTAACACTTCTTCACTTAATTAATTAACCATAAGAAAACATTACACTTTTGCCATTACAAATTGGAGCTCCACTATAATGGTGGTCAATCTTTTTGCATCCTTGTTATCAAATCATTTTTGCAACTAGTTTTACAATTATTAAAGCAATATACAAAGCGCAAGTGGTGACAAAAAAAATAAAAAAGGTCTATGGTCTCTTCATTGACCGATGGAATTGGCATCATTTTTTGTTGTTATGTATAACTTTGAGTGAGAATTAGGTAATACATTTTTTAACATGCATCTTTATCGACACTATGGGATAAGGTCGTGAACAAAATGAATTGCTATTGCAAGTGATTTAATTCCAACTAACTAATTTTTATTTTCAATATATTCATGGTGGTCATTACACATTATAAGGCCAAAAGCCTCTCATTGAGGCTCCAATGCATTTAGTTCGGTACAAAAGATAAGATGTGAAAGGGTTTATAGGATCAAATCCTTGACCTTAGCCAGAAACACCAATAAAGCTTCTAAATAGTACTTTCTTCAAATAATTGTGAAGTAAAGGTTATTGGTTCACTTTCAATTAAAATGGACCCCTACCCATTTGTTCCCCAAAGCTTAAGAATCCCATGTTCTTCTACTTCTGTCCAACCATCACTACTTTCAATTCATATCATATCCAATCTATCTTCATTTGTTTGCCTAAATTGCGTTTAGTTTCCGGGTTTAACATAAGGGCTTAATTGTATTTTTTGCCCTTCAAATTTAAAAATTGTGTGATTTTGACCCCTAAAATTTAAAATGTGTAATTTTAGCCCTCCACATTTACTCTGTTTTGCACTCACTAGTCCCTGTACATATTTTTCCCTAAAAAAGAGTCTCTGCATAATTTGACCAATATTGACTAAAAAAAATGTTGACGTGACTATGACATGTCATCATTATCCTTTGCAAAGAAACACCTATTTTTTTAGCAAGAAACACCTTATTATTATGTTAGTTTATTAGTGCTTAAAATATATCACAATTGTCTATATTGTGAATCTTAATCTTAATCTTATCTTAATAATATACAATTACTCTTTATTTTTTACACCTCTAATTCTATGTGTCAAATTCGTAAGCATCTATTGCCAAATTATCAAATTTTGCAAGTACATTTTATAACCTCGTTTAAAAATGTGGATCAGAAAACATCATTTTCATCAAATTCTCACATTTTTTAAAATCATCAAAAATCACTTTTAACCATCAAAATTCGAATCAGTTAATTTTCCTCCAAGAAAGAGGTTTTTCGAGCCTATTTTGTAGAAACAAATAAAATCTAATTTGAAATAAGGCCCAAGTGTTGGCAAGCCCGGCAGCAAAGAAGGCTAAAACACATTAGAAAATTGTTGTTCACACTTCAAAGAAGGCTAAAACACACCAGAAAATGACGATTTTACCCCGGCAGCAGTTAACTGTCGCCGGATGGTGCATCGACATTTAGCTGCCGCCGGTTCCATCGGCAGTTACCTGCCGCTGGATTCATCGGCAGCTAACTACCGCTGTGTTCAGTACTAATGCAGATCAGCAATCAGAACCTACATCTTTATCTCTTCTGTAGTACCCTAATTTTGTCAAAGTCTTTTCTTAAAAAAAAAAATCATCATCATGCAAAAAAAAATAAAAAAAAATCAATTTTCATTTCTTTTTTTTTAAATAATAAAAAAAAGTTTTATTATTATTTATTTATCTTTCTTTTTATTATTATTATTATTATTATTATTATTATTATTACTATTATTATTATTATTATTATTATTATTATTATTATTATTATTATTATTATTATGTTTGTTTGTCTCAAAAAAAAAGAGAGAAACATGTGCAAAGAAGGAAACAAGGTCAAACTAAGATGCTGCCCCTCTCCTTGCCATTTGTTTCCATTTCCTTTGTCAAAACAAGTCAAGGAATGCTGCAAGCTTCTCCCCTAGCCCCTTCTCCCTGTTTTCTCTCAACCTCTGTCAAGGCAGCACCTCTCTTTTCATGTTTTTCTTTCCCAAAATCTTCAAGAATCAACCCAAAAGCACCACAAGTTGCAGGCAGCACCCTGTTTTTCCATTTTTCCTTACCCTCTGTCAGAACTCAGCCCCTACTTGTCCAGAACTAGCCACAAAGTCTTCACCAAAATCACAAGGCAAGGTCACTTCCTTCCCTTTTCAATAAATGTTAACCAAAGTCTTTGCCATAGCACACAAAAAGGCCCAGCTTTCAAGGGATTTTCATGATTACAAATGATCACAAAATTGGCTATATAAGAGGCACGAAAATGAATGAAGGAGGAGGAATTTTTAGAGCAAAAACAGAACCAAAAAACAGCAAGAATTCATAACAAACTTCCAAAGAGAAAATCTCTGTTTTTCTGTTTTTTCTTTACAAACCACCACAACAAATCAAATAGAATCAAAACAGAAACTAAATCACAAGAAACATCACACAAAGAGAGGAGAATAGTAGCAAAACACCATTTTGTTATTGTTCATCTTCTCCATCACTTCTATCTTCAAGAAACTGTAACATCCGGGATTTGGATTCGGGATTCGGCATCTGGGCCCCCGCGATCCCCCGCGATGTACTCATGGACTTCTCCACCCCCCATGTGGAGTTTCTTGCCTTACGTGGGAATCGAACTGTGTACCCTGGAGGCTATAAGTACACGCTCAATGCATTCCCACTACCAATTGAGCTACTAGCTCAATTGGTAGAGGGAATGCATTGAGCGTGTACTTATAACCTCTAGTGTACACGGTTCGATTCCCACGGAAGGCATGAAACTCCACATGGGGGGTGGAGAAGTCCATGAGTGCATCGCGGGGCCCCAGATGCCGAATCCCGGATCCGAATCCCGGATGTTACAAAAAAGGCGTCTTTTTTGTAACATCCGGTGGCTCCCAATGGACTGGCCTCCCTATCTTTCAAGGGCTGAGATGTACTCATTACCTTCTCCACCCCCCATGTGGAGTTTTTGCCTTCCGTGGGAATTGAACTCTGTACCTGGGGCCTAAGTACAAGTTCAATGCATTCCCACGGAAGCCAATTGGTAGTGGGAATGCATTGAACTTGTACTTAGGCCCCAGGTACAGAGTTCAATTCCCACGGAAGGCAAAAACTCCACATGAGGGGTGGAGAAGGTCATGAGTACATCTCGGCCCTTGAAAGATAGGGAGGCCAGTCCATTGGGAGCCACCAGATGTTACAGAAACCACAACCATCCAAAAGCCCCTTTCATTTTCTTGTGCATCTAAAGCTTTGGCTAGGAATTTGTAAGTATCTTGAACCTTCTTATCTCCTTTTTTGCATTATGTTTAAGTATTTGTAGCCTTTTTCATAAAAAATGCATTTTTTGTCATAAGTTCATGGGCATGACTTGAAGCCAAAATATATTAGGTTCTAGGACATCTTTTGGTAGATCTAAAACCACTAAGATGTAGTATTCATGGCAAACTTTACAATGGTATTTTCATTTTTGTATTTGGTTCAGTTTTGAGTGAGAAATTTAACTCAGAAGTTGAGAAAAAGTCACAGAACTCTGTACTGCTGTTCCTGCTGTCCCTGCATTATTTTTCTGCATTTTTAGTAATCTTTAACTCATTTTTGCACTAAAAACATCATTCAAAAACCCCAAAAAATCACAAAGTTTACAAATCACCAAAACAGAAGTGGATTGCTTCTTTTTTTCTTACTGTTTTCAAACATTTTTTACCCCCTGAGGTTCTGAAATCAGAATCAGAAGCAGCTTCTGAACAGTACTTCAGAAGCAGCTTCTAAACAGTGCTTCTAAACAGTGCTTCTGAAGCCAGCTTCTGAACAGTGCTTCTGAAGCAGCTTCTGAACAGTGCTTCTGAAGCCAGCTTCTGAACAGTTTTTCTGAAGCCAGCTTCTGAACAGTGCTTCTGAAGCCGTACATTTTGCATTTTTGCTTCTAAAGTCAGTTTCTGCTTCTGAAGGTTCAGAACCTGGTTTGAACTATTTTTTTTCAAAGGCTGAAACTCATTTTTATTCAAAGAAAAATATAACAAGTGTTTTTTTGCTTTCAATTGTAAAAAAATGTGATTTTCAATAACAAACTTGAATGAAAAAGGAGTGGTTTGACGTATGTCTTCCCATTCTCCGGTTGCACGAGCACTTGACGTACGTCTTGTTGTTCGGACAATTGTCATTCTATTTTCAACATACCAAAACACAAAAAAAACAATTTTCTTTGTTGTGTACGATTGAAAAAGGAAAACTTGGGTAGACACCTGACGCTTCCCCGAATATTCGGAAATGAGGTAGACACTTCGCTTTCGGTTGAATATTCGTCCTCCGTTTAAAATCAATCTCAACCCACCAAACTTTATTTTATTCATGCCCATGCGTGTTTTCAAACGGATACCATCGCCCAAGTGCGAGTCCGTCTTTTTTTTTAAAGCAAACATTTTCGCCCAAGCGCAATCAAATTATTTTTCATAAATAAAATCAATCAACACACAAACATTTTCTACCAAAGAACTATGTAGGTTTGAATTCTCCATCGCACCAGGAGATACGTAGGAGCAAGATCAAACTCTTGTCAAGCACACTAACAAAAAAACTCATTTTTGGTCATTAAAGCTTTTTTTTCTCTTTTTTTTTTATTATTTCTTTACAAACATTTTTCATGAAACTAACACAATTGAATGCTAAACTAACTAACGGTTCCCGTTGGGTACAACGGATGTGAGGGGTGCTAATACCTTCCCCTCGCATAACCGATTCCCGAACCCAAAATTTGGTCGCAATGACCTTGTTCTCGTTCTCAAAGGGGTTTATCGACGTTCCCCTTTAAAAAAACAAAACTTCGGTGGCGACTTTACTGTTTAGCGAGCGCTTTCCACCCGCACATTTTTCCCGCAGCTTCATCTTCAATCTCTAAAAACTCTCAAATCATCCAAATCTCAAATTTCTCAAATTCAAATCAACCAACACTCCAATAACAAGTAAGTTTTCTTAATCAAGTACCATTGCCTTTTTATGTTTATATGTTATATTTTTCCTCTTAAATTAGAAATTTTTAAGTTTTAGGGTTTGTATAAATTTTGATTTTTTTGGCAAGAAATGATAGAATGTTTACATGTAAATGACTTATGTTGCTTAAATGTTTAGATCTTTGCATGTTTATGTTGTAATTTTTAGTTTTAGGGTTTATGTATAATTTGCACTCCAAGTGTTTGATGAAGTGTTTGAGTGAGTTTTTAATTGGATTCTTTTTAATTTCTTATGGTGTAGATCTGAAAAAATGGCTCAAGTATACTTTCATGTATCATTCAATGGTGGTAACCAACATTTTTTCAAGGTTCGCGACGACGTCACGTTAAAAGAATTGAAGGATCTACTTCATGAAATCAACCAACGAATCAACTACGGAGACACGAGGATGGTGGAATACGTTTGGTATCACCGTCCATCGTTCGACTCAGACGGGAATTTATCGTTCACTCGGTCGGAGTCAACGAACGACGACAACGTGAGGAGCATGTTCTCGATATTTGCTGAGCCGAACATGATCCCCCTCGAGATGGATGTTACGTTGCTGAGGTCGCCTGGAGATATTCTCAACAGTTTGATTCGGCCGGATGAAGATGTTTAGGTAGTATTATTATGTTGTGTCGTTATTTTGTTGGATTTTAGTTTAATTCTTGTTAGTTTACCGAAAAAGTCGGCAATGAAGTGTCTTATACTTAGCGTAAAGCTTTGCAAGTCTTTTTGAAAACTCCAAAGAATGAAGAGTTCTACCGAATCGACTTTATAAGTTATCACATCCAATCCCTTCGTATAGGAAGAGTGTGACGAAAGAGGATGCAGTTCTAAGATGTTGTTTTGTGCTTGATCATGCTCCTCTGTTAATTGAAACTTGTCAGTTGGCAGGGTAGTATGATTAAGTTCAAAAGAATATATTGGAAACTGCATTCGTTTCTGACTCATCCTATATGAAGAAATTTGATGTGATAACTTGTAAAATTGATTCGGTATAATTCATTATTTTGAGTTTTCAAAAAGACTTGCAAAGTTTTACACTAAGTATAAGACACTTCAATACCAACATTTTGAGCAAACTTTCAAAAAATTTATTTTCATCCAACATCACGATGATACAACATCCTTAGGGATAATGTAATGTAATGTAACACTTAGTTTATTTGAACGGATATGAAATTATAACTAAATAAAATTGTCATAAAAATCTAATAAAAGTCATAAAAATTTGTCATAAATTTACAAAAAAAATCTAACAAATGTCATAAAAAACTAATAAAAGTCCTAAATATAAATGTCCTACTCCTGGTCCTGGTGCTGTTGTTGCTGCCTCCTCGGCCTCCTCTGTCTCCTGGTCAGTATCAGTGCCACCCTATCCCTGATATCGCGCAATGCCAGATACATCTGCTCAGTGCTCATCGCCTCCTGACCCAAGTACTCATAAGCCTGGGTAACAGCTCCAGTAACCATCTCAATGGTATCAGGCGAGCCTTTCTCTTGGTGCCGCTGTTGCTGATGTGCAATGATCTCCTACTCATTTGCTGGCCTCGGAGGAGATCCCTCAATAGGTGGCAGAATCTTTGGGTGAGACACCCGTCCATACCAACGCATGTATCCCTCCTCATACCGCCATGGCTGATCAACCTCCCTACCCTACGCAGTCTCAGGAATGATGTGCACACGAAAGTCCTGGAAAGCCTGGACAACAACATGATAATCTCGAAGAGGAGGCACAGATGTTGGAGCTATGAGGATGTCCTGCACGTACCCGTATTGCCTTTTAACCCGCTCAGGCAAGTGACGGTACATGACCTCACGACCGTACATATCCACCTTGAATGTCATCATACCTCTTCAAACCCCTGGATCTCCCTATGATCCTCGTACGACATCCAAGTAATTTCATCTATCTCCAAACGATCCAGCGCCAGACGGTAGGGCTTCGGATGTCCATGACCCCTGTGTGTAATCCATCTGGAAGCGCAATGATGGTTTTGCCGGTAATCATCATTATCGTCGTGAGGGTAGACTCCTGGAAAATGGGCCACAAACCATCCCTGCACAAAACAAACACATTTATAAGTTATTATCAAGCATAAGATAGAAATTACTATAAACACATTATATTAAGATACACACACATAGTAAACTAAAATTATTACCATCAAAAGTGTTGTGCAACCCCCAATCTTTTTCCCTCCAAGCGAAGAGGTCTCGATTAGACAGTGGTAAAGGTATGCCAATGTCATCCCTCCCCACGATTACTGCCTCCGGCGGCAGTTAGCTGCCGATGCATCCGGTGGCAGGTAACTGCCGCCGGGGTAAAACAGTCATTTACTGGTGTTTTTTTAGCCTTATTTAATGTGTATACAACAATTTTCTAAACATTAAATGCACGAAACAAAAAGGGAATGTTTTCCCTCTCCTCATTGATTTTTTTTCCTTTAGCTATGAGACAAATCCTATTACACCACCTCTGTACCACCCAACAAAAATATTTCCCATTCGATGATGAAATCCCCAAACCTGTTACCGTCGATCATCCCCCCAAAATGAAATTCGCCATTCAAAGTGTTAACAAATCAAGCCAAAACAACCTTGATCAAAGGAAAATACGTCCAAAATCATAGTTGAGAGAAGGGATTCAAGGATAAGGATGAAGTGAAAAGCAATCCATGAAGTAAAAATTCTTACTTATCATATTTGAATTTTTCCCTCCAAAATCGATCCTGAATTTTATTGTGTTTTTATTCCACTTTAAGCCTAGGTTTTGCCTGTAAAATGGTCCATTTTGGTATAAGGAAAACACACCCAATCATTGCTTTTTATTAACATTGCATTGCTTTCTTTCCCTCTTTTGTTCTCTGTTTTCAATTTCTAAGTTTAATTTTAGAACTTTCATTCTGTTTATTTTTTATTTTTTGGGGTCCGAATTCTTCAACAATTTAAAAAAAAATCAATGGCTAATCTTTTAGAGTATCTCTAATTTCTGAAATTTCAACTGAAAAAACATTTTAGAACTTGAAGGGTAGGGTCATTCGCTTATGGCATGTATCATATTTTAATAGAAACAGTCTGCCATTTTCTATAGAAATGGTTTTTCTTGATGAGGTTGGTGGAATAATCCATGCAACCCTTAAAAAAACCTTATTCTACAAGTTCAAAAACAACCTTTTTGAAGGGAAAATAATGAACATGTGCAAAATTGTCTTAATTGCACAAGATTGATTTTCAACCCAACTTGTGTTGAAGATATAAGCATAATGAACATGTATATAGCATGTATACGTGGTCTTAGAATACTTTAAACATATAACATTTTCCTGAATCATCGTACTCATGGTTGTAATATTTTTTCAAGTAATTTTTAGGATTTTTTAAATTGTGGACACACCTTCCCCACTCGCTTTAACACATTTACAACCTGAACCAAGGGTTGAGCCTATGAAAGAATTTTCGGTTAACACACTAAGAACCACAATCCAAAGGCTTAAGGATACCTCTATTATTGGTACTTGCTTGACTATATCAAGAGTAAGTTATTTAGGGTGGAAACATAACAATTTGAATGATTGCTTGGTACTTTTAGAATTTGTCTTTCCCTCGTTACCAATTTAATTTAATATATATTTGTCAAGTAAATAGTGTTTGAGGTTGCATGTGGATCATAGAGTTATGGTTCAAGGTTTTGGTTGCTTGTTATGGGGTGGAGGAAAACCATGTGAATGATGGGGTAGTCAGACGTCAGTGTGGTGGAAAGACTTGTATGGTGTTAGAGAAGGGGTGGGGTTGAATGTTGGTAATTGGTTCGACGACAACACGGTGAAAGAGTTGGCTAATGGGGAAAATTCATTGTTTTTACATGACCGGTGGTTGAAGGGTGGTCCTTTATGTAATTGGTTTAGAAGACTTTTTGAGTTAATTGAAAATCGTTATGTGTATGTTGAGGATATGTGTAGGTTAGGTTTGAGTGTTGAAGGAGTAAGGTGGAGGTGGCGTAGGAGGCTTTATGTTTGGGAGGAGAAACAAGTGGTATATTGTTGTTCTTGGTTGGATAACATTTGATGAAAGGTACTTTGTCAAAGGGATTTACCATGTTTGGCTCAGCCGGTGCATGATGAACATGTGGCTCTTAGAGATCTCATTTGGAACAAAACAACTCTCTTGAAGGTATCTTTATTCAAATGAAGGATTTAGAAGAATATAATTTTAACAAAGGATAACTTGGCTCAACGAGATATTTTATGCTCAAACTCTCTTTTATGATTAGGAGAATGTGAAAAGGAGGAAAATGAATCACCTGTTTTTTTTGTGCGACTTTCTTTTTTTGGGATATTTCACCTAATATTCTCAAGTGGTTGAGTATCTCTTATGTTCTTCCCAGTACCTCTTTCGTCTATGCTATTCAATTTAGTGTTTCTCATATATTTTTTTTCAAAAAAGACCCGTTCCAATTTGCCATTGATTTAGTTGGGTTGCATTTGGACCATTTCATAAACAAAACATTTTTATGTAGTCGTTTACAAATTACAATGCATATCAATTAATCTTATTTCATAGATAAAAAAAATTACTTATTTCAGAATTCATTTTTAAAAACCTACCGATTGGGGTGGACAATTGACTTTTGCAATGGAGGGAGCACCCACACACACTGATGCTGCATCAATGGAGTTTAAGTGAGCGCTTGAAAGTCCTAGATTGTTTTCCTTTACGAAATATGTCTAATCCATTTAGATTGAAACATAAGCTGTTAGGTGGAACACACTCACACTTACTGCACCTATGAAATTCTCCTTGGTTATTTTTTTCTGCATACATTTTTCACAATTAATTTCTCCTTATTTTCTTTTTTAAAACAATTGTCCAATAATTGTTGAAATAGTTGAATAATTTGCATAGGTTCCCTTCAATATAATTTTCTACAAACTGGTTTCTATGGTTGTGTTTGGTAACATAAATAAGCTAGCTTGTAGCTTTTTGGACTAGCTTATAAGCTTGTTTTTGTAGATTGAGACATGTTTGGTAAAAATCTTTTCTCGTTAGCTTATAGCGTTTTTTGAGATGTTAATTCAAGTAGCTTTTGAGCTTATAACTTTTTATATTTTCTTCCAATTTTAACCTTTTATTAATTTAATTTGATTTAATTTTTATTAAAAAACTACCCACATTTTTATTCAACTGCCCACGTTTAGCATCATGGTATGACTTTTCAAATTTTTTTGTTCACTTTCTTTTTTACCCGCTTTTAATTCAACAATAAATTATTTTATATAAAATTTACAATAAACAGTGAAACAAGTTTAGTTAAGTAAAATTCATAAAAAGAAAGTTTTGTTAAATAAAAAATGTCAATTGAATTCATAAATACATTTATCATTTGGGAGATGAAAATATTTTGAAATAAATTTAAACATTTAAAAAGAAATGCATTAAGTAATAAAAATTGTATATATGATTATATAAAAAATAAACAAACATGCTCTTTAACGTCATTTTATATTTATCAGCCATTTCAACAACTTATTTTAACAAACATTTTTTATTTTAATAAGCTAACTTTTCAGCTATAAGCTATCAACTATCAGCCATCAACTATACATTAGTTTTTCAGCTATCAACTAACTTATCAGCTATCAGCTATCTTATATAACTTATTTTTATCAAACACACCCTATTGCAAATAATAGCTCAACTCATAACCATTTTAAACACTTTAGACCATGTTCTAATTTTAATAACTAGGCCTAATAAAAAGAAACTATTGTTTTAATCAATTTAAAAAAACTATTGTTGGGTTCTAGCAATTATGTAAAAATATTATATTTCAAAATAAACCTTCAAAATTTGTAAGGTCTCAAACATTTAAGATTAGATATCTATTTGTATATTATCATAACAACCCTGGTTCAACTGTTCAGTTTGCAACAGCTTCAGAATAATTCTTTATGTACACTGACCTGCCAATTTGCAGAAGAAAGCTTTCCTACATATCCGTACTTGAATATGCCACTCACTATGTGTAACTGACAAGACATCATTCATTCATAAACGTCAATTTAGACCCTTAATTTCAAAATGGCCTTATTTACAAGTGGACAAATAATATATATAAACATAGTTCAACATATTTCATGGTTTACGGAGGCTGTACCCTTTGTCGGCCGTGTCCCACCATCTATCTATCTATCTATCCTATAATTCTTTCATAGATAGATATATCATATATGCACCAAAGGCATGATAATAATGAACATGTAACTACCAGTAGCTCCCACACTAAGATGCAGGACGGTTTTTGTTTTTGGTGTTTATTACTTTTAGTTTTTAACAGTTTATATATGGATGCGGCAAAACCAAATTAATTATTTGTGACTGAATGTTTACATTATTAAACCATTGCATTTTGTAATAAAAAAAACATTGCATTTGTGATATGCATTTAATTATTTCTGCTTTTTTAAATGGGAATTTTTTTGAAGAATGCCAAATTGCCAACGGGTTACCGGTGTCTTTTTTTGTTAAACCTCCGGTTATCATGGGAAGAGAGTCAAGGTAATCCGAAGTTCGACCGTGAGGTAAGAAAGCCTGGCGAAAAATTATTTCATTCATGAATCGAAATTTATGTTCTTTTGAACAATTTATTATTTGATGAAACTCATCAATCACTTGAGTCACATTGTTTTGTTACTAATGTCTTATTTAATTAGCAGCGGGTTGAACTATTAAATTGAATCTGAATGTGCAATTTACAAAACTCTATATGCTTGAGAACATAATTGATCTGATGAAATTAAATTATTTTTAAAGACATTATTTTAATAAATTTGAAGAAAGTTCTCTATGGTTTGAAACAAGCTCTAAGAGTTTGGTTCAAAATGTTTTCAATTGTGACTACATATCTTGGATTTCGCTCTAGTGATCATGATTCTATTTCTCATGTCATGTTTTAATCTTCTTATATATATGTTGATGATATGATTATTACAATTGATGATGTTGATGAGCTAAAAGATTTGAAACGAAGGATTTGAGTCATTTTCGCTACTTGGAGCCTTTAGTTTCCATCATCTTCTTTCTCTCAGGGTTACGTGCTTGCTCTAATGATGCTGATATTGATGTCATGCGTGCTTACTCTAATGATGTTGATATTGATGCCATTCTTTGTTAACCAATTCTTGTGTATCGTGATAACAAGCTAAGAGTGTCATTCAAATTGCCCACAACCCGGTCTTTCATAAATGCACTAAGCACGTTGAGATTGATTATCACTTTACACATCACCATATTCAGCATGACACCGTTACTTTCCATTGCTTCTTCCTCCTTGCAGAATGCTGACATGTTTACAAAAACGCATTCCATTATATCGTTTTATTTCTTGATTGACAAACTTTCGATGTTTTTTTGTTAATGCATCATAAATTTGATGAGAGATGTTAGAAAACATGTTATCAGTCTTCTTATTATAATAAGGTTGAAGGTAGTCTAGTCTTTTTATGTTTTATTCTATATTTTCTTTGTAAGACATGTATTCTTAAGTTTTTGCTACTCATATTATTGGAACCCTAACCTCTTTTCTCTTCTTCTCACTTTCTCTATGAATCTTCATTGTTAAAAGACTGGATTATATTTGTCTATGAATCTCATTGACAAACTTTCGATGTTTTTTTGTTAATGCATCATAAATTTGATGAGAGATGTTAGAAAACATGTTATCAGACTTCTTATTATAATAAGGTTGAAGGTAGTCTAGTCTTTTTATGTTTTATTCTATATTTTCTTTGTAAGACATGTATTCTTAAGTTTTTTCTACTCATATTATTGTAACCCTAACCTCTTTTCTCTTCTTCTCACTTTCTCTATGAATCTTCATTGTTAAAAGACTGGATTATATTTGAATTTTTTGTTGTGAATTCTGATAGGTATTTAGCAAGTGTACTAAATCTATCGAAGTAATAAATCTAAGTTCGTATCCACGAGGACTGTGTTAACTTCAATGTAGCAATAAGGTTGATAATTAGGACGTATAAAATTTAGGGTTGCCCTAGGCAGTTTGATTTGGTTGCATAAAATGTAAGAAAGATAATAAAAGTTGATTAAAAATATAAGGAGAGATGGGATCAAGTCTTTCGAATCCTCTGATTAATTCTGTTTGGTAAACTGCACCTATTTCTACGAATACTCCTCTAGTTTTACGATGGTTAACAAAAATAGTTCTAATCAATCCCTTGAGTTAGAACCCTCTTCTCGGATTACAGCCCCCAATTCCTTAGGCGATTAATATTCCTTGAAGGTTTTACAAACGTTAACCTAATATCACAAATAAACGATTATATATTCCTAGATTAACCCTGTTTATTTGAACAATTCAATTAGGTCTAAGTTGAAAGTTAGGGTCAGTAGTCATTCATTCTCACGAATTCATGCTATATATTGTCAGTATATAAAAAGCATTAAGATCAATTGACTTGAATAAAACTAGATTAATATTCATAAGCTATAGAGTTTTACATCAGATTCATCTCCAGACCTAATCCCTAAGAGATTTAACTACTCATAATGTGGATTACAAATAACAAAATCAATTGAAGCATAATAACATACATAAACTGACTATGAGTTGGATGGAATGGCCACCTCTTCAGTCTTGTGCTCTCAAAATCATGCTTCAAATCTCCAAAATTCTAAACCCTTGTCTCTGAAAACAATTCAGCTTAAATAGGCAAAAATGCGCCCAAAATCGTGACACGATTTGAGAAAATATGACACGATCTGCATTAAAACCAAAGGATCCTTCAAAATCAATCTTCATAACCGTGTCACGATTATGCCATCATGACACGATTTTAGTGGCAAGGACTCACTTCAAATCTAGTCAGAAAATCGTGACACGATGCCCAAATCGTGTCACGATGCTAATATTTCAAATTCTTGATGTTTTTCTGCTTTTTGCACCCCCAAGCTGTCTCAAATTGCTACAGACTCGATATAAACACTAAAAATTACTCTAAAAATTACGTAATGACATGATGTCATCAAATTCGAACAAAATCACACCAATAAAACTATGATGTGTGGAGCAAAGGAGGTACTAATCAATGAATAAAGTAGTCTCAAGCAACAACAACAACTAATAGACCTAAATCTAAGTGTAGAGAAACACCATAAGCATATCCAAAGCAACAAAGATAAGAAAGAAGAGAATAAAACAAACACACCAACATTGTTGACCCAGTTCGGTCCAATATGACCTACTCTGGGGGAGAGAGCAACCTTATGAGATATATTTATGTGTGTGATAATAATTTCTGCTACCACCTCTCTTCCGACGACCACCTCTCTTTCCAACTGTTACCGTTCAATCTCCTCTTCTTTCTTCTTCTCCACCCTAAAACGAATCAAATTCAGCTTACTCTCTTATCTCCTTCATTCATTCATTATAACCGACACACATCACTTACATATAAATGTTAAGTAGTCTGATTACATGAATCCCTGCTGAGAGTTGAACCACAGACCAACTTCTAATAGGTCACAGCTGTAACCACTGGATCACTAATGGTTTTTGTGACTTATAATTGCTTTTATTTTATATATATCTACGACAATTATAAAAAGGGGGGTTTGAATGAAGGAATTAAGTAGTGTTTTAATTAAATCTAAAATATTTTTATGCACAATCTAATATATTTTGGTTTGTGATATGAAATATATTTTAATACTCAATAATATATTTTTATACTGAATATGATATATTTTGGTACTCAATTTGAGATATTTTTGAATTAAATCTAATATACTATTTTTATATTGAATATGTTAGAAAGTGATTTCTTAGTCCTCAAGTTTTGCTAAAATATTTTTATGCACAATCTAATATATTTTGGTTTGTGATATGAAATATATTTTAATACTCAATAATATATTTTTATACTGAATATGATATATTTTGGTACTCAATTTGAGATATTTTTGAATTAAATCTAATATACTATTTTTATATTGAATATGATATATTTTGGTACTCAATTTGAGATATTTTTGAATTAAATCTAATATACTATTTTTATATTGAATATGATATATTTTGGTACTCAATTTGAGATATTTTTGTACTAAATCTAATATATTTTTGTACTTAATAATATATTTTAAAATTGAAGAGTAAACCCGTTAAATAGTTATGAGAGAAACCTAGCTCAGTTAAAAGGTTATAAATAGTGGAGAGCATTAGAGAATTAGGGTAGTCTTGACAACCCTAATGACTAACCCTAACTTTTCTTTTGAAAGAAATTTATGAAAAAAAATCTAATATGATATATTTTGAATATGATATATTTTGGTACTCAATTTGAGATATTTTTGAATTAAATCTAATATATTATTTTTATATTGAATATGATATATTTTGGTACTCAATTTGAGATATTTTTGTACTAAATCTAATATATTTTTGTACTTACTAATATATTTTAAAATTGAAGAGTAAACCCGTTAAATAGTTATGAGAGAAACCTAGCTCAGTTAAAAGGTTATAAATAGAGGAGAACATATTAGAGAATTAGGGTTACAACAAACAAGAAAAGATTAGAGATCAAAGGAAAACTAGGGTTGTGGAGAGAAGAAGCAAGGAGACAAGTGAGAAGAACCTGGAGAGAGATTTTACCGTAGGAATATCAAATTCTGCAAACCAAAGGTAAGGGGGAGTCTCTATTCATCATTATATATAAGTTATTAACATATCCTTTTTATTATTATTATTATTTTTCTTTCGATTACCACATAACAGTTCCAGCTTTTACATTTAAGACCAATTTCTTGGTGCAAGCTTTTATATATATTTTTTATTTTGATTTGTCATTTTTATTGTTGTCCATCTTTTGTTTTTGCTGTTTTTTAAGGTAGTTTGATAACATAATATTGAATATAATTATAAAAGTAATAATATAGCAAATTTGATAATTATATATGAAGCTCTACAAAACCCGTGCATCGCTCGGGTTAGAGTCTAGTAAGTAAAAGATCCTGAGTTTGAATTCAGATCACGGCATTCATCTTAACAATTTCGATATTTGTCATTTGAACTAGCTAAGACCTATGGACCGGTTCATAAATTTAATCAAGGTTGGCCTATAAGTTGTTTTGAGTTTATTTCAATAAACTTTTCCGATAAACTTGAAAGCAACCTCTTTCCTAATGAATTTTTTTGACATTAATGTGATAGACACTTGTTAAAAACATACATGAAAACTCAATTCATAGAGAATATACATAGGAATCAATTCAAAGGCAACAAGATCACATCAAAACTAATTGGGACGTGTTCACTCAGTCAAGCTTTTTTTTTTGAAGAATCACTCAGTCAAACTTGTTCATATTAGTTTGGGAAATAGATTCACTTCACTTTGAACATGGATCAACCAATTGCAAATGATAAGACAGAAGAAACATAATAATGTATTAAAGTAATTATTCATTCTACCAGTTCACTCCAGCAAAGCTTGAGCAGAAGTATAACAATAATGATTTGACATGAAAAGCTAACATCCGGAGGCATCTCCGAAATAGATCTGCAAAACTCGGAGATCCACTAATGCCACAATTCCAATACCAGAAGCACAAAACAAAAAGGGAAAGGGGCATGTAAGAAATTCGTACATGGAGTTAAAAGTGGCAAGTCATGATAATAAATCCCAGCACTGATATTCCAGCTGAGAGTATGCTTGCGTTATTCAAAGAATCAGGAATTGAAACAGAAATTTTCCTATATCAAAATATATTCAAGATTGAAGAACACTTCAATATTGCCAATGCAGGGATCTGGAAAATATTAAATATCCTTCAGATTTGACTCGAGTCCCTCCCAAATATAAAGCGTCTCATCCAGTCTGACACCACTAACGCCCTTGTGCGCCAGCTGACTTGCTTGCTGTTCAACGCATTAGAAGGAGCTTTAATAACTTATTAATCATAAAGCCTTATGAGACTAACAGTTTTAAGAATATAGTAGTTAAGTGAAAACAAATTAACATACCTTGCATAGACAGAATACCACAACCATTGACTGCTGTGTCCAATTGAAACCCAGTCTCCAGGTAGTTGTGCAGCTGTCTGCTCGCCTCCCAGAGGAGCAAATTGACCTAAATGCTTGTACCTTGAGGAACAATAAACCATGCATTGATGAGGAAACATTGGAGAACTATTGAAAAACATTGAATCATTCATCGATGTGTCAACGTAAAGAGAATGATAAAAGTAAAGATCTCGCAGTGTTGTCTATGGCGGATGGCGGTTTGTGGCGGAGGCCCAAAATTCTGCAATTTCATCCACGGTTATGATGGGGTATGGCGGAAAAATCTGCCATATTGGCGAGGTAAAAACCCTCTCGCCATACTGCCATTCAATAACACTGAGATCTAATATAGTAAGTTAACATGATCAAGTTACCTGAAGGGTTTGAACCGATGACGCCCTTCTCCCCTAAACCTAATAGGACCTTCTGGATTTTTTTCACACTCTTCCATCCGGTTAAAACATTTGGCCAGGTAGGTGCCTTGCTGAGATGCAACCTGATATGTAGTTTCAAAAACCCAAAGTCATATCACCAAGCAAACAAAAGCAGAAACATACCATTAAAGAGAGTGCTACAGGAAAATAATATGACGTGCACCTGAGCTGTAGCAGGAAGAAATTTCATCTCGGAGTCCACTTTGGAAAAAGCGGTCTTGAGTTCTTCGATATTGAGTTCAATAGATTCTTTTTTAACATCTCCCTTGGATTCCTTCAACAGATCAGCAATGCCATGCATCTGTTTATTCTTTAGATATAGCTCCACCTGAGGGTACCTTTCACAGATGTCATTCATTACCTCCTGAAATTCTTTGAGCGTAAGTGTTCCCGAGTTGTCTGCATCAGTCTTCTTAAATATTGCCGCAATATCTTCCTAAAATGCCGAAATTCAATTTAACAATCAGCAGGAAGAGAGGTAACGTTTGAAATTCAAAGAAAGGTCAAACTTAAGACAGTATCCCAGATCGTCAATAGAATTATCTTTAATACACTCAGCTAGCTTAGAAATGCAAGCACAAATACTGCACAAAGTTGCAAGATGTGTGTGCTGTGTATAGTTTTAACATCAAACTACTGAAAAAAAAAATATGTATTGATATTAATGTGTCCATCCAAAAGAATGGAATATTGGAAAAGTATAAGACACTAGGCAGTAAGAATGTCCTGTGTTAATTAAATAAATGATGGAGAAATAGCATTAGCTAATAGGTACCATGACTTTTCGCTGGTTTATTGTAGCACAATCACCAAGCGCATACACATTGTCGGTTCCCTCAACTCTCAACCATTCATCAGTAGCTATGGCACGTCTGTTAATCTGTTCAGAATAATCAATGTCAAGTAAATAATAAATGAAGTACAGAGCACAAGAGAAAAATAACATGGAATTATGAATCAAAACAAGTATATGTCTAATTTTCTAGAAAACACACCTGACCAATTTGTGTCATAAAATCTTTTACGAATGGACGAGTGCCAATACCAGTTGACCAGACAGCCATTCCATATGGAATTGTAGTAATTTCTCCTCCATTTTTCATTTCTTTAGTGGTAATTTCTCTGTCAGATACCTTCACAACCATGGATCCTGTTTTCACATCAATACCATCTCTTTGGAACTTGTCTTCAGCAAAAGCTGTGATTCTTTTGTCAAACCTAAAAAAATGCACGAGAATAAAAATGTAAGAGTTCATAATTAGGTTCTATACGACTCCCACCCTGCACATGTGTAAGAATCCATTACTGAATCAAATACTTACAAATGCTTGCTGATAGGTGTAAATAAATAACTGACAAAGCATGGTTGTTAATAACGATAAAAGTATAGAGTTTCATGCTCACATGCTCAAAATATGACCTCCAGCCTCCAGAAGCGTAATTTTAACTAAATCTTTTACCCCAGGATATAGTTTGACCAAATCCTCACTGACAAAATCATGAAGTGCAGCTGCAAACTCCACTCCAGTTGGACCACCTCCAACAATAGCAAAATGAAGAATTCTCTTTCTCTCTTCATCACTCACACTAGGCAAACTTGCTCTCTCAAAGCAGTCAATTACAGTTCTTCTAATCTTTTGTGCATCTTCAACTTCCTGTACAATGCACACACATGTCCATGAGATAACTAAAAACCAAAAAAACATGGATAAACAAAATGCAATCACACTTTAGTCATCATTGGATTTTGACCAATTCATCTCCACTAACTATATCTTAACTGCACAAAGCTTTTTATTGTAAACAAAAAATGCTGTGAAACACTAAGTGAAAAGAAAAAGCTACCTTCAAGAAATGGCAATTCTCCGTGACACCAGGAGTATTAAATGTGTTGACATTTGCTCCCACAGCTATGATTAAGTAGTCATAGTCCACGACGAATTCTTCTTTTTCCTTCAAATTATTGTTTATATTAGATCGACAGTAAACTTTTCTGTTTACTGCATCAATCTTGAGACATTCTGCTTCACTGAATCGAGAGTCCACATGTTTCTGCTCGAAGGGAAACAAGTAAAAGGTTCAGTTATATCCACTATTAATGAACTGAGGCATTAAACGGAATTCTATATGGGCAATCTAATCACCACAAAATGTGCCTCCTATTTATAATTAGACGCCAAAATATCCTAAGTGTGGATCAGATGAACCAATTCTTAAATGAACAAAAATATGATATTTTTCACAAGTAATAGTGCTGACAATCTTCAGTTATATCACATCCAGACAAAAAACACGGACCAAATGATAAGTTTAATTTACAGAAAGTACAGTAATTTACAGAAAGTACACCAAAATGATGCCATAAAATAAAAAAATTCATGTACTTGTGGGCATGCAGTCATATAGATATAGTTTCTCCAGTACTCGCTATACACATAAGACAAACATTAATTTGGCCAACCTAACCCAACAGCTTATGATTAACTGTTAATAACAGTGATTTGTTATTGTAAATAACGCCATAGGTAAATGGTTTGAAATTGAATATATCCAGCTATGATAATAGTAATGCACCAGTAAGAAACTGAAGCACTTACACACACCGGACACGACACTGAAACAAAGAAGTCAACATCGGTAAAAATTTGAACAAACGAATTAATTTAACGTAATTACATGTGTCAGTGTCAGAGACTCGACATGCATTCCATTAGAATTGTGAGTGCTACAGAGCTAAGAAAAATGTTTTAATCCTGAGATTCCTGACCTTCCTGAAGATATTACGGACGGGTTCCACAATGCTGCGAGCCTCGACGGTACCGCAAGTAACACTAGGCAGCAGAGGAGTGAAAGTAAAATAATTGCGAGGAGACACGACGTGAACCTCATATCTCGGATCGTTGAGATTCCTCAAGAAACTTGTTCCTGCCCAACCAGTTCCTAGCACTAACACCTTTTTCTTCTCTGGCACCGCCGATTCAGATGTAGCAACAGCCTCACCATATGCCAAAAGACCACCACCACTGCATCAACCAAACCATGATTAATTCATAAATAAATATTTAATACTGTCGATCAAATCTAGAGAAGTCTTCACTTCCGAAATTTTCGTAGATCTATTAATTATTAAAAATATAATAATTTAATTAATCAGCGTTACGCCTAAATTACAGGAATCTTGTTCTATAGTAGATAAAAGCAAAAAACAGAACAGAAAAATTGATTTGAATTGAAGATGATTTGATACCTTACGGTTGTACAGAGGAGAACAAGCTTGAACTGAGAGTCATAGTCACGGAAGGTTTTAGAGAAACGTTGGAAGAATTGGAAATTTCGCATTGTGTGATGAGGAAAATCTGTGTCCAAAGTTGAGGGAGAGAAAAGGAGGGGAAATGAATGAAAAGGAGGGAGTTTGGTCAAAAGAGAATCCTGGAAGGTGGGAATTGCGTGTCTTCTAGGTGGAGGCTTGCGTGTCTTATTCATGTTGTTTTTCTCTCTTTTTTTTGTCTTAAAAAATTAATGAATAGCAGCCGTGAATGGGGAAATAATGAAAGAGTAGTGATATTCTTTCTTACCATGCTACCATGTTTTGACAATTTTTTTTCTCTTTAAATAATAGAAAATAAAATAAAATAAAAGCAAAGAAAGAGTTGTAAAAAAATTGTCACATAAAATAGTTTTTTAAATTATTATTTTAAAAGATAGTAATCCTTAAAGAAAAACATTTCACTTTTATTATAATTATTATTTTTAAATGTATGATTAGATGTAGTTTTTTTTACTTTATGTATCAAAATTAAACTTTTATTTAAGAATTTAATTAGTATGTAAAAATTGTATATTATATATTCAATGATTAGTTGTCATATAATCATATTTAACTTATTTGTTATCATATTTACACTGCATTCAAAATATAATCGACAAAATTGAACTATTATAAAATATGAATATCCACGCATTTAGAAATCAATATGCCAATGTCCTACACAACATTTGTGTTGTGCTTAATTGCATCTCCAACCAACTTGAAATCAATCTCAAAATTCACATTTTATTCTTAAGTCACGAATACATGTTAGCCCAAAAAAGTAAACTAAAGAGTAAGAAGGGTCATGATACTCCCTTCTTTAGGCCATGCCATACTTGTGTTGGATAGGAGGTGGATAGGTCAACTTTTCCACAGACATTTATAGAGAACGAAACAATGTTTCATTACAAATTTGAATGAAATGATTATTAAATTTACACTTTGTTGCATTCAAATTAAATTCCAAAGTAATGACAACTATTTTTATGAGGGGTTTGAGCTCTGCTGTTCAAATGATCATAGTGTTGTTAGAAAATATGAGTTGGTCATGATTTCTAGAAGAATGCTAGGTTGTTGGGTCTGAACTTCTCGACAGACTTTTTGTCCAACATCCGCAACCTTTCTCACATGCTCTTTTTGGAACCTTCTCACATGGTGTTCTTGACACCAATACGATCAATCTTGTGAATGCATGTGATGTGAGGTTAATATTTAATAGAATAATGTAAGAGAGAATAATTCTTTCAAAAAAAATGTTAGAGAGAATAATGCTAAAACTATCTATTTATCGAACACATTTTCTTATATTAGTCTTGTTTAGAGAACTTTATTATATTAGTTGAAATTCGGGTTCAACTAAATTATGTGAGCCTCTTATAAATTTAATGGAATCCATATGAAATCTAACCAATAAAAATGAGTGTGTTAAAATATGTTTTACTCAACACTTCTCCGTTTAAAATCAATCAATTATAGTACGGGTGCTAACAGTAGTTTTTTACCAGGCATATGAGAAAAAGAAAAAAAAAAGATTGAAATTAAAGGTATGTTTACTTTTTTTTTTTGAAAGATGGGTATGTTTACTTCTCATATTTTTTTAGGCTAAATTATACATTTAGTCTCATAACTAATTATTTTATTGTTTTAATTTGGTCTCATAACTATAATTTAGTCTATTATTTATAATATAAACAATAGACGTAGTTTCTGTGAAATCACGATGAATCGATTTTGATATACCTGCTTTAATATTAAACATATGCACTATCCAATTGTAAAATTAATTTTGGTTTCAAAAGCAAGTTGAGTTGGAAGTACCATCTCCCATATGTTCTAATTAACTCTCATTTTTCATTTTGCGAAACCAAAATGTTTAACTTCCAAAATTTCCTTTTCACGCCGGCATTGTTTATTGTTACACTTTTTTAGTCGCACCCTTGCATAAGTACAAAGATTTTTTTTGAAAGAACATAAGTACAAAGATAAAAGTACATAAGTACAACGATAAAAGTACTTTTTATTGATATGATACGAACAAATTATATTTTGTGAAACATAAATTTAAGAAAAAAATATCCAACTTGTAAAAAAAAATCCAAACATAAATTTTGTTATAGGAAAATAACCTTTAATCCAAAAGTAGATTGCCAAAATAAAATTTAATAATAAATATGTCTGCAAACTTTAATTTGAACATACACTAAATCTAATTAGAATGAGAGAACTCGTTTTATATATTTAATATAATTTTAGACGAAGATTAGTCACTATTTAATAGTTCCGCGCCTATGCCATGGTTATAAAAACACACATGTGATACGCGCGCGAACACACATTATTGTTATGATGGACACTTCATCCGAAATTTTATAGTTGTGCGTGGGAGTTTCGGTGGTATTCGCCTCTTCGTCTATAGACGAAAAATACATACAATATATTGGCCACTTCACATAGGGTATTATTTTTGTACAACAACATAGCCTAATCTAAACATAAATCTCCAATTTTTTTTACATCAACTTAAAAAATAAATAAAAATATAAATGGAAATTACTCTCGAGGCCCCCCTCAATTTCCCACAAGAAATATGCTTATGAAGATAATATCCAATATGTCTGAACTTGGTTTTAGGCACATTAATTGGCATAATTCAATTTTTGCTTGGAAACTTAGGCATAATTAAATTTTGAAAACAATTTTGGCGTACCATTCCATACTCAAAGGCACATAGACTAATGATAACAACAATAGACTATTGATAACTACAATAAACCATTCAGATATCTATAATTTTAATTAAAATCAAAATAATTTTAATCACAATTTCGTAAAAACTAATATTCATAATTTATACGCATTAGCGCAATTAAAAGATCAGACATTGTCCATCTGAACGCTAGGTATGCATAAGAAACTTTGAATATATATTTCAGTTTTATAAAAAAAAACTACTACTTTTTCAAATATTATTAGCGATTTGATTTTATTATACCGAGTACATCATCTTGTAAAATATATCCCCCTTAAAATTTATAATTTTGTTTTTGTCTCTCTAAATATGAAATTTTATTTATGACCTTTAAAATAAGTTGATTTATTTTTTAATTTTCATCCCTTCAAAATGTTTGTCCCATATAAAATGAGCGAAATTTAGTATTTATTCTATTAAACTTTTTTTGTTTTGATTCTTTAGCAAAGTCACGTGTTTACAATCCTCATAAGTTTATCTCAGTTGGTAGAGATACTGCATAATATATATAGGAGTCGGGGTTCAAACCTAGACACCCCTCTTATTAACCTTAAAAAGGTGAATTTTTATTCATTATAAAATTGACAAAATAATTCACGTGCTTACATGACAGCACTTTTATTACGTAATATCAACTAACATATTCAAATTACTTTCTAGACAACAATTAGTTAATGGATCTCTAACAACAATAAGATAAGCATAGTGATTTTAGTTTTTGAAGAAATAAAAAAAACCGTGTTTTTATCTTTTTTTCCAAGATGAAAGTTAAATTTACTCCTTTTACTGAAATCACAAACATATTTAGCTTGTTTTGTTTTTTAATTTAATGTAGTAGCATAATAATAGGAGTATGTTATGGGAGAGTGGCAAACAACTTGCCTCATGTTGAGGAAGTAATAAATCTTTACGCATCAAAATGACATTGGACGAATGCTAATATATGACCCTGATCAAGCAACCTTGGAGGCTCTAAGAAGATCTAACATAGAACTTGTCATTGGAGTCTCTAATGAAAACATCAAATTAATTGCCAACGGTCTTTAATTTCATCAGCTATTAATTGGGTCCAAAACAATATATTAAACTACTCTGAGGAAATAAAATTCAAGTACATTGTTGTTGGAAATGAAATAGATCCTAATAATGACCCAACATCAAAATTTGTTCTTCATGCAATACAAAACATCAATACAGCACTTGCACCTGCCAACTTACATAATCAAATTAAGATTTCAACTGCGATTCACGTGGGTTGTTGGAAAGTTCATATCCTCCATCAACAGGAGCATTTAGTCAATCTTCAATTTCATATATAACTCCAATAGCTAAATATCTTGTGGATAATGAGGCACCGCTTCTTGCAAATGTATACACTTATTTTAGCTACACAAATAACCCAAATGACGTTGACCTTTCATTTGCTTTATTCACTTCACCAAACGTTAAGGTGAGGGATGGAAATTACGAGTACCAAAATTTATTTGATGCAGCATTAAGGGCACTTTATGCGGCTCTTGAGAAAGTTGGTGGTGCTAATTTGGAAGTTGTCCTATCAGAAAGTGGATGGCCTTCTCATGGTGATGTTGGTGCATCCGTTGAAAATGCACAAGTCTACTATCTATCTATCTATCTATCTATCTATCTATATCTATCTATCTATCTATCTATCTATCTATCTATCTATCTATATATAAAATAAACTTGGGTTAACCACATGCAAGCATTATGCATATGTGGCACTCTAAATGAATAAACTTGGGTTAACCACATGCAAGCATTATGCCTATGTGGCACTCTAAATGAGTAAACTTGAGTTAATCTAAAGCAAGCATTGTGATGATGTGTCACTCTAATAATTTCTAAGGAAACTCCCACCCTAATAGTTACTAACATAAACTCTAATAATTTCTAAAAAAAACTCCCACCCTTTCTTATTCTATTAAAACATTTTATTTTCTTAACTACTTCTTTTCTTGATTTTTGACATTTCCGTCAGTTGCAAGAACAATTCATCAACTTCATGTGAAGCAATTTTCATAATGAATGCATTATATATCCATTTGATTAAAATTCCATTCATAGTTTTTTCCTACACTATCCAACTTTTTGCCTATAAAGAAAATTTCATTCATAGTTTATTAGACAAATTTTCTACGAAGCTCCTATCTATATATATTTGTAACTTATTTTGTCTCTTCCATTCCTTCAATTTCATTTTTCGATGGTTTTCATTTTTCTCCTCCAACTTCATGTGCATTTCCTTCTAATATTTTGTTATCTAATGGATACCCTTTCTTTGTAGGGTTTTGGAAAAAGGAGTTTTATTGAAACGACACTTCTTATGTGAAAAGGTGGTTATCTTTACATTAAAATTGAAGTTTTTTTTTCATTATTATTTTTGTTTGACGTTGTATCACTGATCTTTTGATTTTTAAGTTAACTATTTTTGCTGATTTTGTATGATGGAAGGTTATATTTATCATCTAATTTTTTGTTATATCTGGAATTACTCCAATGAAATTATATCTATTTTTAGTCATTCTCTCATTCCTTTTGTTTCTTTTCACAGTCTATGATATAGCTGTATATTTCATTTCATACATTGCATGATAAAACTCTTATTTTCTTTAGGTTTTATATTTTCATCCATTTTCTTTGATTTGTGGGCTTATAATTATGGATTATGTATTCTAGAATGAGGTCATGTGCAGTAGAAATCAACGTGTTTTTTCTGAAATTAAATATGAAAGGGTTCCTTTTCAACAAGGTGTGTATTTGATCACCTATTTAATTTACAAGCATTTTAATGTATAAACTTATAAAATTGTTTGTTTTATTGTATTTATTTGTCTACTAATATTTGTTACCTCAAAAGAATTGTTTTGGAATCTTCTATCTATATATCTTCTATATATAAAGTAAACTTGAGTTATTCATAGACAAACATTGTGTTTATTTGCACTTCTAGAAAATGCTTTTTCATTGTAAACTAAAGTGATTCTTAGATAAATATTGTGATGATATGTCATTGTTAAAAAATTCTCGCATCTCCTAAAACAAACCTTACCACCACCCACTATGATGATGTCTCATCAATTTTATGTCTAATAATGATATTGATGATAGAACTCCTAAAAAATATCAAAACTAATATAATAGCTTGAATTTTTACAACAAATATTGAAGTATAATAACAACATAAACTAAATTTTTTTATCATTGCTCCATATCTACATCTATCTATTTGTGTTAATTAAACTATATGACCTTTGAGGACTTATTTCAACTTAAATTTAATTCATGGCTTTTTTCGATTGAATGGGTGGATGAGACTGAACAGCTTCCTTAAATCCACGACTTATTTCAATAGTGGGAAAGAATAAAAAAAAAAGGACTTCCTAAAGTCAATATGACTTATTTCACTTGAATGCCGCGTTTGGGATTTCATTTGTAGACCAAGAGTCTTTTAACAGTTACTAATTAGTAATTATGCTCTAATTTAAAGATGATTTTCAAAGACAATATGGCTTGCTTAAGGGGAGGTTACATTTAGGAGTTGTAATTATGGGGAGGTCTAAGTGTGCCTTTCCTTTGTTTTAGTCTTTTGGAGGCTTTTGTGTAGTGTTTTTGTTTCGTGTCTCCTGAGCGGATTTGGGTGTAACACCCATAATAAGATTGCCTAGGATCTTATACGAGTATTAAAATTTCGTACTGGATACATTAATTTACAATATAAAAAGTTCATTCAAAATATTACATCACATTGTAATATTACAACCCAAGTTTATACAATACTTCTTGATACATGTACATCATTATATAACAACATATGAACCAGTCAAACTATAAATACACAGCATTCAGCACGATCAGTCCGTAGCCTTCTCCTTACCCTTGTTGCGTGCTGACTGCGATCCTGCCTGTGAACCTGCACCAGAAGGAATGGGATGAGACATAATGTCTCAGTGAGCTCTACCCAACCTACTGTTGGCAACCACAGGGAACCTAGGGTCGCCATGCCTACCTTGGCAATTTAGGGGAAATTCTAGAATCGCCAAGTCTTATAAACCTGCCTATAACTTTAACTATAATCTGCCTGTAACGGTAAAACTTCCTGTAACCATAATTGTAACTATAACTGTATAACATAAAGCAAATAAAGTGTTTTATGTTAGCTGTTAGCGTTGAACAAACAATTAATCTGAGTTCATTTTACGGAGGGCAGCCCGGGTGGAGCAACCCCGAGATACGTCTCCCTATAACCGGTGAAATTCCTATCATATCAGGCTAACACCGGACTCCCTATAAAACGTGTGGACAACCCTCTCGGAGAAGTCCCATCCGGCGAATCCCGGAGTCTGATGAACACGCCCTGTAACTGTAAAACGTGCAAGCACGCCAATATCTTTAATCTTTAATTCTTTAACTATAACATATAAGCATATAATTGTCACTTTAATCCTATAACAACCCTGTAACCTATAACCTGTAACCTATCATTCCTGGCTTATCGTTCTCATAAGCCACCTATAATTGTTGGAGAACCAACACTATGAACTTAAGTGAAACTATAATTGATAAACCATTCCTAATACTTTGTATCTTAAAGTGGATACAACTATAAACTTGATTCTCATCCTATAACTCTTGTTTTCCTATCAAGGAATTCGGCATATCGTTGTCATATGCCGCTATAAGAATTTTCCTATTCAATAAGCCTCAAACCCGACATTTCCAAGCCTTGCATAATCCTTACTTCTATACTTTTATAACCATTGGGAAGCATTTAGAATGAGTTAAAATGGTGGGCTAAGTTTCCAAAATATATTATAAGAAATCAGTTGCAAAAAGCCATGCCCGCGCGCACCAGGACCCCCAGAACAGCTCAACTAGGTTGGGCTGTCCAGGGTTGGTCGCTACAAGCGCCCCCTTGGTCGCTACAAGCGCCCCTGGTCGCTACAAGCGCCAGTGTGGTCGCTTCAAGCGCGGGTAGGCAGGGAAAAATCCTGCCTGGTCGCTACAAGCGACAGCCCGTCGCTACAGCGACCATGACAGTACAGTCATGTATAAAAATGTGATTTTCCACCATTTTGGCCCATTCAAGGATACCCAAGCTTCCTAAACATGTTAAAAACGATTTTCCCTCATAAAACATCAGTTAAAAACATTTACAAGCAAGGATTATGGCTAGCAAGGAATTTAGGGCAAAAACTCTAAACTTTCTATAACTTCTCCTATGAAGAATAACACCCAAAACTCACACTAGGAGGGTTCTAAAACCCAAGATGAGCTCACCTATAACTGGTAGCAAGCTGGCTAAGCTTCAATCCAAAACTCCAACTTGTGAAATCCTCTACTTCTTGGTTTTTCCTTAGTTTTTCTTGCTCCAAGTTCTTCCAAGACTTTGTTTGCTTGAATCCCAAGGTTTAAGGATGAAATTGATGGATTAAGGGTGAAGGATAGGGAGGGACGAAAATCTAGAGAGAAGGAGGAGGAATTTCTGATTTTAGAGAGAAAAGAAATGTGATAATTATGAAAAAGACTCATATTTATCCATTATATTCTTTGTCTCTATATTTACAACTTTGCCACTCCCAATCGTTTAATTCCTATAACACTGTTAAATGCCTCGCATAAGTGGGCTATTACACTCTACCCCCCTTAAAGAAATTTCGTCCTCGAAATTTAGAATTTACCTGTAAAAAGATGTGGATAACTCTCCTGCATCTCTGATTCCAATTCCCATGTAGCTTCACCGTAGGGAGAACCTTTCCATATAACTTTAACAATTGGAATCTCTTTGTTCCTTAATGCCTTGACATCACGTTCAATAATCCGTTCCGGTTCGGGCCGAAAAGTCAAATCTGATCTTAAATCGATGGTTTCCAACTCTATTGGTTGATAAGGATCAGGAATGAACTTCCTTAACTGTGAAACATGGAAAACATCATGTAATCCTGACATCGCCGGTGGCAGAGCCAATTGATAAGCTGCTGGTCCGACACGTTTGAGTATTTGAAATGGCCCAATAAATCTTGGACTCAATTTCTTTGTCCTAAAAACACCTCGTAATCCCAGCTTAGGGGTGACTTTCAAGAAAACATGATCTCCCACTTCGAATTCTAGAGGTCTTCGCCTCTTGTCTGCATAACTCTTCTGTCGACTCTGAGCAGTTCTGATCTTATCCTGAATGGATTTAATCTTTAAAGTTGTCTCCTGAATAATCTCAGGTCCCAGAATACTTTTATCTCCAACCTCTGCCCAACAAAGTGGTGTCCTACACCTTCTGCCATACAATGCCTCATAGGGTGCCATTCCGATACTAGAATGGTAACTGTTATTATACGAAAATTCGATCAAAGGCAGATGATTATTCCAACTTCCTCCATCCTCTAAAATGCATGCACGTAGCATATCCTCTAACGTCTGAATGGTTCTCTCAGATTGCCCATCTGTTTGAGGATGATGGGACGTACTCAATTTTAACCTTGTTCCCAAAGCCTTTTGAAAAGCTTTCCAAAAATGAGAAGTAAAGATAGGATCCCTATCTGACACAATGCTGGTTGGAACACCATGTAATTTCACAATCTCCGCTATGAACAATTCTGCATACTGAGCAGCCCTGTACGTAGTCCTAACCGGTAAAAAGTGAGCAGACTTAGTTAACCGGTCGACAACTACCCAAATTGAATCATGTCCTCGCTGAGTCCGAGGTAACCATGTTACAAAATCCATAGAGATCTCTTCCCATTTCCACTGAGGGATTTCCAATGGTACTAGCATCCCCGTAGGTCTCTGATGTTCGATCTTCACTTGTTGACACACAATACATCGTGAAACGAATTCCGCAATATCGGTCTTCATCCCCGGCCACCAATAATCTTTCTTTAAATCTTGGTACATTTTAGTGGTACCTGGGTGAATACTGAAACTACTCTTGTGTGCTTCTTCCAAAATCAACCTTTTTAAATTAGCATCATTAGGAACACAAACTCTACCTTCAAACAGCAGAGTACCATCCGATGCCCTTGAAAACTCTGAATGCCCAATCCTCTTCTGAAGATCCATATCCGATTCCTGAGCTTGTGTGATTCTGGACCGCAAATCACAGGTAACATCTAATCTTTGCAACCAAGTGCCATTACCCATCTCTGTGACGCTGAGGTTAAGATCTCTAAATTTCTCATACAAAACACAAGTGTGCATCAGCACTTCTGCTCTCATCAAAGATTTCCTGCTTAAGGCGTCAGCAACAACGTTCGCCTTTCCCGGGTGATACTTTAACTCAAAATCAAAATCCTTTAAGTATTCCATCCATCTTCTCTGTCTCATGTTCAGTTCCCGTTGATCGAACAAATACTTTAAACTTTTGTGGTCACTGAACAAGTCAAATTATGCTCCATATAAATGGTGCCTCCATACTTTCAGAGCAAAAACTATAGCTGCCAATTCAAGGTTATGAGTAGGGTAATTCTCCTCATGAGATTTAAGCTGCCGTGAAGCATAAGCTATTACATTACCTTCTTGCATGAGCACACTGCCTAGTCCTTTAGAGGACGCATCACAATATACAACATATTTCTTTTCGGGATCCGGTATTGCTAACACTGGAGCCTTGGATAATTTCTTCCTCAAAGTCCGGAAATTTTTCTCACAATCTTCGTCCCAGACGAATGGTACATCTTTCCTCGTAAGGCGTGTCAAAGGCAACGCAATCTGTGAAAATCTCATAATAAATCTTCGGTAGTAACCTGCTAAACCCAGGAAACTCCGAACCTCTGTTACATTCACTGGTCTGGCCCAATTAAGGACAGCCTCGACTTTCGACGAGTCAACTGACACTCCTCCTTTAGAAATAACATGCCCCAAAAACTAGATTTCCGATAACCAAAATTCATATTTGCTGAATTTTGCATATAACTGATTTTCTCTGAGAATGTCCAAAACAATTCTCAAATGCTGGGCATGTTCCTGTGAGTCCTTTGAATAAATCAAGATATCATCGATGAAGATTACCACAAACTGATCCAGATAGGGCTGGAAAATTCTATTCATGTAGTCCATAAATACCGCTGGAGCATTAGTCACTCCAAAAGGCATAACCAAAAATTCATAATGTCCGTAACGTGTTCTGAACGCCGTCTTGGACACATCAGACGATTTGATACGAATCTGGTGGTACCCTGATCTGAGATCAATCTTTGAAAACACTGCAGCTCCTTTGAGTTGATCCAAAAGATCATCCATCCTCGGTAACGGATACTTATTCTTTATTGTTACTTTATTCAGCCGACGGTAGTCAATGCATAATCTCATACTACCATCCTTCTTTTTAACCAACAACACTGGTGCACCCCAAGGTGACACACTGGGCCTGATAAAATGTTTCTGAATTAAGTCTTCCAACTGAGACTTCAATTCCTTTAACTCTGACGGTGACATTCTATACGGCGCCACTGATACTGGCTCCGATCCTGGGATGAGATCAATAGAAAACTCAACTTCCCGTTCAGGGGGTAAATTGCTTATCTCCGAAGGAAAGACATCTAAATAATCACTGACAACAGGAATGTCATTGGGACTCAGTTCTGACTCTGAAGTCACAGTAACCATCACATAAAAACCCCTATCCTGAGCACACATAAGCTGAGTAAGCTGATGAGTGCGGTTGATTAACTCTGATAAAGCCACACCTTCGGTCGTATCGTCTGTAGGCATATAAATACACTTTTCCGCACATCCAATGTACACATGATTAGCAGAAAGCCAATCCATTCCTAGGATCACATCAAGTTGTATCATGGGAAGACACACCAAATCTATGTAGTATGTCTTACTAGATACAGTGATCGGGCAATTTTCACATATAAAACTAGCTACAACTCCGCCCTCAGTAGCGGTAGATACCGTCATAGGAGGTATCAACGGTGACATGGACAACTGTAATGCTTCTACACACTTGTAAGAAATAAAGGAACATGTTGCACCACAATCAAAAAGCACTTTAACTGGAGTTTGGCCTAAGTAACACATACCAGCAATTAAGTCTTCATTGACCAAAGCCTTCTGGCCATCAAGGGAGTACACTCTACCCTTGCTTGTAGTAGTACCTTCAGCTCCACTTTTACCTTTTCTTTCTGGACAATTTGCTAAAATGTGCCCCGACTGCCTACACCTGAAACACACTCCTGTTTGCCTCATGCACTGACCATAATGCGACTTCCCGCAATATTTACAAGTGACCACCGCCTGTGATGAAAATGACTGTTTGCCCCTCTTAGGAGAGCCCTTAGGCTTGTTCTCTTGATACCTATCTGGAAATTTGCCTTTCCTCTTTTCATATGCTGCAGCTTTCTCTTTAGCGGTCTTAGCAAAACCCGCTTCCGCAACCAAACTATCATGAACCATCTCGTCATAGCTAGTATTCCTTTGAAGGCTCACTGCTGTATCAATCTCACCTCTCAACCCACGCCTATACTGATTCATCTTCCAGTTCTCATTACCGGCATACTCGTTGTGAGAGGAATAGTATGACAATTCTTCAAACTTCTTTGTAAACTCGGTGACTGACATGCCACCTTGCTTCAACTCAAGGAACTCCTGTTCTTTCTTTACTTTATAAGACATCGGGATATACTTCTCCAGCATTGCTTCCTTGAAGTTATCCCAGTTAATCTCAATGTCATTGGCCATCATTCGGCGTTGAGTAGATTCCCACCAATCTTCTGCTGCGCCTCTGAACTGGTTGGTAGCCAATAATACTTTACTCTCTTCTGGACACTCCACCATCCGGAACACTTTCTCAATTTGCTTTAGCCATCTCTTGGCTTCTGGAGGCTCACCTTCTCCATTAAACTCTGGAGGGTGAGTTCTGTTAAACTCCCGGAAAGATGGATTTGCCACTGCTGGTGGTGGTGTCTGCTGCTGGGCACCTTGTCCATGGTGCATCATCTCCATCCATTCATGCTGAGTTTGAGTCTGCTGTTGGGCTTGCTGCTGCATCATAAGCATCATCTGTTGATGCTGTAATGCAGCCTGAGCTTGCTGCTCTTGGTACTGTTGTTGCAACGCCTGTTGCTGTTGCATCATTTGAGCCTAAAACTGCATATTAGGGTCTCCTCCGGCTTCCTCAGCATTTGCCTGATTCGATCTAGGCCTGCCAGGACCTCTTCTCCTCCCGGACATGTTATCCTAACTGTCATACACAAGTCAAAGTGATCAGTTTCAACCAGATATAACATTTAGAATAATGTCCCGGATCCAAGAGAGCCACAAACTTGAATTGTATTTTAATGACCCAAGGCACGGTCTGAATCGACCTGCTCTGATACCAAATTGTAACACCCATAATAAGATTGCTTAGGATCTTATACGAGTATTAAAATTTCGTACTGGATACATTAATTTACAATATAAAAAGTTCATTCAAAATATTACATCACATTGTAATATTATAACCCAAGTTTATACAATACTTCTTGATACATGTACATCATTATATAACAACATATGAACCAGTCAAACTATAAATACACAGCATTCAGCACGATCAGTCCGTAGCCTTCTCCTTACCCTTGTTGCGTGCTGACTGCGATCCTGCCTGTGAACCTGCACCAGAAGGAATGGGATGAGACATAATGTCTCAGTGAGCTCTACCCAACCTACTGTTGGCAACCACAGGGAACCTAGGGTCGCCATGCCTACCTTGGCAATTTAGGGGAAATTCTAGAATCGCCAAGTCTTATAAACCTGCCTATAACTTTAACTATAATCTGCCTATAACGGTAAAACTTCCTGTAACCATAATTGTAACTATAACTGTATAACATAAAGCAAATAAAGTGTTTTATGTTAGCTGTTAGCGTTGAACAAACAATTAATCTGAGTTCATTTTACGGAGGGCAGCCCGGGTGGAGCAACCCCGAGATACGTCTCCCTATAACCGTTGAAATTCCTATCATATCAGGCTAACACCGGACTCCCTATAAAACGTGTGGACAACCCTCTCGGAGAAGTCCCATCCGGCGAATCCCGGAGTCTGATGAACACGCCCTGTAACTGTAAAACGTGCAAGCACGCCAATATCTTTAATCTTTAATTCTTTAACTATAACATATAAGCATATAATTGTCACTTTAATCCTATAACAACCCTGTAACCTATAACCTGTAACCTATAATTCCTGGCTTATCGTTCTCATAAGCCACCTATAATTGTTGGAGAACCAACACTATGAGCTTAAGTGAAACTATAATTGATAAACCATTCCTAATACTTTGTATCTTAAAGTGGATACAACTATAAACTTGATTCTCATCCTATAACTCTTGTTTTCCTATCAAGGAATTCGGCATATCGTTGTCATATGCCGCTATAAGAATTTTCCTATTCGATAAGCCTCAAACCCGACATTTCCAAGCCTTGCATAATCCTTACTTCTATACTTTTATAACCATTGGGAAGCATTTAGAATGAGTTAAAATGGTGGGCTAAGTTTCCAAAATATATTATAAGAAATCAGTTGCAAAAAGCCATGCCCGCGCGCACCAGGACCCCCAGAACAGCTCAACTAGGTTGGGCTGTCTAGGGTTGGTCGCTACAAGCGCCCCCTTGGTCGCTACAAGCGCCCCTGGTCGCTAAAAGAGCCAGTGTGGTCGCTTCAAGCGCGGGTAGGCAGGGAAAAATCCTGCCTTGTCGCTACAAGCGACAGCCCGTCGCTACAGCGACCATGACAGTACAGTCATGTATAAAAATGTGATTTTCCACCATTTTGGCCCATTCAAGGATACCCAAGCTTCCTAAACATGTTAAAAACGATTTTCCCTCATAAAACATCAGTTAAAAACATTTACAAGCAAGGATTATGGCTAGCAAGGAATTTAGGGCAAAAACTCTAAACTTTCTATAACTTCTCCTATGAAGAATAACACCCAAAACTCACACTAGGAGGGTTCTAAAACCCAAGATGAGCTCACCTATAACTGGTAGCAAGCTGGCTAAGCTTCAATCCAAAACTCCAACTTTTGAAATCCTCTACTTCTTGGTTTTTCCTTAGTTTTTCTTGCTCCAAGTTCTTCCAAGACTTTGTTTGCTTGAATCCCAAGGTTTAAGGATGAAATTGATGGATTAAGGGTGAAGGATAGGGAGGGACGAAAATCTAGAGAGAAGGAGGAGGAATTTCTGATTTTAGAGAGAAAAGAAATGTGATAATTATGAAAAAGACTCATATTTATCCATTATATTCTTTGTCTCTATATTTACAACTTTGCCACTCCCAATCGTTTAATTCCTATAACACTGTTAAATGCCTCGCATAAGTGGGTTATTACATTGGGTTTGCTTTTTTAACTGTTCAAAAAACAAAATATGGTATGCTATAATTAAATCTCATATAGCCGCAAAAAAAACGTACACACTAATCTAATTGTTTTTTCTTTGGTTTTATACACTAACCAAATTCTATATATACACGGCAATATGAAATGTCTTAGCAAAAAAATAATTAAAAGTCAGTTCTTACATTATAAGAACATTAACAAATGATTAATACGTTTTCCAAATAAATTCCATTCATAAGATTGAAAACACTAAAAATAAACGTTTAATTTTTTTAGTAAAAATTTTTGCCCAATGTTATATATGTATGATTTCATGCTGCTAAGGTGAAGTGGTTCTCCTTTTGCTTTTCTTTTCTTTAATTTTTGCGCACCGGTTTACATTTTTAGTCCATAAATTTCTTAATATATTCCCTCAAAAACAAATTGATATATGCAACATATAAAGAGTAGAAGGTTGTATCTAGAGAGCAGTTTATTTCTTAGACCGCCACAATTTTTTATTTTTTTTCTATTTTGTTTTTAGGTTTTATACATGACAACATAGATAGAAATGCGTGATGACTTATGGTGTCAACTTTTTATGCAAGCCAACAAACTCTATACTACATGTCTTATGCATTCTTTAAGATATATAACTATATTATATCTATTAATTTGTTTTCGTTGTTTTCTTCCTTTTCACAATTGGAAAATGATAATTAACATAAATGTGTTGATATATCCCCTCAAAAACAAATTGATATATGCCACATAAAGATTGTAACTAGAGAACACATTATAACTAATAAATAAAAAAAAAATTGAACTACCATTATAATTATGCCACATATGCATATATGAGAGTGTACCAATAAGTAGTATACTTCAACCCATTGTATTTATTCCTTAAAAAAAGCCATTGCCTTTAAACAGATTAAATATCTTTTACACGTTGAAACCAATGAATTTGGATTGATTTAGGTACAAAATTGCACCATAAAAAGTTAGTAATATAAGAGTATTTAATTTTATATAGAATGATATTAGAGTTTTTTTTTTAATAATAAAAATTTGGGGTGAGGTGATGGTCCCCAATCCAAAGCATTGAAGACCTTCACATTTAAAGAACACTCAAAAGATATATGTCATTTTATCAATAAATAAAGCCCTTAGAGTTGATATAAGAGTATACACTATCTACTTGAACCATTTTCAAATTAAATAAATATAAATATCAATTTTGGAACCCTAAATCAAACATCAAATAAAAACTTAAAGCGCAGTTGTGACCACAAAAAATATTATAATTAAATCTCAAGACTTATTTTGAATTAAATTCCACAATTGTTTAAATTCATTTCCTTACGATATTCAATAATGAAAAAGAAAAAAATGCTTCTTTGTATGTTTTCTACACTTTTTTTAGTGGTTTGAGCAAATCATATCCATTTTTTGTGTTTTTTATATTGCTTACTTCTATAAACTATCATTTATTAACTAAAATATTATGAACATTTATTATAGTCGAACCCGTGCAACGCACGGGTTTCCACCTAGTGAGAATTTAATTAAGCATGTTTCTAGTGGGACTCCTAGTAGGCCTAATCAAGCATTGGAAACTTATTCATTTGTCATGTTTGATAAAAATCAAAAGGGACCTGTTGAAATGGAGAGACATTTTGGTTTATTTACTCCTAATAAACAACTCAAGTATCAAATCAGGCAATTACTTAGGTCATCTAACTTTACAACTCACCGATTGGGAGAAGGAGCATATCTTCTAATTCTACAACTCCCAACTCTACAACTCGTCAATTGGGAGAAGGAGCGATTTCTTCTAATTCTACAACTCCCCAATCAGGAGAAAGGGGAGTATCTTACTTTACAAGTTTCTTTTTTCAAAATTTTTAAAAAGAAGTGGTATTTTCTTTGTGTTTCTTTTTATTATTTCTTTACTTTATTTAATTAGTAAGCAAATTTTTTTTATATCTCATGGTGTAATATTTATTTTTAGACAAGATTGATAATTGATATTAATTTTTTTCGTAGTACTAAATTTATATTGAGATCCACATGGGGATTTGGTGAAACAATATTTTATGGAGTTACTTGACATTTGCCATATATTTGGTTTATTACAGGTTTAGAAGAATAATAAAGTTTGTTAGATAATAATCACCTAGTTATAATATTAGTTACATGAAATTATCATTCTGTTATACAAAAGGCTACATGTATATAAGCTCTTCCTTTGTAACTAATTCATTCATTGAATCAAAAATATTATGAGTTGATTCTTTCTCTCATTTTTCTCTCTATGATTTCTCTTAGTTCATAGATCATATCATGGTATCAGTAGATTTCTAGAAGCTTCTTGCTTCTTCATCGTTTCCGTTATGATTCGCAGTTCGATCTCGGTGCCGTCGCCGCCGGTATTAGATCCAGCGTTGAACACTACAAGTCCGTACTATGTTCATCCTAACGAAAATCCAGCAATTTCTCTCGTTACGATACTCTTGACTCCCAGTAATTACCATTCATGGTCACGATTGATGCGCAAGGCTTTGATCGGAAAGAACAAATTCAAGTTTGTCAACGGTTCGATTCCGGCTCCTGATCCTTTTCATCCAAGTTACAATGCTTGGGAGAGGTGTAACAATCTTGTCCATTCATGGATTATCAATTTTGTCTCTCCTTCCATTGCTCAGAGTATTATCTACAAAGATCTTGCTTCCGAGGCATGGCGCAATCTCAAAGAACGTTTCGCTCGAGTCGATCGCATTCGTGTTGCAGATCTGAAGTATGAACTCTATCAATTGAAGCAAGATTCTCTCTCTGTGACGGATTTCTACACTGAAATGAGTGTTCTTCTTGAAGAATTGCAAAACTATCGTCCAATCTCAAATTGTTCATGTACTGTTCCTTGTTCGTGTGAAGCTATGCGAAATGCTCGTTTATATCGCGAAGAGGACAACATTATGTGCTTTCTCAAAGGTGTCAATGAGAACTTCTCAATGGTACGATCTCAGATCCTTTTGCTTAATCCCTTGCCTTCAATTACTACCGTCTTTCTATGGTGATTGAGCACGAGCGCCAGAATGGTTTGGTTCCACCTCAGGATGAATCTTCTTCTCTTATTAACCTTGCTGATGGTAAGCGTTTTTCTGGCAAAGGAAAGAATAATTGGACTCTTAGACAATGCAGTTTCTGTGGAAAACAAGGTCACACAGTTGAATCTTGTTACAAAAAGCATGGTCATCCCCTTGGATTCAAGAAGAATAGTAAATCTAGTGTTAATTCTTCAGTAGTTGAAGACTCTGACGGTAAAACTGAGATTGGTGAATGCATTGGTAATACTGTTATTTCTCAGGACGATTATCACCATCTTGTGAATATTTTGAAGAGGATTTCTGTTACTCCTGAATCTGTAGCTCCTTCCTCCAGCCCAAAGGAGGCACACTCTATTAATCATATTCATACAGTTGATGTTGAAGGTACTTATACCTCTTGTGCCATTAACTCTTGTTCTAGGAATTTTGATTGGATCCTTGATTCGGGAGCTACTGATCTTGTATGCAACAATTTGCAATTATTTGAGTCTTACTATGATATTAAACCTCTGGATGTTAGATTACTGAATGGAAGTTTTTTTTTAGCTTCTTTTGCTGGTTCAATTCACGTCAATAAGGAATTGGTGTTGAAAGATGTATTATTTTTGCCTAATTTCAAGATTAATCTAGTATCCATTCCTCGGTTAAATCAACATGATAATTACAGTGTTGCATTTTCTGGTAATCTCTGTGTGATTTAGGACCTTTCACTCAAGAAGATTGGTTCGGGTAAGCTTCTTGGTGGTTTATATCATTTGGAATATGGTGGAAATACATTTGATGCAGTTGTAAGCAACATTTCTGTAAGTAATAAGAATCGTTTTACCATTCCTACCTCTGCACTATGGCACTATAGGTTTGGACACGTTTCTTCTTCAAAATTAGAAATGCTCTGTAAAGATTTTTCTTCAATAGTTGTTAATAAAGGGTTGATTTGTGACATTTGCCACTTTGCTAGGCAAAGAAAAATGCCCTTTTCTTTAATAATAATAGAGCTTCAGCTTCTTTTGATTTGGTACACTTGGATGTTTGGGGACCATGTTCTTTGCCTTCAATTCATGCCTACAAATATTTTCTTACAATAGTTGATGATTATTCTCGTTTTACCCGGATTGTGTTGTTGAAAAGTAAGTCTGAAGTAAGGAATAAAGTATTAGATTTCACTGCTCTAGTGGAAAATCAGTTTGCAAAGAAAATCAAAGTGTTAAGAAGCGATAATGGGACGAAATTTCACTTAGAAGATTTGTGCAAAAAGCAAGGTATTATACATCAATTTAGTTGTGTGGAAACTCCTGAGCAAAATGCTAGGGTAGAACGCAAACATCAACATATTTTGGGAGTAGCTAGAGCCCTTATGATGCAATCAGCCATCGCTAAATATCTTTGGACTTATGCAATTCTTCATGCTGTTTTTTTTTATCAATAGAATGTCGTCTTTGGTTCTAGACAAGTGTTCCCCATATCAGCTTCTTCATAACTCCTTACCTGACTTAAATGATCTTAAAACTTTTGGTTACTTGTCTTATGCCTCAACTATTTTAACCGGCAGGTCCAAATTTGATCATAAGGCTAAAAAGTGTGTTTTTTCTGGGTTATCAACCACATATGAAAGGTGCAATTCTCTACGATGTTCTTAGAAAACAAATCTTTATTCTTAGACATGTAGTTTATCATGAAAATGTCTTTCCATATCATGGCACTTTGTCTGTTAACCAACCTCAGTGTTGGGATCCTTCTACTGGTTCAATTATTGATTCATCTACATCGCCTATCTCTCACCTGTCACCACCTGAACCAACATCCACACTGACCTCACCCGTATCTGAACCACCAGACTTGAGTCCTTTACCTTTACCACAAGACTTGAGTAATTCCCCACCTAACCCAAAAAATATTATTAATCATGTGCCTATTAGACAATCACTTAGACCACATAAGCCACCATGTCATCTTCAGGATTATCTCTGTAATTCCTCAACAACCACCTCGTGTACCTACCCTATTCACAAGCACTTGTCCTATGCCAACATTTCTACCACTCATAAGGATTATATTGAGTCACTAGATGTGGTTCCAGAACCCCCAAGTTACTCTATAGCTAGTCAACATCCTTGTTGGGTGGAAGCCATGAATAAAGAGTTACAAGCATTAGAGTATAATCAAACTTGGATAATCATGGATAAACTGGCTGATATCACTCCCATTGGTTGTAAGTGGGTATACAAGGTGAAAAGGAAAGCGGATGGTTCCTTAGAAAGGTATAAAGCTCGCCTTGTTGCCAAAGGATATACACAAACTGAGGGCATAGATATTTTTGACACGTTCTCTCCAGTTGCAAAAATGGCCACGGTTCGTATGCTTATAGCATTGGCAGCAGCGAAAGGTTGGCATATTCACCAATTAGATGTGAATAATGCCTTCTTACACGGTGAGTTAAAGGAAGATGTTTATATGACTCTACCCCCGGGATGAAGTGTTACTCAACTAACAAAGTTTGTAAATTGACAAAGTCGATTTATGGACTTAAACAAGCAAGTATGCAATGGTATGATTGTCTTTCTACACTGTTGTTGAGTCTCAGATTTAAGCAAGCTCATGCAGATCATTCCCTTTTCACAAAAATTACATCTTCTTCATACATGGCACTGCTTGTGTATGTAGACGATATTGTATTTGTTGGTACTCATCTTGATGAATTCAAGAAGATTAAAGGGATATTGGATCATAACTTTGGGGTTAAAGATCTTGGAATTTTGAAGTTTTTTCTTGGACTTGAAGTGGCTCATTCCTCTTATGGTATTTCTTTATGTCAAAGACAATATTGTCTCAATCTGTTGACAGATTCTGGTGTTCTTGGAAGTAAGCCAGTCTCGACACCTATGGATCCAGGTTCACATCTACACAATGATAATGGTGCTCTCTTTGATGATGTGGCTTGTTATAGACGCTTGATTGGTAGACTGCTCTATTTGACTACCACTCGACCCGACATTACTTTCCTTGTACAACAACTTTCTCAGTTTTTATCTAAGCCAACTCTATGTCATTTTCGAGCTGCTCAGAGGGTATTGCATTACTCAAAGGGAGCACTCGACCAAGGTCTTTTCTTTAGTAGAAAATCCTCACTGCAATTGCATGGTTACAGTGACTCGGATTGGGTTGGATGTCCGGATACGCGACGTTCCATCAGTGGCTATTGCTTCTTTTTGGGAGATTCATTAATCACTTGGCGTCCCAAGAAGCAAACTACCATTGCACTCTCTAGTTCAGAGGCTGAATATCGTGCCTTGGCCTCTACGACATGTGAATTACAGTGGTTATGTTACTTATTGGATGATTTGAAGATTAATTGTAAAAAACTTCCAGTTTTATACTATGACAATAAAAATGCATTACATATTGCCGCAAACCCTGTTTTTCATGAACGAACAAAGCATCTTAAAATTGACTGCCATGTGGTAAGAGAGAAACTGTCAGCAGGCCTGATGAAGTTGCTGCCATTCTCTTCTGTCAACCAAATTGCATACTTGTTTACTAAGGCCTTTACTCCTCAACCTTTCTCTCATCTTATTGACAAGCTCAGATTGATAAACATTTATCAATCCTAACCTTGTGGGAGGGTATTACAGGTTTAGAAGAATAATAAAGTTTGTTAGATAATAATCACTTAGTTATAATATTAGTTACAGGAAATTATCATTCTGTTATACAAAAGGCTACATGTATATAAGCTCTTCCTTTGTAACTAATTCATTCATTGAATCAAAAATATTATGAGTTGATTCTTTCTCTCATTTTTATCTCTATGATTTCTCTTAGTTCATAGATCATATCATGATTGCATCTTTGGAGACGAATTGATTGATTTGAATTAAGACAATATTAGGAAAAATTAGATTGACTTGTTCTAAGTTTTGGTTGAATGTCACTAATGGTGTGTTTGGTTCTACGTTTTACTGCCTTAAACGTGCATTTTCTATCTTCAACATGATTTGTTCCTGTTATGAATTTGTTTGGTTGCAAGAAAATGAAGCGATTTTGCCATATACAAGCAATTCACATCGAAGCTCAAATTTGTAGCTTTTGCGGCAAATGCAATTGATTCTAAGCTTTAGTGCTCTGACACAAATAAATCTTTTTTTCAATTTACCATTAGTTGCCCTTATATCGTATTGATACAATACGAGCAAATTTCATTTTGGTATTTTAGTAATTATACAATTAAAATCAATTTTGGTCTACCCTATCTAAACAAGATGAGTGGGTAAAAATCAATTTTATGTGATAACATCGAAACATAAATCAATTTAGTTTCACTCATTTTTAATTAAAATCAATTCTTTCCAAATTAATTATATCAAAGTCAATTATTGTCACCACTAATCCAAACACACACCAAGACACTCTATTTTCGCATAAAAAGTTACCTCCGCTACTATTGACTCTATTGGCTACCGTGAAGAAAACATTATTTTTTTTCATTTAAAAAATAATAAAATTTGCTTTTGGAATATGAGACACATATTGCGTCTCCATCCTATGACAAGCAAAATTGACCAAACTCACTGCCATCGAGATCATCTTGCTATATAAATATTTGTTAAATCAATCATTCCATTGACCTCACACATACCCCCCCAGATTTAATCAAAACACTCTGATAGCCTTTATAGAGTAATATTTAAAATCTTAACAAAATAATAAAAATAATTTTAAATACATATTTAGGTTTAAAAATAATTTAAATGTTAAATACGTATATAGCTTCATAAATATCACATTCAACTTACAATGGGACGCAAAATTTGGCATGCCAACACTGATCCAAGTATGCTAAAATCACTAAAAACCAAAGTGCAATCGGAGATTATCTTTGGGTTAAGTTTTTTTTTTTGGTTACAATCTTTGGGTTTAGCTTTTGGTTGAGAAGAAAAAGTGCTAAGTGTTATATTTTATGTCATTATACTGAAAAAAATAGAAATTATTGCAACCAGTGTTCCCCAAATTAGGGATGACAATGAGTACCCTATATGTAAGGTACTACAGTGCCCTTTTCCATACTTGTGTCTGTAAAAAATACTCGTATCCGAGTTCGTATCTTCGCAAGCAACAATTTTAGCGTCCTTCCCCATATCGTATGGGTACCTAAGTGTCCATACTCGCACCTATTACCCGCATTTTTATTATGAAAAGACACTGAAAATTTCACAATTGAAATAAAACTATGATCCAAAAATTTTCAAATCAACTCATAAAATAGTACGAATCGTAGTATTTAGCCAAATAAAAACATCCAAAATATCCATAAAATTTCTTACACCAATAGGAGGGAGCGGTTACTTAATTAAGTAGTTTTTAGGTTTATGTTTAGGCTTAAATAGCTAAATAAATTAATTAATTATACACCAAAAATAAATAAATTATTTATCATATTATATAAATATGTATATGCGAGTTCCGGAGCTGGGCAGTATAGCACCCTTACCCGTGCCCATACCCATTTGAATTTGCAGGTAAGTACCCAGACCCATGCCCAAACCCATGAAAGCGGGGTTTTACCCAACCCATTGCGGGATTTTTTGAGGGTATCCATCGGGACTAGGTCCAATTGCCATCCCTACCACGAATCGAGTGTTAACTCGTAAACTCGTTTGAGTTTACGTTTTTAGGTGCCAAAAACGTGTTAACTCGGAGGTTAACTCGATTTTTGGTGAAATCGAAATGTTTGACGAGTTTGACCGAGTTATTACGTGTTAAACTTGGTAAACTCGTGTAAACTTGACCGAGTTTACGTTTTAAAAAACATATTTTTTTTATTTTTGGCCATTTTATTTCAAAATTCAATTCTTTTTTCAAGCCCAATGTACTCAAATTAATGTTCAAGTGAGTTCAAGTCATGTATTTGGTTCTAATATTGAAAACCCTTTATCATCTGGATAAGAATTTGATGAAGTTGGAGATGAAGACATCGATGGTAATGTGTTATGAAACTTTAGAAGGATTGAACTTTTGAAGAAGTTAACTAGTTTATTTTTTGGATAGGTTTATTAACAACTTTAGAAACTTGTGAAACTTGTTTTTTGGATGGTTTACAGTCTTATGAAACTTATGATTTTGCAAGTTAATTTTGTATTTTGATGCTAAGTTGAACACAACTATTTATTATGATGGTTATGTATATTTTGTCTCTATAATTAAGTCATATTTTGCACTATTGACTTATTTGCAATATTGTATTAGCTTACATATGTCATGTATATAATAAATTTTATATAATTTCAATTTTAGGTAAACTCATACGAGTTTACGATTCGAGTTTACACAAGTAAAACGAGTTGAGGTAAACTCTCGAGTTGTAAAACCTTGATTGCAACGATAGACAAGAAAACAACTGAAAGTATAGGGATGGTGTCTGTTTCCATGGAAGAGTTGAGTCATTCGACCAGGGATGAATCTACTCTTTGTGTATTGGGGGCAGCTAACCCCACAAGTTAAATATTATTTTAACCTAATAATTTGATATTTTGAAGCTATGCCTGTAACACCCATACTAAATTATCTAGAATATTTAGCATGTGTATTAATCTGATACCGAATACATTAAAATTTTCAATAATAATATATATACAAAGCTACTGAATGAGTACAAATAGCTCGTTTATGCAAATATCCAAATATCATTTACAATTACACTCTCACATACATAGATAATCTGTCAACCTCTTGAGCTTGTCCATGACGAGCTTCTGCACTCCATCCAGCATCTTCCTGAAGAACTTCCTCTGAAAAACGCTTGCTAACCTGTAAAACCTGCACCAGAAGGATTGGGATGAGACATAATGTCTCAGTGAGCTCCAGCCCAACCTACTGTTGGCAACCGCGGGGGAAACCTAGGGTCGCCGTGCCTACTCTTAGCGATCTTGGGGATACCTACGATCGCCGTCTTTCTCTAAATATTTCGCGATCAGGGGGAACTTAGGATTGCTACTTGTCTTTACCTTATCTTATACTTTCATGTACGTAATCTTATGCTTAGTGATCGAGGGGAAGTCTATGATCACTTGCTGATGTCTAATGACTAATTCGTCTTAACTCTTAGTACATAGTACATATACATACTCATATTCATATTCATAATCATCTTTCATAACATAAAGTTAGAAGTTAGCGTTGAACAAACATTCATTATCTTGGTTCGTTTTACGGAGTGCATCCGGGTGGAGTAACCCCGAAGTACATCTCCCATCATACCGGTGAAAATTCCTATCATATCAGGCTAACACCGGACTCCTCTTATCGTTGTGTGGACAACTCTCTCGATGAAGTCCCATCCGGCGAAACCCAGAGTCTGCTGAACACAACTTAACTTTGCATGTAGACAACCCTCTCGGAGAAGTCCCATCCGGCGTATCCCAGAGCCTGCTGGACATGCTTAATCTTTTAACATACGTGTGGACAATCCTCTCGGAGAAGTCCCATCCGGCGAAACCCGGAGCCTGCTGGACACGTTTAACATAGTCTTATAACTTACGTGTGGATAGCCCTTTCGGAGAAATCCCATCCGGCATAATCCGGAGTCTGATGAACACGTTATCATATTCTTTATCATTAAGTTCTTAGCTTAAGTTCATATGTATATCTAATACGTTTCATATTCTTGTGCATATCTGATGCATTCTTAATTAATCATTCTTATTCTCATTAGTTCTTGACTCATGTACTTGAAAGTACGTCTAATAGTTTGCTATGAGCTTATGCATATTTAATGCATTCCTTAGGTAATCATTCACGAGTACTTAACCTATGAAGGTTCTAAACTTAGAACATGGAATCATTCTCATCGATTCTCGTCTTATGCTCTTGTAAGTGTTTCTTTCCTCTACTATACTTTGTGCATAAATAGCATCACTTAGGGAGAACATTCTCCCAATACTTAACATATGAGCCTAATCCTCATGCTATACAATTATACATTCTCTAAGGATAGGTCTTATAATGCTTTTAACGACTCTTAATCATTACATGTTGTTCCTTGTGTCTGAAGCAGTATTGAATAGCCGAAATGGTGCAAGAATTGATGAAGAAAACAACATGGTTCTGCCACTCTGGGATCGTGACACGATTTGGAAATCGTGTCACGATTTCCTACCCAGAAATCGTGTTGGACTCTGCCTGTAAAATCGTGACACGGTTGGAAAATCGTGACACGATTTTACCTGCAGTTGGACAGCATAAGGCAAGTTTAAAACATGTTTTCCACCATTTTGGCTTAACCAATCATGCCCAAACATCATACAACTTTAAGGGATAAATTCTAATGCATATCAACAGGTTACAACCTGTATGATCAAGAATTACTAGCAAAATAGAATTTGGGTACTAAAATTCATAACTTTGATCATAATACTAGAAACACTTAAACTTACTCATAGAGGGTTCTAAAACCCTAGAGAGCTCACCTCAATCATTGCTTGCTTCCTTGCCAAGCTTTCCCCTCCAACACATAGCTTGATTCCTTCCCTTGTTTCCTTCTCCAACCTTAGCTTTGGTCTTCCTTTCCTTCCTTGATTCATTTCCCTTTTCTTGCTTCAACCTCCCAAATTGGTGCTTGCTTGGTTTGTCCAAAGATTGAGAGTTGAGAGATGGAGTTTGTTGGTGATTAGGGGAGAAGAAGGGGAGATGGCGTGAGAGAAGAGGAAGAAGGGATGAAAACATGAATGGAAAATATCTTGTTCCATTCTTAAATAATCTTCCCATTACCAATATTTACCATAATGCCATTCACTTATTTACAAAATTGACATGCTTCTTAATAAGTTCTACGCTTTTAACCGTTACGTCTAAGCGGGATATTACAATGCCCCCACATGAAATAGAGTTGTAACCCCACAAGGCGTATAAACTAGTAAAAACGTTAGAGTATCCACAATGGTAGTGAATTAGGAGCATCTCCAATAGGAGGTTCTTTACTTAACAAGGACCTCACCTTGTTAAGGACCCCCATTGAAGGAAGAAAAAATGAGTATATATTAGTTAACAGACAACTATATAAGGACTATCTCTCTCCTCAACAATTAAAGGGTCTTACGACTAAAAAAATAAAAATAAAATATGTATAAGTTGGTTTCACCTTTCAAAAGAAGTAATATTGCTATTAACACTACCTTTTGTATAATGATGCAAAGTTAATGGGAAATATTTAAGTACTTTTCATTGGAGTCTCTAGTGTATTGTCATTGGAGTCATTGAATCCTTAATATGTATTTTTATTAACAAAACTATAAATAAATGCTGTGTACAAGTGATGTCCATATAAGGAGCCCTTATTAGTTCACCACCATTGTGGATGCTAATAGGTACCTATTTTTTTTCCTCCAATGGAGGTCCTTAACAGGATGAAGTCTTTGTTAAGTAAATGACCCCCCATTGAAGATGCTCTTAGAAACTATATTGTACTTTTTATTGGTAAAAAGAAGCTATTATTGTCAAAATAAGAAGAGAGTGTGAGAGACGACGTCCCTAAAAAAGTAAGAGAGTGAGAGAAATTGGTTAATTGAAGCTCGTATATGCAACAAAAAAAAATCAACTTCTTTACACCCAGAATATAACCTAAAAAATTAAGCCTTACTCTTTTTTTTTTCTTTATTTCTTTAATGAAACCTTACTCTCTTTTATTTGCCTCACAATTTTAAAGCATATGATCACATCAAGAGATTCAATATATTTTAAAGCCTTACTCACTATATTTTTAAAGATGAAAAACTTATTTAACTCAAAAAAGAACAATCTATGTTGTCGTTTATCACTTACATTTATATATTTTTTGTACAAATATTTATACTAAATGACCGTGCTTCCGTTATAATTTGGCATTTGATCATTTTTCACTACCGTTATAATTTTGTTTGTTAGATAAACTTTGGAAAGTGGAGATCAGTTTCATGAATGTTTTACTTGAGCTGTTCGATTTAACTTAATTGTTCCCTTGAAATCCTTAAATATATAATTAACTTAACTTATTAAGAAAAATAGAGAACTGAAATAAAGAAAACAAAGCAGGGCATGCAATTTGATAAGAATTCGTATTATGCCATTTATTTATTTATTTATTAGGAATTCACACTACATATGACTTTTATATGGATTACTCAATATTACTTTTACAATGATATAGTAGGAATACTTTGTTCATATCTAAAGAAATTCTCAGGATCAACTTTGGTTTTTACACTAACTAGTCTTTCAAAATTTCCTTTGAAAAACTTGCTTCCATAAGTTTTAGCAATGTCAAATCTCGTTACATTACTTGGATGATTAGCACCAATATCAGCATCCCTATAATTGAGGAATGCCTCCCTGGGAGAATTCGAAACATACGGCGTCATAAATTCATAAAACGACCTTGAAAAATTCACATGACGTTCACTAACTTCAGAAGATTCTTCAGACCACATATTAAGGTATTGAATCAAGAACAAGTTTCCTGCTCTATGAGGAAACGGTGTTTCTGATGGCAATATCTCTTTCATTCTTCCACCATATGGATTCCATTGCATAAAGAAATTCTCACCTTCAATCATCAATTTCCATATGGATTCTATAGCTTCTTTAGGAATAGGTTTCTTCACATAATCTGATTTATGTTTTTGATACACTGGTTGAGGATCCTTTGGTTCGTCCAACAATGCTTCAAGAGGAGTACCAATTGGATTACCATACCAAAAAAGAGTGGAATTAATCCAAGGCATTGAAAAGCAATCACTTTTGTTCAAACCTAATTCGGGGAATTTCTTACTCATCAAAATTAAAAGTCTTTCAATTTTTCCCAAAAATTGACCAATGAAACTAACTTGCACTACCTTTTTTCCCTCTTGACCAATTTGAACAACATTAGGTTGCACTCTAATGAAAAGATCTTTATGCAATTTTGGTGCAATTAATTGCCATTTGTAAACAATATTAGTTGCACCTTCACTGACATTCCTTTTCACATCGAAAACGATAACCTGTGGAGTTACCGGAACCAATTGAAGTTTCCATGAAAGAATAACACCAAAACTAGCACCCCCACCACCTCTTATAGCCCAAAAAAGATCTTCTCCCATTGATTTTCTATCAAGAATATTACCCTTAACATCAACAATTTTTGCATCAATAATATTATCAACAGAAAGACCAAATTTTCTCATCAAATTTCCATACCCACCACCAGAGAAATGACCACCAGCACCTAGAGTAAAGCAGACCCCAGATGGGAAAGCAAGCTTGTTGCTTTTCTTTGCAATGGTATAATAAATCTTACCAAGTGTTGCACCTGATTCAACCCATGCTGTTGATTCTTGTAAATTGACATCAACTGAATTGAGATGAAGCATGTCAAGTATAACAAAAGGCACATCTGATACATATGAAAAACCTTCATAGTCGTGACCGCCACTTCGAATTCTAATCTGAATGTTGTTGCTTTTGGCACATTTAACTGTTTCTTGGACATGAAAATCATCTTTTCCAGTTATAATTGCCAAAGGTTTCGGTGTTGTTGCTGTTTTAAATCTCTTATTTTGTATTTTCATGTTGAGGATAGTTGAGAATGAGGTGTTGTTTGGTGTGTAAGTAACTTCAGAGACAAGGGAATGTGAAAGACAATTTAAAAAATGTTGAATAGGTGATTTTGCTGCTGTTGTTGAATTAGACAAGACAATTGTTAAGGTTGCCATGAGAAAAGACAATTTTCCCAATGTATCCATGGTATAGTAATAACAATTTGGTTTGCTACTTTATTATGAACTCTTCGTGCAACATTGCACTCTATATATATTGATGCATCCTCTACTTTTCTAACGCGAAAGATGTAAGACATAGAAAATTAATTTATGGTCTAGTCTTTTTTTTGACTTTTCTCCATAAGCTAGACAAATAATAATAGAGGAAGTATCGTCTTGGAAAAATTGCATTAAATGGAAATGAAAATAATATATAAAGACAGTACATGACATCAATTCAGTTTTTTTTTCAATGAACTTACTGGATTTTTATTTTTCTAAGTTTGAAACGTCTATTAACATCGTAAGAGGTTACGCATCAATTAAAAAAATGTAACGTCAACTTTTAATTAAACCGTAAAAAAAGTATTAGCTAGTACTATTGAATAAGTTATTGAATATTTAATTGAATAAAAACACTTAAATGTGTCCCGTAAGTAAGGATGAGAATAGATCAGGTCGGTCTCACAGGCATACGACCTAGGTTACGATAAATCAGATCAGATCAAACTTTTTCTTAAATAGGATGAGACCTGGGCTTTTTTAGAAGCCTATTTAGACATTGTTTGACCTGATTTTTTTACAATCTAAAATATACTTTAAAACAAAATTAAAATTAAAGGCTTTAAGAAAGAAGTTAAATTGTTTAGTTACTTTATTTTTTTTAGTTTTAAAGCTATTTTTAAGTTAAAAGTTGTTTGAACAAATATTGTACAAAACTTTGAATTTAGGCTTAATTGCATGTTTGGTCCCTTATGTTTATTTTAGGTTTCAAGTTGGTCCCTATTGTTTTAAAAGTTTCAATTTGGTCCAAAACGTGTGTTTAGGAGGTATTCTCGTCGTTTTCCATGCAATTCCAATTTGAATCTGAATGTGAACATAATTAGAGCTCAAATTTTAATAGAAAATCCTACTTTCAGGTGTAAAAAATCAACTTGAAAGGGACCAACTTATGCTAACGTTGCAAACAAAAGGGACTAACTTGAAAACATTTAAAACAAAAGGGACCAACATGAAACCTAAAATAAACGTTTTGGACCAAATTGAAACTTTTAAAACAATAGGGACCAACTTGAAACCTAAAATAAACATAAGGGACCAAACATGCAATTAAGCCTTGAATTTATTATGAATTAACATAATGAATAAAAAAATGTTTAAAATATTTTTTGTGGAGCTGAAGAATATATCTATAGTGTGTGTGTGTGTCTATATATATATATATATATATATATATATATATATATATATATATATATATTAGACGTAAATTAAGTAAAGATGCCCAACATGAATAAAATTAAATGGAAGAAAAAATGAAATATCATATTAAAAAACAAAAGAAATGGTGAAGAAGGTATATGAATGAAGAAGAATTCAAGATTGTCGAGTTAAGTAGTTCTAAAGTTCCTTTAAACAACTTTTGATCAATGTTCATTCCATTCAATTTTATGCATTTTAAAAAAAATACATTTTTTTAGTAAGTACCTAATATATATTGTGTTTGACCTACATTCTCCTTAAAATTGTAGAGAAGTAAAAAAAAAAGCCAGGTCAAACGGTACCTTAGTTTAAAAGGTCAGATCACATGCCATTAAAACAAACTCTCAAGTCTATTAGGCCGGTCTACTTAAAAAAATATGAATAATATTATTTATTATTATATTATATTATATTTTTTACTCTGAATTAAACTATAAATTTGTTAACTATTTTTAATAGGTACCTATTTAATAGGTACCTATTTTTTTCCTCCAATGGGGGTCCTTAACAGGGTGAAGTCCTTGTTAAGTAAATGACCCCCCATTGAAGATGCTCTTAGAAACTATATTGTACTTTTTATTGGTAAAAAGAAGCTATTATTGTCAAAATAAGAAGAGAGTGTGAGAGACGACGTCGTTAAAAAAGTAAGAGAATGAGAGAAATTGGTTAATTGAAGTTCGTATATGCAACAAATAAAAACCAACTTCTTTACACCCAGAATAAAACCTAAAAAATTAAGCCTTACTCTTTTTTTTTTCATTATTTCTTTAATGAAACCTTACTCTCTTTTATTTGCCTCACAATTTTAAAGCATATGATCACATCAAGAGATTCAATATATTTTAAAGCCTTACTCATTATATTTTTAAAGATGAAAAACTTATTTAACTCAAAAAAGAACAATCTATGTTGTCGTTTATCACTTACATTTATATATTTTTTGTACAAATATTTATACTAAATGACCGTGTCTTCGTTAGTTAAAATTTCTGAATCCGTCATTGCATTCGACAATTAATTGAGATAACTTCAATTAAAATGAAACCTAGGGATGGTGGTAGGGCTGGACAACGGGTGGGTTCGGGTCCAAAAGCTCCACCCAGCCCAACCAGCGGATGTACTAATAAGACCCATTTCTGCCCATTTTCATGAATGGTTAGGACTGGTTTCGGGTTACTCGGGTGCGGGTAATATCTGGTGGGTTCACACGGGTTTCTGTTTTAACATAAAAAAACTTCACTTCTCAAAATTTCATGAAGCAACAAGGCTTTTTGATAAATCAATAGGAAGGTAAGAATCAGAAGAAGAAAATACTATAAGAGAATTTAGAGAAGTGAGAGAAAAGATATAGGATTATGAGGGGAGAGAGGAGTCTTGGCACTGCACCACCGTTACAAGCTTGTAATCCTATCTGTAAGATAATTTAGGCCGTGCCTTTTCCATTGATCTCATAGTCTTTTATATACACAATACAATTATGTGGTTATGATTCTAATAATCATTGGTTATGATTCTAATAATCATTGTAGTTAATACTAATAATAATCTTTCTATATTTACATATCTAATACACCCCCGTAGTCGAAACTGGAGGTGAACGAATGTTGAGACTATCACGAAAGTCATCAAAGAGTTGCAACGGAAGTCCCTTTGTGAAGATGTCAGCAATCTGAAAACGCGAGGGAATGTGAAGAACGCGTACTTGACCGCAAGCAACCTTCTCACGCACGAAATGTATATCCATTTCAATATGTTTGGTGCGTTGATGTTGAACAGGATTGTCGGAAAGATAAACTGCGCTGATGTTGTCACAATATACCAGAGTAGCTTTTGTGACAGGACAACATAGTTCCAAGAGTAAGTTGCGTAACCAACATGATTCAGACACAACATTAGCGACACCTCTGTATTCGGCTTCAGCACTTGAACGAGACAAGGTATGTTGGCGTTTTGCGGACCATGAGATCAAGTTGTCACCGAGATAAACGCAGTAGCCGGAGGTAGATCTTCTTGTGTCTAGACAACCGGCCCAATCTGCGTCTGTGTAAGAAATGAGCTTGTCGATGGATGAAGGGTACAGATGGAGGCCGAAATCTATGGTACCATTAATGTATCGAATAATGCGTTTCAAGGCAGACATGTGTTGAGTTTTTGGATCATGCATAAATAAACACACCTGCTGAACTGCATATGAGATGTCTGGTCGAGTGAACGTCAAGTATTGCAATGCTCCGGCAAGGCTACGATATTCGGTTGGATCATGGTAAGGGTTACCGGATGAACCACTAAGTTTCGCCTTTGTGTCTACTGGTGTGGAGGATGGTTTGCAGGAAGACATACCGGCTCGTTCGATAATTTCTTCTGCATATTTCTTTTGAGAAAGAAAAAGGCCTTCGGGATGTCGGGTGACAGAAATGCCCAGAAAATAACTTAGAGGCCCCAGATCCTTCATGGAGAATTCAGAACTCAGTTGTGCCATAATAGATTCTCTAAGAGTGTCAGATGATGCAGCAAGAATAATGTCATCCACATACAGAAGAATATAAGCTATGTCATTGCCATGATGATATATAAAAAGAGAGTGGTCTGAAATACTGTGAGAGAAACCCATTGTAGCTACATAATCAGTAAAGCGCTGGTACCAGGCGCGTGGTGCTTGTTTGAGACCATATAGAGATTTCTTCAATAAACAGACATGATCAGAAAATTGAGAATTACGAAATCCAGGAGGTTGATGCATGTATACTGTTTCATGAAGGTTCCCATGCAAGAAAGCATTTTTAACATCTAATTGATGAAGACACCATGATTTAGATAAGGCAACACTTAGAACCGTTCGAATGGTAGCCGGTTTGACCACCGGGCTGAATGTGTCACCACAATCAACACCTGTTTGTTGATTTGCACCATTACCTACAAGGCGAGCTTTGTATCTCTCAAAGGATCCGTCAGATTTCTTTTTATGCCTGAAAATCCACAAACTCCGAATAACATTAGCATTAGACGGACGAGGAACTAAGTCCCACGTCTTATTTTCAATAAGAGCATCATATTCGTCTTTCATGGCCATTTTCCAATTTTGATCATTTAATGCATCAATGGGATTTGTAGGTAGAGGGGATATGGAGGTTGAGGTTGATGTATGGAGATTGAAGAGTTTGCGAGGTTTGACAATACCGTGTTGGGCTCTGGTTGTCATTTGAGGGGAGAGGGGCGGTTTTTGTTGTGAAGGTGGAGGAGTCGGAAGTGATGTGGTGGATGGGGATGAGATGATAGTTGGTAATGATGGGTTTGGAGGTGATGTTATGGATGGGGCTGATGCTGTGGTTGGTGAGGTGTGATTGTGGGAGGGTGACAGAGGCGAATTAAAAGAAGATGGTGATGGTTGATAAATGTGTGTTTGAACTGGTGTAGTTAGGGGTGGAGTACGATTTTGATGGTTAGAGGGTGGAGCACTATAGGAATAGGATGGAAGGAAGGGTGTGTCGTCATCCAGAAAATTATAGCCAACCGTTGTAGGGACATTTAGATTAGAAAATGGAAGTTTAGTTTCATCAAAAATGACATGCCGGGAAATAAATATTTTACGGCTAGATAAATCATAGCATTTGTATCCTCTATGATTTGAGGGATATCCTAAGAAGACACAAGGTGTGGACCGAGCTTGTAACTTATTCCTAGATGATGAAGGGATGAGAGGATAGCAAAGACATCCAAAGACACGAAGGTGAGTATAGGCCGGATCTTTTTGGTAGAGTATTTTAGTGGGTGATTGGAGGGAAAGCTTTTTATTTGGAAGGATATTATGTAGGTAAGTGGCCATGTGTAGTGCATGATGCCACATTGATGGAGGTAAAGAGGCATGGGCAAGAAGGGTACGGATGATGTTGTTTATGGTACGAATTTTTCTTTCGGCTTTTCCATTTTGTGAGGAGGTGTGAGGACACGAAAATCTAAAGGACATTCCATTGTTTTTACAAAATTTATGAAACATAGAGTTATCATATTCTTTACCGTTGTCACATTGGAAACATTTAATCTTTCTTTCAAATTGTGTTTCAATGTGAGTTCTAAATTGAAGAAAAACGGAATGAACCTGAGATTTTGTATGAATTGGAAAAGTCCATAAAAAATTTGTGTAATCGTCAAGAAACAACACATAGTAACGATGACCCTCTGAACTGAGAATTGGTGAAGTCCAGAGGTCACTGTGCACAATATCAAAAGGCATAAAAGTATGAGACACAGAGCTATAAAATGGCAATTTTATTTGTTTTCCAAGAGGGCATGAATTACAAAAATAATTGTTCCGAGACTTATTACATTGGAGAAAGTTGTCTCGGTGCAGAGAACTTAAGATAGTAGCTCCTGGATGTCCTAAACGGTTGTGCCATAATTCCGTGGATAACGCGGCAAAGGTGGATGGTGGCAAGGATGTATTAGGTGGTCTTGTGGCAATGGGATAGAGGTCACCAGAACTGTTACATCTCATTAACAGTATTCCTGTCTGAAAATCCTTCACAGAAAAACCAAAAGGATCAAATTCAACTGACACATCATTATCTATGGTAAATTTACGAACAGAGATAAGATTTTTTATGAGTTTTGGTGCATGTAAAACATTAGGTAATTTTAGAGGATGAAGGGAATTTGGTAATGATGCATGTCCACAACCAATTACAGGAATATTTTGACCACTACCGACAGTAATATTATTACTCATATTGAAGTAGGACGTGAGATTACCTCCGTTAGCCGTCATATGCGAGGTTGCTCCGGTGTCCATGTACCATTGATCATCAGGAGTAGAAAGTGAGAGAGTATGCATGGCAGCTTGAATATCCGTTGGAGCATATGAGGAGGTTGACGCTGCATTGGCGACATGAGCTTGGTGAGATGGCTTGGGCCCAAGGATGCCGGGTTGTTCCTTTGGATTTCTTGCTGTGGGATACGGACAAGGTGGTGTAGCCCATGGTTGCCATGGCGGGGAGCTCCACTGCTGATATTGATTTGGGTACGGCGGATAAGCCCACTGCTGATGCGGGTAGTATGGTGAAGGCCACTGCTGTTGCGGAGCACGACCGCCGCCACGTCCATTGTTTCTCCCTCGGCCTCGTCCACGCTGTCCTCTGCCATGGCTTCGGCCACCACGATTGTGGTTGCTGTTGTTGCCGCGGTTAGGACGGGATGTCGATGAATCAACTGGTGCGTCATTGTGAGATGCCATGAAAGATGAATTTTCGACTGAGTTTGACACCTTTTTCTGCAGTGCTGTTTCTTCCAAAATGATCATGGAACGAGCTTTATAGAACTGAGGAAGTGAATCAGCATGACGAATTTGGGATCCCACAGCAGCATATGCATCGGTTAGTCCCGAAATGAGTTGAAGAACTAAACGTTCATTTGATACAGGGGCACCAACATTAGCTAGTTGATCAGAGAGAGACTTGAGATGCTGACAGTGGGAGGAAGCATCAGAGAATTGCTCCATATGAGTTCGCGAAAATTCTTGCTCTAGGTAGAGAGCCCTAGAATTCTTGTTATCATAAAAGATGTCGAATAAGCGATTCCACGCGATTGCAGCGGTGGAATTATGTTCGATGATAGTGTTGAGAAGATCATCGAAGATTGTTCCATATATCCACTGCAAAACGACGGCGTCGAGACGAAGCCATAACTGTGGATTGGTAGTTTTGAGAGAGGGATCTGCGGCTGGTTCAGAGGGAATGATATGGTCAATCACTTGAAAAACTCGAGCATGAATTTTGAAAAGTTCGGACCACGTGTTATACGTGCCTTTTTCAATGCTCAGAGTAATCTTAATGAAATTAGAAATATTTGGGACAGTGAGAGCAGGGTGAGTCGGCGTAGGAGTGGGAGGAGGAGGAGGGTCGGTATGACCGGTGGAGTGTGAGGAAGAGTTGTTGTTGGAAGAATCAGCAGAGGTAGTCATGGCTGTTTTGCAGTGGTTGAAGAGAGAAAAGAGAATGAAAGATAGGAAGAGAGAAGGGTGGCGGCTAGTTTTAGGGTTTGGGATCAAACCAAGTGTGATACCATGTAAGATAATTTAGGCCGTGCCTTTTCCATTGATCTCATAGTCTTTTATATACACAATACAATTATGTGGTTATGATTCTAATAATCATTGGTTATGATTCTAATAATCATTGTAGTTAATACTAATAATAATCTTTCTATATTTACATATCTAATAATCATTGGTTATGATTCTAATAATCATTGTAGTTAATACTAATAATAATCTTTCTATATTTACATATCTAATACTATCTAACGGCAACATTGCAGTGGCTTTCATGACAGAAGGAGCAGCACCGGTGGTTATGGCTGTGTTAATGGGTGAGAGAAGAAAGCCATAAACTTTTGAGTGGATGAGAGAGAAAAATACCAAAATAAAAGGAAAGATTATCATCTTTGGTTAGCTGTAAGGTTGAATAGTAGTAAACATTATTGATTTTAATATATTAAATAACAACAAAAATAGTACTACAGCTAGAGGTTAGACACGTTTTTTTAATCAGTAAAGTAACAGCTAGTAGCCTTTGATTTTAAGTTCCCAAGGTCTGCACACTAGTCACTACACTGTCACGGGCGGGTTCGGGTACCTCTGGGTCTAAATTAACCATGCGGAACCGCCCGACACAACCCGTTTAAACCTATAAAAACGACCCGTGGCCCGTTTAAACCGAAGAAACCCAACTAATTTTTTTTTCGGGTCGGGCTGCTCGGTTTGGGCGGGTTACGGTTTCTTGTCCACCCCTAGATGGTGGTGTCTGTTTCCATGTATCCCACGATAAGAAAAATATCTTTCCACTTGGAAATTCATGTATGTCGCCATGTTTCATAATCCTAAAAACTCGATAGAGACAGGTCATGAGATTGGAGCAGTCAGCACTCACCATACTTATATATACCTTAGTGAGGTGTAATATCCCGCTTAGACGTAACTTTAATCAGTATCAGATAAGTTTTGAGTAAGTAAGGGCGAAATTATAATTTCGAGTTGGAAGGGTTTTATATAGGGGGACCAAGACTTTTTCTTCATTTTCTCTTCTCCCTTCTCTCTCTAAAATTCAGAACCCTCTCCTCCTCTCTACAATTTTGGCCCTCACCCTCACTATGCCATAATCCATCAAATTTCTTCCCAAATCTCTTGGATCACAAGCAAGCTAAACTTTGGGAAACTTGGAGCAAGAGAAAGCTAAGGAAAATCAAGTAAAGAGGAAGAATTCCAAGCTAGGGTTTTGCTTGTAAAACTTGGCAAGGATCAGAAGCAATGCTAGGTGAGCTCCTTTAGATTAAAACCCACTTTGGGTAAGTTTGGGTGAAAATCCCTTGTTTTAGAAAGTTTGATAATTTGTGCCCTAGACCTTTGATGCATGCCAATCCTTGTTTATCCATGTTTTAAGTCATCAATTTGTAGTTAAAATTCATTCCTAATGCTGTTGGGAAGCTTGGGTAAGTTAAAATGGTGGAAAAATCACGTTTTGAACCTTTTCTGTCCTGTCATGGTCGCTCTGCGAAGTTGAGTCTGAACCACTTCGCCTAGACTTTGCTCTGCGAAGCTAGACTTTGCTCTGCTAAGTTGACAACATTCATTTTTTTGACTCTTTTATAAATGTACCAACTGTCCAAGTGCCATGTACATCATCTAAAACCCTATTTTTCTCAAGGAACACTATTTTAACATATCCTAAAGGCTTCCAACAAATGAGAGTATAAGTATACACGGACTAGGCAAAGCATTAGGGGTACAAAAGGTAAGAGGAACATGATATTAGGTAAGTAGGATAGTCAGTCCCTAAGTACGACATATGATAACGATATGTCTAAATCCTTTGATAGGAAAGCAAGATTTAAGTGCACACAATTAAGTGTACGAAAGTACAAGGAATGTTTCAACATTCAAAGCTTCAGATAAGCTTAAGGGTTGGTTTTCCAACGACCAAGTAAGTGGCTTATGTGAACGATAAGCTTATAACCTTATATTATAGGTTAAGTATCACACGTTTGATTAGTGATGAATGCATTAGATATGCATATGGATATGTAATGTATCAGATATACATATGAGTAACAAGTTAAGAATTTAATTATAAAGATTATACGTGTTCAGCAGACTCCGGATTATGCCGTATGGGATTTCTTCGAAAGGGCTATCCACACGTAAGTTTATAAGACTATGCTAAACGTGTCCATCAGGCTCCGGATTATGCCGGATGGGACTTCACCGAGAGGGTTGTCCACACGTGAGATTATAAGATTATGTTAACGTGTCCAGCAGGCTCCGGAGTATGCCGGATGGGACTTCTCCGAGAGGGTTGTCCACACGTATGTTAAAGATTAAACATGTCCAGCAGGCTCCGGATTATGCCGGATGGGACTTCTCCGAGAGGGTTGTCCACATGTAAGTTAAGTTATGTCCAGCAGGCTCCGGATTATGCCGGATGGGACTTCTCCGAGAGGGTTGTCCACATAACGATAAGAGGAGTCCGGTGTTAGCCTGTTATGATAGGAATTTTCACCGGTATGATGGGAGATGTACTTCGGGGTTACTCCACCCGGATGCACTCCGTAAAATGAACAAAGATAATTATTGTGTGTTGCAGGCTAACTTCTAACTTTATGTTATAAGAAAGATGAATATATGTATATATTATACAAAGAGAAATGACAAAGTAGTCATCAGATATCAGAAGGTGATCATAGGATATCCCCCGATCACTAGTTATGAGATTATGAATATGATCAGCATAAGATAAAGACATATAGCGATCCTAGTTTTTCCCTTGATCGCGAAATATGTAGAGAACGACGTCAATCATAGGTATCCCCAAGATTGCCAAGAGTTAGTGCATGACGACCCTAGGTTTCCCCGAGGTTGCCAACAGTAGGTTGGGTGGAGCTCACTGAGACATTATGTCTCATCCCAATCCTTCTGGTGCAGGTTTACAAGTAAGCAAGAGGTTCGTGATGAAGTTCTTTAGGGAGACACTGAATGGAGTGCAGATGCTCGGCTTGTACCAGCTCAGGAGGTTTTCAGACAATTGTATAAGTGTATTTTTTTTGGTACTTGATTGGTGGTATAAACGAGCATGTTTGTATTCATTCAGTTGTATTATTATTATTATTGAAAATTTTAATGTATCCAGTATCAGACTAATACACATGCTAAATATTCTAGACAAATTTAGTATGGGTGTTACAGTGAGGAGTAAATATTATATATAAAAGTTCTTAAGTTTCTTAAGCAAATTTTTAGAGTAAAAAAAAGTGTTAGAAATTTTTCGGAGTCAAAAAAGTTTATAAGAATATCCTAATTTTTTGTCTATTTTTTTTCCTTTTTGGAAAAATAGCCTACACATCTTATCTTATCTTATATATAAAAGTTTTTAGTCTCTTAAGAAATTTTTTGGAGCCAAACAAATCTTATATATAAGAAGTTGTTGAATCTTCTAATCATATTTTTCGAGAAAAAATTTGTTACAAATTTCCTAATTTTGTTTGCCTTATTTATGATTTTATCATGAATAATGTTGCAAACTATTCTTTAAAACGTGATATGACTAATATTTGTCTTTTAGGGGTATTTGGTTGTTTTTATTAGGTCAAAGTGTATTTTTAGCCCCCTATCTTTTCCAATGTTGCGATTTTGGCCCCTAAGAAAAAATGACAAATGTAGTCTCCTATTTTTAGCCCCTTTTACAGTATTAGTCCTTTTGCCCAATTTTGACACAGTTAACGCCGGTGTGGTAGCTCGCTTGACTGAGTGACATGCAATGTGTGTATTTACTGATTTTAAAAAAAATGCTACGCGTTATATAGAAGAATTCAAAAAATGAAAAAATAAAATTATAATTGGAGAGACACGTGAGTAGTTTATCAACAAGTTATATCATTCAACTTCTTCATCTAAATCCTTCATCTTATAATTCATCTATTTCTTAAAAAAAATGCAGAATATGACTATATTAACGTTATTCATCTTCTTCAAACCCAAAAAAAATACCAACACAAAAAACTCAGAGAAAACAAAATCCAAAAATAGAAAAGTTGAAGGTAAAACAATAACAACCCATAAATCAATTCATGTGGTTACTCAAAAAATCCAGCAGCAACAAACCAAAAATCAATTAACCCATAAATTAACAAGAACAAAAAACCTAGGATAAAGGGTTACAAATCAATTATTTCAAATCAATTACAAATTGATTCAAGCAAAATGACAATGGATTTCTAGATTGTGACACACCGAGAACGAAGATGAGGTTGAAGAAGAACTACGGGCTTCACGAAAATATGAGAATAGGGTATGAATATGCTGAGATCTGGTTTTAATAATTGTATATCCGAAAACAAAGGGCTTCACGAAAATCTGAGAAGAGGGTGAGAATATGTTGAGGTTGAAGAAAAACAAAAGGCTTCACGAAAATCTGAGAAGAGGATATGAATATGTCGAGCTTGAAGAAGAAGAAGAAGAAAGGGCTTCACGAAAATTTGAGAAGAGGGTATGAACATGCTAAGAACAAAGGTTTGAATTATGCTTATACTCATATCTGGTATTTTTGTTTCTAACGCTCATGAAGTGCATTGTTTCTACGGTGTAGGTTCCAGCTTGGGGTTGAACATTAGAAGGTGAAAGGGAGTGTGAAATTTTATTTTTATGAAAAGATGAAGAAGATGGTTTGGAGCGGTGGCGGTGGGGTATCGATTTTGAATCGCAAAATCTGTGATGGCGGTTTGTGATTATGGGTTAAATGATATTTGTTAGGTAGTTGTTGTTGCCATGGACATATTTTGTGAATGAAGATGAAGATGAATAATGAGGCTGTTGTTGTTGCCATGCGTTGTTTCCCCTATTCCTTTCCTGTTTTTTAATTCAATATATACACGCGTAACATTTTTATTATTTTTTAATTCACTAATTACACATATGGCATGCCAGTTAGTCAAGTTAGCTGCCATACAGGCGTTGACAGGGTCAAAATTGAGCAAAAAGACATTTATTGCAAAAGGGGCTAAAGACAGGGGACTACATTTGTCATTTTTTTCGCAGGGGCCAAAATCGCAAAATTGAAAAATATAGGGGGGCAAAAGTACACTTTAACCTTTTTATTAATATATATTTTGGGTTCTATTACAATGTTATTGAATAAAACAAGCTGATAATTTAAATATTTCCTTTCAACAATCATTTATACTAACGAGTCTCCAAAAGCTTAACAAATTGTTATTAAATTTGTCCATGAGCATATTCACAATGCTCCTTAACTTAATAATGCATATATGAATTTTATTTCATTTTTAGTTAATGAGTATTTTATGTCAAAATTGATTCAAGGATGCGATGAATTGGTCTTTTATTTTTATATAGGATAATTAACTTCCCGTGCATCGCACGGTCCAAATACTAGTAGGTTAGTAAAATTGTCCCTAAAAGCGGTGCAAAACAATAAGCAGATTATTTACTTACTACAACCAATTCAATTGTTCTTAAGAAGAGCAAAAAGAACTAGTGTAGTATGTGAATATGTAAGCGACATTATTATTATTATTTTTTTATAAACAATGTTATAGTTATGAAGTATCACCATTTTTTTAACGTAGTACCCACCATTTTTAAATAGTGATTAATTGCCGTCTAAAATCTCTTGAACAAAAAAATAATAATTTTCCTCTCAATGATATTTTCTCGATACATAGAAGTTAAAACCGAATTTCTCATGACTTGTTTAAATGTCAGAGTTCCTTAACAATTGGCTCAACTTAATGTTGGAAATATACGAGTGTGTTGTTATGTTGGAACACTCAAGTTTTGTTTTAATTGGAAAATGAGATATAAAACATCAAATATTACTCAATTTTATACTGTTTTGAATTTTTTGAACCAATTTATGGTTTTTTTTTCATGCCAATTTATGGTTTTTATTTAATCGGTTTGTATATAAACATCCTTGCTAATTACTATTCTATGTTTCTAAATTTATGTCGCATCCAACCACTTCATTTTCTAAATTTATGCCGCATCAAATCACTTCATACATGTTATACAATTTTGATCATTAATATCTTTGATTATTTATAATAAAAAATTATAAAAATTTGATATTTTAAAAATATTAATTGAGACAAATCGAACAACATTTTACATACTAACATTTGAATTTATATATTAGTTAAAAAATACGGTTAAAGTAAGCTATATAAATAATACACAATTTTAAACAGTGACATGTATCTAAAAAAGAAGGGAGTATAATAATTTGAATCTTTGAGTTTAGCTTTAATCGTGTTTAGAACAAAGATTAATAGGGCAGTAACCACTAACCGACACCCAAAACAGGCAATTCAAATAATCACAAATTTCCATTTTCACTTTTATTACCCATGCACCCCAAAACACAATATTTCTACCACCAAGTTAAAAAATCTTCAATTAACAACACATTAGTTGCACCTAATCTCACCGGAAAATTCTTTGTACCTCGTCGGAGAAATATCAATCTCAATCAAATTCTCTTCTTCGTACTGAAAATCCAAATCCCTCTTCATCATCTTGCTTCCATCTAAAGCTATCTCAATCAACCCTTCTCTGTCTTCTTCTTCCCACTCCTCCGGCGAATCCCAATCCTCTTTGGCCGGAAACTCACCCTCCGACGAGCTATCTGAATCAGATTCCGGGTAGTATCGTGAGAACGAAGGATAATTTGAATTACCCATATTCCAGTTTTCTTCTTTTACATTTGGATCATCCAATTTTTCTTCATCTTCATATTCTTCGTATATTACCTCCAATGGTGCTCTCACATTCCATTCCACAAAACTTGAACTTGATTCGAAACCCATTTCAGAGTTCACCTCAATTTCTGAACGGTGCACTGGCTCGATTTCCTTTGATTCAATTGGACATGTTGAACTCTGTTTTTCTTTCTCTTCTCTGCATTTTGCTCTGTTTTCTTCTTTATCAATGATGGGATCATGTTTTTGTTGATTTTCCTTTTGTTCATGATGATATTTTTGATTTGCACCGAGACGGAGGATTGTGAGCAAGAGAGTCCCAGTGAGAATGAGCACCGGAGAGAAAACTATCTCGGAGAAAAGATGAGGTAGGTAGAGGAAAATCAAGGTGCAAAAGGTGACAATGCAAGAAAACAGAGGATTTGAAGAGAACATTGAAGATTTTGAAATAGATGAAATGGTTTCAACACATAGAGAGTTAATGAATTTATCAAGAGATAAGGAAGACACTAATTTCAATTCTATAAATGAATCTAAGAAAAGCAAGGTCATGATGGAATAGAAAGGAGTGTTTGGGAGATGAGGAAAAAGTGAGAAAAAATTGATGGGACTAAACAGGTCCACTATGCATGGGAGGGCTTAGAAGAAAGAGTGTTATTGTGGGGTTTATGAGCTTTATGGCGTGAGAAGAAGGCATGGAATAATAAAGGTAAGCAAGGGGTTAAGGGATGTGGGGGGTCCTACAATTCATAGTGCAATATGTAAGGGCAAATTCGGTCATGAAAAGTGTAACTAGTTGCCATGTTGATCCACAAATATATCGAAATTACAAACACATTCACAAATATCTTTTTTTATTAATTATCTTGCTTTTCAAATTTTTGTTTTTAAGTAATCAGTTCAATCATCAAATACGTTTTTTGTTAAACAGTTTAGCCAATAAAGTTGCTAACAAAAAAAATATAAGAAATGTGTTTGCAATTTTAATACATTTAAGCATTAATGTGATAAAGACTTACGGTTCTAGGCACTAAAATGACTTTTTTTTTCTTTTTTGTAATGGTGTTAAAAAATCAGCACCCTAAAAAATATACAAATCCAACATATAAAAAAGTCAGTTTACTTTTGCACTGAACATAAAATTGTGATTTTAATCAATGAATCTGAGGCTGTTTGGATAGTATTGATTTGAGACTTTCATTGATGGAACCTGTTCATAACTTTTTCCTACCTTTAACGGATCAGCAATCTATATCCATACTAGACGTTGATTTCAGGGTCCTAATGACTATAACCTGTTCAACACTTTTGGTGGTAGTATTAGATTTCTGAATGTGAAATTTCACCTATACCACATGACATGCAGCCTGGATACTTCTTTTATGGTATAAGTCGGTCGGTAAGTGCCTTTCCCTCGGGTGACATTTCCACTTGCTCATTTTTTGGTTTATTTTCTTTTTCAAATAGTTTTTTCTTTTGCCCATTAATGAGCCTGTTTGGTGGGTTAGGATACGGTGGACGAGTGAATTATGTCTCCTACGACGCATCAGCGATGTAAATTAGATTTCAAAATAATATAGGCCGCATGATTTAAGTCTCTATCTTTTTTCAAAATGGAGAAGTCTCTATCTTAAAACTTATTTATCAATTTCTTAATTTCAAAATCTCTTATTTCTTTTTTCTCTCATATGCCAAATCAATGGCTTAGATTGGACTAAACTCTCATGTGACATGAGAGAATTATTTTAGCCTTATGTTTTGGATGGATATAGAACCTCCAAACTCCTTAACTTCTCTTCCCGAACCACCAAGTCAATCTTATATTTGCTGGTGCCATTTTGTTAAAATGATGTCTCATTTTTTCTTCGTTTACTTTTGTGAAAAAAACCTCTTTAATATTAAGCAGCCATGTTTTTTTTATGGGCACAACATTAGCTTCATTATTTCAGTGGACAGGTCAAGTTAAAATAATCAATTGAATTCCAATACGTTGTATAATTATGTCAGGTTAATTTTTTAAGTTTTTAGTCTCACTTAGATCATTTAAGTTTCATTATGTACATAGTGTTACGCTTTTTCACACATTCTGAAATAAAATTACACATGTAAATACACATGTCTTTGTTATGCCAGTGACGTTACATCGACTGTGTTGATCACTTATTCTATGTGTATCTCTTCTCCATTTTAGAATCTTTGTGGTATAAAAAAAAATATTAAAATGTGAGTGATTTCCATAATAATGTATCACAAAATGCAACAGTAAAATATATGTGCAGGGGGCTAGGTGCTTGCATAATGCATAGTGGGTGCAAGACGCTGGCCTCCTGTTTGCCAGGGGAATTGTGTCAGTCGCCATCTAGGGCAATGTTTTTCTGTATGTTTGGTATAACGGTCGGTGGCCCATCGTGATTTTGCAAAAGTTATAAAGTGTAGTTTTTGAAAAATCACCTGCAGCTCACCGTGATTTTGACATACCCATAACGATTTCAAATACGGTCTCTTCATGGGTTTGAGAGAGATGTATTGTTATATTTTTAAGAGATGATAGTAAGTGAATAAATACGTTTTTTCATTCAAAAATTTGATCATATATTTGTACAATTCTTGGCAAAGAGTTGTTTTTCCTAAGTGAAATAGTCTCTTGTTCTATAAATAGTGCGACATTCACAATCTAAAATAGCACATATATCAATCATATATTATAAATTCTAATTTTGTAATGGTTAGGACAAATTGAACATAAAACTTGTGTGATACACACGCTTTAGAATTTTTTTCCTATATTAATCATCATATTCTTAATTTTTCATCTTATATTCTAATTTTGTAGCATCCGACAACAAGTTTTAACATAATTGATAATAAGAGAGATAACTCTATTTTATCCCTTTCTGTTTATGATCATAACATTCTACCACTCTCTTAATATAAACTCCAAAATAGGAATTTGAGGTATAAAGCTATATATCCCATCTTAACTTAATTACAAAGAAGTGAAGCATCATTGGATGTCACACAATGTCAGCTAGATCTTCCATCGAGCATAACCATGATGCATTGTGGGTTAAAGTTTAATGAACCCAGGATATGACACAATTTACTCTCTTAACTTTTTTTTTATCTTAATCTTATGCAATCCCCTATAATGTACCCTTTTTCATCCTTATAACTATATATATCGTAGCATTTTTCATTGTCTACACACAACAAGGGAAATTTGTAGCAGGGAAAGGAAATAGAAAGACATAGCAGTTGGTATGAGTAATAATCTGCTTGTTGGCATGAAGCCATGTCTTAAGACAAAGTTGATGAATTGGTTTGCTATTATCCGTGGAAGACATCTAGTATTCTAGTCTATCGGTTCAATGTTCAAAGCCATGAAACACGTGGAGGGCATTTCACTTTAATTTTGTGAAACTAGAGTCACATGGGTTGGGGCCCTTTCCTTGTTAAAACTAACTTCTATACAAAAATATTAACGACACTTGTTCCTATTGTAGAAAGGAATTAAATTGAATTGTCATGGTTCAATAAGACTTTTAACGCATAACAACATTGACGGTGAGTTTGGTAAAATCAAGTTGAATGATTATGTTATAAACTCACATTTTTCACACATACAATTAGATAATCTGAGGTAAAAAAGAGTAAATTATCTAGCCAATAAAAATCATTCACTCAATAAAAAGCTTAACATAATTATTTTACAATTAAATTACCTTTTCTTCTGAAATAAATTATACCAACTATATAATATAAATAGAGTAAAACTTGGACTTGCTTCCATCAAAGTGTATTATGTTTTGAACTAGCTAGAAGTGAACACGTTTTATTAAACAATGTTCCCCGAATCAATAAAAATTAGGGCTGAGCAGAAGCTGCTCACCCGCCCGAAACCCGAGAAAATCGAGAAATATTGAGTGATGCGGTTGGGACGGGTCGGATGTCGATTATGAAAATGATAAAAACTGGTTATGAATGGACTCATACGGTCGAGACCGGTTTTAGAAACCCCAACCCATCGGTGGCTGAGCCCGTCCGTGATATCTTTAGAGCATAGATTATGCTATTATAATTCTTAAGAAGAAGTTGCTAGTATCTGACAAACACAACAACATATTCCTAGGCGAGTCAATTGCAAGAACTTTGTTCCAATTTTATATAGTATTTTTTTTCTCTCCCATTGTCTTTTCACCTCTCCAATGTCACATCCCACTAAATAAAAATGGTCTCAGCTCTGTTATATAAGGAGTACTACTACTAGGGGTGGACATAAACCCGGTACCCGAGATAACCCGCCCAAACCGACCCAAAAAAAGTTAAACGGGCGGTTTCAGTCGGGTCTGCGGGTCTAACAAGAGAGACTTGCAGTTTAAATCGGGTATAAATGGGCGGGTCCGGGTGGAGAAATTGGATCCTTCGGTGTCCGAGCCCGCCCGCTGATGCAACTAAAGTACCCCTGAGACAATTGAAGTAGTACGCTGTATGCTATATGCTAGCCTGTCACAACTTTTGTTTTATTACAGCATGAAAGATTCTTTTTCAGCACTTTTTTAGTAGGATAAGGAGTATATAAGATTAATATAATTTAATTAGTAGTTCATACATAGCAAATAGGATAGGTTAGGTAGCATGCTTTGGTTTTCGATGCAAACTTTTAATAAAATAATTAATTCTTAATAATAATAATAATAATAATAATAGTAGTAAAAACTTACAATAAAATAAGAAAAAAATATATCTATGAAACTCTCACCAGCAAACAATAATGATAAGAAAATACATCTCTATGAAATACCAGCAAAGCCTCACAACATATATCTCTTTGAGAAAATGAAAGAAAAAGAACATGATTTGGTCTTCATTCCATCTCTTTCTTCGTTTCCTCTGTGTGGAACAACCATGCAAGAACCGCCCCTTCTTCTTATTCTTCTTCTCAAAGCTCATCTTTTTTCTGTTTTTTTTGTTGTTGGTTGAAGTTTGATGATATAGATCTATGTATGAGATGGTTGATTTTGGTTTTTTTTTCTGGACTTGAAAACAATTTTTGCTGGTGTATGAGTTCTTACCCGCAGTAACCGACCCGCGTGACCCGCAACCCGTGTAACCCGAACCCGTCCAATCCGAAGCTGTAAATGGACAAAGATGGGCCTATACATGAGAACCGCGGGTTGGATCGGAGTGGGGTTTTGGGCCCGAACCCGCCCAAACCCGCCCGATGTCCACCCCTAACTACTACTACTACTACCTAGTACTAGTAGTATACTATAATTGTAATAATAATAATATAAAACAAAGTATTTCATTCATCTTTCCTCTACTAAGTGTACCGCAAAAGTTTTTTACCATTGAAAAGTCTCAAAAAAAGCATTGTTGAAGAAGATATGGGAGTTAAACGATAAAAATGGAAGCATTGTCTTTTTTATCACTTTCAACACCATTGTTTATTTTGTTTAAAAAGCAAACAATGATTCTTTTTGTGTTCTTACAACTGTTCTCCTTTGTTCTTAAGTTCTTTCTTTTTGTGATTTTTTTCCTGCAAAATTGTATGCTTAGCAAAAGAAGAGATAGGGAGGAGAATGGTGTTGCAGGAAGAAGAAAGTGTAACACTGCAGGAAGATCCTGCGCGTTGCAAGAGTTTCCTCTAAGCAAACCAACCCGCTTGAACCCACCTGTACAAACCGTCTCCCGCACAACCCGCCACCCGTCAAAACCAACACCTTAAACGGTCGGAAATGGATGAATGTTTTCAATCAGCGGTTTCATCCATATGACCAATTATTGAACCGAACCCGCCCGTAACCGACCGACGCTCTACCCTAATAAAAATAATTCAATTAGGGGTTTGAATGAACGGTTTATTTTTTTCACTCATAAATAATTAAGGGTGATCAAAATCGAAGCAACCTAATAGAAAATCGTAAATTAAACCAATCTAAATTGAAAACCACAAAAAGTCACGTTTCGCGTTCGGACAAATTTTTCACTCAACCGTGAAACGGTTTAGTTTACAGTTTTTGTTTTGCCACCCGAGCCAAACCAAACCGCAGACTCACTTAATTAAATTACTATATTACCCGAACACTCAACCCAACCCAAACACTCTTCACTTCTGGAGTTCTATTTTTGTCTTTGGAGTTGAATATTTCTACCGTTGTTTGCTTTGGAGTTAAATCTTTATGCTTATTTTTTTTTTTTGGAGTTAGACTCTATTTGGAAAACTTTTGTTTATTCTTAATTGTTGCAACCTACTTAATTGTTAAAGACTTTGTAATTGAGTTAATTGTTGCATCTTCTATTTATGCACCTTAATAGTATTTGGAGTTAATTGCTAATCATTGCAAACTAGTTAATTGTTGCAGCTAATATAATCAAAATTGTTGACAAATTTTTTAAATTATGTGTGGTCTCGCTAAAAACCAAATCAACCCAAATTGCGTTGGTTTGGTTCATTTTTTTTTGTTGCTTAATTGCAATTTTGACCCCTAAAATTTTACAATTTTGTAATTTTGTTCCTACAAATTTCATAGTGATCATCAAACCTAGCAAAACAACACTACAACACCAAAAACAAGCGTTCACAACTCTCTCACTATTGTCATCACGATGTGGATCCTCTTCGAAAATGTTTGCAAATTCTAGCCAATTAATCCCATTGTATTGAAGAATCATCAAACTTGGTAGGACTATTGGATGTTGATTGATGATGTATAGTTGCTGATTTTTTGTGTTAGTTCTGATGCCTTCTGTTAATCATTGGTGTTATGTTGATTTGGATGTATCTCGCAACTTCTTGTTTATATGTAATTTTATATTTCTTCTCTTGTTTCTTGCACTACTTGTGCTTGAAATGAGTATTTTAATTTATTTTGCCTTTTCAAAAAAATAATAATTATGAAACCCAAAACCTGCATATCTCCTTAAAATTCATTTAAAGACATTTTACTTACAAAAACCCAGCAAACCCAAAATCAATAAGGGTGTGTTTGTAAGTTGAATTTTATAAGGTTTTTTGGAGGAGAAGACTTTCGAAGTGTAAGTCAATAATTTGATATTTAAAAAAATTGAAAGAACAACCTGATTCACAAACATATAATATCATGTTGTTCTTTTTTATTTTTTTAAACACGGGCTAGGCTATAATGATTTCAAATTTTGACGGAGTGAAGGAGACAAAGACATGGGCTTTCAGTGGTAGACATGCATTGAAGAAAGGATTTCTAGGGTGAAGGGAATACTCTTTTGAATTGAATAAGTTTTTGGTCCTCATAAATTTTTTAAATTTTGTTTTTTAGTCTTCTAAAATATTTCATCAAGTTTTAGTTCACTAAATATTTTTTGTCACCATTTTTGGTCTCCACTTTTAAGTAAAATCATGTTTATCTTTTGAAATTTTGAATTAATTTTTACAGTCATATTTAATACGCTATAGAAATCTCTTACATTTTTTTTACAAGGTATGCATTGTTAGGGATGCATTGTTTGGTGACTTCAACCAAACTGAGAAATTCTTGGGATCTAACACATCATTTTTGCACACAACTAATCAAAATAAGACATGTCATGTAAAAAATATAAAATAAAATAATTATAAATATACATGAATCGGAAGTCTCTCTTTTTTCTCTCCCTTCACTATACACCGCCATAACCATTGGAGACCCAAAGATCGAAAGACCTATTATGCACCATTGGAATTAAACTTGGATAATACCTATTATGATTTGAGTAATTTTAGTCCATCCCCCATCGTCTCTTTTTTGTTGAAAGACCCATTAAAATGTTTTAATGGTGAAATTAACTGGGCTGTTTTCTCTACTATGCAATCTACTGGACTAATAATTTGCAGAAAAAATGGATGAACTCCTTTTCTCGAAACCATCAAAATTTGTTGATAAATCAGATCCAATTTTGCAACTTGTTTTATGCACTATCTATTTTTTTAATTGTATGTGTTAGTGGTTTTGTTTTGAATGATATGTGTTGGTGGCTTTGTGGAGCAACAAAATTAAACATTGAGGATTGAAGAGAGCATGAAGTTGTTGGGTAAAATTGAAAGTTTGCGTGCTTTTTTGTGCCCGATGGTGGAGGATGAAGACAATGGTACGAGTACGACGTGGTGTCTGAACATGAAGTAACAGGAGAGAGATAGTGTTGCAAATAAGAAAGAGAAAAATATATTTTCAATTTTATTATTATTTTTAATAAATAGTAATTTTTGATTAATTTTATATTTTTTTATATGACATGTCTTATTTTGATTGGTTATGTGTAAGAATGATGTGTTAGATGAGAGTTCACCTAAAAACTCAATCAAACTTTCTTTTGCTGCAGAGTGATAGCTTAGGGCTCCTTGTTTTAGTTTCTTTCTTGTGTATTATGGGTTCATAGCTTAGGGCTCCTTGTTTTAGTTTCTTTTTTGTGTATTATGGGTTCAGGGCAATTCCTCTCCTGCTCTTTTAGTGTTTCTTTCGCCTTTATCAAAAAAATAAATAAATATGAATTGTTAAGTTATTAGTGCTAAAAAATTCACATATTGTTAAAAAATTATAAGTTTTTGTTCAAGAGATTGTTATATTATTCTAAACACCTCTCTAAAAATTCATTCAAAAATGAGAAAGGTACATATGAGTTTACTTAAAAATATGGACCAAAAGTCGTGACAGAAAACAGTTGGGGACCAAAACTTGCTGAAATTTTTCAAAGGGATTTAAAATGAATTTGAGATATTTATACGAACAAAAAACTTATTTAACCCTATTTTTTTCCAAAAGATTGCATGGTTTTATTTGAGAAACAAGCGGAATCAAAAAGTAAAATTTCGGAAAATGTGTGTTAAGTAAAAAATAATGTGAAGTGTAGCGACCAAAGTTAGACAAATCGGTCGCTAAAATATTTTTACGGCCGAATTAAAGAGAAGTTTGTGTTGGCTTATCAATTTCAATTATTTGGTCTCTAAATTTATCTCTGTTGTGACTGATATTTTTCGTTCTCTAAATCGGTCATTGAATGACAACTTTCTTGTAGTGACACTTGAACAAAAAGTTAGTAGACAAACTGTTCTCATGCTATGGTATAATCAATAATGTCAATGAATGGTTCATAGGACCAGTTTAGTTCTTACAATAGATATCATTTAAAAATCAATGTTACATGTTCAACCCACGTTAATTTTCCATTCATGCTTGAGATGTATTTATTTTTTCTTCAAGTAAGTCCTTATCGATGCACATAATCATCTTCGAGGTGTGTAGACACTAAATTTAAATATTTCTCACAATCAAAATTTAAATATTGATTCACAATATTTTTGGAGTCTAATCACTTCAACAAGATTCAACCGGTATTAGTTGCTACTTGCTAACAATCATTTAAATATTTTATTAGGTTTTTTAGGAGTCAAAATCACCAATATTTATTTTCAAATTTGTCAACTTTTTCTCTCTCTTTTATACTTCTTATAAACTTAGCATGTGTTTGTTTTAGTGGCGTGTTTACCATTTTAGGGGTGAAAAACCACATTGTCACAAAAGTTTGGTTTTGGAGATACGAACTATATAAACGTTTGTTTGGCGATGGAAACGTACAACCACACAGTACTTACAAATTTATACAATTTACCAAGAATGATACATTTATAAATTATAAATTACATTCAATCATTTTCAAAATTAAATTTGCACAGTGCATGGGAGTCGGAGATATCCCAATTTAGCTTTATCTATAGAGTAGTAGAGTGTTTGAAAGTATGCTAAAAAAACAACAACTTATTTGCTGATTCACGTCGATAGAATTAATAATTTTTAGAAGTATCTGATCTGCTTGGAATTTGGTTGCTGACTGTGGACTGATATTTGGCAGCTGATCATTTTTCACTACAGTTATAACTTTGTTTGTTAGATAAACTTTGGAAAGTGGAGATCAGTTTCATGAATGTTTTACTTGAGCTGTTCGATTTAACTTAATTGTTCCCTTGAAATCCTTAAATATATAATTAACTTAACTTATTAAGAAAAATAGAGAACTGAAATAAAGAAAACAAATCAGTGCATGCAATTTGATAAGAATTCGTATTATGCCATTTATTTATTTATTAGGAATTCACACTACATATGACTTTTATATGGATTACTCAATATTACTTATACAATGATCTAGTTGGAATACTTTGTTCATATCTAAAAAAATTCTCAGGATCAACTTTGGTTTTTACACTAACTAGTCTTTCAAAATTTCCTTTGAAAAACTTGCTTCCATAAGTTTTAGCAATGTCAAATCTTGTTACATTACTTGGATGATTAGCACCAATATCAGCATCCCTATAATTGAGGAATGCCTCCCTGGGAGAATTCGAAACATAAGGCGTCATAAATTCATAAAACGACCTTGAAAAATTCACATGACGTTCACTAACTTCAGAAGATTCTCCAGACCACATATTAAGGTATAGAATCAAGAACAAGTTTCCTGCTCTATGAGGAAATGGTGTTTCTGATGGCAATATCTCTTTCATTCTTCCACCGTATGGATTCCATTGCATAAAGAAATTCTCACCTTCAATCATCAATTTCCATATGGATTCTATAGCTTCTTTAGGAATAGGTTTCTTCACATAATCTGATTTATATTTTTGATACGCTGGTTGAGGATCCTTTGGTTCGTCCAACAATGCTTCAAGAGGAGTACCAATTGGATTACCATACCAAAAAAGAGTGGAATTAATCCAAGGCATTGAAAAGCAATCACTTTTGTTCAAACCTAATTCGGGGAATTTCTTACTCATCAAAATTAAAAGTCTTTCAATTTTTCCCAAAAATTGACCAGTGAAACTAACCTGCACTACCTTTTTTCCCTCTTGACCAATTTGAACAACATTAGGTTGCACTCTAATGAAAAGATCTTTATGCAATTTTGGTGCAATTAATTGCCATTTGTAAACGATATTAGTTGCACCTTCACTGACATTCCTTTTCACATCGAAAACGATAACCTGTGGAGTTACCGAAACCAATTGAAGTTTCCATGAAAGAATAACACCAAAACTAGCACCCCCACCACCTCTTATAGCCCAAAAAAGATCTTCTCCCATTGATTTTCTATCAAGAATATTACCCTTAACATCAACAATTTTTGCATCAATAATATTATCAACAGAAAGACCAAATTTTCTCATCAAATTTCCATATCCACCACCAGAGAAATGACCACCAGCACCTAGAGTAAAGCAGACCCCAGATGGGAAAGCAAGCTTGTTGCTTTTCTTTCCAATGGTATAATAAATCTTACCAAGTGTTGCACCTGATTCAACCCATGCTGTTGATTCTTGTAAATTGACATCAACTGAATTGAGATGAAGCATGTCAAGTATAACAAAAGGCACATCTGATACATATGAAAAACCTTCAAAGTCGTGACCGCCACTTCGAATTCTAATCTGAATGTTGTTGCTTTTGGCACATTTAACTGTTTCTTGGACATGAGAATCATCTTTTACAGTTATAATTGCCAAAGGTTTCGGTGTTGTTGCTGTTTTAAATCTCTTATTTTGTATTTTCATGTTGAGGATAGTTGAGAATGAGGTGTTCTTTGGTGTGTAAGTAACTTCAGAGACAAGGGAATGTGAAAGACAATTTAAAAAATGTTGAATAGGTGATTTTGCTGCTGTTGTTGAATTAGACAAGACAATTGTTAAGGTTGCCATGAGAAAAGACAATTTTCCCAATGTATCCATGGTATAGTAATAACAATTTGGTTTGCTACTTTATTATGAACTCTTCGTGCAACATTGCACTCTATATATATTGATGCATCCTCTACTGTTCTAGCGCGAAAGATGTAAGACATAGAAAATTAATTTATGGTCTAGTCTTTTTTTGACTTTTCTCCATAAGCTAGACTATTTTATTAATAACTAGACTCTAACCCGTGCGATGCACGGGTTTTGTATAGCTTCATATATAACTATCAAATGACTATATTATTACTTTTATAGTTATATTCAGTATTATGTTATCAAACTATCTCAAAAAGTAACAAAAATAAAAGATGGACTGCAATAAAAATGACAAATCAAAATAAAAAATATATACAAAAGCTAGCATCAAGAAATTGATCCTAACCGCAAAAGTTGTTAATCGAAAGAAAAAAAAAATAAGGAAAAGGAATTGTTATTTAGTAACCGAAAGAAAAAATAAAAATAAAAAGGAACGTTACGTGGTAATTGAAATAAAAAATAATAATAATAAAAAGGAACCGCTAATAATGAAAAGGAACTACTATCAAAAAAGAAATTGCAATGGCGTTAGTGACTTTTAAAAACATGACATTTTCATGTGTTATCTGATTCAATTCCTTGCATATTTTTTTTTTCATAAAAATTAATTAGGTCCGTCAAAAAGGGTGGTGTTATGGTAATTAGGTTCAATTGCAAGATGGTGAGAGAGATGAAAGTGAGTGAGAAATGATTTAGGAATTGTGAGATTGAAAGAAAGAGGACCCGAGATTTGTGTTGAATACATAACATTGAAACAATCACATGTCATAAAAAACATCAGTACCTTGGTGGTAAGAGTTGTGAATTGAAAGCATGTGGTACCTGGTTCGATCCCCATCCGAAGTTTTTTTCATAAATTTTTATAACTAAAAAGTAGGGCTAATCATTAGGGTTAGAGCAACACTACTTAACATTTAGTATGAAAAAAAGAATAATGAAGAAAAAGCTAAAATTCACACAATCACATAACAAAATCAATAATTTTCAAACCCTAATGTCAAGGATTCGAAATTAACAAAATTCAGACAATCAATATCAACATTGGTCATAATTTTTTGTCAATTCGATGAAAGATGGTGTGAATCGGTGAGAGAAAGCGAATTATCGGCAATGACATTTACGGCAGTCAGTTGTTGGTGAGGTGGCAGTTGCGCCGGCGGCATGATGTGTGTGGATCAGTGAGAGAAAGTGATTTTCCGGCGGTGGCAGTTACGACGGCATGTGTTGTTGAAGTGGCAGTTGCAACGGTGGCGGGATGTTGTTATTGGGGTCACCGGCGGTGGTGAAAATGAAGTTGAATCGCATGATGTGTGTGAATGACGTTCAATTCGTGTTCAAATGATGTTGGAATTCAGGGTTGTGAGAATGACTTAAAGTGAACTCGCATTTGTGCTAGATAAATAAAATGAAAGCAACTATAAGTCACAAAAAACTTTAGTGATCTAGTGGTAATGGTTGTGATCTACCAGAACTTGGTCTGGGGTTCAACTCTCAGCAGGAATTGTAAAAATTAGGGTTAGGGTTAGCTATTTTAGGGTTGCAAAAATGTTTATCAGACTGGATTTTTATTTTTCTAAGTTTGAAACGTCTATTAACATCTAAGAGGTAACGTACACTTTTCATTAAACCGTAAAAAAAGTATTAGCTTGTATTATTGAATAAGTTATTGAATATTTCATTGAATAAAAACACTTAAATGTGTCCCCTAAGTAAGGATGAGAATAGATCAGGTCGGTCTCAAAGGCATACGACCTAGGTTACGATAAATCAGACCAGATCAAACTTTTTCTTAAATAGGAGGAGACCTGGGTTTTTTTATAGGCATCGTTTGACCTGACTTTTTTACAGTTTAAAAACTACTTTAAAACAAAGTTAAAATTAAGGGCTTTAAGAAAGAAGTTAAATTGTTTCCTTACTTTATTTTTTTGTAGTTTTAAAACTATTTTTAAGTTAAAAGTTATTTGAACAAATATTGTACAAAGCTTTGAATTTATTATGAATTAACATAATAAATAAAAAAATATTTAAAATATTTTTTATGGAGCTGAAGAATATATACTTCTTATAAACTTTTTCTATCTCTTTTATACTTCTTATAAACTTAGCATGTGTTTGTTTTAGTGGCGTGTTTACCATTTTAGGGGTGAAAGACCACATTGTCGCAAAAGTTTGGTTTTGGAGATACGAACTATATAAACATTTGTTTGGCGATGGAAACGTACAACCACACAGTACTTACAAATTTATACAATTTACCAAGAATGATTACATTTATAAATTATAAATATTACATTCAATCATTTTCAAAATTAAATTTGCACAATGCATGGGAGTCGGAGATATCCCAATTTAGCTTTATCTATAGAGTAGTGGAGTGTTTGACTTTGCAACCACGGGAAAGTGGAACTTGTTTGAAAAGTATGCTAAAAAAACAACTTATTTGCTGATTCACGTGGATAGAATTAATAATTTTTAGAAGTATCTATCTGATCTGCTTGGAATTTGGTTGCTGACTGTGGACTGATATTTGGCATCTGATCATTTTTCACTGCAGTTATAATTTTGTTTGTTAGATAAACTTTGGAAAGTGGAGATCAGTTTCATGAATGTTTTACTTGAGCTGTTCGATTTAACTTAATTGTTCCCTTGAAATCCTTAAATATATAATTAACTTAACTTATTAAGAAAAATAGAGAACTGAAATAAAGAAAACAAAGCAGTGCATGCAATTTGATAAGAATTCGTATTATGCCATTTATTTATTTATTAGGAATTCACACTACATATGACTTTTATATGGATTACTCAATATGACTTATACAATGATCTAGTAGGAATACTTTGTTCATATCTAAAAAAATTCTCAGGATCAACTTTGGTTTTTACACTAACTAGTCTTTCAAAATTTCCTTTGAAAAACTTGCTTCCATAAGTTTTAGCAATGTCAAATCTTGTTACATTACTTGGATGATTAGCACCAATATCAGCATCCCTATAATTGAGGAATGCCTCCCTAGGAGAATTCGAAACATACGGCGTCATAAATTCATAAAACGACCTTGAAAAATTCACATGACGTTCACTAACTTCAGAAGATTCTTCAAACCACATATTAAGGTATAGAATCAAGAACAAGTTTCCTGCTCTATGAGGAAACGGTGTTTCTGATGGCAATATCTCTTTCATTCTTCCACCGTATGGATTCCATTGCATAAAGAAATTCTCACCTTCAATCATCAATTTCCATATGGATTCTATAGCTTCTTTAGGAATAGGTTTCTTCACATAATCTGATTTATATTTTTGATACACTGGTTGAGGATCCTTTGGTTCGTCCAACAATGCTTCAAGAGGAGTACCAAATGGATTACCATACCAAAAAAGAGTGGAATTAATCCAAGGCATTGAAAAGCAATCACTTTTGTTCAAACCTAATTCGGGGAATTTCTTACTCATCAAAATTAAAAGTCTTTCAATTTTTCCCAAAAATTGACCAATGAAACTAACTTGCACTACCTTTTTTCCCTCTTGACCAATTTGAACAACATTAGGTTGCACTCTAATGAAAAGATCTTTATGCAATTTTGGTGCAATTAATTGCCATTTGTAAACGATATTAGTTGCACCTTCACTGACATTCCTTTTCACATCGAAAACGATAACATGTGGAGTTACCGGAACCAATTGAAGTTTCCATGAAAGAATAACACCAAAACTAGCACCCCCACCACCTCTTATAGCCCAAAAAAGATCTTCTCCCATTGATTTTCTATCAAGAATATTACCCTTAACATCAACAATTTTTGCATCAATAATATTATCAACAGAAAGACCAAATTTTCTCATCAAATTTCCATACCCACCACCAGAGAAATGACCACCAGCACCTAGAGTAAAGCAGACCCCAGATGGGAAAGCAAGCTTGTTGCTTTTCTTTGCAATGGTATAATAAATCTTACCAAGTGTTGCACCTGATTCAACCCATGCTGTTGATTCTTGTAAATTGACATCAACTGAATTGAGATGAAGCATGTCAAGTATAACAAAAGGCACATCTGATACATATGAAAAACCTTCATAGTCGTGACCGCCACTTCGAATTCTAATCTGAATGTTGTTGCTTTTGGCACATTTAACTGTTTCTTGGACATGAGAATCATCTTTTACAGTTATAATTGCCAAAGGTTTCGGTGTTGTTTCTGTTTTAAATCTCTTATTTTGTATTTTCATGTTGAGGATAGTTGAGAATGAGGTGTTGTTTGGTGTGTAAGTAACTTCAGAGACAAGGGAATGTGAAAGACAATTTAAAAAATGTTGAATAGGTGATTTTGCTGCTGTTGTTGAATTAGACAAGACAATTGTTAAGGTTGCCATGAGAAAAGACAATTTTCCCAATGTATCCATGGTATAGTAATGACAATTTGGTTTGCTACTTTATTATGAACTCTTCGTGCAACATTGCACTCTATATATAGAGAAATTCTTAGGTGCAAACGAACATAACACGTCATAGTTTAGAAACAGCCAATCAGAAAATTTTGTTTAATTTAATAAAGGCCTTAATAGGTCATTTGATCCTCTAATTAATTTCCAGTTTTTATTTTGGTCCCATAATTAATAAAATCCACGTTTCGGTCCCTCAAGTTCACCTCCGTTTGTCAAATAAATCCACCTCTGTTAAGTTTAACCCCAAATGTCTATGGTGAACCAACATTGTACGGGGTCCACCATAGTCCTTATTAATTTTTTAATCTAAATCATTTGATCTTTTTAAAAAGAATGCTACCATTGGATTATGCAAGTCTACTTTATCTTATAGTGAACCAACAACACCTAATTTTATTTCCTTTTCTTCATCTTCTTCCTTTATCTTTTTCTTCATCTTCATATAATCTTCATCCATCTTCATCATTTCCAGATTTTTTTAACTACATATGGATTGTTTCTGAAACGAAATAAAAATTTCCAAATACAACACCAAGATATATAATGAATCAAAAATAATTTCGATTTAAACAACTCAAAATTAATTCAGCTCTAAACCCAAAAATCCGAAAACATTAACTTCTCAAAACAACACTCCTCGTGGGTCTTTCTTTCTCCATCGACAAGGTCCCCTCAATGTTCTTCTGTTTCCTTTCTTTCCTCTCCCTCAATTTAGGTTTTATTAGAAAAATTAAGATAGCTTTGAGAGACAAATTACAAATCATTACAGTCATTTTGATGAAGACTACCAAATAATCACAACTGAAATTTATATAAAAGTAGCTTAATTAATAGAAAAATGACGAATCTCATTTGCTTGAATCTCAATTTTTAAATTAACCCCTTTTCAAATTTTTCAACTCCCTGATTCAATTGGTGTCAGTAGCAAAGAAACCAGGTTAGGGATATCAATTACTAAGAAATGGGTCACAGAAATAGAAAAATCAATCAAGAGTACGTGAAATGGCTTTTCTTTGGCTGTAGAAATTCTTTCAGCAAAACAGGAAGAAGCCGCCATGGCTGAAGGGCTTTGTGAAATAATTTTGGGTTCATTAGTTAATTATATGTGGATAAATCTCACCAAATAATCACCACCACTGTTTTTCAACTGTTGCTTTCATGAGAACCCAGGTTCCAAGTTGGAGTTGATGATTCATATTTAGTTAATTTAGTATGAAAAAAATTCATATTATCCCAACTTCTTTTTTGTGTGATTCTTTTTTTAAATAAAAATTAGATGATAAAGAAGTTGAGGGAAGAAGATGAAAAAAAGGAAAGTGTTTGGTTCTGGATCTGGGATTTTTTTTATCAAAATGATGAAGATGGATGAAGATTATATGAAGATGAAGAAAAAGATAAAGGAAGAAGATGAAGAAAAGGAAATAAAATTAGGTGTTGTTGGTTCACTATAAGATAAAGTAGACTTGCATAATCCAATGATAGCATTCTGTTTAAAAAGATCAAATGGTTTAGATTAAAAAATTAATAAGGACTATGGTGGACCCCTACAATGTTGGTCCACCATAGACATTTAGGGTTAAACTTAACAGAGGTGGATTTATTTGACAAACGGAGGTGAACTTGAGGGACCGAAATGTGAGTTTTATTAATTATGGGACCAAAATGAAAATTGGAAATTAATTAGAGGACCAAATGACCTATTAAGCCTTTAATAAAATAAAAAACTAAAATAAAAACTGCCACGTTCTCTTTCTATGCTTTTTTTTGTTTTTTTTATTTTCTCTTTGAATGTGTCTTTCTCCATGTTCAATTCTGCATACCAAAAGTATATGTATTTAATTAAATTAAATACAAAAACCATAGAAATTGAGAAATCCTTATTGATTAAATACAAAAACCAAAGAAATTGGGAAACCCTTATGAAGGATGTACATAACACAAGTGTAGTTGCAGAAGAAAAAACCCAACATCAATAGCTTTCACGTACAGAAAAAAAAAACCCAACACAGGAGATTGAATGGAAAAGAATGAAACTTTAGGTGATGGGCTACCGCAAAACATTCTGGTTGTGGGGGATAAGAATTGGATTTGTTTAAATAAGAAAGTGAAAAATAAGGATATTGTCCGTGGAATAAGCAACAAATACATGATGTAATTGAGAGCCCAAGTGGTGTTTAGAGGAAAGAAGGAAGAATTCTAAAACAATATTGTTGCTGCGTTTTTACAAAGACAGTGAGAGAAGAAGAGAAAGAACGTGTCCATTTTATTTTTAGTTTTTATTTTATTAAATTGAACAAAATTTTATGATTGGTTGTTTCTAAACTATGACGTGTTATGTTCGTTTGCACATAAGAATTTCTCCTATATATATTGATGCATCCTCTACTTTTCTAACGCGAAAGATGTAAGACATAGAAAATTAATTTATGGTCTAATCTTTTTTTTTGACTTTTCTCCATAAGCTAGACAAATAATAATAGAGGAAGTATCGTCTTGGAAAAATTGGATTAAATGGAAATGAAAATAATATATAAAGACAGTACATGACATCAATTCAGTTTATTTTCAAAGAACTTACTGGATTTTTATTTTTCTAAGTTTGAAACGTCTATTAACATCTAAGAGGTTACGCATCAATTAGAAAAATGTAACGTACACTTTTCATTAAACCGTAAAAAAAGTATTAGCTAGTATTATTGAATAAGTTATTGAATATTTCATTGAATAAAAACACTTAAATGTGTTACCTAAGTAAGGATGAGAATAGATCAGGTCGGTCTCAAAAGCATACGACCTAGGTTACGATAAATCTGACCATATCAAACTTTTTCTTAAATAGGAGGAGACCTGGGCTTTTTAGAAGCCTATTTAGGCATCGTTTGGCCTGACTTTTTTACGGTTTAAAAGCTACTTTAAAACAAAGTTAAAATTAAGGGCTTTAAGAAAGAAGTTAAATTGTTTGGTTACTTTATTTTTTTGTAGTTTTAAAGCTATTTTTAAGTTAAAAGTTGTTTGAACAAATATTGTACAAAGCTTTGAATTTATTATGAATTAACATTATTCGAAATTACGAGCCACAATTTGATGGCTCTGCTAGGGTTTGACCCTTTCATGAGCGCAACCTTTGCTTTGTTTGATTTTCAATTGCTTTGCCTCGATTGATTTACACGCTTTGCCTTGATTTTCAATTGCTTTCCCGGTTTCAATTGTGTAACCACAATTTATTTGATTGATTTGATTTCCTATTTCTTCCTGTGGCCTTGACGTGATTCTACCATCCTGTTCAATTCAATTCTTACTACGGTTCAATTCAATTGTTGGAATTACTTCGGTTCAATTCAATTCTTTATTGGCTTCCAACAATTATTCATTGCACCGTTTGGCTTTGCTGTAACCGAGGGATTGTGTTCATCATCAGTTTGGTTCCAGCACCAAGTGCCTCGCCATGTTTGATTGGTAGGCTGAACTTGCGACTCTGGTTCCTCCTTCACCCACCGCGCAAGCACGGATTTCCTCTTCTGTAGTGGCTGTTTCCTCAAAATCTTTCGCGCAGGCAACACTTTCTTCGTCTGCCATGGCTGCTACTACAAAACCGTCCTTTGCACAGGCTGTCAGAGGACCTCATGTATACTTCTCTGATCCGCTTCCCTCACCGTCAATTCGTGGGGATACACTTTCCATTAAGATTACGAATGAGACTTATGTTCGAGGGTTAGAAGTGTGTAGGGTTAACCTTCGGGGCAGACTAGTTTTGAACAAGGGGGATAAACCATACTCTTCCACGGATATCGTTGCAAAGCTACAAAAACTATGGAAGACTAATGGACAGTGGCGTATGCTATCCCTGGGTCGGGGGTATTATGAAGTCTCTTTTGCTTCTTATGATGACTTACGATTAGTTTGGGCAGCAGGTACGATCAATTTGAAACCGGGTGTGCTACGTTTATTTGAATGGACGAAGGACTTTAACGCTCACAGACAACGACAGACACATACCCAGGTTTGGATAAGATTGTGGGAATTGCCGCAGGAATATTGGATGGAGCGAACTCTGTATGAGATAGCAGGGGCTGTCGGGACACCGTTGTTACTTGATAATGTTACTAAGAACAGGCTGTTTGGACACTATGCCAGGGTGTTGGTGGATTTAGATATTTCCAAAGACATATTTTACGAAGTTATGGTAGAACGGGAAGGTTTTGCATTCCCGGTGCAGATTGAATACGAGGGGTTGCCGGATTTTTGTACTCATTGTAAAAGCATTGGCCATAATGTAACATCTTGCCGATGGTTACACCCGAACAATGGAGACAAACAAGATAAGCACATTCCAGTTGAGAAAGGGAAGAAGCCGATAAATTCGCAGAAACAGTACACGCAAGGGTGGAAGCCACGGGATAATTCAGATGGCATTGGATCATCTAAGGCTTTTGAAGCTGCGGCCCTTCAGCAGCAACAGGAGGCTCACGCAGACAAGACCCTTGAGATTACAACCGCTCAGCATGAGAGCTTGGATGTCGCACCACACAGTGAACAGCTACAAGAACAACCCGCTACAATGGTCTCGGCCTCTCAAGTATAGGATGTAGAACTTGCTGCTAAGCCGATTAATGCATCCACCACATCCTTCAGTTTTGCTCTGCAAAATGTGTCAGATGTAATTCCTCACATGCCTCTGCCTCATCCGACTAGCCCTGTGTTGGAATTGGTCCAAGTAGGGCACACTGACGTGCATTCAGGTGTAGTGGAGCAGCCAAGTCCGGAATCGAGGGAGGTGGTTGTTCCCAAGGTTCCTGATGCGACTACTACGCTTTCACCCCCTTTAGCGCACAAAGACGCTCAAGAGATTTCTATTGAGATGGTTTCCTACGCTTCTGATAGGGAGGTGTCTCTGGTTCAACATGTTGTCGCCCACGCTGACGTGCATTCTAGCTCTCATACAGGTCCTGTTCGCTCAATTCCTTTTGAGACGGAGGTGGTAACAGATGTCGCGGCTCCAGCGGATAGTAATATTGTTTTCGATGTGCATGGAGAAACACACAGTAATTCGAACATTCAACATGACTTGGAACTCTGGCGTAGAATTCGTGAGTATGATCAGAAGTCAGCTGAAATGCCCTTCACACCGGTTTTATCTAAGAAACAGAAACAACAAGTCAAGAAACAATTTCAGATTGGTAAGCCGCCATATAGAACCCGTTCCAGGGGTGGTTTATCTTAGATTGCAGTCTTTAGGGTTGGTTGTGGTATGCCTAGCTACCGGTTTTCTTAGGCTGTTGTTTTTCTTGCTTCCGTTTTTCTTTTTCTTCTTGGAGGGTTTTGGTCTAGTCCCCCCTCTTGTATTTACTTTTCTCTTTTTTAATAAATTTTTTGAGCTTGGCGGCATAAGATGGGGATTCATCGGGGTGCCAACCTAGTTGGGATGTCGATGCTTCTCCTTGATGCCTGCCCATGCTCCTGGCTTAGCAAAAAAAAAATTATGAATTAACATAATAAATAAAAAAATATTTAAAATATTTTTTATGGAGCTGAAGAATATATATATATATATATATATATATATATATATATATATATAGTGTGTGTGTCTATATATATATATATATATATATATATATATATATATATATATATTGCACCTTCATATTGTAACAAACTATAAATATTTTTTTTCCAATGATACCTACAATGTAACAAATATAATATAATATAAATTTTTATCTTTTTGAATGACACCAACAATATACCATTTTTATAACCAAATATTCTCTTTATATATATATATATATATATATTAGACGTAAATTGAGTAAAGATGTCCAACATTAATAAAATTAAATGGAAGAAAAAATGAAATATAATATTAAAAAATAAAAGAAATGGTGAAGAGGGTATATGAATGGAGAAGAATTCAAGATTGCCGAGTTAAGTAGTTCTAAAGTTCCTTTATACAACTTTTGATCAAAGCTCATTCCATTCAATTTTATGCATTTTAAAAAAGTACACTTTTTAGTAACCTAATAGATATTTTGTTTGACCTACATTCTCCTTAAAATTGTAGAGAATTAGAAAAAAAACCGGGTCAAACGGTACCTTAGTTTAAAAGGTCAGATCACATGTCATTAAAAGAAACTCTCAAGTCTATTAAGCCGGTCTACTTAAAAAAAATATGAATAATATTATTTATTATTATATTATGTTATATTTTTTACTTTGAATTAAACTATAAATTTGTTAACTTTTTCAATAATTCGAGTTTATTAGCATACTTTAATTTTTTTTGCATATTTAAATGTATTATTATAAACTAAAATCGACATTCAATATAATATATATTCAAGTTCTCTAAAAATTTCATGTTAAATATCAAAAGAGAGTTTAATCTCATTGATCTATTAGTTCACTAGTCTATTTAAACTTAAATCACATTATATATTTAAAGATGTTCATATAAAATAGGCTTTTAAACACGCTAGCGGGCCATATCAAACTTTCAGAATGTTAGGCTTAGACCTAAAAAATAAGCCTATGACAGGCCATACGCCATACTTAGGCTTTACAATTTTTGACTGGTCAGGCTTAGGCCTTGAAAAGCTTTGTTCGGCCTAGCCTATTCTCACCCTTACCCCTAAGGTATTGCATGTTTGAATCCTTATGCAGTTTTTCAGCGTGCATTTTTAATTCCTGCTAAATTTAAATTTATTTAATTATTTTTAATTTTTAAATTTTGAATGATTTGTTTTTAGACATCTATAACATTATAAAAAGTTACTCTGGTAAAAGAGTAAGCTCAAAAATTGATTTTTAGGTCCAGTTATTTATTACTTTTATCTTGAATTTTGACGTTTTTTAAAAAAAGCATATGCAATTTATTCCATGTTAATTTTTTTTTATTTTGTAAATGTTTTATACTATTCTAAAGATGTTTGCCAATATTCATTCAAATAATTGAAAGTGTAAGCTAATTAAATAAAATAGGGACTAAAAGTGCGTGCTTGAATAATTAAATAATTCAACAAATTTTGAGGGGTAAGTTTTTAAAGTTTTAAGGGGAAAATTTGCATTTTTGAAATTTTGAGGACCAATTTGCAAAAGTGTGGGGATCAACTTGCAAAATTTGAAAAAAAGTATAAGAAATTTTTTGTCGAATAAATGGTCACTTTGGTCCTTGACTCTGCACCTTGCTCTCACAAAGGTCCCTGACTCAGGATTAAATACAAAGTAGTCCCTGAATGTGCACTTTCGTTTATCAATTTAGTCACTGGCGTTAAATAATTCTGTTAACTAATGATGTGACAAATGTTTTATGCTGACAAGGAGTATGAGGTATCACATGGACTAAAGTGAAAGTAGAAAATTGTCACTTTGGTCCCTGAACCGAAAAGTAATATCCCCGAAAATCAATATCCCTGAACTGAAAATTCGTTGTGACGAGTTTGGGGATATTGATTTTCGGTTCAGAGATATTGATTTTTGGGGATATTGATTTTCGGTTCAGGGACCAAAGTGACAATTTTCTACTTTCACTTTAGTCCCTTTGACACCTCATACTCCTTGTCAGCATAAAATCTTTGTCACATCATTAGTTAACAAAATTATTTAACGCCAGGGACTAAAGTGATAATGGAAGTGCACATTCAGGGACTACTTTGTATTATGCAACATTCCAACTAGCTCTTCAAGTTGTGATCATTTTAAATATTTTTATGCTATGATTGATTATATAAGGCTTATTTAGTCATTTGGTCCCCTAAATAATTTCCAGTTTTCATTTTGGTCCCATATCTCGAAAAATCAACATTTTGGTCCCCTTGTTTTTTCTCCGTTATTCAAAAAGGTCCCTGGTTGTTAACTTTAACCCCAAATGTCTATGGTGGACCAACCTTAAGAGTGGTCCACCATAGATCCTATTAATTATTTTAATTTAAACTGTTTGATCTTTTTTCTAAAGGAGGACCATTGGATTACGCAGGTGTATTTCATGTTACGGTGAGTCAACAACATCTAATTAATATTCCCTTTCTTCATCTTCTTCCATCAACTTCTTCATCATCTTCATCATCACATTCATCAACATCATCATCATCTTCATCAATATACCCAAAAAAAAATCCAAAAAATCCAAAAATCATCATCAACACCATCACATTCATATATTGTCCCTATACCATTATTGTTTTTCCTTTCACTTTCATTTGCAACAGACACAAAAATCATCAACCAAATGCAAATCCAACGACAGAAAAAAATAAGAAGCTACATGACCTAAACCAACCCAATCCAGAAGATTAGACAAACAACTCATACAGTTCGTCAAAACCCCCAAATTCGTCAATTAGGGTTCAATCCAATTTCAATTCCAATTCCCAATCTTCCAAAATTCTTCAAATTCTCTCCAAATCTCATAACTTTCCTTCACTGATTCCTCCAATTCATACAACGAGCCTTCATCGTTCTCACCTTCATCGATTTCATCATCATCTTCCCAATCCTTGCAACAGTTGAACACGAAGAATCCTCCGTTCTCCAGTTACTGTCACAAAACCTCTGTTCTGGAACAACGTCGTCATCGTGTCCGGCGAAATGCTTCCGAACAGACCGGTTTGCTGCGCGGATGGTGTGACATACTGGTGCGGTTGCGTGGAAGCCGCCTGCGCCGGAGCTAAAGTTGTGAAATTGGGTTTCTGTGAAGTTGGGAATGGCAGATCTGCAACGTTTCCTGGCCAGGCTCTTCTTTTGGTTCACATTGTATGGCTTTATGAAGTGTTGTAATGCATAAATGGTTCATGGTGGAGGTGGAGTGTGTCACTAAGGAGTCAAAGAAATTATTCGTTGTTGCCAATTTTGATTAATTTCTGTCACTGATATATTTACGCACTTCATAAAGCGGTGTTTTGTTTTTTACGAGGCGTGTTACTGCTATTAGTTTGATGGATGGACGTTGTTTGCTATTCTCCAGTGCTACTCTTGGTGTTGATAGTGTATGTAGTTTGGTGTTCATGGATCTTGCTGGTCTAGGTGTATCATAGAGATCTCAACATTTTATGAGGATGATGTTGGTTGTCTAATCTTCTGGGTTGGCTTGGTTTAGGGGACATGACAAAAAATTTTTTCTGGGTATGTTGATGATGATGGTGTTGATGAATGTGATGATGAAGAAGTTGATGGAAAAAGATGAAGAAAGGAAAAATTAATTAGATGTTGTTGACTCACCGTAACATGAAATACATCTGCGTAATCCAATGGTCCTCCTTAAAAAAAAAGATCAAACGGTTTAAATTAAAATAATTAATAGGATCTATGGTGGACCACTCTTAAGGTTGGTCCACCATAGACATTTGAGGTTAAAGTTAACAGCCAGGGACCTTTTTGAATAACGGAGAAAAAACAAGGGGACCAAAATGTTGATTTTTCGAGATATGGGACCAAAATGAAAACTGAAAATTATTTAGGGGACCAAATGACCAAATAAGCCATTATATAAATATAGTTTGTATGCGAATTGTTAGCTAATATTTAGTGTTTGCTGTCACATTTTTAGGCATGATGTGTGTTCATGGAATAACAACCATTGTATGGAAGCATGACAAACCTGAAAATTATTGTCATGGGTGGCTTACTTTGGGCTCATACAATGCAACCTATATATGAGCATTTCATAAAGCCAACACAAGGTGAAGAGTTTTGGAAAAAAAACTGATTATGTGAAACCAGTGTCTGCACCAAAAAGAAGACAACCTGGAAGGCCAAAGAAACAAAGAAGGAAAGATGCATCCGAGGGTCCTTCTAGTTCAGGTAATGTTCGGAGGTCATATCCAGTGCTAACATGTTCAAGGTGTGGTCTAGAAGGTAACCACAATAGGTTCGGCTGCACTAATCAAGGTGTGATGCATATGCCTCCCAATAGGGCTCTACCACCACCACCTCCCAACAATGCGGGTCAAGGAGAACAAGTTGTTTTAGATTTGTCACAATCTTCCCCACAAACACAAGAACAATTATTTGATGTGAATGTGCAAGGACCACAACCAATAAGAATTGGACAGGGAACTTTTGATCCAACCCCGATTGGAGTTAGGCCACCGCCTACTATGGGTCAAAATCCAAATGCACGTCTGAATGAGCAACAAAAGCTAACATCTTTCATGCCAACTCCAAGATTTACCAAGGGGTCCAAGGCCAACTATGTGATGTTCATTAGTTTATTTATGTACCGAAGTTGCTAAATTATAAGCACAACTGTGGTGCAATATTTTGTTTAATATTTTGCTGAATCATCATGTAATGACATATTGAATTATATGCCCAAATGTGGTGCAGTCTTTTGATTACTCTATGGTTGACCTTTATGTAATGACTTAATAGTTATGTTATGGAAACATTTTGGTATTCAATTATGGAATCATTTTGGCAAGTGTTATACTAGTTTACAAGCTTTTAACAGAGATACACAAAAAATAAATGTTGCAACGCCTCCTTCCTGCTTCTTGCACTAATGTCTTATTGTTGTCACTGTTAAACTAACAACTTGTCAGAGACCTTAATGAGAGTAAGTGTTTATTGTTAGGGACCTAACTGATAGCAATTATGCATAGTCAGGGACCTAATAGTAAGTTGGTGTTTAATGGAAGATTTGATTTTGAACAAAAGAGAGAATTAGATGACATTTAGGGATTTGAGATTCAATTTGGTGATATAGATTTTCGGTTCAGGGACTAAAGTGACCATTTTCTACTTTCACATTAGTCCCTGTGACACCTCAACTCCTTGTCAGCATAAAACCTTTGCCACATCATCACTTAACAAAATTATTTAACGTCAGGGACTAAAGTGATAACAGAAGTGCACATTCAGAGACTATTTTATAATTAATCATGAGTCACGGACCTTTGTGACAACGAGGTGCAGAGTCAGAGACCAAAGTGACTAGTTACTCTTTTTTGTCATTCACATTGTATAGAGTTAGGGAAAAAAAAATTAAAATTCTTTACTTTTAGATGTTATTTCAAATTCATATATTATAAACTTTTACCATTTTGATAATTCTTCAAATAATCATCCAAACAACAAAATTTACCTAAATGAACTTGAGTTTTTTCGAAAAATTATATTACGTCGACATATTCCTTCATCTAAACACACTCTTGATGTTTTAGTATAAGTGTATTTACTGTCCATATGCAATATGTCGGAAATGTGGTTAAAGGTCGGAAGCATTGGCAACATTTGTGGGAAAAACTTAGGAGATGTTAGCTTTGGTGCATGTTTAAGCTAAAAGACGTCTTGATAAGCAGAAGAATGTGAATATTTTTTATAAACTATCATCGTCTGAATTCTCTATTAATTAACATGTGATTTTCTGGTATACCAGTCTACTAGAATAGTCAATATTACATTTCAAGCTACAATCCTCGACCTTCACAAATATTACAGACTCAAAACCTAAGTATGACTCTATATATCTTCTGTTTTGAATGAATTTCTTCAATAGCAGCGTCCTCTAGTTATAGCAATCAGCTGCAACATAATTCTTGAACCACATCTTCTTCAAAGATATATTCCCAGAATTCTTTAGAAGCAAATGGAAGCAATATATTTTCCAGCAATATATTTTCCAAAGATTTCTTTGAAAATATATTCACAAATAATTGAATCCAATCTTCAGAAAATATCTTGCGAAATTAATCTTTCTTCTAGAAAGATCAGCTTGGAGAATTCTTCAATTAAATCTTCAAAAGATAATGTGAGAAAATAAAACAGCTCCAAGACACAAGAAAGAACGCAGAAAACGTGCTTCTGAAATTCAGCTTCTGAAGGTAAACGAAAGTCAGCGTCCGAACAGTGCGTCTGAAGGTCAACGAAAGTCAGGATCTGAACAGTGCGTGTTAAGGTCAACGAAAGTCAGCGTCTGAACAGTGCGTCTGAAGGTCAACTTCTGAACAGTGCGTCCGAAGTACTGTTCAGCTTCTGAAGTGTACGGTCAACTTCTGAAGAACCAGTTCAGCTTCTGATGAACCAATTCAGCTTCTGATGAACATTTCCAGCTTCTGAAATTCTGTTTCTAGCTTCTGAAGGCACATTTCAGCTTTTGAAGACATACTCCTTGAGATTTAAGCTTCTGAAGCACAAATTGCTTGTCTATTTGATTTTAGCAAACATAAAGTCAACAACCAAATATCTAACAGTGTGGAGCTGGCTCTTGGGTTGCCTTCGTCTTGCTGTTGACGGGTCAACATGATATTAGTTTGAATGGTGCTGCTTTGCCAAGATCTCATACGTAATTTTGTGGAAAATTATAATACCGTAAAAAAGTATACAACCATATTTTCAAACTTGACGTTCTGGTGTAGACGTATTCATTTTTGTGTAATTTCTGCACAAGGTTGCCTACCGTGCCTTCCAACTCCAACTTAAATGTCCACTTGAAACTTCAACCAAATAGTATAAATTTATAAATATACTCACTTTACAAAAATCGTGGGTATTAAAAAAAGTTGTTGGAGTAATAAAGTTGTCTCAAATGTGTGTGATTACTAAATTACCCTTAATAAAAATATACTTTCATTTTAACTTTTCATATGCAAAGTCAAATTGGCAGTATTAATAAGAGATATATTTGAAAAAAGAGTAATAAATGCATCTAAGAATTTGTATATAATCTTATATTTAGGGACAAAATTTTCTTTTGTAAATAGTTTTATAATTAAAGACGGAGGGAGTATAATATAAATGTGTGTATCTTTTTGTGTGGTGATATAAGTGTGTGTATGTGTGTGTCGGACTGTATGTACCAAAAATGAAAATATTCGTTCTAAATTATATGTCATTCTAGCAATTTCACATAGATTAAGAAATGTAGTTGATGTTGTATAGAAAATAGTAATTGTGAGTTGTTTTACAAAAATATTCTTCATTAATGATATGGAAAACATAAATTAAAAGAATTAAAAAAGATAAAGTAATAAATAGTAAGGGGCAAAATAGAAAAATAAGCATTAATAACTCCTTGATATTCTTGTCAAGAAAATAATTCTTGATATTGTAAAGTGACGTATACTCGAATTCATTCACATCATCCATGATGAATTATCAATTAATACAAGAGTTAAATGTGTTTTTTATCTATAAATACATTAGCTTTTCATTTTAGTCCTTATAAAATTTTTCTTAGTTTTATTTCTTCAAAAGTTTTTCGGTCCACACCTTTGGCAGCCTCGTTCCTTACATATTACGAGCCTTAGTAAAGTGAGAAAAAAAGACACTTTTACATATTACATCATATTTTTTTTGGCTTAATTGCAGTTACGAACTTGCGATTTTGGCCTCATATAAAAAATAATAACAAATCAGCCCCTTAAGTTTACCCCATTTTGCACTTTTGGCCCTTTGGTTCAATTTTGACTCATTCAACGCACACGTGTCACCTCACTTAAGTGATTAGGATGCCACATGTATAATTTTTTAATTAAAAAATAAAATTAAAAGCCAACAAATTATTGTTAAAATAAATAAATAAATAAATAAATGAAATAAAAAAGAATAGCAATAATACAACACTCGTATCATCAGCTTCATAACCCATAAATTTATCAATCTTCAACACATTCAAACCTTCAATTACAAACCCAAAAACTATTCATAAAAAAGAAAGAACATCTCTTCAAAACACATGCATCACCAAGCATAAAAAAAAAATGCAGAAAACAAATAGTTCTCTAACCCTTTTCAATCCCTCTTCCCTACCCAAAAAATAAGTTTCTAAACAAATTTCAAAAAGGAGTTCAACATTCCATATACCCATCAATCCCTCTTCCTCCTCGTCATCTTCAACACTCTCCAACACATTCAATGATGCTTTAAGTTGCTGAATCTCAAATTCCTGCTGTTGTTGCATACCCAAATGCTTTTCAAGCTCAACGGTTTTTGCATCCATTTTAACAAACAGAAGAAAAAAAATGCATTGAACAAAATAATTATAGCAACTGTCAGAGAGTATGTTAAGGAACCTTGAAACATTTTTTAGCTTTAGAAATCCATCCTAGATGACGGTGCTGCTGCTACTGCACTTGAGGTTCAAATGATTGCCTTTCAGCACTTTGCATCCAAGATTGATCGTTCCTGCTATCATGATTTGTGAAGAAGCAGAACCAAGATAAAAGAGGAAGAGGTCGCCGCTTTCCACCACCACCATTGAACACACCACCGACAACCACAACCGCCGCCGCAATCCACCAGATCTGCGACAACAACCATCAACACCAATCGTGTTCGTTGTTTCCATCTCACTACTCACTCTCCACTACGGCGACCCCCGTCGTCAAACCCGCACCTCCAATGTAACACCCATACTAATTTTATCTAGAATATTAGCATGTGCATTAAACTGATACTTGATACATCAAAATTTTCAATAATAATAATACAACACAACTGAAAGAATACAAATTACTCGTTTATACAACCAAATCAAGTACCATAATAAATACTTAAACAAAAGTCTGATAAGCTCCTGAGCTGGTACATGACGAGCAACTACACTCCATCCAGTATCTTTTTGAAAGAACCTCATCACGAACCTCGTGCTAACCTGCAAAACCTGCACCAGAAGGAATGGGATGAGACATAATGTCTCAGTGAGCTCCACCCAACCTATTGTTGGCAACCTCGGGGAAACCTAGGGTCGCCGTGCCTACCGTCAGCAATCTTGGGGATACCTATGATCCCCGTCAGTCTCTACATATTTTGCGATCAAGGGAAAAACTAAGATCGCTATATGTCTTTATCTTATGCTAAACATATTCTTAATCTCATACTTAGTGATCTGGGGATATCCTACGATCACTTTCTGATAACTGATGACTACTTTGTCATTCTCTTTGTATAATATATATATATATATATATATATATATATATATATACACATATTCAACTTTCTTATAACGTAAAGTTAGAAGTTAGCGTGTAACACACAATAATTATCTTGGTTCATTTTATGGAGTGCATCCGGGTGGAGTAACCCCGAAGTACATCTCCCATCATACCGGTGAAATTCCTATCATATCAGGCTAACACCGGACTCCTCTTATCATCGTGCAGGACTTATAGAAACAATGTATGTCTACTACTAACGGGGAGCCTGAGAATCACGACTTATCTTATCTTCTTGCCGTGTAAGACTTACATCCAAAGAACGCCTAACCACTACTAACGAGGTACCTTAGCTCCACTACTAGCGGGGAGCCATAAAGTCACGAATTAACATTAATATGTATATCTGATACATCCTTCAGAACACATGCATATCTAATGCACTCACCACGTAAATAATCAGGTGATACTTAACCTATAATATAAGGTTCTAAGCTTATCGTTCTCATAAGCCACTTAGATAATTGTTGGAAATCCAACCCTTAAGCTTATCTGAAGCTTTGAATGTTGAAACATTCTTTGCACTTTCGTACATAAATTGTGTACATTCAACTTGCTATCCTATCATAGGATCTAGACATATCGTTATCATATGTCATTCTTATGGGCTTACTATCCCATCTATTATAATTTCCTTTTACTTGAAATCTTGTGGGTAAACTACCCATCGCTTTGTATGATACCTATCTTTATCCAAGATTAATCCTTGAAGGTTCATGAGTATCTCTACCCCAAAGCATATCAAAGATCATTGGCATGGTACAGTTGTTTGTTAATAAAATGTCATTCTGGACAACTTTGCTTTGCGACCCTGAGCTTCGCTCTGCGAACACCTGCGTCTGAACCTTCAGACTCTGAACATTCAGAGTCTGAACCTTCAGAACCTGGTAATCTTGAGTCTGAAGCTTCGCAGAGCGTCTGAAAGCTTTGCTCTGCGAACTCAGCTTCTGATTACTTTGCAGAGCGAAGTCTAGGCGATGGCTAGGTGAAGATAGACAGTAGCAAAACTCTGCTACTTCGCAGAGCAAACTTCTGGTCGCTCTGCGACTGTAGCAGGACTTAGAATTTTTCTGAAAACGTGTTTCAATCTTTAAAACCTTGGTACCCAACTATCCAGTGATCTTTGAAAACATGCCAGGGACTCATTTTGAACTATAAAACATGCTGTAATCAAGGATTAACCAGAAATCAAGCATAAGTATCAAAAAGGGGAAAACTATCCTTTTCCTAAACCTTAGCAATTTTGTTGTGAATCTCACACAATAATGACCCAAAGGGGAAATTGCTACTCTAAGGAACTCACCTGAATCATTGCTGGTCTTGCCAAGCTTTCCAAGTCTTAACTTGATTCTTCTCCAAAACCCTAGCTTTGGTACTCTTCCTCTTGAGTTGGTTTTCCTTAGTTCCTCTTGCTTCAATCTTCCCCAAAACGTGCTTGCTTGCTGTCCAAGAGTTGAGGAAGAAATCTGATGGATTAACAGCATGGGATAGTGAGGACCGAATTTCTAGAGAGAGGGAGAGAAAATCTGAACTTAGTGAGAGAAGGAAATGGGAATAATGAGGAAATATTCAATCTTATTGAAATTCTGGCCAGGCAATAACACAGAGTTAACAGGTTCTGAACCAAACAGGTTCTGAACAATAACTTAGCACAATTAAAAACAGTTAAGTAGCAGAAATTAAAAGTGCAGGAAAGCTAAAGAACACAAGGTTTGTTAACCCAGTTCAGAGTAAACACCTCCTACTCTGGGGGATACCAATCCAAGAAGGAAATCCACTATTGGAATTAACCCTTAAGACTCAGACACTGACTCCTAGTTCCTATCCCAAGCAATCAATCTCCACCTAGTCAGACTTCTACCCAACTCTTGAGTATTAGTAACCACTAACTTCCTATTCAAGCAACTGCAACTCAGCCACTTGAACAACCCTGAAAACTACCCAGTTCTCAAACAAAACTTCAATAACAAACCTTCATTCGTACCTACAGGCTTAGAATGAATTTACAACTCAATAAAACTCTAAACCAACTCAAACAATGAGTGGTGCACAAATAAAACTCTAAGTTTAACACACAGACTCAATTTCTGAATTATAACTCTATATTTCGTATCTCTTGAATAGCAGCAACACTCCTCCTTTTATAACCTTCAGCAAGTCTCTTAATTATGCACTAAATCTTCTGAAATTAATCTATTTCTGAATTATGAATGATCCAATAAGGAAACAAATAAACCAGCATTGAATCTTTTAAAGATTGCTTCAGAAAAATACGAACTTGCATAAAAACGTGCCAAATCTTCAATAAATCTTCTTCAAATCAACCAGCATTATAGAAGCAATATGCGTGGATAAATCCTTGATAAATCTCGCCAAGATTTGCGCCAAAATAACTTGTAAAAATGCAGCTTCTGAAGAAGTCAACAAAAGTCAACTCTGCTACAGTGCGTCTGATGCTTCAGAAGCACATTTCAGCTTCTGAAGTAACTTTCAGCTTCTGAAGGACTTCAAAATGAAAAACTTGCAACTGAAGATTTGTTCTACACATTAAGATGCTTCTATTCAACACATTGGATTTGCCAAAATATGCAGTCAACACCAAAATACTTAACAATCTCCCCCTTTGACAAATTTTTTGGCTAAAACCAATGTTCACACATGACAAGCTCTTCAATCTCCCATAAGACTATCTCAGCAATGAAGAACTCCACAAATATATAACATAGCAAACAGATTAGCAGCGAATTCAAGCTATGTTCATATTAAAAATCAATCAGTTTCAGCTTCTGAACACTGATACACACATAAAGCAGTTACTGATCAACTCTTGATCATCACAAAAATACTCCCCCTGAAGCTTTGCAAACACATAAACAAACAGTCTAGCTTCACAACACTCCCCCTGCAACTCATAAAACTCCCCCTTACTTCTGAACTGCAGTGAAAAATGATAAACCAGCTTCTGCAACATCTGAAACACATCACACTCAGGAATTTAATAACCTTGTACTCCCCCTGAGACACATATTCCTCCTCAATATCATCAGCACATCTCATGTTGCATTGGTTATGAATTCTGAACAAAACATGCAACTTCTGAACCAATCTAGTCAGCTTCTGAAACAACTGAGTTCTGAACAAACATATCTGAATACATTCTGAACACCAACACAGGTTTTTCTCCCCCTTTTTAGCCACAAAATTATGACAAAACACATGTTTCACATATGGATTGAAAACTGCAGAAATATCTTCAAAATCTGTTCCAGATTTATCTTTAGACTTAGGATCAGACACATCATCACACTTAACATTAACAAATTTATCTTCCTCACATCCAGTTTGCATTAATTGCTATAACTCTTCATGTAAACAAACACCTAACTTACTCCTCAGATTTTCAAACTGTTTAGCATCTAAAGCTTTTGTGAAAATGTCAGCAACTTGTTCTTCAGTAACCACATGTTCCAGCTGAATGATCTTATCTTCCACAAGATTTCTGATAAAGTGGTGTCTGATATCTATATGTTTAGTTCTGCTGTGCTGAATAGGGTTCTTAGAGATGTTAATTGCACTCAAATTGTCACAAAATAGGGTCATAGTTCCTTGTTCAATGTTGTATTCTTCAAGCATTTGCTTCATCCAAACCAGTTGTGAACAACTACTCCCAGCAGCAATGTATTCAGCCTCAGCAGTGGACAATGAAACACAGTTTTGTTTCTTGCTGAACCAAGAGATTAAGTTATTTCCTAAAAAGAAACAACCTCCTGAAGTGCTCTTCCTGTCATCAGCACTTCCAGCCCAGTCAGCATCACAAAATCCCATTAAATCAGAACTTGAACTATGAGAATACATGATCCCATAATCACTTGTGCTATTCACATATTTCAGAATTCTCTTCACTTGAGTTAGATGACTCATTTTAGGATCAGCTTGATATCTTGCACAAACTTCAACAACAAATGTGATATCAGGTCTGCTTGCAGTCAAGTACAATAGGCTCCCAATCATACTTCTGTATTGGCTTTGATCGACTGATACTCCATGTTCATCCTTAGTCAACTTCAGATGAGTAGCAGCAGGTGTCCTCTTATGAGAAGCAGATTCCATTCCAAACTTCTTCACAATATTCTTAGCATATTTACTCTGAGAAATAAAGATTGTGTCTTCCATTTGCTTAACTTGCAATCCAAGAAAGTATGTCAGCTCTCCAACCAAACTCATTTCAAATTCAGACTGCATTTGCTGGACAAATAACTTAACCATTTTGTCAGATATTCCACCAAAAACAATATCATCTACATAGATCTGAGCAATCATCAGACTTCCATCTTGATCTTTCACAAATAAGCTCTTATCAGAACCACCTTTTCTGTATCCTTGAGCCACAAGAAACTGAGTCAATCTTTCATACCATGCTCTTGGTGCTTGCTTGAGTCCATATAAGGCTTTCTTCAACTTGTGCACATGATCTGGAAACTGATGATCCACAAAACCCTTAGGTTGTTCAACATATACTTCTTCTTGCAGATAGCCATTCAGAAATGCACTCTTCACATCCATCTGGAACAATTTGAACTTGAGAATGCAGGATACACCCAACAGTAGTCTTATGGACTCTAGTCTGGCCACAGGTGTAAAGGTTTCATCAAAATCCAATCCCTCTACTTGAGTATAACCCTGAGCAACCAACCTTGCCTTGTTTCTGACCACAGTACCATTTTCATCTGTTTTATTCTTGAATATCCACTTAGTGCCAATCATATTCAACCCTTCAGGTCTTGGAACTAGATCCCACACTTCACTCCTTTTGAATTGATTCAACTCATCTTGCATTGCTTCAATCCAAAATTCATCAGTTAGGGCTTCTTTTACATTTTTGGGTTCAAACTTAGACACAAAACAAGAATCAGTAGCAGCTGAGTTTGATCTCTTGGTTCTGACCCCTTGATCCAAACTCCCAATGATAAGCTCCTTAGGATGATCCTTCTGAACTCTAATAGATGGCCCTTTAGCAGCAGAATCATGACCTGGATGCACTTCTGCTTCTTCAGACTCTGGATGATTTTCTGCTTCTGAAGTTTGTTCTTCTGAGGCTTCAGACTCTGGAATAATTTCAGATTCATTCTTTTCATTCTCAACAGACAGATCATCAATAACAACATTGATGCTCTCCATTACAACTTTAGTTCTTGAGTTAAACACCCTATAGGCTCTGCTGTTTACTGAATATCCCAAAAATATACCTTCATCAGACTTAGGATCCAGTTTTCTCCTATTTTCTCTGTCAGCCAAAATGTAACATCTGCTCCCAATCACATGAAAGTATTTCACAGTTGGCTTTCTCCCTTTCCATAATTCATATAAAGTACAGGTTGTTCCCTTCTTTAAAGTAACTCTGTTATGGATATAGCAGGCAGTATTCATGGCTTCAGCCCAAAACATATAAGGTAACTTCTTAGCATGCAGCATTACCCTTGCACATTCTGCTAATGTTCTATTCTTCCTCTCAACTACACCATTTTGCTAAGGTGTGATAGGTGCAGAGAACTCATGTTTTATACCTTCAGAAGCACAGAATTCTGAGAAACTCTTGTTTTCAAATTCTTTGCCATGATCACTTCTGATTCAGACAATACCACAATCCTTCTCTCTTTGTAATTGAGTGCATAAGTCTTTAAACACTTCAAAAGTATCAGACTTCTCTCTAACAAAATTAACCCATGTGAATCTTGAGTAGTCATCTACCATTACAAAAGCATACCTTTTTCCTCCAATACTTTCTACTTGCATAGGCCCCATTAAATCCATATGTAAAAGTTCTAGTACTTTAGTAGTTACCTGATGAACTAATCTGGGATGAGACTTTCTTGTTTGTTTCCCAATTTGACAATCACCACAAACACTGTCCTCATTGATCTTCAGATTAGGTACACCTCTGATAGCTTCAGTACTTAGGATTTTCTTCATGCCTTTCAGATGCAAATGTCCCAGTTTCTGGTGCCAGAGCTTGACTTCCTCTTCTGAGCTCATGAGACAAGAAGTCAGGCTTCTTTCTTCTTCAGACACCCATAAATAAGAGTTATCTTTGGATCTGCAGCCCCTCATCTGAACTTTACCTTCTTGATCAGTTACAAAACACTCTTGCTTCTTGAAATTAACCTTTAGGTCTTGATCACAAAGTTGGCTAATACTGATCAGATTAGAGGTTAAACCTTTCACCAATAGCACATCATTCAATCTAGGCAACCCTTCACTGATTAAATCACCAATACCCATAATCTCACCTTTTGCTCCATCTCCAAATGTCACATAGCTTCTGGAATAAGGTTTGATATTGCTCAGCAGCTTCTTCACACCTGTCATGTGCCTTGAACAACCACTATCAAAGTACCAATCCTCTGTAGAAGTGGCTCTCAATGAGGTATGAGCAATCAGGCCTACATTCTGAACCTTAGGTTTCCACACCTTTTGAACATTGTGTCTGGGTGCAGCTGGTTGCACTCTTCTATATTGAAAGTGTCCAGGATAACCATACAGTTTAAAGCAAAAAGGTTTAATATGTCCCTTCTTACCACAATGGTGACAGGTCCAGGTATGATTCCTCCTTCTTCTGTTGAACTTCTGGGGTTGCATCTGAACATGCTTTTGAGGTTGCATCTGAGTATGCTTCTGAGGTCTCATCTGAGTATGCTTCTGAGGTCTCATCTGAGTTTGCTTCTGACCTTGCATCTGGGCTTCCTTCTGAGGTGTCATCTTAGATGTTCCAATCATAGGATCATGAGTCTGAGTAGCAGGAACAAACTGTTTAACTGGATTTTTCTGCTTGAGGTTCAGACTCTCATCCACCAATCCTAAACCAGTTTTTCCTTGTTTCTGAGCATCCAAAATTTCCTCCAACACATCAGTAGCAGTATTCATCATTCTAACCTGCTTTTTCATATGCTCAAGTTGGGAATTAAGTTGGTTCACTTCTTCTTTCAATTCTGAATTCTGCACTAGAAGTTCACCTTTCTCAGCCTCTAGTTGACATATGGTCTCCTTCTGATCCAGGACTTGTTTGCAAACTTCAGCACTTCTGGTATACAGCTTCCTGTAGTTGTCAGCTAGTTCATCATATGAGGACTTTGCAACTTCAGACATAGATGAAGCTTCAGACTCTGAGTCAGACTCGAAAAGGTTTCTGACTCTAAAACTGGTTCAGACTTTGTAAGAGCTTCTGACTTCTGAGACTGTAACTTAACCATGAGACTTGTGTCATCCTTAGAAGATTCATTCTCAAAGTCTTCTTCTGAATCTTCATCAGACCATGAAACAGCTAGGCTTTTCTTCTGCTTTTTAAGAAAAGTAGGACATTCAGACTTGATATGTCCATACCCCTCACACTCAAAGCACTGCACACCTTTGGCTTAGTTACTTTTCTCCTTAGACTTGGTCTTCTTCTCATCAGTTTGTTGCTTCTTGTTATTGAATCTGAAATTCTGACCTTTGGTCTTGGATTTTCTGTCAACCTTCTTCAGAATTCTGTTGAATTGTTTTCCAAGCAACACTAGAGCTTCTGATAAATCACTATCCTCCTCATCAGACTCTTGTTGATCATCAGCTCCTGAATTAACTGCAAATGCTACTCCTTTCCCTTTCTTATCAGGCTGTTTGCAGAATGCAGTCTCAAAATTAAGCAAAGACCCAATCAGCTCCTCAACCTTCATGGTGGTGATGTCATGAGCTTCTTCTATGGCTGTAACCTTCATATCAAATCTTCTGGGCAGGGACCTGAGGATTTTTCTTACTATCTTTTCATCAGACATCTTTTCCCCAAGTGAATCAAAGGAATTTGCCATGTCCAGCACCTTCATGTAGAAATCCTGAATAGTTTCATCTTCCATCATCTTCAGGTTCTCAAATTTGGTGGTCAGCAACTGGAGCCTGGACATCTTCACCTTAGAAGTTCCTTCATGGGTTGTTTTCAATATTTCCCAAGCATCTTTTGCAACAGTACATTGTTTGATCAATCTGAACATATTCTTATCAACACCATTGAATATAGCATTTAAAGCCTTTGAGTTTCCATGTGACAGATCATCTTCAGCTTTGGTCCACTCTTCTTCAGGCTTCAGAACCTCAGTTTTGTTACCATCTTTGTCTGTAAACACAGGATGATCCCAGCCTTTGATCATAGCTTTCCAAGTTCTGCTGTCAATGGATTTCAGGAATGCACACATCCTGGATTTCCAGTACTCATAATTTGTGCCATCAAGTAGGGGTGGTCTGTTGACATAGCCTCCTTCTCTATCGATGCTTGCCAGAAATTAACTCCTCTGGATCTCACCCAAAACACAGGCAGGGTGCCTGCTCTGATGCCAATTGAAATTCTGGCCAGGCAATAACACAAATTTAACAGGTTCTGAACCAAACAAGTTCTGAACAATAACTTAGCACAATTAAAAACAGTTAAGTAGCAGAAATTAAAAGTGCAGGAAAGCTAAAGAACACAAGGTTTGTTAACCCAGTTCGGAGTAAACACCTCCTACTCTGGGGTATACCAATCCAGGAAGGAAATCCACTATTGGAATTAACCCTCAAGACTCAGACTTTGACTCCCAGTTCCTATCCCAAGCAATCAATCTCCACCTAGTCAGACTTCTACCCAAATCTTGAGTATTAGTAACCACTAACTTCCTATTCAAGCAACTGCAACCCAGCCACTTGAACAACCCTGAAAACTACCCAGTTCTCAAACAAAACTTCAATAACAAACCTTCATTCGTACCTACAGGCTTAGAATGAATTTACAACTCAATAAAAACTCTAAACCAACTCAAACAATGAGTGGTGCACAAATAAAACTCTAAGTTTAACACACAGACTCAATTTCTGAATTATAACTCTATATTTCGCATCTCTTGAATAACAGCAGCACTCCTCCTTTTATAACCTTCAGCAAGTCTCTTAATTATGCACTAAATCTTCTGAAATTAATCTATTTCTGAATTATGAATGATCCAATAAGGAAACAAATAAACCAGCATTGAATCTTTTAAAGTGAAATTTCTGGCTTAGCAACTGGTAAGGAGGTTAAACTGGTTCTGATTACTGCTGGTTCTGAACCTAACAGGTTCTGAACTTGAAACTTAGCACAATTTAAAAACAGTTATGCAGCAGAATTAAAAAGTGCAGAAATAAACAGAACACACAGGTTTGTTAACCCAGTTCGGAGTAAACACCTTAAGTTCGGATACCAATCCAGGAAGGAAATCCACTATTGGAATTAATCCTTAAGACTCAGACACTGACCCCCAGTTCCTATCCTAAGAATTCAATCTCCACCTAGTCAGACTTCTACCCACGCATGAGTATTAGAATCCACTAACTTCCTATTCAAGTAACAACCCAGTTACTTGAACAACCCTTGAACTAAACCCAGTTCTGAAAACTACCCTGTTTTTAACACAATTTCAATAACAGACCTTCATTCGTACCTACAGGCTTTGAATGAAGTTACAACTCAATAAAACCTAAACCAACTCAAAACATATGAGTAGTGCACAAAACAAAGCTTAAAAACCTTACACACACTAAGACTCTATTTCTGAATTTTCTCTCTTATTCCTCGTATCTTGAATAGCAGCAAAACACTCCTTATATAGCCTTCAGCAAGCAACATTAATCTGAATTAAATCTTCTCAAATAGATATGTTTCTGAATTATGCAAGGCTTGAAAAGGAAACATATAAATCTTCAATGTATCTGCAAAAGATTCCTTCAGGAAATACGATCTTCATAAAATATGAGCCAATCTTCAAAAGATCTCCTCCAAATTAATCAGTAATCTAGAAGCAATATGCGAGGATAAATCCTTGATAAATCTCGCCAAGATTCATGCAGAAATAACTTGCAAAAATGCAGCTTCTGAAGAAGTCAACAAAAGTCAACTCTGCTACAGTGCGTCTGATGCTTCAGACTCATGATTTCAGCTTATGAAGAAACTTGCAGCTTCTGAAGGAATTTTTAGCTTCTGAACAGCTTCAAATCAAAAACCTTGCAACTGAAGACTTGTTCTAAACATGGAGATGCTTCTATTCAACACATTGGATTTGCCAAAACATGCAGCCAACACCAAAATACTCAACAATCTCCCCCTTTGGCAAATTTTTGGCTAAAACCAATGTTCACACATGACAAGCTCTTCAATTTCCCATAAGACTATCTCAGCAATGAAGAACTCCACAAATAAATAACACATCAAAAGATAGGCAGCGGATAAAGTCACTTCGAGTTATGTTAAACCATCAGCTTCAGCTTCTGAACACCCTGAAGCACAAATTGCAGCTTCTGAACAAACTCAGCAACACTTTAGGATAACAAAACAACATAGAATACTCCCCCTGAAGCTTCTCAAACACTCAGACATATGAACAAACAATTCAGCATCTGAACTCTCCCCCTGCAACTCACTAAAACATAAAAACTCCCCCTCACTTCTGGAACTGCAGTGGCTTCTGAACTTCACTTGAAGCAACACTTCACACTCAGGTATTTTAAAACAAATACACTCCCCCTGAGACACACATTCTCCTTCAAACACATGTGCACTGCATTGGTTCTGAATTTTGAACAACATACTCAAAACTGCACAAACTACAAACTGACAACTCACACTCTACACAGCTCATGTATGATCTTAAACATAGGTTTTTCTCCCCCTTTTTAGCCACAAAATTATGACAAACTTCAGACTTAACATAGGGTTTAAAAACTGCACATTCATCATCTGAGACAGTCCCAACATTAACTTCAGACCCAGGATCAGAATCACACTTAGTATTAGCACAACTGGCAGGTACTCCTCTATCTTCCTCACATCCAGTTTGCTTTAATTGCTATAAGTCCTTATGCTGACAAACATTTGAAGAACCACAACAAAAAACATTCCTCCCAACAACTCTTTTCTGAACATAAGTCCTAGCCTCTTCAGACTCACAAGAAAATAGAACCTTCTGATCAGGAACATGAACTTTGCTCCAGACTTTGGATGGTCCAGCATCAGAATTCTTCTGTGCTATAGAAATTGGCTTGCTGTCATCAGCAACAGCCTTTCCTTTTCCTTTGTTCAGATTCTGAGCAACACCTTCACTCTTAGGTCTCCAAACTTTCTTGATTTTGCTCTTGTTCACAGCTGGTTCAATTTTTCTGTGTTGCAAATGTTTGGGATAACCATGCAATTTGTAACAAAAAGGTTTAATGTGACCCTTCTTACCGCAATGATGACAAACCCAAGTTTGATTCCTTCTTTTGTTTCTGTAACTTCTGGGAATGCATCTGAGCATGCTTCTGAGGCAACATCTGAACTTGCTTATGAGGTATCATCTGAGGTTGCTTCTGAGCTTTCTTCTGAGATTGCATCTGAGGTCTCATCTTTGATGTCCCAATCATAGAATCATAAGATTCAGAAGCAGGTACAAATTGCTTAACATGATTCTTCTTCTTGAGGTTCAGACTCTGATCATCAAAACCTAACCCAGTTTTTCCTTGCTTCTGAACATCCAGAATCTCCTCCAACTTATCAGTAGCAGAGTTCATCATCCTAACTTGCTTCTTCATCTGATCAAGTTGGGAATTCAGTTGGCTCACTTCATCCTTTAAATTAGAGTTCTGTACCAAAAGTTCACCTTTCTCAGCCTCCAGTTGACAAATGGTCTTCTTCTGATCCACTACTTGCTTGCAAACTTCTAAACTTCTGATGTATATATTCTTGTAATTTTCAGCCAGTTCATCATATGAGAGTATTGCAACTTCAGACACAGATGAGGCTTCAGACTCTGAGTCAGACTCAGAAAATGTCTCAGACTCTGAAAATGCATCAGACTTTGAACTAGCTCCTGAGTTCTGTTTTAACCTTACCATCAGGCCTGTATTAACCTTAGCAGATTCACTCTCAGCATCTTCTTCAGAACCATCATCAGACCATGAAGCAGCTAGACTCTTCTTCTTCTGCTTCTTAAGAAAAGTAGGACATTCTGTCTTGATATGTCCAAAGCCCTCACATTCAAAGCACTGAACACCTTGTGATTGTTTACTATTTTCTTCAGTCTTGGCCCTTTTTAAATCATTATGAGGCTTGCTATTGTAAAACCTGATGTTCTGACCCTTGGATTTTGACTTTCTATCAACAAGCTTCAGAATCTTATCAAACTGTTTCCCCAGCACCCCAAGTGCTTCTGATAAATCATTATCATCCTCATCTGGTTCTTGTTGACCATCAGCTTTAGAGTTTACAGCAAGAGTTATTCCTTTCCCTTTCTTATCAGGCTGTTTGCAGAAAGCAGTTTCAAAATTACGCAATGACCCAATCAGCTCCTCAAGCTTCATAGTGGTAATATCATGAGCCTCTTCAATGGCTGTAACCTTCATATCAAACCTTCTAGGCAGGGACCTGAGGATTTTTCTCACTAGCTTCTCATCAGACATCTTCTCCCCAAGAGAATCAAAGGAATTGGCCATATCCAGCACATTCATGTAGAAATCCTGAATGGATTCATCTTCCATTATCTTCAGGTTCTCAAACTTTGTTGTGAGTAGTTGAAGTCTGGATAGCTTAACCTTAGAGGTTCCTTCATGAGTGGTTTTCAGAATTTCCCAAGCATCCTTTGCCACAGTACATTGCTTGATGAGTCTGAACATGTTTCTATCAACACCATTGAAAATAACATTCAAAGCCTTTGAGTTTCCATGTGACAGATCATCCTCAACTTTGGTCCATTCTTCTTCAGGCTTCAAAACACCAGTTTTATTCCCATCTTTGTCTGTAACCACATGATGTTCCCAGCCTTTAATCACAGCTTTCCAAGTTCTGCTGTCAATAGACTTTAGAAAAGCACACATCCTGGATTTCCAGTACTCATAATTGGTGCCATCAAGTAGGGGTGGTCTATTGACATAGCCTCCTTCTCTATCCATGCTTGCCAGATATTAAGTCCTCTGGATCTCACCCAAAACACAGGCAGGGAGCCTGCTCTGATGCCAATTGAAATTTCTGGCTTAGCAACTGGTAAGGAGGTTAAACTGGTTCTGATTACTGCTGGTTCTGAACCTAACAGGTTCTGAACTTGAAACTTAGCACAATTTAAAAACAGTTATGCAGCAGAATTAAAAAGTGCAAAAATAAACAGAACACACAGGTTTGTTAACCCAGTTCGGAGTAAACACCTCCTACTCTGGGGGATACCAATCCAGGAAGGAAATCCACTATTGGAGTTAATCCTTAAGACTCTGACACTGACCCCTAGTTCCTATCCTAAGCAATCAATCTCCACCTAGTCAGACTTCTACCCACGCATGAGTATTAGAATCCACTAACTTCCTATTCAAGTAACAGCCCAGTTACTTGAACAACCCTTGAACTAAACCCAGTTCTGAAAACTACCCTATTTTTAACACAATTTCAATAACAGACCTTCATTCGTACCTACAGGCTTTGAATGAAGTTACAACTCAATAAAACCTAAACCAACTCAAAACATATGAGTGGTGCACAAAACAAAGCTTAAAAAGCTTACACACACTAAGACTCTATTTCTGAATTTTCTCTCTTATTCCTCGTATCTTGAATAGCAGCAAAGCACTCCTTATATAGCCTTCAGCAAGCAACATTAATCTGAATTAAATCTTCTCAAATAGATATGTTTCTGAATTATGCAAGGCTTGAAAAGGAAACATATAAATCTTCAATGTATCTACAAAAGATTCCTTCAGGAAATACGATCTTCATAAAATATGAGCCAATCTTCAAAAGATCTCCTCCAAATTAATCAGCAATCTAGAAGCAATATGCGAGGATAAATCTCGCCAAGATTCATGCAGAAATAACTTGCAAAAATGAAGCTTCTGAAGAAGTCAACAAAAGTCAACTCTGCTACAGTGCGTCTGATGCTTCAGACTCAGGATTTCAGCTTCTGAAGAAACTTTCAGCTTCTGAAGGAATTTTCAGCTTCTGAACAGCTTCAAATCAAAAACCTTGCAACTGAAGACTTGTTCTAAACATGGAGATGCTTCTATTCAACACATTGGATTTGCCAAAACATGCAGCCAACACCAAAATACTCAACATAAAGATTGCTTCAGAAAAATACGAACTTGCATAAAAACGTGCCAAATCTTCAATAAATCTTCTTCAAATCAACCAGCATTATAGAAGCAATATGCGTGGATAAATCCTTGATAAATCTCGCCAAGATTTGCGCTAAAATAACTTGTAAAAATGCAGCTTCTGAAGAAGTCAACAAAAGTCAACTCTGCTACAGTGCTTCTGATGCTTCAGAAGCACATTTCAGCTTCTGAAGTAACTTTCAGCTTCTGAAGGACTTCAAAATGAAAAACTTGCAACTGAAGATTTGTTCTACACATTAAGATGCTTCTATTCAACACATTGGATTTGCCAAAATATGTAGCCAACACCAAAATACTCAACACTTATTTTTTTAAATAACCCTTCCTCTCAAAATTACCCTTTTTGTCCCTACTCACTCGTAATTTCACTGATACTGATAAAAGTTACGTATAAGCGGGATATTACACTCTACCCCCCTTAAAGAAATTTCGTCCTCGAAATTTAGAATCTCTCCTGAGATCCTGAATGAATGGATCCTTTCCACCTCTTTCTCTACTAGCCAATTCTCCAATTCAATTTGCTTATTGGGATTCCATGGCTAATCTAGGGTCTAACATGTAGATTATTCATGCACCTCGATTAATCCTGACTGGTTAAAAATGTTCCTTAGCCATGGTTTCCATCTCTGTAAGTCCAAAAACATTCGACAAACTCCTTTCTAATCGAAAGGTCTGATGCACATTACATAACTCTTACTTGGTAGTACATGTGGTTATCTGAACCAACATATCCATCTTACTTGACTATGTCCCCTGTTCGACATACTTCTTGCAAATCCAATTTAAAATTATTAAGTATTGGATTCCCTTACTGAATTCTATAAGTTTTCCTTCATTGACCGCTTAATCTTATCTTGAAGACGTCAGGTCGATCTTATCTCCCTCAAATACTCCAACTCTTCGAGAGATCTATTACATTACAATTTAATTCCAATGAATTCTTGTCTTTGACTTTCGCCTCGTAAAACGGCATCTTACAGTTACAATCATACCATTCTTTATATAGAATTATCCTTGCACTGAAAAGCATCTAATATTGAGTATTCTCAAACGGAAGTAAAGACTGCTGCAACTACTTCCATCACTCATTTACGAGTAGGAGGCATCACTTATAGTACACGCTCCTTACTCTCTGACATCCTGGTGTAATACTTATTATAACCATAAACATTGCTTCCATTCTCACTGCGGAATCCTTAAGGGTTCGAGAAATCTTATAAGCTACTCGTGCTCCGCTTGAACTAGTCAACGATAACACATATCTAAAAGTCTTAGGAACTTTCTTCCTTACTAGGATTCTGACAATCTTGCATCATTCAAGATATTCCTTAATCATAGCATTAATATTTTCTTTAACGATAAATCCAAACTTATGGGAGTCTAGTCTAAGTGACGAGTGGTATAAGCCGTCTCACATATCATTATATAATATAATTCATAGCACATAGCTTACATACATGATCGAGTACATGTACACTACTAACGGGTAAACAACACATCACATCAGCCTTGTCCAACTAACGGGACATCATTCTTAATAAAAAATACTTGAGACAATACCACATCAGCTGGAGTTCTTCTTCTTATTCTTAACTCATGTTTATTCCCTGAGTATACATTATCCCATAACATAAATTACGGTTACATTCTATCGGTATTATAAACTTATTTCTCATTCCTGTATATAGAGTTCAAAGCCTTTCCATACTCTTTGGTTAAAACGTGTTTAGTAACAACAAGCCTGTTCTGTTTAATACCTTATCACTTAAACATTTCTGATTGCGTACCACGGTTACTAATACATGTCACATAACTGAAAATCTGTTACACTACTATCTGAGTAGTATAAACACTGCCTGATAAGTATTCATAATACTAAACATAACCTGATACATGTGACATGTTGACATAACGCGGGTACAACGTGAAATAAACTCATATGCCACTGCATTGTCGTTTCTGATCAATGCTTCAAATTCAAAAACATCGCCTTGCAAGTGCAACCTGTACTGTTGTTGCCTCATGCATAATTCTCTTTTGGCTAAAATTACTCTTCAAGTCCACTTGAAGTTATTGAGCTAAAATAGCTAAATTACTTTACTAGCGGTGACTTCATCCGCTTAAAACTTAACGTAGTAGGAACAAATCCTTCTTATTTCTTACGACATACTCTTAAACTGTTTCGATTTCCATTCCTCATGAGTTCCGAGGTTTGAAGTATTCCTCAGCTTAACTTTTAAAATTTCCTGTTAGAACTTATGATAAGTTCGAGACGTCACTGCTCACTGTTATTTTGCATTGTAAGAACTGGACTCTTAATACCTTCTTGTGGTTCATCTGACAAGGACTTCACATGCATTCTTGTTCTCTAAGCTTTAGCTTAGAATTGTTCGTTAACCCATCCTTGGATTACTTCTCCGCTGCGCAACTCTGATTTAAACAATTCGCTTTGAGATAGGAGTAATACACCATTATTACCAAATTAAATTTCTTTGGCCAATTTTTTTACTTAATGACTTGTAATTATCATAGTAGAACCATCTTATGTTTGTTGATTCTCTTGTGGCTTAAACCACCTGCTTAACTTATTGATTGGTCATCTCAACATGTATAATCATTTAAACATTACAGAAACCCTACTAACAGCATACCTAAAGCAACTTAAGTTCACACATTATTCACTTGTGGCAACTTTCGAAAAAACAACTTATGGTTTCTGGAGGTTCACATCTTTCGTATATTGAACTCATGATGGTTCTCGTCTCATTTCTATTCTTATCCGTAAGGATGTCATACTCATAGTCTTTTCCGAGACAATTTAGGTCCCCATAACTTTACCATATCTCTTAGGTTACCCCTCGAGTTTCTCCGGAAACAATCCGTCTGAAAATTGATTCAAACTCTTACCGGCTCTTCTGTAAACCCAAACATAGGTTACGTCTCTTCGAGTACCCGATTAATTGGTCTTAAACTTCAACACTCATCATTACCTATTGGATTCCTCCAATAATTTGTTACTGTATTCACAATTTAAATCCTGATCTTAAACTTGTCTTCTTCATCCTATTAAGGGAGTTCGACTTCGTTCATCCATCAGTTCACTAAAATCCAACATCTTATTATCCAATATCCTTTTCCCGATTCTGCTGAGAATTTACATCTCATCTCTTTTCCCATTTTAGGTGTCTCCTTCACTTGTCGCTAAGCTTGTGTTCCTCATACAAAACATCTCGATGACTCATAATAAAGGAAGGTAATCTTATTCACTTTTCTTTGCGTAAAGTTCTCGTTGAGCTTAGCTTATTTCCAATCTTCTTAGTTCACAATTCTGGCACTTAAGGTTCGGGAGGTGCGGTTGATCTGATGGAGTTAAACTTACTTGCGCTTCACCTTCAAGACGACATTTGAGGGGTTAGCTTTATCTGTCCAAATAACTCGCTTAATCCATAATTGATTCTCTTAACTGTTTGGGTAGTAAAATCTCATCCGGTTTGAGTGCGCGAGCCCTTTGATTCTTACACACTCTATTCTTGTTGTGAGTCTAGAGCTGTCAATAATCGACTGATAATTCCTTAACTCTGTACTCGAAAGTATTGCTTAGAGTATTCCATAATTCCTTACTTCTCATGTCTCCTCAGACGAGACATCTCTCAATGACGCGTCCAACTGTGTTAAGGTACTTCACCTTATTCTTAAATATCTCTAATATTCCTGAAACTCTGCCATTAACAGGCTTAGTTACTTTACGGTTTGATGACCATCATTTGGCATTGAATACTTCTTCGCCAATTCCTGTCTTATAAATATGACATCTTAATCACCGCTCTTCGTACACTTCATTCCTCCTTGGTCTCATTCAGCTCTCAGACATTTGTCCTAACTGTCACATACTAGATTGAGTTGATCAGGCTCCACTAGATGTGACCTTTAGAACAATATCTGGAACTCAATGGTCCCACTTCGTTTATTGAATCTTTAATGACCCATGGCCCGGTATGAATCAACCTGCTCTGATACCAATTGTAACACCCATACTAATTTTATCTAGAATATTAGCATGTGCATTAAATTGATACTGGATACATCAAAATTTTCAATAATAATAATACAACACAACTGAAAGAATACAAATTGCTCGTTTATACAACCAAATCAAGTACCATAATAAATACTTAAACAAAAGTTTGATAAGCTCCTGAGCTGGTACATGACAAGCAACTACACTCCATCCAGTATCTTCCTGAAAGAACCTCATCATGAACCTCGTGCTAACCTGCGAAACCTGCACCAGAAGGAATGGGATGAGACATAATGTCTCAGTGAGCTCCACCAAACCTACTGTTGGCAACCTCGAGGAAACCTAGGGTCGCCGTGCCTACCGTCGGCAATCTTGGGGATACTTATGATCGCCGTCAGTCTCTACATATTTTGCGATAAAGGGAAAAACTAGGATCGCTATATGTCTTTATCTTATGTTGAACATATTCTTAAGCTCATACTTAGTGATCTGGGGATATCCTACGATCACTTTCTGATAACTGATGACTACTTTGTCATTCTCTTTGTATATATATATATATATATATATATACACACACACACACACACACACACATATTCAACTTTCTTATAATGTAAAGTTAGAAGTTAGCGTGTAACACACAATAATTATCTTGGTTCATTTTACGGAGTGGATCCGAGTGGAGTAACCCCGAAGTACATCTCCCATTATACCGGTGAAATTCCTATCATATCAGGCTAACACCGGACTCCTCTTATTGTCGTGCAGGACTTACATAGAAACAATGTCTGTCCACTACTAACGGGGAACCTCGACTCCACTACTAACGGGGAGCCTGAGAATCACGACTTATCTTATCTTCTTGCCGTGTAGGACTTACATCCAAAGAACGCCTAACCACTACTAACGGGGTACCTTAGCTCCACTACTAGCGGGGAGCCATAGAGTCACGACTTAACATTAATATGTATATCTGATACATCCTTCTGAACATATGCATATCTAATGCACTCACCACATAAATAATCAGGTGATACTTAACCTATAACATAAGGTTCTAAGCTTATCGTTCTCATAAGCCACTTACATAATTGTTGGAAATCCAACCCTTAAGCTTATCTGAAGCTTTGAATGTTGAAACATTCTTTGCACTTTCGTACATAAATTGTGTACATTCAACTTGCTATCCTATCATAGGATCTAGACATATCGTTATCATATGTCATTCTTATGGGCTTACTATCCCATCTATTATAATTTCCTTTTACTTGAAATCTTGTGGGTAAACTACCCATCGCTTTGTATGATACCTATCTTTATCCTAGATTAATCCTTGAAGGTTCATGAGTATCTCTACCCCAAAGCATATCAAAAATCATTGGCATGGTACAGTTGTTTGTTAATAAAATGTCATTCTGGACAACTTCGCTTTGCGACCCTGAGCTTCGCTCTGCGAACACCTGCGTCTGAACCTTCAGACTCTGAACATTCAGAGTCTGAACCTTCAGAACCTGGTAATCCTGAGTCTGAAGCTTCGCAGAGCGTCTGAAAGCTTTGCTCTGCGAACTCAGCTTCTGATTACTTTGCAGAGCGAAGTCTAGGCGATGGCTAGGTGAAGATAGACAATAGCAAAACTCTGCTACTTCGCAGAGCAAACTTCTGGTCGCTCTGCGACTGTAGCAGGACTTAGAATTTTTCTGAAAACGTGTTTCAATCTTTAAAACCTTGGTACCCAACTATCCAGTGATCTTTGAAAACATGCCAGGGACTCATTTTGAACTATAAAACATGCTGTAATCAAGGATTAACCAGAAATCAAGCATAAGTATCAAAAAGGGGAAAACTATCCTTTTCCTAAATCTTAGTAATTTTGTTGTGAATCTCACACAATAATGACCCAAAGGGGAAATTGCTACTCTAAGGAACTCACCTGAATCATTGCTGGTCTTGCCAAGCTTTCCAAGTCTTAACTTGATTCTTCTCCAAAACCCTAGCTTTGGTACTCTTCCTCTTGACTTGGTTTTCCTTAGTTCCTCTTGCTTCAATCTTCCCCAAAACGTGCTTACTTGCTGTCCAAGAGTTGAGGAAGAAATCTGATGGATTAATAGCATGGGATGGTGAGGACCGAATTTCTAGAGAGAGAGGGAGAGAAAATCTGAATCTAGTGAGAGAAGGAAATGGGAATAATGAAGAAATATTCAATCTTATCCTTTTAAATACCCTTTCCTCTCAAAATTACCCTTTTTGTCCCTACTCAATCGTAATTCCTCTGATATTGATAAAAGTTACGTCTAAGCGGGATATTACATCCAACCTCTCTTCGTCGCCACTTTTGGCTACGACCGTGCATGCCCAGATCCACCGTACTACCACCAACTCCATCGATCTCTATCTTTCTCTTTGCCTTTTTCGTCTTCTTCGTTTTCTCTCTCGGTTTTACGCGTTTGAGTTTCATGATTTTTTTTAAACGAAAGACCAAACCAGGAGGAAATCCAATCTATGGAAAACCCAGAAAGCCTTGGGCAAAGTTTGAGAAGCTTGAAGGCATAGTGAGTAGTGCAAAGTGTCCTTTCTAATTTTCCTTTCATTATTTTTTTTTTTAATTCAACAAATGCACAACTGGCTTTTTTATTTATTTTTAATTAAAAATTATCCATGTGGCATCCTACTCACTTAAGTGAGGTGCCACGTGTGTGTTGAGTGGGTCAAAATTGGACCAGGGGCCAAAAGTACAAAATGGGGTAAACTTAAGGGCCCGATTTGTTATTGTTTTTTATAGGGGACCAAAATCGCAAGTTCGTGATACTTAGGTGACCAAAACTGCAATTAAACCTATTTTTTTATAAACGATGAATGAAACATGCATTAGTTATAGCGGTTGACATCACAACTTTTTTGGCACCCCATGTCACCATAATACGACTTTTAAAAAACTCGGATCATAATACGATACTTTGACATTCCAACTATGCTGACACCCCAAAACATCGTTTGTCAAATGCACATCATCTTATATATTATTAATAAAAAGAAACAACTACAAAACAAAAAAAGTTGGGAGAACCGAACCAAACCGACAAAGTTAAATAAAATGATAGGTAGACAAGATTATTCTTAGAAAGACATTTCATAATTGCAAATATTAAATGTAAAACTTCTCTCCAAGACTCTTTCTCTTTCATAATTTATTCTTCCTAGTGTTTATCAATTATCTAATTTCTATCCAATCTTATTCTCAATTCATTCAAGTATTCCTATTAGTCATATGGTCGACACTATGGTCATGTTATGTGAGTCTTTGGCTAATATGCTTCAATCACTTAAGCCCTCACTTGTTAGCAAACTCAAGTTAATAGAAGTAGAAGATTTAAACAATTTACAACAAAAACAATATACTTTATCAACATATTTGCAATAAAGTAACCACTTTCGATCACTAATCTCACAATTGCTTAATTTTCTTTAATAACTCGCATATGAGAAATACCTAAGGTATTTGTCATTGGGAAAATTAAGATTCATTTCTTTAATAGACTCCATTTTAACTATAATATAATTTGATTTATTATCAAGATTCTCTCAATTTCTTGTATCATAAATATCAAAATTAGGAATTTTGTTTTTATAATCATCACCAAGATTTTCAATATTAGATACATTTGCAACATCATTAAGAAAACTTGAATTATGATCAATTTCCTCATTTTCATTTTCATGGTCCAAATTTTCTAAGTTTTGCATGGTTCCCTTGATAGGAAAATTTAGGGTTGAAAACACTTGCTATGGGGGTATAAAGCAAAAACATCATTAGGGTTGAAAACTATGTTCATGTTTGGGTCCCCTAGTGCCATTTGCTATATAAAACCTCATATAAAACAAGTTTTGCCATATACAACCCTTATAAAAAATTCAGGCCCTACTAACCTGAGTCTTAGGTTGTCGCACTCTGGGCCTATGACTATGGTTGACCCTGACTTTTGGTCTCTGATTTTAAGTTAGTTCATTTGTACCATTTAGATTTTTGAATGAACTTTTGTAGGAATGTTTAGATTATTTTTAGAATCTTTCCCAAGAATACTTGAATTTGTTAATAGAAATAAAAAAAACTTTGTTTGAACGTAGTGATCCATTTGTTGTAAATTAAGGATCACTACGTTCAAACAAAGACATAAAAATGATAGAGATGAGTTAACTTAAAAGTAGAGACAAAAAATGGTGATGAAAAACTTTTGAGGGACTAAAAGTCAAAGAAAATGTTTAGGGGGACTAAAATAAAAAGTTTGAATATTTATAGAGACCAAAAAATATTTAACCCTTAATATAATAATGGAAGTAAAGGTTGTTCTAACGCCAAAGGGATTATTAAATTTTATGGTCATGTTAGTTAAGTTGCGCTCTAAAGATACATGTAGAGAATTCACAAAGAACATACTAATTAATATATATATTGAAAACCATCGTTTTTAATTTTCTGATAAAATAAAATGCATAATTTTCAATACAAAATTTCTATCTTTAATACATTAATAATAAAAGCACATGTTAGCGTTTCCTAAAACCATGTACATGAACTAGCATTAGTTGGTCATGTGACAATTCAAAGGAGAACATAATTATTACCCTCAAAGGATCACTACGTTCAAACAAAGTTTTTTTTCCCTTATGTGCAAGTAGATCCTCCTTTACATTTAAATACTCTTTTGTTTCAACTCAAAGAAGCAATGTTCAGAGCAAAACTGAATCATGAAGATATGAATGAAGAGAAGAGAAAAACTGTATTATGATTACTTAGTTAGAAAGTTACAGAAGGTGAGCTTATATAGCATGCACATATGCCAGCTCATTCTAACTAACTATTACACAAGTGCCAGCTCATTCTAACTAACTAAAGCTAAATGAAATTACACTTAAATTGTAATGTGTGTGTCATGTATCTCCTCTTCAGTCATTATTGCTGATACCCCCTCGCAAGCTGGAGGTTGGTAGATGTCTACCATCCCAAGCTTGGTGATACAGTCATGGAATTGTTTTGGTCCTGCAGCCTTAGTGAAAACATCAGCAGTTTGATGTTGAGAAGTAATGGGAAGTAAGCGCATCACTCCTGCCTGAAGCTTTTCACGGACTAAATGGCAATCAATGTCAAGGTGTTTGGTACGCTCATGGAACACAGGATTGGCAGAGATGTGTAAAGCACTTTGATTGTCACAGTACAGCACAGGTAGCCTAGAAGGAGCTTGCTTTAAATCATGAAGCAGAAAGCACATCCACTGCAATTCTCTTGTAGCTGAGGCCAGGGCTCTATATTCTGCTTCTGCAGAAGAACATGAGACTGTTTGTTGTTTCTTGGACTTCCAAGACACCAGTGAGTTTCCTATAAAGAAACAATAGCCAGATATGGATCTACGAGTGTCCACACATCCTCCCCAATCCGCGTCACTAAAACCAAGTAGCTGCAAATCAGAAGAATGAGGAAAGAACAGACCACGACCAGGTGAGCGTTTGAGGTATCTAAGGACACGTAGTGCTGCTCTATGATGTAATTCAGTTGGTGCTGCCATGAACTGGCTCAATTGCTGAGTTGCAAAAGCTATGTCAGGGCGTGTAGTTGTTAAGTATAACAAACGACCAACCAGCCTCCTATATCCAGTGATGTCAGAATAAGGTGTGCTATTATCCTGGTAAAGACGAATGGATGGGTCAAGAGGCGTGTTGACTGGTTTACACCCAGTGAGACCTGAGTCTTCAAGCAATTCAAGACAATACTTGCGTTGACAGAGTGAAATTCCTTTGGAGGACCGTGCCACTTCAAGCCCCAAAAAGAATTTAAGCCTTCCCAAATTCTTAATGCGAAAAGTATTGTCCAAGTCTCTCTTAAGTTCATCAAACACCTCTAAAGAAGTTCCAGCTAAGATAATATCATCCACATACACTAGCAGCACAGTAAAGGAAGTAGAAGTAGACTTAGTGAACAAGGTGTGGTCAGAAGCAGCTTGGGTGAATCCATGAGCATATAAAAACTGAGTTAATTTTTCAAACCACTGACGGCTTGCTTGCTTCAGACCATATAAGGATTTTAGTAATTTGCAAACCTGGCCAGGCTTAGGAGATAGAACTCCCTGTGGAACTCTCATATACACAGCTTCATGCAAATCTCCATGAAGGAATGCATTATTAACATCCAGTTGATGAAGGTGCCATCCATGAATGGAAGCCAAGGCCAATAAAACTCTGACTGTAGATAGTTTTGCCACAGGTGAGAAAGTTTCAAAATAGTCTAGTCCCTCTATTTGATTAAAACCTTGTGCAACAAGTCTGGCTTTGAATCTCTCTACACTTCCATCTGCATGTCTTTTGATTTTGTAAACCCACTTGCTACCAATTGCTGTTGCATCAGGAGGTGGATCAACAAATTCCCATGTATGATTAGCATTTAAGGCTTCAATCTCTGTGTTCATAGCAGTAACCCATCTAGGATCCTTGTTAGCAATATGAAAACCTGTTGGCTCAGTCTCATGAAGGATAGATAAAGCGTATGCTTGATGAGAAGGGGATAAGTTTGAATAATTGAGACACTTATTCATGGGGTAACTACAATGTGTTGTGGTGCAGACATAGTCCTCTAAATGTTTTGGTGACTTGATATGCCTACTGGATCTCCTAGGCTCTTCATTTAGAGGAGGTGCAGACAATATGGTTTCCACAGCTTGATCTTCATCAGGTGAATCAGGGACAAATTCAGAACCTACTGTATCTGCATCAACATCAGTGACAGGAGCAGAAGCTTGTTTTTCTGCAGGTGTGGCAAAGCTTTGCCTATTATTTAGATAAATGTGGGTATTTGGGACAGAACTGACTGTAGAAGAATGAAAAGGAAATTCTAAATCAAAGAATTTCACATTTCTAGAAATAATAATCTCAGATGTATGAACATCTAGCAAGGTAAAACCTTTAAAACCTGTCTTGTAGCCTAAAAAGGCACATTTCCTTGCTCTAGCATCAAACTTGTGCCTGTTGTTAGGTAAGGTAGAAGCATAACACAAACAGCCAAACACTTTGAGCTGACTCAAATCAGGCACTGTACCATATAAAGCTTCATAGGAGGATTTATTATGTAAGACTTTTGTAGGTATTCTATTGATCAAATACACTGCATGTTGTACAGCATAAGACCAATATCTCTTTGGTAACTTTGATTGAAACATAAGGGCTCTACTTATGTTAAGTATGTGTTGATGCCTTCTCTCCACTCTACCATTTTGCTGTGGAGTATACACACAACTTCTTTGATGTAAAATACCTTTTGCTTCATAAAATTCCTTCAACATAAACTCTGGCCCATTATCACTTCTAATGGTTTTTACTTTCTGTTCAAACTGAGTTTCTACCATTGCAATAAAACTCTTAACTTTCTGTGCTACTTCTGACTTATTTTTCACCATAACTATCCATATATGCCTTGTACAATCATCTAGAATAGTTAAGAAATATCTATATCCATGCACAGAAGCAGTGCTAAATGGGCCCCAAATATCTAAATGTACCAAATCAAACACAGCTTTGGCATTTTTATTGCTTATAGGAAAAGGTAAAACTTTTTGTCTACACATTTGACAAACATCACAAGCAGTATGAGGACTAACAGTCACATAGCTATACATTTTACTTATGCACTGCATTCTATCATGAGAAAGATGTCCAAGTCTGAGATGCCACAATACTCCAGAAGGCACAGCATGCTCAGCTTGTTCATGCAATCCTGCAATACTAGATACTAGACCACCTTTATTCTTTTCTTCTCTCTTTAAGTAATAGAGTCCATCCTTCTCTTTAGCCAAACCAATCCTCCTCAAATGCTTCTTTTCCTGTATTATGCACATATCAGCTTCAAAACTCAAACAGCAGTTTTGTTCCTTGCACAATTTTGATACAGAGATTAAATTCACAGCAAATTCTGGAAGGTACAGAACATTATCTATGCACAAATCATCAGATAATCTGACTTGTCCTGTATATTTAGCCTCTACAGTACTTCCATTAGGCAAGTTTATATTGATAGGTTCAATTTTATTTTGACTAATGAACCAGTTCAGATTATGACAGGTGTGATGGGTTGCTCCTGTATCTACAATCCATCCTGTATCACTATGCTTACTATTGAGATGAGCAACATTACCTCCATGATATGTGGAAGAAGAGCTACCTTTCACAACATTGGCTGAATACTTTGCATCTGTATTGCTCTTCTCAAGCAATGCTATTAAACTCTGATATTGATCCTTTGTCAGATTCATTGTTGCATTGTCATCAGCAGAATTATTCAAGGACCTATTCTCAGAATCCTCCCCATCAATCATATTGGCATAAGAGTTTCCACCTCTTCCAAAATTTGGTGGATAACCATGCTTTTTATAGCAGGTTTCAATTGTATGTCCCATTTTTCCACAAAATGTACACTGCCTTCCATTACCTCTTCCCCTTCCCTGAACAGAATTACCTCCTCTTCCTCTTCCATAAGGACCATTACCAAACTGCTTCTGTCCATCAACAACATTAACTAGTCCTGCGTTTTCTTCAATAGGGGTGGTAGGTACATTGATTACACCATACTGCAGCTTTCTTTCTTGTTGCATAACCATAGAAAACACTCTATTTATGGGAGGCATAGGATCCATCAACAGAACTTGAGAAGCAACACTCTGATATTCTTCATTCAATCCAATCAGAAACTGTATAGTCCTGTCTTCAGACCTAAACTCTTTAGCATTTCTCATAGCAAAGCATGTGCAAGGAATAGGACAATTACACTGTGGCATGGGTCTGTATTGATCTAACTCTTCCCACAATCCTCTCAGCTCAGTAAAATAATCTGTAATCTTGTGATCACCTTGCTTCAAATTTGCAATTTCCTGATACAGTTGTGCCACTCTAATACGATCTCCTCTCATAAACCGATCCTTGAGATCGTTCCACATATCTACTGCATTCTCTATGAATACTACACTTTGAGCAATTGAAGGCGAAATTGAGTTGATAATCCAAGTATGAACAAGATTATTGCACCTTTCCCATGCTACACGATTCAAATCACCTTCATCCGGAATTGGAATTGAGCCATCAACAAACTTGAACTTGTTTTTCATTGCCAAAGCTCTGCGCATCTTCATCGACCAAGCATGATAATTGTCACCAGATAACTGCGGCGTTACACTCACAGTAGATGAATTCTCTGAGGGATGAACAAAATACGGATCAAGACCTTGATCTTGAATCTGAGAATTATTGTTTCTCACCATGATTATACTATTCTTGAACAAGATTAACCAGAAAAGAGGAAAAGAACGATGAATCAAATCAAAAACCTCGAAAATCAAGAACAAAACGAAATCGAACAAGAAACGATCGAAATCGAAAGAAACGAATCAAACTTAATCAACAACCAGAAAGGAAATCACATTCAAACTCTTGCGTAGCGGAAGCAGAGCAGGTTCGAACCTGCTCTGATACCATCAGAGCAAAACTGAATCATGAAGATATGAATGAAGAGAAGAGAAAAACTGTATTATGATTACTTAGTTAGAAAGTTACAGAAGGTGAGCTTATATAGCATGCACATATGCCAGCTCATTCTAACTAACTATTACACAAGTGCCAGCTCATTCTAACTAACTAAAGCTAAATGAAATTACACTTAAATTGTAATGTGTGTGTCATGTATCTCCTCTTCAGTCATTATTGCTGATAAATGTCACTCTTAAATATCATGCACAAATTTCAGAAGGTATTAACAAAGCAGATCATGTGTAAACAATTTATTCACGCTCTGTTGAACAATTGGGATTCCACATTAAACTGTGAGACCTATATGAGTTTCACCCAATAAAATAGAATGTTTCTAGCATGTCTTTTGTTATATATATATGATTTGAGATTTGTTTAAGGTAGTTATATGCTAGTTGTGATTAATTAACTGAATATTGTTTAAGGTGGTTATATGCTAGTTGTGATTAGTTGCTAGTTGATTATATTAGCTACATTATGATCACCATATAAATGATCATGCATTTTTCCCTAAAAAAATGATCATACATTCATTGCAATCATCTTCTTCATTCTATTTTATTATAAAAAATAACACCCTTTAACTAACAAAGATTTGCTGTTTTATCCAACAAAAAATAAAATAAAAATCTAAAATTTGGTTATCTAAAGGATGTTGTTTTATACACTATATTATGTGATTTTCTATTAGTTTTGGTTATCAATAGTACTTAAATTTACGTCAAAAAATAGTACTTAAATTATAATACTAAAATTTTGGATAAAAAAATAATTTAGGAAGATAATTAATAATATGAAATAAAAAATCCCAATGAATTTTGAAATATATTGAGTAAACATCATGTAATCATCTGATTTTAGATGGTTTTGGTTGGCAACTTTACTGAAATTAAATAGAAGACTAATTACGGATCTTTATTTTATTGTATAGTTTATTATAAATTTAATTTATATATTTTTTGCTTTAAATAGTTTATACTCTTCGCCGTTAAAAAATAGTTTATATTATTCATAGAAAAATTCATATATTTTTTTTGACAGACGAAAAATTCATAGTTGTAGTTTATGAAGTTTTTGAATTATATATTTATTATTTGTGTTAATTTATAACATAAAATTATGATGCTGACAAATATTAATATAAAAAAATACCTTTACTGTGAAATGAAAGAACAGTAAAAATAAACCGCGCAATTGAACTCAAATGGTTAATAAACTTTAATAAATGACAAATTGTTCAGAAGAATTTTAGTTTGATTCCTCGGTGAAACAATTTTTGACTAAGTTTTACTTACCTCTAGATCGCACTACTAGAAAACTCGCTTTTTGCGACAGAAATTTGTGAGGGGATAAATTCCGTCGCAAATTGTGACGGATTTTGTGAGGGTTATTGTTAAGATATAAATAGTGACAGATTTTAAGCTTTTTGCTCGTCGCTAAGTATACAGACAAGGCCATTTACCACCACGCGATGTTGACTTTTTTGTTATTTGATTCAATTTGTTTTATTTAGTATGTTATAATAGATTTTTTGTTGAAAATCTTTCATTTTCTTCCATTGACAAACGCCGTGAAACCCAAACCTCTTTCCACTATCAACATATACTTCCAGTATGATTCTCATACCCTTTTCCATTAATCCAATCACCGTAATCACCGCATCCGTCGTGATTCTCATACCCTTTTCCATTAGAGCAAGACTCAAACAATGACCACAAAATGATCAGATTCTTTATCATAATCATCATCATCACCATCATCGCGAGCTTGAAATTGCAACTCGTCATGTTAAAAAGCCACTTATTAAAAATGTTTATAATAATAACCTATTCCCTAATTCTCCTACTTGTTGATAATTTGTGACGGAAATTGGGGTTTTAAATCTCCGTATTATGCGAGGCTTAGCGTCGGATTTTTTCGGTTTACGACTGATATAAAACTGTCGCAACTTGTGACGGAAATGATAATACATCACCAGTGGTTTCCGACGCCCAGTATTATGACGGATTTCGGGAGCATCGTAAAATCCGTCAGAAAATCGTTTGCGACGGATTTTAACCCATTTTGCGACGAATTTCTACCATTACTAAAACAAATTTTCTAGTAGTGATCAAACTCCGCCAAAAAGAAAGAACAATAAAAATAATAGAATTCTAAACCCAAAAAAAAAAACTGACCAAAATACTTAGGGTGTGTTTGGTAAAAATAAGCTATAAGCTAGCTGATAGCTGATGACTGATAGCTGATAGCTTATACCTGAAAAGCTCGCTTATTAAAATTAATGTGTTTGGTAAAATTAGTTGTTGAAGTGACTGATAAATATAAAATGACATAAAAGTACATATATATTTTATTTATTATTTTGTTTATAAACAATTTTACTTAATATATTTATTTTTAAATATTTTAATTAATTTCATCTTTAAAATGGTAAATGTGGTATATAAATTAAATTGTGATTTTTTGTGTAATCAAACGTTTTAACTTTGATATAATATATATTTTAAAAAAAATTTATATAATATATCTTTTTATTTTTTGAAAATTATATAGTTTTATTTGAAATTATAAATAATATATAAACTAATAGAATGTAAGAGGATCTATATATAAAAGGAAAAAAAGAAAGTGTTTGGTTGTTCAGCAAACCGGAAAAGAAAAATAAATTGGCAGTTACTTTGATAACTTGGGTTTAGTGGTCATTTGTTTAAAAAATAATAAAATAAAAATAAAGGTTAAAAATGGAAGAAAATGTCAAAAGCTATAAGCTATAAGCTCAAAAGCTACTTGAAATAGCATCCGGAAAAAAGCTATAAGCTAATGAAAAAAGTTTGTTACCAAACACATCTAATTTTATCAAGCAAGCTTATAAGCTAATCTAAAAAGCTATAAGCTAGCTTATTGGTGTTACCAAACACACCCTTAAAGTAAAAAGAAAACGAAGATGTAAAATGGACAAAACGTATGATTCCCTCAAGTAAAGACAAATTGGATTCCTTATATAATATTACGTTAAAACACAATGCACAACGGAACAAATTTTTTTCGACATAAACCAAGTGATTAAACTTAAATGGTTAATGAATTCTCATTAGGACGAAACGTTTGAGAGAACCGAGTTCGATTCTTGGTAGAAATAATTTTTGACTAAATTTACTTATCTTTTAGCCGAACTCTAGATTAATAAGGTCTCTTCTACTAAAAACCAGAAGGTTAGTAACACCAAAAAAAATTATTCGACATACGTATGTAGAATAAAAACAATTGATTTTAATTATACATTCCCTTGATCTAGCTACACAAAACTAATAAAAAAACATGGAGAAATAAATAACCAAAACTGTCGATAGAAGTTTTCCAATTTTTTTAGGGTTAACCGCCAAGGTTGTGACTAAATTGGTAAAGTTTATTGGCATGCATGGTTTATTTGTTTTAAATATGATGGCCTAATTAAATTGACGATTTTATTTATTTTTTAATAAAAATTGACGATTTTAATTAGTTGTTTTAATACAAAAATACCAATATATTTATGGATCAAGACCTTCATTTGTTTTTGAAAGAATGGATCAAACCAATCATGATGATGCGATTATTTGATTATTTTATTGAAAGGATATGAATATTTGATTTGATATATATATATATATATATATATATATAATTTAAAAATCAATGTTTACTCTTTCAAAAAGAAAAATTAATGTTCACATATATGTGTTAAACCCACCTTAATTTTTCATTAGTGTATTTTTTCTTCATATAATCTATTTTTTCAATAGAGGTAATTTTACTTGAGACATATCAACCTATGTTGACATATCAATGTTCCCATATATGTGTTAAAACCCACCTTAATTTTTTTCTTTAAAAAAACCTATATTAGTCGCTAACAATCACTCATATTTTTATAAGATTTTTAAAGAGTGAAAATCTCTTAATATTTAATTCCAAATTTTTCAACTTTTCCAATCTCATATATACTCCATCTGTTTCAAATTATCAGTCGTTTTGGAATTTTTTTTGTCTAAAATCATAAGTCGTTTTATATTACAAATGCAACATTTATGTTACTTTTTAAATTATACCCTCAACTATTTATGATCATCTAATATTTCATGTAACATCCCGCCTAAGACTCGAATATTTATTAATATTTAGACGATGTATCAGAAATGTTTTTAAGCAAAGGGCAATTTGGTAAATTGTCAGTTAATGGGTTTGTTTACTTGGCAAGTGTAATATCTCGCTCAGATGTAATGGTTAACAGTGTCGGAAACTTACGGAACAAGCATGACAATTTAGTAATTGAGAGGAATGGCAATTATGTAAATATTTTGAAAAGGGATGATTGTTAGAATGGAAGCAAGATATTTATCTTGCTATCTTTCCCATTCTTTTTATTACCTCCCAAATCAGCTCTCTTCCTCTCCCTTTTCTCTCTACTCTCACGCCTCCTCTCCCTCATCTTCCTCTCCATCAATTCAACATCTCTTAAAGGAAAATTCTTGGGAGAAACCTTGCTAGCAAGTTGTGTGGAAAGCTAGTACAAGAGAAAGGAAAGAAGAACAAGAAAGTATCAAGAGAAGAGCTAGAGCTTTGGTTCTCAAGCTTGGGTTTGGTGATTAGAGTCATGGCAAGGAGCAAAGCTAGCAATCAAGGTGAGTTCCCTAGGGGTTATAGAACCCACTTTGATGAATAATCTTGAGTATTTAGCTCTTGAGCAAAGTTTACAATTTTAGTACCCTAATTCTATGTTATGAGTAATCCTTGATCATTACATGTTGTAATATGTTAATATGCATTAAAAATGATCCTTTAAAGTTGTATGATGCTTGGGCATGATTGGATAGACCAAAAATGGTGGAAAACATGTTTTGAACTAGCCCTATGCTGTCCAACTGCAGGTAAAATCGTGTCACGATTTTACCAGCGTGTCACGATTTTACAGGCAGAAACCAACACGATTTCTGGGTATGAAATCGTGACACGATTGCCAAATCGTGTCACGATTGCCCAATCGTGTCACGATTTTGAAGGGGACAGGATTATGTTGTTTTTCAATTTTACTTGCACCGTTTCGGCTATCCAATACTGCTTCGGGCTCAAGGACCAACATGTAATGGTTGAGCATTGCTATTAAGCATCTAAAGACCTATCCTTGGGAATGTTTAGATCATTATTATAGATTGAGGATAGGCACATTAGTGAGAGAAAGGATGCCTTAATCCACAAGTATCATAGAGAGGTATAAGACCTAGTATTGAGTTTATCCCTTACTAGGCAATTCTCAAACACTCAATGAAGTACAAGTAAGTCAAGAATGTTATAGTATTCAAGTTTAGAAACCTACTATAGGTTAAAGAGATTTAAGATGGTACTTATCATGTGCTAAGCACAAGAATGATATATGTTTACAGTTAAGAACCTCTAATAGGTTAAGCTTTAAGAATGCATTAGATATGCACAAGGAATATGAAACGTAATAGATATGTTTATGAATTTAAGTTAAGAATCTAATGATAAAGAATATGATAACGTGTTCATCAGACTCCGGGATACGCCGGATGGGATTTCTCCGAAAGGGCTATCCACACGTAATTTATAAGACGATGTTAAACGTGTTCATCAGACTCCGGGTTTCGCCGGATGAGACTCTTCCGAGAGGATTGTCCACACGTATGTTAAAAGATTTAACCATGTCCATCAGGCTCCGGGATTCGCCGGATGGGACTTCTCCGAGAGGGTTGTCTACATGCAAGTTGTGTCCAGCAGGCTCCGGATTATGCCGGATGGGGCTTCACCGAGAGGGTTGCCTACACAAAGATAAGAGGAGTCCGGTGTTAGCCTGATATGATAGGAATTTCACCGGTATGATGGGAGATGTACTTCGGGGTTACTCCACCCGGATGCACTCCGTAAAACGAACCAAGATAATGATTGTTTGTTCAACCCTAACTTCTAACTTAACGTGATATGAAAAGATGATACGAATATGAAATGAATATGTATATTTTTATATGTAATACGAGACATGATGATTAGTTCCTAGTGAACGAGATGTGATCATAGGATGTCCCCAAGATCACTACGTATAAGACTAAGATAAGTATAGAGTATGAAATGCATAAGAGTATGTAAATGACAGGTATAAGAAAGATAAAGACATGACGCGATCCTAGGTTTCCCCTTGATCGCGATAAATGTAAAGAATGACAGCGATCGTAGGTATCCCCAAGATCGCTAAGAGTAGGCACGGCGACCCTAGGTTTCCCCCGTGGTTGCCAACAGTAGGTTGGGTTGGAGCTCACTGAGACATTATGTCTCACCCCAATCCTTCTGGTGCAGGTTCATAGGTTAGCAAGAGATGTTCATGAAGATCTTCAGGATGGCGCTGGATGGAGTGCAGATGCTCGTCATGGCAAGCTCAGGAGGTTGACAGATTTTATATGTATATGAACATGTATTATATGATATTTGGATATTTATGTAAACGAGCAAATTGTACTCATTCAGTGGTTTGTATATATATTAATTATTGTAAATTTTAATGTATCCGATATCAGATTAATACGCATGCTAAATATTCTAGATAATTTAGTATGGGTGTTACATTTCAATTCCTTAATTTACCTTTCTCATATCATAAATGAAGAATAATTTTATAAAATAACTCATAATTTCTTTTTATCGTATACAATTAATTACATTTCTTAATTTGTGTGAAATGACTAAAATGATTTATAATTTAGGACGAAGAAAGTACTTCTGATTAGCTTAAATTTTTTAAGAGAATGTTATGGGGATCGAGGTTTTTGTTGTGGAACAAGCGGCCCTAAGTGTCAACATGCTTTCATATCATTTGCGTTTAACACTTTTACAATCTAGGACGAAGAAAACATGTTCTAACAATCAACATGTTTTCATATCATTTGTGTTTGACCCTTTTAGCTTTGTAGCACCAGAGACTATTGACCTTTTACCAAGAGTTCATAGGATCATGCATAACAATGTGGTGTCACCTAGGATCTTGCATAACAATGTGTTGACCGTTTAAGGTTTGTGTACAATTTTTAAGAAAATGATTAATTGTGTTGATTTCAATGGTAAAATTTGTAACACCCATACTAAATTATCTAGAATATTTAGCATGTGTATTATTCTGATATCGGATACATTAAAATTTTCAATAATAATATTACAAACAATACAACTGAATGAGTACATTTGGCTCGTCTATACAGTTATCCAAATATCATAAAATACACTTTCATATACGCATATAATCTGACAACCTCCTAAGCGTGTCCATGACGAGCAACTGCACTCCATCCAGCGTCTTCCTGAAGATCTTCATCTGAAAAATCTCTTGCTAACCTGTAAACCTGCACCAGAAGGATTGGGATGAGACATAATGTCTCAGTGAGCTCCAGCCCAACCTACTGTTGGCAACCACGGGGGAAACCTAGGGTCGCCGTGCCTACTCTTGGCAATCTTGGGGATACCTACGATCGCCGTCATTCTCTACATATTTCGCGATCAAGGGGAAACCTAGGATCGCTACATGTCTTAATCATATGCTTATCATATTCTAACTTTAGCTTAAACTTATACTTAATGATCTGGGGACATCCTATGATCACTTTCTTTCTCTGCTAACTAATCATAATATTCTCATAATAATTTCATAAGTATTAATATACATCATTCTTAATTACAAGTTAGTAAGTCAGCGTTGAACAAACAATAATTATCTTGGTTCATTTTACGGAGTGCATCCGGGTGGAGTAACCCCGAAGTACATCTCCCATCATACCGGTGAAACTCCTATCATATCAGGCTAACACCGGACTCCTCTTATCGTTGTGTGGACAACTCTCTCGATGAAGTCCCATCAGACGAATCCCGGAGTCTGCTGAGCACAACTTAACTTTGCATGTAGACAACCCTCTCGGAGAAGTCCCATCCGGCGTATCCCGGAGTCTGCTGAACATGCTTAATCTTTTAACATACGTACGTGGACAATCCTCTCGGAGAAGTCCCACCCGACGTATCCCGGAGCCTGCTGGACACGTTTAACATAGTCTTATATCTTACGTGTGGATAGCCCTTTCGGAGAAATCCCATCCGGCATAATCCGGAGTCTGATGAACACGTTTAATCTTTATCATTAAATTCTTAACTTGAGTTCATATGTATATATAATTTGTTCATATTCTTGTGCATATCTAATGCATTCTTTAAGTAATCATTTTGAGTGCTTAACCTATAAAAGGTTCTAAACTTGAATACTGTATCATTCTTGCACTTGTATATACTTAAGTGTGTGCATAAAATTGCTTAGTAAGGGATAAACCCAAAACTAGCTCCTTAACCTCTCCATGTCAACTTATGGATTAAGGTATCCATCTCTCAATATTGTACCTTTCCTCATCCTATATTGCTCTATACATTCTCTAAAGGACATGAAATTCGGTGGCCGATTTTGTCAATTCGGTGGCCGATTTTTGTCGAAGCCAAAAAAGAAGATTGAGCAGCCAAATTCGGTGGCCGAATTTGGGCATTCGGTGGCCGAATTAGACAGCATAGAGCAAGCTCAAAACGTGATTTTCACCCTTCTTGGCTAATCTAATCATACCCAGGCATCATAACATCTTAAGGGAATAATTTCTATTGCATATTGACAGTTTATAACAAGATTAACTAAGGAATTGGCAAACATAAGGAATTAGGGCATTAATTATAACTTTACTCAATACACAAAATATTCAACAAAACTCACAAAGTGGGTTCTAAAACCCCTAGGGAGCTCACCTTGATTGCTAGCTCTGATCCTTGCCAAGCTTCCAATCACCAAACCCTAGCTTGATTCCTCATCATTCCTTGATTTCCTTCCTTTCTTGTTTTTCCTTTGCTCCCCAAATACTCAAGGATCACCCAATTGTGCTTGCATAAAGATTGAGAGGTGAAAGATTAAGTTTGATGATTTAATGGAGAAAAGGGAGAAGATGGTGTGAGAGAAGAGTAGAGAGAAGGGAGAGGATGATGCTAGAGAGAGAAAGAAGGATGAAAAATGAAGAATCAATGGCTTTTGCCATATATAAAATCCCATGAGTGGTAATTACCGAATTGCCCTTCGTTAAAGTTTCTCTGATACGTCGTCTTACCACTGATAAATACTTGGGTCTGAAGCGGGATCTTACAATCCACCTCCCTTAAAGAAATTTCGTCCTCGAAATTTAGAATCCTCTGGAAATTACAAATATATGTATAAACATATCTTTCACATTCCTTCCTCTACTAGTCAAATCTCCATTTAACTTGCTTATCGGAATTCCAATTCTATAAGTCGAAAATACTCGACAACCTTTCCCTCAATAGAGAGGCCTGTTATATATTACATAATTCTTACGTAGCAGGGTGTGCGGTTGTTTGAACCAATCTACCCGACTCACTTAGCTATGCCTCCTGTACATACACTTCTTGCAAAAAAAACAAATTGAAGTTATTAAGTCCTAGACACTCATTCTGAACTTCATAAATTTTCTTCATAGTCTGCGAAATCTTACTTTGACGACATTGGGTCGCTCTTATTATCCTCAAACAATTCCATTGAATTCTTATATTCGACTTTTACCTCGTATGACGGTATCTTACATATAGGCCTATGTCATGCATTTCCATATAGAATCATCTTTACACCATAAACATCTGATATTGTGCACACACAAGCAAATGCAAGAATTATTCCAACTTCGTTTAATATTCAAAACACAAGCAGGAGGCCTCACTTCTAGTGCTTGTTCCTTCCTTTCCGACATCCCGATGTGTTACTCATCACAAACCTAATCATTACTTCCACTATGGAATTCTCAAGAGCTCGCGGAACTTTTACAAATTACTCGTGCTCCGCTTCAGTTAGTATACAACATCAACGCACATCTTATTAACTTAGGAATTCATTCTTCATACTGGGAGTTTGCTAATCTCTCTTCGTTCTTGTCACTATTTATTCTCGAATTCTCGTCGTAGCATAAATATTTGCTATACTGATAAATCCAAAACTCATAGGAGTTTAGCACAAGTGATGAGTGGTATGATCCGTCTCACAAATCATCATATAGTACAATTCATAGCACTTAGTTCGCATACAAGATCGAGTACATGTACACTACTAACGGGTACATAGTACATCACATCATCCTTGTCCGACTAACGGGACATCATTCTTAATCTTAACATATTTGAGACATTACCACATCAATTGGAAGTCTTTTCTTACTCTTAACTCATTTGGTAACATCCGGGATTTGCCTTTCAACTGGCTTGCCAGGTTTGCCCCGCCAATGTTACTCAAGTTTAATGCTCGAGTATACATCAATCCATAACATAATTTATGGTTACATTCTATCGGCATCACAAACCTATTCCTCATTCTAGACGTCGAGCTCAAGATCCTTGTTTTCAATAGAAAACTCTACTTGATTGCTACCAAAAATAGCACACTTAGTCTTTAATCCTTTAGTCATAACCTGAAATTACGTGGCCCTTTGCTGTGGACTACGAGTGACTTTTAATCTGCATAAAAGTTCTCCTTCCTTTACTGGTGAACATTAAGTTCAAGACTTTCCGAAATCTTCAGCTAAGATAGGTTAACATGACATGGGTACAACATGAAATTAAACTCATTCGCCACTGCATTGTCGTTTCTGATCACCGCTTCAAATTCACAAATTCCATCTTGGAAGTACAATATGTATTGATGTTGTTTCATGCTTAATTTTCCTTTAAACTAAACTTACCCTTCAAGTATACTTGAAGTTACTGAGCTAGAATATCTGGATTACCATACTGGCGGCGACTTTAATGACTTTAAACTTATTGTGGTAGGAACACCTCCTTCTTGTTTCTTACAACATATTCTTAAACTATTTCGATATTCCTTTTCTCGTGGGTTTCGAGGTTTGAAGTATCCCTCATCTTAACTTCCAAAAATTTCTATTAGAACTGGTGATATGTTCAAGTCGTCTCTACTTACTATTATTCCGTATTATAAGAATTAGGCACTTAACATCTTCTCCTTCTCTAAGCTTCAGCTTAGCATTGTTCATTAATTCATTCTTGGATTACTACTCCGCTGCGCAACTCTGATCCTTAACAACTCAAGTTAGAATAGGAGCAATACACCACTATTGCCAAATAAATTTTCCTTGACCAATCTTTTTACTTAGTAACTTGTAGCTATCATAACAAAATCATCTGACGTTATTGTTTCCCCAATGGCTTAAACTATCTGCTTAACTTACGTATTGGTCACCATCTGACTTTGTGTTTCCTTTCGGACATAAACCATATACTTACTTTCACAATAATACGCCAAAACCTGTAAACGGTTTTCAGCAACTATTACGAGCCTAACAATGCTCCTGTCAAATGGCTTATACTCTGGTTCCAACTTTACTCACCATATCTTGAATTCTGTAACCATCTGTTGGTAAGCCCTTCATGTATAATCATTAAACATTGCGGAAATCCGATTGAAAACATGCTTAAGGCAACTTAAATTCACACACAATCACTTGTGGCAACTTCTAAAAACAACCTATGGTTTCTGGTGGTTCACATCTTTCATACACTGAATCCACTGGGGTTTGAGTCTCGTTACTAGTCGTTCTATCTTTATCCGCAAGGATTTCATTCTTATACTCTTTTCTGAGACAACTTCGGTCTCTATTATCTTACCACATCTCTTAGGTTACCCCTCGAGTCTCTACGGAACAATCCGTCTTAAAGAAAATTCAACTCTTACAGGTTCTCTTGAACGCCCAAACATAGGTTACGTCTCTTCGAGTGCCCGATTAATCGATCTTAAACTTTCGCACATTATCATAATCTATTGGATTCCTCCAGTAACTTGTTACCGTATTCACAATTCAAATCTTGTTCTTAACATCTGAATAATCCTACCTGCAGTTAAACAATCCGAAATCTATACCTTATTACCGCCCTCGGAAACTTATCGACACGAGGTGATCTCTTTCAGCTTCTATAATATTTGGGGAAGGAACCTCTTCGGTTGAGAACATATAACTCCTTAACATTAACCTCAATCCTAACCTTTCATATTCAAGACGATCCTCCGTGTATTAAAATCTCAACATAATTTCTCGGCTGAAATTCAGATCATCCTTCAACACTAGTATATTATAATCTTGTGTTATCTTGAACTTGTCTTCTTCAACCAATCGAGGAAATTCAACATTGTTCATCCAATCAAGGGTGTTAACTTAATTCGTAGTCCAACTTTGTTCGTCCATCAGTTCACTAAATTCCAATGACTGACCATTCGATATCCACATCTCATTGAGTAAAATTCCAATTAAATTTAGCTTATTATCACCACTTATTCATCCATCTTGGTTCTTAGGTTGCCTATCATCTTCTCTTCTTAATTCCTAAATCTAGCTTTTATGGTTCGGGAGGTGCGGCTGATCTGATGGGGTTAATCTTACTTGCGATTCACGCTCAAAGACCACACTTGAGTGGTTAGTTTCATTTGTCCAGATGATTCGCTTAATCCATAATTAATTCTCTTAACTGTTTGGACATTAAAATCTCATCCGATTCGAGTTCGATTCTTCAACACTCTATCTTTGCTGGGAGTCTAGAGATTTCAAAACCGACCGATAATTCCTCATTTCAAGTCTCTAGGTTTGGTACTGCAATTCCTTAACTCTGTGCTCAAAATTGTTACTTAGTCCACACCTCACTTTAACTTCTCAGACTGCGGTTCCCGTCAAGGTTCCAAGTCATTCCTCAGAGTATCCCATGATTTCTTAATCCTTATGTCTTTTGCAGACGAGGCATCGTTCAACGACGCGTCCAACTGGGTTGAGGTGCTTCACCTTACTTTTAAAGATCTCTTTCGTTTTTGAAATCTTGCCACTAACAGGCTTCACTACCTCATGGTTGATGGCCACCATTTGGCATGAATACTTCTTCGCCAATTCCGTCTTAAAATTCTATCACCTTAATCTTCGCTCTTCATAAACTTCATTCCTCCTTGGTCACATTCAGCTCTCGGACATATATCCTAACTGTCATATACTAGATTGAGTTGATCAGGCTCAACTAGATGTGACATTTAGAACAACATCCGGAACCCAATGGTTCCACTACTTTATTGAATTTTTAATGACCCAAGGCACGGTCTGAATCGACCTGCTCTGATACCAATTGTAACACCCATACTAAATTATCTAGAAAATTTAGCATGTGTATTATTCTGATATCGGATACATTAAAATTTTCAATAATAATATTACAAACAATACAACTGAATGAGTACATTTGGCTCGTCTATACAGTTATCCAAATATCATAAAATACACTTTCATATACGCATATAATCTGACAACCTCCTGAGCGTGTCCATGACGAGCAACTGCACTCCATCTAGCGTCTTCCTGAAGATCTTCATCTGAAAAATCTCTTGCTAACCTGTAAACCTGCACCAGAAGGATTGGGATGAGACATAATGTCTCAGTGAGCTCCAGCCCAACCTACTGTTGGCAACCACGGGGGAAACCTAGGGTCGTCGTGCCTACTCTTGGCAATCTTGGGGATACCTACGATCGCCGTCATTCTCTACATATTTCGCGATCAAGGGGAAACCTAGGATCGCTACATGTCTTAATCATATGCTTATCATATTCTAACTTTAGCTTAAACTTATACTTAATGATCTGGGGACATCCTATGATCACTTTCTTTCTCTGCTAACTAATCATAACATTCTCATAATAATTTCATAAGTATTAATATACATCATTCTTAATTACAAGTTAGTAAGTCAGCGTTGAACAAACAATAATTATCTTGGTTCATTTTACGGAGTGCATCCGGGTGGAGTAACCCCGAAGTACATCTCCCATCATACCGGTGAAACTCCTATCATATCAGGCTAACACCGGACTCCTCTTATCGTTGTGTGGACAACTCTCTCGATGAAGTCCCATCAGACGAATCCCGGAGTCTGCTGAGCACAACTTAACTTTGCATGTAGACAACCCTCTCGGAGAAGTCCCATCCGGCGTATCCCGGAGTCTGCTGAACATGCTTAATCTTTTAACATACGTACGTGGACAATCCTCTCGGAGAAGTCCCACCCGACGTATCCCGGAGCCTGCTGGACACGTTTAACATAGTCTTATATCTTACGTGTGGATAGCCCTTTCGGAGAAATCCCATCCGGCATAATCCGGAGTCTGATGAACACGTTTAATCTTTATCATTAAATTCTTAACTTGAGTTCATATGTATATATAATTTGTTCATATTCTTGTGCATATCTAATGCATTCTTTAAGTAATCATTTTGAGTGCTTAACCTATAAAAGGTTCTAAACTTGAATACTGTATCATTCTTGGACTTGTATATACTTAAGTGTGTGCATAAAATTGCTTAGTAAGGGATAAACCCAAAACTAGCTCCTTAACCTCTCCATGTCAACTTATGGATTAAGGTATCCATCTCTCAATATTGTACTTTTCCTCATCCTATATTGCTCTATACATTCTCTAAAGGACATGAAATTCGGTGGCCGATTTTTGTCGAAGCCAAAAATGAAGATTGAGCAGCCAAATTCGGTGGCCGAATTTGGGCATTCGGTGGCCGAATTAGACAGCATAGAGCAAGCTCAAAACGTGATTTTCACCCTTCTTGGCTAATCTAATCATACCCAGGCATCATAACATCTTAAGGGAAGAATTTCTATTGCATATTGACAGTTTATAACAAGATTAACTAAGGAATTGGCAAACATAAGGAATTAGGGCATTAATTATAACTTTACTCAATACACAAAATATTCAACAAAACTCACAAAGTGTGTTCTAAAACCCCTAGGGAGCTCACCTTGATTGCTAGCTCTGATCCTTGTCAAGCTTCCAATCACCAAACCCTAGCTTGATTCCTCATCATTCCTTGATTTCCTTCCTTTCTTGTTTTTCCTTTGCTCCCCAAATACTCAAGGATCACCCAATTGTGCTTGCATAAAGATTGAGAGGTGAAAGATTAAGTTTGATGATTTAATGGAGAAAAGGGAGAAGATGGCGTGAGAGAAGAGTAGAGAGAAGGGAGAGGATGATGCTAGAGAGAGAAAGAAGGATGAAAAATGAAGAATTAATGGCTTTTGCCATATATAAAATCCCATGAGTGGTAATTACCGAATTGCCCTTCGTTAAAGTTTCTCTGATATGTCGTCTTACCACTGATAAATACTTGGGTCTGAAGCGGGATATTACAAAATTAGTATAATTTACTAAAATATCCTTATTAATTGTAGTTAGTGGAGTAATTAAGTTGGATGAAATTCAATAAATAAGGATATAATAGTGAAAAAAATAGGGTCTTGTTAACGAGTGCCTCCGGAGCACTCTTTAAGGATTCCAAAAGAAGAAATTTATTCTATAAAAAAGTCAAATATTTCAATTTTCGATGCATTGATTACATGAATTTTCAAAAAAAAAGTTATCATTTAAAGGTCTTAAAAAATGTCCCGGGGACACTCGTTAACATTTCCCAAAAAAATAAATGATGCATTGGTATTTGAAAGTGACAATTATGTCGAGACAGTGAAAAAAAAATGCTAAAAAGACAATTATTTTGAGACGGGGGAGTAACAAAAAAAATTATCTCTTGATTGATGTCGATAGAATTAATAATTTTTAAAAGTATCTGATCTGCCTTCAAAATGGTTGCTGACTGCTGATTGGTATTTGATGTCGTTGGCTGAGGGAAATGGAGTATTTGTTTCCTTGATCCTCTAAAAAAAATTAATTGTACCTTGACTGTATAATTTAGCTTAATAAGAAAATAGAGAACTGAAATAAAAGTGTATGCAATTTAATAAAAAATCGTATTATTCCATTTAATTTTATTAGGAATTGACACTAAATATGACTTTTATATAACCTACTAGGTATGCTCTGTTCGTATCTAAAAAAATTCTCAGGATCAACTTTGGTTTTCACACTAACTAATCTTTCAAAATTTTCTTTGAAATACTTGTTTCCATAAGTTCTCGCAACGTCAATTTTTGTTGCATTACTTGGATGATTAGCACCAATATCGACATCCCTATAATTCAGGAACGCCTCCCTTGGAGAATTTGAAACATAGGGCATCATGAATTCGTAAAACGACCTTGAAAATTTCACACGACGTTCAATAGCTCCTGGAGACTCCTCAAGCCAAATATTAGTGTATTGAATCAAGAACAAGTTTCCGGCTCTGTGAGGAAATGGCGTTTCTGATGGCAATATCTCTTCCATCCTTCCACCATAAGGATTCCATTGCATAGACAACGTCTCACCTTCAATCATCAATTTCCACATAGATTCAATAGCTTTTTTAGGAATTGGTTTCTTCACATAGTCCGATTGACCCTTGAGATAAATTGGTTTAGGATCTTTTGGTTCATCTAACAGTGCTTCAAGAGGAGTACCAATTGGCATATCATACCAAAAAAGAGTGGAATTAACCCAAGGCATTAAAAAACAATCACTTTTCTTTAAAGCCAATTGAGGGAAACTCTCATTCATCAACGGTAAAAGCCTTTCAATTGTTCCCAAAAATTGACCAATGAAACTAACTTGCACTATCTTTTTACCACTAATTGTAACAACATTATGTTGCACTCTAATAAAAATGTCTTTATGCAATTTTGGTGCAACTAATTGCCATTTGTAAAGAACATCAGTTGCCCCTTCATCCATATTTCTTTTGACATTGAAAACAGTAACTTGTGGAGTTACTTGAACCAGTTTAAGTTTCCATGAAAGAATAACACCAAAACTAGCACCACCACCACCCCTTATAGCCCAAAATAGATCTTCTCCCATTGACTTTCTATCGAGGATATTACCATTGACATCAACAATTTTTGCATCAATGATATTATCAATAGAAAGACCAAATTTTCTCATCAAATTACCATACCCACCACCAGAGAAATGGCCACCAGCACCTAGAGTAAAACAGACCCCAGATGGGAATGCAAGCGAATTATTTTTCTTTGAAATGGTATAATAAATCTTACCAACTGTTGCACCAGCTTCAACCCATGTCGTTTCATCTTGTAAATTGACATCAACTGAATTGAGGTGAAGCAGGTCAACTATAACAAAAGGCACGTCTGATAAGTACGAGAAGCCTTCATAGTCGTGGCCACCACTTCTGATTCTTATTTGAATGTTGTTGCTTTTGGCACATTTAACTGTTGTTTGGACATGAGAACCATCTTTTGGAGTTATAATTGCCAAAGGTTTTGGTTTTGATGCTGTTTTAAATCTCTTGTTATGTATTTTCATGTTTAGGATGGTTGAAAATGAGGGGTTGTTTGGAGTGTAAATAATGTCAGAGGCCGTTGAATTTAAAGATTGAGAATAATGAGCAAGACAATTGAGAAAATTTTGAGTGGGTGATTGTGATGCTGTTGTTGAAATAGACATGAAAATCGTTAAGGTTGTCAAGAGAAAAAACAACGTCCCCATTGTTTCCATGGTACTAATAAAAACGTGGTTTGTTACTTGGTTGTGCATCTGATTGTTGCGCTCTATATATACTGATGTATCATCTACTTTTTTAAGTGAGGGTCTTAGTAATTATCTTCTGTGTCATTTAATGAAGAAAGATAAATTAATATTAATTTACATTCGAGTCTTTCTTTCCTTTTTTTTTGGACTCAAAAGATGGGAAAATTATATAGTCTAGTCTAGTCTTTGTGAAGGGAGAAATTTCATTAAATGGAAATAAAATTGATACATAATAAATATAGTCAAAACAATTCAGTTTTTTTATCAAACAGATACTAAATTTTGTTTGTTTTTTTTAAGAGTTTTTTTTTGGTTACAAGGCTAAAGAGAAAACAAAGAAAAACCACAAAACAGAAAAAGAAAAAGCTTCCAAGAAGCTAACTACTCCCGAAGGTAAAAAATGCCAACGGCATCGCTTCGAAGAAGGTTCATGAGGCCAGCAGGGGGAGAGACATGAAGAGCAACCATCATCAGATGAAGCTCCAAGCTTAGCCATAAAATCTGCAGACCGGTTCTCCTCTCTAAGAGTGTGAGAACCGTAATATTACTTTGAAGAGTTTGTGAATATGGAGAAACTGCATTAAAAAGAAATGAAAAGAATATATAAATGTAGTCAACACCTTTTCAGATTTTTTTACTAAACAGTTACTAAATTTTGAATGGAGAAATTGAATTAAATGGAAATGAAAATAATATATAAGTACAGTTAACCATAGTTTAGTTTTTTTAACAAACAAATAATATATACTATTTTTTAAGAGTTTGAAACTATTTGTGTAAAAAAAAGGGTTTGTAACTAATAAATTTGATTACATTTTTAGTCCCTGTATTTTGAAGAGGTTTAACATGAATTTAAAAATCCTCTAAAAAACATGAATTTCAAAATGTAACAATAAAGCATTAAATAAGTTATTTCACTCAATAAAAACAACTAAATGTCAAATATAAAACCCATTCCCTTGGTTTTTGCCTAGTTCCCCAAGATGAATGTTTTCTATATTAATTTTATGAGATTTGTTATTTGAACAAACATTTAGTTAACAACTTATTTGACAACCATAATATACAAAGAAAAAGTAGGTATTGACACGAAAATCAAAGCAGTAGAGAGATAAAGTAAAAACATAATGTGAATATGAGAGAGAAAGTTGTCATATAAGTTGTTAGAAAATGATTGTACAAATATCATTTCTCTAATTTTTTTTTTTGTAAAATCATTAGGGTTCTTCAAAAGATAGGTGGTGGTTTTGGAAAACATAGTTGGAAATGTCATAGTCATGTGATGTTTTTCACTCTAACTTTTATTTGTATGGGCATCGGCTAACCGACTCTTGGTTTCTGAGGTGAACTGTGTATTTGACTTTTTGTGGAGCTCTGGGTTGGCACACCTTGTGCTAATTTAGAGACTCCTCATCTTTTAATATATATCCCATTTTTGCTTGTTCAAAAAAAAAACTTTTATTTTTTAAAAAACTTTTAAAATATAAAATCCTCAATATCAAACATGTAATCAATCCTTTCCAATGATAATAATAAATAAAAATTTAAAATGGAGACTATAACACCAGCCCAAAATTTATAAATTTTAAGGAGGAAATATATTAAGTCGAAAACATGCAATATGGTTCAAAATTCTTTTTTTTTTTACTAAAACATGGGAAGACACCCCACTTCTCCATATTTAAAATATGTGAGCTCTAGTCACTTGGCTACTTGACCAAAAAAAAGGGGAAGACACAATTGTCAATAGAGATACACATAAAAGGACTTTGTCAACGAATCATGCATGTCAAAAAGAGGAGACTGAAGCCAAATGTGGGGCGTCTTGATCCCACTAACAAGGGAGTTATCATGCATCATAGGCCGCATCATTTGGCTAATAGGAAATAGAAACACTATAAATACTATGTACATATATTGTAATTAACACATCCAATCAAAACAAACAAGTTTTTTGTTTTTTTGCAATTTTTATCCCTATACCTTTTTGCTTTTATTTATGCATTAATAAGTTTAGCCTAAACCCAAAAATAATTGCACCTAACACTCTACTAGAGAAGTTAGGAAACCCATAATTGAGAAACATAGTTCTTTCCTCAACGTTAATCGCTTGAATCGAAGGGAATCACAATTAAGAAAACTCAGCTGACCTCGACTAATTTTAGCCTCCATCAACAAAACTGTTGCTTTATAGAATTGGATTCGAACTCATGACCTCTGATTAAATTGAAAGAAATCTCTTATCATCTTATCTAAGTGTTCTTGGGTACAATCAATTTAATTTAATACACATAATAATAGTTTATAAATTTATTAGATCAATATACCTATTGATAATCCTTCATAACAGTTATTAGGTCTAACAACACCTAAACCAAATTTTTTTCCACTACAAGAAATTTAGAATTTTGCAACACCTACTCTGCGACCCTTGTATCAAAACTGTCGCAAAGTATACCTTTGCGACAGTTATTGCGACCTTTATGCCCAACTGTCGCAGATTTTAAGCCAAAAAATTTCAACGCGTTCTCATTTTCACAAAAATTCATTTTCCCCAAATATTTCCGTCCCTCCCGCTTTCTCAATATCAATATTCCTCCCACACTCCAAAATCTTAAAACCTAATTTTATTCCTCAATCTCACTTACCTTCAATCTCACGGCCAATCTCACTCTCACCGTCACTCACCTCAATCTTAAATCTAGGTTCCCTCAATCTATCTCTCAATCGATGAAGCCTCATCGTCAATCTGACTCTCTCACTGCCACCCTCGCCTATCACCACCCAGCCGTTCGTTTCACCCTCGCGTAACACTCTCAATCGCAGAACTTCAATCAACTTCCATTTTTACTGGTTAGTTTCTGTAACACCCATACTAATTTATCTAGAATATTTAGCATGCGTATTAATCTGATATTGGGTACATTAAAATTTTCAATAATAAATACAATATAAAACTACTGAATGAGTACAAATAGCTCGTTTATACAAATATCCAAATATCATTACAATTACATTCTCATATACATAGATAATCTGTCAACCTCCTGAGCTTGACCTTGACGAGCATCTGCACTCCATCCAGCATCTTCCTGAAGATCTTCATCTGTAAACCACTTGGCTACCTGAGAACCTGCACCAGAAGGATAAGGATGAGACATAATGTCTCAGTGAGCTCCTACCCTACCTACTGTTGGCAACCACAGGGAACCTAGGGTCGCCGTGCCTACCTCGGCAATCTTGGGGATACCTATGATCGCCAAGTCTTATCCTTACCCATAGAGGGTTACCTGACTGTTCCTGCTGAACTGTGTAGTCATAAACTGGACTACTTCCTACTAAACTAGTGATCAAGGGGAAACCTAGGATCACTGTATGAATCTGATACTGAATAGTCCTGAGATCTAGACTATATCCTGATAACTGGGTGATCGAGGGGAAACCTAGGATCACCACCTGATAACTGATACCTGATACTTTTCTGATAACTATTCTCTGTCTGATAACATATTAAAATATTAACTGATAAATGTCTTTATGTTAGCTGTTAGCGTTGAACAAACAATATTATCTGGGTTCATTTTACGGAATGCCCCCGGGTGGAGTAACCCCGAAACACATTCCCCTGATAACCGGTGAAAATTCCTATCATATCAGGCTAACACCGGACTCCTCTTGTCGTCGTGCGGTCATCCTTGCGGAATAACACGTCCCACTGGCGTGAACCTCCTGTGTCCCACTGGCGTGAACAACAGAAGACACGATTTAACTTACGCGTATACCCCCCCGTGTCCCACTGGCGTGAACGACGGAAGACGCGAATAAATGTACTTTCTTATTAATCTTAACTTATACATGAACCTTTCGTGTCCCACTGGCGTGAACGACGAAAGTCACGGCTTAACATTAGTCTTAACTGATGCGTATACCTCCCGTGTCCCACTGGCGTGAACGACGGAAGACGCAAATAAATGTTCTTTAATCTTATGCATGAACCTTTCATGTTCCACTGGCGTGAACGATGAAAGTCACGACTTAATGGTAATAATCTTAGTCTTTTCTCTACGTGCACCATTCGTGTCTATTGCATATCTGATGCATTCTTGAATGCTTAACCTATTAAAGGTTCTTAACTATGACTATAGTTCCATTCTTGTGCTCAATACATGATGAATTTCATTCTAAATCTCTTTAACCTATAAAGGTTCTAAACTTAGCTAATGCTTCATTCTTAAACTTGCATAAACCAAAAGGTGTGTATGAGAATGTTTAATGAGGAATAAACCTATTACTAACTCTTTTGCTTCTCTATATGTCTTAGGAAAACAAGTATTCATCTCCCCTTACCATCCCTATTCCTCTTCCTACCTTAACTTATGCATAACTTCAAGGGCATAAAATCTGGTGGCATTAAAATCGGGGGCCGAAAAATGCCGTGACCCCCATGGAAGCCCAGCCACAAAATCGGTGGCCGATGGTATAAAATCGGTGGCCGATTACAGCTCCTGCAGAGTTCATTTTCTTGCCTTCTAGGCTAACCCAATCCCATACAAACATCCAAACAGCTTATAGGAAATAATTCCAAGACATAATGGTAGATAATAACTTAGTTTAATAAGGAATTAGCATCCAAAGGATATAGAGCATAATTTCTAAACTTTAAACTCAACTTGTAAAAATGAATTGAACCTACTCAAACGGGTTATAAACCCTGTGGAACTCACCTTGATTTAGCTAGCTTTCTTCCTTGCCAAGCCCTCCTTCAAATCCTAGCTTGATCTCTCCCAAAACCCTAGCTTCCAATTCCTTTCCTTTCTCTTGTTTTCTTGACCTCCAATGGCTTAAGTGTTCCCAAAATTGGTACTTGCCCACAAACATGTCCTTATGCAAAGAGGATTAATGAAGATTGAAGTGAGGAGGGGAGGGGATGGCGTGAGAGAAGAGTAGAGAGAGAAGGGAGAGGATGACGATAGAAGGAGAAAGAAGAATGTAGAATGAAGTAGAAATATGACTTTTGTCATATTTATAACCCATGAGTGGTAATTTACCAAAATGCCACTCCTTATGATATGTCTCTGATACGTCGTCTCGACATTTATAAATATTCGAGTCATGAGCGGGATATTACAATCTACCCCCCTTAAAGAAATTTTGTCCTCGAAATTTAGAATTCGCTTGATATCACATATTAAAAGATCCTTAATACTTCTTTCCCTATTAGTCAATTCTCTACTCAACTTGCTTATCGGAATCCCATGGTTTTCTAACTCCGTAAGTCGAAAATACTCGACAATCTTTTCTTTAACTGAAAGGCTTGGTATACATTACATAATCCTTACGTAGTGGGATGTGGTTATCAGAACCAATCTTCCCAACTCACTTAACTATGTCTCTTATACATACACTTCTTGCAAACCAACTTAAGGTCACTAATTCTCAAATACTTTACTGGATAATCTTATCCTCCTCAAATATTTTCACTTTTAAGGGGTTCACTGCACTGCACCTAATTCCCATGAATTATTATCTTTAACTTTCGTCTCATACGACGACAACTTATTTATAGACTTATATCACCATTCCATATAGAATCATCCTTACGCTGAAAACATCTGATATTATACCCGCACATACAAATGTAAGAAGTATTCTAACTTCGTTTTAATGTTCCAAGTATAAGCAGGAGGTTTCACCTCTAACACCTGCTCCTTTCTTTCTAACATCCTAATGTGCTTTTTATCGCAATCATAATCATTACCTACCTCGAGTTCTAGCCGTAGCGTAAATATTTTTGCGTCGATAGTCCATGACTCATAGGAGTCTAGCCCAAGTGATGATTGGTATAAGTCGTCTTACATTTTATCACATAGTATAATTCATAGCATATAGTTTGCATATATAAGCGAGCACGTGTACACTACTGACGGGTACACAATACATCACCTCATCTTTGTCCGACTAACGGGACATCATTCTTAATCTTAACATATTTGAGACATTACCACATCAATTGGGAATCTTTCTTACTCTTAACTCATCTTGTAACATCCGGGATTTGCCTTTCAACTGGCTCGCCTGGTTTGCCCCGCCAATGTTACTCGTATTTATCTCTTGAGTATACATCAACCCGTAAATTATTGTTACATTCTATCGGCATCGCAAACTTATTTTCTCATTCTGGACGCCGAATTTCAAGATCCTTGTTTTCAAAAGAAAACTCCACTTGAGTGCTACCAAAATAGCACACTTAAATCCTTTAATCAAAACCTGAACTTACGTAGCCCCTTTACTGTAGACTACGAGTGACTTTTAATCTGCATAAAAGTTCTTCTTCTTTACTAGTGAACATTAAGTACAATATTTCCGAACTCTTCTGTTAAGATATGGTTGATATCAATAAATCTGTTCCGGTAAAAACCTTCATACTTATACATTCCTGATTGCGAACCACCATTGCCAAAACACGTCACATAACTGAAAATCTGCTACACTACTATCTGAGTAGTTTAAGTATTGCCTGATAAGTATACGTAATACTAACATAACCTGATACATGTGACATGTTGCCAGATTGTAGGTACATCGTGGATTAAACTCATATGTCACCACATTGTTGTTTCTGATCAACGCTTTAATTCCAAGTATCATCTTGCAAGTGCAACCTTTACTGATATTGCCTTATGCTTGATCCTTTCGTCTAAACGTTACTCTTCAAGTCCACCTAAAATTACTGGGCTAAAATAGCTAAATTACCGTATTAGCGGTGACTTTCCTTGCTCTAGACTTATTATGCTAAAAGCATATTCTTCTCATTCTTATCACAGAATCCGAAACTGCTTTGATTTCCGTTTCTCTTGTATTTCGAGGTTCGAAATATCCCTCGGCTGAACTTTTAAAATTTCCTCCTAGAACTTATAACAAGTTCGAGTCATCACTGCTCACTGATATTCCGTGGTTCAAAATTTGGGCGCTTATTGCCTTTCTGTGGTTCATCTGACAAGGACTTCACAAGCATCCTTGTTCTCTAAGTATCAGCTTATAATCGTTCATTAACTCATCCTTAAATCACTTTTCCGCTGCGCAACTCTGATTTAAACAAATCACTTCGGAGTAGGAATAATACACCCTTATCAAATCCTCTGGCTGACTTGTCCCTTCACAAGCATCTTACATTCGCTGACTCTTTTATGGCTTAAACCACCTGTTGAACTTACTGATTGGTCGTCATTTGACACTGTGTTTCCTTTTGGACATAAACCATATACTTACCTTCACGATAATACGCCAGAACCTATAAACGGTTTTCGGCAACTGTTACGAGCCTAACAATGCTCCTATCAACGGCTCATACTCTGGTTCTTACTTATTCTCCATGTTCTGATTCCTGTGACCATCTCATGGTCAATCCAACTTATATTATCGTTTTAACATTACAAAAACCGACCTCAAGGTACACCTAGAGCAGCTTAAATTTCACACTTAAATCACTTTTGCCAACTTCTGAAACATTCTATGATTCCTGGAGGCTCACATCTTCCATATGCTGAATCTACCGAGGGTTTGAGTCCCATTACTAATCGTTCTATCTCTATCCATAAGGATTTCGTACCCATAATCTTTCCGAGACAGCTACGGTCTCTATGGTTTTACCGTACCTCTTAAATTATCTTTGAATCCCATCAAAAGACTCCAACTTATTATTCAGTATCCTGTTCTGAGAAATCATTTACTTGCTGCTGAGCTTGCGTTTCTCGTATAAAACATCTCGATGGTTCATCATAATAAAATAATCCAATTCTCTTCTCTTGGTATAAAACTTTTCATTGGACTTAGCTTATTTCAAATCTCCTTACCAACGGAACATATCCTAAAACACGCTTCGATGAGCAACGGTTATTATCATTACAACTTACTCATCCATTTTGGGTCCTAGATCACATAGCATCTTTTCTTCTTAAGGAATGCTCCACTGTCATTCTCGTGCCACTTCTGAACTACGGTTCCAATCATAATTCCATAATTTTCTTACTGTTCATGTCTCATCCCATGAGACATCTCTTAATGACGCGTCCAACCGTGTGAAGGTTCTTCACCTTATCCTTAAATATTTCTGACACTCCTGAAACCCTGCCATAAACAAACTTAGTCACTTTACGGTTCGATGGCCACCATTTGACGTTGAATACTTCCTCGCCAACTTCGTCATAGAATTCTTCCACCTTAATCTTCGCCTTTCATAAACTTCATTCCTCCTTGGTCACATTCAGCTCTCGGACATTTATCCTAACTGTCATATACTAGACTGAGTTGATCAGGCTCAACTAGATGTGACCTTTAGAATAATATCCGGAACCCAATGGTCCCACTACTTTTATTGAATCTTTAATGACCCAAGGCATGGTCTGAATCGACCTGCTCTGATACCAATTGTAACACCCATACTAATTTATCTAGAATATTTAGCATGCGTATTAATCTGATATTGGGTACATTAAAATTTTCAATAATAAATACAATATAAAACTACTGAATGAGTACAAATAGCTCGTTTATACAAATATCCAAATATCATTACAATTACATTCTCATATACATAGATAATCTGTCAACCTCCTGAGCTTGACCTTGACGAGCATCTGCACTCCATCCAGCATCTTCCTGAAGATCTTCATCTGTAAACCACTTGGCTACCTGAGAACCTGCACCAGAAGGATAGGGATGAGACATAATGTCTCAGTGAGCTCCTACCCTACCTACTGTTGGCAACCACAGGGAACCTAGGGTCGCCGTGCCTACCTCGGCAATCTTGGGGATACCTATGATCGCCAAGTCTTATCCTTACCCATAGAGGGTTACCTGACTGTTCCTGCTGAACTGTGTAGTCATAAACTGGACTACTTCCTACTAAACTAGTGATCAAGGGGAAACCTAGGATCACTGTATGAATCTGATACTGAATAGTCCTGAGATCTAGACTATATCCTGATAACTGGGTGATCGAGGGGAAACCTAGGATCACCACCTGATAACTGATACCTAATACTTTTCTGATAACTATTCTCTGTCTGATAACATATTAAAATATTAACTGATAAATGTCTTTATGTTAGCTGTTAGCGTTGAACAAACAATATTATCTGAGTTCATTTTACGGAATGCCCCCGGGTGGAGTAACCCCGAAGCACATTCCCCTGATAACCGGTGAAAATTCCTATCATATCAGGCTAACACCGGACTCCTCTTGTCGTCGTGCGGTCATCCTTGCGGAATAACACGTCCCACTGGCGTGAACCTCCTGTGTCCCACTGGCGTGAACAACAGAAGACACGACTTAACTTACGCGTATACCCCCCCGTGTCCCACTGGCGTGAACGACGGAAGACGCGAATAAATGTACTTTCTTATTAATCTTAACTTATACATGAACCTTTCGTGTCCCACTGGCGTGAACGACGAAATTCACGGCTTAACATTAGTCTTAACTGATGCGTATACCTCCCGTGTCCCACTGGCGTGAACGACGGAAGACGCAAATAAATGTTCTTTAATCTTATGCATGAACCTTTCATGTTCCACTGGCGTGAACGATGAAAGTCACGACTTAAAGGTAATAATCTTAGTCTTTTCTCTACGTGTACCATTCGTGTCTATTGCATATCTGATGCATTCTTGAATGCTTAACCTATTAAAGGTTCTTAACTATGACTATAGTTCCATTCTTGTGCTCAATACATGATGAATTTCATTCTAAATCTCTTTAACCTATAAAGGTTCTAAACTTAGCTAATGCTTCATTCTTAAACTTGCATAAACCAAAAGGTGTGTATGAGAATGTTTAATGAGGAATAAACCTATTACTAACTCTTTTGCTTCTCTATATGTCTTAGGAAAACAAGTATTCATCTCCCCTTACCATCCCTATTCCTCTTCCTACCTTAACTTATGCATAACCTCAAGGGCATAAAATCTGGTGGCATTAAAATCGGGGGCCGATTTCTAAAAATCGGGGGCCGAAAAATGCCGTGACCCCCATGGAAGCCCAGCCACAAAATCGGTGGCCGATGGTATAAAATCGGTGGCCGATTACAGCTCCTGCAGAGTTCATTTTCTTGCCTTCTAGGCTAACCCAATCCCATACAAACATCCAAACAGCTTATAGGAAATAATTCCAAGACATAATGGTAGATAATAACTTAGTTTAATAAGGAATTAGCATCCAAAGGATATAGAGCATAATTTCTAAACTTTAAACTCAACTTGTAAAAATGAATTGAACCTACTCAAACGGGTTATAAACCCTGTGGAACTCACCTTGATTTAGCTAGCTTTCTTCCTTGCCAAGCCCTCCTTCAAATCCTAGCTTGATCTCTCCCAAAACCCTAGCTTCCAATTCCTTTCCTTTCTCTTGTTTTCTTGACCTCCAATGGCTTAAGTGTTCCCAAAATTGGTACTTGCCCACAAACATGTCCTTATGCAAAGAGGATTAATGAAGATTGAAGTGAGGAGGGGAGGGGATGGCGTGAGAGAAGAGTAGAGAGAGAAGGGAGAGGATGATGATAGAAGGAGAAAGAAGAATGTAGAATGAAGTAGAAATATGACTTTTGTCATATTTATAACCCATGAGTGGTAATTTACCAAAATGCCACTCCTTATGATATGTCTCTGATACGTCGTCTCGACATTTATAAATATTCGAGTCATGAGCGGGATATTACAATTTCTTGATCTGAGTGATTTTTTTTGTTAATATCTTGATTCTTTTAATTGTGTGTAATTTCTTATTTCAGTTTTGCGATCTCAGATCTGTGCAATTGGGTTTTGTCGTCGGGTTCCGCGGTCAGTCGCTGTTCTTCAGCTCTCCTACTTCACATTCTCAAGGTAAAATTTATTCATTTGAATCTTTGTTAATGGTATAGAAAGAATCAGGACACTGTTTAGAGAACACGTAGAAGGAGAAGCCATTCTATACATCCATGTTTATGCAAATTATAAACACTCACAATCAATTTTCTACTGATTTTAAACATGGAACTGATTTCGTTAAACACTCACAATCAACTTTAACTATTGACTTATATAATAAGCTCTTAAATATAAAGGCCTTGAATCCTATTACAGAATTGTCATGTCTCATCTTTTTATGCTTCATGCTCGTGAATAATGTTAATTTTTTATGAACAACAAAGACTATATAACCTGACATTGCAAATGTTATTAACAGTGGCCTCGATTCAATACACTCACCTAATTTAAAATATGTTACAGTGTACGTGAAGTTTTGATGGATATCTAATCCAAATTGGCATGTTAATAATTCCTTTGAGGGACTGGTTTTTTTTAGAGGATTACCTGGTTGTATGTCTGCCTTCGATTTTATGTATCATTAATTTTTGCTCAAATAATTAAACAAGTCTCAGTGCATATCTCACCACTCTTTTGTGTTGCATCAGTTTTGGTGTTTTTGTTAGCAATCCCTTCATCTCTAGATGATTCTTCTTTCTTCATTTTCATAGAGTACACAAAATGTCTTCTATTAATGCCTATTCTCTTTAAGCTAAGGGTTCTGATAAAGCAAGCCTTTGGAATGTCTTTTCTATATAGTAAAGAGAATATCTTCAAATTCTTGTAACCATGTTTGCTCCATAAAAAACCTCTTTGTCCTTCTATATGATCCATCATGCTTTAGTACACTAATATTCCCTTTACCATTTTGTTCTGGAAAAAAAAAAGCAACATTTAGACAATATATTAGCGTTAAGATTCTTCATTTTGTGTTCGAGGTAGCTCAGTTGTTGAGTTAAGGGTCGACGACAAAGAATTTTTAAAGATAGTTAGCTTATCATAATAGTTGGCTTATTATGCACCAGAAATAGAATTCACATTTGAATTCTTATCATTTTATTCTTTATCAAAGATCATATACCTAACCAATATGTAACATACTAAGTTTAGACAATCAATTGTCATATAAACATGATTTATTCAAGTGGCATTAACTTGATTTACTGTCACATACTGCATTCCTTAAGGATTTTGATATTAAAATTGCCCAATATGCTTGATGCCATGTTTACAAAGGTTTCTAAATTATAGTTACTAACTTTTGTAAGAATTATATTTATGTAGTGTTAAGAATACAAGTTCAGTAGCTTATTTTAAATTTTTCTGCACATGTTTCTGGTTTATTTGGAATTAAGAGCCAATTCTCAGAGAAAAATACTACATGATGAGGATCAATAGTTTTGAAACTGATTGTTGGTGATTATATTTCGATGCAAGCAACATATAGCTTGAAGCAAGGAAAGTGAGAAAAGAAAGATGGGCCACATTAATTAGATGTATTGTAAAGCCGGCAAAAGACTACTCTAGGAGAAGCATTTTGATTACAAACTAGTCTTTTTTTTTAACAGCCAATATATTACTAGAAACCAAAAATCTCAAGACAAAAGTTGGTCCGAAAACACAATAACAACACCCCAGCGCATACGCTTAAAAAGGGCGGCCAAAACAGAAAAAAAGACCACCCAAAAACAGCAACAAAATAAACAGACTGTAATATCCCGCTTAGATGTAACTGTTATCAGTGTTAGAAGTTTAATATGAAAGCATGGCAATTTTGTAATTATTGGGAAGGAAGAATTATTTAAAAGGGAGGCAAGATATTTTTCCTTCATTTCTTCTCTCCCCTCACTCTCTCCAAATCAGAATTTTCTCATCCCTCTCCTTCTAACTCACGCCCTCATCACTCTTGCCATCACCCATCAAACCTTTATTCTCAATCTTGTGAAATTTATGCAAGCAAGCTTAATTTTGAGAGTTTAGAACAAGAGAAAGTAAAAGGAGAAACAAGGAAGGATCAAGAGATCAAGCTAGGGTTGTGGAATTCAGAACTTAGCAAGCACCAATCAAGGCTTAGGTGAGCTCCCTAGGGTTTTTAGAACCCGCTTTGAGTAAGTTTGAGAGTTAATTATTCTTTGAGCAAATTTTAGGAAATGTGCCCTAATCTATGTTATTTGCTAATTCCTTGTTTCAACTATGTTTAAATTGCTTAAATGCTAAAGAAAATCCTTTTTAACACCTTTTGGAAGCTTGGGTAAGTTGGAATGGTTTGAAATGATGAAAAAATGCATTTTCTGAGTTTTCTGAACTGACATGGTCGCTACAGCGACCAGCCCGTCGCTATAGCGACCAGACAGCATTTTGGGTTCTGCCTACGGTCGCTACAGCGACCAGGCCGTGGCTATAGCGACTACATCAGGACAGCCCATGACAGCTTAGCTGTTTTGGGTGTTCTGGTGCGCGTAGGCATGGTTTTTCGCATCCGTTTTCTCCATAAACATTTTAGAAACAATAACTACCATTCTAACTCATTCAAGAGGCTTCCAAAAGGATGTAATTATAAGGAACAAGGGTTATGCAATAACATTATAAATGTTTTGAATTGTTTAAGATTGTGAGATCAAAGTTTAGACGGTTATGGGAATGTTTCCAATACCAAGCAGTGGCTTATGAGAACGATAAGCCTACGACCATACGTTCATATGTTAAGTATTGGGAGGTTGTCTTCCTTAAGAAATGCATCAAGTATGCCAAAACTATAGTAAAGTAATAGAAGTACTTACAAGTACTTAAGATGAGAATGATTCAATGTTCTAAGTTAAGAACCTTTTATAGGTTAAGTATTCAAGATTTATTATTTTAAAGAATGAGAAATAAATTATAAAAAGGGCTTGATGTGTCTCTTGTATGCTCGTTAGTTAGTATACAAGGGGTTCCTGTGAAGTACCGCCTTAAATGGCAGCCGGAACGGTGAAGTTACCGCTCGTGAGGGCAGCTACACATCTAAGTCTAGAAAGTTAATGTGTCTCCTGTAGTCTCGCTAGTTAGAATACAGGGGGTCCCCGTGAAGTACCGCCTTAAATGGCAGCTGGGACGGTGAAGTAACCGCTCGCGAGGGCAGCCACACAAAGAAAGAGGAGTCCAGTGTTAGCCTGATATGATAGGAATTTCACCGGTAAGAAGGGAGATGTACTTCGGGGTTACTCCACCCGGATGCACTCCGTAAAATGAACTCAGATAATTATTGTTTGTTCAACGCTAACTTCTAACTTAATGATATGAAAAGATGAATATGTATATTTATTATATTGTGAAATATGACGATTAGTTCCCAGTGAACAGGAAGTGATCATAGGATGTCCCCAGATCACTGAGTATGAGATTTAAACATAAGTTCAACCTAACATGAAGATTTATAGCAATCCTAGTGTATTATCCTTGATCGCGAATTATGTAAAGAAAGACGGCGATCCTAGGAATCCCCGAGATTGCCAAAGTTAGTGCATGGCGACCCTAGGACTCCCCGAGGTTGCCAACAGTAGGTAGGGCCGGAGCTCACTGAGACATTATGTCTCATCCCTTTCCTTCTGGTGCAGGTTCACAGGAAGCACGACGTAAAGGTAAAGAGAAAGCTTTGGATTGATCGTGCTGCTTTTATTATACATGGATGTTTGTACATAGAAGATGTATTATGATGTAAATTACTAAGGATGTTTTGTATCAGATTTCGGATTGTATTAACGACTCATGTATTGTATTATTTATAAGCAAACTTTCTGTATTGTATTTAATGTATCCAGTACAAAATTTTAATACTCGTATGAGATCCTAGGCAATCTCTATATGGGTGTTACACAGCCCCTGCTGTCCAGTCAACGACACAAACACAGCTGCCAAGGACGCGAATCCGGCTGGGACAGCGAGCGAAACACAGCATCAAAAACCCCTCCGCTGCCATAACAGAACCTGCAGAAAACTGTAGAAAAATACACAAGGATGCTGTCTCATGATTGAGTTTTTGCGGACACCTTCTTTTTGGTTTTCAATTTGGATTAATTTCTTGTATACCTTTTTATCTTTTTATCTTTTTATTATTTATTTGTTACACTTATACATTATTGTCATCCAATGAGTTGAATATAAGTCTATGATTTGTTTTGGTTTGTTTCATTATTATTACATTATTATTAGGATTAAATAACTTATACAATATAGGTCTATTTTTTTTTTAACACATTGCTTTTGCAGCCAGTGACTTTACTTTTCACTTATGTATCATCTATGTTGCAAGAAATTTTGTACGTAATGAACTTATTTCACTAGATAATGGTATATCTTTATACTAAATGATTAGTTTGTTTGCTATTATGGAAATGATAGGAGATGTTATGATGTTGTTGTAGGATTGAGGAATGAGCAGAGAGTCTATTCTAATAGGATTGTAGGATTTGAGACAATCAAATATGAGGTTTAGAGAGCTTACCTTATATGTGTTAAATGTCTGCCTTTGTTACAAATGCTTTCAATGCTTTTAATAGATTTGTTTCAAGCAAATCATTGACTTATAATAAAGGTCTTATATTGACAAGGCATGGTTTAAACCTTCTATCTTGATAATGTATGCAGCAGCTTGCTTCACGTTAAACAATTAGCGTGGATTCAGCCTCCTCAGCTGCTGTCCCCTCACAATGAGCCTAGAATTATCGTTCTTTGTTGTAGCCTTCTGGTTTGATAAACTCTTACATGAGTTGTTGTTTTAAGTGCAACTGGACAGTTGCCACCAAAACCATTGAAGAAGGTAGTATGAGAAACTTAGAAGGATCCCTTAGTTGATGTAACTTTTGTGTTGGTCTTTTTGGGTTCAGCAGCTTCATAAACTGATGCAGCCAAGAAAGGTAGTGATTCTGAACTTCTGAATGCTCCAAAGGATCCGAATATTCCTAATATAGATGCGGATATTGAAGATCCTAAACTATGCAGCTTCTGTGGCGTTGATATATATATATGACAACTTGCGTATTGCTGAGGTTTATGATTCCCCTCTTACATTAAGGTTTAGATGTATGTTGAGTTGATAAAATATGAATATTACAATTTACATCGAATTAACTTGTGTTGAACTTTGTTTTCAGGTTTCTGAGGAATACAAACTGCAAGCAAACACTTTTTTTATCTCATTGTATATCTCATAGATTGGTTTCTCTCCAAAAATTACATTAAAAGACAGAAACTTCAACTTCTAGGCATCAATTGCAAGTTGCATGCTAATTGCCTCGTAAGTTCTCAAAATAACACTGACGAACTATGGTTTATGAAATTTCTTTGCGTCTATGATAGCTGCATTTGTTGTGTTTTTCGCAAGATGGACATTGGATCAGTCAAGCCACTTCTGGGTTAGTGTTTATCTTCCAAATCTTCCTTCCAGATTTTGAGTGTCTTCGTGACATAGCGTATATCTCTATACCCTCTATTTCCTTGCTGGTAGTTCCCTTTATTTGAAAGTGGTCTAAAATGAATTAGTGGCATGATGTCTTGCATGAGTGCATCATGCCTTTCTCCTTGCTTTCTATGAATTAGAAGGGCGTTTTTATGCTTGAGTGATTATTCTGCAAAGCAATATTTTTCTAGTTGGATATGGTAGGATTTGATCCTATTTCTAACTATGACTATTTCAAGTTTTAACTACATATTAGTCATTAGTGGTTCTTTTATAATCTATGAATTTTTTTTTTCAGATGGAAGACTTAGAATCACCAAACGGGGTATGATGTTTTTTTGAGTCCGGCCATTTACCTCGCGTTGATCAAGCAACTTTATTATGAGGGACAATCTAGATAATTGATTAAATTTTTATGTTAGGAACTCAAGAAACCTAGTTGTATCATTTGATTATGTTTTATTGAAGCATTTTATATGAATGTGAAATTCATAATTTACTTTATGGATTAGTTCATATTTATAATTAAGAATTACTTTTGTCATAATTAGTCTAAATTCAGTTAAAATTTCTTGACAAAATTATGGCAAATAAAGGCGGTTCTGCCCCCACATTTTTTTTAAAAATGCAATTTTGTGAAAGCGACTGTTCAAACCGTCGCAATGGCCCTTCAGAAATACAAAAATCATGCGCTTTGCGACAGTTCAAACCGTCACAATACCTCTTCAAACAAACACTTTGCGACTGTTTGACCAGTCGCAATACCTCTAGCGACAGTTGGAGCGACAGTTCTGTGAACCGTCGCAAAATGACCTAGCGACACACAATTCAGCGACTGTTCAGGAACTGTCGCAAAGGTCAAATTGCGACTGTTTGAACTGTCGCAAATCCACTTTTTAACTGTCGCAAAGAGCTGATTTTCTTGTAGTGTTCCCTCTAATTGTAATGCATTAAATGCTAAAGATTTCAACCCTAAAAATCTTTCCTCCACTCTAATTTTAAATTTGAATTTTGTTGCACATTTATTGTTATTTATTTAGTCAACCATGTAATGTTAACCTTTGGAAGTTACATAATAAAATAATTAACTAACATTGGAAATAGACATGCACATTAAGTATCATTATTAGTGATGAATGCCTATGAGGAACACGGGAGGAATGAGCTTAATGGACAATTGACTTATTTCAAGTACTATATATATATATATATATATATATATATATATATATATATATATATATATATATATATATATATATATATATATATATATATATATATATATACACACACACACACACAGAGAATTGTTTTGCCATAACAACAAAGATATCACCCTTCACATAAGAGGTAGCCATGATGGACAGCCAATCTACCATAAATGTCACAAAATTCTCCATTCACTGCCAAAGAGGTTTTTTTTTCCTCAAACGATGCTATCTTTATCTGCATTTTCGTTTTCATGAGTTGAGGTTTTGCTATCTGTATCTGATGTCTTTCTTATGATTTTGGCTTTTACAGATGTGGCTTTATGAGAATATGAACCAACAGATCCAGCTTATATTCATCTCTTGAGGCTTAAATGGCGTACCTATTCTTAAAGCTTATTAGGTCTAGCAAAACCTAAACCTAATTTTTTCCCTCTAATTGTAATGCATTAAATGCTAAAGATTTGCAACCCTAAAAATCTTCCTTCCACTCTAATTTCAAATTTGAATTTTGTTGCACATTTATTGTTATTTATTTAGTCAACCATGTATTGTTAACCTTTGACAGTTACATAACCTTTGTATTTTCCTATGTGTACTAATGGCATTCAAACCATTTTTGGAAGTTACATAACAAAATAATTAATTAGCATTGAAAATAGACATGCACATTAAGTATCATTATTAATGATGAATGCCTATGAGGAACACGAAAGGAATGAGCTTAATGAACAATTGACTTATTTCAAGTACTATAAACATACACACACTGAGAATTGTTTTGCCATAACAACAAAGATATCACCCTTCACATAAGAGGTAGCCATGATGGACAACCAATCTGCCATAAATGTCTCAAAATTTTTCATTCACTGCCAAAGAAGTTTTTTTTCCTCAAACGATGTTATATTTATCTGCATTTTCATTTTCATGAGTTCAGGTTTTGCTATCTGATCTGATATCTTTCTTATGATTTTGGCTTTTACAGATGTGGCTTTATGAGAATATGAACCAACATATCCAGCTTATATTCATCTCTTGAGGCTTAAATGGCATACCTATCACGTAGAGTACCATCCAAAAGAGATATGTTTGATAACATGACCTGATTTTGTAAAGCCAATATTTGTCATATTTACTGTCATTTGTTCAAATTGATGTTATGTAGCATTTGTAAAAGAAAGAAATGTTATAAATCAACCATTCATATTAAGATTGTAAGCCAGACACATTTTGACATGTATTATTAACTTTGTACTCAATAAAATTAGTTTTTATTCAGTTTTTTAAGCTGCAATTTGACCACATTTTTTAGTTCGAACTTTAATAATTGTGATGCAATTTGTCCACATTTACTATTTTCATGATTTATATTGCTATAAATTAAGTTTACTCTAAATTAGGTAATAGTTCTAATTATTTTTCTTTTTTGTTATCAAATGCAAGAAAATCATTGTAATAAATTATGTTTTCAAATACGTGACAAATTTGGTACGATTCATATGTCGTTGAAGGACATATTAAGGCACATTTTATCGCGATATTGTATATTTAATAAGGGTTTGTCTAACATGTGCAACATTGCACATGTTAAAACAACTAAAAGTAACAAAATTTAAAAAAAAATTATTAAAAAATTATATATTTAATATAAAATGTACAAGTTTAAATACAAACTTACAATTTTAAACTTCTTAATATGTGTAAATTTACACATGATAGAAAAAAATCATATATTAATCACGTTTGTGTTTATCGATAGACACATACATGACACATGTCAAAGATAACTTATTGATCATTATAACAGTCGATAGGACCCGTACGTCGCACGGGTCAAAAGTCTAAGCCAGTTTCAAAGAAGGCAGTTTCCTTTGGCTGTATCATTTGCATTGACTATTAACAAGAGTCAAGGCCAGACACTTAAAAATGTGAGCATATACCTTCCAACGCTTGTATTTTCACATGGGCAATTATATGTTGCTGTATCGAGGGTGACTTCAAGAGAAGGGTTGAAAATATTAATCACAGACGAAGATGGTGAATATACTGATTTTACCTCTAACGTCATCTATGAGGAAGTATTTCGTAATGTTTAATGTAAAACATATCATGTAGGTGATGATCAAACCACACTTACTATCTGTACCGTTTTAGTATTTCATACAATATTATCTTCCCGTGTTGTACTTTAAAAAAACCATTGCATTCGATTTTTATCGATTGTATTCAAGCTCATAAGACCCATGCGACGCACGGGTCATCAATCTAGTAATTTTGAAAATTCATTAATAATGTTAAAAAATACAATAAATTATACTATTGTATTATGATGATTTAATTTCAATAATTATTTTAATTGAAGAGATAGCACAACTGCAACTATTTTAATCCAATATACACTTTACTCATTGAAAAAATTAATCTACTATACATATTTTAAAATTTGAAAAATTTCTTAGAACTATCTTTATAATCCTATTAGTGATATACAATTTTTTTGGTGATAATCCTCCGGTTTTTAGGGAAAATGGGTCAATAGTAATCTAGAACTCGGTCGAGAGGTAAGTAAAGTCTTGCCAAAAATTGTTGTAACACCCATACTAATGTAATCTAGAATATTAGCATGCGCATTAAACTGATACTGGATACATCAAATTTTTCAATAAATAATAATACAACTGAATAAGTACAAATTGACTCGTTTATACAATTATCTAAATACCAATAAAATACATGAACAAGATTTCTGATACACTCCTGAGCTGGTACATTACGAGCAACTGCACTCCATTCAGCGTCTCCCTGATGCACTTCATCACGAACCTCTTGCTTACCTAAAAACCTGCACCAGAAGGATTGGGATGAGACATAATGTCTCAGTGAGCTCCAGCCCAACCTACTGTTGGCAACCTCGGGGGACACCGAGGGTTGCCATGCACTAAGTCTTGGCAATCTCGGGGAAACCTATGATCGCCGTCAGTCTCTACATATCTTGCGATCAAGGGAAAACTGGGATCGCTATATGCCTTTATCATATACTTAACATATTCATAATCTCATACTTAGTGATCTGGGGATATCCTATGATTACTTCCTGATATCTGAAGACTACTCTGCCATTTCTCATTGTATTACATAAGCATGTATATATATATATATATATATATATATATATATATATATATATATATATGTATGTATCTTTCTTTATCATTGAGTTAGAAAGTTAGCGTTGAACATACAATGATTATCTGAATTCATTTTATGGAGTGCATTAGGGTGGAGTAACCCCGAAGTACATCTCCCATCGTACCGGTGAAAATTCCTATCATATCAGGCTAACACTGGACTCCTCTTATCATTATGTGGACAGCCCTCTCGGAGAAGTCCCATCCGGCATAATCCGAAGCCTACTGGACATAACTTAAACCTTACATGTGGACAACCCTCTAGGTGAAGTCCCATCCGGCATAATCCGGAGCCTGCTAGACATGTTTAATCTTTTAACATACGTGTGGACAACCCTCTCGGAGAAGTCCCATCCGGCATAATCCGAAGCCTGCTGGACACGTTTAACATAATCTTATAATCTCACGTGTGGACAACCCTTTCAGAGGAGTCCCATCCGGCATAATCCGGAGTCTGCTGAACACATATAAATTTATACTTTAATTCTTGGCTTTATAATTCATATGTATATCTGATACATTACTCTATTCATATGCATATCTAATGCATTCATCAAGTGTTTAATCAAGTAACACTTAACGTATAATATAAGGTTTCAAGCTTATCGTTCTCATAAGCCACTTACTTGGTTGGAAATCTAAATCCTTAAGCTTATCTAAAGCTTTGAATGTTGTAACATTCCTTGTGCTTTCGTACATAAATTGTGTACATTCATCTTGCTATCCTATCATAGGATCTAGACATATCGTTATCATATGTCGTGCTTAGGGCTTATTAACCCATCTGTAATAATTTCATGTTCCTCTTACCTGAAATTCTGTGGATAAATTACCCATCACTCTGTATGATACATATCTTTATCCTAGGTTAATCCTTGAAGGCTCCTGAGTAATCTATGTTCCAAGGCATTTCAAAGATCAATGGCATGTCACAGCTATTAGTTAAGAAAAAGGCATCCTGGGTCTGAGTCTGAGACTGAAGGTTCTGAGTCTGAGGTTCGAGTCTGAGGTTAGAGTATGAGTCTGAGTCTGAAGGTTGAGTCTGAGTCTGAGGTCAAAGTCTGAGTCTGAAGGTTGAGTCTAAGTCTGAAGGTTGAGTATGAGGTTCAGAGTACTGTTCACTCTGTGATCGTAACAGAACTCAGAGTCCAGAAATCGTGTTTAAACTTCAAAAAATCTTGGTACCCAACTGCCAGTGATCTTTGGAACATGCCAGGGACTTATTTTAATCTATATAAACATACTGGAATCAAGGATTAAGCAAGAATTAAGCATATGTATCAGAAAGGGGAAAACTATCCTTTTTCTCTAAAATCTTAGAAATTGAGTTGTAATTCTCACATAAATATAACCCAAAAGGATTAAGCTTCTCTAAGGAACTCACCTAATACTTGCTGATCTTGCCAAGCTTCCTTTTTACCAGAACCCTAGCTTGGTCTTACTCTTTCCTTAACTTTTTCCTTAAGCTTCCTTTGCTTTAATCTTTCCCATAAGCTTGCTTGCTTGCAATACTAGGAATTAGGGAAGAAAAATAGATGGACTACTGACTGGTGGAGTTGATGGCCGAAATCCTTGAGAGAGAGAGAAGGGTTTCCAACTTTGTAGAGAGAGAAGGGAAGTGAGAAATGAGGGGAAAAAGTCTTGGTCTTTCTATTTAAAGCCTTTAGCGAAAAAAGATGTTTATGCCCTCACGTTTAGAAACTTATCTGATACTGATAAAAGTTATGTCTAAGCGGGATATTACAATTGTTCTACTCAAAAATCAAACTTAGATTCTCCTATACAATTCGTCCTTTAGTGGAGCTCATTAATCATTTGACCTCAATTGCTTCGTTATATTTTTTTTTTAAACTAATAAAGGGGGGAATAGAACGAATGCACAAGGATGAATGATCACCAAAAGTGACCTAGAATCCCACCAAGAGCGAAACATAAAAACAACCACAACATCACCTAGAAGAAAACTAAAACTTCAACAACACCATAGAATGAAAACATAGATGTAAAAAAAAAACTAGAGCTGTCAAAACGGACTATCTAACCCGTTTAGGCCGGCACGAACGGGCTACGTGCTTCATAGGGTCGAGATGAACATCCCTAATTAATTATGGGCTGCAAATACAGAGCCCGAGCCCGGCCCTTTACAGGCTACGGGCTAACGGGCCAGCCCGTCATACTTTTTGTTCTTCAAAAAATTTATAACAAATATCAATTGTGTAATCTAAAAAAAACAATTAAAAAAATGTGTATAATATATTCAATTTCGGTGTTAATGTTGAAAAGGTTGTACATTCGATTTCAGTTTAGTTAATACATATGGTCATTACTTGTTCCAAACTCAAGGGCGTGAACAATTGCTGCTAAGCTTGTAGCAATTTTAATTACAGAAGCAGGTGCAAATCGTGTCTCGCACGTGACCTCGACACTAGTAGTTAATAGGCTACTTCGATTTGCAGTTTTTTCTTTAGAGTATACTAGTTTGGAAGAATAAAACACAAATTTGTAACTATTTTTCGCGCTATGGGCTACCCGTGGCCCAAATGGGCTAACCCTAATGGGTAACAGGCTACTTAGGACGGGGCTCAAAAGCCCTGAAAAAATTTGGGCTGAGATTTTAAGGCCCAAGCCCTAAGTTTTATCCAGGTTGGCGGGCCGACTCATATGAGCAAGTCCGTTTTGATAGCTCTGTTGGATATTTGGTTGTTGGCTTCATGTTTGCTAAAATCAAATATACAAGCAAGATGCGCATCTTCACAAACTGATCCTCAGAAGATGAATAGTACCTCAGAAGCTGGGTTTTCAGAAGCTGAACAATACTTCAGAAGCTGGGTCTTCAGAAGTTGAACAGTACTTCAGAAGCTGGGTCTTCAGAAGCTGAACAGTACTTCAGACGCTGAATGTTCAGACGCTGAACTTCAGACGCAGAAGCAACCTTCAGACGCTGAACGTTCAGACGCAGAACTTCTGACGCAGACCTTCAAAAGCACCTCTTCAGAAGTACCTTCAGAAGCTGGTTTTCTGTGTTCTGTTTTTGTGCCTTGGAGCTATTAATTTTCTCACATGATCTTTTGTAGATTTAATTGAAGAATTCTCCAAGCTGTGTTTCTAGAAGGAAGAATATTTTTGTAAGATATATTCTGAAGATTGTATATTTTTATTTGTGAATATATTTTCAAAGAGATCTTTGGAAAATATATTTCTGAAGAATATTTGCTTCTATATGTTTCTAAAGAATTTTGGAAATATATCTTTGAAGAATATTTGGTTCAATTATTTGTTGCTGCTGAAGGCTATATAAAGAAGGCGCTACCTTTGAAGAAAACTCAACCAAAATCAAAGCAAGTATTGATAGAGTTTTATTAGGTTTTGAGTCTGTTCATTGTGAGCTTTGTGTTCTGTTTCTGTACGCCACTCAATTGTTTAGAGTTGGTTTGTTTTATTGAGTTGTAATCACTTGAAGCTTTTAAGCAAAAGTGACTGTTTATGTATTTGGAGTGTGTCTCCTACGTTGATTATTATTAGAGTCTAATAATCACTGGGGCAGTGATTGACTGAGGAAAGTGAGATGGGATCTCAGGTCTAGGAGTTCCTAGGTTGAAATCAATACGGGTAGTAGCTAGGTGATAAGTTGTAAACTGAGAGTTTGCTGAGAACTTAGAACTAGGACTATCATAGTGGATTTCCTTCCTGGCTTGGTAGCCTCCAGATGTAGGTGTGGTTGTCACTGAACTGGGTTAACAAATAACATGTGCATTTTACTTTCTGTCTGTTACTTTCTGTCTGTTTTATTCTGCTTCTAAACTACTGTTTTGCGTACTCTGTTTTACTGTACCAGTACTCTGTTTTACGTTCAGAATCAGGTCCTGCCAGGAATTTCAATTGGCATCAGAGCAGGCACCCTACCTGTTTTAGGGTGAGCTCCAGGGAAGTTTTTTTCTGGCAGAATGGATAAAGAAGGAGGATTTGTGAACAGACCACCACTGTTGGATGGTTCCAACTATGAATATTGGAAATCACGCATGAGTGCTTTCCTTAAATCCATAGATATTAAGACCTGAAAAGCAGTTCTGAAAGGTTGGGAACATCCTGTTTTGCTTGACAAAGATGGAAAAAAGACAGCTTATATGAAACCAGAAGAAGTGTGGTCCAAGAAAGAAGATGGATTAGCTCTTGGAAACTCCAAAGCCTTGAATGTTATATTCAGTAGAGTGGACAAGAATATGTTCAGACTGATCAAGTAGTGCACAGTAGCTAAGGATGCTTGGGAGATTCTTAAAACTACTCATGAAGGCACTTCCAAGGTAAAAATGTCCAGACTCCAACTTCTCACCACCAAGTTTGAAAATCTCAAAATGTTGGAGGATGAAAATATACAAGAATTCTATATGAACGTTCTGGACATGGCCAACTCATTTGAGTCTCTTGGAGAAAGAATATCTGATGAGAAACTTATGAGAAAGATCCTCAGATCCTTACCTAAGAGATTTGATATGAAGGTGACTGGAATTGAGGAAGCACAAGACATCTCCTGTATGAAGGTTGAGGAATTGATAGGATCCTTGCAGAATTTTGAGATAGCCTTCAATAACAGAACTGATAAGAAGGGGAAAGGTGTTGCTTTTGTAGCAAATGATGAAAGCATATCAGAGGATCTTGTGATGCTGAGTAAACAATTTAAGAAGATTCTGAAGCAGAAGACAAGAACTGATGAGAAAGACAATTAATCCAAAGGAGTTCAATGTCATGAGTGTGAAGGATATGGTCACATTAGAACAGAATGTGCCACATACCTCAAGAAACAGAAGAAGAGTTTGACAGTTTCTTGGTCTGATGAAGATGGCTCAGAAGGAGAAGTAGAGTATGAGTCTGCCAAACTTGTTGTTGCTTTAACTGGTAGATACATGTCTGATGATAAAGTTAAGGATTCAGAAGCACCATCAGTTTCTGAAATACCATCAGGTTCTGATACATCATCTGATACTGAATCCAGTGATGAAGAACTGTCTAATGAAGAACTTGCTGATTCTTGCAAAAAGTTACATGTTAAATTTGAAGAAGTTTGCAAGTTATTAGTAAATCAGAAGGAGCCTATCAGTCAATTGTATGCTGAAAGAAGTGACCATCTAGCACAAATCTCTGATCTCAAAGATGAGGTAACCCAACTGAACTCTCAACTTAAACATGCGAAGAAACAAGTCAGAATGTTGAACACTGGTACTGATGTGCTAGAAGAGATATTGGAGAGTCAGAACCAAGGGAAACCAAATGGTATAGGATTTGATGTAGGACCTTGAACAACAAACAGCAAAATCCAGCCAAAATGGTCATTGCAGCTGTTGGAACATATGATTCAATGATGAGCAAACCTAAGTTGGAACAGAACCAACCTTAGGGATCTAAGAGCAAGAGGGTATCTCATCCTTGGATATGTCATTACTGTGGTAAAAAGGGGCACATAAAGCCTTTTTGTTTCAAACTGCATGGATACCCCAAGCACCTTCAGCAAAGAAAATCTGAACCTGTTGTAGTCAATGTCAAGAAGGAATGGAGACCAAAATGTTAAAGTGTTGACAAGAGGCTGAAGAATAGGAAAGGAAAGGTTGTTGCTGCTACCAGCAGGCCTACTCTTGTTGCTAAGAAGAGTGCTGTTGTTGGATCATCTAAAGGTTGGAGCAAGGTGGTGGTCCATGTCCCTAAGAAGAAGGCACTAAAAAGAAAGGAAGTGGATCCTAGTGAGTCTGAGGATGATGTTGAGCAAGACATCATGCCCTATGTTCAGAAGAGGATTGCTAAACTTCAGAAGCAGATTGCTGGGAAGAAGATTCCTCTGAATGTGCCTGAATCACACATTGACTAAGCAGCATCTGATGCTGTGTCTAATGAAGACTAAGCAGCTTCTGATGCTGAGTCTGAAGACTATCAATTTTTTGGACTATGTCATGGATTGTATTTTGTGTTTCTGGTCTGCTATTTTTGTACTGTTCTCTACAGTTGAGTTCTCTTGTTTTTGATCTTCTGTGAAGACTTTGTGTGTGAGTACCATGTTTCTGTGATTCTGATCCTGTGATGGTTTTGATGATGGTACTGATGATAGTTCTGATCTGGGCTCTGTGTGTGGTACTGTGATGGATGTTTATAACCTCTGGATAAATTTTTGGGTGTGTTTCATTTGTTGTTCCTCTGTTGTTTCTGTCTTTCTACTCCTGGTGATTGCATGGTTATTTTTGTCAAAATTGTTTGGCTAAAAAGGGGGAGAAATAAGTGTGTCAGAAGCTGCTGCTGATCTGTTTCAGAGGGAGTCTCTGTTTCAGGGGGAGTATATGTGTTTCCTGATCTGGAAGTGTTTCCTGATTAGGTTCAAAATTGGAAGCTGGTCTGTTTCAGGAGCTGTGTGTTTCAGGGGGAGTGTGTGTTTCAAAAGCAGCTGCTGAATGATGTGTTCAGGGGGAGTATATGTGTGAATCGTAGTGTTTTATCCGCTGCTGACTCTGTTGCTATTGTGTTACTACGTTTATGTTCTTCTTGATGTGTTCAGAACTTGCTTTTGATCTCAGTTTGATTTTAGCCAAAAATTTGCCAAAGGGGGATTGTTGGATATTTGGTTGTTGGCTTCATGTTTGCTAAAATCAAATATACAAGCAAGATGTGCGTCTTCAGAAGCTGATCCTCAGAAGTTGAACAGTACCTCAGAAGCTGGGTCTTCAGAAGCTGAACAGTACTTCAGACGCAGAACTTCAGACGCTGAATGTTCAGACACAAAACTTCAGACGCAGACCTTCAGAAGCACCTCTTCAGAAGTACCTTCAGAAGCTGGTTTTATGCGTTCTGTTTTTGTGCCTTGGAGCTATTAATTTTCTCACATGATCTTTTGTAGATTTAATTGAAGAATTCTCCAAGCTGCGTTTCTAGAAGGAAGAATATTTTCGTAAGATATATTCTGAAGATTGGATATTTTTATTTGTGAATATATTTTCAAAGAGATCTTTGGAAAATATATTTCTGAAGAATATTTGCTTCTATATGTTTCTAAAGAATTTTGGAAATATATCTTTGAAGAATATTTGGTTCAATTATTTGTTGCTGCTGAAGGCTATATAAAGAAGGCGCTACCTTTGAAGAAAACTCAACCAAAATCAAAGCAAGTATTGATAGAGTTTTATTAGGTTTTGAGTATGTTCATTGTGAGCTTTGTGTTCTGTTTCTGTACGCCACTCAATTGTTTAGAGTTGGTTTGTTTTATTGAGTTGTAATCACTTGAAGCTTTTAAGCAAAAGTGACTGTTTATGTATTTGGAGTGTGTCTCCTACGTTGATTGTTATTAGAGTCTGATAATCATTGGGACAGTGATTGACTGAGGAAAGTGAGATGGGATCTCAGGTCTAAGAGTTCCTAGGTTGAAATCAATACGGGTAGTAGGTAGGTGATTAGTTGTAAACTGGGAGTTTGCTGAGAACTTAGAACTAGGACTATCATAGTGGATTTCCTTCCTGGCTTGGTAGCCTCCAGATGTAGGTGTGGTTGTCACCGAACTGGGTTAACAAATAACCTGTGCATTTTACTTTCTGTCTGTTACTTTCTGTCTGTTTTATTCTGCTTCTGAACTACTGTTTTGCGTACTCTGTTTTACTGCGTCAGTACTCTGTTTTACGTTCAGAATCAGGTCCTGCCAGGAATTTCAAGCTCTAAAAAAACCCTCCCTCTGTCCTAGTGCCCAAAACTCATGAAGAATAGACTAAGCCTATGCCACCCGAGAGATGAGACACAAGAAATCAGGAAATATACCAAGGACCTCGCTCAAAGGTTCCCAACCAAGGCCCCTGTAGACAGACACGGATCTACATAGCTCTAATTGGGGGAAATTGACCCCACTTGTTAATTATTTTTTTAACTAGCAACTAAATAAATCTAGATGATGACCCCTCTTACAATCTCACGTTGCCCCCATAAAAGCTTGTTTAGTGCACTAAAGGTAAACAATTACACCATGATACTAATACTATTACAAAAAAAAAAAAGGGTTTTGCTAATGAGTGTCCTAAGGACACTCTTTACGGATTTCTAATTAAGTAGAAATTCATTGAAAAAAAAACTCATAACAATACATCTACATTTAGTCCAAAAAGAAACTCACATCCACATACGGATCTAGATCGCCTTCTGCCATTTCTATTTTTTTTTTGCACAATATAATGATGTCATCTTTATTGGTTAGTATTTTATAAAAAAAAAAAATCTTTATTGGTTAGTATGAATTTATATATATATTATAAATATTTATGATAAACGACTTTGACCCCACTTATTAAAATTGTTGGACCCGTCCCTGCCTATAGGGAAAGGCTACTGACTCCAGAAGAGAAGTGGTTCCACCACCCACTCATAGTAGAAACAAGGGGAATCAGTGTGTCTCCAAAAAAAAAATCACAAAGAGAACTGGATTTTAAGAACCAATTCCTCCACGTCTAGGGTATTACCAAAAAACACGAGATCATTCGGTAACCTATTAATAGAGAAATTGCCCTTTTTTAGAGTTTTTTTTGGTATAAAAAAGATATATGAATGTTAATGATTATTATATTTTTAATATTGAGAGTATTACAACATCATAGATCGGATTTAGAGATATTATCCGATCGCGTCAAAATCCTCCTTCAATAAATTTTTTTAGCTCATCCAAATTAAAGAATTTTTGTATTATGATGGAAAATAAACCCCCCAAAATCCTCCCCTTTGAAAGCCCCTGTTCCTTCCACTCCATCCATCCTTCTCTCTTTTTTTTTTTTTTTCTTCCCTTTTTCAAATTTCACCAGTATGCAATATTTATTTATCTCAAGATCAATTTTGCAAATATGAGGAATAAATAAGGGTAAGTGAGATTCAAATCCTAGATAAGAGCTTATAAGTGAGATTCAAATCTTAAAATCCTACGATATACAAGCTTATCATTAAGTAAAAAGTTATGTAATGAATATATTTATTTATGAGGGTCAATAATGTTCTTCACTTCCACTATCATAACCTGAATCCACGATCCTTTGGGTGTAGATAAAGTGTTTAACCAAGTAACCAACTAAGTTGCACTTCACTATCAAGTTTATGAATATATTTGATTTGATTTTAAATTTTTGGAAATCGATTTTGAAAAGAAATATAATGAGATTGATTTTCTAAATTTGTTGGATTTATTAATAAATTTTAAGATAGTATTTTTTTAAAAAATTTATTAAATTTTATATGATTTATATTTAGTATTGTATTTTTTTTAATTCATACCGGAAATGATGGGTTACATGGACGATATTGATATGAATATAGAGATTTTAGGGTTAATAATGCTTTTGACATTTGGTAAAAAAAATGTTTTTGGTTCTTGTAATATGGGGTGAAAGTGTGAAACTAGGTAAATCTTATTTTATAGTTCCACCTCTATCATTTTAGAATCTGGGCATGCAAAATCCTTGATGTGGTACACGTATCATTTTTTTTAATGATTTGATTTCTTTTTTTAAATATTTGAATCAACATTTTTTTAAATAAAAAATTACTATTTAACAACAGATTTAATAGAGGAGATCACAAGACGACTCAGTGGGATAGCGTGAAGGTGATGGTTATTCAATGTAGACTGTGGCAGTTTGACATTCCATTGGATGGAAAGAGATAGGATTCCAAGAGAGGAGAAGAATGGTGGGGTTGAACTGGGTTAAACACGGGGACCAATTTTTTTAATGGTGGGACAATATATATATATATATATATATATATATATATATATATATATATATATATAAATTTTTAGCATTATATATATAAAGAAAATAACATGTTTTAGTTCTTTTGGACCGACTTTTTCTCTTTCTAAAATTACCCTCAACGTTCAATACAAATAACACATGTAACAAATATATAAGAGTAAATTCAAATATTAAAATAAAAGTGTAACAAACACGATATGAGTATATATATGTCCAATTTTTTTTCCTTTATCCTTTAAAAAGTGTAACAAACTAGATGAGTATATTTATACTTATTTTTTCATTATCCCAATTATACTTTTAAACAACTTTTTCTATAATAAAGATTGTTGTTGGTGTCATTAAAAAAATAAGAATTTAAATTATATTTTTTTGTTATATCGTTGGAGTCATTGAAATAAATAATCATGGTTAGTTTGATTTGTTATAATTGAAAGCAAACATCATTTATATTTTTACTTTTAATATAAATCAAAATTTCATAAAAAAACACCGTTCATAATTTTCAACCGTTAGCGCAATACAAAAAAGCGGAAAGACGGTCACGTGAGTGTCCATATATATGATAACATTTTTTATTTTTAAAAGCCTAAATATTACATTATAATTTTTCTATACAGTTTTTTATATTTTGAAATCATTGAATGATTTTCATATTTTTGGTGTCAATGAAAAATATATATCTATATTTTAATAACTAAACAATTATTTAACTATTCAACTCTCATTCGATTTCATATCTGATTATTGATATAATTCATAGCAAATAATTTTTTTTCATGTATTGTGGTGTCAATTTTGAATGCATCTAAATTGCAAACACTTCTCAAAATATGTTTTGAAAGTAACTTTATGGACTAATTAAAAAGACATTTAAAGATTAAATTAACCAACTAAAAATACATTTAAAACCAAAATAACTAAAAAAAGATAATTTTTTTTGAAAGACAAATTTAAATCCCCTAAAAAAAATATAATTTAAATATATTTATTTAGTGTCATTGACTATATTGTGGCATCTCCTTACACATTTTAAAAAAATATATCAAAACTTAGTGAAAGGTTGGGGCACTTGCCTGCACACTCTATAAAGGGTCTCCATCCCTCACGAACCAAAGCAGGAGTCGCCTGAAAGTTTTTGGTGTGGTACTAAGTTTGATGAAGGGTATCCATTGATTTATTTCTTTTATTTTTTTTCAAAGAATTTATTCTTTAACTTTTTTTTTTTTTGCAATAACAAATTTAAGTCATTTCATTCATCACAATATGAAAAATACAACATGGGTCAATTCAAACACATGGTGATTACCAAACAAATTTGACATCCTTGATAAACAATGTGCAATAATGTGTTTGTCTTTTAATAAAACTTACCGTATGGAAGCAGGAAGAGTCCCCTCGTGCCATTTTGTCAAAGGTTTAATAAAATGTATTCTTTCACTCAAGATATAGCGAGTTCAGATTTGAAAGTTCTTTTTTTGGTGTTAATCACTGTCCCTAGAAGAAGGTGACTCTTGTAATTTCGAGTTCGAGGTAAGTAAAGTCTGAAAAAAAAATTGTTTCTATCAGAAATCAAACTCAAGTTTTTTCAAATGATTCGTCCTAAAGGGAGCTCTTTAACCACTTAAGCTCAATCACTTAGTTATATTTTAAAGTTCTTAGTTTTTTTTTAATAAAACACCAATTTAATCTTTAAATTATAACTCTCTCCAATTCAACCCTTAAATTATGTAATTATAATAAATGGTGCCAGAATTATATGAAATCTGTCAATTTAGTCTCTCTGCTTTTAGAAGGGATCAATTTGCTTGAATTTCTTTCCCCCTAAAAACATGATCAAGTTAAGACAAGCAAACAAATCTAGAAACACAACAATCTTCATCCCCTCTTCATCATCTTCATCCTCTCCAAACCTAATAATCTTCAAATTAATATATTTTATTTTTTTTAAGATTGTTAAGGTATTTTAATCTCCATTTCTTCTTCCCCATTTCATAAAAGCTAAAAGCCCTAAAAATTGAATAAACATGTTGAATGTTAAATTGACATTGATGGTTTGAGAGCAAAGCTCAACTGAATTATTTCTGCATTGTACATTTATTGTGAAAATGTCACTTCCACGTTGAAAGGCAGATAATCCAAATCTATGTGTATTATATATTCTTCACAAGGCTGTTCAAAACCGGTTACTGCACGTGTGAATGAAGAGTGGAGAGGGCTGGTGCATAATGCATCTTGTTGATTGATCCATGTATGGCGAACAAGTCACGTCTTGATTTTGCAAGATTTTATTTTTCAAACTGCGAGCATGGTTTCTTTAATTGGTGAAGTTTAAGTTATGATTGATGGCATTATGTTTAGTGTTAGAATTATGGAGGAATATGATGAGGTGGGGATTGCTTGTGATACTGTAACCCATATTATTACTGACACGGAGTCTGACAATGGGTCTCTTATGTTTCTGTGGATTTGGACATTGATGGTAGTAAGGTAGCTTCGATTGTTAAGGAGTTGAATGATGATTCGGCAAAGTGGGAAGAGGCGGAATGTCAGTCCATATTGCAGGCAAATGGAAATACCGTTGATTTTGATAATAATAATAATAAGGCAATAAGCTTCATTCTATATTCGTTTTCTTAGCTAGTGCCCCTGAGACATTAGTTAGCATTTCCATAATAATAATAATAATAATATAGTTCATCGGTTCTCCATTCTCAGCCTTTTGGTAGTTTTGTTCAAGATGAAGTGAGGGCCAATGTGAAGGATATTGGTGGGTTCATGTTTGCGTTGGCGTATGAAAGGAGGCTAACGAGATTGACTTGCAAACATCGGTGGGTGCAACTGAGTCTAGCAGTAGTAGAAATGTGGCGCTAGTGGGTCAGCAATATGTATGCTCTCATGGGGGTGTGGAGGTTAGGTTGTCAGTGTCGGCGAGCAATGGAAATTTCTCTTGTACTAATGATATGGGGTGGAAGTCTGATATGTTAGACCAATTACTAGTGGGTCGGCACAAGGTTGTTAAAACCTTTTCTCTTCATGAGTCAACATAAGGAAAGTTGGTTTTAATTGTTTTTCTTCCCTTCCTTTGGGTTGTCCAGATGTGGGTTGAAGCGTTCTCTTCCCTCTTCTTAAAGAAAATATGCCTTTACTCTTTGAGTTATGTGATGGGGAAATTGTGAAGGAGGCCAATGGTGTTGGTAGAAAGAGTTTGTGTTTATATGATGGGGAGGTAAGCTCGAAACAAAAATGCTTGTAGAAGGTTTCATAATGTTGTCGTTTTTCCTTTCAAGACTTCTAGGCTATCACTATTAGAAAGAAAAATTGTGTTTAAGGAATCGAACAAGGCCGGACGACTACTTTGAAGGTGGGTAACCCCTCTAATAAAGTAAGTTTATGTCTTTCTGATATTTATGGTGACCGGAATAAGTGGGTTATATTACATGATAAAGCTGAAGTTGTTGTTGATGATCTGTGGGGGTTGGGTAAGGCGATTGGAGTTAACTGCAAGGAAGAGACAATAATTTAATTATTAAAGAAATTTCTGAGGTTGAAGGAAGGGGAGGAAGTTGGACGCTCATGTGGAAGAGGGTCTGATGGTGCTTAATTAGAGCCGGTGGATTAGTTTTCTTGTGAGTGTTGGGTGTTCACAATGAAGATTATTTATTATAATGTTAGAGGGTTGTGGGAGTGGCTAAGGAAAATGAGGTCTTACGCTTGATTAGAGGAAAAAAGCCAGATATTGAGTGTATTCATAAGACAAAGTTAGAAAGGATTGATGATTTTGTCGGTGCATTACTTTGGAGTTCCAATAATTTTAACTTTTTTGTTTAGGCCCTCAATGGGGGCTGCTGGAGGTATTCTTACGATCTAAGGCAATGACGGTATGCGTTTCGAGTAGCTTTGAACATGTTCTTGTAATTGATGTTAGGTTCAAGAGAGATGATTTGCCTTTTCTGCTTGCTAATATGTATGCACCTTATGATGTGAGGGAGAAAAGGGCTTTGTGGAACAAATTAAGTAGCTTCATTCTTAATCAGGGCAACTCTAATTGGCGTTTTTGTTGGGATTTTAACTCGGTTTGTTTGGAGAAAGAAATAAGAAGTAGAAGGACGATGTCAAGAGTAGATAATACTTGTTTCTTTAACTCATTTATTGAAGACTCTCATTTGGTGGATTTACCATTGAGTGGGAGACGTTTCACTTTGTATAGAAGAGATGAGTTGTCTATGAGTGGTTGCATAGGTTTTAATTTTTGTCGAAAGAGCTGAGTTCGTATTGGTCTAACTGTTCTCGAGTAGCTTTGCAGTGTGGCATGTCAAATCATTGCCCTTTTATGTTTTCTGTTGGTGAAATGTTGGAAGGAATTTCCAAGCTACAATGAATTTTTTAGGGAAAAGTGAAGGTCTTATGATGTCAAAGGATAAGGCGTCTTTGTTTTAATGGAGAAGTTGAAAATTCAAGTGTAGTATGAAAGAATGGAATTCGGCTCATAGCTCCAATATTGACGGCAAAATAGCAGAGCCTAAGGATCGGTTGCTACAACTTGATAAAATGAGGGAAGAGGTGAGATTACATGATTTTGAACTCGAGGATTTGCATTCCACATTTTCCTTGGTTTTATCTCTTTCCTAAATTCAGTGTTGTATGCAATGGCAAAATGCGCATATTCTTTGGTTAAAAGAGGGAGATGCTAGCTCAAAATCCTTTCATGGTGTGATCCCTAGTTGGAGGCTGTGCAATACTAATACATGCGTTGAGGTTAATCGTGAGAGGATTGAAAGGTCCAAGTCAAATGACCCTCAACATTTGATTCAGAAAATTCCGTTGGAAGATTTTCTAATGGGTCTAGAAAATTTCATTGAAAGATTTTCTAATGGGTCAATGGTAGGCTGATTACACAAAACTCAGTTATTTGGGTAGAGACTCATTCCAATTGTATATCATACAACTCTCAAATATTATTCAGTTGAATGAATAACTCATTATTCTAATCCATCATATGAATTGTTTCATAACCCCTTCTTCTAAACTTATATAATCTTATTATAATTAGTTAAGTCAGACAAAAAAAAATAGCAGTTGGATATTACAATTATCCCATCACACCTTAATAGTATATTAAATGCATCCCACGGTAGGTGAAACATACATTATTGGATATTAGTCTTGATAAGTGCTAAATTCCGGAAAGAATTTCAACTTAATATTTACACATCTTACTAGCATAGAAAATGTACCTTGTGATGGGTGAAACCTGCATTTTAGATATTAGTCTTGATGAGTATTTTGAAGATTTTAATTAGTTGATATCAACAAGTTTTGTATCTCATACAAAAGTCTTACAACATGCAAATATATATACACTCACAACTTAAAACATATAAAACAATTATATAAAATTATATAAAGTATACAAATAAACAACCTATATATCATGCATGAAATGTAAAAGATTAGGTAATATGGGTATGACAACCTAACACATAAGACTAAACTAAATCAAATAGTAAAGGAATGTTGTCTAATGCTCTTGAAAGCACAAACAGAGAATATCCAAAACAAATCAAATAAAATAAAATTGCTAAAACCAAATGACCTTTAATTGCTAAACAAATCACAATTGATTATGCGTCAATTTTTTTTGATAGTATTCAATTCAATTCCAAAATTCTTCAAAAAAAAATCCAATTCCAAAATTGTTCAGAATAACCGTTTGTTATGCAATACTAGTATATATATTCACATGATTCTAAATCGGTAAACAATCATAACCGGATATCAGCAAATCAATTTAATCTAAATTCGTAAGATTTACCAAAACAAGAAGACTAACGTACTTTGCTCACCAAAGAAGGCAAGGACATAACAATATCCGACAATTGAATCACATTCAAACTCGTGTAGGCTAAAAGACACATATAGTATTCAAATAGATGCATATAACTATGAATATAGCATCATATAAACATCTTTATGCATAAATCTAGATTCAAATTTAATGATTTAATCAGAATCATAAGTTCTGATACCACTACTGGAGTTTAAAAGGGGTTTCTGAAAAGAAAAAAAAAAATCCTCTTAGCAGAACAATCTCACAAAACAGATCTTGATTAAGGAGCGTGTATTGGAGTAGGATTTTAAAGGATTTTAAAAAACATTTTCATTATAAAAAAATATTATGGTATTCAATCAAAACTTTTATAAAACAAATAAATTTTGTGATACTCAATTAATACAATCAAAACTTTTTATTCAACGCAACGAAATCTAAAAGTATTCAATTGAAATTCCTTAGAACTTAAGAAATGTCTCTTGATATTTAAAAGTATACAGCTTTTAATGGATTTCAACAATCTTACTTAAAACCTACTTTTCATACTTTTTCAAAGACTTTTTTTTAGTTAAAACTATACATCATACACTCCTTCAACAATCTTACTAAAAACTTCGAGACTTTTCATACTTTTTCAAAGACTTTTTTTTAATTGCCTTCACACGATTGAATGCCAATTTTTCACCACGAATTGTTGCTATTTTTCGTGCTACCGTTTTCTTATATACTCTCATATGCTATTGTGTCGATCCTCAGATGTATGCAATTTTTGTCTATTGCGCTATTTTGTTATGTATTTGGTGAATATATGCCACTTTTCATTAATGTAACAAATTACACGCTCTCTCTCTTTCCCTTTTCTTTTGTGAACCGTCACCAAAACCCTAGTTTATTTTCCTTCATCCACTAAAGAGGGGTGGTTTAGGGTTAATTTTTGACCCAAAATCACCTCTCTAACTCGTTTTCTCTTTCCCTTTTATTGAAATAAGTGATTTTTACATCTACTTCGTTTTTTCTTTCGTGATTTCGTCGTGTGCGACGTTGTTTTGTTTGTCGTCTTTGTGAGACGTTGTTTGTCTTTCTTGTTTCGTTCAGGTGTTTGTTCGCATGTGTATTCCTGAGCATGGGTATTCCGGAGACATGGATGTTCCGGAGACTTGAAAATAGTCATATGTGTAGGCTTTTGTATTTTGCCGTTTTATGCTCTTTCATCACAGATTCATCCTTTTTGTTTTTAGCGAATTTGCATTGTATCGATGTATTTATCAATTTGAATGAATGTATATAATTTGTTTTTAGTTAAAAAAAATTAATGTAACAAATTTCTCTGTATCATTCCCCTAAGAAAAAAATTCTGTCTCGTTAATTGGTTATATATTTTTAGCTTATATTGAAGTGTGCGATATCCTACAAAATTTTGCATCCTTCAAAATGAAAAAAAAAATTAAATTAAATTTCCAGCATGGGTCTTAAGGAATGCAATTGAGAAGATATTTGGTACTATTCAAGCAGAGTTCATAATTTTCAAATCAACACATCCATTTCTATTTAAAACATTAGCGCAACTTATGATTACTTAAATTTTGTTGAGTCCTTTGAAATTTTAAGAATCCATAAAAGTCAATCATAAAATCTTATGAATCCATAAAAGTCAGTCTTATGATTATAAAATCTTATGATATAATCCTTTGAAATCCAAATTACAAATCTTGATAGTCTTTGAAAATCTTAAAAGTCGTTAAAATCTTGCATAGTCTATCCACTAGACTTATTTTTTATATAAAAAAAATGTCTTCTAAAATCCTAGTCCAATACACCCTAAATCATTAATCAGGAATCAAACACCTTGAAGGGATTCACGTTTTTGCCTCTTGAAGTATCGAGGAGAACCGCATCAAGAATGGATCACGAACACTGCTCGAACGATAACGCCTCTACTCAGTCCACACGAACATAATTATGCCGTTCACGATTGAATTTTGAATGAAAGCTTTTGAGCAAAAGAGATTTAGAACCTATGAGACGGCTAGGGTTTCTTAAGTGAATTGTGTGGAGTGTCTTTTTGCTTCAGCACAAGGGTTCTGTTTATAAAAGCATTTATGTTGTTAGCAACCTAAGCACTTGCGCACGCCACATCATATTTCACTTAAACGCATGTACCTTAAGGTGGACCATGTTTCTCTATTTTCATAAATTAAATAATAAGTCTAACTTAATAATTTATTCTCTGATAAGTCTAACTTATTATTTTATAAACAAGTATTACATATTCATTTATTTCTCTCATATATATGTCCAACATGTGTGACCTTGTAAGTTCTCATAACGTTTGCAATAATAATAAATCACATATTAAATATTATAAATATTTAACAACACATCATTACTACCTAAGTGACTATAATGTCATGTGATATGAAGAAACGTTTATGTGATAAAGACTATGTATATAATTATCCTTTTTCTCTTATGTATATTGAAAACAATGCTCAGTGTGTCACCCTTATCCACTTTAATATTGGACCCTTAGACATTTCTTCTATTATGTATGAGGGGAAATTTGATCTAGGTCACTTATGTCCCTCAATATGATTCATGGAATACCCATCAACCAACTTTATAGTCATCATGTTACGGACAATGTTTGAACAACAATAAAGTACTTGACTCCTACATCTAAGATGCATAGTGATTTCAGGTGAAAGGAGGGAGTACACCACAATCACTATAAGAATGACTTATGACACTTACATAACACTTTATGTATTATTCTCATTATCCGTGAGATATGATCATTAGTCTACCTATATAATAGTTTATATGCTTTAATGTTATCCCACATCATAATAAAGTTTGACTACATATATTTTAAGAGCAAAGTTCTTATGTTTAACGGGGTCTCACGATTAAGTCATACTTAATATTCCGTTTAAATAGACTATCTATTATAGGGACTTCATTATTTTGAAACCAAGCAAAACCAATAAAAAAACGTCTTATTATTAACGATGCATGTACTCACACAAATGTATATATATTTATTGCAAAGTCATGATACAAAGTCAGATCCAATAAATGTTAGGACAAAACTTGCACACAGTTCTTTACCTACAGTTTTTACTGTTTTCAAATTATAACATGACACGTGTCATGTGTAATCCACGTCAACTATATAACTAAACGGCGTAAACTCTTCCCGTGTAATCAAGAACAATCAGTTTTTCCCACCATCGCCCTTTCTAGTTTCTATATCGTTTCCCCCTGTGATCACGTGTGCCCTTTCTATTTCCTTTAGACCGACCAACCTCACCACTTTGAATCCATTCTCTTCTCACAAACCCAGTTAACATCTGTTTACCCTCTTCCATAAATAATTAATAAACCACCATAACTATTCTTCTCGTTTAATTCGATTGGAACTGTATGTAATTGAGTTGTTTGAATATCATATCATATAAAGGTCTTTGTTACTCAGATGCCTCAAGATTTGTTTAAGCATGTTATTGTCCAAAGAGGTTTCTTGAAAGGGTGAAAAGATGTGAGCGCTTATTATTGGGAAAAGCTTCACGCCGTTTAGTTACTATAGTTGACTTGGATAACACAGGACAAGTGTCATGTTTTGATTTGAAAACAGTAAAAACTGTATGTAAAGAACTGTGTGTAACTTTTATCCTAAATGTTATACTTGTTATTAGGGATTACTCCAACATGTCAGGGTTCGAATGTCTAACCTTGAATTGTTGAAGAACCTGAAAATCAATCACAAGTATATTGTGATGTAAATTACTTAAGGAAATGGCCAATAGTTGAGAACTACAATATTTATTTCTCACAATATTCGGTCTATTAGCAACATGAATCTCAAAAAAGAGGAAGTAAGTTTAAATGAAACTCATAAGAAAAACATTGGAGATTCAACTTTCACATCCAACATATTTATTCAAACTTTACGATTTTCAGATTTATGAAATTGGAAAGAAGAAATGGAGAGTAAGATACATTAACAATCTTTTTAAAACAATTGAGGATTTTTGGGTTTGGAGAGGAAGAAGATGATGAAGAAGGAATGAAGATTGTTGTGTGTCTTAGTTTTATATTTTTTTTTAGCTTTTGATGATTTGCCTTTTTGAGAAAGAAAGAAATTTAAGCAAATTATTCCCTGCATATGTGGCATATGACATGGATGGGCATATCAACCTTTAACGTTACACTTCAGTCTGTCTAATGTCTGGTGTTGCCAGGAGGACTCGTTTGATAGACATGAAGTTAATTATGGGATGATTTCGCTGTTTTAAAAAAAATTAAGAAAATAATTGATCGATAGTCACAAATTCAAGGACCAACATGCCTATTCATTCAGAAATAAAAACCTAAATTGTTTTTAATTTAATTATTTTCAAAAATGTGAGTCAGGTTTGTAAAAAAGCCACATCATTAAAAAAATTGTTGACTATTCATGCTACCTAACATTTTCAAATGATCAGATTTTATGAAGGGCTAAAAGTTAAAGAATCTTAAATGATATAGGTAAAATCTAAAATAATATTTGCATATACTAAAATTGGATTGACGCCGTTTTAAACAGACCAAAAACACTATTGACCTGAGACTTTATATTTTAAAAGTTATTTATGAGTGTTTGATTTTGTTTTAAATTTTTGGTAAATTGTTCTAAAAGGGAATGTTATTGGATTGGTTGTTTTATATTTTGTTGGACTTTATTTAGTAAATTTTCAGATTTTATTTAGTCAAAAAGTAGAGGATGCATCAATATATTTAGAGTGAAATGTTGCACAATGAGATGCACAACAAAGAACAAACCACATTGTTACTATACCACAGAAACTATGAGGATTTTGTCTTTTCTCTTGACAACCATAACAATTTCCTTGTCTGTTTCAACAACAACATCACAATCTCCAATTCAAAATTTTCTCACTTGTTTTTCTAATTATTCTCAATCTTTGAATTCCCATGTTTCTGACATCATTTACACTCAAAACAACACCTCATTCTTAACCATCCTCAACATGAAAATACATAACAAGAGATTCAAAACAACAACAACACCAAAACCTTTGGCAATTATAACAGTAAAGGATAGTTCCCATGTCCAAGTAGCAGTTAAATGTGCCAAAAGTAACAACATTCAGATCAGAATTCGAAGTGGCGGACACGACTACGAAGGTTTCTCATATGTATCAGACGTGCCTTATGTTATAATTGACTTGCTTCATCTCAATTCAATTGATGTCAATTTACTAGAAGAAACTGCATGGGTTGAATCAGGTGCAATACTTGGTAAGATTTATTATACGATTGCAATGAAAAATAACTCTCTTGCTTTCCCATCTGGGGTATGTTTTTCAGTAGGGGCTGGTGGCCAATTATCTAGTGCTGGGTATGGAAACTTAATGAGAAAATTTGGTCTTTCTATTGATAATACCATTGACGCAAAAATTGTTGATGTCAATGGTAATATCCTTGATAGAAAATCAATGGGAGAAGATCTTTTTTGGGCTATAAGAGGTGGTGGTGGTGCTAGTTTTGGTGTTATTCTTTCATGGAAACTCAAATTGATTCAAGTAACTCCAGAAGTTACTGTTTTTAATGTGAAAAGGAATGTGAATGAAGATGTGACTGATGTTTTTTACAAATGGCAATTAATTGCACCAAAATTGCCTAAAGATCTTTTTATTAGAGCACAACATAATGTTGTTCGAATTGGTCAACAAGGTGAAAAGGTTGTGCAAGTTAGTTTCATTGGTCAATTTTTGGGAACAATTGAAAGACTTTTACCTTTGATCAATGAGAGTTTCCCTGAATTAGGTTTAAAGAAAAGTGATTGCTCTTCAATGTCTTGGATTAATTCCACTTTTTTTTGGTATGATAAGCCAATTGATACTCCTCTTGAAGCTTTATTGGATGAACCAAAAGATCCTAAGCCAATTTATTTCAAAGGTAAGTCAGATTATGTGAAGAAACCTATTCCAAGGGAGGCTTTAAAGTCTATATGGAAATTGATGATTGAAGGTGAGACTTTGTATATGCAATGGAATCCTTACGGTGGAAGGATGGAAGAGATATCGCCATCAGAAACACCATTTCCACATAGAGCAGGGAACTTATTCATGATTCAATACTTTAATTCTTGGATAGAAGAATCTCCCGAGGCTATTGAACGTCATGTGAATTTTTCAAGGTTGTTTTATGAATTCATGACGCCCTATGTTTCGAATTCTCCAAGGGAAGCATTCCTCAATTATAGGGATGTTGATATTGGTGCCAATCATCCAAGTAATGTAACAAAAATTGACGTTGCTAGAACTTATGGAAGCAAGTATTTTAAGGAAAATTTTGAAAGATTGGTTAGTGTGAAAACAAAAGTTGACCCTGAGAATTTTTTTAGACATGAACAGAGTATACCTACTAGGTTATATGAAATTCATATTTAGTGTCAACTCTTAATGTATAAATGGAATAATATGAATTTTTATTAAATTGCATACACAATTTCATTTTCTTTATTTCACTTCTCTATTTTTTAATAAGCTAAGTTATATATTCAAGGAAATAATTAAAATTTGAGGGCAAATTAAAACAAGTTCACGAATAATTAATTATCACTGCCTAAAACAAAACCTCAATTTGTTGATAAAGCACAAACAATTAATGAAACACAATGTTTCGTTACGAAGTTCAATCAAGTACGCCTACGTCTGCAACTACAGAGGAGTTGTACGTAGTTTTATCTTACTAATAGTGAATGAATTAGGTTTACAATGTTGCAATTCATACATAAGTACTACAATCTAGATTACAAAAATACCCTTGACTTCATACCCAACGATTAGGTTCACAATTTGAGTCTTAGGGGGTGTATCAAATTGAGATTTTAAGAGACTATTTTAGCAACAAAAAAAGTCTTAAATATGTAAGAGCTCTCTCTCTCTCTCTCTCTCTCTCTCTCTCTCTCTCTCTCTCTCTCTCTCTCTCTCTCTCTCTCTCTCTCTCTCTCTCTCTCTCTCTCTCCTTCTCAAACCCTAGCGTCATTACTTTTCTTCTTCTTGATCTGTCGAAGAGGGGTGATTTAGGGTCAATTTTGACCCAAAATAACCCCTCTGAATTGTTTTTTATTTAAATAAGTGATTTCCACATATTTTCAATCTTATTTCGTTTGTTTTTGTAATTTCGCCGTCTTTGCACGACTCAATTTGTTTTGATTTTCCGTCTTTGTGCGGTGTGTTTTTTATTTCTCGTCTTAGTGCGATGTTTATTTGATTTAGATTGAAAAATTAACTTTGAGAAAGTGCAGATTCAATCAATGATTTTGGTGTCGTCAACGTTGCAGATCCAAAAACCTGAGTATTTCAGAGACTTGAATATAATCAGATTTGTAGGCATAAGTACTCTGTCGTTTATGCTATAAACATGGATGACGTGGGTTTGTTCGCAGATTCATCCGTTTTGTTTTTAGCGATTTGAATTATATTTTATTGATGTACTTTAACAATTTAAATGAAAGAACATCATTTATTTTCGTCAAAAAAAGTCTAAAATATTTTAAAAGACTTTGGTGCGATAAAATTCCCAGGCCACCATACACAAGGGGTTTTCAATTTCACTCAAATTAGTCACGACGGATGAGTTAGATCATTCCTCCTTTTACATAAATAAAAACAAAGTATGGGTTTGAAGTTTAAAGAGGTTGAATTAGATCGTTCCTTCTCAGTCCTAATTGTTCTCCATTCTCAACTGTTTTTTATGGGTTGACTATCATAAGGAGATTTTACCATGTTTTGATTCCTACCTACCGCATCACAATCCTTTTTACATTTGTTTTACATTGATCTCTATTATATTTACATTTCAATTTTTGAACATGTGCCAACTGCCAATTCATGGTTCAATAATATTTCACATCGTAAGTTTTTACCAAATCAAAGGAAATGCAATCATCCCTCCCTCTGCATCTCATGAGTTTGAAAAAATGAAAATAAATAAAGAAATATACCATGAAACTATATAAATAAATATCCTCAAAAAACAACAATGAAGATAAATATTCATTTACTCTGAAATAAAATCAAAATATATGACTAGACATAAATTTCTAAAATTATTATAAAAAGAAATTACAAATATTAATGTTTATATCACACAACTTTATTTTAATAAAACTATAGTAATAAATAAATAATTAAATTACCTATTTTGCAAAATATATTTAAGAAAAATAAGTGAAGTTAAGCAGAAATTAATTAAAATTGCCAAATAACTTTTACTTGATTTTTGAAGCTATTTTTGTAAGCGAAGGTAAAACTTACACTATTATTTAGTTATGAGTCTGCTAGTTCTTTATGTGAAACTATTATATATCACCGACCATTGTGATTCTTAATAAAAATAGAGTAGATAGAAACTCTGGCTTTATCTGAACACGGGTGTACGATAAAACAAAATGAAGCACTAGTTTTTTTCTCTTCCTCTTAGCTAGCCTTGCTTTCAACCCTATGTGAGAGTCAGTTTTTCGATCGTTTTGATCCTTGTTAAGACTGGTTGTTTCATTTTTTATGCTCCATTATGATAAATTGATTTAAGGATTTATTTTCTGAGCCTTGAATCTGTTTAATTTCAGGATGCATTCTTAGCTGCATTTGCCTTTAAAATCTCCATATAAAGTCTTTTCAGTTTCTTTATGACACATTCGAAATCATATGGATCCATTTTGATGTGTTAAGGTTTGGCGTTCTCTATGACTCCATTGATGAAGCAGCTTTCTTGGCCAGGACTATGGTCTTGAAAGGATATATTTGTCAATAAGTACTCCAGCTTTCATGGAATGCGTGCACACCGGCACTTTCTTTCCTTTAATGTCGCAACTCAACAGGTATTTATTTACCACATGTTTTTGCTGTCTAATTGACTGCACTATTGTTGCCTTAATTAAAGGAAAAGTTATGGGCCAATATCAGATTATCAGTACACTAAGTAATCCCTTGATTATTGGCTATGTTACATCATGATAAGAAATAGAGTGCAAGGAGGAAGGAGTAACAAGTGGCACCTCTATTTCCTACTTGATTGTAATTTAGTTGCCATTCAATCAAGAGATCAGATCAGAATCATGACATTACCGTACTGGAAACATGCTAATCAATTTTTGGTTGAGATATGGAGCAAAATGATTCTGAAGTTTTTGGGCCGGATTTTGTTTCCAATTCAGAAAATACCATTGCCAAATTGCAGCAAGTCTTATATATACAGTATTATAAGCCACGTACGGATTGATTGTGTTGTAGTGTGATGAATCAGTATGTGTTTGGCTTCCATTCAGAGGTCACAGACACAGGTGGATCGTTAACCATAACAGGTAGAGAAGTGATGATCAAGTTGATGATGCAATCTATTCCTACATGCTAAATGAGTATTATTCTTAGTCCTCAGTATTTAGGGGATGAGATTCGGAAACTCGTGAATTCATTTTGGTGGGGTTGTGGTGGAGATAACAAGAGAGTGGTAAACTAGCTTTAAGGAGACAATTTTCAATGGGAAATACTTTTTATCGCGACAATCAGTCTCACGAACCATCACGAGTGATCTTGTCCAGTTGGGAGTCAATTCTTCAATTTCATTTTTAACTACTCTTTGAAGGTGAGAAAAACTCACACACACAAGAAGGGGGGTTGAATTGTGTGACTCTAAAAACTTGTTCTTTTTCTTTTCAAAGACTTAACACAAGTTCAGAACCAGGTTCTGAACTGTTTATCAGAATTATATGCAGCGGATTAACAAGTTAAGAGGTAAGGGAAGAGAGACACACAGCAATTTTATACTGGTTCCTTCTCAATGTGAGAAGTAGTCCAGTCCCCTTGTTTTCCAACAAGAGAGTTCCACTATAATCTGAAGATTACACTTGCTCAATCACTTAAGAAAGAGACTTCCAGTTGCTCAACCACCAAGGAAGAGGCTTCTAATGCTCGAGACACTAAGTCAAGAGACTTCTCTGCTCAAGACACACCGTCAAGAGACTTCCAATGCTCAAGACACAAAGTCAAGAGACTTCCCTGCTCAAAGCACAAAGCTAAGAGACTTCTAATTGCTCAATACACTAAGTAAAGAGACTTCTGGATGCTTAGCACGCAGGCTAAGACTTTGGGTATCAAACTGATTTTACAACAGAAAATAAGTTTGTGTTGAACACTTGATCAAATATCAGAGGTGTTCACAAAATACAACTCAGTTGAGACTCTAACACTTAAGGAATTCTAAGATAAACAAATTGTAAGAATTCCTAAGTTAATTTGTGACAGAAAACTAAAACAGAGTATTGCAGTTCAGGTTTTGCAGCTTGTGTTTCTGTCCAGAGTCTTGGCATTTTCTCTTCAAATCATCTTCCTTTTATAGAGGGAAAATAGCTGTTGAAGATTGCCCATAAAATTAGGAAAGAGCCGTTGCAAAAAGAGAGGCTATACCAGCTGAAAGTTGTGTGCTAAAACTGAACAGAAAACAGAGTAGCACGCAATATTCAAATTCCTTTTCCTTAAAAGCTGGGGAATGTTTGGGTCAGGGAGACAACTGTTCCGTTGAGTTGTTCTGACACAATCAGGCATTAAATGCGCACAGTACTGGTCACTTTCCATGCCACATCAGCTTCAGAAGCTTCTCTGTGAACAGTGCATCAGAAGCTGCTTCAGTTGTACGGATCAGAAGCTGCCTTGTACGGATCAGAAGCTGGCTTCAGGAGTTGACTTTGCGTTGACTTCATCAGAAGCACCCAGACTTCAGAAGCTGCCTTCAGACTCAGAAGCTGCACTTCAGGAGCACCACTTCAGGACCACTTCAGAAGCTCTTACTTCAGGAGCACTTCTTCAGGAGTACTTCTTCAGACCCAGTTTCCTTCTAGCTTTGCAACCTTGCTTCTTAGCTTTCCTTCTTGCTCTTTAGCTTATTCTTTCATAACCATTATCAATCAATACTTATTAAGCATGTGGTTCTGAAACACTTGAACAAAAGCATTAGCAAGTAACCAATTTTCTCTTTAACACTTTGTTATCATCAAAACCATAAAGAGAGATATGTTTACACATAAATGTTTCAACAATCTCCCCCTTAATTCAGATGAGAGTTGTTTAGCACATTTTGTTCCAACAATCTCCCCCTTTTTGATGATGACAAACATAAGTATTAAATCAGAAAATTGTTGTTAACTTAATTAACAAGTTAACTGCAGGGTGTGAGGTTTGTAAGCTCCCCCTGAGTTTGATCCAAGTTAATTAAGTTCAGTTAAAAGCACAAATGTGAAAATTTCAGAATTGTTGTTTAAGTTTAATTAACAGTCTGACATCAGGAGAGGTTTGTAAGCTCCCCCTAGGTCTGACAATCCTCAAGGTTAGGTTTGTAAGCTCTCCTTGATTCTTATCCATGTTAATTAAGCTTAACTTAAAACAATGTGGTGAAATTTACACTCAGAATTTAAAATGACTTGTTGACTTCAGGTTCTGAGGTTTGTAAGCTCTCCCCCTAAGTCTGATAATCCACAGGATGAGTTTTGTAAGCTCCCTGAGTCTTATCCAAGTTATTTTAAATTCATCTTAACTCACTAAGAGTTATATATCTCACAGAATGGCATCAGAGCCTAATTTCAAATTCATAATAGCATAAATTTTAATTCAGAGGCTAAGAGTTTAAAAACAGTTCTCATAAGTTAAATTCACTCAGAATTGTATCAGAGCTAAACAATTGTAACAGAGCTTGATAGGCTTAACTTCTGACAAATTTAACTTATTTTTGAGCTCAGGTGCTTTAATACTTGTTTTACTTTTCTCCCCCTTTTGTCATCAACAAAAAGTTTTACTTACTCCCCAACACAGAAAATTTCTCCCCCTTTGTCAAGAGAGTTTGAAATTATATCTGTATCAGAGCAGAAAAGGATTTTAAAAGAGTTTGAAAGCATGTATCAAAGCAGTTCAGTCTCCCCCTTTTTTAAAGAGTTTAAAAACATTTCACAAGGATTCAGAGTGAGGGCGGTTGAACAAAAAGTTGTGAGATATTTATGTAATCATATGGATAACCAAGCAGCAAGGATAATCATCAGAGCCTACTTGATTTTCAATGAGTATATGACTTGCATTAAAAATAGAATGCTGTTCAGAAGCAGAAAAAGTTTGGAGCTTCTGACCAGGTCATTCTGTTGTTCAGACATGACTTGTTCAGTACAAAAGGTTCAGTATCAGAGCAAAATAACCAAATAGTGTTCAGTATCAGAGCTAAAACATGCAAGAAGGTATCAGAGCAAATCTTGCAAGAGGGTATCAGAGCAAATCTGAGCTGGTTTAAAGAAAATAGTTCAGATCAGAGCAGGTCTAACTCATTTTTTAAAACAAAACAGTTTAGATTATAGACCAACTGAAAAGATATCTCAGAGCTTGATACCAATTGAGGATTTTATCTCAGAGTCTGATACCAAAACACAGTTTTAGGACTGCTGAACTTGTATCAGAGCCTGATTTCAAAACATGAAGGTTTATTTCAGATCTGATACCAAATTGACATTTTAGTGCTGATACCAAGATAAAATGAGTTCTTAAGATTGAACATGTCTGAAACACTTTGAGCATTTAAAAAAAATGTGTCTGTGCTAAACAGTTTGAAAACAGACTGATACCAAATGAAAATTGTTTGTCAAGCAATTTGATCATTGAATATCAGAGCAGAAAATCACATTTTTAAATTGATGACTTTGGGAGGGTTTGAGTATAACTTTCAAAGCTTTAATCATCATTGCCCATGGTTATACTTATCAGATTCTGACCAACATTAGATTCCTATCAGATTCAGAAGTCAGAAAAATCCAGGTTCTGAAACTCAGAGTCTGATGTCTTCAGAAGCTGAACTTTCTGCAGACTTCTCAAAGATAGTGTCTGTTAAGTTTTAGCTTCTGATGAACTCAGAATCTCAGTTTCCATTCAGATTCAAGCATATTTTCCAAAGAGATGAAATGCATTGTTCAGATTCTTTTTAATAAATTTAAATCTATTTTTCTGAACAAAATCTCTTAATAAAATGAAGTTTAAGTTCAAAAATGCTTGGTTCTTGAATGTGAATTGGAATTTTCAGACAAACAGATTACAGCAATGTTATCACAAAGAAGATTATGCTGATTTCATGAATCTGATAGTTTCCCAATTTATGTAGAATTTATTAAGTATAACTGAGAACTAAGCATACCTCAGTAGAGCTTCTGATCTACTTCTCTTTGTTCATTTGTTGTTGAACACCCATTTTTGTTCCAGCAATGTTCTTGATATGCTTTAGGAGAAGTATCAGCTTCTGAGAGGCTCTTTTCAGCTGTTTGGACATTTTTCAGACTCAGGTTCTGGTGCAGGTTCTGAAGTGTCCTCTGAGAGCTGAAACTCAGTACCAGTGATCAAGTCTTTGTGGTTTCCTCCAGATTCCACATTTCCTCCCTCTTTCATGGTCAGGGTTTGGAACATAGACTTGTTTTCTGTTCTGCAATGCCAGCAGCCATTGTCCAGGCACTAGGACTTCACCTTTTCTTTGGCATTTGATCATATCTGAAACAAAAATAATCTCTGACCTAGGTACCCATATGGGTCCTCTTGGGTTAGTTCTGAAAGGTTTATGTTGCACCTTATGTCTGGAGTTATAATACTCAGACTTGTTCAGAAACCTTGGATGTGAGTCCTTTAATTCTGAATGAGTCTTAGTATCAGACACTGAGTTCTTCAGAACCTGAGTTTTCAAAGGTCTTGACCCAGATTTCTTCAGAACCTGAGACTTAAAGGTCTTTGGTTCTGATTTCTTAAGAACCTCAGTTTTGTCAGCTCCTGACACAAGGCAAGCTTCATTTTGACCTTTCTTAATGCAAACAGAAACAAATGACTAATTGGCTTTCTTATGTTTGCTTTGCCTGATATTCTGAGATTGAAAATGTTTTGAATAAGCTGGTTTATTAATCCTTGAAGGTTTTATAAACACAGTCTTAGTAAAATCTGAGTTTGGATTTTTCAGACTCTGAGACTTACTAGTTTCAGCTTCTGAACTCTTCAGACTCTGAACATTTTCAGGTTTAGAGTCTGATTTTCTCATAGTCTTAGGCTTATGACCTTTTGGCTTAGACTTTGGCAAAGTTTTAACATTTGCCATCATCTTTCTCTTAGGCTCTGAAGCTTCAGACTCTGAGCAGTTCAGAACCTCAGACTTAGCAGTCTCAGTTTCTGTTAACTTCATTATCTCAGAACTTTCAGAAGCAGGCAAAAAACATACTTTAGAGCCTTTTATATTATCTTCAGAACAAGATGGAAGGCTTGCTTCATTTGAAAAAATTAATGAATCATTTTTAAAACCAATTCCTTCTCCTTTGTTTCTGCTGATATTATAAATCATAGAAGCAATCTTGCTTCTGTTGATTCCAACCAAAATAAAATTTTGAAGAGCATTTTCATGTTCACTGGGAACAGCATCAGGTTTCTTATGAACTATTCCTCTGAGTTCCTTAACTTCTTCATCAGTTTCATTGATATAATTCTGAAGTTTAAGGTTCTCATCAACCAGCAAGTTATTTTTCTTTTTCAAAGATTTAAATTGATTTAACTTGCTTCTGAGGTTGTTCATAAGTTCCTTAACTGTATCAATAAGATCAGATCTAGTGAGTTTAGAAAATACCTCATTTTCAAAGTCTGAATCTGACTCTGATTCTGTATCAGAACATACATTTGCAACCAAGTTCAAATTGGATTCAGCTTCATTTTCCTTGTCAGATTCTGATCCAGATTCCTCATCAGATGATACTAATGCTACCAAACCCAGGTTAGCTTCTTCATCTTCATTTTCATCTTCAGAATCTGATTCTTGATCAAGATCAATCCAAGTAGCCATAAGGCTTTTTCTTAATCTGTCTTTGCCTGATCTTGAACTGTTCTTTCTGGATTTGTACTCAGGACATTCAGATCTGTGATGACCAGTTCTCTTACAATTTGAGCAGTTCTTTTGATCATCCTTCTTGGAACTAGATTCTTTGAAGCTGCTACTCCTGTTAGATGATTTCTTTTGTCTTTGCAGCAAGAACTTAATTCTTTTGGAAAGTTTTTCTAGCTCTTCAACTTCTGAATCCTCATCAGAACTTTCCTCAGAAAATTCTTCATCAGATTCTGAAGCTTTTAGAGCTATTGAAAGCTTCCTTTTGGATTTAAGTGCTACAGACTCAGAACTTCTAACTGGTTTATCTTTATTGAGTCCCAGTTCATGCACCTTGAGGGAACTTATAAGATCTTCAATACTTAGAGTATTTAAATCTTTAGCTTCCTCAATAGCAGTCACCTTAGGTCTTCATATAGATGGCAAGCTTCTGAGGATCTTGTTCACATGATCAGCAGTATTGTAACTTTTCTTCAGGATCTGAAGTCCAGACACTAGAGTCTGAAACCTTGAGAACATGGTCTCAATGTTTTCATCCTCCTGCATCCTGAACATTTCATACTGCTGAACCAGAATGTTGGCCTTTGCTTCTCTGACCTTCTTGTTCCCCTCATAGTTAGAACATAAAGAGGTGAAGATGGCTTTTGCAGTTGATTTATCACTCAGCTTCAGGTATTCACTGTGAGGCAGAGAATCCACAATGATACCTCTCACATGATGATGCTTTCTGTATATCTTTCTTTCAGCATCAGTGAGACTTCTTCTATTCAAAGCCACTCCTTCTTCATCAACTGGTATGGAGATTCCATCTTCAATTATATCCCACAATGAATCATCAATTCCAATAATGTGGCTGTACATTTTGCTTTTCCACCAAGAGAATTTCTCAGCATCACCACTAAACAAAGGAGGTTTATTGAGTGACCTGGATTTTCTTTCATCAGTGCCATAATCATATGAAACAGATGATCCAGTTCCTCTTTGATTTCTAGGTTGGGTTTGAGGTGAATCTTCATTATCAGATGACATGTTTTTCTCAGGATCAAGACTGACACACTGTTAAGTGTTAATATCAGAACCAGGCTCTGATACCAACTGAAGGTGAGAAAAACACACACACACAAGAAGGGGGGTTGAATTGTGTGACTCTAAAAACTTGTTCTTTTTCTTTTCAAAGACTTAACACAAGTTCAGAACCAGGTTCTGAACTGTTTATCAGAATTATATGCAGCGGATTAACAAGTTAAGAGGTAAGGGAAGAGAGACACACAGCAATTTTATACTGGTTCCTTCTCAATGTGAGAAGAAGTCCAGTCCCCTTGTTTTCCAACAAGAGAGTTCCACTATAATCTGAAGATTACACTTGCTCAATCACTTAAGAAAGAGACTTCCAGTTGCTCAACCACCAAGGAAGAGGCTTCTAATGCTCGAGACACTAAGTCAAGAGACTTCTCTGCTCAAGACACACAGTCAAGAGACTTCCAATGCTCAAGACACAAAGTCAAGAGACTTCCCTGCTCAAAGCACAAAGCTAAGAGACTTCTAATTGCTTAATACACTAAGTAAAGAGACTTCTGGATGCTTAGCACGCAGGCTAAGACTTTGGGTATCAAACTGATTTTACAACAGAAAATAAGTTTGTGTTGAAAACTTGATCAAATATCAGAGGTGTTCACAAAATACAACTCAGTTGAGACTCTAACACTTAAGGAATTCTAAGATAAACAAATTGTAAGAATTCCTAAGTTAATTTGTGACAGAAAACTAAAACAGAGTATTGCAGTTCAGGTTTTGCAGCTTGTGTTTCTGTCCAGAGTCTTGGCATTTTCTCTTCAAATCATCTTCCTTTTATAGAGGGAAAATAGCTGTTGAAGATTGCCCATAAAATTAGGAAAGAGCCGTTGCAAAAAGAGAGGCTATACCAGCTGAAAGTTGTGTGCTAAAACTGAACAGAAAACAGAGTAGCACGCAATATTCAAATTCCTTTTCCTTAAAAGCTGGGGAATGTTTGGGTCAGGGAGACAACTGTTCCATTGAGTTGTTCTGACACAATCAGGCATTAAATGCGCACAGTACTGGTCACTTTCCATGCCACATCAGCTTCAGAAGCTTCTCTGTGAACAGTGCATCAGAAGCTGCTTCAATTGTACGGATCAGAAGCTGCCTTGTACGGATCAGAAGCTGGCTTCAGGAGTTGACTTTGCGTTGACTTCATCAGAAGCACCCAGACTTCAGAAGCTGCCTTCAGACTCAGAAGCTGCACTTCAAGAGCACCACTTCAGGACCACTTCAGAAGCTCTTACTTCAGGAGCACTTCTTCAGGAGTACTTCTTCAGACCCAGTTTCCTTCTAGCTTTGCAACCTTGCTTCTTAGCTTTCCTTCTTGCTCTTTAGCTTGTTCTTTCATAACCATTATCAATCAATACTTATTAAGCATGTGGTTCTGAAACACTTGAACAAAAGCATTAGCAAGTAACCAATTTTCTCTTTAACACTTTGTTATCATCAAAACCATAAAGAGAGATATGTTTACACATAAATGTTTCAACAATCTCCCCCTTAATTCAGATGAGAGTTGTTTAGCACATTTTGTTCCAACACTCTTGTATGGTTAGTGGAAGCTATCTAATACTAGCATTTAGCCATTCGTGACAAATTCGCTGTATGCCGTCGCTATATATAGAATTGCCCATTTTCAATTAGTAAGTCTCGTGGTGAAATGGACCTTCGTAACTTGTATGACTCTCAAGGCCGGCCTCGTGCAAGCGCAACAAGGCCTTTGATACAGGGCCTCAAACTTAGGTCCAAAATCCTTATTGTCCGTCACTAAATACTTGTACCTACGGCCAAAAAATATTATATCTACGGCCAAACTCCGTCCCTAAATGTCCTTTTTCCGTAGGTGAAAGCCTGAAAGACAACAATTATGCTGTCAATTATGCATTATCCATGGATAAAGTCTATTTGTATGTAGATAAAAGTCATGCTTAAACCATTGCTCATATGTTTAACTACAACTTAGTTTTCTGTCACTATAAGTGGTGTTAGATTTTTTTTTCCAATTTCTTTTTAAATGAAAAATTGTCAACATCATAACGGGACCTCTAATCTATATTTACTCGTCGAACAAGGTTGGAGGCTGATGAAACAACCTCCATCTCTTGTTTCATATATGTTCAAAGAAAATACTTTAAAAATTGTGATTTCATGGATGCTATGATTGGAAGCAATCCCAGTTACGTGTGGCGTAGCATTTGAACCACCAAAGCTCTTTTAAGGGCTAGTTATCATTGAAGTATTGGTTGAGGAGAGGATATAAGGGTCTGGGTAGTTTTAATTGAATCCAAAACGAGGGAACCGTTGTACCGATGGAACTTCTTAGAAATCATGGTTGGGCCTAACACAACCCAACAAAACCGGCTTGTGAGGTGAGGATTGTCCCCACTTATAAACACGTTGTTCGGCCATCTCATATCCGATGTGAGACTCTTAACAGAACTAATATAAATTGCATGCCTATTTAATTATAATGAGAATGAATTTAATGTTCTGAAAACTTTGTTTTTAATTTAAAGCTTCGCTAAGTAGGAACATAGAAATATCGTTTACGCGTCGAAAGAGCAGAAACGATATTGGACTTAAAAAGTAATTTTAGACGCGTAATTAAGCACTACGAAAGGGCTTAATATATTTTGGTCTAATCCTATTAACTAGCAGTCAAATATATAAGGTAGAATTAGCCTACTAAAACTTGATTTCTCGGTAAGCATATAGTACTTCCCTTCACTAGTTAAAGTATCTTTCTTTTGATAAACTACTAGCTCTCAACAAAAATATCTTGATGTGTTTATTTCCTCCCGTACAAGCATATGTTAATATCATAGCTAGCCATCCATACCATGACAAAACTTCTGGTCTTACGATTTAAGGGATATCATTTGTTTTGAAATTATTTTTTGTGTACATATACATAATATGTGAATAATCAGTTTTGCATAAAATATGGACAATTAGCTTTGACTTGATTTGTTTAACTTGCTATTATTTGTTTAAGGGATATCATTTGTTTTGAAATTATTTTTGGTGTACATATACATAATCTGTGAATAATCAGTTTTGCATAGAATATGGACAATTAGCTTTGAGTTAATTTGTTTAACTTGCTATTATTTCTCGCTGATCCATAATTCTAGCAACAATATTTTGCATTTATTCTGATGGGCGAGTGAGTAGAAAAAGGAGTAAAAAATGAGTTGGGCGAGTTAGTTAAAATTTAATAGGAAAAGAAAGGTGAGTAGAGCACAAGAGGTAGTACCAAGTTAATAGAAGAAAAACTACTCTAGGTACCCCGTGGCAGAAGTAAAGTGTAGTATTGTTAAAAGGTCACGTAGGAGGAATTCTGGCGAGGATAGTCTTGGTATTTAAGTGGTCCAAGTGACCCACCTCTCTTTCCTAGGAACCCCTTTCATGTACCACTTACTTTGCGAACTGAACTAATTAACTACTTAGTAAAAACTTAAATATTGGATTAGTGGCGCAAGGATTAGGAGAACGAAACAATGGACCCGCGTTAAAGAGGTAAAATTGAATAGCAGGTTTAGTTCCAAGAAGGAGAATGAATAATGTTAAAATATGGACGAGGTAGTTCAGATTTAATAGGAGCACAAAGAGAAATAGAAAATAATATAGTAGGCAAGCTAGTTACAAGTTCACAGCAGAAGTATAACATAAAAGAATGTGCTAGCAAAAGTAAGAAGAAAAGTAGAAGATTTGGGTAAATTAATAGGAGAATGACAAAGATTAGTTAGTTCCCATTGAAGATGATTGAATACAATTAAAACTCTTTTATTTTTACTGGTTACTTTGAAGTTTGGAAAGTACTATTATGTTTCAGATAAATCATGTCCATGATGCAAGCAAGCTCGTCAAGGACGTGATTAAAATAAAGCTCACCAACCAGCACGCCAGAATTAAAATGTGAAAAAAGAAATGTATATGGAAGCAACGATCCCGCCAGTAAGAACATGAAGATGAAACGCGAAGTTATTCTAACCTTTTACGATCTTTGAGATTTGTTTTGCAGATTTTTAACGAGGCATCCTACTTTCTAAAAATAGTCCAGCTACAGTTTAAATCAAATAAATCTTCAACAAAAGACAATCATCCAGCAAAAAGAAGGCGAAAACTTCTTATAAAGAAGTCCTCCCCAAGCGGGTTGATAAAAACCTCCTACAATGAGGTCCTCCCCAAGTGGGTTGATAAAAACCTCCTACAAGGAGGTCCTCCCCAAGTGGGTTGATAAAAACCTCCTACAACGAGGTCCTCCCCAAGTGGATTGATAAAAACCTCCTACAACGAGGTCCTCCCGAAGTGGGTTGATAAAAACTTCCTACAACGGAGTCCTCCTTAAGTGGGTTGATTAAAACTTCCTACAATGAAGTCCTCCCTAAGTGGGTTGATAAAAACTTCCTAAAACGAAGTCCTCCCTAAATGGGTTGGCAAAAACCTCTCAGAGGGAGCTCGTCCCCAAGTGGGATGCAAAGATAAAAACCTCTCAGAGGGAGGTCTTCCCCAAGTGGGATGTGAAGACAAAAACCTCTCAGGGGAGGTCGTCCCCAAGTGGGATGCGAAGACAAAAACCTCTCAGAGGGAGGTCGTCCCCAAGTGGGATGCGAAGACAAAAAAAACCCTAGAGGGAGGTCATCCCCAAGTGGGATATGAAGATTATCATTCAGCAAAAAGCAAGGCGAAAAACTTCTCACAAAGGAGTCCTCCCTAAGTGGGTTGGCAAAACTTCTCGCAAAAGGAGTCCTCCCTAAATAGGTTGGAAAAACTTCTCGCAAAAGGAGTCCTCCCTAAGTGATTTGGAAAAACTTCTCAGAGAGGAGTCCTCCCCAAGTAGGGTCAAAAAAACTACTCGCCAAGAGAAATCTCTCCTAGACGAAGGGACGCCAAAACAATTTTTTCAACAAAGAAACCTTCCTTAAAAAAGGAAACAAGGAACAACGCCAAAACAAAACAATTAAAAAGAAGAGATAAAAGGCAATAACATTCGGATAAGACCCCAAGCTAAGACGAATCAAACAAAGTCAAGTTACGAATAAAAGAGTATTAGGGCGCCATCAAAGGATCACCCACTTAATACTACAACTTAAATAAAGTCAGATCACAAGACCGCGCCCATACTATAAGATCCCGCCTGAGTCTACACGCCAGCCATTGCCCGATAACAAGACGCCAACCTATCTCGCAAATAATCACCTCGCCTTGTCCCAAGACTCGCCATGTTGGGCTGTGTACCGTCAATCTCATAGATAATCACTTCACCACTACAACATTTTGGCTCTACGACAACGCCTGATTTTTGGAAGGTAAAAAAACTGTTCTGGTAGAGTATCATAGACAACAGTCTTCATATTCCATTGTGATAGTATATGAAGTTTTTATAAATTTTAGACAACAAGCCAAAAGCATTCTCGTACAAGAAACCAGAACGGTTATTTGTTAATTCATTTCGGCAATGATAAAAAGTGTTATTGTATTACTTTTAATTATTTTAATTAGAAAATATAATACCAAAATTTAGAGCCCGCAAATTTTCTTATTACGATAAATTAAAATTTGATAAAAACAAAATTCCCACACAAATTAGTATCACTTCCCATTTAAAAAGAATTTATTAAAGTTAAGCCAAATAAAACATGCCAAATAGCCAAACAAAATTTTCACCAAAATCATTATCCCCCTCAACCAAACCCAAACTCAATTCAATTCACAAAAATTTCCCAATCTCCCGCTTCACTTCACAAATTCTCAAATCGATTCACTCCAAAATTCCCCTAATTGAGTTTCACTTCAACATACCCAATCGAACTTTCCCTTCACAGCGCCATCACACCCAATCGATTCACTTCTAATCATTCAGTTTCATTCACGTCTGATTCAGTCATGCTCTAAAACCCTCGATCAGTTTCATTCTTGCTGATTCAGATTCTCCTTCCGTTCAGTTTTGTTGTCTGTTCGGTCTCGTTGGTCAAATCGCAATTTCTCTGTTTTTCTCAACCCCACATTTATGTTAACACTAGAAAATTTCTTTTGATAATTGAATTGTGAACACTAGTTAGTTTGCCTAGTTTGTTGTTATTTATTTTAGATTTTTTCGAATTAGGTAAGACTGAAATTATTTTTGAATTGTTGTGTTTCTATGTTGTTGTAGTTGGAACATTTACCAACAATGGTTGCTAATGTTTGAAGTGATGATAATAACTTGCAGCTTGAATGAACCTTTCAATTTAGAATGCTTCTATCGATTGGTTCGCAATTGGATCGATTACTCTCATGCGATATTTAGTGATTTTTATTTAATTAATGTATCTATAATTCAATTGAATTTTTGTGTGGCAGAACATACTCCACGTCCACTGATTGAGGAGGTTATACAGACTGGTGTAGTGTCTCGTTTTGTTGAGTTTCTGATGTGGGAAGATTTTCCACAGTTGCAGGTTTGTTGTATACTTGTTTATTATTCATTTATTTGTGTATTAACTTAGTAATTAATGTTTTGTTGTTGCTGATATATGGGCTTAACAACATGTATTGTGTGTTGTAGTTTAATGCAACTTGGGCTTTGACCAATATAGCTTTTGGAACGTCCTAAAACACTAAGACATTGACCATGGTGCTATCCCAATTTTTGCATGTATTTTGTGAGTTATCTCCATAGGTATTTTATATACTTTAACTTCTATACGATCTTCTGTCACAAACACAAGTGTTTAAGAGTCTATATCTGAAAGGGACTTACCTGATTTACTTGATTGACAACCAGGTACTATATAATTTCAAAGGTTCTTCCTCTGAGATGCTTTATGTGTACCAAGATTTATGGTCATATTCATGAAATTAAGTATGATGAATTAATTTAACCAATAATTATCTATGTTAGTATTACTATTCTTACATCATCATCATCATCATCTATGTTAGGCACCTTTTATTACAAAGTCTTGAGCCTTAAGGTGTTTGTCTCACTAACTCACTCAGTATTTGTTCTCTTTACTTGAAACTCTTAAAGCATGAATTAAGTCTCCTCTAGAGACAATGTCTTAAATATCTGGTATTTATCAAAAGGTTAATCTATCTCTTTCATAAATATCTGGTATTGATCAAAAAGGTAGTCTATCTCTTTCATATTGTAGCAAATTTTGAATCCGCTTACTTTCCACATACCTAGATAGATTTTGTAACACCCATACTAACTTTAACTAGTATATTAGCATGTGCGTTAAACTGATACTGGATACATTTAAAATTTTCAATAATAATATTACAAACAATACAACTGAATGAGTACGAGTTTGCTCGATTAAACATTTATCCAAACATCATATACAAATACTTAACATATACTGATAAACTTCTGATCTTGTCCATGGCGAGCAACTGCACTCCATCCAGCGTCTCCGTGTAGAACAGCTTCATGTACCTCTTGCTAACCTGTAGAACCTGCACCAGAAGGATTGGGGTGAGACATTACGTCTCAGTGAGCTCCAGCCCAACCTACTGTTGGCAACCACGGGGGAAACCTAGGGTCGCCGTGCCTACTCTCGGCAATCTTGGGGATTCCTACGATCGCCGTCTTTCTCTACATATTTCGCGATCGAGGGGAAACCTAGGATCGCTTCATTGTCTTATCTCATGTATTTCATACTCTATTCTTATCTTAATCTTATACGTAGTGATCTTGGGGACATCCTATGATCACATCTCGTTCACTAGGAACTAATCATCAAATCTCGTATTACATATAATATACATAATCATATTCATATTCATATTTTCATGACATTAAGTTAGAAGTTAGCGTTGAACAAACAATTATTATCTTGGTTCATTTTACGGAGTGCATCCGGGTGGAGTAACCCCGAAGTACATCTCCCATCATACCGGTGAAACTCCTATCATATCAGGCTAACACCGGACTCCTCTTATCGTTGTGTGGACAACTCTCTCGATGAAGTCCCATCCGGCGTATCCCGGAGTCTGCTGAACACAACTTAACTTTGCATGTAGACAACCCTCTCGGAGAAGTCCCATCCGGCGTAACCCGGAGCCTGCTGGACATGCTTAATCTTTTAACATACGTGTGGACAATCCTCTCGGAGAAGTCCCATCCGGCGTATCCCGGAGCCTGCTGGACACGTTTAACATAATCTTATAACTTACGTGTGGATAGCCCTTTCGGAGAAATCCCATCCGGCATAATCCGGAGTCTGATGAACACGTTAACATAATCTTTATCATTAAGTTCTTAACTTAAGTTCATATGTATATCTATGCGTTTCATATTCTTGTGCATATCTAATGCATTCTTAATTATTCATTCTTAAATACCTAACCCATAAATAGGTTCTTAACTTGATCATTAAATCTTTCCTTGTGCATACGCACACTTAATTGAGTGCATCTTAAGCTTGTTATCCTATAAGCATTCTCATTGATTCTCGTCTTATGCACTTGTAAGTGCTTCTATTCTTTACTATAATGGGTACATTAAAATGCATCCCTTAGAGAGAACAATCTCCCAAACATAACTTATGAACTTGTAACCTTAGGCTTAACATTCTCTTAAGCCTTTGCTTGATTATTAGCAACATTCCATAGCTTAATAGCCTCTCTATATCAACTTATGGATTAAGGTATCTATCCCTCATTATTGTACCTTTCCTCATCCTACATTGGTCTAAACATCCTCTAAAATAACTTGCAATTCGGTGGCCGAATTGCTACTGTTCCAAAACGTGATTTCACCACTTTTGGCTTATCCAATCATGCCAAACATCATAACAGCTTAATAACAACTTAAGGGATTAATTTCTAGGGCATATTGACAGATTACAACATTGTTGATCAAGAAATTACAAGCCAAAGGGGATTAGGGCATAAATTATAAACTTGCTCATAATACTAAATACTCTCAAACTTACACAATCGGGTTATAAAACCCTAGGGAGCTCACCTTGATTGCTAGCTCTGATCCTTGCCAAGCTTCCAATCATCAACTCTAGCTTGAATCCTCATCACTCCTTCCTTGTTCTCCTTTCTTGCTCTTCCTAATTTCCTCCTGTTCTAAATTCTCCAAAGTTAGTGATTGCTTGCTTGGGAGCTAAGAAATTGGAGTAGAGGTTGAAGACTAATGGAGGGGAGAAGGAGGGCGTGTGGGTGAGAAGAAGGGGAAAGAAAATCTCATTTTGGGAGAGTGAGGGGAGAGAAGAAAATGCAAGAAAAATATCTTGCCTCCCCTTTTTAAAATAATCCTCCACTCCCTAAATATTACCAAATTGCCATGCTAACCATTTTAATCCCCAATCACCGATAAAAGTTACGTCTAAGCGGGATATATATACACTTGCCATATAATTAAATCCATTAACTGTCAATCTACCAAATTGTCCTTTGCCTGAAACATTTCTGATACATCGTCTCAATATTAATAAATATTCAAGTCTTAAGCGGGATATTACAATCTACCCCCCTTAAAGAAATTTCGTCCTCGAAATTTAGAATCCTCTCATACTACTTTCTCTACTTGTCAAACTCTAGTTCATCTTACTTATTGAAATTCCTTAGTTTTCCCAATTCGATATAAGTCGATTATATTCAACAATCTCTTCTTTAACGGGAATGCCTGACGTGCATTACACAACTCTTGCGTAGTAGGGTATGAGGTCATTCGAACCTTCGTATTCCACTCACTGACTATGCTCCTTGATCATACACTTCTTGTAATCCTAATCTGGAGTTATCCAGTTCTGACATTTGTACTGAACCTTATAAATTCCTTCATAGCCCGTATAATCTCACTTTGACGACATTAGGTCGTTCTTATTATCCTCAAATATTCCCACTCTTCAATGGGTTTCTTACACTGCATTAATTTCCCATGAATTACTATCTTTATCCTTCATCTCATGTGACGACATCTTCCATCATTTATGTCACAAATTATTCTCGAATTCCTGTCGTAGCATAATTCTTTTCTACACTGATAATCCAAAACTCATAGGAGTTTAGCCCAAGTAATGAGTGGTATACGCCGTCTCACATAACATTATATATATAACACATAGTTCACATACAGAATCAAGTACATGTACACTACTAACGGGTACATAATACATCACATCATCCTTGTCCAACTAACGGGACATCATTCTTGATCTTAACATATTTGAGACACTACCATATCAAATGGGAACCTTTTCTTACTCTTAACTCATTCGTAACATCCGGGATTTGCCTTTCAACTGGCTTGCCAGGTTTGCCCCGCCAATGTTACTCATGTTAATTTCTTAAGTATACATTATCACACAACATAGATCATGGTTATACTCGTCAATACTATGAACTCATTTTCCCCTTTCTGAACATCGAGTTCAAGATCCCTGTTTTCAAAAGAAAACTTTGCTCTGATTGCTACTAACAAAATAGCACACTTAAACTTCAATCCTTTAATCATAACCTGAACTCACGTAGCCCTTTACTGTAGACTACGAGTAACCTTTAATCTGCATAGAAGGTTCTCCTTCCTCTACCTGTGAACATTAAGTTCGAGACTTTCCAAACTCTTCAGTTAATATATGTTGACATGACATTGGTACAACGTGAAATTAAACTCATTCGCCACTGCATTGTCGCTCCTGACCAATGCTTCGATTCGAAATGTATTACTTCGCAACCACAACCTTTACTGTTGTTACCTCATGGACAATTCTTTCTTAGCTGAACTTATTCTTTAGGCCTACTTGAAATTATGGAGCTAATATAGCTGGGTTAATTTTCTAGCGGTGACGTCATTCACTTAAGATTTAACCTAGTAGGAGCACATCCTTCTTATATCTTACCACTTACTCTTAAATTATTTTGATATTCCTTTCCTCATGGGTTTTGAGGTTTGAAGTATTCCTCAACTTAACTTCCAAAACTTTCCATTAGAACTTGTGATGTGTTCAGGTCGTCTCTACTTATTGCCATCCCGTATTATAAGAAATAAGCACTTAACATTTTTCTCGTTCTCTAAGCTTCAGCTTAGCATTAATCATTAAATCATTCTTGAATTGCTACTTCGCTGCGCAACTCTGATTCTTAACAACTTGAGTTAGAATTGGAGCATTACCCCACTATTGCCACATAAAATTTCCTTGATCAATCCTTTAACTTTATCACTTGTAGTTACTGTACCAAAACCATCTGACGTTATTGTTTCTCTTGTGGCTTAAATCATTTGCTTAACTTACGGATTGGTTGTCACCCGACTTTGTGTTTCCTTTCGTACATGGACCATATACTTACTTTCACGATAATACACCAAAACCTGCAAACGGTTTTCAGCAACTGTTACGAGCCCAACAACGCTCTTGTCAAACAGCTTATACCCTGGTTCTAACTTTACTCTTCGTATCTTGAATTCTGTGACCATCCCTTGGTCAGTTCTTCATGTATAATCATTAAAATATTGTAAAAACCCGACTGAAAACATATCGGAGGCAACTTAAGCTCACGCACAATCACTTGTGGCAACTCCTAAAACATTCTATGACTTTTGGAGATTCACATCTTTTATATATTGAATCTACTAAGGGTTTGAGTCCCGTTACTAGTCGTCCTATCTTTATCCGTAAGGATTTCATATCCCTAATCTTTTCCGAGACAACTTCGGGCTCCATAACTCTATCATGTCCCTTAAGTTACCCCTTCGAGTTTCTACGGAACAATCCGTCTTGAAAAGACTCAAACTCTTACTGGTTCTCTTGTACGCCCAAAATAGGTTACATCTCTTCGAGCACCCGAGTAATCGATCTTAAACTTCTGCACTTATCATTATCTATTGGACTCCTCCAGCAACTTGTTATTGTATTCACAATTCAAATCTTGATTTTTAACATCTGAGTAATTCTGCATATAATTGAACAACCCGAAGTCTATACTTTATTACCGCCCTCGGAACTTATCCATACGGGGTGACCTCTTTCTGCTTCTAGAATATTTGTGGAAGAAAACTCTTCGGTTGAAAACATATAACGCCTTCACATTAATCACAATCTTAACCTTTTATATATCAGACGATCTTCCATATAATAAAATCTCAATATAACTTCTCGGCTGAGATTCCGATTATCCTTCAAAACTGGTCTACTTTAATCTTGTGTTATCTTGAACTTGCCTCCTTCATCCAATCGAGGAAATTCGACTTTATTCGCTCATCAGTTCACTATATCCCAATAACTGATCATTCAATATCCATCCTTCATTGTGTAAAATTCCGGTTAAGCTTAGGTTATCTCCAATCTTCTTACTATTACGACACATCCGAATATCTGATTCACGCTTTGACATAAAACAGGTCTTAGTATTGCCTTTTATTCATCCATCTTAGTTCTTAGGTTGCATATCATCTCCTCTTCTTAATTCACAACTCCGGCATTTATGGTTCGGGAGGTGCAGCTGATCTGATGGGGTTAAACTTACTTGTGTTTCATGCTCAATGACCACATTCGAGTGGTTGGCTTCATATGTCCAACTATATCGCTTAATCCATAATTAATTCCCTTAACTATTCGGACATTAAAATCTCATCCGATTCGAGTTCGATTCTTCAACACTCTATCTTTGCTGGGAGTCTGGAGGTTTTTTAAAAAAAACCGACTGTTAATTCCTCATTTCAAGTCTCGAGGTTTGGTACTGCAATCCCTTAATTCTGTATTCAGATTCGTTACTTAGTTCACACTTCACTTCAACTTCTCAGATTGCGGTTCCAAATCATTCCTTAAAGTATCCCATGATTCCTTAATCCTTATGTCTTCCGTAGACGAGGCATCGTCCAATGATGCGTCCAACTGGGTTAAGGTGCTTCACCTTACTTTTAGATATCTCTTAGGTTTCTGAAACCTTGCCACTAACAGGCTTCGTTACTTACGGTTTGATGGCCACCATTTGGCATTGAATACTTCTTCGCTAATTCCGTCTTAAAATTCTATCACCTTAATCTTCGCTCTTCATAAACTTCATTCCTCCTTGGTCACATTCAGCTCTCGGACATATATCCTAACTGTCATATACTAGATTGAGTTGATCAGGCTCAACTAGATGTGACCTTTAGAACAACATCCGAAACCCAATGGTCCCACTACCTTATTGAATTTTAACGACCCAAGGCACGGTCTGAATCGACCTGCTCTGATACCAATTGTAACACCCATACTAACTTTAACTAGTATATTAGCATGTGCGTTAAACTGATACTGGATACATTTAAAATTTTCAATAATAATATTACAAACAATACAACTGAATGAGTACGAGTTTGCTCGATTAAACATTTATCCAAACATCATATACAAATACTTAACATATACTGATAAACTTCTGATCTTGTCCATGGCGAGCAACTGCACTCCATCCAGCGTCTCCGTGTAGAACAGCTTCATGTACCTCTTGCTAACCTGTAGAACCTGCACCAGAAGGATTGGGGTGAGACATTACGTCTCAGTGAGCTCCAGCCCAACCTACTGTTGGCAACCACGGGGGAAACCTAGGGTCGCCGTGCCTACTCTCGGCAATCTTGGGGATTCCTACGATCGCCGTCTTTCTCTACATATTTCGCGATCGAGGGGAAACCTAGGATCGCTTCATTGTCTTATCTCATGTATTTCATACTCTATTCTTATCTTAATCTTATACGTAGTGATCTTGGGGACATCCTATGATCACATCTCGTTCACTAGGAACTAATCATCAAATCTCGTATTACATATAATATACATAATCATATTCATATTCATATTTTCATAACATTAAGTTAGAAGTTAGCGTTGAACAAACAATCATTATCTTTGTTCATTTTACGGAGTGCATCCGGGTGGAGTAACCCCGAAGTACATCTCTCATCATACCGGTGAAACTCCTATCATATCAGGCTAACACCGGACTCCTCTTATCGTTGTGTGGACAACTCTCTCGATGAAGTCCCATCCGGCGAATCCCGGAGTCTGCTGAACACAACTTAATTTTGCATGTAGACAACCCTCTCGGAGAAGTCCCATCCGGCGTATCCCGGAGCCTGCTGGACATGCTTAATCTTTTAACATACGTGTGGACAATCCTCTCGGAGAAGTCCCATCCGGCGAATCCCGGAGCCTGCTGGACACGTTTAACATAATCTTATAACTTACATGTGGATAGCCCTTTCGGAGAAATCCCATCCGGCATAATCCGGAGTCTGATTAACACGTTAACATAATCTTTATCATTAAGTTCTTAACTTAAGTTCATATGTATATCTATGCGTTTCATATTCTTGTGCATATCTAATGCATTCTTAATTATTCATTCTTAAATACCTAACCCATAAATAGGTTCTTAACTTGATCATTAAATCTTTCCTTGTGCATACGCACACTTAATTGAGTGCATCTTAAGCTTGTTATCCTATAAGCATTCTCATTGATTCTCGTCTTATGCACTTGTAAGTGCTTCTATTCTTTACTATAATGGGTACATTAAAATGCATCCCTTAGAGAGAACAATCTCCCAAACATAACTTATGAACTTGTAACCTTAGGCTTAACATTCTCTTAAGCCTTTGCTTGATTATTAGCAACATTCCATAGCTTAATAGCCTCTCTATATCAACTTATGGATTAAGGTATCTATCCCTCATTATTGTACCTTTCCTCATCCTACATTGGTCTAAACATCCTCTAAAATAACTTGCAATTCGGTGGCCGAATTGCTACTGTTCCAAAACGTGATTTCACCACTTTTGGCTTATCCAATCATGCCAAACATCATAACAGCTTAATAACAACTTAAGGGATTAATTTCTAGGGCATATTGACAGATTACAACATTGTTGATCAAGAAATTACAAGCCAAAGGGGATTAGGGCATAAATTATAAACTTGCTCATAATACTAAATACTCTCAAACTTACACAATCGGGTTATAAAACCCTAGGGAGCTCACCTTGATTGCTAGCTCTGATCCTTGCCAAGCTTCCAATCATCAACTCTAGCTTGAATCCTCATCACTCCTTCCTTGTTCTCCTTTCTTGCTCTTCCTAATTTCCTCCTGTTCTAAATTCTCCAAAGTTAGTGATTGCTTGCTTGGGAGCTAAGAAATTGGAGTAGAGGTTGAAGACTAATGGAGGGGAGAAGGAGGGCGTGTGGGTGAGAAGAAGGGGAAAGAAAATCTCATTTTGGGAGAGTGAGGGGAGAGAAGATAATGGAAAAATATCTTGTTCCATCTATATATATAAAGCCTTGCCATTTAAAAAATTACGAGTTTGCCATTCTTTCCATTTAATCCTTAATTACCGATAAAATTACGTTTAAGCGGGATATTACAGTTGAGATCAAAGGTTTGTATATGATTATGATATTAGCATTTTGACCTACATATTAGTTTATCATAATTATATATTACATACCTAACATATTTGGAAAAACTTTCAATGGGATGTCTTGATTTTGGTTATCCAGATTTCACATGCAAATGGTGCAAAGCCAAAGTTTGGATAGAAGAGAGGGCAACAAAGTCTAGACCTGCGACCAATAATGTTGAATTTTCTTTATGTTGTCAAAAGGGATATGTTGATCTTCCGTTTTTAGAGAAACCTCCTAAACTACTGTTATCATTGCTTGATGGATCTGAACCAAGAAGCAAACATTACCAAGACAACATCAGAGCATATAACAGTATGTTTGCCTTTACATCCCTTGGAGGCAAAGTTTTGTCAAAGATCAACAATGGAAATGGACCGCCCCAATTTATCTTAAGTGGACAGAATTATCATAGAATTGGAAGTCTATTGCCTGAGCCTGGAAGTACACCAAAGTTTGCTCAACTATACATCTATGACACTCAAAATGAAATACAAAACAGAACACAGGTCTTCGAGTATGTTTTATTTTATGAATATATATAACACAATTTTACATTAAATATATCTTTATTGACATGTAATGTAATTTATTTCATAATTTTAATTTGGTTGCAGCTCTAATGATGGCGATGGTGGCTTTGATCTCTCATTGGTCGAAGATCTTAAAATCATGTTGGATGAGTTTAACCCACTATGCAAATCTTTTAGAATGATTCGTGATATAGTTGAACAAGGTTCACCACCAAAGATGGCTTTAAGGTTATTCAGAAAAAGGGAAAGAGATTCAAGGATGCATAATTTACCTACTGTTGATGAAGTTGCTGGGTTAATAATAGGTGATTATGATGTGTGTGAACAAGGAAGAAATATTATAGTCGATGATGTAAGAAGAGGATTACAAAGGTTACATGAGACACATCCGTTATACATGCCACTTCAGTATCCTTTAGTATTTCCTCGCGGTGATTATGGTTACGAGGAAGATATACTTTATAGAGAGTTTGATGACAAAAAAAAATCAAGAGGGGCAAGGGAAAGAGTTGCTATCAGAGAATTTATTGCTTTTAGACTTCAAGAGAGGGGTTGTGAGTTTGGAAACATTGTTTATGGAAGAAGATTGTTTCAGCAGTTTGTTGTTGATTGTTACACCATGATTGAAGCTCAACGACTTTCTTATATACGAAATAACCAGGGAAATATTCGTACAGATTTGTTGAATGGCTTACAAGAAGCAGTTGAAATGGGAGATAATGACCCACAGATTGCTGGACAACGTGTCATACTTCCAGATTCGTTTACAGGTTCACCAAGGTACATGTTCAATAATTGTCAAGATGCAATGGCAATTTGTAAGAGATTTGGCTACCCGGATCTTTTCATCACAATCACTTGCAACTCAAATTGGAATGAAATCAAGAACTTTGTCTCAAAGAGAGGTCTTAGTGCATCAGACAGACCCGATATTATCTGTAGAGTTTTCAAAATGAAACTGGATCAAATGATGACAGACTTTAAGAAAGATGAGGTGTTCGGGAAAGTGACAACAGGTTTTTTACTTACTCTCAATGTTCATCAGAGATTAAGTATGTTAATATTGGTTTTAGTTGTTTTAAAAAATACAATATCTAAATTTTAATTTTAGTAATTTTTAATAGGTATGTATGCTGTTGAGTTTCAAAAGAGGGGGCTACCACATGCACACATTCTGTTATGGTTAGAAGGTACAAACAAACTACACACAACTAAGGATATTGATAGGGTGATATCAACCAAGATTCCTCATCCACAATTATATCCAAAGTTGGACTTGGCCGTTTCAACATACATGATGCATGGACCATGTGGGGCTGCAAATGTGAATTCACCTTGCATGAAGAGAAAAAGGTGCTCCAAATACTTCCCAAAGAAATTCTTAGGTTCCACCACCATAGATGAGGATGGTTTTCCGGTGTATAAAAGAACAGATAATGGGGTTTGTGTGGATAAAAACGGAACTCCTTTGGACAATAGGTATGTTGTTCCTTACAATCCATCACTTTTGATTAGATATCAAGGACACGTTAATACCGAATATTGCAACAAGTCAAATGCCATAAAATATTTGTTCAAATATGTCAACAAATGCCCCGATAGAGCGAACCTCCATATCAAAAAACAAGCAGGAGAGCAGGATGAAGAAGGCCCGATTGATGAAATCAAGCGTTACTATGATTGCCGATATGTGTCACCATGTGAAGCAGCTTGGGGAATCTTCATGTTTTATATTCAAGAAAAATGGCCTCCTGTTTTGAGATTATCTTTACATCTGGAGGGTCAGCAAAGTGTTAGGTTCAAGGAAAATAAAAAAACTTCAACAAGTTGTTAGGTTCCATCAATCGGTCCCAACTATGTTTCTTGCTTGGTTTGTTGCAAACCAAGTTTATAGTGAGGGGAGAAATCTTACATATGCTGAATTCTCTACAAAGTTTACTTATTTTCCAGAAAAAAGGATTTGACATCCAAGGAAAAAAGGTTTTCAGATTGGGAGACTTTCGTACATTCCTGTAGGATCAGGTGAACTTTACTATATGCGGATTCTATTGACTTTTCAAAAGGGTTGTAAGGGGTTTAATTGTATAAAAACCGTGAAGGGCAAGCTCTACAACACTTTTCAAGATGCATGTTATGCTCTTGGTTTATTGTCCGATGACAAAGAGTTCATTGATGGAATTTTTGAAGCATCTAGATCTGAGAGTGGTCACATGATCTGGGTTTTGTTTGTTAGACTTTTAAACATGAGCACAATGCACAAGCCTGTTAATGTTTGGAAAGCCACTTGGATCTTATTAGCCGATGGAATTCTCTACTCAAAAAGAAGGATGCTTAACATTCCAGGTAATTGTACAGCTTTTAAGTTCCATAAGTATGTCCAAATTTATTGTAGCATTGATTTGCGGTCAACATAAACTATTTTTTTAGTATCGACCTCAGAACTTTCAATGTCTTAGAGCATGTTTTGTTTGCATCAGTTGTTGCAATCACATGTGTGACATATGAGGTCCAACACTTGGACATTGTAGCACTGACCTTGCTTACAAAATTAATCAATAGCACCTGCACCATCAAGAGGAGAAATATTTCCTCTAATTAGTTAATGACATGATAGATAAATAATACAAAGGTGCAATGGAGTAGTTTGTAGAAAATACTTTAATCAAGATTCATATATATATATATATATATATATATATATATATATATATATATATATATATATCATTTTTTTACTCAATTTATATGCCTATCATCATATCAAATAACTTCTGTTACAGGTTATAATTATTTAATATCAATACTTTAATAACAATTTACTATCATCAAATGTTGTAATATTTTCTAACCATGAATTACTTTTTTTTTCAACACGAGATATAAATACTGATATCACTCATTCCATTTCTTATGTTAGTGTATAAATTATACACTATAATAGTCAAATTGACCTGACATCATAATAACTAACGCAGATCTACGCATTCCTGATTGTGATTTGCAAAATCTTTGCCTTATTGAGATAAAGAAGTTGTTGTTGTGGAATGGAAGATCACTGAGAGATCACAAATCTATGCCATACCCAGTTTTTGGAGAGTTGTTTGCCATGGAAAATAAATTCATTGCAGATGAATTGGATTATGATAAAGATGAGCAAGGTCGGTTACATGATTCCCTGCTTCAAAAGCTGACTGATGAGCAACATGGTGTTTATTCTACCATAATGAAATCTGTTGAGGCACAGGATGGTCAGTTCTATTTTTTGTATGGATATGGTGGAACCGAAAAGACCTTTATGTGGAAGACATTATCTGCAGCCATCAGGTCACAAGGAAAGATTGTCATTAATGCTGCATCAAGCGGAATTGCGTCTCTGTTATTGCCTGGAGGCAAAACTGCTCATTCTACTTTTTGCATACCATTGAAAATTAATGAAAAATCATCTTGCAATGTAAAACAACAAGATTTGAGAGCCAAGCTACTGAGAAAAGCAAGTCTGTTTATATGGGATGAGGCGCCGATGATGCACAAATTTTGTTTTGAAGCTTTTGACCGTACGATGCGTGATCTAATGAGAGTTGTAGATGAAGACAATCTGAACAAACCTTTTGGTGGAAAAGTTGTCATTTTGGGTGGAGATTTTAGGCAAATTTTACCCGTCATTAGAAAGGGTAGCAGACTTGATATAATGAAGTCTTCTATTAACTCTTCGCTTCTTTGGCATAGTTGCAAGGTTTTAAAGCTAACAAGAAACATGAGGTTGACTGATGATGGTACAAATGATGATGCAAATGAGAGCAGAGATTTTGCAAAATGGATTTTGAAAATTGGAGATGGTGATATGGTATCCGATGAAGATGGAGAGAGTATCGTAGATATTCTAGAGGATTTGTGCGTTCCTCCATGTGACAACCTCTTCAATCATTGATTGACTTTGTTTATCCAGATATTGTTAGCAACATTGATAATCAAAGGATATTTCAAGAGAAAGCAATTCTTGCTCCGACTCTTGATTGTGTTGAAGAAGTCAACGAGTATGTTTTGTCATTGATTAAAGGGGAAGAAAAAGAGTATTTAAGTTCCAATACCCCTTGCAAATCCGATGAAGATTATGATATTCAAGGAGATTGGTGTACAACTGAGTTTTTGAATGACATAAAATGTTCTGGAATACCAAACCATGGGTTGATTTTAAAGACTGGAGTTCACATAATGTTGTTAAGAAACATTGATCAAGCAAGTTTTTCATGCAATGGAACACGGCTACAAGTTAATCACCTTGGAAAGAATATCATTACTGCTACTGTCATAACTGGCAAGAGTATTGGTCAAAAGGTATTAATCCCAAGGATGGATTTAGTTCCCTCAGATTCAGGATTTCCATTCAAATTTTCAAGAAGACAATTTCCAGTCTCATTGTGCTTTGCCATGACAATAAATAAGAGTCAGGGACAATCATTGTCTAAAGTTGGATTGTATCTACCTCGACCTGTATTTACACATGGACAGTTGTATGTTGCCGTTTCGAGAGTAACCACCAAAAAGGGGTTGAAGATGTTGATTTTGGATGAAGATGGCAACCCTTGCAACTCGACTATCAATGTTGTTTTTCCTGAGGTGTTTGATAATTTGTAGACAGTAGCTTACCAGGTATGAATATACATGTACATATTTAATCTTCAATTAAAATTTTTATTATTCAAAGCTATATTGATATATGCAAAAACCTTTGTATTTATGTTGTAGATAACTGTAGAGCCAAAAGTGATGGTGCATCCATTCTCATGAAGACATTTTTTTGATTAATTGCGCGCTCAAGTTTTGACTACTTTTTTTTGTTGTTTGTATCATATTTAGTCATTTAATTGTTATTCGCCAATATATTGAAATTGTTATAAATTAAACTGAATGATATGTCAGCGGTGTATGCCATCTTGATATTTGTGATGACAATAACATTTTAATTGTCTAAGAATTACATTATAAGAGTACTACTTTTTGTTATGTTTAAAGTTAATTTAGTACACGCCACAATAATTCTCTTTTCCCCCGTGCGTTGCACGGGCCAGAGACTAGTAAAACAACATTCATCGGTAATGTTGTTTTTTTAGTTAGCATTTGACAACAATTAAAAGAGACGGAACAAGAAGAAATTAGGGTTTCTATTTCTTTTTTAATATTGGGGATTTTAAAATAACCAAGCTAAAAGCTCAATCTACTTTGGTGATGTAGAACTGAGTATATAAGAGGCAATTCTAACTAAATTTAATCTTGTAAAAGGATAGCTCCCTTTTAGATACCTTGGGGTACTCCAAAAAATCTGACTGTACTGTTCAGTGCCAACCTTTGGTGAAGAAAATAATTAGTAGGATTGAAAACTGTTCCTCTAAGTTGTTATCTTATGCTGGTAGATTACAACTCATTGAGTTAGTGTAGTTTGGTGTGCAAACTTATTGAAGTCAAATATTTGCTCTTCCTCATAAAGTGCTCAAATTAATTCAAATTGTTTGTAGAATGTTTCTCTGACCTGGTAGATCTGATGATTCCAAAAGAGCTCTTGTTGCTTGGGAGTATATTTGTTTACCTAAGATAGTTGGTGGGTGGAATGTCATTGATTTGAAATGCTTGAAACCAAGTTGCTCTCAGTAAACAATTATATAACTTGGCTAACAAGTAGGATGTTTTTGGGTAAAATGCATTCATGAATACTACATAAAAGGGAGAAATATGCTACTTATCGAAGTTCCTCCACGAGCTTCATGGGTAGTAAAAAAGGTCTTTGATGCAACTAAGAATATTGCAAGTGCCTATGATAATGTTCTTCAAACAACCAAACTTTTCTATTAAGAAAATAAATAATATCTTAAGAGTTGAGTTTGCAAAAGTTATCTGGAGGAAAATGATTTGCAATAACCCTGTCCCTCCATAATGTTTGTTAATTGGTTCTCTATTCATGCCAAATTGTCAACTTGTGACAGGTTAAACAAAGTTGGTATACAATGAGACCAATTGTACATTTTGGGTAAAAAAGAGAATGAAATCCATTCTCACATTTTCCTCAAGTGTCAGTATTTTGATGTTGTTTGGACATGTATCATGCAATTGAGTAACATAAGCATTAATACTAAAAATTGGTAGTTAGTGATGAAATGTCACCTGAGACAATACAACATGAACAACGGTATGCATCAATTAAGTAGAATGGTTGTGAGTGTGACTCAATATTTGATATGGAAGGAGAGAAATAGAATAAAAGGTTTTAGAACTTGAAATAGAATAAAAGGTTTTAGAACTTGCATCAGTCAGTACATGAACTCCTTAGCTAGATAAAAATGACTGTCTACATTAAAGGGTTGCAATATAAGAATTTAAAGAACCTAGTGTTAAGTTTGCAAGGCATTTGACTTTTCTTGTCTTGTTAGAACTTGACTTGAGATTCTTTGTTTATGGTTTCTTGTTGCCAGGAAGTTTATAATACATGTTTTTGGTTAATGAGATATAACTCTATTTATCAAAAATAAATAAATAATAATAACCAAGACACTTTTTCTTTCATTTTGGTCCCCAAAGTCACATCATCAAGCCTCTTGTCCATAAATTGTGACACATCACCTTTTTAACGGAGTTAACATGCGAAACTAATGTTAGGAACAAAAACGACTAACGAAATAAAGAGTAAGAGATTATTGTGTTTTCGTGTGAGTCTGAGACTATTATGACCAGGAGCAAAGCTATTTGTATCCAAGGGGTAGCTTTTGCTACCCAAAAAAATATTTTTCTTTTCTTTGACTAAGTTAGTATATTTTGTAATTAGCTACCCCAACAATATATATTTAACTACTTTGAAAGAGTTTATTTGTCAAAAATCAATAGAATTAGGAAAAACAATTAAAATATTTTTTATTTCATTTATTTAGATTTGGCCCTGCCGTGAAAAAAATAGCTAATTTCGCCGTTGATTATGACTATGAGTTACACTTCTAAAGACTGTTGGAGATTTCCAAAATAGGTGAGAAAAACTGAAAAACAGAAAATTACACATGGTAATCGATTACCATATTGATGTAATCGATTACATCAAGCAAAATTTGCAAACGGTAAACAGAGACTTTGGGTAATCGATTACCTGCATATGGTAATCGATTACCACGGGACTGGATGTGTTTTTCTGCACTTTTTCTCATAGTTTTGGGTTCCAAAAGTTGTAACTCTTCATGGGAATGACTTGTATACATTGGGAAGTTATCATTTACTGATAAATCATGAATCATTGCAATGATTCAAGCCAAAAGTTGAATGTATATGGTTGTAACTTTTGATTAAAAGTTGCATTCTCTCATATGAAGGGGCATATGATGCACTATAAATGCATGGCATTTGTGTATCAGAAGGAGCACGTTTTTGACATCAATTACAGTCAAATTCTCCCTCATTCTCATACTCTAAATCATCCATCAATTCTCTAATGCATGAGTGAATTGTTGGAAACATATTTCTGTCAAATATTGTTAGGAGATACGCTTGGTGTGATTGTGCAATACACATCAAGGAACTCATAGTATCCTGAAGGGGATTCGCTGGACATTCCTATTGCATCCAATATAAAGTTATTGGTGTTGAGTCTTTTGTGTTGGCTGCATGTTTTGGCAAAACCAATGTATTGGATAAGAAGCATCTCCATATTTGAAACATTTCTTCAGTTGCAAGTTTTGTGTTTGGAAGCCATTCAGAAGCAGAAAATGTCATCAGAAGCTGAATGCACTGTAGCAGTTCAGAAGCTGATTTCAGGTTCTGAAGCCAGCGTTGACTTTTGTTGACCACATCAGAAGCTGGGTTTTCATATTAGTTTTTGCGCGTATCTTGGAAGATTTAGCAAGGAATTATCTTTGTATAAGTGCTTCTAGAATGCTGAATTATTTGGAGAAGATTTTATTGAAGATTTGGTTTAAAGATATGAAATTCGTATTTTCTGTTTTAAATCTTTCAAAGATACAAAACAGTTTTATTTGTTGCTTGATTGGACCAATCTTATTTCAGTAACAAATCAATTCAGAAGATTAGTTTGTTATTTATGTTGCAAGACTGAAGACTATATAAGGAGGAGTGGTGCTGCTATTCAACTTACGAATTGAAGAGTATTATTCAGAGAAATAGAGTCTTAGTTGTTTTTAAGCTTTTGCTTTGTTTTTGTACGCCACTCATATGCTTTGAGTTGGTTTAGGATTGTTATTGAGTTGTAATTCATTCTAAGCCTCTAGGTACGAATGAAGTTGTGTTTTTGAAGTTTTCTGAAAAACAGAGTGATTTTGGTTAAGGGTTTCAGTAACAGGTTTGTTACTTGAATAGGAAGTTAGTGGTCTCTAATACTCAACGTGTTGGGTAGAATTCAAGACTAGGAGGAAGTTAATTGCTTAGGCTGGGAACTGGGAGTCAGTGTCTTGAGTCATAAGGATTAATTCCTATAGTGGAATTCCTTCCTGGATTGGTATCCCCCAGAGTAGGAGGTGTTTACTCCGAACTGGGTTAACAAACCTTGTGTGTTTTTAGCTTTCCTGCACATTTATTTTTCTGCCTGTTATTGCTTTTATAATTGTGCTAAGTTCTGATCAGAACCTGCTAAGTTTTAATCAGAACCAGAACCTATTAAGTATCTTATTGCCTGGCCAGAATTTCAATTGGCATCAGAGCAGGCACCCTGCCTGTATTTTGGGTGAGATCCAGAGGGATTAATTTCTGGTAAGCATGGATAGAGAAGGAGGCTATGTCAATAGACCACCCCTACTAGATGGCACAAACTATGAGTATTGGAAGTCAAGGATGTGTGCTTTTCTAAAGTCTATTGACAGCAGGACTTGGAAAGCTGTGATTAAAGGCTGGGATCATCCTGTGTATATAGACAAAGATGGTAACAAGACTGAGGTTCTGAAGCCTGAGGAGGAATGGACCAAAGCTGAAGATGATTTGTCACTGGGAAATTCAAAAGCTTTGAATGCTATCTTTAATGGTGTTGATCAGAACATGTTCAGACTTATCAAACAATGTACTGTGGCTAAGGATGCTTGGGAAATTCTGAAGACCACTCATGAAGGAACTTCTAAAGTAAAGATGTCCAGATTGCAGCTGCTGACCACCAAATTTGAGAACCTGAAGATGAAGGAAGATGAATCCATTCAGGATTTTTACATGAATGTGCTGGATATGGCAAATTCATTTGACTCTCTTGGTGAAAAGATGTCTGATGAGAAGTTAGTCAGAAAAATCCTCAGGTCCCTACCCAGAAGATTTGACATGAAGGTCACTGCAATTGAGGAGGCTCATGATATTTCTGCCATGAAGCTTGAAGAACTGATTGGGTTTTTGCTCAACTTTGAGACTGCCTTCTGCAAACAGCCTGATAAGAAAGGGAAAGGTATAGCTTTTACTGTGAATACAGAAGCTGATGATCAACAAGATTCTGAGGAGGATGACTTATCAGAAGCTCTAGTGTTGCTGGGAAAACAATTCAACAAGATTCTGAAGAATGTTAACAGAAAAGCCAAAGCCAAAGGTCAGAATTTCAGATTCAATAACAAAAAGCAACAAACTGATGAGAAGAAGACCAAGTCTGAGGAGAAAAGTAACCAAGCTAAAGGTGTGCAGTGCTATGAGTGTGAGGGTTATGGACACATCAAATCTGAATGTCCTACTTACCTTAAGAAACAGAAGAAGAGCCTAGCTGTTGCATGGTCTGATGATGGTTCTGAAGATGATGATGTTAGTGAATCTGATATGTGTGATACTGGTCTGGTTGTGAGGTCAGGAGCTATCTTGAAGAAGGAAGCTGGTTTAGAGTCTGAGACTTTTTCAGAGTCTGACTCAGAGTCTGAAGCCTCATCTGTGTCTGAAGTTGCTAAAACCTCATATGATGAGCTAGCTGACAACTATAGGAAGCTGTATAACAGAAGTGCTGAGGTTTGCAAACAAGTTTTGGATCAGAAGGAGACTATTCTTCAACTGGAGGCTGAAAAAGGGGAACTTCTTGTGCAGAATTCAGATTTGAAAGAAGAAGTGAACCAGTTAAATTCCCAACTTGAACATATGAAAAAGCAGGTTAGAATGATGAATACTGCTACTGATAAGTTGGAGGACATTTTGGGGAATCAGCAACAAGGAAAAACTGGTTTAGGTTTTGTTGATCAGAATCAGATTCCTAAACAGATGAGTTTTGTTCCTGCTACTCAAGCTCATGATTCTATGGCTGGAATATCAAAGAAGAGACCTCAGAAGCAAGCCCAGATGAAAGGTCAGAATCATATTCAGATGAAACATCAAAAGCAAGCTCAGAAGAGACCTCAGATGCTACCTCAGAAGCAACCCCAGAAGTACAACAGAAGAAGGAGGAATCATACCTGGACCTGTCATCATTGTGGTAAGAAGGGACATATCAAACCTTTTTGCTTTAAACTGTATGGCTATCCTGAACACTTTCAATATAGAAGAGTGCAACCAGCTGCACCCAGACACAGTGTTCAAAAGGTGTGGAAACCTAAGGTTCAGAATGTAGGCCTAATTGCTCATACTTCTCTGAGAGCCACTTCAAAAGAAGACTGGTATTTTGATAGTGGGTGTTCAAGGCACATGACTGGTGTGAAGAAGCTGCTGAGGAATATCAGATCATACTCCAGAAGCTATGTGACATTTGGAGATGGTGTAAAAGGTCAGATTCTGGGTATTGGTGATTTGATCAGAGAAGGCTTGCCCAGACTTAATGATGTGCTACTGGTGGAAGGATTAACCTCTAATCTGATCAGTATTAGCCAGCTGTGTGATCAGGATTTGAAAGTTAATTTCAACAAGCAAGAGTGTATTGTTACTGATCAGAAAGATGAGATTCAGATGAGAGGCTGCAGATCCAAAGACAATTGTTACTTATGGGTTTCTGAAGAAGAAAGAAGTTTGACTTCTTGTCTTATGAGCTCAGAAGAGGAAGTCAAGCTCTGGCACCAGAAGTTAGGCCATCTGCATCTGAAAGGCATGAAAAAGATTCTAAGTACTGAAGCTATCAGAGGTGTACCAAATCTGAAGATCAATGAGGACAATGTTTGTGGTGATTGTCAAATTGGGAAACAAACAAGAAAGTCTCATCCCAGATTAGTTCACCAGGTAACTACTAAAGTACTAGAACTTGTTCATATGGATTTAATGGGGCCTATGCAAGTAGAAAGTATTGGAGGGAAGAGGTATGCATTTGTAATGGTAGATGACTACTCAAGATTCACATGGATCAGTTTTGTTAGAGAAAAATCTGATACTTTTGAAGTATTTAAAGACCTATGTATTCAACTACAAAGAGAGAAGGACTGTGGTATTGTCAGAATCAGAAGTGACCATGGCAAAGAATTTGAAAACAAGAGCTTTTCAGAATTCTGTGCTTCTGAAGGTATAAAACATGAGTTTTCTGCACCTATCACACCTCAGCAAAATGGTGTAGTTGAGAGGAAGAATAGGACATTAGCAGAATGTGCAAGGGTTATGCTGCATGCTAAGAAGTTGCCATATATGTTCTGGGCTGAAGCAATGAACACTGCTTGTTATATTCATAACAGAGTTACTTTGAAGAAGGGCACTACATCAACTCTGTATGAATTGTGGAAAGGGAGAAAGCCAACTGTGAAATATTTCCATGTTTTTGGGAGCAAATGTTACATTTTGGCTGATAGAGAAAATAGAAGAAAGCTGGATCCTAAGTCTGATGAAGGCATATTCCTGGGTTATTCAGTGAACAGCAGAGCTTATAGGGTGTTTAATTCAAGAACTAAAGTTGTGATGGAGTCCATTAATGTGGTAATTGATGATCTGACTGCTGAGAAAGATAGAAGTGAGTCTGAAGTTGTTCCAGAGTCTGAACCATCAGAAGAACAAACTTCAGAAGCTGAAATTCATCCAGAGTCTGAAGAAGCAGATGTACATCCAGAACATGATTCTACCAATAAAGGGCCATCTATTAGAATTCAGAAGGATCATCATAAGGAGCTTATCATTGGGAGTTTGGATCAAGGGGTCAGAACCAGGAGATCAGATGCTGCTGCTACTGATTCATGTTTTGTGTCTAAGTTTGAACCCAAAAATGTGAAAGAAGCCCTGACTGATGAATTTTGGATTGAAGCAATGCAAGATGAGTTGAATCAATTCAAGAGGAGTGAAGTGTGGGATCTGGTTCCAAGACCTGAAGGTTTGAATGTGATTGGTACTAAGTGGATATTCAAGAATAAAACAGATGAAAATGGTACTGTAGTCAGAAACAAGGCAAGGTTGGTTGCTCAGGGTTATACTCAAGTTGAGGGACTTGATTTTGATGAGACATTTGCACCTGTGGCCAGACTAGAGTCCATAAGACTACTGTTGGGTGTTTCCTGCATTCTCAAGTTCAAGCTATTTCAGATGGATGTGAAGAGTGCATTTCTGAATGGATATCTGCAAGAAGAAGTATATGTTGAACAACCTAAGGGTTTTGTGGATCCTAAGTTTCCAGAACATGTGTACAAGTTAAAGAAGGCTTTATATGGATTGAAGCAAGCACCAAGAGCATGGTATGAAAGACTGACTCAATTTCTTGTGGCTCAAGGTTACAGAAAAGGAGGTTCTGATAAGACTTTGTTTGTGAAAAATGAAAATGGGAGTCTGATGATTGCTCAGATCTATGTGGATGATATAGTATTTGGAGGGATGTCTCAGAAGATGGTCAAATTGTTTGTTCAGCAGATGCAGTCAGAGTTTGAAATGAGCCTAGTTGGTGAACTGACTTATTTTCTTGGTTTACAAGTCAAGCAAATGGAAGATACAATCTTCATCTCTCAGAGTAAATATGCCAAGAACATAGTGAAGAAGTTTGGAATGGAATCAGCTGCTCATAAGAAGACACCAGCTGCTACTCATCTGAAGCTAACCAAAGATGAACAAGGAGTATCAGTTGATCAGAGTCAGTACAGAAGCATGATAGGGAGCCTATTGTATTTAACTGCAAGCAGACCTGATATCACTTATGCTGTTGGAGTATGTGCAAGATATCAAGCTGATCCTAAGATGAGTCATCTGACACAAGTGAAGAGGATTCTGAAATATGTTAATAGCACAAGTGACTATGGAATCATGTATTCACACAGTTCAAGTTCTGAACTGATAGGATATTGTGATGCTGACTGGGCTGGAAGTGCTGATGACAGAAAGAGCACATCAGGAGGATGTTTCTTTCTAGGAAGTAATTTAGTTTCTTGGTTCAGCAAGAAACAGAACTGTGTTTCATTGTCAACTGCTGAAGCTGAGTATATTGCTGCTGGGAGTAGTTTCTCACAACTGGTTTGGATGAAACAAATGCTGGAGGAGTACAACATTGAACAAGGAACTATGACATTGTTTTGTGACAATTTGAGTGCCATCAACATTTCTAAGAATCCAATTCAGCACAGCAGAACCAAACACATAGACATCAGACATCATTTTATCAGAAACCTTGTGGAGGACAAGATTGTTCAGCTGGAACATGTAGCTACTGAAGAACAAGTTGCTGACATTTTCACAAAGGCCTTGGATGCTAAACAGTTTGAAAACTTAAGGAGCAAGTTAGGTGTGTGCTTATATGAAGAATTCTAGCAATTAAAGCAAACTGGATGTGAGGAAGGTAGAGTACCTGCCAGCTTTGTTAGTGCTAAGTGTAATGCTGTCTCTGATACTAAGTCTGAAGTTCAAACTGGGACAGTAGTTGAAGATGTTTCTGCAGTTTCCCTTCCCTATTTGAAGACTATGATTTGTCAGAATTTTATGGCTAAAAAGGGGGAGAAAATCTTATGCAATGTGTTGGCCTTGTTGGCTCTGATACCAAGAATTAGAAGATGTATTGCTCTGATATGTGTGTCATTAATTCAGAAGGTGACTAGTTTTGCTCTACCAAGCAAGATATGTCCAGATATGTTCAAGGGGGAATATGTATCTCAGGGGGAGTACAAGTTTGTTATATTCCTGAAGTGTAGTGATCCTGAAGTGTTGGCTCTGATATGCTCTGATACCATAAATTCAGAAGTAAGGGGGAGTTTGATGTATGCTGAGTGTATGCTGAGTTGCAGGGGGAGTGTGTGCGATGATCAAGAGTTGATCAGTAGGTTATGTGTGCTTCAGTAGCTGATATGAACTGAAGCTGGTTTGTGTTTCTCAAGATAGTCATAAATAAATCCGCTGCTAATTACTATGTTGTGAATGATCAGTGTGGAGTTCTTCATTGCTGAGTTGATTATAAGGAAGATTGAAGAACTTGGATGGTTTTAGCCAAAAATTTGCCAAAGGGGGAGATTGTTGAGTCTTTTGTGTTGGCTGCATGTTTTGGCAAAACCAATGTATTGGATAAGAAGCATCTCCATATTTGAAACATTTCTTCAGTTGCAAGTTTTGTGTTTGGAAGCCATTCAGAAGCAGAAAATGTCATCAGAAGCTGAATGCACTGTAGCAGTTCAGAAGCTGATTTCAGGTTCTGAAGCCAGCGTTGACTTTTGTTGACCACATCAGAAGCTGGGTTTTCAGATTAGTTTTTGCGCGTATCTTGGAAGATTTAGCAAGGAATTATCTTTGTATAAGTGCTTCTAGAATGCTGAATTATTTGGAGAAGATTTTATTGAAGATTTGGTTTAAAGATATGAAATTCGTATTTTCTGTTTTAAATCTTTCAAAGATACAAAACAGTTTTATTTGTTACTTGATTGGACCAATCTTATTTCAGTAACAAATCAATTCAGAAGATTAGTTTGTTATTTATGTTGCAAGACTGAAGACTATATAAGGAGGAGTGGTGCTGCTATTCAACTTACGAATTGAAGAGTATTATTCAGAGAAATAGAGTCTTAGTTGTTTTTAAGCTTTTGCTTTGTTTTTGTACGCCACTCATATGCTTTGAGTTGGTTTAGGATTGTTATTGAGTTGTAATTCATTCTAAGCCTCTAGGTACGAATGAAGTTGTGTTTTTGAAGTTTTCTGAAAAACAGAGTGATTTTGGTTAAGGGTTTCAGTAACAGGTTTGTTACTTGAATAGGAAGTTAGTGGTCTCTAATACTCAACGTGTTGGGTAGAATTCAAGACTAGGAGGAAGTTAATTGCTTAGGCTGGGAACTGGGAGTCAGTGTCTTGAGTCATAAGGATTAATTCCTATAGTGGAATTCCTTCCTGGATTGGTATCCCCCAGAGTAGGAGGTGTTTACTCCGAACTGGGTTAACAAACCTTGTGTGTTTTTAGCTTTCCTGCACATTTATTTTTCTGCCTGTTATTGCTTTTATAATTGTGCTAAGTTCTGATCAGAACCTGCTAAGTTTTAATCAGAACCAGAACCTATTAAGTATCTTATTGCCTGGCCAGAATTTCAATTGGTGGGGGCGAATCGAACCTAAAGGTTAGTGTGGCAACCCCATACGCTTTGAGTTTTCGTGCATAACCATTAATCATTTCAGGTTTCAAGCGCAGCAGCCTCTTCCCAACAAATCAAGATTGATAACAATCTTTAGGTTCGATTCTATGGCTGCTTCATTGAAAGAAATGACCTCTGACTTTGTTAAGTTGGAAAAGTTTGATGGAGGAAACTTCATCCGTTGGCAGAAGAAAATGAAGTTTCTTCTCACAACATTGAAGGTGGCTTACGTTCTGAACATGGCAAGGCCCGTGGAGAAAGATGATGAAACCATTGCTGAGACCAGAGAGAGACAGAAGTGGGACAACGATGACTACATCTGCTTGGGACATATCTTGAATGGTATGTCTGATTCTCTGTTCGATATCTACCAGAGCAGCCCATCGGCAAAGGATTTGTGGGACAAATTGGAAACCAGATACATGCGTGAAGACGCTACAAGTAAGAAATTCCTTGTCTCACAATTTAATAATTACAAAATGGTAGATGGTAAGCCTGTTATGGAACAATTATATGATATTGAACGTATTCTTAACTACTACAAACAACATAACATGCATATGGATGAAACTATCATTGTGTCATCCATAATTGACAAACTCCCTCCTTCATGGAAAGATTTTAAACGATCCATGAAACATAAGAAGGAAGATATCTCTCTTGAGCAATTTGGAAATCACCTTCGTTTAGAAGAAGAATACCGAAAACAAGAAGGTATTAAAAATCAAATTACTCAAGAGAAGGTGCATGTTGTGGAAGAGGGAAAATCAAGTAAGACTTCCAAAAAGAGAAATCATGAAAATGATGAGTCTCAAAACCACAATGGTAATAACATTAAAAAGAAAAAGAAAGGTAAATGTTATTTTTGTGGGAAAGGACACTTTAAGAATGAGTGCAGGTTCTTGAAAAAGAAGAACAAAGAAAAGAATTCAAGTGCAACAAATGATGATCTTGTTGCGGTCATTTCTGAAATCAACATGATTGAAGATATTGATTCTTGGTGGATAGACTCTGGTGCTACTCGTCATGTGTGCAAAAACAAGGAATTGTTTAAGACCATCAATGAAGATGGGAGTGTTTTGTACATGGGAAATGCTTCAATTGTGCAAGTCCAAGGAAAAGGGACCATAGAGATTGAATTCACTTCTGGAAAGACACTTACTCTTAAAGATGTATTTTATGTTCCTGAAGTTAGAAAGAACTTGATTTCTGTACCATTACTTAATAAGAATGGGTTCAAATCTGTATTTGAGGGAGATAAATTTATCCTCTCAAAAGGGGGTATGTTTGTAGGAAAGGGATATTTGTGTGAGAATATGTTCAAATGTAATATTGCAAATATTAATAATAATGATATGATTTCTGCTTATATTGTTGAGTCTTGTGATTTATGGCATATGCGATTGGGACATGTTAATTTTAGAAAATTGGAGGATATGATGAAATCAAATCTAATTCCTAATCTTGATAAAAACTTTGATTCATGTACTACTTGCATGTTGACTAAAATTACAAGACAACCTTTTAAAAGTGTTAAAAGAAGTTCTAGGGTGCTAGATTTAATTCATTCAGATGTATGTGATTTACATGGTTGGCCCACCATTGGTGGTAAAAAGTACTTTGTTACTTTCATTGATGATTGCACTCGATTTTGTTATGTTTATTTAATGCATTCAAAAGATGAAGTCTTAGATAAATTCAAAATGTTTAAAGCACAAGTAGAACTTCAACATGAAACTTTCATTAAATGCTTTAGAAGCGATAGGGGAGGAGAATTCTATCATCCGAGTTATTTTGAATCCACCGGTATTGTGCATCAAGTTACTGCACCATACACCCCACAACAAAATGGAATAGCAGAAAGGAAGAATAGGACTTTGGTAGAAATGGTTAATGCCATGTTGTCCTATTCTGGATTATCTAAAGGATATTGGGGTGAAGCAATGCTTACAGCATGTTATATCCTCAATAGGGTTCCAAACAAAAGGAACAAAATAACCCCATATGAACTTTGGAAACAAAGGAAGCCAAATCTTAATTATTTAAAAGTTTGGGGTTGTAGAGCAATTGTGAAAGTGCCTGAACCAAAAAGAAAGAAGTTGGGTGAAAGAGGAATTGAATGTGTATTCTTAGGCTATGCAGAAAATAGCAAAGCATACAGATTCTTGGTTATTGAATCGAATGACTCATATTCTGTCAATACAGTAATTGAGTCAAGAGATGCAATTTTTCAAGAAGATAGATTTAAATCATTCTCTTATCCCAAGGACATTGTTCATTCTAATGTACCAAATTTAGAAAACAATGAATCAAATGTAGATACATTGGATGGTTCAGAACTTAGAAGGAGTAAGAGGATCCGAAAAGAAAAAGATTTTGGACCTGACTTCTTCATGTTTCTTATAGAAGGAACTGGTACATCCATAAATAGTTATGGACCAATTTGCTTTAACCTTGAGAGTGATCCAGTGACATATGAAGAGGCTATAAAGTCTCAAGATTCAGCCTTTTGGAAAGAAGCTATCCAGGAAGAAATGGATTCAATTATGGGTAATAAAACTTGGAAAGTAGTAGATCTCCCACCCGGATCCAAACCAATAGGTTGTAAATGGATCTTTAAAAGGAAAATGAAAGTTGATGGTACCATTGATAAATTCAAGGCTAGACTAGTTGCCAAAGGGTTTACACAAAAGAAGGAATTGATTATTTTGATACATATGCACCTGTTGCAAGAATTGCATCAATTAGAGTGCTAATTGCACTAGCATCCATCCATAAGTTAGTTATCCATCAAATGGATGTTAAAACTGCTTTCCTAAATGGAGAGTTGGATGAAGAGGTATATATGAAACAACCAGAAGGGTTTGTGATCAAAGGTCAAGAAGATAAAGTGTGTAAATTAACTAAGTCTTTATATGGGTTGAAACAAGCACCCAAACAATGGCACCAAAAATTTGATCAAGTTGTGTTAGCCAATGGATACATTATAAATGAATCTGACAAGTGTATTTACAGTAAATTCCACAATGGAAAAGGTGTCATGATTTGTTTATATGTAGATGATATGTTAATTTTTGGCACAAGTTTAGATGAGGTAGAAAAGACTAAAGCTTTCTTATCCAAAAATTTTGATATGAAAGATTTAGGCGAAGCAGATGTGATTTTAGGAATTAAAATCATAAGAGATGGTAACCACATTGGTTTATCCCAATCTCATTATATAGAAAAGGTGCTTCAGAAATTCAATCATTTAGATTGTAATCCGGTCTCTACCCCATTTGACCAAACTGTTAGTTTGCAACCAAACAAAGGTTGTCCGGTGGCACAACTTGAATATGCAAAAGTAATCGGATGCTTGATGTATGCCATGACCTGTACAAGACCTGATATAGCATATGCTGTTGGAAGGTTAAGTCGGTATACTAGTAATCCAAGTAAAGAACATTGGCATGCTGTGAAACGAGTATTAAAATACTTGAAAGGAACAATGAATTATTGTTTAACGTATAGTGGAGACCCTTCAGTTTTGGAAGGATACACAGATGCTAGTTGGGTAACTTATGTTGAGGATCATGCTTCCACAAGTGGATGGATCTTCAACCTTGGTGGAGGTGCAGTTTCTTGGGGTTCAAAGAAACAGACATGCATTGCCGACTCCACCATGGCTGCAGAATTTATTGCATTGGCTGCAGGAAGTAAAGAGGCAGAATGGCTAAGGAATTTGTTGTATGAGATACCAGTCTGGCAAAAGCCAATGGCACCAGTATCCATACATTGTGATAGTCAATCCACACTATCAAAGGCCTATAGTCAAGTATACAATGGGAAATCAAGGCATATTGGTTTAAGACATAGCTATGTAAGAGACTTGATCTCTAATGGAGTAATATCCATCATGTTCGTAAGAACAGAAAAGAATCTTGCAGATCCTTTGACGAAAGGTTTGACAAGAGACATGGTGTTGAAGACATCATTGGGGATGGGACTCAAGCCCATATCTAATTGATTACCAATAATGGAAACTCAACCCACACTTGAGTAACATCAAGTCTTGGGTTCAATGGTGAAAGTACATTATTAGAGTAATTGAAGTACTTGTTAATAGATACATCCCAAGGTTAAAAGTACTTGGACCATAAGATTAAAAAATGGTAGGTTGAGATTTTTCTCTTAATGGACATATAGCATACATTTGCTGAAATGCATACTTATGGGGCATTTCCGATATAGTCTACCTATGTGAGAATGAAGTTTGGCCGCTTCACGGAGTTCAAGGGCTTGACTCTTAAGTTTTCATGAAAAGGGATATATGACACAAGGCCTTATTAATGTGTCATCTTACAGTTCTCTTTATTAATGATATTGAGATTCTATGTGTAAATTATGTACACTTGTTCTAATGAATAGTTGGTTCAAAGCTTGCCTACCATACTATTTGGGAATGAGCGAAAACTTAATTTACTAAGTAATGGTTCAAATCGTGAGATACCATTATCTGAAACCATGGAATTTCCAGTTTTATGGGATTTAGTATTTTGAAAATGGTGGGGGATTGTTGGAGATTTCCAAAATAGGTGAGAAAAACTGAAAAACAGAAAATTACACATGGTAATCGATTACCATATTGATGTAATCGATTACATCAAGCAAAATTTGCAAACGGTAAACAGAGACTTTGGGTAATCGATTACCTGCATATGGTAATCGATTACCACGGGACTGGATGTGTTTTTCTGCACTTTTTCTCATAGTTTTGGGTTCCAAAAGTTGTAACTCTTCATGGGAATGACTTGTATACATTGGGAAGTTATCATTTACTGATAAATCATGAATCATTGCAATGATTCAAGCCAAAAGTTGAATGTATATGGTTGTAACTTTTGATTAAAAGTTGCATTCTCTCATATGAAGGGGCATATGATGCACTATAAATGCATGGCATTTGTGTATCAGAAGGAGCACGTTTTTGACATCAATTACAGTCAAATTCTCCCTCATTCTCATACTCTAAATCATCCATCAATTCTCTAATGCATGAGTGAATTGTTGGAAACATATTTCTGTCAAATATTGTTAGGAGATACGCTTGGTGTGATTGTGCAATACACATCAAGGAACTCATAGTATCCTGAAGGGGATTCGCTGGACATTCCTATTGCATCCAATATAAAGTTATTGGTGGGGGCGAATCGAACCTAAAGGTTAGTGTGGCAACCCCATACGCTTTGAGTTTTCGTGCATAACCATTAATCATTTCAGGTTTCAAGCGCAGCAGCCTCTTCCCAACAAATCAAGATTGATAACAAAGACCAAAATGGTGGTTTGTCCATTTATAAACTCATTCTGACCTATTCAAATATGAGCGACAACATGTCTTATCCGACCCAAAAACATCATGCAACGCACTAACCCTTGCGTTGGCACAAGTATTAACTAGTTTGCCAAAGAACGCAAACATGGTTATTTAGAAAAATCTTCGATAGTATAAAGTTTTGTTGGCTATTATATTACATAGCTAAAATCAATTCAAAATTTTAAATTAATATAAAGTAATTAAGTATATAATTTATATGTTATTAAATAATTGAATTGTTGATATGGACCCCTCTATCCGAAGTGAGTGTGCATAGTCACAAGACTACATGTATAGTATTTAAGCATATGGACAAAAGAGACATTTTCCTTAATAATAATTATAATAAAATAATTGAATTTACTATTATTGATGTTCATTATTTTGTATGTGTGTTTAAATGTATTATACATTTAGTCTTGTATTATGCAAGAGTAACTTCGATAAATGTTTAAGAGTTTTTGTTTACTCTATTATTTTTCTATTGACTTGGGTAAAGTGAAATTCTAAGTCAAGCCTTGTTATTTTATAATGCTGTATTATATAGGAAAATGTCAACAAACTCTTTTGGAGCGGTAGAAAAAAAATATACTAAAAATATATTGAAATTTGTCTAGTCAAACTTTTAAAAATGTAAAAAAAATATTTTTTCAATACACGTTTTTTTGGATCATGCTAAGAAATTTATAAGACATTGTTTAAAGAACTTATTATAAAAAAAATATTTTTAAAAATATAAATCAAACACATATAAAAATAATAATTATATAATTTTTTACGCAAAAGTTAAACTGATTTAAAGGGTATTTGATTAAGGTAAAGAATGTTACGAGAGATTAATTAGCATGATGACCACTTCTTTAAAAAAAAAAACGATGACCCTTGTATATAAGAATGAAAAGCAGCATGACATATTTGATGCGTAATGATGCGACGTCATCCCATAGGTGCAATGACGAAACATATTATTCCATTACCTAATCGCCTCATTGAATTTTGTTTTTTCCTCTCGCCCACTGCTTTAGAACTCGAATCGAATTACTAGTTCAGTGTTGTGTTGTGGGACTAACTTCACAACAAGATTAACATAGATATAATATTTTGCTCAAAAATTACTGATTGAAATTATATTTTATTTTGTGACACACACGAGAGATCTAATTACCAAATTATATATGCACTCTTAGAAATTGTGGTTGAACATCTTAAAACAACACAAAACTGACTTATAAATTGAAGATTGTCATCATTTATAAACACATTGTTATACCTTATTTTATTCGATCTAATATTCTTTAACTTATACAACCATACTCCCTTACAAAATCTAATGCTTTTTTCATCAAACCAACAACCATATATTAAATGATTAATTTGGTGTATATTTTAATTACATTAATAAAGGTATGCAACTCTATCTCTAATAGATTGTAATGATATGTCACACAATTTTATATATATTTTTTAGTTATTATATATGTTATAAGTACGAAATTTCTATCGCAGTGACTACCATCTCTTGGAGAATCCGTTGAGCAGGTTAGGTCGGTTTGTACTAATATTTGTATGCATTTCTTTTATTTTTAGTACATGTTTCATCTTTCTTCTTTTTTTTAAAGGATGTTTCATCTAATTCATCTCTTTTAAATATCTTCACATTTCTGTTTGTACTATAATAGTGTCAGCAATAATTAGCGTTTTAGACTTTTCAATAAATAAAATAGGGAAATATTAACGAATGTCTCCGGGACACTCTTTAAGACCTTTAAAATAGTAACTATTTTTGAAAATTTATGTAATTAATGCATTAAAAATTGAAATATTTGACTTTTTTATGAAATAATTTCTTCTTTTGAAATGCTTAAAGAGTGTCCTAGGAGCACTCGTTAACAAGACCCAATAAAATATACTTTATTCATTGTTTTTTTTTTTTTGTAGAATGTGCAGGCCTCTCTATTTCAAAGAAGCTAGGCATAAAAAAAATGTACGTATGCAAGACTTACACATTGACTTGTCCTATCCAACAGAAGTTTTTGTGTGGCATATTGGTCATTTAGTTAGATTCCTTCCACTTAATTAATTAATGATGATGGCCAAAACTTGTCATGATGAAACGCTATGAATTATGTCCTTATATTGATCACAAAGTTCAGAAACAACGAAGAAGCAACCAAGAAACTACGTGCTCTTGGTATCTTCCTTTCCTTCACACTTTCCCTTGTCATCGATCATTTTTATTTTATTCTCAATATATACATTTTTTTTTGTATACATGGAGATGAGTGGTAGCAAGAAGAGGAAAATTTGCAACGAAGAATTAGATGAAGAAAAACAAAAGGAAGAGGAAGAAAAAATAGAGACTTTTTTTGCTCTAGTGAGAAGCATGCGTGAGACACGTGACCGTTGGAAGAACAAAATGAGTGAAAATATTAAGGAAGAAAATAGAGTTGTTGGTGTTTGGAAGCCTACGTTTAAACTTGAAGATTTCGCTGAAGAGGGTGCGTCTAAGAGCAATAATATTAACTGTGCTAATATTAATATTAAGGAAGATGACACAGAAAAAGGTATTAACTTGAAGCTCTCACTTTGAAACTATTGCTACATGCATCAAGATATCGTAGCTAGATCTTATGTTGCGTGTTGTAAATTTGTAATGGATCCTTTTAATGTGATGTCTTTCCCTAACTAATTAGTTGCTAAAGCAACAAGTAGATTTCTAGTTTAATTTAATCATATGATTTCTATGTATGCACTTGTGCACTATGCTATTGTAGTACTGCTTTAGCATCGCATCCTCTAATTTTCTTCAACTAATTATCAGTCGTTTCTGCACTTACACCAGAAGTCCTTTAAATTATTTAATTGTAATAAATTGGTCCTTTAAGTTTTTTTCGTACCACTTACGTCCTTTAAGTTATTTAATTGTAACAAGTTGATCCTTTAAGTATTTTTTGTAACGCTTAGATACTTTAAATTATATAATTGTAACTTTTAGACCCCGAATAACTTACATTTTTAAGATCTAAAATACACCAAATTGTTACAGTTAAATAACTTAAAGGACTTAATTGGTACGGACAAAACTTAAATGACCAACTTGTTACAATTAATTAACATAAAGGACTTAAGTGGTACGAAAGAAACTTAAAGAACTAAATTGTTACAATTAAATAACTTAAAGGACCTTTTGTGTAATTTAGCCTTTATTTTTTTGACACTCGAAGTATTTCGACAATGAAGCTAGAGTTCTCACTCATATTAAAAGTTATTTAAGCAATTTCATATAGATTAATACATGTAGTTAAATTTGTATGGTGAAGAGAAATTTTAACTAACTTTTTAAAATTATCATTCATTATTGGCATGAAAAATAAAAATTAAAGAATTGAAAAGTAAAAAAGAAGTAATAAATACTAATAAGAAGAGAAACGTTATTTTTTTTTTTGTGAACTAGAATCCTCTGTGATCAAGTACACAGACTAATTCTTCGAGTTGGTAGGACCACAATAGAAAGCAAATTCTTCAAGATATTTAAAACTTTTTTTAATGACATATACATAAAAGAAAAAGAGAACGAGTGTGTTGGAACAAAATGTGTTTAACAAATCTCTTATAAAATAAGGGGGAGATTGTTGAAACATTTATGTGTAAACATATCTCTCTTTATGGTTTTGATGATAACAAAGTATTAAATGGAAAATTGGTTTATTTGCTAATGCTTTGTTCAAGTGTTTCAGAACCACATGCTTTATAAGTATTGATTGACAATGGTTATGAAAGAACAAGCTAAAGAGCAAGAAGGAAAGCTAAGAAGCAAGTTTGCAAAGCTAGAGGGAAACTGGTTCTGAAGAAGTGCTCCTGAAGTAAGAGCTTCTGAAGAGGTCCTGAAGAAGTGCTCCTAAGGTGAAGTGGTCCTGAAGTGGTGCTCCTGAAGTGCAGCTTCTGAATCTGAAGGCAGCTTCTGAAGACTGGGTGCTTCTGATGAAGTCAACGCAACAGTCAACTCCTGAAGCCAGCTTCTGATCCGTACAACTGAAGCAGCTTCTGATCACTATTCACAGAGAAGTTTCTGAAGCTGATGTGGCATGGATTTTGACCAGTACTGTGCGCATTTAATGCCTGGATGTGTCAGAACAACTCAATGGAACAGTTGTCTCCCTGACCCAAACATTCTCCAGCTTTTAAGGTAGGCCATTTCAAAAATGGCAACTGCTCTGTTCTGACTGATAAAGTGCAGCACACATTTGCAGTAACCTAGCCCAATTGCAACGGCTCTTTTCCTCAATTCAAGCAAATCTTCAAACAGCTATATTTTCATCTATAAAAAGAAGAAGATTTGAAGAAGAAAATGACTAAGACTCTTGAAACAAAGAACTGAACTCTTGCTCTGTTTTGCTGTCAAAAAATACGCAAGTCACCCAACCTTTTAGAAATTCTTTCATCTTTGTAATTTAGAATTTCTTAAGGTTAAGAGTCTTAACCTGTGTTGTATTTAGAGAACACCTCTGATATTTGATCAAGTGTTCATCCCAAACTATTTCATTTGTAAACCAGTTTGGTCCTCAAAGTCTCAGTCTGTATACTGAGCATTTGTAACCTCATTCCTTTGTGGTCTGAGTCAGAAGTCTCTTGTCTTAGTGACTTGAGCATTGGGAAGTCTCTTGTCTTAGTGACTTGAGCATTGGAAGCCTCTTCCTTGGTGGTTGAGCACTAGAAGCCTCTTTCTTTGTGATTGAGCAACTGGAAGTCTCTTTCTTAGTGATTGAGCAAATTGTAATCTTCAGATTATAGTGAAACTCTCTTGTTGGAAAACAAGGGGACAGGACTACTTCTCACATTGAGAAGGAACCTGTATAATTTGTTGTGTCTCCTTCCTTCCTTATCTCTTTTGCTTATTAATCCGCTGCATATCTCTGAGAACATAGTTCAGAATTGATTCATATCAGATTCTGAACTTGGCTTAAGTGTTGAAAAGTAAAAGAAACCACTTTTTTGAGTCACACAATTCAACCCCCCCCCCTTCTTGTGTGTGTGTGTTTTTCTCACCTTCAGTTGGTATCAGAGCTCCGGTTCTGATATTAACACTTAACAGTGTGTCAGTAGGATCCTGAGAAAAACATGACATCAACTAGTGGTTCACCTCCACCCTCTCCCAGAAATCCTCCATCTCCTAGAAATCAAAGAAATGTCCAGTATGACTATGGTACTGAAGAAAAGAAGTCTAGGTCACACAATAAACCTCCTATGTTTACTGGTGACCCAGAAAAATTCTCTTGGTGGAAGAGTAAAATGTACAGTCACATTATTGGGGTTGATGATTCACTATGGGACATCATAGAATATGGAATCACCATTCCAGTTGATGAAGAAGGTGTTGCTGTCAACAGAAGATCTCTAAGTGATGCAGAAAGAAAAATCTATAGGAAACATCACCATGTGAGAGGAATCATTGTGGATTCATTACCTCACACTGAGTATCAGAAGCTGAGTGACAAGTCAACAGCCAAAGCTATATTCACATCCCTCTGCTCTAACTATGAAGGTAATAAGAAAGTTAGAGAAGCTAAGGCAAACATTCTTGTTCAGCAATATGAACTGTTCAGAATGAAAGAGGATGAAAATATTGAGACTATGTTCTCAAGATTTCAGACTCTGGTTTCTGGACTTCAGATTCTGAAAAAGAGTTATACCACAGCTGACCATGTGAATAAAATCCTTAGAAGTCTGCCATCTAAATGGAGACCTAAAGTGACTGCCATTGAGGAAGCTAAGGATCTAAATACTTTAAGTATTGAAGATCTTATAAGCTCCCTCAAGGTGCATGAACTGGGACTCAATGAGGATGAGTCTGTTAGAGAACCAAAAACATTAGCTCTGAAGTCTAAAAGAAAACCTGCTAAAGCTTTGAAAGCTATTGAATCTGAAGAAGAGTTTCCTGAGGGAAATTCTGATGAAGATTCAGATGCTGATGAGCTTGCAATGATTTCTAAAAGACTTCAGTATCTGATGAACAGAAAGAAAAAGTTCTCTAACAAAAGCAGTAACTTCAGAGGATCTGGTTCAAGTTCAAAGAGGGATATCCAGAAGGAAAGCTGCTACAACTGCAAAAAGCCTGGCCACTTCATTGCTGATTGTCCTGATCTTCAGAAGGAAAAATCCAAGGAAAAAGCAAAGAAGTCCAGCTCAAAGTCCAGCAGTTTCAAAAATAAGCTTAAGAAGAGTCTCATGGCTACATGGGATGATCTGGATAATGAGTCAGAATCTGATGAGGAAGAAGCCAACCTGGCCCTGATGGCAATTGCATCTTCTGATGCAGAATCATGCTCAGATTCTGATGAAGAAGATGAGGTATATTCTGAACTCTCTAGATCTGAATTGATTGAAACAGTTAATGATCTTATGAGTCATCTAAAGAGCAAGTTAAAAGAAATTAAAGTTTTGAAAAATCAAACTAACTTGCTGTCTGAGGAAAATCTTAAACTTCATAATCAAATTTTTGAATATGATGAAGAAGTTGAAGAACTCAGAAAAGAGGCTCATAAGAAATCTGAAGAGGGTCCTAATGATCAGGAAATAGCTCTTCAGGATTTCATGTTAACTGGATTCAATAGAACTAAAATTGCCTCCATGATGTATAATATGATCAGAAACAAAGGTGAAGGCATTGGCTATGATTTATTTAAACCTTCAAATGAATTAAACTCACCTTCATGTTCTGATGATATTTTAAAAGGCAATAGTATATGCTTTGTGCCTGCTTCTGATAATTCTGAGAAGTTGAAAGTATCAGAATCTGAGACTAAGTCTGAAGCTCTGAACAACTCAGACTCTGAAGCTTCTGAACCTAAGGGTAAGATGAAGGCAGATGTTAAAACCCTGCCTAAATCTAAGCCAAAAAGTCCTAAGCCTAAGAGTAAGAGGAAATCAGACTCTGAACCTAAACCTGTTCAGAATCTGAAGTGTTCAGAACCTGAAACTAGTAAGTCTCAGAATCTGAATAAATCTGATTCAAATTTTTCTAAGACTGGGTTTATTAAAACATCAAAATCTGTTAAACCAGTCAATGTAAAACATTTTCAATCTCAGAATGTTAGGCAAAGCAAGCCAAAGCAAACCAATCAGTTTTCTGCTTCAAACTGTTTTAAGAAAGGCAAAACTGAAGCTTGCCTTGTGCTTGAAGTAAACAAAGTTAGAATTTTGAAGAGATCAGAACCAAAGTACTCAATGGTTCAGACTATGAACAAATCAGAACCAAAGACCTTCAAGTCTCAGGTTCTGAAGAAGTCTGAGTCCAAACCTTTGAGAACTCAGGTTCTGAAGCACTCAGGTTCTGAAAGTCAGACTTATTCAAGATATAAGGATTCATATCCTAAGTATCAGAACAAGTCTGAATATCATAACTTCAGACACAAGAAGCCAAAACCTTTCAGGACTAACCCCAAAGGACCCATGAAAATCTGGGTACCTAAGTCTGAGATAATTTCAATTGCAGATATGCTTGTCATCCAAAGAAAAGGAAAGGTCCTGGTACCTGGACAGTGGATGCTCGCATCATATGACAGGGGACAAGTCTATGTTCCAAACCCTAACTCTGAAAGAGGGAGGAACTGTGGGGTTTGGAGGAAGTCAGAAAGGAAAGATCATTGGTACTGGTAAGATAGGTAATTCTTCCCTGTACATTGATAATGTTTGGCTGGTAGATGGACTTAGACATAATTTACTTAGCATAAGTCAATTATGTGATAGTAATTATGAAGTCATGTTCAATAAGAACACATGTACTGTAATCAACAATGAAAATAAGTCTGTAGTGTTCAGAGGCTGTTTACAAAATTAATTTTTCTAAATTGGTTCAGCAGAAGGTAGTTTGCCTTCTATCTGTGAGTGATGAGAAATGGGTGTGGCACAAAAGGCTGGGACATGCTAACTGGAGACTCATCTCTAAGCTTAGCAAGTTACAGCTGGTCAGAGGCTTACCCCAGATTGATTATCACTCAGATGCACTGTGCAGTGCATGCCAAATTGGAAAGTTTTCTAAAACTTCTTTTAAACAAAAGAACATTGTTTCCACCTATAAACCTCTAGAACTTCTTCACATTGATTTGTTTGGTCCTGTTGGAACAGCTTCAACCAATGGGAAGAAGTATGGACTTGTAATTATTGATGATTATAGTAGGTGGACTTGGGTTAAATTCCTCAGAACCAAAAATGAAACATATGATGTGTTTTTCAAATTCTGCAAACAAGTACAAACTGAAAATGATTTGAAAATTTTGAAAATCAGAAGTGATCATGGTGGTGAATTTGAAAATGAACCTTTTGAAAACTTTTGTGAAGACCATGGAATTCTCCATGAGTTCTCATCTCCTAGAACTCCACAACAAAATGGAGTTGTAGAGAGAAAGAACAGGTCTTTACAAGAAATGGCAAGAACCATGATTCATGAATCTAAAATTGCTAAGTACTTTTGGGCAGAAGCTGTAAACACAGCATGTTATATTCAGAACAGGATCTATATTAGACCCATTCTAAATAAAACATCATATGAATTATTTAAAGGAAGAAAACCAAGTATTTCTTATTTTCATCAGTTTGGTTCTACATGTTACATACTAAACAATAAAATCTACCTAAAGAAATTTGATGCCAAGGCTCAAAAGGGTACCTTTTTAGGATACTCAGAGAGATCTAAGGCATACAGAGTGTATAATTCTGAAACACATGTTGTTGAAGAAGCTATACATATTAGGTTTGATGATAAGAAGCCTGGTAGTGAAATACCAGAGCTGGTTGAGAGTTTTGCAGATGTCAGAATCTCAGAAGAGCCTTCAAAAGCTGAACCCAGTTCAGGTTCTGATGAAGGTTCAGAAGCTGAAAACAATGAAGACTCTGAGAAACTCTCCAACAATGACACTACTCCTGATGCTAATCAAGACCAGCATGGTTCTGAACAAATCCCTGATGGTTCTTCAGAAGCTAATCCACCCAGAACCTCATTCAAGTACAAGTCTTCACATCCTGAGGAGTTAATCATTGGAAACAAGAACAGTCCAAGAAAGACAAGATCAGCATTCACTCAGAATGAGTCTATGCTTGGCCTGCTATCCATGATTGAACCTACAACTGCTGATGAAGCACTTGTTGATGATGGTTGGATTGTAGCAATGCAAGAAGAGCTGAATCAATTTCAAAGAAATGATGTATGGGATCTTGTTGCAAAACCTAATCAGAAGAACATCATTGGAACAAAATGGGTGTTCAGGAACAAGCTCAATGAACAAGGAGAAGTGATCAGAAACAAGGCTAGATTAGTAGCTCAAGGGTACAGCCAGCAAGAAGGAATAGACTACACAGAAACTTTTGCTCCAGTAGCAAGACTGGAAGCAATCAGGTTACTTCTTTCTTATGCTATTAACCATGATATCATCTTGTATCAAATGGATGTTAAGAGTGCCTTCTTAAATGGTGTAATTTCTGAAGAAGTGTATGTAAAACAACCTCCTGGTTTTGAAGATGTTAAATATCCAAATCATGTTTTTAAACTTAAGAAGTCTTTGTATGGTCTGAAACAAGCTCCCAGAGCTTGGTATGAAAGGCTAAGCAACTTCTTAATTAAAAATAATTTTGTAAGAGGTCAAGTTGACAATACACTCTTTAGAAAAACTGTTAAGAAAGAAATCTTAATTGTACAAATCTATGTTGATGATATCATATTTGGTTCTACTAATGCCTCCCTTTGCAAGGAATTTTCTAAGTTAATGCAGGATGAATTTGAAATGAGCATGATGGGTGAGCTGAAATTCTTTTTGGGAATTCAAATCAACCAATGCAAAGATGGTGTCTATGTTCATCAGACAAAATACACCAAGGAGCTTCTGAAGAAGTTCCAGTTGGATGACTGCAAGCTGATGACAACACCTATGCATCCCACCTGCACATTAAGCAAAGAGGACAATGGCTCTAAAGTAGATCAGAAGCTGTACAGAGGTATGATAGGTTCTCTCCTATACTTAACTGCTTCTAGGCCAGATATTTTATTTAGTGTGTGTCTGTGTGCTAGATTCCAATCAGATCCTAGAGAATCTCATATGACTGCTGTCAAGAGAATCTTCAGGTATCTGAAAGGAACAACTAATTTGGGACTTCTGTATAAGAAATTTCTAAATTATAAGCTAGTTGGATTCTGTGATGCTGACTATGCTGGGGACAGGATTGAAAGAAAATCCACCAGTGGAAACTGTCAGTTTCTTGGTGAGAATCTGATATCCTGGGCCAGCAAGAGACAAGCAACCATTGCTTTGTCAACAGCAGAAGCAGAATACATCTCAGCTGCAAGTTGTAGCACACAACTGCTCTGGATGAAACATCAATTAGAGGATTATCAGATTCATGCAGACAATATTCCTATTTATTGTGATAATACTGCTGCTATATGTCTGTCTAAAAATCCAATTCTGCATTCTAGAGCCAAGCACATAGAAATAAAACATCATTTTATAAGAGATTATGTTCAGAAGGGTGTTCTAGATTTTCAGTTCATTGATACTGATCATCAATGGGCTGACATATTCACAAAACCCCTAACAGAAGAAAGATTCAATTTTATTAAAAAGAATCTGAACATGCACTTTATCTCTTGAAAATGTGCTTGAATCTGAATGTATTCCTTGATTCTGAGTTTATCATAAGCTAAGACTTATCAAACACTCAGCTTCTGAGAGTTTGAACAAAGTTAAGCCTGAAAAACTTCAGAGTCTGAAGGATCAGAACCTGGATTTTCTGACTTCTGAATCTGATAAAAATCTAATGTTGGTCAGAATCTGATAAGTATAGCTATGGGCAATGATGATTAAAGCTTTGAAAGTTTATACTCTAATCCTCCCAAAGTCATCAAGTAAAAATGTGGTTTTCTGCTCTGATATTCAATGTTAAAATTGCTTGACAAACAACTTTCAGTTGGTATCAGCTGGTTTTCAAAATGTTTAGCACAGACACATTTTAAAAGCCCAAAGTGTATCAGACAATGTTCAGTCTTTAGAAATGTTTTCACTTGGTATCAGACTCTGAGACAACATCCTCAATTGGTATCAAGCTCTGATATATTTTTTAAATCAGCTCAGATTTGCTCTGATACCTTCTTGCAAGATTTGCTCTGATACCTTCTTGAGTTGTTTTGCTCTGATACTGAACCATTTGTACTGAACAAGTCATGTCTGAACACAGAATGACCTGGTCAGAAGCTCTAAACTTTTTCTGCTTCTGAACAACATTCTATTTTTAATGCAAGTCATATACTCATTGAAAATCAAGTAGGCTCTGATGATTATCCTTGCTGCTTGGTTATCAATATGATTGCATAAATATCTCACAAATTTTTGTTCAACCCTCCCTTACTCTGATTTCTTTTGAAATATTTTCAAACTTGGTGTCACATCTCTTTTAAAAAAAAAACTCTTTAAAAAGGGGGAGACTGAACTGCTTTGAAACATGCTTTCAAACTCTTTTAACAATTCTTTTCTGCTCTGATACAGATATTTTCAAACTCTCTTGAACAAAGGGGGAAAGAAATTTTCTGTCTTGAGGGGAGAAAGTAAAAGTTTTTTTTGTTGATGACAAAAGGGGGAGAAAGTAAAACAAGTATTAAAGCACCTGAGCTCAAAAATAAGTTAAAATTATCAGAAGATAAGCTTATTAAGCTCTGATACAATTCTGAATAATATTTAACTTATGAGAATATATTTAACTCTTAGCCTCTGTAGTGAAATTCTGGCTCTGATACATTTCTGTGAGATACATTACTCTTAGTGAGTAAATTGAATTTAAAAAAACTTGGATAAGACTCAGGGAGCTTAGAAAACTCATCCTGTGGATTATCAGACTTAGGGGGAGAGCTTACAAACCTCAGAACCTGAAGTCAACAAGTCATTTTGAATTCTGAGTGTAAATTTCACCATATTGTGTTAAGTTAAGCTTAATTAACATGGATAAAAATCAAGGGGAGCTTACAAACCTCTCCTGAAGTCAGATTGTTAATTAAACTTAAACAACAATTCTGAAATTTTCACATTTGTGTTTTTAACTGAACTTAATTAACTTGGATCAGACTCAGGGGGAGCTTACAAACCTCACACCCTGCAGTTAACTTGTTAATTAAGTTAACAACAATTTTCTGTTTTAATACTTATGTTTGTCATCATCAAAAAGGGGGAGATTGTTGGAACAAAATGTGTTTAACAAATCTCTTATAAAATAAGGGGGAGATTGTTGAAACATTTATGTGTAAACATATCTCTCTTTATGGTTTTGATGATAACAAAGTATTAAATGGAAAATTGGTTTATTTGCTAATGCTTTGTTCAAGTGTTTCAGAACCACATGCTTTATAAGTATTGATTGACAATGGTTATGAAAGAACAAGCTAAAGAGCAAGAAGGAAAGCTAAGAAGCAAGTTTGCAAAGCTAGAGGGAAACTGGTTCTGAAGAAGTGCTCCTGAAGTAAGAGCTTCTGAAGAGGTCCTGAAGAAGTGCTCCTAAGGTGAAGTGGTCCTGAAGTGGTGCTCCTGAAGTGCAGCTTCTGAATCTGAAGGCAGCTTCTGAAGACTGGGTGCTTCTGATGAAGTCAACGCAACAGTCAACTCCTGAAGCCAGCTTCTGATCCGTACAACTGAAGCAGCTTCTGATCACTATTCACAGAGAAGCTTCTGAAGCTGATGTGGCATGGATTTTGACCAGTACTGTGCGCATTTAATGCCTGGATGTGTCAGAACAACTCAATGGAACAGTTGTCTCCCTGACCCAAACATTCTCTAGCTTTTAAGGTAGGCCATTTCAAAAATGGCAACTGCTCTGTTCTGACTGATAAAGTGCAGCACACATTTGCAGTAACCTAGCCCAATTGCAACGGCTCTTTTCCTCAATTCAAGCAAATCTTCAAACAGCTATATTTTCATCTATAAAAAGAAGAAGATTTGAAGAAGAAAATTACTAAGACTCTTGAAACAAAGAACTGAACTCTTGCTCTGTTTTGCTGTCAAAAAATACGCAAGTCACCCAATCTTTTAGAAATTCTTTCATCTTTGTAATTTAGAATTTCTTAAGGTTAAGAGTCTGATATTTGATCAAGTGTTCATCCCAAACTATTTCATTTGTAAACCAGTTTGGTCCTCAAAGTCTCAGTCTGTATACTGAGCATTTGTAACCTCATTCCTTTGTGGTCTGAGTCAGAAGTCTCTTGTCTTAGTGACTTGAGCATTGGGAAGTCTCTTGTCTTAGTGACTTGAGCATTGGAAGCCTCTTCCTTGGTGGTTGAGCACTAGAAGCCTCTTTCTTTGTGATTGAGCAACTGGAAGTCTCTTTCTTAGTGATTGAGCAAATTGTAATCTTCAGATTATAGTGAAACTCTCTTGTTGGAAAACAAGGGGACAGGACTACTTCTCACATTGAGAAGCCTGTATAATTTGATGTGTCTCCTTCCTTCCTTATCTCTTTTGCTTATTAATCCGCTGCATATCTCTGAGAACATAGTTCAGAACTGATTCATATCAGATTCTGAACTTGGCTTAAGTGTTGAAAAGTAAAAGAAACCACTTTTTTGAGTCACACAATTCAACCCCCCCCCCTTCTTGTGTGTGTGTGTTTTTCTCACCTTCAGAGTGTACAACACCAACAACAAAAAGGAGCCTAGGAGATAAAAAAAACCTAGCATCACCATTACCAAACAAAAATGCAACCCCCTGCAACACCACTAAAAAAACACAAAAAGATAAACAACACCACAAAACAACTTAAGACGGAAAGATCGACCCATGCAACAACACCAAGAAAGAACCCATCAATAAAGAAATTTAACACCGCTGAATTCTCGAACTGAATTTCACCCATGACCTCTAGTTAAGTTGAAAGAGATCTTTTACTATCTCATCCAAATATTTTTGGATGAAGAGAAACATTAATATTGTAAAACGACATATAAAATACAACAATTTTTTTTATAAAATGTCATACGTTGTGGGATAGATGGAGGAATTACTATTGGCTTGGTAAACTTTTATCTTGATTGGATACCTAAAAGGTTCATCAGAATACGAAAGTCACCCGCTTCAAGGAATGCTTGAACCAAAAGTATGATTGGCCTAAAAGGTTCATTAGAATAGGAAAGTCACCCGCTTCAAGGAATGCTTGAACCAAAAGTATTGCAGTTGAATTGGAACTTTTGTTGAATAATTAAAATTTTCTTATTAAAAAATAATGTTGACCCACAAAAAAATTATTCAATAATTTTATTTGTGAATAAAATGCAGAATGGTGTGAAAGATAAAATATGGAACATTCATTTATGGTGTTAAAAATAAAAAATATATTGACCAAAAAAAATATAAAATGCTTTTTATATTAGTTAGAAATTCATTTATGAAAAAAGAAAAACAAAAGATTCAATGGACATAAATCTAACCTAGTAGACTAAAAAAGATAAGAAAAATAGATCCATCAGATTAGTCGGTTTTTGGACCGAATACCAAGTTTTTGAAAGAAAAAAAAAGACAAGAGAAAAATTCTTGGGTTAATACCGCTTTTGGTCCCTGTAATATGAGCGAATTCCGGTTTTAGTCTCTGTAAAAAAAAATTAGATTCTGTCCCTGTCATTTCAGATTCTTCCACTTTTAGTCCCTCACTTAAACTTGTCAGCAGAATCTGCACACGTGGCATGCTGACTGTGTAATTATATTATTTTTTTTAATTAAAATAAAATGCCAGCTTCATAATTATATTATAAACCATTTATTTTAAATAAGAAAACCATAAAACAAAAATAGAAGGGTTAGAAATTACAAAACCCTAAGATCTTCATCTTGCCCAGTAATCACAGTTTGCAACCCACCCCTGTAGAACATTGTTTTCTCTCGTACAAACTCACCACCGTGGTGAAAAACTACATTGAATAGTCTCATCTCTGTCAACAAAACAAAAAGGACAGAAGAACAGACGGACTAGAAGAAGAACGGGCCTTCGTTTTCTGGGTTTTCCGGCCGTTCGTTTTGGAGAAGAAGAAGAACGTACGGGAAGACTGGGGTTTGCAGAAGAAGAAGAACGGACGGGAAGAAGATGGAGATAATGGAATTTGAAGGACCAAAAGTGGAACTAGGGTTTGTAAATTCAATTTTTGGTTTATGGTTTTCTGATTTAAAATAAATGGTTTATAATTAAATTACACATGTGGCATTTTATTTTAATTAAAAAAAAATTAATTACATAGTCAGCATGCCACGTGTGCAGATTCTGCTGACAAGTTTAAGTGAGGGACTAAAAGTGGAAGAATCTGAAATGACAGGGACAAAATCTAAATTTTTTTTACAGAGACTAAAACCGGAATTCGCTCATATTACAGGGACCAAAAGCGGTATTAACCCAAAATTCTTTATATTCCATAAGGATTTCATTCATATATTATTGAATAAAGTTATTCTCAATCATTTCATCGCTCCAACAATCCATATATCAAAAAATGTACTACCATGTTTTTTTTAAAAGGAATGTACCATGTCGATCATCTATACTTGGAGAACAATTATGATATGTAGATTTTAATCTTTATTTCAAACAGTTTACGGAAAAAAAAAAGTCTAGTTGTTTTTTTTTTAACGAAAAAAACTTAATGATATCATTAATCAACAAATGTTCAATACAAGTAGAAGAAATTTCAAAAATATGGTGACTAGCCCAAGAACATGTCGGTCGTGTTAAGGTATGAGCAACCATGTTCGTTTGTCGCCTAATAAACTTCACCTCGAAGTTAGAATGTAAAGCTAACTAAGAAATAATATTAAAAACAATAACAGAAAATTCAGAAGTTCCATGATGCTTGTCTTTTAGAGATACCACCAAAGTTTGAAAGTCTGGTTCAAAAATCACACGCTCCAAGAAGAGCTAAAACCTCGCCTTCAAGCACCGGTATATAACCATGTCTCCGTTACGTCTGAGCCGTCACGAACCGACCATTAGAATCAGAACGCAACATACAAAAGAAGTGGACTTGTTTGTCTGTTGGAAAGCCACATCCACATTGCACTTAAGCCATCCACATGTTGGTCTTCCCCATGCTACATTGCGCTCGCTAGTAACCCTCTCGTTGAGTGGACTGTTGGTTTGAACCCTCACATCATCCCATTGTTGCCACCCATATGAATATCGTTCCACACTACATCATTTCTTGTTAAGAATAATGATACTTAGTGGTTAGTTTAATTGTTAGTTAAGAGTAGTTAGAGCCAGTGATTAGAAGTATTAGTTACTAGTTAGTGGATGCCTATAAATAGGCCTTGATGCACTCTTTTATTTCAACTTTCTTAATTGTAATATTGTTCAATATTATCAATACAAAACTCTTTTAAGCTTTTTTCACCATTTTATCCATGGATGCCATGTTTCTCAACATGGTATTAGAGCATGATTGGTATCCACCTTGAAGGATATTTTCCGCTGCACTTTCTAGAGAAAATCCAATTTTCTCATCTTCAATTTCTTTCTCGTTCATTACTTTTTCTTTCTCTTTCGTTTTCTAGAGAAAATCCAAAAATAATCTTCTTCAAATTCAGTTTGTTTTCGTGATTTGTCATGATCGATTCGGTTTTCTTGTTTAAATTCTTGATCGACTGAATTCGTTTTTCGTGTTTACTAATCTTTGGATTTTGCGATTGATTCTATTTCTGTTTTCACCGCATTTCGTTACAGTTTGCAATTTCATTTGTGGCATTTTCCCCCAATTCTTAGGGTTCTGTTTTTCGTTCTCCTTGAATCGAACATCTCTCCTTCAATTTCTGGATTCGGTTTCATCTTTGATTCGAAATTCACGTTCGACTTCTTGATCGATCGAGATATTCACTCTATGAATCTTGCGATTTCATTTTCAATTCGGTTTCGTTTTTTCAATCCGATCGTCTTCATCTTTATTCCTTTTTGTTCAAGTCGTTTTGGATTTCTTATGCCATCCCTCCTTTATTTTCTCTTCTGATTCAGATTCATTTTCTCTGTACCTTGAGATTTTGGTGTTTTGGTTCTTAAATGGTGCTCACTAGGTGTTTGTGGAAAGGTCCTCACTGAAAACATATTTGTATTGCGTTCAGTTTTCCAGCAATGGTTATTGGTGCAATTGTAGTTGTGGGAGTTCAACAGCTTTGTTCAATTGTGGATTGAGTATTGCTTCTTGCTTCCAAGTTGACGTACTTCTGTCACATATTGGTGCCATGGTTACTGGTCATTGGTGTATGTTCAAGCTTGGATTCATATCTCTAATACTGGGTTGCTAGTGATTTCTTTTATGTAGTCACTTTTGGTATGTTGAGGTAACTGATTATGATTGAGCAACATTATATTGTTGTTTATAATTTCTTTGGAAACTCACAATTGTTGAGTTGGTTCTGGTATTACTCTCGACTTTATTCCTGGTTATTGATGTTTGATGGTTGCTGCTACTGGTTAGTTAGGGTTACACTTTCAGTGTTTGATGAAGTGAATTTAGGATTTGGAAGTTGTTGTTATTTTCTATTTGATGAAGCTTCGATTACCCATCATTTTTTAGTGTTATGTTCCTTTTTGTTGGAATCTAGAGATTCAAGCCTGGAAGCAGTTTGGTTGCTTGTCTTGCATTTTATGCATTTTGGTTTATATTTGTGATATTTTGTCTGCAATTGAAGACATGTTTGATTTGGAAAATTGGCATGACTATCAATGGGAGTACTATATGATGATGGCTCATTGATATGTTTGAAGCTTATGGATTGAAGAAACTTTCGTTTTTGATTCCATATCACTGTCCAAGTATTGTTTAAGGCAATTGATCAATGATTTTATTCTTCTTATTTTCTGCCACAAGATTATTATGTTTGTGGACTATGGTTCTCCATACCAAAACCTTCGTTTGTTTGGTGTATTTGGGATGAAGACTCATACAAGTTTTTGCTTCGAGGGTTATTTGTTCAATTGGTATTTGATGAGGTTATTGCAGACATCAGTATTTTGGTGCTTTTGTCTTATGGTTTATGGATATGTTCATCAACCTTCTTGTCATTGTGTGATTGTTAGAAGCATGGGAATTGGTTTTTGCTTTGGTTCTTAACGTTGTGAGTTATATAAGGTGGCATGTGGCTAGTTTGTTAAGCAGTTAGATATCAGGTTGTTTGTTGTTGAGATAATTTCTTCAAGTGGCAGATTGATTGGTTATCCTTGCCTACTTGAATTTATTTTTCTGGATAGATTGGTTATTACAGTGACCCATGCCTTCTGAGATATATCACTTCTCATAGTGCACAATCATGGTGTGATCAAGTCTTCTTCATTTTAGTGATATTTGATGAAGCTTCCGACACATACCTTTTTGGTATTTTGATTCTTTTGATGATTTGATGTTGATTAGCCTTATTGGCTTCTTGTGTTGTGCTTCTGTTCATGATGGTTAAGCCATGTTGATAAGCTTATATCATGAATGGTTAAGCGTTGTTGTGCTTCTGTCCAATGATGGTTAAGCGTCGTTTTGTGCTTCTGCCAAGTGGTTAAACTTGACATATAGTTTCTCCTTGGTGGTTAAGCGTTGTGCCTTTATAGGCTTTGTTGATGATTGTTTCTGCCTTGGATGGTTAAGCATTGATGTTGTGAGCTTCTGTCTATGATGGTTAAGCATGATGCTTTTGTCATAGATGGTTAAGCATTTATGTTTTAGCTTTTGTCTATGATGGTTAAGCATGATGCTTCTGTCATAGATGGTTAAGCAGTTATTTTAGCTTCGCCCTATGGTGGTTAAGCATGGTTGCTTCTTCCAAGTGATTAAACCTTGAATTGTGGCTTTTGGTTGATGGTTAAGTTTCGGCCCTATGATTTTGTTAATGGTAGCTTCTGCTGAGTGGTTAAGCCAGTGTTTGTGGCTTCTGCTTAATGGTTAAGCATTTTGATTCATAGGCTCCTGATTATCTCAAGTTTTCCTCTCATTCAGTGTTCTTACTGCACTGCCTGGATTTCATTTTGTCTCTTGCATCATGTTTAGCTTGGATTGGTACTATTGAGCTACACTTCTATGGGCCAGCATGCTATATTGAAGACAGTACTACACGTTATTTTCTCAGTTTGATGTTACCTTTGTAATCCAAACTCAAGCTAAGAGTTCCCTTACCTTGAGTTTGAGGGAGGTTGTTAAGAATAATGATAGTTAGTGGTTAGTTTAATTGTTAGTTAAGAGTAGTTAGAGCTAGTGATTAGAAGTACTACTCCGTCCCAAAATATAAGCAAAAATGAGTCAACATAAGTTGATGTATTTGGTACAAATTTTGAACCAAATACATTAACTTTTGTTGACCAATTTTTGCTTATATTTTAGGACGGAGGGAGTATTAGTTACTAGTTAGTGGATGTCTATAAATAGGTCTTAATGTACTTTTATTTCAATATTATCAATACAAAACTCTTTTAAGCTTTTTCACCATTTTATCCATGGATGCCATGCAAATTGCAAAACAATAGTGTCGCGCATAACAATCAATGTAGTTGTACAAAATTAAGTACTTGTTTGGTTTGGCGTTTGAAAACATAAAATATGAGTTCACCATGCCAAACTCACTTATACGGGCAGACCTACATGTATGGTTATCTACTATTTGAAGTGCTTTTTACCCCAAGCTTGTGCTAACCTTGAAGCCAGTAACGTAGCTTCTGCGTCATAATGAATTGATTCTAGATTTATTGATGGCTGATACTTTTTTATCATTATCTTTGATACTACTACAATTTACAAAAATGTCTGTGATTCCAACGTTGTATTTATGGTCTTTTATTTTTAAGGGTCATGTTAAGGGCACATGATAAACTTTTTACAAAAAGCAAGTACTAGTATTTATTTAGAAAAATTAAATTTCACTCCTTTGTGAATTAATTTGGCACAGTTTCCAATGTACAATTTCTATCTTTGGAATGTCTTAAGGACACATGTTAGCATTTCCCTATTTTTAATTGTATTAGAGCATCTTTAATGGTTCTCTTATTAAGATGTAGCTAAAGTGGTCTTCACACATACACATAACTTATTCAATCAATTTTCAAAGGTAATGTCTAATAAACATTCATTTACTCCAATCAAACAACTCTTAAAAAATTACTAAGTGGATCTTACTTATAACTTTACACCAGTACATTTCATAAACTATTAATATGTTGGCACAATTTTTTTAAAAAATATGAGGAAAACATTAAATAGAGTATGCATTGGGGTCATAATTATGTAAGAGAGACAATGCTTGCACAAACCTTGCATCTAAATAACAGTACTCCTCCGTTCCTTTTTAAATGTCTTTTTTGGAGAAATTTTTTGTTTTTATTTAATTGTCATTTTTAAAGTTTAATGCAACATTAAATATTGGTTTACCAATATTACCCTTAGTTATTTATTGCAGAGAGATAAATATATGAAATGAGATAATAAATGAATAATGATATTATAGTAAAAGTATAAACTAGTTTATAAAAAATGGTAACATTTATTGATTTTCTTAGTTTATGTAAAATGACAAAAAATAACAATTAAAAATGAACGGATGCCGTACTTCTTATTTCTTTTCTAATGAGGGTAGCTAACAGGCTCAACATGCTACTCCCTCTGTTTCAAAATACATGTCCATTTTGAAGAAATTTTTTGTTTCAAAATACATGTTCATTTGATAGTTTAAGGATACATTTTGTCTATTTTACCCTTGCCTACCAATTAATTGGATTCTAGATTTTCTCCACAATAATTATTTTCTACTAATAAATGTTGACCCAATTTTAAGTGGATTTACTCATGCATTCTTCCAAGAAATGACTACTAGACTCTCCCAAGAAATGACCAATGGTGTTTTAATGATGGACTAATTTGTTTAATTAATTTTGGTATTTGTATTGGGAGTAATTATGAGATGGTGTAAATAAATGTAAAATGGAGGAAATCAAAAACAAGGGTATAATAGGAACTTTTGTGTCAAACTAGCTTGTCCTTGGTTACTACAATTTCTCTAAAATGGACATGTATTTTGAAACGGAGGGAGTATTAGGCAAAACAACTCCAAAGGGAGATGCTTATAGCTCTGTTTTTTTAGGCAATTTAATAGCGGTCATTCTCTTTAATTGAGTTCTTTAATGTTATCGCTGATGGTCTCTCGAGATGTTGTAGTAATCATATCTTTTTAGCATGTCCCATGGCCAATGATTTAATCGGTTCCTAATTGTATTGGGATATCCGTAGAAATTTTGTTAACCACCTTACAACCTATTCTAGATTTCGTTGGGGTTTCTTTGGCTTTCGTGTCTCTGATATTGGATGGTCTATACCATTTGTTGGGAAATACGACTTATGGAGGAGTCATTTGTGATGACAATTGTCTTTCTTTTTTACTGTTCTTGCGTGTAACATTGGTCACTCTACTTTTGTTGTTGTATAGCTGTGGAACATTTATCACGGAGTGCATCTTGCTACCCAAAAAGGTTTATGATAATTTAAGGTATACTCCCTCCATAACAAAATATAAGCAAAATTCAACCATTTCAGTTGTAACTAATTATAAGCAAAATTGACTTTTTTTGTCATATTTAAGGATAATATACCTGAAATACCCTTACTTTAATTTTTTAAATGCACACACGTTTAACAACAACACCTTGAAAATATACTATTGTACACCACAATTAATGGGGGCAAAATAGGTTATTTAACTTAAATTAAATAACACAAACCACATTTCTTAAAAAATGTGAATTGGTCAAATTTGCTTATAAAAAGTTATGGAGGGAGTAGAACGATTCGGTGGCAACCATTAACATGTTACAAGACGGCGTTTCTTGTCCGCACTCTTGCTACCATTTATTGAGACAAATTCATGCAATTCTTGCTAGCAGAGAGGAGTTAAGATCTTCTTCATTTATTAAAAATAAATGGATATTGTCATTTGGTGTGAGATAGATACAAAAAAGTATGTAGTGGGTCCTACCACTAAGTGAGTCCACTACTATTAATTATTTTGACTCAGCAGAGAGGTGCAGCGGAAATGTGTATCGAGATGCCAATCAAATTGTTGACGTCTTGTCTAAATAGACGTCTATATATATATATATATATATATATATATATATATATATTCTTAAGTTAGAGAGTCAATTTAAAGTTTTGAATGTTGTGCTATTGTTAGTCTAAGCAATAAATTTATAACCCGCTGTTGTTTACCAAAAATCAGGGTAAATAGCTGTATATCCTTGTTGTTCCTCTTTTGGGAGACTTGACGAGAGTTTGTTGCTCTAAAGGTTTTAGGTATCCTTTGAGCATTTGGCTCTTTTTGTGCAAAAAGAAAATGTTATGGAATGGGAAAGTAATATGTACTCTCTCCGTTCTTAATTATAAGTCTATTTTGAAAAGATGTTTAGTCCCTAAATATAAGTTCTTATACAAATTATTATGTGTATTTATTAATATTTTTTTCTAAACATACCTCTAATTAATACTACTAACTAACATTGAAATATAAAAAGTCAAATTGAATACACATATAAACAAAGGACAATTTAGTAAAATTCACATACAAATTTGACACATTAACTACACAACAAACTTTTCTTAATATGTGTGAAATTAGTCAAAGGGTATTATAATAAGTGATGGAGGGAGCACATCCTAGAGTAATTTTTTTTTTAAAGTGTTGATGAGTGTCTTCAAAAGACACTTATTAAAGAGTCAAATATAATAATATCGTATTGAAAATTGTGTAATCAATTCTTCAAAATTCTAAAAGGAATCAATTCTTCCATTGGCGTGAAGAATTCCGAATTTCGATCTTGTGTTGAGATTTCGAGGTCGAAAAGGTGAAATTTTGTTTAGTGAATTACTCCCTCCATAACTTTTTATAAGCAAATTTGACCAATTCACATTTTTTAAGGAATTTGGTTTGTGTTATTTAATTTAAGTTAAATAACCTATTTTGCCCTCATTAATTGTGGTGTACAGTAGTATATTTTCAAGGTGTTGTTGTTAAACGTGTGTGCATTTAAAAAATTAAAATAAGGGTATTTCAGGTATATTATCCTTAAATATGACAAAAAAAGTCAATTTTGCTTATAATTAGTTACAACTGAAATGATTGAATTTTGCTTATATTTTGTTATGGAGGGAGTATGTGAAAAGCGAGACTCATTTAAGCTATTTATTACTATTTTTATTTGGTCATGCTAACTTTTTTGTTCTAAGAGCACATGTTAAACAACACAAAAGTAGAAACATTCTCTTAAATCTTGTAAATTCAATTAATCAAAAGTAAAAAAATTAAATTTAAGTGCATTGATTACAACAAAAAATTTCTATTTTTGATTTATTAACTTGTGTCTTAAGAGCACAAATTAGCATTTTCCTTCTTTATTTATGGAGTTGAGAAAAAAAAGAGCTTGTTTTTTGTTTCTTCCAATGAACATTCCTTCTGTATTTGATTGGTTAATTTGAGCTTAATTAAGGATTTGAATTCTCATAAATGCTAATTGAAAAAATGTATCTTCAAGTTAAGTTGTTTTGTGGATAAATAGATCATAGATATAGTAGCTAACAAGAGTTTGATGATGTCTATTGAGCTGGATCAGGTTAAAAATGTCAGAAAATTATATCATTAATTGATGGTGAAAGAATGAGGGGAGATGGTAAGATAAGAGAAGAAATGGGGACATATGATTAGGTGTGAAAGGTTTATATAACTATCAATGACCTCGAATCTATCCAACCACATATGAGTTTGGGGTTTTAAAATAAAAAAGGGATAAACTTGGGAGCCAAAATAGCTCCAAAAAAATACGAGACCAAAATCGCACAATTTAAATCTTTATTTTTATAGAGTTATGTGGACGATCCCATCATTAAAATACTGCAAACTTTACTGCCTATAAACATTGTAAGTGAAGTCCACTCGTTAAAACAAAACAAAAATGTAATTGATATGTTTATTAAAACAAAAATCAATTTTTAAAGTTTTAACGTAATAGAAATACAATTTTTAAGATAAAGTTTTTTTATTAAATTTTTTAACAAATGTATTTGTTAGCATTTCTCTTTTAACAATGTGATCATCTGCATAATCCTCGTCTAAACAAAAAAACCACCCATGTAACCCTTTAAAAAAATTCACATATTTTTTAGGAAAAAAAAAGGCAATTAACAGCATTCAAATCTATCATAGACATTTGTTAGTATGACTTTTAAAAAAACTAGTACTTGGACCCGTGCGATGCACGGAAAGTCGATTATCTCATTGACTAATAAATGTGGTAGTTGATCATGAAATGGAATGATAGTTGTTGTTGGGCATGAGTTAATGTTTTCAAAAGACGACAACAACAACAACTAAAGATTATCCCACTAAGTGGGGCCGACTACATGAACTGAAATACGTCATATTGTTCTATCATAAACCATATTTAGATACAACTCATTAATCTATAAATTTTTCCTAATAGTTTCTCTTATAGTTTTTCTAGGTCTTCATATACCTCTTGTAATATGACTATCCTCTATTTGATCTACTCTTCTTACTACATAATCTAAAGGTTTTCTCTCTACACGTTCAAACTACCTAAATATATTTTTCACAATATTTATACTATAGATGCTACCCCAACTATCTCTACGATGTTGTCATTTCTAATCTTATCTCATCTATCTAGTCTTGCCACACATCCAACGCAACATCTCCATCTCCGCACACTACTTTATTCTCGTGCTGGTTCTTAACCGTCCAATACTCTGTTCCATAAAACATCGTTGGTCTGACAACTGTTTGATATTTTTTCACTTCAACTTAAACGGTACGTTTGTATCACATAAAACACCTGAGGTTCTTCTCCATTTCAACCATCTAACTTGAATATGATGATTTACATATGCTTTTATTTCTCCGTCATTTTGTACTATGAACCCAAGATATTTAAACTGTGTAACTTGTATGATATGGTCTCCAACTTTCACCTCTAAGGTAAAACTACTTCACTTTTTCCTGAGTATATGTTCAGAGGTAGTTCAGGAGGAGAATATGTGTAAATGTAGTGAATCATCCGCTGCTGACTCTGTTGCTACATTTGTGTTATGTTCTTCATGGTTGCGTTCTTTGTTGTTTGAAGAATTTGCTTGTTGTTGTGCTCAAATTGATTTTAGCCAAAAATTTGCCAAAGGGGGAGATTGTTGGATATTTGGTTGTTGACTTCATATTTGCTAAAATCAAATGTACAAGCAATGTGCGTCTTCAGAAGCTGAAATCTTCATATGTGTCTTCAGAAGCTGGTTCAGAAGCTGGGTGAACAGTTCTTCAGAAGCTGGTTCAGAAGTTGGATCTTCAGAAGCTGAACAGTACTTCAGAAGCTGATGACTTGCCACTTTGCTCTGCAAAGTACTTCAGATGCACTGTTCAGAAGGTGACCTTCAGACGCACTGTTCAGACGCTTACTTTTGTTGACCTTCAGACGCACTGTTCAGACGCTGACTTTTGTTGACCTTCAGAAGCACTGTTCAGACGCTGACTTTCGTTGACCTTCAGACGCATTGTTTAGACGCTGACTTTCGTTGGCCTTCAGAAGCTGCATTTCAGAAGCATGTTCAGAAGCTGGTTTCTGCGTTCAGAAGCTGTGTCTTCAAGCTGTTAATTCTCTCACATAATCTTTTGAAGATTTAATTGAAGATTTATCCAAGCTTCGTATTTTTGCGTGAAGATATTTGTTGAAGATTGGATTCAATTATTTGTGAATATATTTTCAAGGAAATCTTTGGAAAATATATTTCTGAATAATATGTGAGCTTTTATTTGCTTCTAAAGAATTCTGGAAACATATCTTTGAAGATTTGGTTCGAATTTATGGTGTTGCTGAAGATTATAAATAGAGGAAGCTGTAGTACCCCAATTTTGTCCTAAGCCTTTCAAAAACCAAAAAAATCAAAAAAAATCAAAGAGGGGAAAAAAAGTCAAAGTCAACAAAAGTCAACAAAAAAGTCAACATTTCAAAAATGATGACTTCGCACTGCGAAGGTCACTTCGCACTGCGAAGTCTGCGATTTTTCTGCAGATTTTTGGTTTCTTTGATTTAATTCCAGAATTTGTTGCACATCATTTGCATATTTATTTTAATCAGCATTCATGGCTAATTGGGCCAAGCAAAACCAGAAATGAGAGACTTGCCATTAATGCCAAGGTAGGAAGCTTTTTCTTCCAACCTAGCATGTGACAAGCAAGTGGGCTTGCCCTTGGGCAGCTCTTGTCCCTCCCAAGTGATTTGTGAACCACCCCAAGGTTGCCAGCCACCTGCTTGAAGTCTTTCTTCCTGCTTGCTCCCCCAAAACCAGTCAAACCCAGCTGGATTTTTCACTTGAAAAAGTCATGAGTGCCTACCCTGTTTTGGCAGCAACTTTTCACCCCTCACACCAGCCATATGTAGCCTTTTGCATCCCCCAATCTCTGCACATCACAGTGCACGTTTTTATTGATCAACCATTGAGATTGCAAGGATTGATCCCCAAGCTTGGCCAATTGCAATCCAGCCATGTTCATCATCATTTATATCCAAAGACCTTTGATTTTGTGGCTGAAATCAGTCAAACCTTTAACCTTTGGCACAAGGCAGAGTTGCCTCTATCCATTAGCATTAAATGCAAAGCCAAATAGCCTGAATTTAGCCCACAAATCAGCTAGGTCCTATGGATTTTCATCATTACTTGAGATTGCATTTTGGCCTATAAATAGAGAGGCAAGGCAAGATGCAATGCAGCATGAATTAAGCAGAAAATACAGCAATTCAAAGAGCATTTACACACAAAGAAACACTACTCAAACACCAGAAAAAACCAATCAAATACAAAGCCTTACCAAGTTCAAAGTTCTTCACAAATATCCAAAAACCTTTGCAAGAACCTTCAACCAATTCAAATCCATTGCAGCTGGAGCTTTGCTAAGGATCTTTGTAAGTTTCTAAGCCTTTGTTTTGCATTTACATTTGTGCTTTCATAGCAATTTTGGTCCAAAACCCTTTTGTTCTAAAAACCCCTTTTGAATTTCAAAAGAAATCCCAAGGTTTTCAAAACATCAAAACTGGTTTGTCCAGCTCTTTTCATTGCAAAAACTCAAAGCTTTTCACTCACCTAAAAGGTCCTGAGTGTGTTCAGAAGTTGTTTCTGAACAAAAGTTCAGAAACAGCTTCTGAACTCAAAAATTCGCATTGTTCGCAGTGCGAAGTCATGGTCGCAGAGCGACCATGACAGAACTCAGAATCTGAGCTTAGGTGCCCAAATGGCCAATTTTTGAGGTTCTAGCCCAAGAGCTCAGAACCTAGGAGGTTTAAAAACTCATTTTATCCAAACCATGTCAAGGATTTTGCATAATATTAGAAAATTCGCAAGTTCGGGTAACACTTTTTTGGGTAACTTGCAAAACAAGTTATGTCCCCAAACCTTCAAAACAACTTGAGCAAATAAGCTATGTTCATCATTTCAATTCAAACTTGAACAATAAACATTGTTCATGATTTTCAAAAACCAAGCGTGAACATACGCCGAATTTGTTCGTTTTTTTAAAAACCGTTCGCAAAACGAGCCGAACTTGTGCGTTTTCTAGCAAAATTGCTAAAATCTTTTCATTTTGGGTTTTCAAACCAAATGTTTTGATAAACTTTGGGATTTCTAAGAAATTCAACCAAAAACTTGAATGAAAAAGGGATGGTGTGACGTATGTCTCTCCATTGCCCCGATTGTACGAATGCGTGACGTATGTCTCGTCGTTCGGACAATCGTCATTCCTTTTTAACGTATCCGACCATACCAAACCAAATCTTGGCCCCTTATGGTCAATCCGAACCTTTTGGTCCCCCGTGGCCATTAGATTCAATCCCCCGACTCATTGGAGTCACCCCGGTCAATGATCGACTCGATTGAGTCCATTGTACCTCTTTTGGTCCCAACGCGACCAAATCGAACCCTCTTACCCAACGGACGTGTTTTACCTATTCTAAGCGCGATTCGTAAACAAACGCTTAAGTCTCCCATGCGCGAGCATACAAGCTAATATGCTTAAGTCTCCCATCCGCGAGCATACAAGCTACGTTTAATCGCAAGAATACGGTCAAAATATCGTCCATTTAACCAACATTTAAGTTCTTTACCAAAGAACTACGTACGCTTTGAATTCTCCGACTACCGGGAGATACGTAGGAGCAAGATCGACATCTTGTCAAGCGCAATAATAAAAAACTTTTTTTCCTTTCGTTTGTTTTCATCTCTTTTCCCCCTTTTTAGTATATTTTCTTTTGACATAGATAAGCATGCGCGCAAAACATTTAAAAACAATTTAAGCTTTAGCCAAATAGAAGGTTCCCGTTGAGTACAACGGACGTGAGGGGTGCTAATACCTTCCCCTTGCGTAACCGACTCCCGAACCCGACAATGGTTGCGATGACCAGTCCTTTTCCTCATCGTCAAGGGTTTTATTATCGTTTCCCTTTCAAATAAAAAAACTTAAGGGTTTATCAATGTTCCCTTTACACAAAAACTTTGGTGGCGACTTCACAAGGCCCTCCGAGCGTTCGCGGACGTCCTCGGAGGATTGCGCGTTTTTTAAACGAGGTGCGCACAGAAGCTGCTATTGAAGAATGTACATCAAAAACCAAAAGTTAGTGTCATACCCCATTTTTGACCCGTGTTTATTTCGTTTTTCTCGTCTCTTGAGCCAGAAATTTTCGTCGTTTCAGACGAAATTTCGGCAGGGAGGTATTTTAAAATACCTCATTTTTTTTTTCCGAAGGCAACCGTTTTTTATTTTATTATTATTATTATTATTACTTATTACTTTTTTATTTTTTTTTATTTTATTTTTTTTTTATTTTATTTTATTTCTTTTTATTAGGGGTTTTATTTTATTTTCGTTTTTTTTATTATTATTATTATTTCTTTTAGTGTTTTCATTTTTTTTATTGTCTTTTATTTCCTTTTATTTTTTTCAGTCCATGTTGTCCAGGCCCAGAAGGGCAGTCCTGTCCTTTTCTTTTTACTCTGATTTTACTATATATAGCATTGATTGCACAGTACCCGAGTACAGTAAAAAAAGGCCACAGTACACAGTACCAATCAGAAAGTTAATCACCACCACCAACCACCAACAATCCAGTGCCCAGCCACCGGAAAATAACAATCCGGCCACCGGAAAACAAAAATCCAAAAAAATCACAGATCCATCACACCCAAGTCACAAAAACCGAATCCATCACACCCAAATCACAAAAACACGTAACCAGGCACCTCACAAATCACAAGAACCCAAATCGGAAACTCACCAAAACGATACAGATCAAGAGCCCAAATCACACGAAGCCATAAACACACACATACATACAATCCGAACTCAACCCAGCTCGAATCCGAACTCAACCCAGCTCTTTCGTTCAAAGTCGAAATACAAGCTCAGTATCAAGGCCGAACCAAGCTAGAAGCCAGAACAACAACTTCGAAAGGGAATCAAGAGGTAGTTTTTCGTTTTAGTTCTGTTTAGATCTAGGTTTTGTTTGGGTGAAATCTCAAAGTTGGTTTCGGATTTGTGAGAAGAAAAAGAAGAGAGGATTTGTGAGAAGAAAAAGAAAGAGAGGAAGAGAAGACACGTGAGAGCTTGAAAGAAAATGAGTGGATACAGAGAGAAAAACGTGAGAGTCTGAGGGGAGAAGAGTGAAGATAATGAGAGAAAGAGAAAGTAAGTAAAAAATTAGGAAAAAACCATGTTCTGACTTAAATAGGCAACTGGACCGGTCTGGTTCTTTCGGACCGAACCAGACCGGGTTTTTCTTCCTGGACTCAGCTTTCTGGACTGTCCCTTGGCCCATTTCCCCTTTCCTTTTCTTTTTCTGATTTCTACTCTTTTAATTTCTGCACTCCCCTTATTACTTCTGCACCCCTTTTCTTCCTCTCTATTCTTTTATTTTCTTTATTTATTTCTTGCATTTTTTTTTATTTCTTTTATTTTTAGCACTTTATTTATTGCTTTTAATTTCCAGTACTATGCATTTTTTTTATTTTTTATTTTATTGCATCATATTTATTTTTTGTCTTGCATTTTCCATTTTCTTTTATTTTATGCATCATATTTAATTTTATGCCTTGCATTTTTTTTTTTTTATTTTCTTTATTGTATTTTCCAGCACCATATTTAATATTCAGTCTTGCATTTTATTTTTCAGTTCCATATTTATTTTTGGCCTTGCATTTTTATTTTCTTTTATTTTACGCATCATATTTATTTTATTGTCTTGCATTTTTATTTTTAACATCATGTTTATTTTTATTGTCTTGCATTTTTATTTTATTTTCAGCATCATATTTATTTTATGCCTTGCATTTTTATTTTTTTATTTACTTTAAGCACCATATTTATTTATTGTTTTACATTTTATGCATTTTTTATTTTCTTTTAGCATATTTACTTTAATGCAATTTTTATTTTTTTTGTCATTTATTTTCTTGCCATTAGAATGTACCTAGGTCCAATGTAAATAAAATATAAATGAGAACATGCACCGACACCACATTTATTTTTTATGCTTTATGTCGAGGGCGATTATGTAATTTGGACCGTATCCGAGGAAAAGGACCCTCACTTGATCCAACGTCATTTTGAGGGATCCGGCGCGTTAGATTTTCTCAGCATAATTTAGTCTCAGGACCTTAGGACCTAATCAAAATCTTTCTCAAAAAAAAGGTCAAAAAAGTCAAAACTCAAAAAACATTTTATAATCAAAACTTTCAAAAAAGAGTCAATTTTATCTTTCTTTTCTTAATCAAATTTTTAATCAACCTTTAATCAATCAAAACTTGCTTTCTTCAAATTAAAATCAATCAAACTCACTTTCTTTCTTCTTCCATGCCTTTACGGCCTCTCATCTTTCTTAAAACCTTTTTTCAAACTTTAAAATCAACCAAAACCAATCACTTAGCTTTTTACCCCGAACTACGTGATTTTGATCCCGCTCGGGTACGTAGGCAAAAGACTTTGTCTTTCCAAATCAATAAAAATAACAAAAACATTTTCTTTTTTTCTTTTTCATCACTTTAGTCCATTTACACTTAAGCATTTATTTTACAAACAAATCAATTTAGCATAAAGATAAAAATAAGCAAGAGGTTCCTATAGAGTACTATAGACGTTTAGGGTGCTAATACCTTCCCTTTGCGTAACCAATCCCCGGACCTTTGATCTCTAAAAAATAGGGTTTTTCGAACTTTCTCCCTTTTCCTCGGAAAAATAAAAGATCGGTGGTGAATCTTAAAATTGCGAGTCAACGCTAATTAATAGCTTGATATCCAAAAATCACCGCGACAGAAAAATGGCGACTTCACTGGGGACAAAATCCTAAGTGGGTTAAACCTATCTTGCTTTTTCTTTATCTTTATGCTTTATTATTATTGTAAATATGTGCTTAAGTGTTTACCTTTCTACGAGAGTGGTGAGATAAGTCCTACACCCGGACTTGAGGGAAACATAAGATAGGGCGGTGGTATAATCATAGTGGCTTTCCGAGGGTAAATTTCGGATGTGACACATGTGATAACCTCACTCAACGGAGGAATCTTGGAAGTATTACTATGTTGGCATGAGTAAGTCGTGTCCGGCATTGATATTTTCAAGTGACCTATGAAGTTGAGGACCTTTAGTTACCTTTAACCCATCTTGGCCTTTTAGGACGTAGTGCGGTGGCTAACCAAGAGTAATCTTGAATTAGTTGATACGCGATACTACACTCAAACGAGACTTTCTTACAAATATTATCGGATCGGGAGTCAATCTCGTAACCCGACGGTATTTGGAAGGGGTTGAGGACTTTGGGAACTTGGTAGAACCCGTGATACAGGTACATGTGAAACCATAGTCCTTACCAAATGGCGTGTTTACCCTTGACTCCAACATTATGGACTTTAACCTCACCATGTTTTCTCCGCTCCTTAGCATAATCATGCATACATGCATCCATGCATAAACTCTTTTCTTTTTCATCCAAAAAACATCGAAGGACCTAAATAAGCTTTTTGTAAACATTGTAGATATGGATATTCCACGGAGAAGCACTAAGAAATATCTTTTCAAGAAACCAGACTTGTCAAAGTTAAGGGAGCTAAGGTCTTTAGTGAGTGATCCAATGAATTTTCAAACTCATCATGGGAAATTGCTTAATATTCTGAGAGTAGATGTTGAGGAAGGATGCTTAGAGACCCTGGTTCAGTTCTATGACCCGCTCTACCATTGCTTCACCTTTCCAGATTATCAGCTCGTCCCCACACTTGAGGAGTACTCCTACCTAGTTGGATTACCTGTGCCAGACAAGATACCATTCCACGGTCTTGAGCCCATCCCTAAACCCTCCGACATCGCAGCCGCTCTCCATCTTGAAACCTCCATCATCAAAGCCAACCTTACCTCTAAAGGAGGCCTCCAAGGTCTTCCCACCCGCTTCCTATACCAACAAGCCTCCATATTCGCTGAAGCAGCAAGCACTTATGCCTTCCATTCCACCCTAGCCCTTCTCATATATGGCCTTGTACTCTTCCCAAATATTGACAACTTCATCGACATCCATGCCATCAAAATCTTCCTCTCCAAGAACCCTGTACCCACCCTGCTAGCCGATACTTATCACTCCATCCATGACCGTACCTTAGCTGGCCGTGGAACCATCCTTTGCTGTGCACCACTGCTTTACAAATGGTTTATCTCCCACCTACCTCAAACTCATACCTTCAAAGCTAACCTTGAAGATCTTCCTTGGTCCCAAAGAATCATGGCCCTCCATCCCTCAGATATAGTTTGGTATCAGGCAGCCTGTGACACGGGGAAATTCATTGTCAGTTGTGGTGAATACCCCAACGTACCTCTTCTTGGTATGCGTGGCGGGATTAGCTACAACCCTTTTCTAGCCCGTCGACAATTTGGTTACCCAGTGAGAGAAAAGCCAAACAACCTTGCCTTGACCAGTGAGTTCTATCTCTATCATGAAGACCACACAAACAGGAGAGAGAGATCCGCGCGAGCTTGGAATGCCATCCGCAGACTTAACAGGAGCCAGCTGGGGAAGAAGTTTGGTTATGTGCATGAATCCTATACTCAGTGGGTCATTGATAGGACCATGAGCTTTGGCCTACCCTACCACCTACCTAGATACTTATCCTCTACCATCCCACCATCATCCTTGCCTATCCCCTTTGACACCAAGGAGGAGTTTCAAGAGCAGCTAACCAAGGAAAGGCAAGAGAAGGAAACCTGGAAGAGGAGGTACCAGGAGCTTGAGCTCGAGCATGAGACCTTGAAGGGGAAGCTAGCCCAGCAGAGTCGCGAGCTTTTCGTCCAGAACCAGAGGATGATTGAGAAGGATGACTTGCTTCGTCGGAAAGACGCTTTGCTCCACCAGGACGCTAGGAGGAAGAGGAGGTTTATGGAGTCGATCTCTAGTACATATTCAGATTCCGAGGATTCATCTGCTCCTGGAGTTTGAGCTTGAGTTCTTAGGACCTTATGTTTAGATCTTAGCTTCCAAAATCTTTTTGACTTGTAAACAAAAAAACTCCTTTGTAATATTTCAAAATGCTTAAGTGAAGTATTTCAGTTTATGATGTTTACAATTACAAGTCCTTCGATAATAATTTGTTCTTTTTCTTTTTCGCATAAGCATAAGCATGCATCATGTTGCATTCACAGTTTCCCAAATTGAGTCTCACACCATGTTCACTATTTCAAAGGTTAATCAGCCGTCGTCTAAGGAAAGTGGCCCGACGAGTTCTCAGAAAACCGAATCGCATTTACAACACCAGAGCCAATCGAAAGAGGATGGATTTGGTTGAACAGGAGAATCATAGTCTCAGGGAAGAGGTTGCTACTTTACGTGAAGGAATGGATAGGCTAACAGCTATGATGAATGCACTCTTGGCAGCCTAGAACTCTCAAGCTGCCGCCGCTGTTGTAGAGCCACCTCCTGTGAGCATGGCCCCATCATCTACAGTGACTTCTCCCCCCCTCTTTATGCCTCCAGGTTGTACATGGGGGATGCCGCCTCCAGTCAGCGGGAGTTCCCAGCCTTTTGTATCTGAAGCTCCACTCTTTGTCACCCAGCAGTCAGCGCCGGTTCCACAACCCGGTACATTTTTCCCTCAAGCCGCCGTAACTTACTCATCACCTCTGGTCCATACTGTTCAACAAGAGGGTGAACCGATTTATCATGCTGAGAGTGTTGTAGCCTTCGACAAGATGGACGAGCTCCAAGAAAGGTTCGATGACATGCAAAGAGAAGTAGAAGCTCTCCGGGGAAGGGACTTGTTCGGGAAGGATGCCCGCGAGCTATGCTTGGTCCCGAATGTTACTATCCCTCATAAGTTCAAAGTGCCAGATTTTGAGAAATACAAAGGAAATTCTTGCCCCCGCAGTCATTTGGTGATGTATGCGAGGAAGATGTCCATGTACACTGACAATCACAAGCTGCTTATCCACTTCTTCCAGGACAGCTTGACTGGGGCCGCCTTGAAGTGGTATATGAATTTAGACAGCACAAGCATCCGTACCTTCAATGACCTCGGTGAAGCATTTATCCGCCAGTACAAATACAATCTGGACATGGCCCCAGATCGCGATCAACTCCGGGCAATGACGCAAAAAGAGAAGGAAACATTTAAGGAGTATGCTCAGCGCTGGAGGGAGGTGGCTGCCCAGATTGTCCCACCATTAGAAGAAAAGGAGATGACAAAGATCTTTTTGAAGACTTTGAGTCAGTTCTATTATGAAAAAATGGTAGCAAGCGCACCGACGGATTTCACTGAGATGGTTAACATGGGGGTGCGGCTGGAAGAAGGTGTCCGAGAAGGACGGTTGACTGTGGAGAGTGCCCCTGCCGCAAACAATACTAAAAAGTTTGGAGGCCATTTCACGAAAAAGAAAGATCAGGAAGTAGGGATGGTAGCCCATGGCAATCCTCAACAAAATTTTACCCCATACCGTCCAGTTGCAAACGTTGCCTCCTCCACCCCAAACTCAGCCTATCACCACCAGAGACCACAATACCCCCCACAACAATATCCCTCACAACAATATCCTCCACAACCATACCATCAGCTACAATATCCCCAACAACCACAAAATCGCCCTCAAACCCCTCAACAACCATACCACTCACAAAACCGCCAGAAAATAACTTTTGACCCCATCCCAATGAAATATGCCGACCTGCTTCCCGCCTTGCTAGCAAAAAACCTTGTCCAGCTCAAAGCGCCTCCCCGCACACCAGAAATTATACCTCCCTGGTACCGACATGATCAAACCTGCGCTTTTCACCAAGGGGCCCCGGGCCATGATACCGAAAACTGTTATAATCTGAAGTATGAAGTGCAAAGGTTAGTCCGGTCCAACCTCCTGTCATTCAAAGACCAAAATCCCAATATTCAGGCAAACCCTTTGCCGAACCATGGGTCTACTGTCAACATGATCCAGGGCTGTGATGAAGGTGGTGTTATCTTGGACATACAGCATGTTAAAACTCCTCTAGTCCCCATCCATATCAAGATGTGTGAAGCGGCTCTGTTTAAACACGATCATACAGCATGTGAAGTGTGTTCGGTGGATGTGAAAGGGTGTCAAGAAGTACGAAAAGACATACAAGGGTTGATGGACAGCAAGGAATTGATTGTTACGAGGAAAGATAAGGAAGTATGTGTTATTACCCCTGAGTTTCAGCGTCTGGAAATAAGTTATAACAGTGGGAATCCAGCTGTTACTCCATTAGTGATCAGTTTGCCAGGGCCTATGCCGTATGCTTCTCTGAAAGCGGTCCCCTACAAATACAGTGCCACAATGTTGGAAGGAGGGCTGGAGGTGCCTTTACCCTCCCTGACTCCTGCAACTTCTGTAGACAACATTGCCGATGACAGCAGGGTCCTGAGAAACGGACGTGTTATCCCTACTTTGTTTGCAAAGAAAGCGAAGGATCCGGTAGTGGAGCAGGTAACAGTGAATGACTCCGGTGCGAAGAAAGAAACAGGCCAGTCCAGTGGGACCAGTAAAGCTTCTGACCATGATGAGATTCTAAAGCTGATTCAGAAAAGTGAATATAAGGTGGTAGATCAGTTGCTGCAAACTCCATCCAAAATATCTATCTTGTCTTTGCTACTAAACTCTGAAGCGCACCGCGAAGCTTTGATGAAGGTGCTTGATCAAGCTTTTGTAGAGAAAATGTGACAGTTAACCAGTTGGACAGCATAGTAGGAAATATTACTGCCTGCTATAACTTGAGTTTTAGTGATGAAGAGCTTCCTGAGGAGGGGAGAAACCACAACCTGGCATTACATATATCGGTGAACTGCAAGTCAGATGCTCTGTCGAATGTACTTGTGGACACCGGTTCCTCTCTGAATGTGATGGCCAAATCCACATTAGATCAACTCTCCTATCAGGGGCCTCCTATGAGAAGAAGCGGAGTGGTGGTCAAAGCGTTCGATGGATCGAGAAAGTCTGTTATTGGAGAGGTTGATTTGCCTATCACAGTTGGGCCGTCTGTGTTCCAGATTACTTTTCAGGTAATGGATATCCGAGCTGCATATAGTTGTCTCTTGGGTAGGCCATGGATCCACGAAGCAGGGGCTGTGACGTCAACTTTACACCAAATATTGAAGTTTGTCAGGAATGGGAGATTGGTTACTGTAAGCGGAGAAGAAGCTTTGCTAATTAGTCATTTGTCGGCCTTCTCCTTCATTGGTGCTGATGAAACTGAAGGGACTCCTTTCCAAGGCCTGACTGTGGAAGATAAAGTGCCCGAGAAGAGTGAAGTGTCTTTTCGTACTTGGAAGAGCGCACAGAAAGTTATTCAGGAAGGAACAGGTGAAGGATGGGGAAAAGTTGTACAGCTGCCAGTGAGTAGAAATCATGAAGGACTGGGATTTGCTGCAGGATCATCGAAGAACGGTACTGGGTCCAGCTCTGTTAGTGGCACCTTTTGTAGGGCCGGTTTCATCAATGACTCGCCAGAGGCCAATGCTATCTCGGAAGATGTTCCCGAAGAAATAGTACCTGCTTTTGTCACACCTGGAAAGTTTGTTCATAACTGGGACGCGGTTGACCTCCCTTCAGTGGTTCACGCGTCAAAGTAATGTGTCTTTGTTTTTCTGTTTGTTTGTTTTTCAAAAAGATCCTTTCGTCTTGCCCAGGACGAAAGTGCGATCATGTAGGGCTATTTTGTATCAAGTACTGCTTTCATTAATAGAAAATGTGGTTTATCCCGACATTTATTTATTGCTTTTTCTGGAAAATGGTAACACAAAAAACCCAAAAAAACATTTTATTTTATTTTATTATTTTTATTTCTTGTTTTCAATCAATTTAAAAAAAAGGTCTGCATTTTCCACTCATTCTCTAAAATCAACCATAAATCATATGCAGACTAAACATCATTGAGCCCGTTGAACACGGTAACCCTGCACTCTCTCCCAACTTCGAATTCCCTGTCTACGAGGCCGAAGAGGAGGAGGATGAGGAAATCCCAGATGAAATTGCTCGATTGTTGGAACGTGAGAAGAAAACCATTCAGCCTCACGAAGAGTTAGTGGAGGTGATTAACCTGGGAACCGAGGAAGATCGAAGAGAAGTTAAGATTGGGGCATCGCTTGAAGCAACTGTCAAACGAAGGGTGATTGAATTACTCAAGGAATATGCTGATGTGTTCGCATGGTCATACCAGGATATGCCCGGTTTAGATCCTCGTATTGTGGAGCACCGTTTGCCTTTGAAGCCCGAATGCCCACCGGTCAAGCAGAAACTGAGAAGAACTCGCCCTGATATGGCTCTCAAAATCAAAGAGGAAGTACAGAAGCAGATTAATGCAGGTTTTCTTGTCACATCAGAGTATCCTCAATGGTTAGCCAACATAGTGCCTGTTCCAAAGAAAGATGGCAAGGTCAGAATGTGTGTTGATTACCGGGATTTGAACAAGGCGAGTCCGAAGGATGATTTCCCTTTGCCTCACATCGATGTATTGGTTGACAGTACCGCTAAGTCCAACGTTTTCTCCTTCATGGACGGTTTCTCTGGATACAATCAGATCAAGATGGCAGTTGAAGACAGAGAAAAGACATCTTTCATCACGCCATGGGGCACCTTTTGCTACAGAGTGATGCCTTTCGGTTTGATAAACGCAGGTGCTACTTACCAAAGAGGCATGACTACTCTCTTTCATGACATGATGCACAAAGAGATAGAAGTGTACGTGGATGATATGATTGTTAAGTCAGGAACTGAGGAAGAACATGTTGAGTATTTGCTGAAGATGTTTCAACGACTGAGAAAATATCAACTCCGTTTGAATCCCAACAAATGTACCTTTCGGTGTTAGATCTGGAAAACTCCTGGGTTTCATTGTTAGTCAGAAGGGTATTGAAGTAGATCCTGACAAGGTTAGAGCTATCAGAGAGATGCCAGTCCCACAAACAGAGAAGCAAGTGAGAGGATTTCTTGGGCGGTTGAATTACATCTCCCGTTTCATTTCGCATATGACAGCCACATGTGGGCCCATATTCAAGTTGCTTCGGAAAGATCAAGGTGTTGTTTGGACTGAAGATTGTCAAAAGGCTTTTGATAGTATCAAGAATTACCTGCTAGAACCTCCAATTCTTATCCCTCCAGTTGAGGGAAGGCCTCTGATCATGTACTTGACTGTGTTGGAAGATTCCTATGGGTTGTGTGCTTGGACAACAAGATGAGACCGGAAGAAAAGAACATGCCATTTACTACTTGAGCAAGAAGTTTACAGATTGTGAGTCCAGGTATTCCCTGCTTGAGAAAACTTGTTGTGCATTAGCCTGGGCTGCCAAGCGTCTTCGTCACTACATGATTAACCACACCACCTGGTTAATATCCAAAATGGACCCGATCAAGTATATCTTTGAGAAACCTGCTCTGACAGGAAGAATTGCTCGTTGGCAAATGTTGTTGTCCGAGTATGATATCGAGTACCGCACTCAGAAGGCAATCAAGGGTAGTGTTCTTGCTGATCATTTGGCTCACCAGCCAATCGAAGACTATCAACCCATCAAGTTTGACTTTCCTGATGAAGAGATTATGTATTTGAAGATGAAAGATTGTGATGAACCATTGCCTGAAGAAGGGCCAGACCCCGAGTCCAGATGGGGCATGATTTTTGATGGAGCAGTGAATGTTTTCGGCAACGGAATTGGGGCAGTTATTATCACTCCTGAAGGAAATCATCTTCCTTTTGCTGCGAGGTTACAGTTTGATTGTACCAACAATATGGCAGAGTATGAAGCATGTATCCTGGGCATTGAAGAAGCCATTGACTTGAGAATCAAGAACCTTGACATTTACGGGGATTCAGCACTTGTAATCAATCAGATCAAAGGAGAATGGGAAACTCGCCATCCCGGTTTGATTCCGTACAAAGATTATGCAAGGCGTTTGTTAACCTTCTTCAACAAAGTGGAGCTTCACCACATCCCTCGTGATGAGAACCAGATGGCGGATGCGTTAGCAACTTTATCCTCCATGTATGAAGTAAGTCACCGGAGAAATCTGCCAACAATCAGAATTCAGCACCTCGAGAGGCCCGCTCATGTGTTTGCAGTCGAAGAAGTTGTGGATGATAAGCCATGGTTTCATGATATCAAGTGTTTCCTCCAGAGTCAGGAGTATCCACCCGGGGCATCCAACAAAGACAAGAGAACTTTGAGAAGGTTGTCTGGTAATTTCTTCTTGAATGGTGATGTTTTGTACAAAAGAAACTTTGACATGGTGCTACTCAGATGTGTAGACAAACAAGAAGCAGAACTTTTGATGCATGAGATACATGAAGGCTCCTTTGGAACTCACCCCAACGGACATGCAATGGCTAGGAAGTTGTTGAGAGCAGGTTATTACTGGATGACCATGGAAACAGATTGTTGCAAGCATGCCAGGAAGTGCCACAAATGCCAGATTTATGCTGACAGAATTCATGTACCGCCGACTACACTTAATGTTCTTTCTTCTCCATGGCCTTTCTCTATGTGGGGCATTGATATGATTGGCAGAATCGAACCGAAAGCTTCAAACGGGCATCGTTTTATTCTGGTGGCTATTGATTATTTCACCAAGTGGGTTGAAGCAGCATCCTATGCAAATGTGACCAAGCAAGTGGTGGTCCGCTTTATCAAGAATCAGATCATTTGCCGTTATGGTGTACCCAACAGAATCATTACAGATAATGGAACGAATTTGAACAACAAGATGATGAAAGATTTGTGTGAAGAGTTCAAAATTGAGCATCACAATTCTTCTCCTTACAGACCTCAGATGAATGGCGCAGTTGAAGCTGCCAACAAAAACATTAAGAAGATAGTGCAGAAGATGGTGGTCACATACAAGGACTGGCATGAGATGCTACCGTATGCTTTACATGGATATCGCACTTCAGTACGTACCTCAACAGGGGCAACCCCTTTCTCTTTGGTGTATGGTATGGAAGCAGTACTCCCTGTGGAGGTTGAGATTCCATCAATGAGAGTGCTAATGGAGGCCCAATTGTCAGAGGCTGAATGGTGCCAAAGCAGGTATGATCAGTTGAATCTAATTGAAGAGAAACGCGTGAATGCTTTGTGCCACGGACAACTTTATCAACAAAGGATGAAGCAAGCTTTTGACAAGAAAGTTCGTCCTCGTGTGTTCCAAGAAGGAGATCTCGTGCTCAAGAAGGTTTTATCTTTCCAACCCGATTCCAGGGGCAAGTGGACGCCTAATTACGATGGTCCGTATGTCGTCAAGAGAGCGTTCTCCGGTGGTGCTTTGACTCTTACGACTATGGATGGTGATGAGCTCCCTCGTCCTGTGAACGCTGATGCAGTCAAGAAATACTTTGTCTAAAAAATAAAAGAACAGCTCGGTAAGTCGAAAACCCGGAAGGGCGGCTTAGGCAAAAAAGAGCGTCTCGGTGGATCGAAAACCCGAAAGGGCGGTCCAGGCAAAAATTAGAGACATCAAACAGAAAAATAATCATCCTGATAGGTCGAAAACCCGAAAGGGCGATCTATGCAAAAGTTAAGGATCAAAAGACAAAGTAACTGCATTGGTCTGATCTCTACTCACTTGAGGCACAATCAAATGTCAAAGAAGCTCTGAATCTGAAGCATCCCAAACAGTGGAATTCAAAGTTGTCAGGGAGGATAGTGGTTATTATGTTCAATGTACCTTCAACTTATATTTACCATTTTCCAAACTTTGTAAGATCTGTGGAGCCATGCCATTGGCAGGTCCCCACTCTTTCAAATAAATTTGAGCCAGTTGCCTTTCATTTGGAATTCTCATTTATTCAGCTTATAAAACCTTTTCTATTTTTAATGATAGCATTTGAAACAAGATATTTTTCAAAAAATCATAAATATTTTTTTCATATCTTTTTGAAAAGCACAAACAACAAAATACATTTTCTCTGAACTCATGAATAAATGAAGGGTACGTCAACAGCTATCCTGAGAACGGATGAAATTTGCAGTGCTGAACATGGTCAATTGCAAAAAAAAAAAAACAAATACAAAAAAGAACAAAAAGAAATATATATATGAAAAAAGAAAAGAAAAGAGCTTGGTAAGCCGAAAACCCGAAAGGGCGGCTTAGGCAAAAATGAGCGTCCCGGTGGATCGAAAACCCGAAAGGGCGGTCCAGGCAAAAATTAGGGGCATACAAAAAGAATATATCCCCGGTGGATCGAAAACCCGAAAGGGCGGTCCAGGCAAAAATTAGGGGCAAACAAAAGAACATATTCCCGGTGGACTGAAAACCTGAAAAGGCGGTCCAGGCAAAAATTAGGGATTCAAAAAGAAAAGAAAACAAAAATAAGCATGACCATAGAAGCACCAGTTCTTCTATCATGATTTTCGGATTAGCACTCTCCCCAGGAAGTGTTCACGCCATCGGTTGTTGCATATGTTGGGTTTTACTCCGTCTTTGTTTTGATATGTCCCCAGTGGCATCATCCCCATTGAAGGTTACCAAGTGTTTGTGATGCGATGTAGGGTCACTTTCCTTTTCACCTGCCCAATCTTGTCTCATCAAGTTTGTCATTCATACAAATTATACAAGTCAGTCTTTCACACAATCATACAAGTCAATTCCTCATACAATCACAAGTTAACCAGTCACACGGCCATACAAGTCGTGTCGTCATTCACGCATTCATACATTCATGCATACACACAGTCATGCATATACAATCAAAGCAAACAACATCATGGTTGCATTAGCCACCCTGAGTCTTGCCTCAATTATCTTTTCCATATCAATCGATCATGAAAATTTGTAACTTTCTCTTTCCCCAAGTGTCATCCCCAGTGTGTCTGGTACCAAGATGTCACTCTTTCTTGTCGTCAATGGCAGTTCGGCAATAACCCGGACAGTTGGCATTTTATCTTGTCTCTTGTCGTCAATGGCAGTTCGGCAATAACCCGGACAGTTGGCATTTATCTTGTTTCTTGTCGTCAATGGCAGTTCGGCAATAACCCGGACAGTTGGCATTTATCTTGTTTCTTGTCGTCAATGGCAGTTCGGCAATAACCCGGACAGTTGGCATTTATCTTGTTTCTTGTCGTCAATGGCAGTTCGGCAATAATCCGAACAGTTGGCATTTATCTTGTTTCTTGTCGTCAATGGCAGTTCGGCAATAACCCGGACAGTTGGCATTTACCTTGTTTCTTGTCGTCAATGGCCGTTCGGCAATAATCCGAACAGTTGGCATTTACCTGTTTTTCTTGTCGTCAATGGCAGTTCGGCAATAACCCGAACAGTTGGCATCTATCTTTATTTCTTGTCGTCAATGGCAGTTCGGCAATAATCCGAACAGTTGGCATCTATCTTTGTTCCTTGGTCGTCAGTGGCAGTTCGTCGTTAACCCGAACAGCTGACATTTATCCCCAGTAAAACCATATGATCCCCCAGTGGAATCGGACCCCGTTTCCTTTAACAGACTCGGGTATCCTTTTGACTTGTTGTCCCCAGTCGGGTCATCTTCGCCGTCGTGCATTCATACTTGCATTGCGAGCATTCACAACATTACATGCATAGCACCATATGCATAACATTGCGTTCATAACGTTTTGCAGTTTGAAACTGGTCAAAAATGGTGTACTTTGTATTTAAGTCTCTTCGACCCGTCGATTTTAAAATTTCACTTTTAAATCTCCGTAACGAAGAAACTTAAATAGGGGCATCTGTCATACCCCATTTTTGACCCGTGTTTATTTCGTTTTTCTCGTCTCTTGAGCCAGAAATTTTCGTCGTTTCAGACGAAATTTCGGCAGGGAGGTATTTTAAAATACCTCATTTTTTTTTTCCGAAGGCAACCGTTTTTTATTTTATTATTATTATTATTATTACTTATTACTTTTTTTATTTTATTTTATTTTATTTTTATTTTATTTTATTTTATTTCTTTTTATTAGGGGTTTTATTTTATTTTCGTTTTTTTATTATTATTATTATTTCTTTTAGTGTTTTCATTTTTTTTATTGTCTTTTATTTCCTTTTATTTTTTTCAGTCCATGTTGTCCAGGCCCAGAAGGGCAGTCCTGTCCTTTTCTTTTTACTCTGATTTTACTATATATAGCATTGATTGCACAGTACCCGAGTACAGTAAAAAAAGGCCACAGTACACAGTACCAATCAGAAAGTTAATCACCACCACCAACCACCAACAATCCAGTGCCCAGCCACCGGAAAATAACAATCCGGCCACCGGAAAACAAAAATCCAAAAAAATCACAGATCCATCACACCCAAGTCACAAAAACCGAATCCATCACACCCAAATCACAAAAACACGTAACCAGGCACCTCACAAATCACAAGAACCCAAATCGGAAACTCACCAAAACGATACAGATCAAGAGCCCAAATCACACGAAGCCATAAACACACACATACATACAATCCGAACTCAACCCAGCTCGAATCCGAACTCAACCCAGCTCTTTCGTTCAAAGTCGAAATACAAGCTCAGTATCAAGGCCGAACCAAGCTAGAAGCCAGAACAACAACTTCGAAAGGGAATCAAGAGGTAGTTTTTCGTTTTAGTTCTGTTTAGATCTAGGTTTTGTTTGGGTGAAATCTCAAAGTTGGTTTCGGATTTGTGAGAAGAAAAAGAAGAGAGGATTTGTGAGAAGAAAAAGAAAGAGAGGAAGAGAAGACACGTGAGAGCTTGAAAGAAAATGAGTGGATACAGAGAGAAAAACGTGAGAGTCTGAGGGGAGAAGAGTGAAGATAATGAGAGAAAGAGAAAGTAAGTAAAAAATGATGAAAAAACCATGTTCTGACTTAAATAGGCAACTGGACCGGTCTGGTTCTTTCGGACCGAACCAGACCGGGTTTTTCTTCCTGGACTCAGCTTTCTGGACTGTCCCTTGGCCCATTTCCCCTTTCCTTTTCTTTTTCTGATTTCTACTCTTTTAATTTCTGCACTCCCCTTATTACTTCTGCACCCCTTTTCTTCCTCTCTATTCTTTTATTTTCTTTATTTATTTCTTGCATTTTTTTTTATTTCTTTTATTTTTAGCACTTTATTTATTGCTTTTAATTTCCAGTACTATGCATTTTTTTTATTTTTTATTTTATTGCATCATATTTATTTTTTTGTCTTGCATTTTCCATTTTCTTTTATTTTATGCATCATATTTAATTTTATGCCTTGCATTTTTTTTTTATTTTCTTTATTGTATTTTCCAGCACCATATTTAATATTCAGTCTTGCATTTTATTTTTCAGTTCCATATTTATTTTTGGCCTTGCATTTTTATTTTCTTTTATTTTACGCATCATATTTATTTTATTGTCTTGCATTTTTATTTTTAACATCATGTTTATTTTTATTGTCTTGCATTTTTATTTTATTTTCAGCATCATATTTATTTTATGCCTTGCATTTTTATTTTTTTATTTACTTTAAGCACCATATTTATTTATTGTTTTACATTTTATGCATTTTTTATTTTTCTTTTAGCATATTTACTTTAATGCAATTTTTATTTTTTTTGTCATTTATTTTCTTGCCATTAGAATGTACCTAGGTCCAATGTAAATAAAATATAAATGAGAACATGCACCGACACCACATTTATTTTTTATGCTTTATGTCGAGGGCGATTATGTAATTTGGACCGTATCCGAGGAAAAAGACCCTCACTTGATCCAACGTCATTTTGAGGGATCCGGCGCGTTAGATTTTCTCAGCATAATTTAGTCTCATGACCTTAGGACCTAATCAAAATCTTTCTCAAAAAAAAGGTCAAAAAAGTCAAAACTCAAAAAACATTTTATAATCAAAACTTTCAAAAAAGAGTCAATTTTATCTTTCTTTTCTTAATCAAATTTTTAATCAACCTTTAATCAATCAAAACTTGCTTTCTTCAAATTAAAATCAATCAAACTCACTTTCTTTCTTCTTCCATGCCTTTACGGCCTCTCATCTTTCTTAAAACCTTTTTTCAAACTTTAAAATCAACCAAAACCAATCACTTAGCTTTTTACCCCGAACTACGTGATTTTGATCCCGCTCGGGTACGTAGGCAAAAGACTTTGTCTTTCCAAATCAATAAAAATAACAAAAACATTTTCTTTTTTTCTTTTTCATCACTTTAGTCCATTTACACTTAAGCATTTATTTTACAAACAAATCAATTTAGCATAAAGATAAAAATAAGCAAGAGGTTCCTATAGAGTACTATAGACGTTTAGGGTGCTAATACCTTCCCTTTGCGTAACCAATCCCCGGACCTTTGATCTCTAAAAAATAGGGTTTTTCGAACTTTCTCCCTTTTCCTCGGAAAAATAAAAGATCGGTGGTGAATCTTAAAATTGCGAGTCAACGCTAATTAATAGCTTGATATCCAAAAATCACCGCGACAGTTAGCATTGAAAGAGTCTTAGGTTTTTGAGTCTGTTAGTTGTGAGCTTCGTGCTCTGCATTTTTGTACACCACTCAAGTGTTTAGAGTTGGTTGTGTTTATTGAGTTGTAATCACTCAAAGCTTTTAAGCAAGAGTGACTGTTTTTATGTTTTGAAGAGTGTCTTCAACTTAGTTGTTTTGTTAAGAGTCTGATAATCACTGGGGCAGTGATTGACTGAGGGAAGTGAGAGGGGTCTCAGGTCTAGGAGTTCCTAGGTTGAAATACCATGGGTAGTGATTAAGTGAGAAGGGGCTGTGAAACAGGGGCTGTGTCATAGGACTTCGAATTGATACTATTTTAGTGGATTTCCTTCCTGGCTTGGTAGCCTGCAAATGTAGGTGAAGTTTGCACCGAACTGGGTTAACAAATCAACTGTGTTCTTTACTTTCTGTCCTTTTTATTACTGCTTCTGAACTGCTGTTTTCATACTCTATTTTTCGGTTCAGAACCAGTCCTGTCAGGAATTTCAATTGGCATCAGAGCAGGAACCCTGCCTGTATTTGGGTGAGCTCCAGGGAAGTTATTTTCTGGCAGAATGGACAAGGAAGCTGTTCAATGTGAAAAGGATACTGAAGAAAGGATCTCAGATGCAACTGTGCTTAGGCAATTCAAGAAATTGCAGGATAAATTTGAAGAGGCTTGTCAAGTAAGAGAAAAGCAGAAGAAAATCATTGCTAGTGTACGCATTGAAAAAGAAAAACTCCGATCAACCATCTCTGGTTTGCAGGATGAGGTAACCCAATTGAACTCTCAACTTGAACATATGAAAAGGCCAAAGGAGATACTGAAGAGTCAGAACCAAGGGAAACCTAAGATGGAACATCAGAACCAACCTCAGGGATTTAAGAGCAAGAGGGCATCTCATCCTTGGGTATGTCATCACTGTGGTAAAAAGGGGCACATAAAGCCTTTCTGTTACAAGCTGCATGGATACCCCAAGCACTTTCAACAAATAAAACCTCATGTTCAATCAAAGGTCAGCCATACTTTTGTTCAAGTTAGAAAAGTGGAACCAGCTGTGAACAAAAGCAATGTCAAGAAAGAATGGAGACCTAAATGGGTGAATACCATTGGTACTAAAAGGATCCATAAGAGTAAGTTTGTTGAAGGTGGTAATGTAACTAGGAACAAGGCCCTCTTAGTATCTCATGGGAACAACAAAGGTGAAAGTGTTGACAAGAGTAGAATGAAGAATTGTGCTCTTATGAATGCAAGACACAAGAAAACATATGATGCAGCACATGTGAAGTTAATTAAAAAGTATGTGGGTTCTGATGATGGGTCTGAGCATGAAGTTGTACCAGATGTTGAAACATTCTTGATCCAACCTGATGACCCTATTAAAGCTTGTCAAGAAAAGTCCCCTGGAAAGTCTGCCAGTGAGTCTGTTGCTGTGTCACCTTCTGACAATTCGCAAGAGAAGGAGACTGATGAGAATTCCCAGGATACTGTGTCTGACCAAGAAGTTCAAGAAGTTAGTTCTGATGTGGAGTCTGATGATGAACCCATTGGAAATAGGCTTGAACAAAGTGTAGCAAAGAGACTAGATCCCAGTGAATCTGAGGATGATGTTGACATCAAGCTCTCTGTTCAGAAGAGGATTGCTAAACTTCAGAAGAGGATTGCTAAGAGGAAGAAGGTTCTGAATGTGCCTGAAGCACACATTAACTAAACAGCTTCTGATGCTGTGTCTGATGATGAAACAATATTTGTTGCTGAGTCTGAAGACTGTCAATTTGTGACTGATGTCTTGGATTTCTGTTTGTGCTTCTGGTCTGCAGTTGTTGCTTTTTGTTTTGTTCTTCAGTGTGTGGATACTATGTGGTTCTGATCCTAATGTTAGTGTTGTGATGGGTTCTGTGCTGGTGTTTTTATTGCTGATTCTGAAACTGGTTCAGATGTGGTTCTTTGTATGCTATTCAGTGATGTGCTTATGCTCTGTTTCTTGTGTTTATCTGCTCCTGGTGATTGCTGGTTTTTTTGTCAACATTGTTTGGCTAAAAAGGGGGAGAAATAAGTATGTGTCTGTTTCAGAAGCTGTTCAACAGTTCAGGGGGAGTTGGAGTTTCTGATTGATCTGTTTCAGGGGGAGTTCCTGAATGTCTGTTTCAGGGGGAGTTCCTGAGTTGTGTTGTTCCTGAGTATATGTTCAGAGGTAGTTCAGGAGGAGAATATGTGTGAAATGTAGTGAATCATCCGCTGCTGACTCTGTTGCTACATTTGTGTTATGTTCTTCATGGTTGCGTTCTTTGTTGTTTGAAGAATTTGCTTGTTGTTGTGCTCAAATTGATTTTAGCCAAAAATTTGCCAAAGGGGGAGATTGTTGGATATTTGGTTGTTGGCTTCGTATTTGCTAAAATCAAATGTACAAGCAATGTGCGTCTTCAGAAGCTGAAATCTTCATTTGTGTCTTCAGAAGCTGGTTCAGAAGCTGGTTCAGAAGTTGGGTCTTCAGAAGATGAACAGTACTTCAGAAGCTGATGATTTCGCTCTGCGACGCCACTTTGCTCTGCGAAGTACTTCAGATGCACTGTTCAGAAGGTGACCTTCAGACGCACTATTCAGACGCTGACTTTTGTTGACCTTCAGACGCACTGTTCAGACGCTGACTTTCGTTGACCTTCAGACGCACTGTTCAGACGCTGACTTTCGTTGACCTTCAGAAGCTGCATTTTAGAAGCATGTTCATAAGCTGGTTTCTGCGCTCAGAAGCTGTGTCTTCAAGCTGTTAATTCTCTTACATAATCTTTTGAAGATTTATCCAAGCTTCGTATTTTTGCGTGAAGATATTTGTTGAAGATTGGATTCAATTATTTGTGAATATATTTTCAAGGAAATCTTTGGAAAATATATTTCTGAATAATATGTGAGCTTCTATTTGCTTCTAAAGAATTCTGGAAACATATCTTTGAAGATTTGGTTCGAATTTATGGTGCTGCTGAAGATTATAAATAGAGGAAGCTGCTATTGAAGAATGTACATCAAAAACCAGAAGTTAGCATTGAAAGAGTCTTAGGTTTTTGAGTCTGTTAGTTGTGAGCTTCGTGCTCTGTCTTTTTGTACACCACTCAAGTGTTTAGAGTTGGTTGTGTTTATTGAGTTGTAATCACTCAAAGCTTTTAAGCAAGAGTGACTGTTTTTATGTTTTGAAGAGTGTCTTCAACTTAGTTGTTTTGTTGAGAGTCTGATAATCACTGGGGCAGTGATTGACTGAGGGAAGTGAGAGGGGTCTCAGGTCTAGGAGTTCCTAGGTTGAAATACCACGGGTAGTGATTAAGTGAGAAGGGGCTGTGAAACAGGGGCTGTTGTCATAGGGGCTGTGAAACAGGGGCTGTGTCATAGGACTTCGAATTGATACTATTTTAGTGGATTTCCTTCCTGGCTTGGTAGCCTCCAAATGTAGGTGAAGTTTGCACCGAACTGGGTTAACAAATCAACTGTGTTCTTTACTTTCTGTCCTTTTTATTACTGCTTCTGAACTGCTGTTTTTCGGTTCAGAACCAGTCCTGCCAGGAATTTCAATAAGATATGCGATCATTTTCAAAAAAATAAAGAAAGAGCAAAAAATTAGGAAAGAAATTTGCAACAACTTTTTTTGCTCCAAAAAATTGTCTAAGAGACTTGAGAACTTTTATATATAAGAAATGCGAGTGATCATTTTCTATACAAATAATGAAAGAGAAAAAAAATAGGAAGGAAATTGGCAACAACGTTTTAGCTCCAAAAAACTGTCTAAGAGACTTAAGAACTTTTATATATAAGATATGCAATCATTTTCTAAAAAACTAAAGAAAGACCAACAAATTAGGAAGAAATGGGCAATAACTTTTTTGGCTCTAAAAATATGTCCAAGAGACTTAAGAACTTTCATGTATAAGATATGCAATCATTTTCTAAATAAATAAATAAAGAGCAAAAAATTAGGAAGAAAATTTGCAACAACTTTTTTGGCTCCAAAAAGATGTCTAAGAGACTTAAGAACTTTATGTATAAGATATGCGATCATTTTCTAAAAAAATAAAGAAAGAGAAAAAATTTGGAAGGAAATTTGCAACAATTTTTTTGGCTACAAAAAGTTGTCTAAGATACTTAAGAGCTTTTATATATAAGATATACGATCATTTTCTAAAATACAAAGAAAAGGCAAAAAAATTAGGAAGGAGATTGGCAACAACTTTTTTGGTTCCAAAAAGTTGTCGAAGAGACTTAAGAACTTCTATATATAAGATATAAGATAAGATATGCGATCATTTTTAAAAAAAAAAAAAAAAGAGCAAACAATTATGAAGGAAATTTGCAACAACTTTTTTGGCTCGAAAAAGTTGTCTAAGAGACTTAAGAACTTTTATATATAAGATATGCGATCGTTTTCTAAAAAAATAAAGAAAGAGAAAAAAATTAGGAAGGAAATGGACAACATTTTTGGCTCCATGTGATGCACGGGAAGTTGATTATCTCATTGACTAATAAATGTGGTAGTTGATTATGAAATGAAATAATAGTTGTTGTTAAGCATGAGCTAATGTTTCCAAAAGACGACAACAACAACAACAACCAAACATTATCCCACTAAGTGGGGTTAACTACATGGACCGAAATACGTCATATTGTTTTATCATAAATCATATTTAGATCCAGCTCAATAATCTATTAATCTTTCCTAATAGTTTCTCTTTTAGTTTTTCTAGGTCTTCTTACATCCAACGCAACATCCCCATCTTCACACACTTACTTTATTCTCATGTTGGTTCTTAACCGCCCAACACTCTGTTCCATAAAATATCCCTGGTCTGACAACTGTCTGATATTTTTGACTTCAACTTAAACGGTACATTTGTATCACATAAAACACATGAGGCTCTTCTCCATTTGAACCATCCGACTTGAATACGATGATTTACATTTGCTTTTATTTCTACGTCATTTTGTACTATGAACCCAAGATATTTAAGCTGTATAACTTGTATGATATGATCTCCAACTTTCACCTCTGAGGTAGAACTACTTCGCCTTTTGCTGGAATTACGTTGCATATATTATGTCTTGATTCTATTCAGACGAAAGTCATGCGCTTCTAAGACTTGTCTCCAACATCCCATTCAATTCCTCCCACGACACTCCAATTAAGACTACATCATCTGCAAAACGCATGCATCTCGGTGCTAGTTGTTGGATGTGTTTCATAAGTACATCCAAAACTAATGTAAAAAGAAAAGGGATTAGGGTTGACCGTTGGTCCAACCCTTGTTATGAAAAAAATCATTGATAATGCTTTCAAAAGACAAATAATAAAACCCCGAGGTAAGTTAGACTTCATATTATCACATGAGAGAGATTGGTGATAAGAATTATTTAAAATCTCTTGTTGACTCAATTATAATATAATAGATCCAAAAATAGAGATAAAAAAAACAAATTAAATACATCAATGACTGTAATTACCTCTTAAAGAACAATTTCCAAATTTATGCATGATAGTAAATTTAGGTTCAATTAGTTAAAATAGATATAAAATTAAAATATTAAAACTATTTTTTACACCAAAGATTATTTAAGAGACTTATCAACTTTTATACACGAGATAAGATAATAAATTTACGTTCAATGAGTATAAATAGATATAAAAATACAATATTAACGGTATTTTTGGCTCCAAAAGTTGTTTAAGGAACTTAACAACTCTTATATATAAGGTAAGATATATAAGATAATATAGAAATAATAGAGAATTTATGTTCAATAAGATAAATTGAAAATAGAGGTTCAATTAGCTAAAGTAGATATAGAATTGCAATATTAACCATATTTATGGCTCCATAAAATTGGTTAAGAGACTTAGAAACTTTTACATATAAGATAAGTGATCATTTATAAAAAAAAAAAAAAAAAAGAGCAAAAAATTAGGAAAGAAATTTACAACAACTTTTTTCATTCCAAATTTTTTTCTAAAACACTTAAGAATTTTAATATATAAGATAAGAGATCATTTAAAAAACGCAAAAAATTAGCAAAGAAATTTGCAACAACGCTCTAAAAAAGTGTCTAAAAGACAATTAAGAACTTTTATATATAAGATATGCAATTATTTTCTAAAAAGATTAAGAAACAGCAAAAAAATTATGAAGGAAATTTGAGACAACTGTTTTGGCTCAACAAAGTTGTTTAAGAGACTAAAGAACTTTTATATATAAGATATACAATCATATTCTAAAAAAATAAAGAAAGAGTAAAAAATTATGAAGGAAATTTGCAACAACTTTTTTGACACCAAAAAGTTGTCTAAGAGACTTAAGAACTTTTATAGATAAGATGCGATTATTTTCTATACAATTAAAGAAAGAAAAAAAAATTATTGAAGGAAAATTGCAACAATTTTTTTGGCTCCACAAAGATGTCTAAGAGACTTAAAAATATTTATATATATGATATAAAATAAGATAGGTAAAATTATTCTTTCAAAAAAGAATAAAAGACAAAAAATTAAACAACAAATTTTTTCGTTCAAAAAAGTTGTTTAAGAGGCTTAAAATTTTTTATATATAAGATATTTTAATCGTGTAGTCTGCGCATGATAGAATTGGGCATTATTATTGTTGCGTCAAAATGATGACGAACATTATAACCAGCTCAACTGACGTCACTATTGAATCGTCATCACTCACCAATAGCATTTTGCCAGTTGACACCGCCATAGATGTACGAGTTTGGTCGCTCGTCTTTCGTTATAAAATCACACATCATACTACAGACCTTAAACACGACACGGCATTACGCAACGTCAATACCTAAATAGTACCAACCCAAATTAAGTTAAGTTCTTCTAATTCATTGATCAACTACTATTTTTTCTTTTTCATATATGGAAAACATGAAGAATGAAAAAAGGAATGAGGAAGAAGAAGAAGAAGACGAAGAAGAAGAGGTGAAGATAGAGAAGTTTTGGTCGCTGCTAAGAAGCTTCCGTGACGCCCGTGATCGACTACGCCAAAGAGAATTAGAATTACATGATCAGCTGGAAAAATACGAGAGCAACAAGAAAAAGATGAAAACAGAGCCTTGTTTTGAATTGCAGGACTTTACTGCAGATGTTCAATTCAGAAAACTCCCTTTGAATTTTCTCAACCCAGTTCCAAATGACACAATCATAGATAATAACATAGTTGAGAAGAACAAACAACGGAAGGAACATACCCTTGATCTCAAACTTGCTCTTTAATCGTGCATTCAATTCATCATTCATGGGCCATCAAATTTATTTAGCTGATCGTCTTACGTTATTTATGTTTTTTCTTTCTACCTAGCTTATACTCTTCGTCTATGTTATGTAATTTCTTAATTTGTAAGTTTTTTGTTTTCAAGCATGTGGTACGAAGGTGAAATTAAGAGATTTTCAAACACACATAAATTAAGAATATCGTGAGATTGAAGCAAGAGGTGAAGAACAGAAGGATTCAGAGTCAAACAATGGAATAATGAGTTGTAGTTGCTCGTGAAATCGGCGAATCTGTCGGACCTTTGCCATATTTATTATATAATAAGCACTCCAATTATGAGAAAAGGATCAAGTTTGTTTGGCTCTACCTTGACGAATTTCATAAAATTGATTTTAATTAAAAATGAAGAATAATATTGTACTTGCCGCAAGTACAACAATAGAGACCTCGTTACCATGATGATCACAATGAGGAACTCTTGGGGTGGATGATACACCAAATTACCTAGGGGTGTTCGCGGTGCGGTTTGGTTCGGTTTTGAGGTTAAAAGTCATCCGAACTGCAAGATAAAAAAACAAGCGGTTTGGTTTGGTTCGGTTGAGTTCTAAAATAAAATCCGAACCAAACCAAATCAAACCAATGCGGTTTGGGTTGGATCGGTTTGTGTGGTTTTTATCAAACCAATACAATTTTTTGTTTTCAACATTAAAATCAAGTTAAATAGTTAAAACACAACAAATTTCAAGCAATATTCCCAACAACACAAACCAAATTTAAAACATGTACAAAAAAATAATCTTATTACGTAAGAAATGCAAATACTAAGATTTTATCATTCTCTAAAAGTTCAAGTAACACATAAACATATTTTTGAAATAAAAAGTTAAGAAGAAACTTAACAAGAGGAAAAATATGTCATTTTTATAAAAGTTTTCATTGAGTTTCTATGAATATTGGTCTAGGTGACATATGTTTAATTAATGTTTTTCGTATGTTGCGGTTTGGTTTGGTTCAGTTTTTAAAAAAAACCGCAAACTGAACCAACCCATGCGGTTGAGTAAGAAAGTGATCAGAATACATCCGAACCAAATGTGGTTTTTTGCGATTTCGGTTTGGATTGATTCGGTTTGCGGTTTTTTTATTAGATTGGTTCGGTTTTGAACACCCCTAAAATTACACATATTTTAAAGTTTCATAGTTTGGGTCCCCTCTAAAATGTTTTTGAACGAAAATTGGTAATGTCATATATTTTAAATGATATATCATACGACAAGATGATTTGAAATGACCAACACTCAACAAGCTATTAGAAAACATAAAAAAAATTGTTTCACTTTATAAATTATTCATTTTTGTAATTTAATTAAGGATCTTTCTCCTCTTCAAAAGAAATTAAGGATCTTGATAACTAGGGGTGGACAAAATAACCAAAAAATCGAACCGAACTGCTGAACTGAACCGAACCAAACCAAAAAAGAACTGAACCATTACTAACAGTTCTAGAACTGAACTGAAATAGTTCGGTTCAGTTCAAAACAGTTCGGTTCGGTTCGAAACAGTTCGGTTCGGTTTTACCTTCTAAAATTCGATTTTGTTTGGTTTTTTATATTTTTTTCAATGGTACCAATAATAACAGTTCGGTTCGGTTCGGTTTGGAACAGTTCGGTTCAGTTCAAAATCTAAACAGTTCGGTTCGATTCAGTTATTTTAAATTTATCAAACAGTTCAGTTCGGTTCGGTTCAGTTTTCATCCCGAACCGAACCATGTCCACCCTTATTGATAACTTGTGTCCTAAAGAACATGTTAGCATTTGCCTTTAATTAACGAGATGCACACTTTTTTGTGCATTCCAGATTCATATTCTATAAGGCGAACCAGTAATTTATGCTTTTGGAATATAGAATCCGTAGTATGTTAATATATTGGAGCCAAACAAGTTCGAAGACCAGTGAATTAAGGGTTTGACACATGTTCGACTTCTGTAATCCGAAATATATACACATATGTTCGGATTTAATGGAAAAGTAGTTTGTTTTCGGTGTTCAGGTGGCTTTCAAATTCAATAATCCAAACTGGAAAAAATACGCTTCGAACTATGGATCCCAATCGAGATAAATGGGTAATTGATAGGACAGCGAAAAAGGTGGGGGTGTGATAAGAATTTCACGTCTATTTTTCCTTCCAAGAAATTAAGAGTTGGATTGTTTGCCTGTTGGACCTGTATACCACCCAATTCAGTTTCTGCGCCCATTTTGCCTCTAGTATTTGTGGTATAACTTTTTTTTTTTTATCGTTAATGTTTCTCATTATTTAAATTTTATAACTATTTTCTATCAAGAAAAAAAGAATAACTATTTGAAAACTTGAAGTTGAGACTCAAAGTTAAACTAACAACTATTTTATGTAAAAACCTAAGTTAGTGTGTAGTTGGTTTTAATAATTCAACCCCTTTTAGAATACTTTTCTATTTTCAAAAGACTGATCAGCTTTTTTTTGTTTTTTTTGCAATATCTACCTCTAATTTTCTAATATAAATTTATCAATCATTTAACATTTAAAAAAATTTATGAATCTCCTTTCACAAAAAAAAATTGCGAATCACATGATTGAAAAAAACAAATCCAACACATTCTTTAAAAAAAAAACATCAGAAAGCCCAAACAACACATTTTTGTCTTCAAGCTTATTTCATATTGCCATTTTTCTGGTACAAGCCAAACCTCCGTAGCATTTTTTTTTATTTCTTCAATAGATTTTATTCATCGAAAGTAATCATTTTAGAATGTGTCATATACTAAATATAGATATTTTTTGTACAAAATTTGAACTTTAATTTACTTTATTGTGAGAGTTTTTTTTTTGACAAATTATTGTGAGAGTTTAACCACGCCATTGATGCCAAAGTCTTTATAACATTGGAGAACCTATTAATGTATTCTGATTTTATATTGTACTTTACTCCCTCCGTCCCAAATTGTATGTCGCTTTGGAAAAAAAATTTTGTCCCAAATTATATGTCGCTTTACAATACCAATGAAACATTAATGTTATTTTTCCTATTATATCCTTAACTATTTATTACTCTATATTTTTTCAATTCTTTAATTTATCTTTTCCATACCATTTATTAAGGACAATTTTGTAAAACAACTCATAATATCTCTTTCCCACACAAAATTAATTATATTTCTTATTACGTGTGAAATGCCCAAAACGTCATACAATTTGGGACGGAGGGAGTATTTATTTCAGCTTGTTCTATGCCTTCTTAATCTTAACTTAATTTTTTTTTTTTATAAAATTATTTAGAGACGGTTCAAAGCTATTATATTATATGCATGCATCTAATTATACTATATTATGATTCAAATTACTTGAAATTTTACAATGCTTCATTTTTAGAGTTGAATTTGAATCTAAAATCACTCGTTAAGTTGAAAAAAATTCATTACAATGCCATTCAAATGCTCTTGGATGTCTGAAAAAATTGATTATTATAATATATCTACAAATATGTAAAATGTGATTATATGTAAGTGTAATTTTTTACGGTAATAATGCATTGAAGATTACTATGAACACTTTTTTTTTTTAACATTTGTCATCTTATTAAGTGAAACCTATGTAAGTCCCACATTTTACAAATGAATTTCATATAAAATGAGAAGATGCACGTGAGTTTCACCAAATAAGAAATGAAGTGTTAGAAAGAAAAGATTCCAAACATTTCTCATGGTGCATTTGGTAAAAGAGATCAATTTCCACAATTCATGGTGCATTTGGTAGAAGAGATCAATTTCCACAATTTGCTGCAATACTAAAAAAATAGATAGCAGATGGGCCTATAGTCACAAATTTAAATACCATAGATTTAGCTTGGATAAGATGTCCAAGGCTGTCTCGAAAACAGATACCAACATCAAATTTTCCTTCGGCTTCAAAAAGGGCACATCAACGTTACACTTGATCCAATCTGCCTGTAGTTTAGACCAAACTAGAGTAGCATACTGCGCATCATCGTTGAGAAGGTGGCACCACATGTAATCGCGAACCGTATCCAAAGCTAGGACATAAGATGCATGTGCATTGACATATTTTTGCTCACATACACAAGCATTACGCGCGTGCCAAATACTCCATAAAATAGCGACAAATCTAGCACGACTGTCCACTTCAAGCGCTCTAAGAATGCCAAAGATAATAGATGCAAACGTACCGCTTGACATCATGTACGACTCTATCTTGCCCCAAAAATTTGCCTTTTTCCAACAATCAGTAACAAACTTGCAGTGCATAAACATATGCATTTCATCTTCCAGGTCATTATTGCAAACCACACAAGCTGACTGACTGGCAATGGACTCCACGACTTTGCAAATTAAACCTTATGGGTAAGCAACTACGAAGCAATCTCCAACAAAAATGTTTAATTTTAGGCGAAACACGCAATGACCATATCAACTTCCAATCACCAGAGACATGATAGTTTGTCCTTTGGTCCGAAATACTCAAACACATCTTGTAAGCAGATTTGACTGTGTATGAGCCATTAGGAGATGCATTCCAAATAATTGTATCAAAATGAGTGCGAGAGTGCAAAGGTAACTTACAATCATGTTGAGAAGATTGCTTGACGGAATTGAGGAAGGCCGCAAATTCTGACGAGTGCGGATCCATGGGTCTTTACAGACATTAATATGATTACCATTGCCGAACCAAGAGATAACATCGGAATAGTGCTCCAGATACTCCTCCATGTGAAACTTGGACTATGACCAATATTGGCGCCCAAAAAACCGTTTCTAGGGAAATATTTAGCTTTGAGAACTCTAGTGAGAAGAGAGGAAGAGTTTGTGATGAGCTTCCATCCTTGCTTACGAAGCATGGCAAGGTTAAAACCTTCAAAGTCACGAAAATTAAGACCGCCTTGATCCTTACAAGCAGCCATCTTATCCCAATTTAACCAATTAATACTTCAACCTCCATTCTTCTTCGAACCCCAGTAAAATGAATTCTTCATGCGCTCTATTTCCTCCCCAAAAGAGGTAGGGAGAAGAAAAGCACTCATACAGTAAGTGGGAATAGATTGGACTATTGATTTTAGAAGCACTTCTTTACCTGTGCGTGTAAGAGATCGAGCATTCCAATGTTTGATATTTTTCCAGATGCGTTCTTTAATAAAAGAGAATGTTGATTTTTTGTCACGTCCTACCATAGATGGGAGGCCAAGATACTTACCATGCCCCATAAACTCCACAACTCCCAAGAGATTAATAATGTTGCTACAACGTGAATAATTTGTATTTCGGCTGAAAGCGATAAAGGATTTTTGATAATTAATAGCTTGGCCACTAGCAGTCTTATAAGTATCCAAAATATTCTTGAGGGTAGTCACTTCGGAGATAGTAGCCTAACAGAATAAGAAATTGTCATCTGCGAAGAGGAGATGAGTAATAAATGGACTCCCCCGGCAGATGTGTGTACCGTGACATATAGGTAAGGTGAAAGGGGATCTCTCTGACAAAGGCCACAAAGAGGAGCAATAGGCCTCACACGGTCATTGTTAACAAGCGCATGATAGTTATTAGATGAGACACATTGCATAATCTAATTAATCCAAAGATTTGAAAACCCCATTTTTTTCCATCACAGCTTGAAGATAACTCCATTTGACCCTGTCAAAGGCGTTACTAACATCTAGCTTTAGAGCAAAATTTCCCTCTTTACCGCTAGTCTTGCATTTCATAAAATGGAGAACTTTAAAAGCAGTGAGTGCATTATCAAGAATATCTCTACTAGGGACAAAAGCAACTTGAGTATCAGAGATGCACTTGTGGAGGATTTGCTTGAGCCATTTGGAAAGTACTTTTGAGAGAATCTTGTATATGACATTGCAAAGTGAAATGGGACGAAGGTCCTTCATGCTCTCTAGACGATCTACTTTTGCAATTAAAGCAATGTTAATATCATTTAAATTAGGGGGAAAGCTACCCTCATCAAGCCACGAACAACAAGCTTCGAAGATTTATGTACCAATAAGAGGCCAAAACTTTTGAAAGAAACCTGGATTAAGACCATCAAGTCTTGGCGATTTGTCAGGGTGCATAGAAAAAAAGGCTTGTATGAATTCCTCTTCTTTAAAGGGAGCAGTTTGGGCTATATTATCTTCAGTAGAAATGTATTGAGGGATAGTGGCAATAATTGGTTAATGATCACCATCATTGGGTGTGTAGAGATTACAAAAATAGTCTTGGGCAATGCTACACAAGCCAGCTTGATCTTCCACATACATACCATGTGCATCACACAACTTTTTGATAGTGTTTCTCTTGCGTCTTGCAATAGCTGAAGCATGAAAATTTTTACTATTTTTGTCACCATCCTTAAGCCAAAAGATTTTGGATCGCTGCTTCTAATAAATATCTTCCTGCAACAAAACACAAGAAAGCTTGTTTTGAATGTTAGCAATAGATGCATCAGTTGTGTGGTCATTACTACTTCAGATGGCATCAAGCTCTTTCTGTAATTTGTTGGCCTCACGATGGAAGTTGGGATACATTTGTTAGTGTGAATATTGTTGTACATTATCGATCAATTATGATCGTGAGATCGTTTAAAATATTTAAACTTTAATCATACATATTTCTAAAGCTATACAAATATATTTTTTACAACAAAAGTGACACGAATAATTGGTTTCAATTTTTTTTTACCAATTATAAAAATAGTAATTTTTCGGATAAACTTAGGTATCCTTTGCACGTAACTAGAAGACTAATACTTTGAGATAATTAAGATCTATTTAAAAGGTTTATATATTTCAAAATATGTTTTTCACCACTGTGATCTAACCAAAAGATTAATTGATTTAAATATCTATACTTTTACATGTTATACAAATGGTAATTTGTTTAACATGATAGTAAATTTATTTGTCTTTTGAATTGATTTTTTTTTTGTGAATTGGATATCATCGACACTCGGCTGCATAGATTAATTATTTGAATTGGATAGGACCACACCATAAGTGATAAAACTCTAAAAAAAATTAATACTCCTACATTCTCATGACTAAATTCTAAAAAAAAAATCTAGGAGTATTTTGTATTGAAGTTGAAATGAATAGAAATTAAACTAGTAATAAAGCAGGACAGATAGTAGTTTTCATTCTTGAATTTGTAACAAGTAGTCACAATAGTCCTTTCAATGTAATAAAATTGCAAAATAGTTTTTAATTGTGCACTTCGCAAAATTCTGACAAGAACAAATGTGCTCCAATCAAGAAATGTTTACATCTTTCCCCGTCCACTCTTTTTTAACCCTCTACGTGTTAAGCTACCACATTTCTAATGTCATGATGTTAAATAAAACATTTTAACATTAAAAACTATTTTGATTATCAAAATACACAATAATAGACAATTTTGTATTTTTGTAATATTAAAAAATTATTATAAGTATTTGTTACACTTAGAATAAAAATCATTTGTGAAATAAAAATTGAAAGACACCGGATAAACACGTTACTCAATTTGGATCTGTGTTTAGCGTTGTTCTATAAATACGCGTAGGCCTGACGTTGAGAGAAACTCCAACTTCTTTTTCTTTTCTCTTTGTGACAAGGAGAAGAGATCCAAATCATCCGCGTTCATCTACTTTCCAAATCATTTCTCTCTTCTTCAAGGCAAGCTCTTCTCTCTTTTTTTTTTCTCTTGTTCCAGATCTGTATGTCTCTTCTGGATCTCTTTATTATCTTTAATTTTAAATTCTTCATCTCTGATTTTCCACTGCATTAGATTTGTATGTACTTTTATTTACTATTGCAATTTAAATTATCATATGCATGTAATTGCTGGATCCACATCGCATATCGTGAGATCAGAATTGCTTTTCTCAATTTTGGTTATTCAATCATGCAATTCCACCCGATTCGTATCCATTTTACGTAATTATAGTAGATCATGTTACGATACTCTTCCATCTGCATATATTCCGTTATTATTTCCTTTTTTGGTTTGAAATTTGGATCGAAGAAAATTGAGTTGTGTGTGATGATAGTATTGTTTGTGTGGATTCAGAAAAGTTGAAAATGGGATTGTCATTCACGAAGCTATTCAGCCGGCTATTTGCCAAGAAAGAGATGCGTATACTTATGGTCGGTCTCGATGCAGCTGGTAAGACCACCATTCTTTATAAGCTCAAGCTTGGAGAGATCGTTACAACCATTCCTACGATCGGTATGTATCTTACTATGCTTGTATTGGATCAATTTCTGTGATCATGAATATGGCTCACTGTATTAATGGATCATTTCTTCTATATGTAGGGTTCAATGTGGAAACAGTGGAATATAAGAACATCAGCTTCACTGTCTGGGATGTCGGAGGTCAGGACAAGGTAATTTTTCTCATTGCATCTTCTATGCCGTGCTTATTTATGGTTTAGTACAATGTACATAATGATTTTATTGATGTCATAACATGGTAATTGGCTGAAACTCCCCTTGAGCAAGTATGTTTGTGAATGTGATGTGATTTCCTTTCAAAATTTCTGTTCTAATCTGTAAATTTGATGCATTCGTATAGTTGTAATCTTTTCCCTGGATTAAGAGGTAGATGTGATTCGAAATACATATATTCTTCACATGTGTGCGTCGTTAATTGTGCAATGTGCAGTGATTTTTTTTTGCAAATTGTATTGTGATGCATGTCTTGTTATCGATATCATAAACCGCATGAAATGAAATATTCTCGTTTTCCCTTCTTGAATTCAACACTCTTGATGTAATTTGTATGATCAACCTACTCAATCACCTAATCTAACTTTCTAGAGTTAGTGTATCATAAGTTTTAGCCCCTTTGACCCAAGTTATCTTACATTTGACCTCTTGTTATGACGTATAATCTCCAAGGTATATTAAATCTTGTTTTACTAAACACGGCAGTGACAACTACATGAAGTATATTAAATCTTTTTTACTCAACATGGCAGTGACAATTGACATGTTTTTCCCTGTAGATCCGTCCTCTGTGGAGACATTACTTCCAAAATACACAGGGACTCATTTTTGTGGTTGATAGCAATGACAGGGACCGTGTTGTTGAAGCTAGAGATGAGCTGCACAGGATGTTGAATGAGGTAAATTAATATATGCTGAATGAGTGAAAATGAAAGGTTGATTATTTATGGTTCTTTGATTTCCAAATATATGTTGAATAAGTGAAGATGAAAGGTTGGTTATTTATGGTTATTTGATTTCCAAATATATGTTGAATGAGTGAAAATGAATGGTTGATTATTTTTGTGTCGTCATTTTGGATGCTTATAATACTTTGGCAGGATGAATTGAGAGATGCCGTGCTTCTAGTTTTTGCAAACAAGCAAGATCTTCCAAATGCTATGAATGCTGCTGAGATAACTGATAAGCTTGGTCTTCACTCTCTCCGTCAGCGTCACTGGTAAACTAAAAATTTTGCTCACAACATTTTTTTCTCCTTCCTTATCTTCGAGCTTACATTACTCATTCTCACCCTCATGGATCTGTACATGCAGGTACATCCAGAGCACATGTGCCACATCTGGTGAAGGACTTTATGAAGGACTTGACTGGCTCTCAAACAACATTGCAAACAAGGTTAATACCGAATAACAAACTATTTTGTCTAATTTGGCAATTCAATTTACATGACAATCCAACTAATACCTTTCTTTTTTGGGTTGTGATTTGCTGCAGGCATAGAGATATATTAGTTAAAGGTGCAAGAAGTTGAGTTTACATTTGCGTTATGATCTCCAGCATCTTGTTCTCTTGCCCTGCGTAGATTTTCATTGCTGGAGTGTATTATTTGTTTTAAAAAAAAAGAACTGCAGTCTATTACTGAGGAATAATTTGATTTTTTTTCCATGTATAACCAAATAGCATTGTTTAAAGTTTACCCTTTTGGTTGTGAAGTTAATTGATTATTTTAAGCCACCTTTTTACGTGTTTGTCTATGTCTGTCTATTAGATTCTTAAGAACAAGAGCAACCATTCATCTATACACCCATGATTTAAAAGTTTTTTACACATATCCAATCAAATCACACTCATGCTACTTTTCTTTTTAAAATAGTTTTTAAAATGACTCAACAAATATCTACTTTTATGTGATTTTATTGGATGTATGTGTAAAAATATTGTCGTTGTATACAAATTAAATTCTATTTTGAAATCAACCCTGTTTAATACTTATATGATATACATTCGTAACATGTGAGATCAACCCTGTAAAATCAAATGTTATCATAGTAACTCATATTGAACGATCCAAATAGATTCTTCAGAAGAAGAGTTCTATGGACGCTCTAAACGAAATTAGCATACCCCTAACAGGTGGCCAAACCCATTTCTTGAGCTTAGTACTGGTCTCTCCTATGGTAAAGTAGTATTAACACTTCAAATATCATTTCTTCTCCAGCTTGCTTTCTATAAACTGAAGACTTATTATCTTCACGAATGCATCGTGTCTGTAGGATCTGCCTGGCGCTAGTTCACATACCCTGCTACGACATGTATTTATTGATAGTGAAAGCAAAACTTAATATTCTTCCCTCATGCATTCTTGTGATCATACTTGGTTGTCAGTGCGGTTTTAAATTGTAGTTGCGGTTATGATACACAATATTATATTATGGTTAAATGAGGGAAAACGTAGTCCACCATTGTAGTTGCGATGCCTTTGCTGAGACATCTAGCTAAAACCGTAATATTGTTGTCGCAATTGAGTTGCAAACCACAATTTATTTAAAACTATTGTCGGTATGTGAAATAGTAGAAAACTATAAATGGGTTAGCATATCTTAGAAAACAAATATTTGGGTTCACAGTTCACACAAGTTTTTCACTAAAAATGTCTCCTTCCAATTGGACTACTACTGTTATTTTAAATGGAATTTATACTTTAGGAAATTTCAGATCAAAATCAAATCACGTTAATTTGACAATGAACAGAAGAGGCTACTTCAATTTTGCTTTTCAACAAGGTTTTTGTTGAAGAATGAAGATACAAAATAAACAGCAAAACCTGCTCAACAACTTGCAATTTGACTATCATATCTAATAAACGCACATTTTTTTACCTTCATCAAATGCTTTATTTTTAAAATATAATTTGAATAATTATGGACAAACACTTCTGTTCTTTCTTTCATACAATTTGAAGAGATCAACTGGATAATAAGTCATCAAACAATAACCAAATCTGTAAGGAGTAAATTTTGAAAGGATCCAACAGACATAATTCAAACAGAGTAGTAATTCGCTACTTTTTCACATTTTATTACACTTGATTTCACATATACACTTGAATTGATGAAGCGTACAAACGGTCACACACAAATAAAGAATGATCCCAAACAAAAACAATCATAATATCAAAGAATTGATGAGAAAAAGAAAGAAAGTATACATCTTTGCATTTACGGACAAACTTTTAGAAAGATCAAGAGATATGGCGCATTTAAATAAAATTAACAACGCTGCAATGCTCCCTAATCTCGCCTTGAGAACCTGTCAACACATCTAAGTTACCCATATGCACCATGGCCTTGGCAAACTTCACTCTCCAGATTGCTGCATGTCTGGCATTTTTTAACACCATTCTCTTAGTTAAGCCACTATTAAGCAATATTTGATCCGAAGTTAATAAACCATGGTTATTCTTCAACCTCTTATAGTACATGTTGTCCAAATCATTAGGTGTGGAACCATCAAACGCCACCGTTGAGTCTATGCTCTGTATCTGTGACTGTGATTGTTGTGACTGTGGTGGTGGACACTTGGATTTCAACAACCTAGCAAACTTAGGGTCCATAGAAGGATCTTGAGGAAAAGTTGCATTGAAAGAGTATAATCGGTTTGAGAATGAAGAACAATGTGAGACACCAATAGAATGAGCACCAGAAAGTGTAACCATTTCATCTGCTGACAAACCTTTTCTATCAAAATTATCGATAAGTTGCTCCGCGTTGAAATTTGGTGGTGGTAGATTTTGTGTGACTTCGTCGAAGATAGATACTCGACCATCTCTGCGTCCTGATGGTACTGAGTAGTCTATGCGGCCGCCACTAACTTCATGAGTACTGTCTCGAGCTGCAAAAGCAAGAATGTCTGCACAGGACACCGTTTTAGGACATTCAGCCTCTATTTGTGCCTTAGCTTCGTTAATTACTTCAAAGCCACGTAAACTTGGATTGTTTGCAGGGTGGACTCTCTCAGATCGAATACCTGGTGTAGATTCTAATAAAACAGAACCATCACATCCTCTGACAAAGCAATCATGAAAATGCATTCTAATCAAACCAGCAGCGATGCCTGGGTTGATTGAAACAGCTTTGTTTACAGCTCTTCTAACAATTGCCTCTGCGGATGGACATGTTGTTTTGTAGAAACCATACTTCAAAGATGCTGATGATGCAAATGTTGTTGAAACTGACAGAATAATTAGAACCAAGGTAGCTATCGAGAGTATTGCATGCATTCTAACCATCGTTAATTTATAAGGATACGCTCTATCTCTCAATTGAATTAAGTAGAGTAGATATATGTATTTTGATTTTTTAGTATTAGTCTGCTAATTAAGTAGTGTGAGACCAAGGAATAGAATGGTATGCAGGTATATATATGTTGTTGGATACGAATTAAGGTTGAGGTGGAGATATCTGCCTCTGCCTCATTAGTGTATATATATATAGGTTGGTGAATATATTATGTGAAGGGGAAGAGGTAAAAGTAGGTATTACTTTGTAAACAAAAACGTGTTTGGCTGTAGCCTTCAATTTTAGACAGAAGTTGAAGCAATCTACTTTTGAAGACTTCTTCTGTTTTTGGAGGCTATGCTCAATTAGATGGACATGGAGTATATATACTGCTATATCATCATATATCAATTAGTAAATAATTGGGGAAAGCGCGGTGACTATTGGCTGCTACACCCACTTCATCATATAAACATTCTTACAAGAAACATGCTGGCTTTTAATTACCAGGTCGTCAACAAATATGCCGACTTATATGTGCATTCTGCAGCCATCAAAGGATTACAAAATACTATTTAAACAAGGATGATTTAACTGGTAAAAAATTATTTTATCAGATTTAAGATTTTCAAATTTATAACCAATTTCTTGGATTTAAGTAATTGATAAGTTTCCATTATTTGACTGAAACAATTGTGGCCAAAATACAATTTACCAAGTTGGTTTCCATAATGGCGCTTTTCCAAAGAAACCATACTGCAGCAACGGTCCGTGGAAAAACGTTATCTTTTTCTCTTGAAAATTGTCCCATAACATTTCGAGATTCCGTTGGTAGGTGCATTGTAGGTACGAGTTGGGGTCGAACAAAAAAAATGTTTTATAACTTATTGATTATTTTTTGTCAAAAAAAGATTATTCAATTATTTAAAAATATTTTTTATCTCACAATTTCATTTTTTATTGCTATGAATTATTTTAAAATGTCCTATAAATTATTTGATTATTTAAAATATTTTTTATCTCACAATTTCATATTTTATTGCTATGAATTGTTATATTCAATTTTGCTCTCATGATTTTTATCTAATTGATTTATCGTTTTTAGTTTCAATTGACAATATTTTTTACTTAATATTTCATCTTATCACTTTAAAATTACTTTTTTTTGGTGTCAAATGGATCCCAATATATAATTTTCAGTTGTCTTTGTTGCATTTTATGGAAAATTATCAGCATCATAATTCTCTGTGTCAAATGGATCCCAGTATATAATTTTCAGTTGTCTTTGTTGCATTTTATGGAAAATTATCAGCACCATAATTCTTAAAATTTTCAATTCACGTCACTATCAACCAACTCCAACATGTTTTAATTTTTGTATCCATTGCTAATTAATTAAAAAAACTTGGATTAATATTATAAATTTAAATAAATAATAAATGTAAATAAAACATGAATCATGCTAATATGTGTCTTTAGGACACAAGTTAAGGATTCAACAAATAGCAAATATTTATTCATAAAACTTAATTTACATTTTATTAAGAAATAAATTAGCATAATTTTCAATACATAATTTTATTTTGGGTCATGTTTACGAGTATTCTAAGGGCAGTTGTTAAGAAACTAAAGTTTCTCTAAGGACACTTCTTATTTTCAAGATAAAACTTCTTTTTTGGGCTTCTTATCAAATGCATTCAAGACATTTGTTAGCATTTTCTTTTTATTTTTGATATACTAACATGTGTTTTAAGTGCACATGTTAGCATTTCACAAAAAATATTAATATGTTGGATAAGTTGTGGGACAGATTATGGATTTTTAAGGATTGCACCACTTGAAGAAAAAAATGAAGAGTAAACCACCATTTTTGGACATGAAATTGTAAATGTCAATCAACCTGAGACCTCAAATTTAAAAAATATCAAATTGCTCCTTAGAGTGATGTGACATTGTACAAGCACTTAAGTAACCTATAATGGTTTGCACCATTAGATGTTGGGCATTTGATAGCTTTAATTTAAAGGGAAATGAAAAGTGGTGAATTCAACTTTTTAAAAGTTAAAAAATTGTTATTTCCAATGTAAAGCTACTATTTTCGCTTTCCTTAACAAGTGCCCTAACCCTAAGGACACTTGTTAACAAGACCCTAATTTAAATGGCTATCGAGTTTTGAGCTCTTGTTCATCCCCACTTTTTCAAGATACTAAAAAGCATGTGTCAGTCAATATAACATCATTTGATTTTAGTCTGTTCAATTGGGCATACCAAAAAACAAAGTGACGACTTCAATTGGAGAGTCATTAATTACATGATTTGAATGGTTATATTTCCAGAGAAAGACAATAGGAACAAGTGTCATTGAAATATTGACGGTTGTCATACCCCAATTTTTGACCTAAGTTTTTTTTTTACTCATCCTTTTAGTTCGGAATTTTTCGTCGTCTCAGACGAAATTTCGACAGAGAGGTATTTAAAAATACCTCATTTTTTTTTATTTTTATTTTTCGTCCGGGTCCGTCTTTTAGTTTTCATTATTATTTCTATCTTTATTTTTATTTTTTTAAAAAAATATTTTATTTGTCATTTTATTTAGCATTTTTATTACTTATTTTTCTTTTCCTTTTATTTACTTACCCTTTTAATCAGTTGACCTTTTTTTCTATTTATTGTAGAGGAGACTTTGTCATGATTTATTATGTTTTAATTTGTCAATTAAGTTGTCATTCACTGACCATTATGGACAGTGATGACAAATTAGTGTATATATCATAGTCAGTTAACAGTAGCAAAAGAGGGGGGGATTCACGCACAAAGCCAATTAAGAAAATATAATCCACACACATACAGCAAAATCCATCAGAGACCAAACACAATCATCAACGCACACTACCTTTCCCACAAGAACATCCACGCCCCTCTCCCAGCAAAAAACAACACAGTCATACCAATCCAACACACCAATCAAAACCGTACGGCCAGCTCACAACAGCTCCTCCACACCTCTCCCTCGCGGCCTCCCTAACTTCCTCTCCCACATACAGACATCCATTCACTCATCACCCCTAAACCATCACCAACCATGGCTACCTCTCCCAAACGCGGCCTCAAGACCACACACCAAACAGCACGCGTCCTCCACTCTCAACCTATAACAGCCACCTATACACGGCCAGCTCTCCCCAACCCACAACAGAAAACTGTCTGTGCCATTACCTCCCTCTCCCTCAACAAATCAAAACCGAATCTACCCACCGTAACTTTCTATAACCGGCCGACACCACCACCGTCCGTCCACACCTCCCTTCGTTGTCATCAATGTTTGTTCAAACGTGAAGGTCACCAGTGGTTTAGTGTCGTTCAGATCTGCGTTTTCCGATCCGGCCCTGATGAGAGGGAGAAACAGAGGCGAGGAAGAAAAGAGAGAAGATGAGAACTAGAGAGAGAAGAAAAGAGAAAAATGAGAGAAAAATCGGTCCTGAGCATTTATATAGAAACTGAACCGGTTCGGTTCACTTGAACCGAACCGGTCTGTTTTTTTATCCTCTTCTCCCTAAGCCCAGCGCAAGGCCCTTCTCCCTTTCTGTTTACTTTTTGCACCCCCTTTTCTGCTCATAGCACCCCCCTGTTCCTTTTTATTTTTTTATTTTCTCTTATCATTTCTTGCATTTTATTTTGTTATTTTTCCTTATGTATTTTCATGCATATTGTTCCATTGCATTTACATTATAGTATTTCATGCATTTTTTTTTTCTTTTGTTTTCATGCATTATCATTTTATTTTTATTCTTAGCATATTTATTTAATTTTTAGTGCATTTGCAAATTTTTACTTTTATTTATTATTTTGCCATTTCTTAGAATGTATTTAGGTTATTTTCATGCATATTATTCCATTGCATTTACCTTATAGTATTTCATGCATTTTTTTTTCTTTTTATTATTCTCCTTTTATTTACATGCATTCTCATTTCATCCTTAGCATATTTATTCATTTTTTAGCGTATTTGCAATTTTTATTCTTAGTTATTATTTTGCCATTTCTTAGAATGTATTTAGGAGCAAATGTAAATATAAATGAGAATATGCACCGACACTCACACTCTATTTATTTTGCTTTATGTCTTTTATTTTTATTTTATTTCGCCCAAACAAAAAATACAAAAATATTATGATAGTTTATTTTCAAAAGGATTTCGTGGTGATCCAACGTCACCACGAAAATTCCTCGCATTTAACTTTTGTTACGTTTTTAGTCTTAGTTCATTATTAAACAAAAAACCAAAAAACATTCAAATAATCAAAAATCAAAAAAAATCTTTTCTTAATAAACCTTGATTTTCAATCAAGTGTCCGTTTTTTCTCTTTATTTTCTTTAAATAACCATTAATCCATTTTAATTACACTTTAACCATTTTCAAAATAAAAAACACAAACCAATCCCATTTTGCCACTTGGCTTTTATTTTTTAAAACCTTTTTTTAAAAACCAATAAAAACACACAAAACAAATCAATCGGCTTTTTTACCCCGAACTACGAGGTTTTGATCCCTCACGGGTACGTAGGCAAAGGACCTTGTCCTTCCAAATCATAAAAAATACAAAAAAAACATTTTTATTTTTTCTCACTATTCTAATTCATTCTTTTCTTTCTTAAAAAAAAAAATAAGCAAGTTATAGCCAAAATAAAAAAATAAAATCAAGAGGTTCTCGTAGAGTACTACGAACGTTTAGGGTGCTAACACCTTCCCTAAACGTAACTAACCCCCGAACCCTAAATCTTAAAAAATGTGGTAATTTAGAACTTTTTCCCATTTTCTTTTGAAAAATTAAAAGTTCAGTCGTGAAATAAAATTAGTGAGTCAACGCTAATCAATAGCTTGATCTCCGAAAATCACCGCGACAGAAATGGCGACTTCACTGGGGAATTCCCTAAGAGGGTTGAGCCTAACTTGAATTTATTTAATTATTTTGTGCTATAACTTGCTTAAAACAAAAAAATAAAAATGTAAATATGTGCCTATGTTTTTTTTTTCTTTTTGCATGAGTGGTGAGATAAGTCCTACACCCGGACTTGAGGGAAACATAAGATAGGATGGTGGTATAATCAAAGTGTCTTTCCGAGAGTGAGTTTCGGATGTGGCACATGTGATAACCCCACTCAATGGAGGAATCTTGGAAGTATTACTATGTTGACATGAGTAGTCGTGTTCGGCATCGTTATTTTCAAGTGACCGATGAAGTTGAGGACCTTTAGTTACCTTTAACCCATCTTGGCCTTTTAGGACGTAGTGCGGTGACTAATCAAGAGTAGTCTTGAATTGGTTGATACGCGATACTACACTCAAACGAGACTTTCCTACGAACGTCGTTGGACCGGGAGTAGTCCCGTAATCCGACAATATTCGGAAGTGGTCAATGACTTTGGGAACTTGGTAGAACCCGTGATACAGGTACATTTGAAACCATAGTCCTTACCAAATGGCGTGTTTACCCTTGACTCCAACATTATGGGCTTAACCTCACCATGTTTTCTCTGTGCTTTAGCATAACCATGCATGCATGCATTCATTCATAAACTTTTTTTTTCATCCATTTATCGAAGGCCTTAAACAAGTTTTTTTGTGAACATCGTAGAGGAGCGCTAGGAAGTACACCTTCAAGAACCTTGATTTGTTGAATTTAAGGAAGCTAGGAGTCTTTAGACTTTTTTAAAAAAAAAATCTAGCTTCCACTAAAGGACTTTTGAATTGGTCCCTTGGCTTAGTTTTTAAAAAAGAACTATTTTGTAATGCCTTGATGCTCAAATGAAATGTTCAAACCATGATGTTTACAATTACTTCAACAAAGTCCTTCGATAACAAACCTTCTTTTTGCATAAGCATAATCATGCATCATATCGCATTCATAGTTTCCCAAATCGAGTCTCATCCTTTGTTTCATCACAAAAGGTCAATCTGCCGCAGTCAAAGAAAGTGGTCCGGCGCTTTCATTACAAACCGACTCGCACCTACAATACTCGTGCAAACAAAAAAGAGAAAATGGGTGTGGTCATGCAAACACAAGGAAGGATTTGCCGCAATTGGGTCGCTGTTGACATTCCCTCAGTTACTCATGGGTCCAAGTAATGTGTTTTCGTTGTCTTGTCTTTTCAAAAATCCTTTCGTTTCGCCCGATACGAAAGTGAAATCATGTAGGGCTCTACTTTTGTCTTCAAGTTACCACTATCAATGAAAAATTGTCGTTTCTTCCGCGACTTTTTATTTTTATTTTACTGCTTTTTCTGGAAAATGGTAACACAAAAACCCAAAAAATATTTTATTTTATTTTAAATCAATTTCAAAAGGTCTGCATTTTTCACTCATTTTCTAAAATCAATCATCAATCATAAGCAGACTAAGCATCAATAAGCCCGTTGAACACTGTAACCCTATGCTCTCTCCCGACTTTGAGTTCCCTGTTCACGAAGCTGAAGAGGAGGAGGATGAACAGATTCCCGGAAAGATCTCTCTGTTACTAGAATATAAAAGAACATCATTCAGACTCATGAAGAAGCACTCGAAATGATTAACTTGGGTTCCGAAGAACTGCCATTACAGTATTCCTGGTCAAATCCCAGATGAATGGTGCCATCGAGGCTGCAAAGAAAAAACAAACAAACAAAAGCAAAAAGGAACAAAAAGAAAGAAAATACATCAAAAAGATGGTGCAGAAGATGGTAACCACTTACAAGGACCTGCATGGGATGTTACCGTATGCTTTACATGGACATCGCACTTCAGTACGTACCTCAATAGGGGCAACCCCCTTCTCTTTAGTGTATGGCATGGAAGCAGTACTCCCTGTGGAGATTGAGATTCCATCAATGAGAGTTTTAATGGAACCTAAGTTATCAGAGGCTGAATGATGTCAAAACAAATATGATCAGAGAAACGCATGAATGCTTTGTGTCACGAGCAGTTCCCGTGTGTTCCAAGAAGGAGGTCTTGTGCTCAAGAAGATCCTATCTTTTCAACCTGATTCCAGGGGCAAATGGACGCCTAACTATGAAGGTCCATATGTCGTCAAGAGAGCTTTCTCTGGTGGTGCAATGACTCTTACGACTATGGATGGTGACGAGCTCCCCCGTCCTGTGAACGCCGATGCAGTCAAGAAATACTTTGTCTAAAAATAAAAGAACAGCTCGGTAAGTCGAAAACCCGAAAGGGCGGCTTAGGCAAAAATGAGCGTCTCGGTGGACTGAAAACCCGGAAGGGCGGTCCAGGCAAAAATTAGAGACATGAAACAGAAAATAATCATCCTGATAGATCGAAGACCCGAAAGGACGGTCTATGCAAAAATTAAGGATCAAAAGACAAAGTAACTGTATCAAGTTGGCCATGACTCACTTGGGGCACATTAGCGGTCAAAGAGACTCTGAATCTGAAGCATCTAAACGGTGGAATTCAAAGTTGTTAGGGAGAATAACGGTTACTGTGTTCAATGTACCTTCCCCTTTATATTTACCATTTTCCAAACTTTGTGAGATCCGTGGGGCCATGCCATTGGCGGGCCACCACTCTGTTAAAATGAATTTGAGCCTGTGCCTTTTATTTGGAATTCCCATTTATTCTGTTTATAAAATTTCTTCTACTTTTGATGGTAGTACTTGAAGCAAAATATTTTTCAAAAAATCATAATTTTTTTTATATTTTTGGAAAGCATAAACAACAAACACATTCTCTCTGAACTCATGCATAAGTGAAGTGTGTGTCAACATCTGTCCTGAGAACGGATAAACTTTGCAGGCTGAACATGGTCAATTGCTTAAAAAAAAAAAAGAAAAGAAAAAGAAAAGAGCTCGGTAGGTCGAAAACCCGAAAGGGCGGCTTAGGCAAAAATGAGCGTCCCGGTGGATCGAAAACCTGAAAAGGCGGTCCAGGCAAAAATTAGGGGCATACAAAAAAGAATATATTCCCGGTGGATTGAAAACCCGAAAGGGCGGTCCAGGCAAAAGTTAGGGATTCAAAAAGGAAAAAACAAAAAGCATGACCACAGAAACACCAGTTCTTCTGCCAGGTCTTTGGATTAGCACGATTCCCCCAGGAAGTGTTTACTCCCCACCATTTGTTGCATACATCGGGCCTTACCTCGTCAATATGTTTGGATATGTCCCCAATGTCATCATCCCCAATGAAGATTGCAGAGTGTTTGTACTGCGCCGTCGGTCCACTTTCCATCTTACATGTCCAGTCTTGTCTCATCAAGTCCATCAGTTATACTGTCCCACCAGTCAGTCTTCCATACAGTCATACAAGTCGTATCGTCTTACATACATTCATACATTCATGCATATACACATTCATGCATACACAACATGCACATAACATCATTCAATACATGGTTGCATTAACCACCCTGAGTCTTGTTTTTCATGTCAATCAATCATGAACAATTTGTGACTCTTTTTCCCCAAGTGTCATCCCAGTGTGTCTGGTCCAGAGATGTCACCCTCTTTATGCCAAGTGGCAGTTCTTTAATGAACAGCTTGTGCGTCTTTTATCTTGTCTTTTCGCCAAGTGGCAGTTCTTTAACGAACAGCTTGTGCATCGTTATGCCAAGCGACAGTCCTTTAACGAACAGTTGGCATCTACCTTTATTCCTTGTCGTCAATGGCAGTTCGGCAACAACCCGGACAGTTGGCATTTATCCTTTATTCCTTGTCGTCAATGGCAGTTCGGCAAAAACCCGAACAGTTGGCATCTACCTTTATTCCTTGTCGTCAATGGCAGTTCAGCAACAACCCGGACAGTTGGCATTTGTCCTTTATTCCTTGTCGTCAATGGCAGTTCGGCAACAACCCGGACAGTTGGCATTTATCCTTTATTCCTTGTCGTCAGTGGCAGTTCGGCAACATCCCGAACAGCTGACATTTGCATTTTACCTTCTTTAAGCTACCCTCACAATGGTAGTAGGTAGAATATTTTGTCTGCCTTTTTTAAGCTATCCGCACACCGATAGTAGGCAAGGTCTTTTCTTTTTATATTACCTTTTTTAAGCTATCAAGACACGATGGTAGGTAATACATGTCATCTGTCTTCTTTAAGCTATCATCTTTGTTGATAGTAGACAGTGTCTCCTTCTATTACCTTTTTTAAGCTATCAATACACGATAGTAGGTAATACATGTCATCTGTCTTCTTTAAGCTATCATCTTTGTTGATAGTAGACAATGTCTCCTTCTATTACTTTTTTTAAGCTATCAATACACGATAGTAGGTAATACATGTCATCTGTCTTCTTTAAGCTATCATCTTTGTTGATAGTAGACAATGTCTCCTTCTATTACCTTTTTTAAGCTATCAATACACGATGGTAGGTAATACATGTCATCTGTCTTCTTTAAGCTATCATCTTTGTTGATAGTAGACAGTGTCTCCTTCTATTACCTTTTTTAAGCTATCAATACATGATAGTAGGTAATACATGTCATCTGTCTTCTTTAAGCTATCATCTTTGTTGATAGTAGACGGTGTCTCCTTCTATTACCTTTTTTAAGCTATCAAGACACGATAGTAGGTAATACATGTCATCTGTCTTCTTTAAGCTATCCATACAACGATAGTAGACGATGTCTCCTTTTATATTACCTTTTTTAAGCTATCAAGACATGATAGTAGGTAATACATGTCATCTGTCTTCTTTAAGCTATCCATACAACGATAGTAGACAATGTCTCTTTTTATATTACCTTTTTTAAGCTATCAATACACGATAATAGGTAATATATGTCATCTGTCTTCTTTAAGCTATCATCTTTGTTGATAGTAGACAATGTCTCCTTCTTTTACCTTTTTTTAAGCTATCATTTACACGATAGTAGGTAACATCGGTCTTTGTCTTTGCTAGGCTATCGTTCTGAATTAGTGCGATAGTAGACAACTCCTTCCCCAGTGAAACTATGTTATCCCCCAGTGGAGTCGGATCCCTTGCTTTAACAAACTCGGGTATCCTTTGGTTTTGTTTTACCCCCAGTCGGGTCAGCTTCGCCGTCTTGCATTTGCATTTGCATCACGAGCATCTCACATTTTTCCTTTTTAGGTCCAAAATTGGCGTACTCTGTATTTAAGTCCCTTCGACCCGTCGAATCCAAGATTTTCTCTTCAGATCTCCGGACGAAGAGACTTAAATAGGGGCATCTGTCATACCCCAATTTTTGACCTAAGTTTTTTTTTTTACTCATCCTTTTAGTTCGGAATTTTTCGTCGTCTCAGACGAAATTTCGACAGAGAGGTATTTAAAAATACCTCATTTTTTTTATTTTTATTTTTCGTCCGGGTCCGTCTTTTAGTTTTCATTATTATTTCTATCTTTATTTTTATTTTTTTAAAAAAATATTTTATTTGTCATTTTATTTAGCATTTTTATTACTTATTTTTCTTTTCCTTTTATTTACTTACCCTTTTAATCAGTTGACCTTTTTTTCTATTTATTGTAGAGGAGACTTTGTCATGATTTATTATGTTTTAATTTGTCAATTAAGTTGTCATTCACTGACCATTATGGACAATGATGACAAATTAGTGTATATATCATAGTCAGTTAACAGTAGCAAAAGAGGGGGGGATTCACGCACAAAGCCAATTAAGAAAATATAATCCACACACATACAGCAAAATCCATCAGAGACCAAACACAATCATCAACGCACACTACCTTTCCCACAAGAACATCCACGCCCCTCTCCCAGCAAAAAACAACACAGTCATACCAATCCAACACACCAATCAAAACCGTACGGCCAGCTCACAACAGCTCCTCCACACCTCTCCCTCGCGGCCTCCCTAACTTCCTCTCCCACATACAGACATCCATTCACTCATCACCCCTAAACCATCACCAACCATGGCTACCTCTCCAAAACGCGGCCTCAAGACCACACACCAAACAGCACGCGTCCTCCACTCTCAACCTATAACAGCCACCTATACACGGCCAGCTCTCCCCAACCCACAACAGAAAACTGTCCGTGCCATTACCTCCCTTTCCCTCAACAAATCAAAACCGAATCTACCCACCGTAACTTTCTATAACCGGCCGACACCACCACCGTCCGTCCACACCTCCCTTCGTTGTCATCAATGTTTGTTCAAACGTGAAGGTCACCAGTGGTTTAGTGTCGTTCAGATCTGCGTTTTCCGATCCGGCGCTGATGAGAGGGAGAAACAGAGGCGAGGAAGAAAAGAGAGAAGATGAGAACTAGAGAGAGAAGAAAAGAGAAAAATGAGAGAAAAACCGGTCCTGAGCATTTATATAGAAACTGAACCGGTTCGGTTCACTTGAACCGAACCGGTCTGTTTTTTTATCCTCTTCTCCCTAAGCCCAGCGCAAGGCCCTTCTCCCTTTCTGTTTACTTTTTGCACCCCCTTTTCTGCTCATAGCACCCCCCTGTTCCTTTTTATTTTTTTATTTTCTCTTATCATTTCTTGCATTTTATTTTGTTATTTTTCCTTATGTATTTTCATGCATATTGTTCCATTGCATTTACATTATAGTATTTCATGCATTTTTTTTTTCTTTTGTTTTCATGCATTATCATTTTATTTTTATTCTTAGCATATTTATTTAATTTTTAGTGCATTTGCAAATTTTTACTTTTATTTATTATTTTGCCATTTCTTAGAATGTATTTAGGTTATTTTCATGCATATTATTCCATTGCATTTACCTTATAGTATTTCATGCATTTTTTTTTCTTTTTATTATTCTCCTTTTATTTACATGCATTCTCATTTCATCCTTAGCATATTTATTCATTTTTTAGCGTATTTGCAATTTTTATTCTTATTTATTATTTTGCCATTTCTTAGAATGTATTTAGGAGCAAATGTAAATATAAATGAGAATATGCACCAACACTCACACTCTATTTATTTTGCTTTATGTCTTTTATTTTTATTTTATTTCGCCCAAACAAAAAATACAAAAATATTATGATAGTTTATTTTCAAAAGGATTTCGTGGTGATCCAACATCACCACGAAAATTCCTCGCATTTAACTTTTGTTACGTTTTTAGTCTTAGTTCATTATTAAACAAAAAACCAAAAAACATTCAAATAATCAAAAATCAAAAAAAATCTTTTCTTAATAAACCTTGATTTTCAATCAAGTGTCCGTTTTTTCTCTTTATTTTCTTTAAATAACCATTAATCCATTTTAATTACACTTTAACCATTTTCAAAATAAAAAACACAAACCAATCCCATTTTGCCACTTGGCTTTTATTTTTTAAAACCTTTTTTTAAAAACCAATAAAAACACACAAAACAAATCAATCGGCTTTTTTACCCCGAACTACGAGGTTTTGATCCCTCACGGGTACGTAGGCAAAGGACCTTGTCCTTCCAAATCATAAAAAATACAAAAAAACATTTTTATTTTTTCTCACTATTCTAATTCATTCTTTTCTTTCTTAAAAAAAAAAAATAAGCAAGTTATAGCCAAAATAAATAAATAAAATCAAGAGGTTCTCGTAGAGTACTACGAACGTTTAGGGTGCTAACACCTTCCCTAAACGTAACTAACCCCCGAACCCTAAATCTTAAAAAATGTGGTAATTTAGAACTTTTTCCCATTTTCTTTTGAAAAATTAAAAGTTCAGTCGTGAAATAAAATTAGTGAGTCAACGCTAATCAATAGCTTGATCTCCGAAAATCACCGCGACAACGGTTGTATGACCATAGCAATATTCTTTACATAAATTGATCAGCAAGAAAGGACCACAAAATCTTCAAAAGGGAAATATGTTTTATTACAACATTGCAACAAAAAAAAAATGACACACGTACTGCATGAAACAATATGATTTATTTTCTTCCCTTAGTCCCGTCCATGAGCTGTATGTAAGAGTAGGAGAGGTATTACTAACTTGGATCACGTTGTTCTTACTTCTTAGATTCTATCAGCCATGGAATAGCTTGCCTTCAAAAGCACCATAGAACTCATACAATCAGTTTACCTCATGAAAGTGCTTTCGCGCTTGTGATTAAAATCGACAGTTTCAATACAGACAACCATGTCACAGCTCACAAGCTCATTTTACCCATCATCTCGCAATCTGCGGTCAATGCCGGTTGAACTTCGGCAGAGACCTTAACAATAGAACCTCTAATTGTGCACTAATCTTTTCTTAAGAAACCACGACTCTCATCAAAATTCCAGATGAGAAGTTGACCCTTAAAATAATGAAATCAAAAAATTTGATTTGAAGGCATGACGAACACGTTGCAAGTGAAATATAACATAACTTTCCAGAACTAGTGTATGACAACTAGTGTACATCATCAATTATCATTCTGTTAAGGAGCTTATTCCTTGTGTCTCTTCTAACTCTTCCTTTGGCCACTTGTCCCTCTGTCGTATGTTCCCTCTATTGTCCAACTCCCCCATTTCTCCTACTGGTGTAGTAACTCTTTCAAGAACTTGCAGTGGTCGCCCAAATATCGCCATTTTCTGCGTCAAGTTCTGAATGACCTCATGTTTATTTGCTAGTTCCATAAGAACCTTCATTCTCTTAAACGAAACATTGCTTGGCTTCTGCCCTTTCTGAATCATCTCCAAGAAACATTTCTCCGCTTCCATCAATTTCCCCATATCACAAAGCATGTCAAGCAGCACATCAGAAACCAAGGTATATGACCTGAAACCCTTCTCCACCATGTCACCCCATAACTGCAATGCCATCTCCATCTTTTCATGCCTCTTAAACAACCTTATCAAAAACATACAAGACTGTGTATTTGGAAGACATCCCTCGCCCAACATCCTCTAGTATAAGTTCCACGAACTCTGTAAATCATTAGACCAATAAAAAACCATGATGAACAAATTGTAAGTAGTTGCATTCAGTCTCAAACCTTTGTTCACCATCTCATCCACCAATTCATAAGCATTACCAAGCCTCTTCGCAATACAAAAATTCCTAATGGCAGAATTATATGCTAGAACATCAGGGTAAACACCATACTCCTTCATTTCCTTCAAAACATCTCTAGCTTTATCGGCTGACCAACCAACCCCAACCCACCAATAACACAAGTATAAGTAATCACATCCGGCGACAAATCCTTTTCACGCATTTCATCAAACACCTTATACGCCTTCTCAATTTCCCTCTCTTTGCAATAAACATCCACCAAACTATTATATGTTACAACATCAGGTTCAACCCCCATTTCATTCATCTCCTTAACAAACAACTCAACATCTTCCACGCTTTTCCAACCCGAAAGAAGTATATTAAAAGTCTGCAAATCCGGACGAAAATTATGCTTCAAACTATGATAAACATTTCTAGCATCAGTCATACTTTTCTCCTGACAAAGCATTCTCAACAACGCATCAAAAATAATTCACACCATAATTAGGCACAATCTTCCTAAACTTTCTAAATGTTTCAACCGTTTGTCTAACGAAACAAACCTTAGCAACTCTACCCAAAACAACCATAACAGTTCTTGGCGTATTCACATTTTGATCTTTTCGCTGCGCTTCAATTAGAAGCTCCCAAACATGTTCAAACATGTGGCTTCTACCAAGAATATAAAGCATCGTGTCAAGGGAATAAGCAGTGTGGTAAAATCCTTTTCTTCTGCCAGTGTAGCAGAAGAATTCAAGGGTTTGATTAGGGTTTGCATGGCCAAAGCGAACACGTTTGAGAACTTGGTCGATTAAATCGTTAGAGAGGAAAATTTGGGTGGTTTTAGGGTTTGTTTTAGGGTTTCGGGTGAAGAGGTGGTGGTGAGTATGGTGTAGACTTTGTGAACGTCGTCGTTTGGATTGAAGGTGGCGAGTCGGCGGAGGATGAGATTTGAAGGGAGGATGAAGGTGAATGGTGATTTGGAAGTATAATGCCGAAGGAACATTTGAACGTTGTCAAGATTGGAAATGAATTAGCAGCCATTCAGGATGAGTGGCCTCTGAAAGTGAAACTCTTGTGTTAATGAAGAGAAAATTAGAATCTATTTATTGATTATTTTATGATATTAGTGCGATTTTTCAACTTAATTATCTGAAATTCCTGGCAGGTAACTGGTTCTGAACTAAAAACAGAGTATGAAAAATAAAGTTCAGAAGCAGAAAAATACAGTGCAGAAAGTAAAGGAACACAATGAGTTTGTTAACCCAATTCGGTGCAAACTTCACCTACTCTGGGGGATACCAATCCAGGAAGGAAATCTACTAAAGGAATCAACCCAAAGACTCAGACACAGACCCCCCTGTTCCCAGCCTTAGCAATCAATCTCCACTTAGTCTAGACTTCTACTCAGGAACCCACCTAAGTATTAGAAAACTACTAACTTCCTAATTACTCAATCACAACCCAGTGATCAGTAACACTGAAACAAACAACTCAAAACAATGAAGACATTCTTCAAAACAAAAACTTCATTCGTGCTTAAAAGCTTTGAATGAATTACAACTCAAACAAACTAAACCAACTCAAAACATATGAGTGGTGTACAAAACAAAGCCTAAGCTTACACAGACAAAAACTCTAAAAACTCTAAACTCTGAATTCTGGTTTTTGACTCATGAAATTTCCAATAGCAAAGCCCTCTTTAAATAGTCTTCAGCAGCAACATAATTCTGAACACAATCTTCAAAGATAAACTCCCAGAATTATTTTAGAAGCAAATAGAAGCTCACATAAAATTCACAAATATATTTTCCAAAGATTTCCTTGAAAATATATTCACAAATAATTGAATCAAATCTTCTTCAATTGATATGATTCTGAAATATGCAAAGGCTCAAAAAGGAAACATATATTTCTGAATTATATTTTGCAAAGATACTTTGAAAATATATTCATCAATAAACACGAAGCCAATCTTCAATAGATCTTCACATAAAATTATCATACTTCTGGAAACTTCAGCTTTAATAAAACCTCAACAAATCTTCAAAGATATGATCTTAGAATTCTTTTAGAAGAAAATAGAAGCTCTCATATTATTCAAAAATATATTTTCCAAAAGATTACTTTGAAAATATATTTACGAATAACTGAAACAAATCTTCAGAACAAATCTTGCGCAAAGAATACTTCCTTCTAGAAATGAAGCTTTGGATAAATCTTCAATTAAATCTTCAAAAGATATTGTGAGAATTAACAAAATGAGATTTTTAGCTTCTGAAGACACAATGCTTGTATATTTGATTTTTGCAAAACATGTAGCCAACACTCAAATATCCAACAATCCCCCCCTTTGGCAAATTTTTGGCTAAAATCAAATACTTCATAAACACACAAAAGCAGCAGAGTTAGCAGCGGATTAAAACACAAACAAACTTCAAAACTGCAACACACAATATCAGTTTCTGAGGAACAACTCTTCTCCCCCTGAAACACAGCACTCAGGTACTCCCCCTGAACAGCTCAGCTTCTGACAAGATCAACACACATACTTCTGAACAGATCAGCACATACACTCTCCCCCTGAGGCAAACAGATCAGACCACACATATTTCTCCCCCTTTTTAGCCAAACAAGTTTGACAAAACACCAGCAAACACCAGGAGCAAGAAACACAACAAAAACTAGCAGCTCAGGACTCAGCACAGGACAAACAGAACCACTCAGAATCCATACACAAAAGAACAACCACAACTGTAGAGAACAGCACAAATGCAGACCAGAAACACAAACATAAAATCCAGGACTTCATTCACAAACCTGACAGTCTTCAGACTCAGCATCAGAACTTGCTTAGTCTTCATTAGACACAATCACCAGATGCTGCTCAATTGATGTGTGCCTCAGGCACATTCAGAACCTTATTCCCAGCAAACTGTTTCTGAAGAACATCAATTCTCTTCTGAACACAGGACATGGTATCATGCTTAATAACATCTTTAGACTTACTAGGAACTAGTGCCTTCTGAACAGGAACAGGAACCAACACTTTACTCCAGACTTTGGATGGTCCAGCATCAGAACTCTTCTGTGCTACAAGAATGGGCTTGCTGTCATCAGCAACATCCTTTCCTTTCCCTTTGTTCAGCCTCTGAGCAACACTTGCACACTTTGGTCTCCATTCTTTCTTGATCTTGCTTTTGTTCACAGCTGGTTCCACTTTTCTGTGGTGAAAATGCTTGGGGTATCCATGCAGCTTGTAACAAAAAGGTTTAATGTGTCCCTTTTTACCACAATGATGACATACCCAAGGATGAGTTCTCCTCTTGTCTTTAGATTCCTGAGATTTGTTCTTAGGTTTGCTGATTAGTGGAACATAAGTATCAGCAGCAGGTATGAACCTCTTAGCAGGATTTTGCTTTTTGATGTTCAGATTCTTATCAACAAATCCTATGCCATTTGGATTTCCTTGATTCTGATTCTCCAAAATCTCTTCCAGCACATCAGTAGCAGAGTTCATCATTCTAACTTGCTTCTTCATCTGATCAAGTTGAGAATTCAGTTGGCTCACCTCATTTTTGAGATCAGTATTTTGTACCAATAGTTCACTTTTCTCAGTCTGAAGTTGACTGATGGTCTTCTTCTGATCTTCCATCAGCTTGCACACTTCTTTAAATTGACCCTGCACCTTCTTACAAAACTCAGCAGGATTTTTATAAGACAATTCTTCATCACTGCATTCAGACTCTGATGAAGTTTCAGACTTTGATGATTCTTCAGACTCTGACAGAGTTTCTGAACCCTTAACTATATCATCATACCAGAATTTACCAGTTAAAGCAGTGACAGGCTCCACTTCTCCTTCTGAGTCATCTTCATCAGACCAAGACACAACTAAACTTTTCTTCTGTTTCTTGAGGTAAGTAGGACATTCTGACTTGACATGACCATATCCTTCACATTCAAAGCACTGAACTCTCTTTGATTGATTGCTCTTTACATCAGTTCTTGTCTTCTGCTTCAGAAACTTCTTAAATTGTTTGCTTAGCAACACAAGAGCTTCTGATGAGGTTTCATCATCCACACTTTTAGCATCTGCTACAAAGGCAACACCTTTCCCCTTCTTATCAGTCCTGCATATTTCAAAGTTTTGAAGAGACCCAATCAATTCCTCAACCTTCATGCTGGAGATGTCATGTGCTTCTTCAATTGCAGTCACCTTCATATCAAACCTCTTAGGTAGGGATCTGAGAATTTTCCTTACAAGCTTCTCATCTGATACTTTTTCTCCAAGTGATTCAAAAGAGTTAGCCATGTCCAGAATATTCATGTAAAAGCCTTGTATGTTCTCATCCTCCAGCATTCTGAGATTTTCAAATTTTGTGGTCAGAAGCTGAAGTCTGGACAGCTTTACCTTTGAAGTGCCTTCATGAGTAGTCTTGAGAATCTCCCAAGCATCCTTAGCCACAGTGCACTGCTTGATCATTCTGAACATATTTTTGTCCACTCCATTGAATATAGCATTCAAGGCTTTGGAATTTGCATGTGACAAAGCATCTTCATCATTGGTCCAATCTTCTTCTGGTTTCAACACAGCTGTCTTCTTACCATCTTTGTCAGTCACAACAGGATGTTCCCAACCTTTCAGAACAGCTTTCCAGGTCTTGCAATCCATAGATTTTAGGAAAGCACTCATACGAGATTTCCAATAATCATAGTTGGTCCCATCCAGCAAAGGTGGCCTGTTGACAAATCCTCCTTCTTTCTCCATAAAGCCAGAAAATATCTCCCTGGAGCTCACCCAAATACAGGCAGGGTGCCTGCTCTGATGCCAATTGAAATTCCTGGCAGGTAACTGGTTCTGAACTAAAAACAGAGTATGAAAAATAAAGTTCAGAAGCAGAAAAATACAGTGCAGAAAGTAAAGGAACACAATGAGTTTGTTAACCCAGTTCGGTGCAAACTTCACCTACTCTGGGGGGTACCAATCCAGGAAGGAAATCTACTAAAGGAATCAACCCAAAGACTCAGACACAGACCCCCCTGTTCCCAGCCTTAGCAATCAATCTCCACTTAGTCTAGACTTCTACTCAGGAACCCACCTAAGTATTAGAAAACTACTAACTTCCTAATTACTCAATCACAACCCAGTGATCAGTAACACTGAAACAAACAACTCAAAACAATGAAGACATTCTTCAAAACAAAAACTTCATTCGTGCTTAAAAGCTTTGAATGAATTACAACTCAAACAAACTAAACCAACTCAAAACATATGAGTGGTGTACAAAACAAAGCCTAAGCTTACACAGACAAAAACTCTAAAAACTCTAAACTCTGAATTCTGGTTTTTGACTCATGAAATTTCCAATAGCAAAGCCCTCTTTAAATAGTCTTCAGCAGCAACATAATTCTGAACACAATCTTCAAAGATATACTCCCAGAATTATTTTAGAAGCAAATAGAAGCTCACATAAAATTCACAAATATATTTTCCAAAGATTTCCTTGAAAATATATTCACAAATAATTGAATCAAATCTTCTTCAATTGATATGATTCTGAAATATGCAAATGCTCAAAAAGGAAACATATATTTCTGAATTATATTTTGCAAAGATACTTTGAAAATATATTCATCAATAAACACGAAGCCAATCTTCAATAGATCTTCACATAAAATTATCATACTTCTGGAAACTTCAGCTTTAATAAAACCTCAACAAATCTTCAAAGATATGATCTTAGAATTCTTTTAGAAGAAAATAGAAGCTCTCATATTATTCAAAAATATATTTTCCAAAAGATTACTTTGAAAATATATTTACGAATAACTGAAACAAATCTTCAGAACAAATCTTGCGCAAAGAATACTTCCTTCTAGAAATGAAGCTTTGGATAAATCTTCAATTAAATCTTCAAAAGATATTGTGAGAATTAACAAAATGAGATTTTTAGCTTCTGAAGACACAATGCTTGTATATTTGATTTTTGCAAAACATGTAGCCAACACTCAAATATCCAACATTATCAAATAGAAATAGTGCACATTTGCCCCCCGTGAGCTTAGCTCAGTTGGTAGGGACATTGCATAATATATGCAGGGACCGAGGTTCGAATTTAATTCCGATTCAGTTTTAAAACAATTCTTGACGAGACTTTAGACATTTTATATCGAATTTTGGATGACTAGAACACCTTTACATTGAGAGTCGAGTTAACAAAAAAATAGTGCACTTTCAAATTTAGGTAAAACGTTGTTTATATATTTTCTTTGCTTGGTGTTATCTTTGCAATTGTGGTGTTTATTGTTTTTGTTCATGTAAGTTTTTTTTGTTAGGGTTGAGTCATGCAAATTTAAAAACCATTGTTTTTATTCTCTAACATCATATGTGAAGCAATATAATTATGTCATGTGATTCAATATGAAATACATTGATGTTAGAGATTAAAAACAAATTTTCCCCCTAAGCTTATCAAGATCATACACAATTGTATATCTACTCCGTCTTATAAAATAATGTGGAATGACGATAAAATTGAGTCTTTTAATCCATCTAGAGGTTTTAAACAAGAGGATCCTCTTTTCCTTATTTATTTGTCATTTGCATGGAAAGGCTCTCCCATATTATAGCTGATCAGGTGGAAGTTGATTGTTGGAAACCTGTGCGTGCTGGCAGGTATGGTCCCCCAATTTCTCATTTACTTTTTGTTGATCTTCTTCTTTTTGTAGAGGCCTCCATTGAACAGGCTCATTGTGTATTACATTGCCTTGATATGTTCTTTCTTCTGGGCAAAAAATTAAAAGACAAAAAACTAAGGTGTATTTTTTTCAAGAATGTTGACAACCAACTTCGGGAAGATATTATTCAACATATGAGGTTTAATCAAGTTAACAGTTTAGGTAAATATCTTGGGGCGAATATAGCACCAGGTAGAACTTCAAGAGGTCATTTCAATCATATTATTAACAAAGTTCAAACCAAGTTAAGTGGTTGGAAGCAACAGTGTTTGAGTTTGGCAAGTAGAATCACCCTCTCAAAATTTGTCATCAACTTCATTCCTTAATATCACATGCTGTATGCTAAGATCCCTAAAACCATATGTGATGAGATTGATAAAATTCAAAGAGTTTTTGTGTGGGGAGACTCAGATCAGGGGCGTAAAGCTCATTTGGTGAGTTGGGATATTTGTTGTCTTCCTAAGATGCATGGTGGTCTTGGTCTCAAACAGTCTCATCATATGAACGAGGCATTCCTTGTGAAGATGATATGGAATCTTATCAAGCAACCAGATAAGCTCTGGTGTAGAGTTCTTTATAGTAAGTACGGTAGAAATAATGATCTTAATAACACTATTAGCTCACAACCTTATGACTCTCCCCTGTGGAAAGCGATTGTAGGAATTTGGGATGATTTTAAGCGTCATGTTATTTGGCAAATTAGGGATGGTAGAAGTACTAACTTTTGGCTCGATAAGTGGGTCTCGAGTAATACTTCTCTATTCTCTTCTACTAATTAATCATATGTGGATACTACTATTCCAGTTAGGGATGCTTCTAGCGACTGAGACCTAATTTTTTTGATGGATAACTTGCATGCAGACATTGTTAACCACATTTTAGACCTCCCAACCCCTTATGATTTTGATGGTCCAGATACTGTAGGATGGGAAGGAACTGAAACGTTCAATTTTACTGTCCAAAGTGCTTACAATTTGCATCAAGAGACCTCTTTGGCTGTGGGAGGTGATCGGAAGACCTTATGGAGCTGGAATGGTCCTCATTGTATCCAAACCTTTATTTGTCTCGCCGCTCATTAGAGGATCCTTACCAATTACCGTCGTAGCAAGTGAGGGTTGGTATCTCCCCTATGTGTCCTTGTTGTGCGAGAGAGGATGAAATAATCATTCATGTCCTTCGTGATTGTGTGCACGCCACTTAGGTATGGCTCAGACATGTCCCGTCTAATTATATAAATAATTTCTTCTCTTTTGATTGTAGGGAGTGAATCTTTAACAACCTCAATAAAAAAGGGATTAGAGATAATCCTGCTACTTGGAAGACTACTTTCATGACAACATGCTGATATTTGTTGAAACAAATCTATTTTTGAAATAGGATTTCAACGACCAAGCAATCCAACACTGGTAATTCAAAAGTTTACTAGAGAGATAGAAGACAATACGAAGCTGGTGCATAAAAGTCCTCATCAAAAGGAAACTGTATACATCGGTTGGATGCGACTTTCGATTGGTTGGGTTAAGCTTAATTGTGATGGTGCTTGGAAGGGATCTGATACTTTTGCAGGGTGTGGAGAGCTTCTTTGGGATTCTGATGGCAGATGGATCAAAGGCTACTTCAAGAAGATTGGAATGTGTGATGCTCTTCATGCTGAAATGTGGGGCATGTACCTAGGTTTGGACATGGCGTGGAGGAAGAACACCACTCATCTTATAGTGGAGAGTGACTCAAAGATCTTGGTCGACATGATTACTGAAAATTGCAATTTTAGTGGAACGACTCCTAATTTGGTCAGGCGCATTCGAAAGCTTTTGAGTTTGAGTTGAACTGTCAAAATTACCCATACTTGGCGTGAAGGCAACAAAAGTGCATATTAACTTGCTAATTTTAGTATTTCGATGGATTTTCTAGATTTTCATATTCTAGAGACTCCCCCTAATGAGTTTCAGAGTATTTTGTTTGATGATATTTCTGGGACTTGCATGTCTAAGAACGTACGTTTAATTCCTTAGTTTTCTTTTCTCTTTGGGCTTTGCCCTCTTTTGTAAAAAAAAAGAGATTAAAAACAACAACTATTAAATTTAAAAAAACTTAAACCAAACAAAAAAACACATAGGAACTAAAATAAAAAAAATATAATTACGATTTTGACCCCTTATTAAAAAAAAATCACTTTCCAACCCCTTAAGTTTTTACCCATTTTTCAACCTTCAAGCCCCCTTTGATTTTGACAGAGTCAATGCCCACCTGACACCTCACTTAAATGAGTTAGACGTCACATACGTAATTTTTTAATTTAAAAAAAATAAAAAAATTTACATATACATTAGAGGAATTAAATAAATGAGAAAGAAAACAAAACAAAAAAAAAACAATTCCAAACCTAGAAAAAAAATAGCTTCAAGATCTCTCTCTTTCTCTCTCTACCTCCTCCTCTCTCACTCCTCTCGGCAACCACATTTGTATTCACAGCTTCAAGAAAACCCACCACGCTCCTATTGTAGTAATCAATTTTAATTTTAAATGTTATTATTAATCTACGAATTTTCATAGAACAAGAGATTGAAGGAAAAAGTTCATTTTAAGAAATTTTCGAAACCCACCAACGCTTCCAGGGATCTTTTCGTTCGCAGTGGAGGAAGCTGTTGCAGATCTCAACAATCGTTTCATGTTGTGAAGCGGTTGCAGAAAATTTTAAGCGTAAGCTTGAAGCTACGAAAATGGTGCTGAGGTGAAAGAGGAGCAGTATTCAAACATTTCACTCTTCTGCGTCGATGTTGTTGAAGGTAGAAGAAGTTTCAATTTTGTTTGGTGGCTGAAAGTGATGAATAGTGTGGTGAGTCAGTGATTGTAGATTTTGGTTGTTGAATATTTTCTGGATTCAAGTTTATTTGCGTTATATTTTCTGGGTTTGGGATACAAGTGAAGAAGGATGTTGTTTGAAAAAACTAAAATTAATTCGGGTTTTTTTCTAGGTTTTGAAGCTGTTGTTGTCATTGGTTTTTTTTTTCTTCTGTGACGGAGATCCTCACCAACCACCGCCTTCACCTCACAACCGTCGATTTCGCTGTAATTCTAGTTGGTGGTGGATTTTGTTTAGTTGGTGAGTGAGTTTGTGGTTGTTGGGAGTAGAGAGAGGAGGTAGTTGTGTTGTGTTTCTGGGTTTTGAAGGATGAATAATATGATGTTGAAGGTGAAGATAATGAATACGATGGATTTTACTGGGTTTCTGAGTTTTTGCATTTATTTATTTATTTAATTATGTAAATAATTAGTCGCCTTTTTTCATTTATTTCTTTTTCTTTTTTTTAAGGGGGGCTTGAAAGTTGTAAAAGGGAGAAAACTTAAGGCGTTGAAAAGCAGTGACGGAGACATGAAATTTAAAGTTAGGGGGACCGAGTATAAGGAACATTTTTTTTAGGCGAACAAGAAACATAATTTGATTAAAATAATAACTTTTTAAATACAAAAGGTATACTTCCTCCGTCCTAAATTATAAGAAGAAAAAAAACTCATTTTCTTTGTCCCAAATTATAAGCAAAAAGACCAATTTTTATCATATTTAATTATCTTATTTCAAAAAATCATCTTTTCCAAAGAGAAATTAAATGCAAATTGCATTTATTTTGCTCTTCCTTTCATTTTCTCTATAACTAATAACCAATGAAAATTGTTTTTACATCTTTCTATGAAACTTATTCCAAGGATAACACAAGAAACTATACTACAAATTACTATGTTTTAGTTTTCTTAATAAATGTGAAATGATTTTTTTTTGCTTATAATTTGGGACGGAGAGAGTATAATTTATAGTTTTGGCTAGACTTTACTTACCTTTCGGTCGAACTCCAGATCACTATGACCACTTTACCCTGAAAACCGGAGGGTTATAACACAAAAAAAAAAAAAGACATTTGACTAAATAGAAAAAACTTGTGTACGAGTGTTAGAGACATAAAATTTTTCTCACAAAATGATATAATACATTAAAGACTAAATTATATTTTTATCCCCTATTTTTATTTTAGATTTTAATTTGCTCTTTATTTTTTGGTTTTAAAAGAGTCTTTTATTTTGTAAAGCTACTTCATTATGGTTCATTCTATTTAAAATGTGTTGGGGAGATGCCTGTATCGATATATTTTACAAAATATGAGATCATTTAAAATAATATGAATTATAAAACTAATGATATTAGTTGTCAATTAATCTAGTAACATGATAAATATTTTAATTAGATTAATTGGGGGACCATGTCTAAATATATATTTTATGAAATATTTTAATATAGTTTAGTTGTGTAATATAAAAAAAATTAAAAATGTGGGGGGACCATGACCTCTATAGGCCACCCTTGTCCCTCCGCCACTGTTGAAAAGTGATTTTTTTTTAATAGGGGTCAAAATCGCAACTATGACAAAGTTAGAAGGCCAAAAGTGTGTTTAAACCTTTTTTAAAAATAGCAAAGTTATGGCTTCCATGTACAACTTTGCTTCCTTAAAAAAAATGGGTTAAATATGTTTTTGGTTCCTACATTATGCATCCCTTTGATAAATAGTCCTCACATTTTAATAAATGTTTTTAAAATCCCTACATTTTTTCTCCGTTATCAAAAGTAGTCCCTGCTGTCAAGTTTGTACCCAGTCACCAAACTGAATGCTGGTGTGGCTTTTTTTGTTTACCCGTTTTAAATGGGTTGGGCCTAATAAAATGGGTAAAATACGACCCGACCCATGGACCCAACCCATTTCATCTTCTTCCATTACCATGTAACTCTAAATACCAAATTCCCTATTCTCTTTCTCACGCGTGCAGTTGCTGCTAATACACATCTTCCTTCATCCTTCATCCTTCATCCTTTAAACATCAATCTTCATCCTTCATCCTTCATCCACCATCGTTCATACTTCATCTCTTCTTCTTCCTCCATTGTTCATCATCCTATTTTCCCAAATTTCTTCTTCTCTCATTTCACCTTTCACCATGAATCGAAGCTTTTTGAAAAATAGTGGTACAAGTTGTTCAAATTCTTCACTGCAAGCTAGACCCAGAGGCCGAAAATGTAAGTGTGGTGTTCCAACTATTTTGTTGCATGCTTCTAAGGGTCCTAATGTAGGGAGGCCTTTCTGGAGATGCCGATATTGAATGGTATGTGAAAGGTGTTTTGGTTTCAATTTGAATTTATTTTCAATCTGATTTTGTGGGTAAGTGAAATTTGATTTGTTTTCCAGATGAAAAATGAAACTTGCAATATGTTTGTATGGGCTAATGATGAAATAGAAGAAAGGGATGAAGTTACATCAAAAGATGCAGTTCAAGTTGATTCAAACATTGGTGCAATTGCTGTAGAGTTTATGGAAGAAACAATGAAAAAAATGCAAAGCTTTCAAAGAAGTTGAGTGCTGAGAAGATGAAAGGGAAATTTGTGATTTTTCTACTTGTTGTATGAGTGTTTATGAACCTTTGTTTTGTAGCTAAGCTGTTTGTTTAGGTTTTAAGAAAATGACATTAGTAAATTGATGTACTGTTAGTGATGCATTAACAAATTGATGTAATGAGTTAACGTTTGTGTAATGGTATATCAAGTTGGTTTGTGTAATGTTAATGAATGGAATGAATTTTAAGACATTTGAGAAATTTATGTACTGCTTTAAATTGATGAAATTTGAGAAGTTGATATATTTTAAATTTGAGACATTTGAGAAGTTGAGAAATTTGAGTAATGTTAATGAATGGAATGAGTTTTAAATTTGAGAAATTTGAGACATTTGAGAAGTTGGTTTGTGTATTGCTTTATCAGCTTGACCAAGAGACAAAATCAGCATGACCACTGCTATATATTAAAGACAAAATGACAAAATATCACTACTAATATTGTGAATAGCAAAATGAACACATCCATTAATATTGTGCATAAAATGCAATTGGCATTCCAATTGTATATCACAGTGAACTTGCAATTAGTACTCCAATTGTGTACATTGGAAATGTTTAACCAAAAACACCAAAAAAAAGCCTGCCATAAGTACTAGTATTTGGAACTAAGTTAAGCTTCATCGCATAATTCACAAAAAAAAAAGATGAAGCATTACACATCAAAAGCTTGATTACATGACAAGAAATTCAACGTAAATACGTATCAAGCATAACCAAAAAAATACTAATAATCTATGTTATAATTCCATGCTTCATTTTTCTTTCACCCTTCTCCTGGATTTGGTTTCTTCTTTCCCACTTGATTTTTCCATTTGACGAGCCCAGTCACCAACTCCCTCACTGTGTTATCCAAAACTTCTGGTGACATAGACCTCATTGCCATCAATATGTTGTTAGCCCCATTGTTGGGGTTGTTACTTGAACTAGCAGTAGGCTACATTGGAAAATTATTACAATTAGCATTGTATTTAAGCATAAACATTATTAGGCTATTATGTGTCATATCAATCAGTGAAATACCTTGGTCACTTTGGATATATTATGATTCCAACGAACTAGTCCATGAACTAGTCCACCTATTGTGTCTTCAAAAACATGCGGTGGTACGGCTTTCAACCCTTCCAACATGGTTTCAGCTTCATTAAGACCAGACTGCAACAATTTCGTTCATACATAAATATTGTCTCAAACAACATGTTCTAACAACAAAATCTCTTAAAACAAATTTGTCTCAAGCAACATGTTCTAACATTTACAACATCACCAGGCAACTTGTTGTTTCCTGTGACAAATTTAGCATCATTAGCATTACTAATTTTCCTATTCTTGGATGTAGTTTGTTGTTTCCTTTTCACAACATCAGCAGGGGCACCATCATCAGCATTGACAGGTTTTTTACAAGGCCTCCCCTAATATTCAAGTTGACAATCATTAATTATTACATACAATGCCACATTTTAAAACACAATAAAAGTAAAAAAAAAATACAATGTTTTAAGCAAGATATACATACTCTTTTCTTGGGTGCAGCAAGAGGGGCTTGGCTTGATTGAGTAGGTGCAGCAACAGTTGCTTGGCTTAACTGAGTAGGTGCTGCAACAGTTGACTGGCTTGACTGAGTAGGGTTAGGTTGAACCTCATCAATACTAACTGCAATATCATCCACACTAGGAAGAACCTCCTTACAAGTTCTTTTGTTATGTCCAATTTTCAAGCATCTTTTACACCTTGTTGTAGTATGTGATCTTGACCACTTACCATTTTCCATCCTTTCTTCATCCGGTTCTCTCCTCCTTAACTTCTTCGGCCTCCCAGGGCCACGCTTGAATTGAGGTGGTAGAACCTCTGGGTAGTTTGTTTTAGACCACTTATTCTGACCATTAATTGGTGAAATAATTTGAGCATAACATTCTTGATAACAAACTTTGGTGTAACCTATGGACATAAGTACTAGGATCATCACCCTTAAAAGTAATGGCTGCAACTGCATGCCTACAAGGGATTCCCACCAAGTCCCAGAGATTACATGAACAACTTCTTTTGGCTAAGTCAACCACAAACTTATCAAGAAAAAGAGAATGTGTGACTTCAAATTTTAACCCCCCTGCCCAAGTAGAAAACCAGTTTCCACTTTTTTCAATCTCCCAATCAAGTCTCTTCCTAGGTTTAGGCATTACAGTCCCTTTATATTTTTCAGACTTTTCCTTAAGCTTAGCAAATCTACCCATTAAGTATGTCCTAATCCATTCAAACATGGTTATAATTGGTTTGTCCCTTTGCAACAAAATTGTTGCATTAAAACTCTCACTAAGGTTATTCATCAAAACATCACACTTTGTATGATATGAAAACGCATGTTTGCACCAACCTTTTGTAGGGACAACCATCAACCACTCATATGCAGGTTCCCTTATATTTTTGATTTGTTGCATTTTCTCTTCCCATGCCTCCACATATGTAGCCTTTGCTTTAGCCATCATGAGGTCTCTTATAAGTGTCCCACCACCAAACTTCTTTTTGAAATTTGCATATAGATGTCTAAGACAAAATCTATGCTCTAGACCACCAAGCATCTCATCAAAAGTCTGGATCAAGCCCTACATCAACACCAATGAAATGTTTTCAAGACATGGGCATATATTGATCATTAGGGTCTCTTCCCACTGCGATTAGTAACTGTCCACCATACTTATTTTTAAGATGACAACCATCAACACCAATGAATGGCCTACAAGCATTTTTCAAAGCCCTCTTGCAACCATCAAAGCATACATAAAACCTCCCAAACCTAGGCTCCAACGTAGGGGCAGGCCTCTCAGTGTGCAACTTGCAAGTGTTTCCACGACATGCTCTTCGTAGTTCCTCACTGTAGGACCACAACAACGAATATTGCTTGACACTATCCCCATCCACAAGCTTCCTTGCTATTTGTCTCGCTTTAAAAGCTGTTGAAAATGTTATGCCAGTTGAATACTTGGTTCTAACTTCAGTAATCACATCATTAATTTGCATCCCTTTAGTGTTTTTCATCCTATCATAAATAACCTTAGCTACCCATTCAGACTTAGCATTTTTGTTATCAAAAACTCTCCCACACGTGTGTTTTGGTGAAAGAGTCTTAACCCTAAAAGTGTGACTCCTCACCACCCTACTAACAAAAACAGTATAGGAACAAGTGTCATTATTCTTACAAATGACCCTAACCCTATTTGTATCATTTTTCTTAAATTTTACCTGAAAACCATTCAACACATTGTGTTCAAGGATTGCATCTTTGAATTGCTTGAGTGAAGAGAATTCCATGCCCACAATGAACTTAAAGGTTTTATTAAGATCTTCACTTCTAAACTTGAGATATCTTGGCCTAACCTCAGCACATCCATCTCCACCAGAATCAGAAGCACTATCAAGATCTTATGAAACATAATCATCTTCATCAGCATTACCATCATTAGCACCAATAACATCATGAGCAGCATTACCTTCAGCAACAACTAGCTTTCTAACTACAGAAGCAGAAGTTCCTTCACCAGCAAAATCAATCAACTCTTCTTCAAACCCATCATCCAACCCCAAGCCCCTCTCCTCTCCACTGTCTTCAAAGTTGACATCCAATTCTGAGTACTCAGTTTTACTATCATAAGCTTCAGAACCAGACTCATATGATGGAGTAGCCACACCCTTACCTTTGTTATCTTTCACACTGTTTTCATTGTCCAAACACACAGGATAACTTGCATTTGCATTAGCTTCATTTACATACTCCACATATATCTCAACTGCAGCATTGTGATCAATTGCATACTTAGAAATTATAGCAGCATCTTCATCATTACCAACCTTGAGCAAACCGGAATCTAATGAAATTGTAGTAGGTTTCCACCACATTCTAAATTTATCAGCATCCTTGTCCAACTCCTTCACTATTCCTTCAATCTCAAAAAAGACCACCTATCATCATCCAGATCATCCATTGAGTGAGTAGCACCACCCACATACTTCATTCCATTGTCACTTACGAAAAAGCCCTTAATAAAAAATACAGCTTTAAAAGCCATACCTACAAAAAGCAAAGGGTAAAACCGTAAGTTAACACATACAATATGATTTTAGGGCAAAAATGAAAGCATCTTTTGATTCCAAACCAGCAGACATAAAGCACTGCATCCCAACATTATTGCTCTACCCCACATGTATTCAATACAACAACAACAACAAAAAAACCAAAAAACCCCTTTTCCCACAAGTATTCAATCGAAAAACAGTAAAAAAGGCAACTTGCAAGCAAAGGACAAAAATCATCCCAATAGATTATTAAGACAGCAATAAACAACAATAACCAAACCATTTTGGACCACATAACTCGAAAATGAACAAAACAAACATTAAAGAATAGAAACCCTAAACTATCACAGAACTCAAAAATACTTGGACCACAGAACTTGAAATTTGAAATCGAAGTCGAAATCGAACCACACAATCACGCACGCGAACTCGAAATCTGAACTCCAGCTCGAACTCGAAATCTGATTTCAATTCGGCGACCGCACAAGGAGAACTCGATGGAAGGAAGGAGAAAGGAGAAAGGCTTTGCAATATTAGGGTTTCTATTTTTTAACTTTGAAATTTGTAGGGTCTCTTTAGTTTCTGATTAATAATACTATTTTGATGTTAATAACATAATAAAACATGGAATTATCAATAAACATTTTATTAATTTAAATTTAATTAATGTGTGGGACCCATTGCCACATATGCATCCATGTGTAACATACATGTGTATCTTTTTTTGACACATCAGCATCTTGTTACAAACTTGACAGCATGGACTAATTTTGATAACGGAGGAAAAATGTAGGAATTTTAAAAACATTTATTGAAATGTAAGGACTATTTATCAAAGGGACGCATAATGTAGGGACCAAAAACATATTTAACCCAAAAAAAATATGTACAACTTTGCCATCGTTTAATTTTTAAAAGGTTAAGAAGAGTGTTATTTAAACAACCATTTGATTGACAACTTATGGGACAACCATAATTTACAAAGAAAAAGTTGATATTTGCACGAAAACGAAAGCAACAGAGAGATAAAATAAAAAATAATGTGAATATGAGAGAGAAAGTTGTCACAAAAGTTGTGACAAAATGAATATTCAAATATCAATTCTCAAAGGTTAAACTATCGGTCTATAACCTTAAATAGTTCAAAAACTTAAACTATAATATTTATCAAACAACTAAAATTTTATTAAGTGAAAACAAATTGATATTACTATTACAAAGTTTCTAATGACGAGATGAGGTTTCACAACGAGATCTGCTCCTATTCCACAACGATAAGACTCTATGTTCTTGTTCAATATGAACAATTTCACCTTTATTCTACCATGTTTGTGTGGTTGCGCTGTTGATTCTAGATTGATATCAATGTTAGTTCCATCATTATCATCGTCGTCCATAACATCATCATGATTAGACTTAGAGACATAATCTCCCAATGGATGCAAACCGTTGAAAAAGTTATCTGAAACTTGGAAGACATTGATTGAAAAAAAAAAAAAAAGAAGCAGCAGGAGGGTTTTTTGAAAACTCAAATGAGACATTATATCCTTCAAAGCCATGTTTATGTGGTAAAGGTGAGTATTGTGGTAAATCCCCGTCGAAGTCATGTAGCGATGCAGGTGAGACATAATGTGGCGCATACTAAGATAAGTGTTGCTTAGGCGAGAGATGAGGTTAGAATTTTTTAAGGGTGAAGTCTTCACCATTTAAGACCTTGTACCTAGAGGAAAAAAAATTGTCGGTCTTCTAAGACCCATGATCTCACTTAAGACCTTCATTCTTAAGTGGACATCACACTACTTTTTTATTAAAATAATATTATTGTTGAAAGGTAAATGATGAAGAGTTAGTGGTGGAACCCATTTAGACCTTTTGTCAGAGGGTCTCCATTGTAGTGACTGAGTGCTTATTAGGTACTGTTATTAAAAAATTATAAAATAATGATGTGTATGCGTGAGACCCGTTTAAGAACTCCAAATTGAGGGTCTCCATTGTGAATGCTATTGTGGTAAAGTTCAACACTCCAAACATAGAAGTCATGACATCATCGATCCCGTTATATGTTACATCTGGAGTGCTCCTTCTTATAGGTGAGTGACATTGTTCAAGAAGGGAATGCATAAACGTAGGTGAAGCCTACATTATTATTCTTTGATGAATTGACAAATATGGTTCGATTATGGAATAAAAGAGATTTTAACCTCTTCTTCTTTTTATAGGTGAGTGACATTGTTCAAGAAGTAAAATTCTCTCTCATTTTATTTGAATTTAACCTTCTTGTTCATTTACAAAAGTCAAACTTCATCTTGTTCATATTACGAAATTTATACTTCATCTTATCGTCTTGTAGACTATAATTTATTAAAACCAACTAATTTACTTTTAATTTTTTTTAGTTGTATAATTTTTCCGGTGGTTTAGAAGTTATATTGATCCAATGATTTGCGACAACATCAATCCATTTAGTGTAGATGAAGACAAATAAATTTTCAATGAAGGATGCACGCAAAATGTCTAAGATGATTCTACATCATCTTTTTATACCAATTTTAATAGTTAGCCAATTGATCGAATGACAAACATTTTGATTATGGTAGATTTAAAATTTGGTTTAAATACATCAACTTTCTTTATCCAATTTTTACATACATAATTTGGTAACGGAGGGAATAATTCACCTTACATTGTCCATGGTATGATAGTCCTTGAAAACTTGGAACTTGAATGTGTCTTATGGGCATTTTGACCAATTTTTTGTTTATTATTGAGACAATATTGAAGTATTTAACCAAACCCACATGATCGTGCGATGGGATTGTCTCAGAGAGTCTGTTTGGCAAGACACAAAAATAAGCTTATGTCTTATAGCTTATAGCTTATAAGTTTGTCTGGCAAAAAAAGACCTGTTTGGTAACAGTCTTTTCGTCAGGAGCTTATAGCTTATTTAAAGAGCTTATAGCTTATTTTTCAGACGCTATTTCAAGTAGCGTTTGAGCTTATAACTTATAGCTTATTATTTTTTCTTCCTCTTTTACCCTTACTATTTTATTTAAATGCCAGTTTTACCCCTTATGTTTTATTATAATTTAAAATAAAAAATAAAGGCATTTTTCTTATGAATAATTTGAAATAATTTTTCAGACCATTGTTTTTTCTTCCTCTTTTACCCTTACTATTTTATTTAAATACCGGTTTTACCCCTTATGTTTTCTTCCTCGTTTGAGCTTATGGATTGAATATGCAAGTATTTTTGAGCTCTGTAGATTATATATATATGTAGTTAATTGGTCATTGAGCTTTGTAGGTTTTTATAAGACATTTTTGAGCTATGTGTTATAAAAAAAAACTATTCATTCTCAATGTGTCATTTTTAGTGTATTTTTAAATGACAATGATATTGTTGTTGTTGTTGTTATTATTATTAATGTATGTTGTTCTTGTCTTCATAAAAAATTGAATGATATAAAAATGTCCTTTTATGTCATTTTACATCTATCAGCTAGTTGAACCGCTAATTTTACCAAACACTTCAATTAGCTTATCAGCCATAAGTCATCAGCTATAAGCTATCAGCTATCAGCCATTAGTCATAAGCTATAAGCTATCAGCTAGCTTATCAGTTATCCACTATTTTTGCCAAACAAACCCATAGAGTCTGTTTGGTAAGGCACAAAAACAAGCTTATGTCTTATAGCTTATAGCTTATAAGCTTGTCTGGCAAAAAAAGACCTGTTTGGTAACAATTTTTCGTTAGGAGCTTATAGCTTATTTCAGGAGCTTATAGCTTATTTTTCAGACGCTATTTCAAGTAGCGTTTGAGCTTATAGCTTATAGCCTATTGTTTTTTTTTCTTCCTTTTTTACCCTTATTATTTTATTTAAAATCCTTTTTTACCCTTTACAATTTATTAATATAATTGCATCATAAATACTAAAATCTCTTGTGCTAAAAAATATCCACTTCTTTTTCAAAACAAAAAAAATCACTTCCTTTCGTTGCTTTATTCTTTATACGGGAAATCAACAAAGACAAAGGAAATTCGTAACAATATTGCTGCTTTATTATGGAATATTAGGCGATAGATTTATTTTTTTTATTATTTTGGATTAATATAATTGTAGTTAAGATTATCTTAATTCGTACTTAATTGACAATGATATTGTTGTTGTTGTTGTTGTTGTTGTTATTATTATTATTATTAATGTATGTTGTTTTTGTCTTCATAAAAAAATTGAATGATATAAAAATGTCTTTTTGCCATTTTACATCTATCAGCTAGTTGAACCGCTAATTTTACCAAACACTTCAATTAACTTATCAGCCATAAGTCATCAGTCATCAGCTATAAGCTATCAGCTATCAGCCATCAGTCATCAGTCATAAGCTATAAGCTATCAGTTAGCTTATCAGCTATCCGCTATTTTTGCCAAACAGACCCATAATGAATATCCATCTTAAGATGAAGGAATACTTTTCCATGAGGCTTGTTAATATAGTCATAAATCTAAAACCAAAATGTAGAGTATCATCCGAGGACTACAAAAAAAGTAGCATAAATCCAAAATTATTCCCTCAAAGAAAGCAACAGATTAGTACATATGCTAATTAGAGTTGCAAAAAAGTAAAAATGAAATTTGATAATAAGGAGATTAAAAAAATGTCAACAACCTCAAATTATATAAACCAACCAATTTCTTAAAACAGATTGGCATGTGATAGATCAATGCCCAAAATAACTTGAATATTGAATGGAAAATATGCATCAATCAATTCACGTAAGCATCATGATAATCATGCCCAAGTTACAAAATTACAATATTCTCCTAGCCCTTATATTCATGTATGAAATCATGTAAAAATGTTCCAATTAACAAAGAAAATGGATTACCTAAACTACATCAACCTCAAAGGGAGAACTATCCCCAACCAGTTTGACATATGCTAGAACAATGCCCAAAATAACATAAATATCAATGAAACATGTTGCTAAGATTTCAATAGCAAGATAATTTTTGTTGTGCATCGCACGGTTGGATCAGGAAATCCTTATTATTCGATTTGAAACTAAAAAATCTAGAACACAATATAGTAACCAAAGCTCAACAAATCCATCAATTCTCAATTAAAATTGCAAATAAAAAACAACAAATGCCCTGCCTCATAACAACAGAGCCTAGAAGCAATTTATAAGAAGATATGTCTATCTTTGCTTGTAAAGATAAATGCAGTTTATTAAAATGTAGTGGACACAATATGATTTCAATTTTATTATAGTCTCATCTCTCATGGCACACGATAAATTAGGGGTGGCAAAATAGATGGATTGGATGGATATGAATTTGGATCTTAATTGTTAGTCCATTAAAATCCATTATTTTGTTTGTTGAAAAAAAAAATCATCAAATCCATCCATTAAGTATTATGTCCATCCATTATTAAATTATGATGGATGACCATCTGATCCATAAATCAAAGTGTATTTTTTTTAGGAAGAAGAGGTGCATTATTTATTAAAGTGTTTTTTTAGTGAATTCAATCCATGTAAACTTTATATAACCTGGCCCAACATTATTTTTTTTCTAGCCCAATGATATTTTTTGACATAAGTCCAAATAATTTAATAATTCAGAAATATTAAATTTTATTTTTTTGGTACAAGAAATATTAAAATAATTAATTAAGTAATTTAAAATATTATGGTGGTTAGTGATGGTCAACCGCCGCCGCCGGCATTGACCACAGTGGTTCTCCGCCGACACCACGGCGGAGGTCCGACCAATTTTCCTGCGACCGGTGGTTCTCGGTGGCGGAGCTCCGGCGTTGACCACAACATATAATAAAAAAATATTAAATATTTAAATAATATTTAAATTAATAATATTTAAATTTTTAAAAAAAATATTAAAAAATATTTTTTCCTTTTTTTTGCTGCTAGTTTTTTTATTAAATTATTTTTATAATTAAATTTTTTATTTTTTCAAATATATAATTATTTGAATAAAAAAGATTAATATTATTTGAAGTTATCCATTGGATTTTTTTTTAAAGAGGTGATTCATTGAATTTTTAATATAAGGTGGATGGATCAAATTCATCCAAAGTTTTAAATGGATGGATCCAAATCAATCCATTAACAAATTTTTTGTTTAGTGGATGGATAAGGATCTCATGGATCATATTGTTACCCCTACGATAAATACATGAAATAATTGATAGATAGACCAACTCTACTTACCCAATAACACCCATGAGTATCAACAAAACCTAATACTAAATATCAATACCAAGAAACCTGCACAATAAGGATAGGTGCAAAGCAAGATCTTGAAAACTCCAATAATTAAACTCATACCGGATAAGGAATAAATTGAAGATATTCATACACCTTCGAGCTATATACATACCATAGGTTTTTGATGCATGTATAGTAACATGCTTCAATAAACCAAAGCTAAGGATCCATATGTAAAATGGCTTCAAGTTAAAGGGTATCAACACCTGTATAAATAGCAACAAATCAATATACCATTTTTCCTTAAAAGAAATCAATACCTTTTTTCTAACATAGCGACAATATATCAAACCAAAACATAATCAACATCAACAAATCAAAATCTAAATATCTAAACAAAAATCCCTTTTACAAATAATTTGTAGAAAGAAAAATTAAACCTTTATTCGTTTGTCAAATCGTTTACTTTGCAAAACTGTTACATATCAAATCCAAGTTAAAGCTTTTTTTCCCTCCTTTATCTCATTCCTCGATGGCTTTCATTCATATTCATCATCAACAACATCATCTATCAATGGACTACTTCCATATTAAGCTGCAATAGTTCAGCAAGTATGTTATTCACTACATTAGTTGTTAGCAATCAATTAACATATTGGTGTTTAAAAAAAAATACCATGTGTGGTTCTAGTAAATCATAATTATAAAATATCAATCGTTTTATTTTATTAACATCATTCTTACCAAGTAATGAATCTGTTAAAATACACAGTAGTAAAACCTGATACTCGTTTGTTACCTCTACAACCTTCTTCCATTGCCGACCTGAGCCAAACTTGTTCTTCTGAGAATTCAAATTGAAACCAGCAAATGGAGACGATTGAAGATATGGATTTGATGCGTGATTCTATTATATTCTCACTCTGTTCAATCTCGCTCTCAATCTCGCAATTCTTTGAGACTATTTCCTGATCCATGTTCCCTGCAACATTCAAAATACAACAATCAAAATCAATGGATTCAATTTGCGGTAATCAATATTTAATATAAGAGATGATAACAAATTAAATAACAACACAATTAACAAACTCATCAGATTACAAATAACCAAAAACCAAATTAAACAAATAATCTTACAATTACCTTGATTTTGAAAGAAACCTAAAAATCTATTGAAAACTATTTTGAATAGCAAATGAATTGAAAGGAAGAAAGACAAACTGAAATTTCAATTCGTAGTTAACCTTTTGTCACAAAGAAGAGGAGAATTAGTTAAAAATCCCTTTGATTTCTATTCTCAATCAAATAGTTACATTCACATAGAAGAGGAACAGTCAATGTATTCGCTTCCTCTGACTCAACGTTCAAAAAAATTTGATCAACCACACTCAATCTCGTTAGCTTTCGCTTCGTTATCATGTTGTTGTGGTCTCAAAGTTTCCAGCGATGCACATCGCAAAGAGAGAGAGACAGAGAGAGAGAGAGAGATGAAATGGATCTTGATGTTGTTTTTACCTTGCTTCTGATTCTGATTATTTGTCATTGAAGAAGATACTTGAGTTTTGATTTTTGTTGTTGATCGTTGTACTCTCTTTGGTTTCTGTAGAGAGAGAAAGAAGAAAAGAAGAAGTTGCAAGAGGAGATGGGGAGAGAAAGAGAAAGATGAAGACTGAACTATTGGGAGGAGAGGATTTTTTCGGGTGATGCATGGTATTCTATTGGTTGATTTGACTGTGTTTGTCTCTAAATCTGATTGGTCAATTGTGTGGTAGAATACTTGAGCACTGTGCACCTTTATTTTTTCCATGTGATTTTAATGACTTGGCTAAGCATGTGATTAAATGAAAATAGGCGGGATTAGGGTTGTAAAAGTGCTTATCAGACTGCTTAAGATTTATATTAAGTAAGATAGAATAAATTGTTATTGTAAATTTGTAACCCCATATAGTTATTCACCGACTAATAATTAATCTCAAGTGATTAATAAATTTGAATTAAGAAGGACTGTTTAGAAGATTTGAATTCAAATTCATATTCAGGCAGATGGAGACATTAATGGAAGAAACAAAAAAAACAATAATGTTGATCAAAATTGAAAATTATTTATTTCAAAAGATAAAAAAAAAATACTTTTTTTAATCACCTCTCTTTCTTTCTTTAATAGAAAAATCACCTCTCTTTCTAGTTAAAATAGGGGCTAAATTGTACCCCAAAAATACTATGCACCAAAGAAAAAAACTGGGCTAAATTACATTCCAATCAATTAAAAAAATGATAATTTAATGAAATTTGAATAAATTTTAGGATACGTTAAATTTAAATTCCATTGTCAGCCTCATATAAAAAAATCAGACAACATTCCGTAAATACAATTCAGATGATAAAGAATTGTAAAGACATTTGATATAATAGAGAGCGCAACTTGCAAATCTCCATTTCTCAATACTAGTGTGTGACGTTCTTCGTTAAGCATTTAAAATAAAACAAAAAAATATTAACTGATATGCATTAATGTTGCAATTTTTTTCTACAATCAATCAAAATATATCATATGAAACAATTTTGTTATATTTATTTTTATAAATATCTACTATAATTAAATGTTATTGAATTAAGAAGCCACAATTTACATTATATACATATATATATTCTATGAATTAAACAATCAATTTAGTTATTAAACTATCATTCTCTCATCAATTTGGTTTTAAAACTAATAAATTTAAGTAAAAAAATCCATAATTTAAAATAAATAAACAAGTCAATCTAAATTGACGTGGGAAGAGTCAAACTAGGACCTTAATAGTAGCAGACATCCAAGCCAACTCAAGTGAGTTTAAAATAAAATAAATAATCCATAAATTTTACCCTCATCCATCAATTTGGTCTTTCAATTAATTGGTTTATGTACCAAATTGATGATGAAAGTATAGTATGACACATTTTAGTTAATTTTAAAAGTTTAGGAATCAAATTGACAATTGAAAGTTTATGAATTAGATTTACTTATTATTTATATTCTATGTCAGATCGCTTACGATGTCAATATTTGTTTTGTTCCAAAGCAACTATAGATTGTTGGTTAATAAAGGAGTTTTTTTTCCTTCTTTTTCCTACTAATCCAGAAGGGCATTGATGGTAGAATGAGAAGCAACACTAACGCAACAGCCACCACCTTTTCACACAAGTGTATTTATACTACCTCCGTTCTTTTTTAATTGTCTTTTTGAAATTTTACCCAAACCAAAACAATTAATAAATGTTACTACTTTTTATACAATAATTTATACTTTTTCTATAATAGTTTTATTCATTTAATATCTCATTTCATAGATTTTTTTCTCTGTAATAAATAACTAAAGATAATATTGGTAAAATAACATTTAATATTACATTAAACTTCGAAAGTAACAGTTAAATAAAAACAAAAAATTTCTTCAAAAGAGACACCTAAAAAGAAACTGAGGGAAAATCGTTCACGATCCAAAGAGTTTGTTTCGTGTAATGTTGCATCCTGAGAATTAAATTTGTGCACTAAAAAGTTGAGTAGTAGTAGTGAATAGAAAGAGGAAGAATTAGACTTCTTGTGAGTGATCAACGCAGGACTAGAAGGAAGAAAATTGGTTGCGATAATTATTGCACGTTTTCACTTTGACCAAAACACCAAGAAGCAGCCAAAGAATTGGAAAATTTAGCTGAAGTCTTGAATATTATGGGTCTGTTTGGCAAAAATAGCGGATAGCCGATAAGCTAGCTGATAACTTATAGATTATGACTGATAGCTGATAGTTTATAGCTGATGACTGATGACTTATGGCTGATAAGTTAATTGAAGTGTTTGGTAAAATTAGCGGTTCAACTAGCTGATAGATGTAAAATGACATTTTTATATCATTCAATTTTTTATGAAGACAGAAACAACATACATTAATAACAACAACAACAACAATATCATTGTCATTTAAAAATACACTAAAAATGACATATTGAGAATGAATAGTTTTCTTTTTTAATAACACAGCTCAAAAATGCCTTATAACAACCTACAGAGCTCAATGACCAATTAAATACCTATATATATATAACCTACAGAGCTAAAAAATACTTGCATATTCAATTCATAAGCTCAAACGAGGAAGAAAACATAAGGGGTAAAATCGGTATTTAAATAAAATAGTAAGGGTAAAAGAGGAAGAAAAAACAATGGTCTGGAAAATTATTTTAAATTATTTATAAGAAAAATGCATTTATTTTTTATTTTAAATTATAATAAAACATAAGGGGTAAAACTGATATTTAAATAAAATAGTAAGGGTAAAAGAGGAAGAAAAAACAATAAGCTATAAGCTATAAGCTCAAATGCTACTTGAAATAGCGTCTGAAAAATAAGCTATAAGCTCCTGAAATAAGCTATAAGCTCCTGACGAAAAGTCTGTTACCAAACAAGTCTTTTTTTGCCAGACAAGCTTATAAGCTATAAGCTATAAGACATAAGCTTGTTTTTGTGCCTTACCAAACAGACTCTATATCTCTATTTGATTACGCTTCTTGCAAAGCTTTTATTGTTGATGGATTTTACTATTTTAGTTGCTTGATTATTTCAGTTTCAACTTAAGGTAATTTCTTCTGCCTCCTATCAAGAAATTTAAAGATACTGTTCTATGCCTCTTGATGTGCATGTTGGAAAAGTTTCATGATTATTTTAGTTGCTTGGTTATTTCAGTTTCAACTTATAGCCATTTTTAAGAAGGTAGTTGATTAATTTTTTTTTTTATCATAATGCTTTATATTCTTTATAGTAATAATTTCTTCAATGTAGACATTTGTATTCTTTTGTTGTGGGGTTTTTTTGCCTTCCTTTTGACCGTTTATTATTTTCAACTCAAGGATGCAAGAGTTAAAGATCATATTGCCATTGGGGATTCTTAAGCACTCATGGAGCCATGATATCCATGGACAGCAAAGCATCTCACTAAAAGGGTGATGATTCCCTTGACTTATTATGATGAATGGAGATGATTAATGGCAAAAGAATTAATATAGGAGGAGGAAATTATTATCAACGGAAATGACATATGTTGTATTTTAGTATACTTTCTTATACTCCCTCCATAACAAAATATAAGCAAAATTCAACCATTTCAGTTGTAACTAATTATAAGCAAAATTGAATTTTTTGTCATATTTAAGGATGATATACCTAAAATACCCTTATTTTAATTTTTTAAATGCACACACGTTTAACAACACCTTGAAAATATACTACTGTACACCACAATTAATGAGGGCAAAATAGGTTATTTAACTTAAATTAAATAACACAAACCACATTCCTTAAAAAATGTGAATTGGTCAAATTTGCTTATAAAAAGTTATGGAGGGAGTAAGTCTTAGAACACCATACTCAATTTGTGAATCTCTTATTAAGCCGCATGGAGACCAATTTTTTTTTATGCACACTAAACACATTTACAATTAATATGGAACATATTAATATATGAACTTATGCTTCTCCTTCTATGGTTCAACTCCCTAAAAAAAGTATTCAAACTTAATTTTTTTTCATTTTTAATAAATATAAAATATTACTCTCTCTATACATATATAATTTTTAAGTAGGTTCAAGTTTCAAATTTGATTACTATATTGTGTTATGGATTTTTTAATTTCAAATCGACTAATAAGGATTTGAATTCTTTTTTATTTTAAAGTTATATCTCTCATTCCTTCAAAAAAAAATTATATCTCTAATAAATTCTTTTATATTTTTTAATAGATCCGTGCGACGCACGAGTCAAACGTCTAGTTAGAGAAAATTACATAGACCTCGCTTGAGGTCTCTTTAAATAACACAAACATCCCCTCTAGTTTTAAAATAGATACTAACCTCCTTAAGTTTTCATCAAATGAATAAAAATCCCCCTGTCTCTTAGCGGTGTTTGCTTCACGTTAATTACTATACAAAAACACAGAATGATTGAAGTTCACACTATAATGTAACCTCCCCTATTTTCATTGTTTAAGTCATTCTTATCCCACCAATAGCACCCTATACATGGCAGCACCATCTTATTAATTCACAATAGGTAACATTAGAGCTTCCAATGTTGTTCAATGACATTGATTCCTTCCTTAAGTGACCCTTTCATTTTGTTCTACATTGTTATCTCTATTTGTGATTCCTCCACTAAAAACATATGCACCCAATAAAATTGGAATAAAAACATGATTTAAAGCATATAAACTTGCGATTGGGAAAAATCATATGAGATTTGAACATAAAGAAATACACATGTGTGAAGAACGAAGAAAGGGTAGGACGACACCAATCCAACATATATAATAAGAACGAAATGTGCAGCAAGAGAGAATAATGTTGGAGGAAATATAACTGATTCCTCCAAGATAGTGTGAACTTCAACAATTACGTGTTTTTTATTGTAATTAACGGTGAAACAAACAATGTTTAGTGATAAGGGATGTTTTTATTTATTTTATGAGAACTTGAGGGAGGTTAGTGTCTATTTTAAAACTAGAGGGGATGTTTGTGTTATTTAAAGAAACCTAAGGTAAGTCAAAGTAATTTTCCTTTCTAGTAAAATTTGTCTTTCTATACAGTGAACTGATAGAGCTAAAGCCAAATCAGTTTAGATTGTGAAAAGAGTACTAACGATTCGAGATGTTCCACAAGCTGCACTGACATCGATATTTCCATGCGCATGACTTACCAAAAGTATAAACAAAAGAGTCAACCAGTCAAACCCCAAACTATAAGCTTAGTTCCATCTTAATCCTAAAAGTAGTAGTATTAAATTTTACTCAAACACTACAAACAAAACTGGTGCATTATTCGAATTTCGTGTACCAAGTCGTCACTCTATTCCGTACCCTTTTAATTTAAATATTTTGTGGACTAGTGCAAACCTTGGAGTATATCTATTCTTATCCGACTCTATTATGTTATATATACACAATAACTCCACATGCCCCAATAAGTGAAACCATCAATTAACAAAGCAAAGTCTTGCACGTTTCTTCATCGTATCTCATATATATTTCATACCTTTCACAAAACTAAAGCACTTTTAATTTCACAGTCACAATTATTGAGAGACATATATGAGATATGGATATTAAGGTTCAGAAAGGTGGGTCTGCAAAGGAAAACGATACAGGGGTAAGAAAAGGTCCTTGGACGTTAGAAGAGGACACCATTCTGGTTGATTACATTACAATACACGGTGAAGGTCACTGGAATACCCTCGCATCTTCTGCAGGCATGTATATTTTTATATATTTTCTTCTAGCTCTTTAAATTATTAGCTTATGGCATAGCTGCACGACTAGCTTATTGATTCTCATAATTATACAGGTTTAAGGAGAAGTGGTAAAAGTTGCAGATTAAGGTGGTTAAACTACTTGCGTCCCGATGTACGTCGTGGAAATATCACACTTCAAGAACAGATATTGATTCTTGACCTCCACTCTCGCTGGGGCAACAGGTATACAAAATCTTCTATTTTCATACTTAATAGTCTATAATATCATTGTGTTTTATATTCAAATAACATGAACTTAATTATATATAATGCATACACATATGTATTGGAAAAAAACCAAAGTGTCGCATTAGAGTTTATAAAGAGTGACAGATGAATTAATTAGATACATGGTAAAAACCTAATAATATGTTTGTTTTCTAATAGGTGGTCGAAAATTGCACAACATCTTCCAGGTAGAACAGACAATGAAATAAAAAACTACTGGAGAACAAGAGTGATTAAGCAAGCAAAGCAGCTCAAGTGTGATGTCAACAGCAAACAATTCAGAGATGTATTGCGTCACGTATGGATGCCCCGATTACTCGAACAAATTCAACCCGCACCGCAATTCCCTGACCCGAATAATCCAAACGGATCAAATATCCTTCTTCAACAAAACACATTGCAAAGTTCAGTTTCAGAAATAGAGTGGTCAAACTTAAAACCAAACAACTCCTCAAGTGCCGGTATTTCCTCAGACGTTGCTTCGAATTCGGACCAAAACGATTCTATGGAGCTTTTGGGCCATGAAGGTTCGAAACTATGGTCAAGTTTCAACAACCAGGTTTCAGAACAGGGGAAGAGTGGGGCTTGTGATGGTGACTCGTCGGAGAGTTTGTGGAATGATGAGAACATGTGGTTTTTGCAGCAACTTTATGAAGATGTTGAAATAAAATACAATTTACTTGCGTGACGCTTTGTAGATGTAGAATTAGTTTAATTCACAGTAGTGTGAAATATTGAAAAAAAATGGTATACGGCACTAAGTAGTAAGTACATCAATAGGTATATTGTCGCATTAGGGGATGAGTTTTTCCTAGAGGTCTTGCTACAAATACATAAATATTGCACGCACCAAGTCTATTTTTCTTGTGCAATCATGACTAGTTTTAATTAGAAAAGTTAAAGTACTAAAAATAATAAGTTTTATAATAAAAAGTTGCATAATTATTACATTGACAAGTAACAATTTATATTTTTAAATTAAAAATTTCTTTAATAAAATACTTAAACAATGTGCTTACGACACTCTTGTCAGCAAAACTCAGTTTTATTTGTATTTGTATTTTGCTTTAATTACTTTCACATTAGTTTTTGTAGTGCTCTTTTACGTGGTATTGACGGTGCAAGGGTGGGTACCGTCTCTACTTTCTTCTACGCTTGTTAAATCATGTGATTGGTTTGTTTTTTAGCTTGAAAATTAGTTTGTCCAAAGCATGTGTTCCATGAACAAGATTTGTCCGGTGCTAGGAAGCCCGGATACGGATGCGGATACATGGATACACCAATTTTTTTAATTTAGGATACGATACAGTTAAGATACATAGACAAAATATTTATACTAAAACTCATATGTGTGTAAAATACTTTAAGAAAATAAGCATTGATTACTCTTTATTATTATATTATTATAAAAGTCACAATTTTTTAAAAATAATAATGTGATTAAATTAAAAAAATGTAAAGTTTTCTTATAAACCATATATTATATTTTCATATGCTGGGATATCGAGAGAAACATCATTAAAAGAACTCAACACAAATTTTATCTAATGTTGATTAATTGAATCACCTCTCTCTTATTACCTTCATCAACAAGAAGTATAAATTTAAGTGGATCATCGAGAAACAATTATAATGATGCATATCTAAAATTGAACCATCAACATCTCTACTGAATTTTTACAACATTGTCTCACTTTTTTACCCTTCATCTTTTCTAGGATACGTATCTGTGAAGTATCTTATAAGTATCTTTGTGTATCTGTGGAGTATCATATATGTATCCGATAAAATATTTTTTAAAAATTAAAATAATTAATTCTGATACTTCGTGGGTACGTATCCACGACCATCCGTGGAGTATCGATATACAATACGTATCCGATATGAGTACGTCTCCGTTTTAGAGCATCCGAGCTTCATAGGTATGGTCACCAACTTAAATTTAAAATTTAAAGCATTTTGACACACTTACGTAAATAGAAAAAATGTAGAAAAAGAATACTAATTTTTTTCTTTTTACTATAATATTGAAACTAGTAAAAGACTCGTGCTTTCGTACGGGTCACGTAACATTGTGGTAATTATATAACAAAATAATTAGAATGTTAATAATGTCGAATATTTAAAGATATTAAAATAAAATTATCAGTATTAATATAGGGAAATTCTTGTTTACCCATCAATAAAAGATGGGTAATACTACCCATGTTGAGTTGGACCAATCAAAACAATGTATTTATATAACATTAAAAATAATAGAAAACAAACAAATAACTTTGATTGGTGCCAACTCAACATGGGTTGTGTTACCCACCTTTTATTGATGGGTACCCAAGTTGTCACCATTAATATAATGTTTGTTAAATATTTTTCTCTCATAATTGAATCACACCAGTTGTAGATTTTATTTCCTTATATACGCGAAAACAAATTTGTATGTGTGTATATATGAGAAAAGTCGATATGATAAGATAATTGAAAACTCATAACTATTTTTAAAACATCGTTCAATGTTTGCACCGCTCCCGTTGTAGATTTTATGTGCTTATACATGCAGAAACAAATTTTATATACATATATGAGAAAATCGATATGATTAAATATTGAAAACTCATGACTATTTTCAAAATATAAACATTAATGTATTTTTTTCTATTAAATAACTTTTTATTTTATATGGAAAACACCGTTCAATGTTTGCACCGCACACGTTGTAGATTTTATATATTTGTTTATATCTGCATAAACAAAATTTTATATACATATATGAGAAAATCGATATGATAAAATTTTGGAAACTCGTGACTATTTTCAAATTATCAACATTAATGTAGTGTTTCGATTAAATAAATTTTTAATTTATATTTAAAACACCGTTAAATATTTGCACCACATTCATTGAGGATTTTATATGCTTATATATGCAGAAGAAAACTTTTTATGTACCGACATGTGATAGTCGATATTATAAAATTTTGAAACCTCGTGTCTATTTTGAAACCTCTTGTTTTTTATTAAAAATTTGCATCACACTTGTTGCAGATTTTATGTGCTTATATCTCAAAAATCAAATTTTGAAAACTAATTATTATTTTTTATTAAAAAACTTGATAAAATGACAGATCGACCTATTACAATTTTGATTTTATTAAATTAAGGTTTATGAAGAAAATTATGTAGTAATTAGTTGTCTTATATTTATAGTAGAGGACCCTGAGAGAGCAATAGAATGAGAATGAGAATGAGAATGAGAATGAGAATGAGGAATAGAGAAAACCGCGAGAAAAGAAAGATAATTGAAAATTGGAATTCCTTCGAAAAAAAATATCTAAAGGGGTAGGATATTTCACTTATTTTTTTATTGGAAATAAAAAAGAAGTAGAAACTTAAAGAGAGAGAGATTGTGCAATTAATTGCTTCTGCAATTGCTTTTAATGTTTATTATGAAACTAATAAAGGTTAATTATGTAATAACAGTGGTTATTAAATTTCTTATATTTATAGTAGATGATGTATATATTTTATGTTTGTGTGCCTAAGTGATTAATATTTATGGTTGTGATCAACTAAATATTTTGCGTGTTCCATTGAATGAAGAAATTTACACGGTGTCCTTTTATTTAACGCCCAAAACACGGGTAGTTTAGTGCTCCATATTGATCACAAGATCTTTTCCTGTGTTGTTTCCGTGCGCAAAAGTACTTAGAATTTCCAAATGTAGAGCAATGTTGATAGTACTTATTGAGCTGTGATTGTAATCTTAGTTGCCAGCCCAATCGTAATGTTTTTGTTTCAGATTTCATTTTTCCTACTCAATAACTGCTTCTAATGGAGAATCTTCTGCGTTCGCAGGAGTGCTAGACTTTGATTGAAAATGGGGTGTTCAATCCGCTGGCGAATCCAACACCAAAGTAAATCAAATTATGGACGAGAGCAAATTGAAGGATCTTAAAGCCAAGAATTATCTATTTTAATCTATATATCGAACTATTCTTGAATCGATTCTTAACTAAGAAACATCTAAGGATATATGGGATTCCATGAAACAGAAGGATGAAGAGACGGTTGATTGATATTTTTCAAGAATACTTTATGTGGTCAGTCAAATGAAGATGGATGGTGAACAAATCATACAAGTAACAACTGTTGAAAAGATTCTCCGATCTTTAACAACAAAGTTCGATTAAATTGTGTATTCTATAGAAGAATCAAATGATGTAACCACTCTTTCAGTTGATGAGCTTCAAAGTAGCTTGATGGTGTACGACCAAAGAATGAAGGGTCACAAAGAAGAGGAACAAGCTTTGAAAATCACAATATGATGGAAGAAATAGTGGCAGAGGCCGCACAAGAGGAAGAAAGGGGTGTGGCAGAGGAAGACAATTATCCAACAACGAGATGATTGAATATTGCTTCAATTGTCACAGATTGGGGCATTTTCAAAATGAGTGTCATAGTCTTGAAGCCAGTTATGCATAATACAATGAAGATGAAAAAGTGCTTCTAATGGTAACCCCAAAAGATAAAGCAATTTCAAAGAAGGCATGGTTCTTGGACTTTTGCAGTAACCATATGTGTGGTAATAAAAAATGGTTGTTTGAACTAGAGAGTTTAGAATGTCCGTGTAGAATCGGGTGATGACTACAGAATGATGGTTATGAGAAAGATTAATGTTAAATTAAATATTGGAGGCATTATACAACTCATTCCTGGTGTGTATTACATCTCATAGTTGAAGAACGATCTCCTAAGTATAGGACAATTGCAGGAGAAGGGGCTGACTATAATATTTCAACATGATAAATGTAAAGTGTATCATAAAGATAAAGGATTGATTCTTGAATCAAAGATGTCCTCTAATAGAAACATTTAGAAACTTATACAAGTATAGCAATGAATTAAGCTCAAGGGGACCAAGTTTAAAAGAATAGTTTAGTAAAAAAAAAAATCAAATGCACAACATATACAAAAAATTTAAGAAATTATAAAATATATCTAAAGGAGGATGAGTTCATATGCAAATATAAGAGGATCAATTCACGATGAAATCTCAAGTAGTGAGTCGTTGGTAGTGGTTGAGAATACAAAAACAAAATCACATGCAATGAGTCGAAATTTTTGAAGAAAATTGCAACGAGGAATCATAAATTCGGTTTCTTGTTAAGGATATCAAGAGTTCATTAAATTGCACACAAACTCTTTTTCTAACGGTTAAGTATTCCTGTCAAGGATTCTAGTTAAGGATTAATGTAATTAATTATGTCTTTTTATTTTTTTAGGGGCGATTAATTAAGCCTAAAAACTGTGTTTAAGGCCTAATATATTGAGTCATGAAAGATTTACTCCCTCCGGTCCCTAATACAAGAAACTTTTCAAAAAAATGCTTGGTCCCTAATATAAGAAAAAGGTTCAATTTTGAGTGCATATTTATTGATTAAATGTCACTTTTACCCTTATTCAATTTGGGTGTTACTGGAGTAATCCTAATCAAATTGGGTGGCATTGAAAAGTCACTTTGAAAAGTCACTTTGAGATGTTAGTCACTTTGAGATGATAGTATTTAATGTGTTGTTATTTTCTACACATAGGGAGATGAAAGGTTTCTTTGAGCACCGAGAAGGATGGCTTTAAAAGATACACATATGCAAACCAAAGATATTCCAAGTTCGGTAGTTTGAAAAAATGGAAAAAAATGGATAAGCTTTTTGAATTGACAAGTTGCCTCATGAATTTGCTACTGAGAGTTTTGATGCTGTGATTGTTGAGGACTCAATGGACAAGAATGAAGAAAATAATTTGGAAATGGACGAGGTAAAAAGCATCTTCAGAGGCATACAAAATTTGGGGAATGAGTTTTTCACAAAGTTGCATTCGAATGGTAAGAAGCTGCTCGACCTCAACAAATATCCATATGAGTTTTTCACAATGTTGGGGAATGAGTTTCTCACAAAGTTGCATTTGAATGGCAAGAAGCTGCTCGACCTCAACAAATATCCAGATGAAGGTTGTGATTTCGGGTTTGAAAGTGAAGCTTTGAACAATGAGGTCCTTGCTATGCTGAAGATATATTTGGATCGTTTCTACTAGTTAACTTATGATCAACATGAATGAGATTATGAACTGCCAGTACAACTACTTGTGTTTTTGTTTTTTTGTTTTGTTTTGGCTCAATGAATTGCTAGTTTATTTAAGTTACTGAAAATTGCCAGTTTGTTTACTTGTTTTGACTCAAAGTCTGATATCCTTTTGCAACGGAGTGTACTAACTTATCAGATTTTGGAATTTTGCGGTTAATGTTAATGGAATGTTTTTTTTTAAACTCTTAACTTCATTTCCTTATAGCCAGGAGTCGTTATATTATGGGAATGCAAAGGATAGTTAACAAAGATAAATTAATCTAAGCAATCAACCAAGCAATATAAAGTGGCAAAAAGATAAATTGATCAAAACACCAACACTAAAATAGTAATCAACTCCACCGCTTTTCTTTTCTTGTGACAAGACTAATGTTAGACTTCTTCCACATCATTTAATCAAAACAAGCCACACGTTGCCACACTAGTTAACCTAATCAACAAGCTGCCACATCAATTAAGAAAAACAATGCCACCCGTTCACATATAAAGCACCAAACAATGTTTATCAACTAAGGCAACCATATTAATTTTGTCCTCTTAGCCGCAATTCTGCTTCTTCTACATATTGAGTGACCTCTTGAATCAACGATGGATCACAACTCAATTCACCTTCTAATTCACCTTGATTATACAGGAAGTCTTTCTTTAAGTGAGGAGTTTTATATTTGTTTGATCCCTTGGTCTTCATTATTTCAACCATACATGATTGTAGACTCGTGAAAATCTTATCGGATAGTTTTGTACAGAATTCTTGGAATGCTTTTTCTACTGCCTTAATAAGATCATCAGCTGATTTTGATGGTTCCTTCTCTTGTAAAGACCGAATGGCTCGGAAAAATCCTAAGTCCAAGATATTTAAATCTGGAGAATTTGGTGGTTGACATGTCAATTGAATGTTAAATCCACCTTCACTTGCTGCCCGACGGAAATCTTCATAGTCAACATCAATATGAGACTTTGCATTGTCTTGCTGAATGAATATTATATTCCCCGCATCTTCCCTTGGCCAGAAGTTCTTGATGGCCGGTAAAACATGATTAATCATAAATATCTTACTCACCTCTCTATTCACAGAACTTATGGGCTTCTTTTCTAACGTTCCCGCCATTCTATTGACACTAGTCCTTTTTGCTGGCTGTTCATACACAAAAGGAAATATTCCAATTTTCCCCGAGAATGTCTTGTTTCTATCACTGTCAAACCTTGGTCTAGCAACTGCATCCAAGAACATAATTTTGCCAATAAAGTTTTTGCTTTTGCATGTTCTATATGGCTCATCCTCGTCTGGAAGTAAATAATAAGTGGTCTTAATTTTTGTCATTTGGAACCATTTCTCATCAATGAACACAATATTATGCATTGATTTAAACTTTGGGTCATGAGGCATGCTTCTATCATCAAGCATCGACAAGCAATACTTTAAACGATCTATCTTGTTCTGATCCTTTAAATATGGCTTAAGTGCATTCGAATGACGCCGTATAACTTCAGCCTTTTGCAATCTTATCAATGATGTTTTGCTAATGCCTGTAGCACACTCAAGAGATCGAAGAGTTTGCCGCTTTGATAACGGAACTTCACGAAACTTTTGAGGGTCAAATTGAACTCTTTTCCTTCCACAATTAACTGTTTTCTTATGACAAGCATCACCTGTTTCCTTTACTTGATTCCAAATACGATAGATGACACTTGTATGGACATCGTATAATGAAGCTACTCGTCTTATCATCCCTGGATATAGTTTGCCATTATGATTTGACTGCATTAACAAATGACTTACAGCTCGTCTTTGTTCATTTGTTAGAAACTTACGCTTGTCATCATGATTTGGTTCACCTAGCAATATGCATGCTTAGTAGTTATTGTCAAAGAAACTATAAACAAAAAAAAACTATTGGAATAAAATAAACTAAAATTCCATATGAGGCTTTTAACTATGAAATGGACACTACATATTGCATACTACGTCAGATGGCTCACATAAATAATTTATGCTAATTACCTTCATTTTCATCTAGACTGGGCTCGGTATGGTTAGCTTCATCTTCAACAGGAAAGCATTGGAGCTGGTATGATTCTGCATGAACTTCATCTTCAGAAAAACACGGCAGGCTTTGATTTGTCTCATCATTTGCAAGGCATGGTGGGTCATTTAAATCAAAATGAAGCTCATCATGACATGGGGAGTGATTTAAATCAAATTGAAAGTTGTTTGTTTCTTGTTCATCAGTGTTGATGGTAGCAACATTCAAGTCTATATCTAGTGGCATTTTCAAATCTTAATAAAGTGGTAGTGATAGATTTTGTCCGATGTCCCCTATATATATTGTTGCAAAGCTTGTGAATTTGTTAAATTCTGGTGGGAAATTTGATCTGAAAATTTTGGTGGGAAATTTTGGTGTGTTGCTTAAATTTGGAATAAACGTGTTTTTTTAGATGGAATATGAAAAGAACATGGCTAGCATAATAAATTTGGAATAAACATTCTGCATTTAAATTAAACTACTGTAGTTAATAGTGTCTTTTGGTTTTTTAAGAGATGTTTATTTACAGCATGGTAACATAAGATATTTAATGAGGGCATATTTGGAAATTTGTTAACAAAATTACACTAGTTAATGTGCTCCTTGGTCTTGATGATTTTTGGTTTTCTTTCTTATATATAGGACCGGAGGGAGTATTATACAATATCATATAAAGTTCACACAAAAAATATAATAGCATACTAGTATAGAAAAAATAAAAATAAAATGATGGGGGTGGGGGGAAACCATGGCCTCTGTTAATCCGTCTTCTAGCTTCTTCCCTGATATAAACCATTGAGAAATAAAAGATAGTTTCTTGATAGTTGAAATGTGAGACTTAAAAAGTTTAAGTGATAAGGAGGTTGAGAATTCAATCCTCACCCTAGCATAAAAATTAATACTAACATTTTCTGTTTTGAAAAATACTATACATCTACTAACAATATATAAAAATTGAAGTCCAGCAAAATTTCATAATCATCCTTATTAAAACTCATGATCTCCTTAATTTTATGTGTATAATTGTCATTTTGCAAAATTTAATTTATTTGTTTTTAAAAAATTAATTACAGATAATGGTCATCATACATGTAACTAATTTCTACGGATAACTATGAAACTAATTAATTTATTTTTTTAAAAAAAATTGATTACGGATAATGGTCAAGTGTAACCAATTTCAATGGATAACTATGAAAATAATTTATTTGTTTTTTAAAAAAATTAATTACAGATAATGATCATCACAAGTGTAACAAGTTTTTATTTGCAAAATTCCATAATCATTCTTAATTATATAATCGTCCAAAAAATATTGAATGATGTTTTGCATATAAAAAAAATTAATAGAAACACTACATTGATGTTTATATATTGAAAATTATCACGAGTTTTCAATATTTTATAATATCAACTTTCTCATATATGTATATAAAATTTGTTTCTGCAGATATAAACATTTAAAATCTGCAACGGAAATGGTGCAAACATTGAACGGTGTTTTGCATATAAATTTTTTTTATTTAATTAATAGAAACACTTCATTAATGTTGATATTTTGAAAATAATCACGAGTTTTCAAAATTTTATCATATCGACTATCACATATCGGTACATAAAAAATTTGTTCTGCATATATAAGCATATAAAATCCTCAACGAGTGTGGTTTAAATATTTAACAGTGTTTTAAATATAAAATAAAAATTTATTTAATATGCACACTACATTAATGTTTATATTTTGAAAATAGTCACGAGTTTCTAAAATTTTATCATATTGACTTTCTCATATATGTATATAAAATTTGTTTCTGCTGATATAAACATTTAAATCTGCAGCGGCAGCGGTGCAAACACACTACATTAATGTTGATATTTTGAAAATAATCATGAGTTTCTAAAATTTTATCATATTGACTTTCTCATATATGTATATAAAATTTGTTTATGCAAATATAAACATTGAAAATCTGCAACGGCAGTGGTGCAAACATTGAACGATGTTTTGCATATAAAATAAAAATTTAATTAATAGAAACACTACATTAATGTTGATATTTTGAAAATAGTCATGAGTTTTCAAAATTTTATCATATCGACTATTACACATTGGTACATAAAATTTTTCTTCTGCATATATAAGCATATAAAATCTTCAAGAAGTGCGGTTTAAATATTTATCGTGTTTTAAATATAAAATAAAAATTTATTTAATAGACACACTGCATTAATGTTGATATTTTGAAAATAGTACCGAGTTTCCAAAATTTTATCATATCGACTTTCTCATATATGTATATAAAAAATTCGTTATGCAGATATAAGTATATAACGGGTGCGGTGCAAACATTGAACATTATTTTGCATATAAAATAAAAAGTTAATTAATAGAAACACTACCTTAATTTTGATTATGAAAATAATCATGATTTTTCAAAATTTTATCATATCGATTTTCTTATATATGTACATAAAAATTTGTTTATGCCAATATAAGTACATAAACTCTGCAACGGGTTCAATGCAAACATTGAACAGTCTTTTGCATATAAAATAAAAAGTTATTTAATAGAAACACTAAATTAATTTTGATTTTGAAAATAGTCATGATTTTTCAAAATTATATCGTATCAACTTTCTCATATATCTACATAAAAATTTGTTAATGCGTATATAAGCAAATAAAATCCATAACTGGTGTAACTCAACTATTTAGCAAATTTTTGTATTTATAAGAGAAAAATATTTAATAGAAACATTACATAATACTCATAATTTTCATTTAATATTTATAAATATTCTACAATATTAACAATTTAATTATTTTTTATATAAATATCACAATGTTACGTTCGCAAGGGTCTATTACTAGTTTATATAAACAAAACCAATTGATCTATAGTAATTTTTTTCCCTGTGCGTGGCCCGGAAGACATATTTTGAAAAGTCTCAGGCTGCTTTGTATCACTTTCTTGCTTGCGTGTCTATCAAGAAACGTGTCCTTCTTGCTTACTTGTTATAACTTGAAATAACTTGTTATAAATTCAGATGATGTGAGTCATTTTTACGGCAACAATGTTAAATTGCTACTTAATCTGTTTATTATTAATTTTACTTTTGATTTATTCCATTTGACCAATTATTCTCATTTGTCAAAGACATCATTAGTAATTTTTTTGTCAAATAACCTAGTGGTCGGAGCTCGTACATTTTAAATGTGGAGAAGTCGGGTGTCCGAGGTTCGAACTTCAAATCTTAACCCTTACATATATTATGTAATGTCTCTATCAATTGAACTAAGCTCACGAAAACATACATCACTAATAGTCAACCTCAGCTGAACATTTTTTTTCATGGAAAAAGTTTGTTCATTGTACGAGGAAAATAGGAAAGCTACATCATCTGAGGGTAAGTTTGGAAATGTCGTATTTTAAAGTGTGCTTAAAGTTGCTTTTGTTTGAGCAACGTATTAAATTGTGACATGATGAAATGGTGACTTGATGTACTCAATTTTTTTTTTAATTACTGGAGTATATTCATCATACTCAAGTAATTTTTAAAGTACAAACCCAATAAACCTAGTATATTATACTATCTATGCACAATAGTAATATTCTTATTAAAATCAATTGACAAAATAAAAACACTTGTGTATGTTTTTCGTTTTTAAAAAAATAATTGTTTGTTGTGCATGTACAACTAATTTTAAAATAAAAGTGATAATATAATCATATATTACACAAAATCTCTATGTATTTTATCATATGGTTGGTTAGCACTTCATAATATTAATTTTTAATTCACTTTTACAATATGTTAAGATGATAAAATATGATTGAACTTGCATTTATATTGTTAGTATCTTATTATAAAACTATGAAAATATCTACATATACATTTTAAAATTTATTTTAATTTCAAAAGTAAAACTCCTTCTATCCTTTTATTTATGATCAATACTTTGATAAGATCTTTAAAGATAATTTTATAAAAACTTAATTTCATTTAAGTCCTTCAAATATCGTGATTGTGCAATGTGAAATTAAATATTTAGAAAAATATATTGTGACTGAGGTCAGTGATGTGTTGAGATATTGCCGACATCGGCTGATTATAGAGTTCATATATAATGATGTATCCAAATATCTGAGTCTGAGACCTCTTAACATATATGTTTCCTTTATTTTGACTGAATTGGGGCCATAAGACCATGATGAACGAAAAATTACAAATTTTATGAGGTCGTTGTTTTTTCTAGTGAAAAAAACTGATTTTTATAAAAATAATTAATTTTAGAAGTTTTCATTTGTTTGTAACACATTTAAAAAAAGGAAAAACGAAAAAAAAAATGCTTCAAATGAGAAACTATTTTGAGTATCTCCTCCTTAAAATCATTTTGAATAAATGGTCTTTTTCAAAAAGTGATTTTTATCACAGTAAACAAACACGAAACAATTTTTTTCTTTTTTAAAAGATCCCTAAAACGAATCTATAAATAATTGAATATAATTTTTTTTAATATTCCTTAACAAACGAGCATTAAATCTACACATTGGTGTTAAAATTGATTTTGTTTCTACAAACATGATTTTTGTAAAAAAAAAAAAAACCAATAATCTTGTGTAAAAATCTTCAAATTGCGTAAAAACTAATAATATAAAATTTTATTAAATTTTGTCCATGTGAACATAACTCAGTTGGAATGGACAGTATATTATATTTACAGGGGCTGGGGTTCGATCCCTATATTCTCGACTTATTCACCTTAATATATTAAATTCTAGCCATTAGGTTTCTTGACCAAAAACAATAATTATGATTTTTTTTAAAAAGAACAATGTTATTTTGAAACTTAATTTAATGTGATCCACATATTCACCTTAAGGAGATATTCAGAAGCTATCTAGTTAAGGATTCAAATATCTCTATTCATCACATTCTCAGAAAAGGAAATTCTTGTGCATATATATATATCATTGCCAAGTTTGGAGCTAATCATAGAAGACTCTTGTGATGGTACATGAGCAGTTATCATGTCTTTATTTGGCCTCGATGGCGGATGTTGTAAGGACATGCTTTACTAGGACGTAGTTTTTTTCTCGTTTTTTTTTCTTCTTCTCTTTTTCTCTCATGTAACAAAAAAAAGTAAAAATGTTATGTATACATTAGATAAAAATTATAATTTTATTTGCAAGTCGAGTATCTTTTACGATCTATACAACAATAGAGGTTTATCATATGCCTTGTTGCGATTTGTGAGGAAGCCTTAAAATACAAGAGGAGAATTATTGGGTCAGTCCCTCCTCAGGCGGGAGCCCACATCAATCAAAAGAATGACAAAAAAGAAGGGTTCATGTATGTGTGAGAGAGATGTAATATTTTTTTATAAGCAGATGTGAAAATAAATTAATTCCTATTGTGAGAGCAAAAATAGTAGCATACCAGGAAAATATATACTCTTGCACAAAATAGGTTCAGGTGGTAGAAGTGAATTCGACAAAACATGTTTTTGAAATTTTAGTATGTTGTTTGTATTACCAAATTAGTAATTTTGATGTATTTTGTTAGTAGTTTTACCTTTTCTTTAGACTATTGTGTAACAGTTATATATGTCGAGGTGTTCTCTTGTTGGTTTCCATCATTGTCGATGATGATTTTGATGTTTTATTAATACATATCAGTACTAGGAAGACTCTTGATTATATCCATTATTTTTATAGTGAAATTTTTTGGTTGGGTTAGTCCTATATTTTTTTTTGAAGGAGTCCTATAGTTTATTCTCTCTCGCATTAAGATGGATTCTTCTCTCGTTTTTATTTAATATTATTGTCCTTCTCTTGCATTGAGAGGATAATAATAAATGAATGCGAGAGAATAATAATAAAGAGAAGCATAACAAAAATGTATTCTCTTATAAAAAAATATTTTCTTACATTGAGACGTATCTGAATAACAAATAATAATACTAATAAAATAATGAATTTATTATTAAAATCATTTAACAAAAAATTTAAATTTTGTTTCCTCAATCTTTTTGCCAATTTTTTTGATGAGCTCTCTCTCTCTCTAAACTTTCTCCTACCTCTCTCTAAACCTAGCTCCGCCGCCTCCCCTTTCTTCCAAAATCTAGCCTGTAAAGATGTAGCAGTAGAACTTTGTTGGTGCAACGATGGCCCAGCCATTCGCATCGCCCCCTTTTGTCGGCTCTCTTGGCGGCGTGTCTTCCTACGGCGGCCGCTGTTTGTATCCGACGGAGAACTGTGGCGACTCTCTCTTTTTCTTGTCGCAGCGCCGCTGTTCAATTCGGTGTTCTTCCGGCGTACAAGCCTTAATAGCATCCTAACCTTCTCTGGTGGTCTTATAGATCACCGTCGACTCTAAGGTCTGCCAAGGGTTGCGAAGTGGCGTTGTTTTGTTGGTTGGTGGTATTTGCTTCCAGATCTGCCGCCTCCGTCCCGGAGGCTCACTGTTGTTGGTTTCAGTTGTGATACTGTAGACGAATTTTTAGTTGGTTGTTTCGAAACCCGTTAGTGTCTGTTATTGTGCTCGTGGTGCTCAGCCCCGGTTAACAAGACCCATAGCTTTATTGGTCATTTAAGTTTCACTTTGTACCGGCTTAGTCCTTTAAATTTTTGAAGTTTTAAATTGGTCCTTTAAGTCATATAAAGTTTGTAACATTTCCCCTTTCCATCCAATTTTGTTAAATAAGGCTTATGTGATTGTTAAATGTTGACATGACAGGGTCAAATCATTAAAAAAAATATGTGGGTTTTTCATAATCTTCACCTTCTTTCTCATTAACCTTCATCATCTTCTCAAACAAAAAACACAAAAAAAAACACCATCATCATATTCATGAAACTCATATTTCCTTTTTCTCACTAACACAAATCTCAAAATTATGGTGTCAAAATTAAACTCGTTTTCTAATCATCAGAAACTCGACTTGCCACTACGAAGAACGAATTTTGTTGTAACATTATCGAATCTATTTGAATCTCAATATATCTCGAAGAATTGAAATCAGAAATTGAAATGGCAAAAGAGGGGGAGGATATGGATGAGGGTGAGGTTTATGAAATTGCTTTGGTGAAAGAGATTATTGAAGAGAAGTTTAATAAGGTTAATGATGTTAAGGTGAATAATAGTGATGTAACGGTGAATAATAGTGATAAAGCTAAAACTGGTGGTGGTGATTCTAGGGTTTGTGGTGAATAATAATTGAGATTTGTGTTGATGAGGAAAAGATAATCTTAGTTTGATAAAGATGATGTTATTTTTTTTCTTGGTTTTTTGTTTGAAAAGAGAGAAAAGATGATGAATGCTGGTGAGGAAGAAGATGAATTAGAAATTTTTTAACAAAACATGAATTAAATGTGATTTTTTTGTTTTGTTTTTGGTGCTTAAAAAAACAATTTTTTTGGGTTTTTCATAATGTTTCTTTTAATGAAGATTGTGGTAAACTCATAAAAAAATGTTTCTTTTAATGATTTGGCTTTGCCATGTCATCGGTTAACAACCACATAAGTCTCATTTAACAGAGTTTGATGTAAAAGGGTAATGTTGGTAACATTATATGACTTAAATGACCAATTTAAAATTTAAAAAACTTAAAGAACTAACTCAGTACAAATGTGAAAATTTTAAATGACAAATAAATGTATTTGACCTATTTAATAAGCATTCAATCTCTCAAACTCAAAATCCTCAAAAAATTACAAAATTAATTCGACCAATACCTTTACATCATTAAATTTAAACAAAAATCATTTATTTTAATACAATTTTTCTAGAGGGACATCTCATAAATAAGTAAAAAGAGAGAGAGATAATGCTTCCATAACCACTCTTCACTGCACACATCAAATTTATTTTTCACACATTAGGAGTGCATATTTAATATGATGATGATAAATAAGTGAAGGACCCACTACTCTAGATGGTCTAAGAGATCTTTGGGTAAATTACATTTTTGGTCCTTTAAATATTTTTCAGGTTTCATATTGGTCCCCTAATTAATAAAAGTAACGTTTTGGTCCCTTAAATCTTTTATGTTAGTCACTTTGATCCCTTCCGTTAGTTTTTGTTAAAAAACGTTCACTTTTGGTCCCTTAAATATTTTTCAGGTTTCATATTGGTCCTCTATTAGGGGACCAATATGAAACCTGAAAAATATTAAAGGGACAAAAAGTGAACGTTTTTTAACACAAACTAACGGAAGGGACCAAAGTGACAACAAAGAAGGATTTAAGGGACCAAAACGTTACTTTTATTAATTAGGAGACCAATATGAAACCTAAAAAATATTTAAAGGACCAAAAGTGTAATTTACCCTAATTTTTATGTGTTGAAGTGCAATTCTTTTTAGTAACTAACTTAAATTAAACCTTTTTAATTGAAGTTACTTATTATGTGATCAAACTGCAGTATTATTTTTAGGAAAGACCAAACCGCAATATTACCGTATACTCCTTAATTCATTTTTAATCACAAACAGTAGAATCAAACTAAAACTAAAATCGCATTCTTAACTACTTATTCCATTTCTTGTCGTACGGAATTAAAATATTTGTGGTAAACTAGTTTAAGGAATAAGAAACATTCTTTACATACAAGTTCATAGGTTTTCAGTATCTGTAACAATTTGCTTTAATTAATGTCAACTAGGAAGGAAGTTTGACCTGAGACATAGCCAGATACAAGAACCATTTTGGTTCTGGAAACGACCTATACTGTTAAAGCCTTCTTAGTTCTGACTATTTGACATTAATTACTATTATTTTAGAAAACTTAGTTGAATATACGTGTAATTAGTCAAAGGGTCAACACGAAATAGCAAGGTCAACATAAAAAACACCAATAAGAGTAACTAGCAATAGCTAAAATACTATAGTAATTTAATCAATCAAGTAGGAGTATTATTTAACAATTCTGCGTACCAAGTATTCAGCTATACTCGCAGCCCTTCACTTTATCTTTTAGTTTTGACAAATTCTCAGTTTTAAAGTGCAATTCCTCCTAAATCCAACGTCAACGCTGAACTCTCTCTAATCTATATAATCACATACTCTTACATATCCATAACAAAATTATCTAAGAGTCTAAGATATATATTTTCAGAACCATTTCTTACTTCAAAGCCAAAACAAAATATAACTGAGTGTAACAGAACATGGATACCAATTACAAAACCAATATTCATGTAATGAGGAGTTTATCAGATTGTGGTTCATCAGTAACAGATGTAAGTCAAGAAGATACTATGGTAATAAAAAAAGGACCATGGACAGAAGAGGAGGATACTATTCTGATGAACTATGTGGCAGTCCACGGAGAAGGTCATTGGAACTCCGTCGCTCGCTGTTCAGGTCTAAAGAGAACCGGGAAAAGCTGCAGATTAAGATGGTTGAACTACTTGCGTCCAAATGTTCGACGTGGGAACATTACTCTCCAAGAACAGCTCTTGATCCTTGATCTTCATTCCCGTTGGGGCAATCGGTACGTATGCATATACATATACATGTAAACTATGTAACTGGGTTGATTTATATTAAAGTTGCATTATGATCGTGCATTACAAGAAATAAGACATTAAGCAACGACTTTCTTCGGTGACAATTAATTTGTTAGCAACATGCATATGGCTAATTTAACTCGTTGTAATAAATTGTTTAATTTCTTTCTGTTGTATTTGTAATATAAACATTTTTTTCCTCTTTCAAACTAACCTTGTTTAGTTTTAGAAGGAAATAGAGTTGGTCAAATTAACTAACATGATATTCTGTTATTTAATGAAGGTGGTCTAAAATAGCAGAACAATTACCCGGAAGAACCGACAATGAAATAAAGAACTATTGGAGAACAAGAGTGGTGAAGCAAGCTAGGCAACTAAAATGTGATGTAAACAGCAAACAGTTTAGGGACACATTGCGTTACGTATGGATTCCACGTCTCATCGAGAGAATCCAAACTTCTCGTGCAACTGTAGATACTAATTCCTATAACCACGGACAAATCACCACTTGCAATAATACTAAAGCTCATAGTGAAACTTGTGGGGCAAATGCAAATCCTCCCATGTTGCAGTCTGAGGTTTCATCGTACTCGTCAGGGGTTGATGTTCAAGTAGAATCAAACGTATCTTACAATTTAATGGATTGTGCGGAACTGGGATCCACGTGGCAGGAGTGGAACTGTTTAGATTCAAACATCCAAGAATTTGAACAGGGCAATGGGTTTGGTGATTCAGAATTGTGGACAGATGAAAACATATGGTTCTTGCAGCAGCAACTTGGTGATGATTTATGATCCAGTTTTTTACACTAGGCATTGACAAGTTATATTTAAATATATCTATCTAATTAGTGACATTGTTAAATTTAATTTAATGGCATTGTTGAGTAACTGATTGTTTGTAATTGTCCTACTCTTACATGAGAGTTGTAATTGTGTAATTGTAGTTCATATCTTTTATTACAAAATTAATAAAGAAAGAACTTGTGTGTGTATGTGTTTGAGTTGACTTGTGCTCTGTTTGTGTTATGGATGAACTGTTCAGCGTTGGTCGTGTGTTTTACGTTATGATCAATCCTCTAGAAGCGTAGATTTTTAAAAAAACGTGATTGGAAGTTTGACATTAATATCTTTAATTCAATGGGTTTCTCATTAGTAGAGCACTAAGTGCCGCTACTTTTGAAACCAGCACGTTTCATTGATCTTCTTCGTAGGTTATTTTAGTCTTGACTCGTTCACACATGATTGGTCAGTCAACATGTTTATTTGGTTTCTTTCCTATGCATTTTGTATGTCGCATGTATGGTCACAGCTGACCTCATATCCCAGCTCAAAGTTCAAACACAACATTCTACTCCATTTCTTAATTTTTCTATTTTTATTGGTTTCATTTCACCTTTGTGGGGACCTAAAGGTGTCACACCAAGGTCGGGTGACAGAGGAAATGGAAGGTGTTCACACAGTAAAAATGTTTAGCACCAATTGCTATATATATTATTTCAATATATTCAAAAATCAACAACTTATTTCATAAGAGTAAACCATTTCTAATTAATGATTGTTGAGAATTAATCAATAACTGCTCCTTACCAAATTAGTTAGTGACACCAGAGTCTGAGGTTTCAGAGTCTGAAGTTTCAGAGTCTGAGGTTGTTAGAGTTTGTTACTTAGCTTGTGCTACAAGCAAGTGACATATGTGTATATAAAAGGCTTTGTAATGTGTACATTCAACAATAATTTTTAATGAGATTCACATTACAATCACAAACTCTCTCCATTCTCACTACAAGAAAACTGCAATTTAGCGTCGGCCAAAAACCCACTCTAACAGGGCTAAAACCGACGCTAACACAGATTTAGCGTCGGATTAGCGTCGGGGTCGGGGCAGGCTAAAAAATTCGAAGTTACTGGGTAGAGTCGGCTATCTGCCCTCCGAGGCTAACATAGCATCGGTTAATCCGACTCTAAAACCGACTCTTCGCAAAGCCGACGCTATTAAATTCAAAATAAAAACTCAACAAATTAATTTAGAGTATGTCAGGCCGACGCTAACTTTAAAATGTAGAGTCGGCTGCACTAACGCTAAAGTCAACTTCAAACCAGTCAACTAAATCTTTTAGAGTCGGCCAGCCCACTCTACAGTCAAACAAGTCAACTAAATATTAGAGTCAGTTTGGCCGACGCTAGATTTTTTTGTTTTTTTTTTTGCTAATTTTTACTATATACCCTGTTCTACAAATCACAACAATAATTCTTATTAGTTAAAAAACAACTGCAATCACCAACTGGTCTACCTTAAAGCCTATTAAACTGTCCATTGATTCCACATAAAAAATTTGGGGCAGACGTTAACATTAAGAGAAATTTCCAGATTCAAACAAATAACCCAAAAGCAGGAAATGAAATTAGCAAGGCAGAGGTTAACATCAAGAGAAATTTTCAGAATATATATAACAGACATAGTTTTATATACTTCAAACTTTGAAGTTGAGGCACAGGCAACCAACATTTGCATAAAGCGGGAGGTGAAGGCATAAAGCGGGAGGTGGTTGTACGAAAAAATCTCTCCAGTGGGTCAAGTTCAGTTCCATCTGCTACACCACCAACACTCTTTGACACATTGAGCCTTTGCATAAAAGATACAAGAGAGTCCACAATTTCAGACATTGGAGGTCTGAATTCCTTTACAGGCTGTGTCAAAGGTACAATTCATTGCAAACCAAAGAAAAGGGGTGAGTAGATTCATTTTGAAAGTACCAGAATAGAAAGCAAAAGATAATCATTATTAGATTCACTTTTCAGTCAGTATTTAAGAGCTAATATGATAATACCTGAGTGCATAGAGAAATGATATCAGCATAACGAGAAAGCGCTTTAGATGAGAATGTTCTTTTAATTGCCGGATCCACCATCTGGTCCAAACTCTCGTTATCATGAAGCTTTGATGAAGCCCATTTTGCTAAATACTGGTCTTCCTTTCTCATAAAACTGTGTTGCAAGAGGAACATAGTCCATAATTCGAAAATCCTGGTAGAGGAAACATATGAAATTGCAGCATGATGGATTAAAGTCATATCTTTCGAAAGGTTTTCTTCCTGATAACAGCTCCAAAAGCAACACCCCAAAGGCAAAGACGTCGCTCTTTGTGCTGCTAGCTCCTGGTTGGCCATGCTCAGGTGAATCGTACCCAGAATCTCTAATAGCAATCTCAGAAGCCTATTTTTAACAGACCATAAGTCAATGAACCTATCTCCATTGTATAGCCAGATTATCATTATAACTGTTATGATTCATTTTGCAACTGTTAATATATAATTAGTCATTAGTCTGGGAACTTATATTCTTTTCACTGATGATATCTCAGAAGCAGTCTTAAATAAAGGTCCGCAAATGTGATCTGGGCCTCAACATAACAGTTTTTGATTTTTCAGAAACCGCAATGTGACTGCGATTGAAGTTGCACGGATCACATTTGACCACGATGTCTAAGACCACAAAGTAACCGTTACCACAACCGCTATTTAAAATCATGCTCAGAAGCATATTTCAGCTAGACTTGGTGCAATTTAAGTAACAAGAGCAATCAATCAATGTTAGGTATAATTGAAGCTTATTCTTGCAAACTTACCCGAATCTTGGCTGTAGTGTTGGTCAGTGGTTTTAAAATAGTCAAGCCACAGTCAGAAACACGAGGCATCAGATTTTCATCCAGTAGAATATTGGCAGCTTTCAAGTTGCCATGAGTGACAGGAGGGGAGAACGTGGAGTGCAGATAGCTGTAAATATTTGAGTATGTCACGTTTAAGAGTTGAGACAGGATACAAATTTAAGTAACAAAGTGGAACTTACTCTATAGCTTGTGCAACACCTAGAGCAATTCGTAGACGAAGGCCCCAAGATAAAGGTTTGAATGCTGAACTGTGTAAAGCATCATCTAGAGTTAAATTTCTGACATAGTCATAGACAAGAAGATGTTGCCCATGCTCCAAACAGTAACCTTTAAGTGCAACAATGTTGGGATGCTTCAGACGGGAAGTGGTACAGACCACATCTAAGAACTTTTCCTCTTCACTGAAAGACAAGCATGCCATTTGGATGGTCTTCACAGCCAAAACCTTTAAAAAAAAAAAAGAAGAAATAAGTTGTAAACTGAAAGCATTATTTTGAAATCTGAATTTGCTTTACTGTTTATAAAGTACTACCTTGTTATCTGGTAACTCAGCTCTGTAAACAGGGCCAAGAGAGCCTACTCCTAGAAGGTTGTCTTCACTGAAGTTGTTAGTAACCAATTGAACCTCAGCTACTGTGTAAACCTTTGTCCTTCCGGTGTATTTGTCTCTTTCATAAAAACTTCTTGTTGTTTCCCCCATTCTTTTATGGTTCTGGGAAGGCAATCGCCTTGGATCTAAAAGGGATGCAGCATTGAAAGGTGGGATTTGCAGGCTATCATCTTGTGCCGTAGAAAAACTTCTTCTTGTTGTTTCTATCACCATGAAAAATGAAGAGGGGAAGAAAGCATGAATGACTAAATGGAAATGAATTAACAGAACAAGTAAATGTAATGGTCTACCGACATATGTAACATGAAGAAATCGGTTGAAATTGACATGTATATGAAACTCTTGTTCTACCGACATTTGGTAATTTTAATGTTAATCGAGAAGTGATATCCTGTACCAAAGACCACTTAATGCCACATTCATCTGAAATAAAAAATTTATAATGTAACTTTTTAACTCACCTTGCAACGTAAGGTGAGTTCCTAATCCATGTCAGTCTCAAAACTACACAAGTACACTTCAAAACCTGCAGAATAACAGTACATCAAAGTTAAACAGAAATTATTTTTGGCATAAAAAAATTAAAAGAACACAATTGAATACATATTCATCAATGTCAAAGCCATATAACGAGAAATGAAAGCCAATGCTAAAACCTCTAGAAGTTAAATTAATGGCAAATATTTTGAATATAGATCTAATTCAACATTGCAAGTTCAGCCAATGATTTTGGTTCAGTACTTAAGAAAATAAAGTTTGATCAAAATCATAAGCCTGACTTTAAAAAGTGCTCTACAAACTTCAGACTTGTAATCCAGTGAAGCTTTAAAGCTTTCCCATATGTAAAGATACTCACCAAAATAATAGTATCATCATCATCTGCATGCATCCACTGAAAAAATAATGGAAAAATGCGCCTGAAGTGCGCCAAAAGCATTATACCAACTCCATTAAATAGTGAATCAATAGATTTAAGCCATGCAATGCGGCGCTCTTTGTTTCTTGGCTGACGCTCCAAGTGACTTAACATCTCAGTCAGCATCCTTTCAAACCTACTCAAGACATTTAAAAAATAAAATTCCAGACATAAGATAGGCCAAAGCTAGTAACATTGAAGGCTCATCCTTGACCAATTGCATAGTTTGTATGCAACATAAATGATAAGGTTATAAATCAGTAAGTAAAGTTGGTTATTAGTTAGTTTTGTTAGTTAGCACATGGAGGATAGTAGTTATTTTGTGTTTATCAACTCTGTTTGTATTCTTGCCCTATCTGCTATAAATAGGACTAAACCCTTCAAATGAAAGGAGGTAATCATTTTATGAAATTGTAAACTAGAGAATGCTTATTTGGGGTAACCGTGTATGCAAGGTTATCATCTTTTTCATTCCTATCATTTCCATTCAATTGATAATACCAGAAAGAAAGCTTTATTCTATTTCGAATTATTACTCTGCTTATTCAATTCTGCCCAGTTTTGGGAATTATTTCTTATACGAAAAGAAAGGATCCTAACACAATATGCTTACAGCTAAAAAGTTAAAACCCAAATGTAGCCCATTGTTAATAAACCAGAGATACTAATGAACACTTTCTGACATCCACCATGGGCATGGTTTTGTTATGCCAAAGTGTTTTATCACAACAAGGAAAAGGGGAAGTTCTATTTGATTAATAACTCTGCAGAACTTTGAGGATCTGCAATCTCTCTAACCTAAGGACTCATTTATCTCAAATGACAAGATATCTATCCATCTCAACCCTCTTCTTATGTACAAGGACATGCCTTTTTATCTCTTGAAAATAATTAACCATAATAAAAGTTGGTAAAAAATAACATAATTTGTGCTATTTGGCTTATTGATGCGAAGTTGTTACTCTCTCTTTATTAGCTTAGTGAAAAGCAAAACATTGTGCTCCTTGGCTTATTGATGCGAAGTTGTTACTCTCTCTTTATTAGCTTAGTGAAAAGCAAAACAGAAAAGCAAATCTATGTAATTTGTTACTCTTTAATAAGTAATAATCAAGTCAACGAAATCAGGACCAATCAATTATACTTACTGGTTCCTACAAAGTACCACATTTCTGAAGACAGTGTTTCAAATTTCAGTCTAGATGACAGTCAAGAACCAAATTCATTTTCTTTCTAACACACATACATAGGAATTCATAGTTAAATGATAATCATTTTCCTGCATATTCAGTTTGTTTAGCTAATCATTCCAGTTCTAAAATTTCACATGGTATTTAACATGTGAAGATATTTAAATTCCTACGTAGCTAAACCATTTAAAATAAAGAGGGATGGAAAAAGATCAATATACCACGGACTGCGCGGATTACTTTTCTGAGTAAGAGACATGAGAGTTGTTGATGCCTTAACTACATAGTCCCATATTTCATCATCAGCAGCTATATTCTACCGACATTTGGTAATTTTAATGCAGGTGATCAAGACTACTAACCATAGGTTTGGAATGGACTGAAAATGTTGTGGGAGAATGCCACTAAACAAATTTTCTCGAATGTTCCTGGCAACAAAAAAAAACAAATTAGCAAATAATGGTAGTGTAAACGTGAGAAATGTGTAGAGATAACCTACAAATCAATGAGTGGAAGCTCAGCCAGGTATGTGACTGATCCAGTAAATCTGTTATGCTGCAGGAACCTGCAAATAAGTACCACATTACAAATAAAATCAACATGACCCTTAATGTAGTATAGTCCTTTCTCAGTATAAGACGAAATGAAAATCAAGTAAAGGAAACTGGATGAGGGGCGTATGAAAGAAGAAACTTACAGTCTATCAAGGTTTATCAAGGAACCAAATGAACTTGGCAAATCCCCAGTGAAATTATTATAAGAAAGGTCCCTGATGAAAAGAATAAATTATCCTATGTGAGTTGAAAGACTAAGATCTGTAAACAACAATAATTGAACATCTAAACTTTGATGCTTCACTTTTCATGACTCCATCTAATTTCATTATGTACTCTAATCAGAGTGCTTCTCACAAGCTGACAGAACATTTCTTATCCAAAACAGCATCCTTTTTTGGCTTCTCAATTATAAACTATCCCATGCATTTCCGTCAAAAAGTGACGATTATGTGGGCTATTCTATCTTGCTTTTGGTATGTTTTATTTATATCTAGCATAATATGTTAAGGTACTACTTTTTCCAATGTGACTTATTAAAAAGGTTTAGACTGGCTTCATCCTTTGCACAGAAAAACACTTCTATGGAAATGGTTTGGGTTAAATACCTAAAATTTCTTACTCAGTGAAATTCAAAAGTAAAAGACTCGAGTGAAGAATACATACATTTCTTTGAGATTATCTAAGCCTGTGAACACATTGCCAATTGGTCCATATAAGAAATTGTGGCTTAAATTCCTGCAAGACAAAAGTGTTGATTTCAGAGCCATTTTTAAATCTCAAATATATCAAACTCAAAAGAGTCCAGAAAATGTGAAGCAACATGTCATCAATGATTGGTAAAAGGTATCCCCATCAGAAGTGTAACTCCTCTATCAAGCCTAAGCTAAAAGCAATATATGAAGGTAACTCACAGATGCCTTAATTTTTTCATGTTTTATAATGAATGTGGGATATTTTCGCTGAAATAGTTGCAAGCCATGTTTCTGCCATAAAGAAGGAGCATCAGAAAAATTCATAGATATAGATACAGGTATAAATCACACCAAGTTAGAGGGAAAAGACAAACCTGCAAAACCTACAAAGAAAATCACACCAAGTTCAAAATCCTAAATGCTCCTATTCAAAATCTTCTTCATCACTGTTGAATACAGTTTTTCACAATACAAACAAACATCATAAAATAATAAAATAAATAAACAAAATAATAATTACCCAAAATAACGTTAAGAAATGGATCTCATGAAAAGAAAAAGGGTAAAGGAAGTGATAAGTACCAATTCACTGTACATATTGAAGTAGATTTTGAAGAGGTACCATAACCCGAATTCGCCGCCCTCGAACCAACACTACTGGCAGATCAGAAAACCGACTCAAGTGAACCCTCAATTGACTCCAAATGCTGAAACAACACAGCAATGCTAGATCACTCCCACCCCAAAACAGAATCGAGACCCAAAACAACACAAATCTGATCCACTACTGCAGAATTCTGCAAGTTATTTCACACCAAACATCCCTAACCAAAACATCCTTGCAATGTTAACATAACACACCAGAAGCACAAACTGAAGACCAATTTCAAGCAGCCGCAACTACAATACCAAAACGCGAAAGGAAAGGAAAAATTGTGTTCACCACTTGCCTCACATAGAATTCGATTAATCTGTATCAAAAACCCCAAATTAATACATTAAATCAAATCATTTTAAATGACCTATACACACAATTATCAATTCATATATACATTAGAGTTTTAAGGGATCCCAATAACCGTTTGGTACAATGTTAAAACACTCCAACCTTCACAATTTTATTGATAAGATAATGAGACAACACGAAATTGGGAGCAAAGGGTTTTTCAGATTGTCTTTCCATTTCAATTTACAAATCCACTTCCTAGTTTTCATGTTTTTTCTCCAAATTAGGTATTATAATAAGAGGATTAGATAATAATGATTAAGCCAACGACAAAGGAAGTAAAGTTCGGAGACTTACCCAAAAATTTCCAGAGAGTAAAGCTTGAAGATGAACGCACACAAAGGAGCCCTTTTGTTTCGGAAACCCTTTCTTCTGTTTCTAGGGTTCAATCGATTTAGATTTTAGGTTTTCTGTGAACGATGGTGAGTTTGCGAGTGAACGATGGAAGAAGGCTGCAGTTGAGTGAGTTCGTGGGATGGAAGAAGATCTTTGGGTGCGAAGTGAGTTTAGGTGACGAAGTGAGTTCAGTGGAAGATCTCTGGGGGAGTGGGATTGAGGGCAAAATAAAAATTATATTAATGTTAAGGATGGATGTGGTTTAGGGTTTAGAGTTGTGGGAGGGAGAATGAAAATGAATTAGTGAGAGTGATGAATATTTGGGGTTTTTTTTATTGAGTAAAGAGAGGGAAAAAAGTGTGGGAAAAATTTATGATAGTATTTTTGTTGATTGAATAAAAAACTTTTTATAATAATTTATATAGAAATTAAATTTTTATTGGCAAAAAATTTTAGCGTCGGCTAAGCCGACTCTATATCTAATATAAATATTATGTGGGTCCCATTTGAGTAAAAAAAGAGGAATAATAATTTTATTATATTAAATTTTTATCAATTAAAATAATAGAGTCGGACAGACCGACTCTAAATATAGTCTAAAATGTCATACGTGGGTCCCCTAACTTTTAGCCTCGGCTAGGCCGACTCTAAATCTTTTTAAAAATAAAGGAAAACTAGAAATTGAAGTAGAGTGGGTTAGGCCGACTCTAGTCAGACGTTAGTAGCGTCGGTGTCGGTGGCCGACGCTAAAATTCGACGCTAAAATGTTGTTTTCTTGTAATGTCTTCTCTCTTTTAGTTTTCTGTTTTGTTCATTACTTTTCATCTAGCTTAAAACAACTTATTTCAATAAGCACTTATGCTGCGCAAATTGATCCAACAATTGGTATAGAGAGCTTGGGTTAAATCTTAGGAAAACACGAGTGAAGTGTGAGGGGAATCACTATAGGGAAACACTGAGTGAGGTGTGAGTATTGATTTCTTGATCAAAGCAAGATGAATAACAATGGTTTTGGATCAAACATTCTAGTTCTTGATGGCAAGAACTGGGAACGATGGAGTGCATTGATGAAATCACTTTTTGGAGCACAAGATGTAAGTGATCTGGTGCATAATGGCTATGAGGATTTGGGGGCAAATCCAACTGAAGCACAGAGGTTGGCATTCAAAGAAGCGAAGAAGAAAGATTGTTGTCGCGGTGATTTTCGGAGATCAAGCTATTGATTAGCGTTGACTCACTAATTTTAATTCACGACTGAACTTTTAATTTTTTAAAAGAAAGGTGGAAAAAAGTTCTAAATTACCACATTTTAAAAGATTAGGGTTCGGGGGTTAGTTACGTTTAGGGAAGGTGTTAGCACCCTAAACGTTCGTAGTACTCTACGAGAACCTCTTGATTTTATTTATTTATTTTGGCTATAACTTGCTTATTTTTTTTTTTAAAAGAAAGAAAAGAATGAATTAGAATAGTGAGACAAAAATAAAAAGGTTTTTTTTTGTATTTTTTATGATTTGGAAGGACAAGGTCCTTTGCCTACGTACCCGTGAGGGATCAAAACCTCGTAGTTCGGGGTAAAAATGACGGTTGATTTGTTTTGTGTTTTTTATTGGTTTTAAAAAAAGTTTTAAAGATACAATAAAAGGCCAAGTGGCAAAATGAGATTGGTTGGTGTTTTTTAATTTTGAAAATGATTCAAGTGTTATTAAAATGGATTAATGGTTATTTAAAGAAAATAAAAGAGAAAAATGGGCACTTGATTGAAAATCAAGGTTTGTTTATGAAAAGATTTTTTGTGATTTTTGTTATTTGCATGTTTTTTTGTTTTTTTGCTTTTAATGAACTAAGACTAAAAAACAAAACTAAAAGCTAAACGCGAGGAATTTCCGTGGTGACGTTGGATCACCACGAAACCCTTTTGAAATTAAACTAACCTAATGTTTTTGTATTTTTTTTATAAAGCGAAATAAATAAAAAAAAGACGTAAAGCAAAATAAATAAAGTGCGAGTGTCGGTGCATATTCTCATTTATATTTACATGGGTCCTAAGTACATTCTAATAAAATAAAAATAAAAATGACAAAATGATAAACTAGAAAAAAAAAATTGCAAATGCATTAAAATAAATATGCTAATAATAAAACTAAAATGAAAATGCATGAAATAAAAAGGAAAATAAAAAAATAAAAAATAAAAATGCATGATGTGTTAAAGAATAAAAACAATAAAATGCATGATAATAAATAAAGACTAAAAACTAAATGCAAGGAATGGTAAAAAAGAAATAAAAAAAAAAAGGAAAAGGGGTGCAGTAGTAAAAAAGGGAGGGTTGTGCTACTGGAATTGACTGAGATTGAGATAATGTGCACAATGTTGGAGAGTTGTGGGAGGTTTCATTGGATGAGGAGGGCGTGTGATTTGGAGTAGGTGTAGAGTGTAGGTTCGTGTTTGGATTTGGAGAGATATTAATGGTTGGAGGAGGCGTTTGTGTGTAGGGGAGTGGAGAGTGTTGTGGTGTGGTGAGGGAAGTGTAGTGGTAAGGGTTTGTGGTGGTGGAGGCGTGGGATGATGTTGGGAGATGGATGAATGGCTGAGTGTTAGTGGAGGAGTGTGTTGTGTTTATGAGTGTAGAGAGCGCGGCCGTACAGTTGTGGTGGAGGAGGAGTGGAGAATGGTTCAAAGTTTTGTGTTGTGTTTTTTTTTTGGAGTTAACTTTGATTGAACTTTTTTTGTTTCTGATGCAAATTCCCCCCTTTCTTTCTGACTAAAAATTCCCCCTTTTAATCCTAATTGCTACCACTAATGCTCAATAAGACACAAGTTGACAAAATAAGTGGCCATAATAATCAATAAATAACAACTTAAATGTCAAATTAAAAAGCAAATTAAGTCTGCATCAAAAAGTCTCCTCCACCAATTTAAATGTCAAATTAAAAACAAATTAAGTCTGAGCAAAAAGTCTCCTTCATCAATTTAGAGACAAAAATTAAAAAGGAAACTAATAAAATAAATAAAAAAAAGATAATAATAAAGATGTTAAATGAAATAAAAAAAACATTTAAAAGAATAAAGATAAAAGTGAAAAAAAAAATAATAAAAACAAAAAGACGGACCCGAACGAAACAAAAAATGAGGTATTTTAAAATACCTCCCTGCCGAAATTTCGTCTGAGACGACGAAAAATTCCGCACTAAAAAGATGAGTAAGAAATAAATTCTAGGTCAAAAATTGGGGTATGACAGATGCCCCTATTTAAGTCTCTTCGTCCGGAGATTTGAAGGTAACATCTTCAATTTGGCAGGTCGAAGGGACTTTAATACAGAGTACGCCAATTTTGGACCTAAAAGAAAAAAAGTGGGATGCTCATGATGCAAATGCAAATGCAAGACGGCGAAGCTGACCCGACTGGGGGGTAAAACAAGACAAAAGGATACCCGAGTTTGTTAAAGCAAGGGATCCGACTCCACTGGGGGATAACATAGTTTCACTGGGGAAGGAGTTGTCTACTACCGCACTAATTCAGAACGATAGCCTAACAAAGACAAAGACCGATGTTACCTACTATCGTGTAAATGATAGCTTAAAAAAAAGGGTAAAAGAAGGAGACATTGTCTACTATCAGCAAAGATGATGTCTTAAAGAAGACAAGTATTACCTACTATCGTGTATTGATAGCTTAAAAGAGGTAATATAAGAGGAGACACCGTCTACTATCGTTGTATGGATAGCTTAAAGGAGGTGACATGTATTACCTACTATCGTGTATTGATAGCTTAAAAGAGGTAATATAAAAGGAGACACCGTCTACTATCGTTGTATGGATAGCTTAAAGGAGGTGACATGTATTACCTACTATCGTGTATTGATAGCTTAAAAGAGGTAATATAAAAGGAGACACCGTCTACTATCGTTGTATGGATAGCTTAAAGGAGGTGACATGTATTACCTACTATCGTGTATTGATAGCTTAAAAGAGGTAATATAAAAGGAGACACCGTCTACTATCGTTGTATGGATAGCTTAAAGGAGGTGACATGTATTACCTACTATCGTGTATTGATAGCTTAAAAGAGGTAATATAAAAGGAGACACCGTCTACTATCGTTGTATGGATAGCTTAAAGGAGGTGACATGTATTACCTACTATCGTGTATTGATAGCTTAAAAGAGGTAATATAAAAGGAGACACCGTCTACTATCGTTGTATGGATAGCTTAATACAGACAGATGACATATTTTACCTACTACCATTGTGAGGGTAGCTTAAGGAAGGTAAGAGATAAATGTCAGTTGCTCGGGACGTAGCCGAACTGGCCAACTGACGACAAAAGACTGGATAGGAAAATGCACAAGCTACTCGTTAAAGAACTGCCACTGACGACAAGGAATAAAGGATAAATGCCAACTGTTCGGGTTGTTGCCGAACTGGCATTGACGACAAGGAATAAAAGATAGATGCCAACTGTTCGGGTTGTTGCCGAACTGCCATTGACGACAAGGAATAAAGGATAAATGCCAACTGTTCGGGTTGTTGCCGAACTGCCATTGACGACAAGGAATAAAAGATAGATGCCAACTGTTCGGGTTGTTGCCGAACTGCCATTGACGACAAGGAATAAAGGATAAATGCCAACTGTTCGGGTTGTTGCCGAACTGCCATTGACGACAAGGAATAAAAGATAGATGCCAACTGTTCGGGTTGTTGCCGAACTGCCATTGACGACAAGGAATAAAGGATAAATGCCAACTGTTCGGGTTGTTGCCGAACTGCCATTGACGACAAGGAATAAAAGATAGATGCCAACTGTTCGGGTTGTTGCCGAACTGCCATTGACGACAAGGAATAAAGGATAAATGCCAACTGTTCGGGTTGTTGCCGAACTGCCATTGACGACAAGGAATAAAAGATAGATGCCAACTGTTCGGGTTGTTGCCGAACTGCCATTGACGACAAGGAATAAAGGTACGCACAAGCTGTTCGTTAAAGAACTGCCGCTTGGCATAAAGAGGGTGACATCTCTGGACCAGACATACTGGGGATGACACTTGGGGGGAAAGAGTCACCAATTGTTCATGATTGATTGACATGAAAAGCAAGACTCAGGGTGGTTAATGCAACCATGTATTAAATGATGTTATGTGCATGTTGTGTATGCATGAATGTGTATATGCATGAATGTATGAATGTATGTAAGACAATACGACTTGTATGACTGTATGGAGGATTGACTTGTGGGATAGTATAACTGATGGACTTGATGAGACAAGACTGGACAGGTAAGATGGAAAGTGGACCGACGACGCAGTACAAACACTCAGCAATCTTTATTGGGGGATGATGCCATTGGGGACATATCAAAACATTGACGGGGTAAAGCCCGATGTATGCAACAACTGGTGGGGAGTAAACCCTTCCTGGGGGAGACGTGTTAATCCATAGACCTGGCAGAAGAACTGGCGTTTCTGTGGACATGCTTTTTGTTTCTTTCTTTTTTGAGTCCCTAACTTTTGCGTGGACCGCCCTTTCGGGTTTTCAGTCCACCGGGAATATATTCTTTTTGTATGCCCCTAATTTTTGCCTGGACCGCCTTTTCAGGTTTTCGATCCACCGGGACGCTCATTTTTGCCTAAGCCGCCCTTTCGGGTTTTCGACTTACCGAGCTCTTTTCTTTTTCTTTTTCTTTCTCTTTTTTTTTTAGCAATGACCATGTTCAAACTGCAGAGTTTGTCCGTTCTCAGGATAACTGTTGACGTACACTTCACTTATTCATGAATTCAGAGAGAATGTGTTTGTTGTTTATGCTTTCCAAAAATAAAAAGATTTATGATTTTGAAAAAAGTTTTGCTTCAAGTACTACCATCAAAAATAGAAGGAGTTTTATAAACAGAATAAATGGGAGTTCCAAATAAAAGGCACAGGCTCAAATTCATTTTAACAGAGTGGTGGCCCGCCAATGGCGTTGCCCCACGGATCTCTCAAAAGTTTGGAAAATGGTAAATATAAGGGGAAGGTACATTGAACACAATAACCGTTATTCTCCCTAAAAACTTTGAATTCCACTGTTTGGATGTTTCAGATTCAGAGTCTCTTTGAATGCTAATGTGCCCCAAGTGAGTAGAGATCAGACCAATGCAGTTACTTTGTCTTTTGATCCTTAACTTTTGCATAGATCGCCCTTTCGGGTTTTCGACCTATCAGGATAATTATTTTCTGTTTTATGTCTCTAATTTTTGCCTGGACCGCCCTTTTGGGTTTTCGATCCACCGAGACGCTCATTTTTGCCTAAGCCGCTCTTTCGGGTTTTCGACTTACCGAGCTGTTCTTTTATTTTTTAGACAAAGTATTTCTTGGCTGCATCGGTGTTCACAGGACGGGGAAGCTCATCACCATCCATAGTCGTAAGAGTCATTGCACCACCGGAGAACGCTCTCTTGACGACATATGGGCCTTCATAATTAGGCGTCCATTTGCCCCTGGAGTCCGGTTGAAATGATAAAATCTTTTCTTGGAACACACGGGAACTGCCCGTGACACAAAGCATTCATGCGTTTCTCTTCAATCAAGTTTGAACTGATCATATTTGTTTTGACATCATTCACCCTCTGATAACTTGGGTTCCATTAAAACTCTCATTGATGGAATCTCAATCTCCACAGGGAGTACTACTTCTATGCCATACACTAAAGAAGAGAGGGTTGCCCCTGTTGAGGTACACACTGAAGTACGATATCCATGTAAAGCATACGATGACATCCCATGCAGGTCCTTGTAAGTGGTTACCATCTTCTGCACCATCTTTTTGATGTATTTTCTTTCTTTGTTTTTTTTTTGCTTTTGTTTGTTGTGTTTTTTTTGCAGCCTCGATGACACCATTCATCTGGGATTTGACCAGGAATACTGTAATGGCAGTTCTTCGGAACCCAAGTTAATCATTTCGAGTGCTTCTTCATGAGGCTGAATGATGTTCTTTTATATTCTAGTAACAGAGAGATCTTTTCGGGAATCTGTTCATCCTCCTCCTCTTCAGCTTCGTGAACAGGGAACTCAGAGTCGGGAGAGAGCATAGGGTTACAGTGTTCAACGGGCTTATTGATGTTCGGTCTACATATGATTGATGATTGATTTTAAAAAATGAGTGAAAAATGCAGACCTTTTGAAATTGATTTAAAATAAAATAAAATAAAATATTTTTTGGGTTTTTTGTGTTACCATTTTCCAAGAAAAAGCAGTAAAATAAAAATAAAAAGTCGCGAAAGAAACGACAATTTTTCATTGATAGTGGTAACTTGAAGACAAAAGTAGAGCCCTACATGATTTCACTTTCGTATCGGGCGAAACGAAAGGATTTTTGAAAAGATAAGACAACTAAAACACATTACTTGGACCCATGAGTAACTGAGGGAATGTCAACAGTGACCCAATTGCGGCAAATCCTTCCTTGTGTTTGCGCGACCACATCCATTTTCTCTTTTATATTTGCACGAGTGTTGTAGGTGCGAGTCGGTTTGTAATGAAGGCGCCGGGCCACTTTCTTTGACTGCGGCAGATTGACCCTTTTGTGATGAAACAAAGGATGGGACTCGACTTGGAAACTATGAATGCAGTATGATGCATGATTATGCTTATGCAAAAAGAAGAAAGATTTGTTATCGAAGGACTTTGTTGAAGTAATTGTAAACATCATGGTTTGAACATTTCATTTGAGCATCAAGGCATTATAAAATAGTTCTTTTTTAGAAACCAAGCCAAGGGACCAATTCAAAAGTCTTTTAGTGGAAGCTAGATTTTTAAAAGAAATCTAAAGACTCCTAGCTTCCCTAAATTCAACAAATCAGGGCTCTTGAAGGTGTACTTCCTAGTGCTCCTCTATGATGTTTAAAAAAACTTGTTTAGGTCCTTCGGTAATTGGATGAAAAAATGAGTTTATGCATGAGTGCATGCATGCATGGTTATGCTAAAGAAGCGGAGAAAACATGGTGAGGTTAAGTCCAATAATGTTGGAGTCAAGGGTAAACACGCCATTTGGTAAAGACTATGGTTTCAAATGTACCTGTATCACGGGTTCTACCAAGTTCCCAAAGTCATCGACCACTTCTGAATATTGTCGAATTACGGGACTGACTCCCGGTCCAACGACATTTGTAAGAAAGTCTCGTTTGAGTGTAGTATCGCGTATCAACCAATTCAAGACTACTCTTGATTAGCCACCGCACTACGTCCTAAAAGGCCAAGATGGGTTAAAGGTAACTAAAGGTCCTCAACTTCATAGGTCACTTGAAAATAACAATGCCGAACATGACTACTCATGTCAACATAGTGATACTTCCAAGATTCCTCCATTGAGTGGGGTTATCACATGTGCCACATCCGAAACTCACTCTCGGAAAGACACTTTGATTATACCACCATCCTATCTTATTTTTCCCTCAAGTCCGGGTGTAGGACTTATCTCACCACTCACGTAAAAGGAAAAAAAAAAACACATAGACACGTATTTACACTTTATTTTTATTTTAAGCAAGTTATAGCACAAAATAATTAAATAAATTCAAGTTAGGCTCAACCCTCTTAGGGAATCCCCAGTGAAGTCGCCATTTCTGTCGCGGTGATTTTCGGAGATCAAGCTATTGATTAGCGTTGACTCACTAATTTTAATTCACGACTGAACTTTTAATTTTTTAAAAGAAAGGTGGAAAAAAGTTCTAAATTACCACATTTTAAAAGATTAGGGTTCGGGGGTTAGTTACGTTTAGGGAAGGTGTTAGCACCCTAAACGTTCGTAGTACTCTACGAGAACCTCTTGATTTTATTTATTTATTTTGGCTATAACTTGCTTATTTTTTTTTTTAAAAGAAAGAAAAGAATGAATTAGAATAGTGAGACAAAAATAAAAAGGTTTTTTTTTTGTATTTTTTATGATTTGGAAGGACAAGGTCCTTTGCCTACGTACCCGTGAGGGATCAAAACCTCGTAGTTCGGGGTAAAAATGACGGTTGATTTGTTTTGTGTTTTTTATTGGTTTTAAAAAAAGTTTTAAAGATACAATAAAAGGCCAAGTGGCAAAATGAGATTGGTTGGTGTTTTTTAATTTTGAAAATGATTCAAGTGTTATTAAAATGGATTAATGGTTATTTAAAGAAAATAAAAGAGAAAAATGGGCACTTGATTGAAAATCAAGGTTTGTTTATGAAAAGATTTTTTGTGATTTTTGTTATTTGCATGTTTTTTTGTTTTTTTGCTTTTAATGAACTAAGACTAAAAAACAAAACTAAAAGCTAAACGCGAGGAATTTCCGTGGTGACGTTGGATCACCACGAAACCCTTTTGAAATTAAACTAACCTAAAGTTTTTGTATTTTTTTTTATAAAGCGAAATAAATAAAAAAAAGACGTAAAGCAAAATAAATAAAGTGCGAGTGTCGGTGCATATTCTCATTTATATTTACATGGGTCCTAAGTACATTCTAATAAAATAAAAATAAAAATGACAAAATGATAAACTAGAAAAAAAAAATTGCAAATGCATTAAAATAAATATGCTAATAATAAAACTAAAATGAAAATGCATGAAATAAAAAGGAAAATAAAAAAATAAAAAATAAAAATGCATGATGTGTTAAAGAATAAAAACAATAAAATGCATGATAATAAATAAAGACTAAAAACTAAATGCAAGGAATGGTAAAAAAGAAATAAAAAAAAAAAGGAAAAGGGGTGCAGTAGTAAAAAAGGGAGGGTTGTGCTGCTGGAATTGACTGAGATTGAGATAATGTGCACAATGTTGGAGAGTTGTGGGAGGTTTCATTGGATGAGGAGGGCGTGTGATTTGGAGTAGGTGTAGAGTGTAGGTTCGTGTTTGGATTTGGAGAGATATTAATGGTTGGAGGAGGCGTTGGTGTGTAGGGGAGTGGAGAGTGTTGTGGTGTGGTGAGGGAAGTGTAGTGGTAAGGGTTTGTGGTGGTGGAGGCGTGGGATGATGTTGGGAGATGGATGAATGGCTGAGTGTTAGTGGAGGAGTGTGTTGTGTTTATGAGTGTAGAGAGCGCGGCCGTACAGTTGTGGTGGAGGAGGAGTGGAGAATGGTTCAAAGTTTTGTGTTGTGTTTTTTTTTTGGAGTTAACTTTGATTGAACTTTTTCCGTTTCTGATGCAAATTCCCCCCTTTCTTTCTGACTAAAAATTCCCCCTTTTAATCCTAATTGCTACCACTAATGCTCAATAAGACACAAGTTGACAAAATAAGTGGCCATAATAATCAATAAATAACAACTTAAATGTCAAATTAAAAAGCAAATTAAGTCTGCATCAAAAAGTCTCCTCCACCAATTTAAATGTCAAATTAAAAACAAATTAAGTCTGAGCAAAAAGTCTCCTTCATCAATTTAGAGACAAAAATTAAAAGGAAACTAATAAAATAAATAAAAAAAAGATAATAATAAAGATGTTAAATGAAATAAAAAAAACATTTAAAAGAATAAAGATAAAAGTGAAAAAAAAAATAATAAAAACAAAAAGACGGACCCGAACGAAACAAAAAATGAGGTATTTTAAAATACCTCCCTGCCGAAATTTCGTCTGAGACGACGAAAAATTCCGCACTAAAAAGATGAGTAAGAAATAAATTCTAGGTCAAAAATTGGGGTATGACAATTGTAAAGCTCTGTTTTACATTCAACAAAATGTTGATAATCAACACTTTGAGAAGATATCAAAGGCTACAAGATCCAAAGAAGCTTGGGACATTCTGGAAAACTATCACAATGGGGGAGAAAAAGTGAAGCAAGTCAAGTTGCAGTCATATAGAAGGAAGTATGAGATGATGCAAATGGAGGAAGATCAAAAAGTAAGTGATTACTTCTCAAAAATGATTAAGATTGTGAATCTGATGAAAAATTATGGTGAAAACATCTCAGATCAGATGGTAGTAAAGAAGGTATTGAGATCCTTGAATCCAAAGTTTGATTTCATAGTAGTAGCAATCCAAGAAGCAAAGGATGTTAAAACTATGAAGATTGAAGAATTGCAAAGTTCACTGGAAGCACATGAACTGTTAGTGATTGATAGAGGTTCTGAAAGATCTGTACAACAAGCTCTTCAAGCACAAACAGTCAAGAAAGAGGGAAATCATAAGAATTTCAAGAAAAAGGGAAAAGGAAGAACAAACTGGTCCAACAATGGAAAGTCTAAAACTGATGACAAAACTGAATCTTCAAGAAGAGGAGGTTTTGGCAAAGGTCAGAATAAGAAGAAGGATTTTGATAAAAGTAAAGTTCAGTGCTACAATTGTGAAAAGTATGGACATTTTGCTGATGAATGCTGGTTCAAGAAAGATCAAAAGACTGATGAGGAAGCAAATATAGCTCATGGAGATGATCCCAATACAGTCTTGATGATGGCTACTACATGTGAAAATAAGATCAAGAATGAAGAGTGGTATCTTGACTTTGGATGCTCTAATCATATGACTGCTCATAGAGAATGGTTAACTAATTTTGATTCTAGCAAGAAAACTAGTATCAAATTAGCTAATAGTAGAAAGCTTGCATCAAAAGGAAGTGGAAATATGGTGATCAAGAGCAATGATGGTGGGAAAATCATTATTGAAGATGTTTTCTATGTTCCAGATATGAAGTGTAATCTGATGAGCATAAGTCAATTAGTGGAGAAGGGGTTCTCAGTAACAATGGATGGCAATTCATTGAAACTGTTTGATGCAAGGAAGAACTTAGTGCTAAAGTCTACCCTGTCAAAGAATAGAACCTACAGATGCAGCATCTCAATTGATAAGATAATGTGCTTGTCTGCAACAATTAGTGAAGATGTTGAAGCTCTATGGCATCTGAGGTACGGTCACTTGAATTTTAGAAGTCTTAGTGAATTGAAATCTAAAGAATTGGTGCATGGTTTACCTAAACTGAATATCAGAAAAACTATATGTGAAGTGTGTGTGAAGAGCAAGCAAAATAGGTTGCCTTTTGTGTCTGAAGCACCTAAAAGAGCAAGTGTGGTATTACAAGTAACTCACTCTGATATTTGTGGACCTTTTGAGGTAGCTTCTTTGGGTGGTAGTAAGTATTTCATTACCTTTGTTGATGAATTTACAAGAATGATATAGTTGTATACTATTAAACTTAAGAGTGAAGCTTTGGAGGTATTCAGAAAATTCAAAGTCTTAGTAGAGAAAGAGAGTGATAAATCTATTAAGATTTTGAGGACAGATGGTGGAGGTGAGTATACATCCAAGGAATTTGAAGTTTTCTGCATGAATCAAGGAATTACTCATGAAGTAACAGCTCCATATACACCACAACACAATGGACTTGCAGAAAGAAGGAATAGAACTTTGCTTGACATGGCTAGAAGCATGATTAAGCAGAAGAATCTACCACACAAGTTTTGGGGTGAAGCAGTCACCACAGCTGCTTATATTCTAAACAGATGTCCTACAAAGAATCTAAATTTGAAAGTACCAGAAGAAGCTTGGTGTGGAAGGAAACCTAGTGTGAAGCATTTCAAGGTGTTTGGCTCTTTGTGCTACAACCATATGCCAGATACTAGAAGAAGTAAGCTTGAAGATAAAAGTGAGATTATGATACTTATAGGTTATCATCCAACTGGTGCATACAAGCTTTACAACCCTGTAACTCAGAAGGTTCATATCAGTAGAGATGTGATAGTAAATGAAGCTGAGAAGTGGAAATGGGAAAGTGAACCTGTATATAGCAGTGAGGTTCAACAAAGCTATATATATCCTGATTCAAGTGATGAATCGGAAAATGAAGAGGGTCAGGATGATGTTGAAAATGATCCAGAAGGAAATGTAACACCAGTGAGGCCTCAAAGAGCCAGACAAGCACCTAGCAGGCTGAATGACTGTGAAATCATCCCTGATAATGCAGTGAATGATGAAGGTGATCTTATTCATTTTGCATTGCTAGCAGATTCTGAACCAATCATTTATAAAGAAGCACTGAAAATTGATGTGTGGAAAAGAGCTATGATAGAAGAACTGCAATCAATTGAAAGGAATCAAACCTGGGAACTTGTTAACTTGCCAGACAAGAAAAAGAAAATTGATGTGAAATGGGTGTTCAAAGTGAAGTTGAATCCAGATGGCAAGATTTCAAAGCATAAAGCAAGACTGGTGGCTAGAGGCTTCTTGCAGAAACATGGTATTGATTACAATGAGGTGTTTGCTCCAGTAGCAAGAATTGAAACTGTGAGATTAGTAGTGGCTTTTGCTTGCAAAAATGAGTGGACACTCTATCATTTAGATGTGAAGTCAGCCTTTCTAAATGGCCCACTTGAAGAGTTAGTGTTTGTGTCACAACCTCCAGGTTTTGAGATTGCAGGCAAGGAAAATATGGTGTACAAACTCCATAAGGCCTTATATGGATTAAAGCAGGCCCCTAGAGCATGGAACAAAATGATTGATCAGTTTCTAATCCATATAGGCTTCAGAAAGTGTTCAGTTGAGTTTGGTGTATATGTTCAAAATCTCAGTGATGAACAAATTATCATAATATGTCTGTATGTTGATGATCTACTCATTACTGGTAGCACAACATCACAGATTAAGAAAGTAAAAGATAAACTGAAGTCAGAATTTGAAATGACTGATCTTGGTGAGCTTTCATTCTTCTTAGGAATGGAATTTGTGAAATTAAAGAAAGGAATGGTTATGCATCAGCAAAAGTACATAGGTGAATTGTTAGAGAAGTTTGAGATGGAAAGCTGTAACTCAGTCTCAAATCCATCAGAGACAAACTCAAAATTAGATGAGTGCAGTGAAGAAGAGAAAGTAGATTCAACCAAGTTCAGACAAATGGTTGGGTCATTGAGGTACCTATGTAACAGCAGGCCAGATATTTGCTACTCAGTTAGTGTGATTAGCAAATTCGTGCATGATCCAAGGAAACCTCATCTGATAGCTGCAAAGAGGATCCTTAGATACATCAAAGGAACTGTGGATTATGGCTTGTTATTTCCTCATGGAAGTAGAAGTGAATTGAATGAGCTCATAGGGTACTCAGGCAGTGATTGGTGTGGGGACTTGACTGATAGAAGAAGTACTTCAGGCTATGTCTTCAAGTTCAATGATGCTGCCATATCCTGGTGCACCAAGAAGCAACCTGTTACTCCACTCTCATCTTGTGAAGCTGAGTACATTGCAGGAACTTTTGCAACATGTCAAGCTTTGTGGTTGGATTCAGTGATGAAAGAGCTCAAGTGTGAAGTTGTGAAACCTCTAACACTGAAAATTGACAACAAATCTGCCATAAGTCTTGCTAGGAATCCAATCTCTCATGGTAGAAGCAAGCACATTGAGACTAGATTTCATTTCATTAGGGAGCAGGTGACTAATGGAATGATTGAGGTGCAGTAATGTCCTACAGAAATGCAGCTTGCAGATGGCTTTACTAAGGCTTTGAAGCTTGACAGATTTGAGTTTTTAAGGAAGAAACTTGGTGTCCTCAATATTCAACAGTTATGAATTAAGGGGGAGTGTTGAGAATTAATCCATAACTGCTCCTTAGCAAGTTAGTTAGTGACACCAGAGTCTGAGGTTTCAGAGTCTTAAGTTTCAGAGTCTGAGGTTTCAGAGTCTGAAGTTTCAGAGTCTGAGGTTTCAGAGTCTGAGGTTGTTAGAGTTTGTTACTTAGTTTGTGCTACAAGCAAGTGACATATGTGTATATAAAAGGCTTTGTAATGTGTACATTCAACAATAATTTTTAATGAGATTCACATTACAATCACAAACTCTCTCCATTCTTCTCTCTTTTAGTTTTATGTTTTGTTCATTACTTTTCATCTAGCTTAAAACAGCTTATTTCAATAAGCACTTATGCTGCGCAAATTGATCCAACAATGATATGATCGAAAAGAGAGAAAAAAACAAAAAAAAAACAAATAATATTTAATTGGTATAAAAATATTGCGTTGACAATCTTTCAATTAAAAAAAAAAAGATCATTTGCATCAACATCCAACACCTTCTTTTAAATTTTAAGTGTTATTTTTGTTTTGGGTTTAATGGACCCCAAATTCTTTTTTCATTTTGGAACACAATTTACTTATTTTTTGGGGTTTATGACGGCCTCCGTCTTCGTCCTACTTCAAATACGACCCATATATGCAGTAGTATGAGTTCAAACTCATAATTTACCTATTCTCGACACTTAAGGTGTGTGAATTTAATAACTAGATTACTTGGCAAAAAAAATTATTTTCAAATTATTTATTAAATATTTTAAAGAACATTAGAAGCCGATTTGTGTTTGTTTATACAAGTATGTAGAAGTGGTTTTTAAACAACAAAACTACCATTTAATTTAGGTCATAAAAATTGTATCCGTTGATAAAAACAAACTTGAAACTTCATTTCCATTTACTCTAAAAACTTGAATACAGAAAAGCAAAAAATGGAGAATTGACAAAATGCAACACACAGTGCACTCCCTTCTATTTACATTTATTGCACCATGAAGAAACAACTGTTAGTATCATTCATGAGGGTAACTTACGTAACAAGTTATCTAGTTAGTTAGCAATAGATAACTATCATAACAATAATCTAGTGTGTGCACACATAAGATGTAACATATACTCTAATTCAATCAATGAAATAATTTGTTTCATTCGATTGTTAGTTACATAATAACATTGCTTGACAATAGTATATATGCATAAACCCAAACACGATATCTAGGCTTCAAAAGAAAAAGGAAAAAAAGAACGAGAAGAAACTGATAAAGGGTAATTTCGTAAAAAACTTGATTTGTTGCGGAGAAGCAAACGAAACTGTAAGGGTAATTTCGTAAACTAGTCAAATTAAAATTTTCTTTTTTGACGCAAATCAAATTAAACTTAAGTTCCGTGTTTTTTCCCCCTGTTTTTGGCGTTTGTTTTGAGAATTTTCTTTAGAAAAAATTGGTTTTTAAGGTTAAAAATCATTTTTAACAATTTTAATAGCATGTGTGTGGATGAGGGTCCAACCTAAAGCTAATCTGACCATTATTTTCATAGTAGTATTTCACACCTACTAGTATTCATCATTGTGGCTGACAACGAGATAGTGAACTAAATTAGGATTCAAGATAGGTACCTTCACAAGAAAGTAATTAGCTTTTGCTAATCTCAGAGTTTAAAAACAAAATAAAATAGGAGTTGTAGGAACTTAAATCATTCCATTTCATACATCTACATTTTATTCTTTTCAAACTTTAGGATATAGATAGATAATAAGTGGGATACTGACAATAGATTCAAATTTATTAAAATATGAGAATCCAATTGTGTGACCAACGTGTTTGATAAGCCTGATGCAATAATAATAAATTAAATATTTAAAACCCAGATTTTGAAAAATAGAAATAAAATTGTCCTACCCCACAACCTATATTTCTTGGTTTAGAATTTAGATATATAGAATGTACTATATCCTAAATATATCATCACAGACCTGGCGACCACTACACCAAATTTGAGCATTTTGAAAATGGATTACAGCTATGAACTGAAGCAATTTTCTCCCTTCTGTGCCACAAACAAACCCATCCTCAATTGAAATGGATTATCTTCAATCCAATATGTACATTAATTGATTACACATTATTTGATCATAGTTTGGAATTGGGGTCCCAGAGTACAACTACTCCAGTTCCTGATATAGTTCTACAAAAAATTTAGTGCCCACTTTATATTTAATTAGGTCTACTAATTTTGTTCAAAGAGTAGAAAAAATAAAACGAGTCTATCCTTCAACACTGTCATGCGTCAGAATAGTAAACTAGTTTGTCTATTTACTTATAAATGAGGGTTAGTTTGGTAAATGGCAATGAGCTTTAACATTTAATGTGTATCTATATATATTCTAGTGCACTGTCTTGAAACAAATCGTATAGTAATATTATTATATACTAATACTAGCATTATGGTTCCAAGAAGCTGTTTCCACCTTATTTTGTTGGTTCTTTCATTGTTATGCTTCAGCTGCAGATCAGATATGGAGTCTGATTTTGACAAGTGGATATCATGGAACGTCAAGAATTACCAGAGAAAGACCATTTTTGAAAAGAGATATCGGAATGTTGGTGGCAATGGGCAAGGTCTTGATCCTAAGCTGAAGAAAGCTGAGAGTAATAAAATTAGATTAACAGTTAGTCAAGATGGTTCAGCTGAATTTAAGAGCATTACAGAAGCTCTTAATAGCATTCAACCATATAACATTAGAAGAGTGATTATCTCCATTGCACCGGGTAATTATAGGTACCAACATAACAAAAATGTTACTAGTAGTAATTGGTTAAATTGAATGTGTATATATTTTTGCATTTACCATTTTATCTCTTATAACTTGTGATGATTAATTGATTTCAGGGAGAAAATTGTAATCCCAAAAACACTGCCTTTCATAACATTCCTAGGGGACGTAAGGGATCCACCAACTATAACTGGAAATGATACACAATCTGTCACCGGAAGCGATGGGGCTCAGTTGAGAACATTCAATAGTGCCACTGTTGGCGTGAATGCTAGCTATTTTATGGCCATCAACATTAATTTTGAGGTACTCAAAATATAAATTGCTATTTTCTTGATTAAAAGGCTAAAATGGAATGTTGTAGTGATATTTGTTAAATTGAATCAAGCCAATCTTTATATCTTATACTCTCCCATATGGAGGGAAAGTAAAATAGAATAGAATAAGATAAAATTGATACTGTTGAATTTTATCTCAATCCATAATTTTTATACTCCATATTTAGTCAATAAAACACAACCATTTTATTACATACCATTCAATTTCATTTCTTACAATCAATCCAAACATTATGCTATTATATTTATTATTATTATTTTTTTGTCAAAACTGTTACTATTATATTTATTTTTTTAAAATGAAAAGTTACTCATAAAAAATAAAATGCTTGTTAAAACAGAACACTGCTTCATTTCCCGTTGGATCGAAAGTAGAACAAGCTGTTGCGCTACGCATCACCGGAAACAAAGCTGCCTTTTACAATTGCATATTCTCTGGTGTTCAAGACACTCTATACGATCACAAAGGCCTTCATTACTTCAAAAATTGCACTATTCAAGGCTCAGTTGATTTCATTTGTGGTCATGGGAAGTCCCTTTATGAGGTAATCTTTCCATTCATTTTTATGCTTTCATGAGTTCGAGTTAGTGAAAAACAACTCATTTTTTATGTTAGGAAGTGAACTTCTGGTCAATTTCTGTCGTTCGGAGAGGTGCACTTTCAATTATGTGAAAACTGAAAAGTTTTCTTTAGTAGCAATACGGGCTCAATGGGCTTCTCCTGGCCAAGTGGGTTGTTAACGAGTTAATGACAAGAATTTTCTACTTGCTGCTACCCTCAACATAAATCATATACCCCACATTTTTTCTCTCTCTAAATTCCACTATTGATTTTTGAATTTGTAAAAACAAAATTCTCTAACAATTTTTGAATTTTTTTAACTAATACTACTGTGAAATTATTGGAACAGTAATTTCTTTTTAATAATTTTATAATAGAAATATCGGCAACAAATGGAAAGGTTCCTAACTTTTCATTTTCCAATTGTCTGAAATTCCAGACATTTCAAAAAGCAAATGATGGAAACCTTTTTTTTTCTCCAGGTATTATAAAATGTCCTGAATTATATCAGAGAGAAAAATGCTCACTTTTTTCAAACTTTTGGCGAAAATACTGAATGAAATTGGAAATTTGGTTTAATACAATGAAATGACTAATATGTTTGGGGAGGTAGAGGTCTCAAGTAGAAAATTCTAATGATATTTAGCATATTACATCATAATAGCTTGTTGCCTAATCAACCATGGCCTAGTTTCTAATTCAATTGTCATGCAGGGTTGTACTATAAAATCCATAACCAAGAACGCAACCTCTATAACAGCGCAAAATGGTAAAAATTCGACATACGACAGTGGATTTTCCTTTATAAATAGCATGGTAACGGGTAGTGGACCAGCTTATCTCGGAAGACCGTGGGGAAATTATTCACAAGTTGTTTTCTCCTACACCTACATGGACAAGATTGTTCTGTCCCAAGGATGGGAAGATTGGAATAACACAAAGCGCTACTTGTTAGTACTATAATTAATTCAACAAAGCATACACTTAGATTCTGTCTTATTGTTAGATTGTTACTTCTTCCCTAATGTTTTCTTAAAAATCACACTTTTCAGTTTCAGAATCATTGAGGTAGAAAAAGAAGCTATTTTATTATGTAAGTGCAAATAAAGCTTATTAGGTTTGTTTGATTGTTTACACATGCAGGAAGGCTTATTATGGAGAATATAAGTGTAGTGGACCTGGATCCAACTTCGCCGGAAGAGTCCCATGGGCTCGGATGCTAAGTGACAAAGATGCTCAACCCTTTATTGGGATTCATTACATTGATGGGAACACTTGGCTCATTAGCCCTTAATCGAAGACAGATAGATACCTTTGGATTTTCACAATTTTTAAATAATGCTTACTGATTTAAAAATAAATTTTTTTCATTGCTTTAATTTACAACTAAAACAAATACCTGCATGCATACATGTGGACTTTATTGTTATTCATCAACAATTTATATTAAACATGCACGTTACTATCGGTCTTCATTATTTTAATTTCCTTTTGGTAATAGTTCATTATATGTTTTGTTATATGTTCAATATATAAGCAAAATAATTGACACTATTTCATCAAAAGAAAATTATTGACAATGGTAATAGTTCATTTTATGTTTTTGTTAGAATGTGAAATCAAATGAATAATGGGGGGTATTATTTTGATGTTGTTTGGATGGTAGGAGGCCCATTGCAAGTACCGTATATTAACACATCTTGTTGAGAAGTATAGTATGGTAGAGCCAATAAAGAGAAAGGTTAAGTCAAAATTGGCTTTATACCATTTAGTTTCTTAAACAAATATGTATGTATTTAAAATCTTTTTCAATTTGGGCTAATAATTATGCTTGAAAGTAGAAACGCAAAAATAAAAATTAGAAAAATAAATGATGTTGCTTCTGATTTCTGAATACATTGAACATCATTCATGTCAAAATTCCCTTGTAAAGGACTTGGAAGAATATATATATATATATATATATATATATATATATATATATATTTTACAATACCAACTAGGTAGACTAGACTATTTTTCTTTTCCCCCAACGTACATCACTAAATCGCTACGGATAACTTTTCAAAACCAAAAAATAAATATCAACACTATTTATAAAACAAGGAACAATAATTGAAACAAAAGAAAGGACTATAAGCAATGAAAGTGATTCAAATGTCATGGAGATGATGGCTATTGTCTTCTTGTTTTTGGACCTTGAATTGATCAAGACGTGAATCTCCCAATCGAAGAGCATATGCTGCTTGTTTATATTGGGACCATGTAAAGGGCTTATAGAGAGATGGGTTATGGGCTGTCACCATCTTTGATAGTGGACTGATCCACCAATTCAACGGTGGTGCTGCAAAGTACATCATTGACATTCTGGGCTTTGTTGTGTTTGTCAATACTCTATGTCTCACACTCACAAACCTCCCATTTGTCAAAACCTACACAAAAGAAAAAAAAACACATAACAACATAAGTACTATATTAAAAAGTTACAATTATTATGCAAAATGATTGTGAAACACACATGTATTTATTTTAGAAATAACATTATGTTATATAGAGTGTGACATTGTGATTTTGTCGAAACTTTAAAGTGTAACAAAATATCGTAGTAGTACAATGCAATTCCGTCAGATTCACAATGAATCCAATTATGAATGGAGTTGATTAGAAAGCAAGTAACCTGAAGGGCATCTCCAACCATGACGTAGAATTCATTTGGGTCAGGAGGGACAGGGATCCACAATCCGTGTTGAGTTGAAATCTGAAGGCCACCTACGTTGTTGGACCGTAAGATGGTTAGGATCTGAGGGTCAGAATGCTCTCCAAAGCCAATAGTATTATTATTGCTATTTTGGAATTTTGATGGGTCCAAATTGTCGTTGCCTAATTTCTTCACTGGAGGGTAGTGATTGATCCTGAGGACTGAGTCACTATGAACGTCTTTGATAACTTTGCTTAGTGAGGACTTGTCAGGGACCCACAATCCTTCTGCTGCTAGCTCAAGAATCTCACATGTTAATTCTTTAACTGCTTCTATATAATCAGTGACGATACAACTGCAAGAAAATTGGAAGGCCAAAAACGTTACACATAGTCACAACTATTAACTACAACTACTATTTTTGTATCTTGTGAAAACAATGCGTCTTTTCTATTATCAACGTAGCCAAATATTAGCCGGCAAAGACACGTGGCGGGTCAAATCCTTTAAACTCATTTCACTTTTTAATTATTGAAATAAATTAAAGAAAGAAAAAAAGATTTTTCCTATATTCTTGATTTGATTGTGCTAATGAATACTAGTACACTATTGAATTGATTGGAACACGAGTGAGACACGCAATGAGTTATTGATTGGTTTAATTTCTTTGGGGTCAAAGTGAATGGAAGATCTTTATAAAAATAAAATACTTTTTTAACACCGTTAAATCATTAAATATCATCATATCTCATATGATCCAATAATAAAGTTATATTTAATTATGTATACTGGACCACCTATCTTTGTGTTCTATACGACTAGTAAGTGTTACTTCTGGATGAAGCCAAAAATAACGCTTAATTAAGCATGATAATTTTTTTGGATGAAGATAAGTTTCTCTAGCACTTGCATCGTATATATTACAGCCTAATGTCGTAAGATAATTTTGGTGGGTTCCATAATCAATTAAGTTTAAGATTGATTGCCACTTCCCATTACCTCCTCCTGATTGAATTGAATTTATTATTATTTTTATCTTAATCCTCAATTAACAAAGAAAAGTAAGTTGACACAATAGGACCAATCAAAATCAATATTTGAATCTTTTTAGAAGAGGTGTCTATATTTAGTACCCAACAAATATGATTACCTCGAAATAGACAAAAAAAATGTTAGTAACAAGATCGAACCCGTAACCTCTTACTTAGTACTCTTGTGATGTTCCAACACAAACCAATGGGATTCTGGTACAAGTAAGGATAATGGTTATGTAGTTTTGTACACACAAAGTCAGAGACAGGGCTCATCAACATGAATAGAAACCCAAATGAATCCATTCTGTTAACATCAGAATGGTCTCCAACTAATTGAAAGGTGTAGAAGTCATAGTCACGTAGGCAAATCAACCACGAGAAAACAACTACATATTACATCAATTATAAAAAATGGTAAGGTGAGGCAAAATGCACTTGTTAGACTATTAATTAAAATAAATTTCTGGTATGATTTGGAATATAAAGTAAAAATGTCCCTATCTAGGATACAAGCATAAAGCATTGATAATATTAAATACTTATGTCCTTCACAGTTCTTTTTGTTATCAACCCTTTTCATTCCAACCTTTTGAAATGTTACCGCAATATGGAAATAAAAAATGATACATCAATCACCCAACCCAAATATAGAATATCAATGTTTTGTCAAACTCGTCAGAGTTTGTACTCTGGCTACCCCCACCAGCCTGCTTGACACTTAAGAAACACTAACTGATAACAGCTTGTTCCCTACCCTATATATTAGTTGATATATTATAATCCTAAAGTCCCCTCAATCTGCGTTATTATAGTTCGACTCATTAGTATTTTAGTATTACAATATATTATACTTTTCCCCCACTTTTTATCATTATGTTATAAAGCAATATCAAATTAATTGGTCATGTTAAAGTTGTTGAGAAAAAAAATGAATTGAAAATGGAAGCTATCTTTTATTTTTACTCAAAATGGAAGCTAGCTAGCATGCTACGAAAAAGATGTATTATCTAATATATTATTGACAAATATTTTATCTAATTAAACAATTAATGAGTGACTGAATCAATACCTGAACTGTATAGGGTGATCTTTTGCTATGGTTTTGGATCTCTCAGAGATTGAATTAGGATTGGTGTGGAGGAGAAGATATTCAAGGTCACCTTTATCACCATTGGGACCAATATTTTTGCAGCCATAACCAAAAGGAGTAGAAGTACCAGCTTGAAGTTTCTCTGAAGAGGTTTTTGAGAAAAACTCTGTTCCTTCATTTTCCAACCTTGAAATAACCTCCTTTGGTACACCATGATTCACCACCTTAAAAAAACCATATTCTTCGCAAGCTTTCATCACTAATTCCGACAACTCTGACCTTTCCATGGAAAGGTCAATTGTCGGAATTCCCACAGCCTTTGTTTTCTTAGTTCTTATCATGGAAGTTGGAGAAGGTACTACCATTGCTATAAGTATTCTAATAGATATAAGAACGATGAAGATGTTGAATTTTTTTATAGTTCTAGAGAGAGTTTAGATTATTGGTTGGAGGAAAGTGGCATCGTGTATAATCTATATATAAGGAGAAGGAAAGAGGGTAATGAATAAACTTTTTTATATTTTTTAATGAAATCAATTAATTTATTATGTGAACGACCAAGATGGGGTATGGTGATTAAATAACAACTATAAATATATGCTAGTATGTTCTTATGTTTAATTTTAGAAGGCGTGGACTTTCTAGACAAGACAGCGGAAGATGGGTGAAAAGGAAATAGAAATTTGAAAAATTGAAGAAGGTATTGAAACATTTGTGTGTGCATGAATTGATTTGAAGAAAGGAATCTCAATTGGTCAAGTCTAATTGAAATCCAACTACATAGCCTATTAATTGTAGTCCACGTTTGTAAGGAGAATCGAATCTGATAAGTATAAGGAAATACAAATGCAATATTATATAATGTAACATGGTAACTATCTGAAAAGAATTTGTGTAAGCAAAGGAATGATTCCAGTCACTAGCAGTTGATTAATTTATGTTACAATTGATTTTAATTGTTTAAGTAGTAAGTTTTTAAGGTAGGAGGTGGCTACGCTATTAGGTTTAGGTGAATGAAAATTTTAGAGACTTGGGAACCAACTGGTCATGGCTGTCTGCTCTTAATTGGTGTACCAACTACCACCTATTTTAAGAGCCGTGTCACCGTGTGGTCTTTCTTTCTAAATGAAAAAGTTGCTATTTGCACCTAAAAAATTGATGAATCTCACTGTGTGTGAGTTACGCGTATGGTATAGGTTGACTGTTTGAAATTTAATGCTTGACTCAGTTCACTGTAAACTTGTGTCCTTTACAGCTCCGCGCGGTTTTTTTCTTTTATAGAAAGTTTTTCGGATATTTTCAGATACAACAACTAACTTGTGCCGACATTACCATTATTGGAATGTGACTATATTAGAATCTTTGAACACTCAATGTCATCTTTTAAAAATTACACCCTATTGCTTTGGTAGAATTACACGACTTTTGATTACATCATATCATAACAATACTTTAGGACCACAAGAGAGATGCGGATATTATATACACTCAAAACCTTCGGCTCATTCAATTAACTACTTACATTTGAATCCAATGATATTTCTATCAAGTGTGAGTTTTCACCTCCTATACTTGATCTCTCTCACCAAATTGAAAAAGATCTCTGACACAACTTGTTGGGGAGAAATATCGGAAGCAATAACAGATCAATGTTTTGGGATCACAAAAGAATGACATTAATCTCCATCAAAAATCTTAAAACATTAGGTATATGAGTCTTCTCTATCTCATATATCAAACATTTTACTTGTTTATAGACAATGTGAGACTAATCACTCACACTTAAACTCAACCAATATATTGTCTTACCATCAAGCATTAAGTATTGTCTTATATTCATATCTTGTAAATAGAAAAAATATTGTTGGAATGATAAACTCCACAAATATTTATTAGTCAAGATTAAAAAAAAAATGGTCATCAGCACAGTCACACCGAATACTTTATGGAATTTTTCTATAAAACTCAACTTGATTTTTTTTTTTAAAGATGAAATATTTTTTTAAAATAAGCATTATTAAGGAATATATATACATTTTTATTCATGTTTGTATAGAACTATAACATGTAACAATCTATGCCACTAATATTTTTTGGATGGGTAAAATCAATTCTTTAAAAAAAAACATTTATGAACTAGGGGACGTAACATAATGCGTAACCCTTTGAACTCATTTTAAAATGTCAACAACTTTTAGTACTAGAAAGCCAAAAGTGTTAATAGAATGTCAAAGCCTCCGGTATTAGGTGCTAGGAAGACAAGAGTGTCAAGTGTGTTCCGATCTAGAATGGTGTTGAATACGTCTACTGTACATGAAAAAAACATGATGAAAAAATTCATCAAAAGTCGTCGACCAGCTTTGGCCAAATTGCATATACTCATTTTCTAACCACAACACAAGAGAAAATATTGTATACTCATCAAACAAGAATAAATGCGCATGATAATGTTGCGTACTGTTTTAGCAAGTAGAAACAGAGAATATTTCTAGCTAATCCATACACGTACGACATGGTTGTGTAATTTATATTTTTCCTCAGGCGGTTTTTGTTGAATGGTGAGACATGTTCTTCTGCAGTTGAAAATGATATATATCATCTTTAAAAAATTGAAACTAGGTTATTAATTAATAATCTCTACAGGAATATCATATATCGTATCATAATATCAAATATGATAGATACAGAGAACAATAGTAACATATAGTGCAGGTGTTTCCTAGGAGCTGCTGGCCGTGGAAGGGTCAAGTTTGTGTTTGTGTTTGTGTTCTTTGTTTATACTTTTTTTTACTAATTAAGTGGAAACTTGTCAGGCTTGGATCATCATGTTTTTCAAAATTTCATGGACGGCTAGTTCACACCTTTTAAAATAACTAACCTTGTGAGGCATTTCAAAATAAATAAAATAATACAAAGCTTATAAAAATAAAAATAAATCAAGTTTTGAAACTAGGTGATGTAGGATATGAGACCCTCTTTTTATAAACTAAGTTGTGCAAACATCTATAAACTATGAGTACATATTATATATTTATACAACTACATTAAAATTAATTTAAGCATTTTTTGAACCAAAACTTTGAATGCTTAGCCCTTGGACCGGCTTTGAGGAACAAGCTTTCTTCCATAAGAAATAAATGACATATTATGTATATATAGTTAATCTACTTATCATATATTAGACCGATAAGAAATGTAGTAATAACTTGATTTTTAAGACCGAAGAATGTAGAGAAGTTTTTTTTGTTTTGTTGAGGAAAATGTATAATAGATTGAAATTCAGTATACATAGTATTTTATGTTTTAGGTATTTTTGTGAAAAATTGGCGAAACACAATCATGCTTTAATGGGAAAAGTGAGCTACAACAAAACAGGGTCCAGAGCAGACATTTGCCTCTATGCACTTGCAATTTTATATTATTATGAATTGCCAGTCTCAGGTGAGGTAGTGGATCAGGAATAGATTGATATTTGTATGCAACGTGGTACCTTTAGAGACAAATGTTATTAGGAGGCCTCATTTCAATCACCTCCCAATCAATATGTAACTTTTTCATATCAACTTTTATGATACGTGTAAATGTGCAACTTAGTCGCAGTGTGTCAATTTGCTCCATCACTTTCATAAAATGCTGAGTTAGTATTCTTTCACTTTACAAAAACTTAATCGAGTTATAGTTCCTTCTTCGTATAATATTTGATTAAACTAGGGACCTATGTATGTAATTGTATTGATAAAATAGACACTAAATATGTAAGTTCGAGAACAACTTGATATTCAGTATGAAATTTCAGAGATTCCAATATGACACAACAAACGTTTTGATATGGATCGAGGGACCAAATTGATGCATTCTACAAAAGTGAATGACTAAATTGGACATTTTGTGTCGTCAAACTAAATTAGACCTTTAATCTAGAATCAACTAGATATTTCCTTTAGTACTGATCAAAACTTAGTTAAGTTAATACAAGATTCACTTGAGGATTAGCCGAAGGAGTTAAATATTACAATGAACATATAGATGTTAGTTCTACCACCAAAACATTAACTATACTAACAGTTATTACTAAAAAACGAATAGTAATAAAAGTATGTATGATCAATTATAAACAATAATGAGTAAAATCAAAATATAAAGAAAATCAATTAAATTTTTTGGCTGTATTTTGTAATCATTAACCAATCTCATTGATCCCTTTATCTTGTAACACAGGTGATATAAACGTTGTTTCATGTCAAGTGTTGTCCATATATAATAATTGTTTTCCCTATATTCAGTGAAATGATATACATACATGCATCTTAACCGCAGCATGCAGACCACAATATATTTTTTTTTGAAATATGTGTCTTTGGCAACAAAAAGAAAGTTTGATTAATTTGTTTGAACAGTTACTCATCAACATTTTGCTACAAAGAATATATTATCTATAAATAAATGAAATTGGGCAATGATTCAACACAAGTTACGGGAGAGAGTCTATCATATAAATTATATAAATGCTGTGTCCTAATTTGTAACCAAGATTGATTAATCTTGGGTCCCTTCCGCCTCTAACCTTCCCCACACGAAAGAAATTTGTTAATCACAAAAGGTAATTAAAAAATTAAGGAATTTAATAAGCAGCAGGTGTTGACAGTGGCAGGTAGAATCTACTCATAGTGGCCATCAAGTGGACGGCATTTTGATGGTCATGAAGAAGATGACACAATTATATTTTATAGTTAAATGCAATTATTATCAAAATAGTTTAAAAATATTTTTTGTTAAATAATTAATATTTTTACTACCTAAACGATTTGGACAAAAACGCCTTTTTTCGTCTCCAATATGATATTTTATGGAATAACATGTACTACTGCTGTTGAAAATGACTACTCCAATTAAATCGAGTACGAATGTTCTAGTTCAACTAACTTCTTTTTTTTCTCTCCTACTTATTTAATCACTCATTTCATAGTATTTAAATAGCATAGTACTAACTTAAAATCCACAACAGGAGAAATCCAAAAATCCTACTTTTATTATTCTGTACAACAACCTGCCAAGTGCCACCCCTGCAGTTGATTCAACCTCTACTCCACCCTTATCGATCTGATCGCTGCCATGTTTTTTATTTGGCCCTTTTTTATTATATTTCCGGCCATGTCATCATGGATCATTGAATTAAATATAAGGCTATAATTAATACATTTTTTTAGTAAAATAATAATAATAGTAATAATTACCTTTTTAAGGGAAATGTATCTTACACTCAAACTAATAGTAGCATTAGTTGGTGTAATGAAATGGTGTATTGCGTAAGATTGTGGAGAATGATTCTTCTAACCATATAAAATTATTTTAACGACAATTTCCAAAGCTAAATCCATACCTAAAACCACATGTTATAAACTGAAAGAAATCTATACAATATAATTCTAACGCTTAAGTAATTACTAATAACATTTTAATCTATCAGACCCCAATCGGTCCAAGACTATATCTTCTTAGGATATGCATACAAAGAGAGAAGAGAGAGTTAAGTATGAAAGAGATGGGAGTATGAAATTTTGATTATGCAACAACTTGGTTTCATTCATAGCTTCAATGCATATTTATACTACATTGTAAATGGGCTTGCAAGCACCTAACTAGGATCAATACTATCTAACTACGTAAGTTAGTTAATTTGCTTGTGATACAATCATTTTAACTAGCTTGGTTGGTTATTTACTTGCACTGCCATTAACTTAACCAAACCTAACTAACAATCTGAGCTCTTAACAAACTTGCTAACAATCCAACAACATTAGCCTCTAATTTTTTTTATATCTCAATAGATTTTGCATTAGTTATTGATTGTTAGTTCTAATGTGGTCAATTTACATTAACATATATGGTGTGTCAATGTGTTTTCAAATCATATCAACGGCAAGTTCTAAAATTCATCATGAACCAGTACTTAAATCGTTAGAATCTCTAACAATCAATAACACTGGTCTCTAGAAATAGAAGTTACAATCCTCCTCATTATTGTAGAAAAAATTGAGAAAACATATTCATGTGATTGATCAAAACTTAGCTCATATTCATTTTCTCCTATTTTTGACTAACACCGACTATTATATCATATCAGTTGTGAGGACGAACAAGCCGGTGAGCTTACTACTTCAGATCGAAGTCAATTTGTGTTTTAAAATATTTTCAACGATGGCCAATATTGAATGTAGAACTTTCCCGTATTAATATTAACTACTTGTCGAATTATATCCCAGTCATAATTAAAAAGGGGGGAAACTCGTGAAGGTGCTAGCTAGGAATGAATTTGAATTTCGAATTTGCTAAATAGATTGGTGTGAAAAGTGGAATACGGTAACAAGCCAATATATATATATATATATATATATATATATATATATATAGTGCAACATTGTACATATTAAAGCAACTAAAAGTAGTAGCTTTTTATTAAAAAACATCAATTATTTATTAAAAAGTTATATAGTTAATGTAAAATGCACAAATTTCAAGACAAACTTACCACTTTAAATTTCTTAACATGTGCAAATTTGCACATGATAGAAAAAAACCATATATATATATGCTAACGAGTGCCCTTATGACACTCGTTAACAACCTTAAATAGTAAGTTTTTGTATACTCTCTCCGGTCCTTAATATAAGAAAGTTTTTTAAAAAAAAAATTGGTCATATTTATAAGAAAATGTCACAACTTTTAAGGTGTAGTTATTGCGTAAAAGACTTTTCTACCCTTTATTTAATGGTTGTCTCTTTAATATTAGTGGATGTATTTAATGTTTCACAACTCTCAATAAGGGTATGTTTGTAAAAATATTTAAAAAGTTACAACAATTAATGATTATATTGGTTTTGATATTTTTTTTGTTTTTCTTCTTATAATAAGAAGCAAAGGGAGTATTTTTATAGAAATTGATGAATTCAATGCATTTTAAATTGAACTATTTGACTTTTTCAATAAACATTTTATTAATTATGAATCCTTAAAGAGTGTCTTTAGGACACTTGTTAACAAGACTCATATCACTTACATATAAATGTTAAGCATTCTGATTACATGAATCCCTAACCCTAATGCAACCCTAACACCCAAAATGACACATTTCTCCCTAACTTTTCTTTTGAAAGAAATTTATGAAAAAAAATCCTTGCTGAGAGTTGAATGAATATCTACGGCAATTATAAAAGGGGGGTTTGAATGAAGGAATTAAGTAGTGTTTTAATTAAATCTAAAATATTTTTATGCACAATCTAATATATTTTGGTTTGTGATATGAAATATATTATAATACTCAATAATATATTTTTATACTGAATATGATATATTTTGGTACTCAATTTGAGATATTTTTGAATTAAATCTAATATACTATTTTTATATTGAATATGTTAGAAAGTGATTTCTTAAAAAAAAATCTTGCTGAGAGTTGAACCACAGACCAACTTCTAATAGGTCACAGCTGTAACCACTGGATCACTAATGGTTTTTGTGACTTATAATTGCTTTTATTTTATATATATCTACGGCAATTATAAAAAGGGGGGTTTGAATGAAGGAATTAAGTAGTGTTTTAATTAAATCTAAAATATTTTTATGCACAATCTAATATATTTTGGTTTGTGATATGAAATATATTTTAATACTCAATAATATATTTTTATACTGAATATGATATATTTTGGTACTCAATTTGAGATATTTTTGAATTAAATCTAATATACTATTTTTATATTGAATATGTTAGAAAGTGATTTCTTAGTCCCCAAGTTTTGCTAAAATATTTTTATGCACAATCTAAAATATTTTGGTTTGTGATATGAAATATATTTTAATACTCAATAATATATTTTTATACTGAATATGATATATTTTGGTACTCAATACTTACATATAAACGTTAAGCAGTCTGATTACATGAATCCCTAACCCTAATGCAACCCTAACACCCAAAATGACACATTTCTCCCTAACTTTTCTTTTGAAAGAAATTTATGAAAAAAAATCCTTGCTGAGAGTTGAACCACAGACCAACTTCTAATAGGTCACAGCTGTAACCACTGGATCACTAATGGTTTTTGTGACTTATAATTGCTTTTATTTTATATATATCTACGGCAATTATAAAAAGGGGGGTTTGAATGAAGGAATTAAGTAGTGTTTTAATTAAATCTAAAATATTTTTATGCACAATCTAATATATTTTGGTTTGTGATATGAAATATATTTTAATACTCAATAATATATTTTTATACTGAATATGATATATTTTGGTACTCAATATTAGTATTAGTGATAGTTGTTTTTAGTAACTATCACTTAAACATGTTGGAGTCTATCTGCCTCAATCAGTTTTCTCTCATGGCCAGTTATATGTTGCCCTGTCTAGAGTTACTTCCAGGGAAGGATTGAAGATATTGATCCATGATGACGAGGGAGATGATACAAATGTAACATCAAATGTAGTATATAAAGAAATATTTCAGAATGTACTTTAGTTTATTCATATGAATATAAGTTTGCATATCATTGTTATTATGATTATTTATACAGTTACCTTTTGTATTCAACTTTATGTCCTTGATTTGTCTGTATTCTAAAACACCTTCATGGTACAGTGAAAAATAATATAAATGACTAACGCTATAACAGACCCGTGCGACGTACGAATTTTTAAAAGTCACTAACGCCATTGCAATTCCTTTTTTGATAGTAGTTCCTTTTCATTATTAGCGGTTCCTTTTTATTATTATTATTATTTTTTATTTCAATTACCACGTAACGTTTCTTTTTATTTTTTTTTTCTTTAGGATCAATTTCTTGGTGCTAGCTTTTGTATATATTTTTTCTTTTGATTTGTCATTTTTATTGCAGTCCATCTTTTATTTTTGTTACTTTTTGAGATAGTTTGATAACATAATACTGAATATAACTATAAAAGTAATAATATAGTCATTTGATAGTTATATATGAAGCTATACAAAACCCGTGCATCGCACGGGTCGAAGTCTAGTATATATATATGGTGGATGCTAACTTACTCCCACCCAAAAATATGAAGGAGTAAATTAGCAACCCTACTCCCACTTGCTTTTGACCAATAACCCAAATCATTCTTTTCAAACTAGTTTAAATTAAAGGGTAATAAAGTAATCTACTTATTTAAAACACAATTTTTTTTGGGTACTCCCTCGTCCAGATTTTTTTTTTGACTTTGCACTTATTTTTTTCAGGACTTTGCAATTTTTTTTTTCTTTTGACGAAAGGATTTTGCACACTTAATTTTTTTCGACCAAGAGATAACAGATTCTTCATTTTCTTTCGTCAAAAAGATTATGTTATATTAACAGCTTGCTTTTTCTAAAACTTATGACGATTTTTTTTTTTGGTGTGGTATAATATGGTTATTGTATTTGTGGGTGAAATCTTAATTACGTTAACCACATTCTAGTGTTTTCGTAAGAAAAAAAAACATTCTAGTGTTTTTGTTTTCATAAAAAAAAGATTAAGTGTTTTTTGTAAAAAAATAAAATAGAGTGCTTTAGTACACAACAAATACTATGGAAACATGTTTTTTTTTTCAATTTACAAATTTATCTTTTACTAATAACATAACTTAAATAGATAGAGTTGAGTTTTTAGTAAAAAAAACAAGTGAGAGTAGGGTTGCTAACTTACTCCATCGTGTTTTTGGATGGGAGTAAGTTAGCAACCCCATATATATAGAATTTGTTAACTTAGACCAACAAAAAACATGAAGGTCCAAGTTAGCAAATGTGCACCTTTTTATTTGGACGAAAATATCATTCATTTTTACTATTTACAACTAATAACTTGAGGGTTTATTTAGTAATTTTCATTATAAAATATTTGTTAACTTGCACCAATTTGCTAATTTAGACCCACTTTTGTTATGAACATATTTATGTCACAATTACAAACATTAAACAACAAAAAAAAAAGGATTTTGACAAAACAATTAAGACAAAACAGTTTTGACAAAAAAAACGGTTAAAGTTTTTTTAAAATTACATAATTACCCTTCATTTAATAATGGTTTATAATAGTAGTCGGTGGATATTTTTGTCCAAATAAAAAAGTACACACTTGCTAACTTAGACCTTCATATTTTTTGTTGGTCTAAGTTATCACACCCCTAATTATACATACACATATGTAACAAATTACGAATCTCTTTGTGTATATGCATACACATACGTGTATGTATGAAGTACATGTATAAAACAATTTTTTAGAGATATTTTTCATGAAAATGTTGATCCTTTTCTAATAATCACACAATGATCAATATACATGACAAGTCTATCAAGAATATTTTTTTTTTTGAAGGAAAGAATAATTCATTTTATCAATTATTTGTTAATTAAGTATATATATTTCTCGTGCCATATACTTCGTCACGCCGACAAGTTAATTTATCATAAAAATGATACACAATGATTGAAATTGTTGATTGATTAGTAAGTGGGCAAAAAGTAGTTGGTGATATATAATCTAAATTACATTATGTTATTTAATTATAGTAAATTGGTCTTTTAAGTTTTTTTATACTATTTAAATCTTTTAAGTTAATTAATTGTAACAAGTTAGTCTTTTTCGTAACACTTAGGTCTTTTAAGTTATTTAATTGTAACAAATTAGTTCTTTAAATAATTTAATTGAAACTTTTAGACTTCGAATAACTTACATTTTTAAGATCTGAAATCTTTTAAATTGTTACGGTTACATAACTTAAAGGACCTAATTGGTACCGAAAAAAAAAACTTAAAAGACCAACTTGTCACAATTAATTAACTTAAAGGACCTAAGTGATACAAAAAAAAAACTTAAAGGAGAAATTTGTTACAATTAAATAACTTAAAAGACTTCCGATGTAATTTAGTCTAATATATAACATAAGTGTGTTATTTGAACAACCATTTGTGTGACAACTTTTAGGACAACCATAAATTTACAAAGAAAAGTATGTATAGATACAAAAACCAAAACAATAGAGAGAGAAAGTAAAAAAATAATGTGAGTGTGAGAAAAAAAATTGTCGCAAAATGGTTTACAAATATCATTTCTTTATATAACTAGTGTGATGCCCGTGCCAAGCACGGGAAGTTAATGTATTTATACAAATTTAATAAAAAAATATTAATTTAAATTAAATTGAAAGTTAATTTACTCAATTACACTTCACCGCCACCCACTACCACCCTCTCAATCCAAAATCCAAACCAGTTGTTATTAATGTAACCACAACTTCGTGGTGGTGTGATCGGCTCTTAAGGTTGTGTAACGTGTTATCATCAAACCCTAAATGGGGTCGCTCAACGCCGCATGATGCTACGAAAGTGCTTCATCACTGACAACATAATTTTTTGCTCCCAATGGCTCTTTAAACACATCTTTGTTCATTGACTGGCTCACGCTGTATTTTTGTGTGAGCACATATTGTGTCATAGTCCTTCAATTTGTTCAGGTTTCTAGGTGTGGTGTATCTCGCGTTTGGGTTGGTTTTAACATTGATACCTGTGGTGTTTCTTGCATATGAGTTCATTATTATTCTTCGTCGTTATAGGTGTTGCTTGCCACACTTTTGTTAGTTCAACTTATTTGATTTACCCCTTTTCGGTTATGACTATCATTTGTTTTCTAAAACTGGGCTTTGGTCGGTGCAGATTGATTCATAACCCATCTTCAATTGTCTTTGTTTGCTAAGATTGTAAGCTTCACGATGTGGACGATTTAGTTCGTGTTGTTGTGGTGGTTTTGTTGTTCAATTCATTGCTGCAAGTGCTGAGTTCCTTCCTTCGTATTGGTTTCAGACTCTTTGGCTTGAAAGGGCTTTGGCTTCGCGCTACAGACGTTTATTTGTATTTTAGTTCATTTGACGGTCGTTGATACATATTAATTATAAAGAGGAGTTTGGTCGTTTGGTGGTCGTTCATACTTATTAATCAGAAAAATGTGTGCACTTCTTTTCGCGCATACATATTGTGATTCGAAAAAAAAATATGTCTCATTTAAATCATATTTTTTTAACTATTTTTTATATCATTTTATTAAAAAAATATCTCAAAATTTTGAAATATATTTATTCTTGAGTCATAGTAAGCATATAATCTCTTCAACCCAACACCTCTAAAAATAACATGTTTTATGTTGAATAAGATTTGGAATATATATTATCACATTCATAATAAAATATTTCATGTTAAAATATTTATTTTCTATATGTTTTTGGGACAAAATGGTTAAAAAACAATTAAGCCTTTATAAAAAAAAATATGTGTTATGTTGGTAAGACCTAGCTCAAGTGATAACGATGATATATGTAACACCCATATAAAGATTGCCTAGGATCTTATACGAGTATTAAAATTTCGTACTGGATACATTAATTTACAATACTGAAGGTTATTTCAGAATATTACATCACATAGTAATATTACATCCAAGTGTTTATACATATCTTTTTCTGATAATATACATAATGCTACATCAATATACAAGACCAAGTACACATCATCTAGAGTAATACATAAACCCAGCACGATCAATCTGTAGCCTTCTCCTTACCTTTACGTCGTGCTTCCTGCGAACCTGCACCAGAAGGAAAGGGATGAGACATAATGTCTCAGTGAGCTCTAGCCCTACCTACTGTTGGCAACCTCAGGGTACCTAGGGTCGCCATGCCTATTTTGGCAATCTCGGGGATCCTACGATCGCCAAGCTCTAACCATTCTCATAAAGGGTTTAATCTGATAACTGTATAGCCATAGTAACTTAGACTATATCATGGTAGCTTAGTGATCGAGAGAACTCCTATGATCACCATCTGATACCTATCTGAGGTATATGATGCCTGATATTATAAATATTATAAACTGAACATATATGTTAGATGTTAGCGTGTAACAAACATTATTATCTGAGTTCATTTTATGGAATGCCCCCGAGTGGAGTAACCCTGAAGCACATTCCTCTGATAACCGATGAAAATTCCTATCTGAGGCTAATCATCAGACTCCTCTTATCGTTATGTATATCTGACACATAACTTAACTGGCATGTGTATATCTGATACACCATTCGGAACATATGCATATCTGATGCATTGTCTGAATTTATGCATATCTGATGCATTGCCTGAAATTATGCATATCTGATGCATTGATTACATAAATAAACATGAGTTACTTAACCTATAATATAAGGTTCTAAGCTTAACATTCTCTTAAGCCTCTTACTCTTAAATCTTTCTTTCCTATCAAAGGATTCGACATATCGTTATCATATGCCGTTCTTAGGGATTTACTATCCCACTTACATATCGTTGGGAACTGAGCCCCTTGCCTTACTTGATTACTTAGGGTTAGCTCTTCCCATTGTCATGATTGATTCTTGATTCTTTGTGAGGTTAGTTCTCAAGGATATGTGAAGTTTCTAACCCCACTCTCATGCTAACACAAGATAAACCATGATCCATTCTTCCATTACTAAATGCATAAAGACATTCTGGCACTGTGCGAACGGTTTCTGGCCTTAAAAACACATTTCAAAATGGGGGTGGCCTGCTGGAATTTTCGTGGCACGCCAGCCATCTGTCGTGGCACGATGGTGGCCTGATCTCTAAGATCATGGCACAATGGATTCTGTCGTGGCACGACAAAACCAGTATGGCCAGGCCCTGTAGCTGTTCCAGAAAGTTCAAAAACGAGTTTTCAACCAAAACACAGTCCAGCAAGTATCTATACATCAAAATCAAAGGTTTTTAACATATAGGATCATAGCATATCATGTATTATCAAAAGGGAAACTAACTTATGCAAATTCTATGTAAAATCATCATATCAATCCTTTACTCATAAACTTCAAAATTTACCCCTAAATGGGTAAAAACTTAGTGGAGCTCACCTTAATTGGTGCTTGGTGCTTGCTAAGCTTTTAACTTCAAAAACCCTAGCTTGTTCCTACTCCTTTCTTTGATTCTTCTTCAACTTCTCTTGTCCTAGAAATCCCAAAGTGAGCTTGCTAGGAAATGGTTTCACAATATTTGGATGAAAGCTTGGTGAATGGTGGCAAAAGAGAAAGAGGGCGTGAGACTAGAGAGAGAGGGAGAGAAATCAGTTTGGTAGTGAGAGAAGGAAAGTGGAAAATGAAAAAGCTTATTCCTTATGTTACTAATAAAGCCCACCTCTCACACAATTACAATTCTGCCCTTATTACTCATAATTCCTCTGACTCTGATAAAAGTTACGCCTAAGCGGGATATTACAATCTACCCCCCTTAAAGAAATTTCGTCCTCGAAATTTAGAATTTACCTGAAAATAGATGCGGATAGTTCTCTTGCATCTCTGATTCTAGTTCCCACGTAGCTTCACCGTCGGGAGAACCTTTCCATACAACCTTGACAATTGGAATTTCCTTGTTCCTTAAGGACTTGACATCACAATCAACAATCTGGTCTGGTTCAGGTTGAAAAGTTAAATCTGATCTCAAATCGATAGTTTCCAATTCTACCGGTTGAAAAGGATCCGGAATGAACTTCCTTAACTCAGAGACATGAAAAACATCATGCAATCCTGACATAGCCGGTGGCAGAGCCAACTGATAAGTTGCTGGACCGACGCGTTTAAGTATCTGAAATGGCCCAATAAATCTTGGACACAATTTCTTTGTCCTGAAAACGCCACGTAAACCCAACTTGGGTGTAACCTTCAGGAATACATGATCTCCCACTTCGAACTCTAAAGGTCTTCGCCTCTTGTCTGCATAACTTTTCTGACGACTCTGCGCAGTTCTCATTTTATCCTGAATAGATTTGATCTTTAGAGTAGTCTCCTGAATGATTTCTAGTCCTAAAATACTCTTGTCTCCGACTTCTGCCCAACAAAGTGGTGTTCTACACTTTCTGCCATACAATGACTCGTATGGTACCATTCCTATACTGGAATGATAACTGTTATTGTAAGAAAACTCAATCAAAGGCAGGTGATTATTCCAACTTCCTCCATCTTCTAAGATGCATGCACGTAGCATATCCTCCAATGTCTGAATAGTTCTCTCTGACTGACCATCTGTCTGAGGATGATGGGACGTACTCATCCTTAACCTCGTTCCCATAGCCCTTTGAAAAGCTTTCCAAAAGTGAGAGGTAAAGATAGGATCTCTATCTGAAACAATACTAGTTGGGACACCATGCAATTTCACAATCTCTGCAATAAACAACTCTGCATACTGAGCAGCCTTGTACGTAGTCCTAACCGGTAAAAAGTGAGCAGACTTGGTTAACCGGTCGACAACTACACAAATTGAATCATGTCCTCGTTGAGTTCGAGGTAACCCTGTTACAAAATCCATAGATATCTCTTCCCATTTCCATTGAGGGATTTACAATGGTACTAGCATCCCTGCAGGCCTCTGGTGTTCAATCTTTACTTGTTGACACACAATACATCGTGATACAAATTCCACAATGTCTGTCTTCATTCCAGGCCACCAATAATCCCTTTTTAAATCTTGATACATTTTAGTGGTACCCGGATGGATACTGAAACTACTCTTGTGTGCCTCTTCCAAAATTAACCTTTTCAAATTAGCATCATTGGGAACACAGACCCTACCTTCAAACAGCAGAGTGTCATCTGATGCCCTTGAAAACTCTGATTGTCCGATCCATCTCTGAAGATCCATATCCGATTCTTGAGCCTGTGCGATTCTGGACCGCAAATCACAAGTGACCTATAGTCTTTGCAACAAAATACAATTGTCCATTTCTGTGACACTGAGATTAAGATCTCTAAATTTCTCATACAAACCACAAGTGTGCATCAACACTTCTGCTCTCATCAAGGACTTCCTGCTTAAGGCGTCAGCAACTACGTTCGCCTTTCCCGGGTGGTACTTTAAATCAAAATCAAAATCTTTTAAGTACTCCATCCATCTTCTCTGCCTCATTTCAATTCCCGTTGATCGAACAAATACTTTAAGCTTTTGTGGTCACTGAACAAGTCGAACTGCGCTCCAAATAAATGGTGCCTCCATACCTTCAAAGCAAAAACTATAGCTGCCAACTCAAGGTCATGAGTGGGGTAATTCTCCTCATGAGATTTAAGTTGCCGGGAAGCATCGGCTATTACATTCCCTTCCTGCATAAGCACACTACCCAGTCCTTTAGAGGACGTGTCACAATATACAACATATTTCTTCTCGGGATCCGGTATCGCTAACATTGGGGCCTTAGATAATTTCCTCCTCAAAGTCCTGAAGCTCTTCTCACACTCCTCGTCCCACACGAAGGGCACCTCCTTCCTAGTGAGACGTGACAAAGGCAAAGCAATCTGAGAAAACCTCATAATAAATCTTCGGTAGTAACCTGCTAAGCCCAAGAAGCTTCTAACTTCAGTCACGTTCGTTGGTCTGGCCCAATTAAGGACTGCTTCAACTTTCGATGAATCTACTGACACTCCTCCTTGAGAGATAACATGACCCAAAAACTTGATTTCTGACAACCAAAATTCACATTTACTGAATTTGGCATACAATTTCTTTTCTCTGAGAATATTCAAAACAATCTCCAGATGCTGAGCATGTTCTTGAGGGTCCTTTGAATAAATCAAAATATCATCGATGAAAATTACCACAAACTGATCCAGATAAGGCTGAAAAATTATATTCATGTAGTCCATAAACACTGCTGGAGTATTAGTCACTCCGAATGGCATAACTAGGAATTCGTAATGTCCATAACGTGTTCTGAACGCTGTCTTGGATACATCTGATGATTTGATACGAATCTGGTGGTATCCTGATCTAAGGTCAATCTTAGAAAACACCGTTGCTCCCTTGAGCTGATCTAGAAGATCATCAATCCTTGGAAGAGGATACTTATTCTTGATAGTTACCTTGTTCAACTGGAGGTATAGTCTATCTCATACTACCATCCTTCTTCTTAACCAACAAAACTGGTGCACCCCAAGGTGACACACTAGGCCTGATAAAATGTTTCTGAATTAAGTCCTCTAACTGGGACTTCAATTCCTTAAGCTCTGCTGGTGACATCCTATACGGTGCCACAGATACTGGTTCCGATCCTGGAATGAGATCTATAGAGAACTCAACTTCACGTTCTGGGGGTAAACTGATTATCTCAGACGGAAAAACATCTAGATAATTATTAACAACTGGTATGTCACTGGGACCTAGCTCTGATTCTGAAGTCACAGTAACCATCACATAAAAACTCCTATCATGAGCACATATAAACTGAATTAACTAATGGGTGCGATTAATCAATTCGGATAAAGCCACACCTTCAGTTGTATCACTTGTTGGCATGAAGATGCTATTTTCAGCACATCTTATATAAACATGATTAGCAGAGAGCCAATCCATTCCTAGAATCACATCAAGTTGTACCATGGGGAGACACACCAAATCTATGTAGTACGTCTTACTGGATACCGTGATATGACAACTTACACATACATGACTTGCTACAATTCCGCCTTCTGTAGCGGTAGATACCGTCATAGGAGGAATCAATGATGACATTGGTAATTGAAGAGTTTCTACACACTTATAAGAAATAAAAGAACACGATGCACCACAATCAAAAAGAACTTTAACTGGATTTTGTCCAAGATAGCACATACCAGCAATTAAATCTTCATTGGCCAAAGCTTTTCGACCATCCAGGGAATACACCCTGCCCCTGCTAGTGGTAGTACCCTCAACTCCACTTCTATTCTTCCTTTCTGGACAATTTGCCAAAAAATGCCCCGGTTGCCTGCACCCGTAACACACACCTGCGCCTCTTATGCATTCTCCAGAGTGTAATTTCCCATAATTTTTGCAAGTAGGATTTGTCCTTGGAGAGTATGGTTGCTTCCCTCTCTGAGGGGAACCCCTTGGCTTTAACTTATCATGATATTTATCTTGAAACCTGCTTTTCTTTTTCTCGAATGCTACAACCTTTTCCTTAGCGGTCTTTGCAAAACCCGCTTCTGCAATCAAACTATCATGAACTAGCTCGTCATAATCTGAAGGCTCACGGCGGTGTCAATTTCGCCCCTCAAGCCTCTCTTATACAGATTCATCTTCCAGTTTTCATTTTCCGCGTACTCATTGTGAGTAGAATAATATGACAACTCCTCGAATTTCTTAGTGAACTCCTTAACGGACATGTTACCCTGTTTCAAGTCGAGAAATTCCTGTTCCTTCTTCACCTTGTAGGACACAGGTAAATATTTCTCCAGCATCACCTCCTTGAAGTTTAACCAATTCACTTCTATACCACTTGCCAACATTCTGCGCTGAGCAGACTCCCACCAATCTTCCGATGCACCTCTGAATTGATTCGTGGCATACACCACTTTATCAGCTTCTGAACACTCAGTCATTCGGAAGATCTTTTCCATCTGTTTTATCCACTTTCTGGCTTCCTGGGGTTCACCTTCTCCATTGAACTCCGGAGGGTGATGTCTATTAAATTCTCGGAACACGGGATTACCAACCACTGGAGGCGGTGGAGGCTGCTGTTGGAACCCTTGTCCCTGGTGCATCATTTCCATCCATTGATGCTGGGACTGGGCCTGCTGTTGGGCTTGCTGCTGCATCATAAGCATCATCTGCTGATGTTGTAGTGCAGTCTGAGCTTGTTGCTCCTGATATTGTTGTTGCAACGCTTGCTGCTGTTGCATCATCTGAGCCCAGAAATCCATGTTAGGGTCTCCTCCTGCTTCTTCATTAGCCTGATTCCTTCTAGGCCTTCCTGGACCTCTTCTTCTCCCAGACATCTTACCCTAACTGTTATATACAAGTCAAAGGGATCAGTTCCAACCAGATATAACATTTAGAATAATGTCCTAGATCCAAGAGATCCACATAATTGGATTGTATTTTAATGACCCAAGGCACGATCTGAATCGACCTGCTCTGATACCAAATTATAACACCCATATAAAGATTGCCTAGGATCTTATACGAGTATTAAAATTTCGTACTGGATACATTAATTTACAATACTGAAGGTTATTTCAGAATATTACATCACATAGTAATATTACATCCAAGTGTTTATACATATCCGTTTCTGATAATATACATAATGCTACATCAATATACAAGACCAAGTACACATCATCTAGAGTAATACATAACCCAGCACGATCAATCTGTAGCCTTCTCCTTACCTTTACGTCGTGCTTCCTGCGAACCTGCACCAGAAGGAAAGGGATGAGACATAATGTCTCAGTGAGCTCTAGCCCTACCTACTGTTGGCAACCTCAGGGTACCTAGGGTCGCCATGCCTACTTTGGCAATCTCGGGGATCCTACGATCACCAAGCTCTAACCATTCCCATAAAGGGTTTAATCTGATAACTGTATAGCCATAATAACTTAGACTATATCCTGGTAGCTTAGTGATCGAGAGAACTCCTATGATCACCATCTGATACCTATCTGAGGTATATGCTGCCTGATATTATAAATATTATAAACTGAACATATATGTTAGATGTTAGCGTGTAACAAACATTATTATCTGAGTTCATTTTATGGAATGCCCCCGAGTGGAGTAACCCCGAAGCACATTCCTCTGATAACCGATGAAAATTCCTATCTGAGGCTAATCATCGGACTCCTCTTATCGTTATGTATATCTGACACATAACTTAACTGGCATGTGTATATCTGATACACCATTCGGAACATATGCATATCTGATGCATTTTCTGAATTTATGCATATCTGATGCATTGCCTGAAATTATGCATATCTGATGCATTGATTACATAAATAAACATGAGTTACTTAACCTATAATATAAGTTTCTAAGCTTAACATTCTCTTAAGCCTCTTACTCTTAAATCTTTCTTTCCTATCAAAGGATTCGACATATCGTTATCATATGCCGTTCTTAGGGATTTACTATCCCACTTACTTATCGTTGGGAACTGAGCCCCTTGCCTCTTACTCTTAAATCTTTCTTTCCTATCAAAGGATTCGACATATCGTTATCATATGCCGTTCTTAGGGATTTACTATCCCACTTACTTATCGTTGGGAACTGAGCCCCTTGCCTTACTTGATTACTTAGGGTTAGCTCTTCCCATTGTCATGATTGATTCTTGATTCTTTGTGAGGTTAGTTCTCAAGGATATGTGAAGTTTCTAACCCCACTCTCATGCTAACACAAGATAAACCATGATCCATTCTTCCATTACTAAATGCATAAAGACATTTTGGCACTGTGCGAACGGTTTCTGGCCTTAAAAACACACTTCAAAATGGGGGTGGCCTGCTGGAATTTTCGTGGCACGCCAACCATCTGTCGTGGCACGATGGTGGCCTGATCTCTAAGATCATGGCACAATGGATTCTGTCGTGGCATGACAAAACCAGTATGGCCAGGCCCTGTAGCTGTTCCAGAAAGTTCAAAAACGAGTTTTCAACCAAAACACAGTCCAGCAAGTATCTATACATCAAAATCAAAGGTTTTTAACATATAGGATCATAACATATCATGTATTATCAAAAGGGAAACTAACTTATGCAAATTCTATGTAAAATCATCATATCAATCCTTTACTCATAAACCTCAAAATTTACCCCTAAATGGGTAAAAACTTAGTGGAGCTCACCTTAATTGGTGCTTGGTGCTTGCTAAGCTTTTAACTTCAAAAACCCTAGCTTGTTCCTACTCCTTTCTTTGATTCTTCTTCAACTTCTCTTGTCCTAGAAATCCCAAAGTGAGCTTGCTAGGAAATGGTTTCACAATATTTGGATGAAAGCTTGGTGAATGGTGGCAAAAGAGAAAGAGGGCGTGAGACTAGAGAGAGAGGGAGAGAAATCAGTTTGGTAGTGAGAGAAGGAAAGTGGAAAATGAAAAAGCTTATGCCTTATGTTACTAATAAAGCCCACCTCTCACACAATTACAATTCTGCCCTTATTACTCATAATTCCTCTGACTCTGATAAAAGTTACGTCTAAGCGGGATATTACAATATATTATTAGGTTAGACATTTTCACCCTGGTTTAAACTGAAACTACCCATATATTTGTGTGAGTAATTAGGTACTTGCCACTTTGTCCACCGACGAAATAAACATACATGTGTTACGGGTTTTTTTTTCCTCTTCAAAATAATTGGTTTAAGTATTCAATGTTTTATTGAAGTTGTCTCTAAGTCCATAAATTAAAATGACAATAAATTCAATGCATACTTTCAAGATGATGGTTTTATTAATTCTCTCATCGGTGGACCATATAAAAAACATCATAAGATTTAACAAATGGTTTAGATTTATTGAAAAAGAAACTGAAAACGTCTACGTATTTCTTAGAAAACAATAAGCCCTTTATAAATATATATATATATATATATATATATGTGTGTGTGTGTGTGTGTGTGTGCGTGCGCGTGTGTTATGTTTGTAAGCCCTAAGTCAAGTGACAATGCCGGTATATTGTTAGGTCGGATACGTTCACTTGGGTTTGAACTGGAACCACACAAATGCGTGTGAGTTTCAGTGGTACTTGTCACTTCGCATGCTGATAAAAAAATGCATTTGTTATTTTTCTCCAAAACAAATGGTTTAAATAATCAATGTTTTATTGAAGTTGTTCCTAAGTCCAGAAAGAAAATGACTAAAAAATTCAATGCATAGTTATAGGTGGATTTTAAGGTGAGGTCTATATTAAGTCCCTTATCAGTGGACCATATAAAGAACACCATAAATTTTTTAAACTATGATTTTAAGGATCATTTAGTTCATTTTAATAGTTTACAGATCAAATTCGTGAGAGGGTGATAGTTTAGGGACTAAATTGACTGTTTATTCCTCTAAAAACGGTCATAGATCAATAACTGAAAATCAAAATTGCGACAAAATCGTGATTGGTTCTAAGATGCTTCTCAACATTAGTATAATAGATTAAAGCTATGTTTTGTAATTTATCAGTTGATTTGCATGCTTGATGGGTAATTCCATTAGTTTGTCTTGGAATGACCACTTAGCGATTTTTCATCTTGTTTAGCCAATTTGGCTTTGTGGTACATGTGTGTGACTTTTCTTGGTTTCGACTACATACACATCTTGTGTTGGGATGATAACTATTTACATTAATTTCATTTACCTTCAAGAGAAAAAATATTAGTATAATAGCGGAGGTTAGGTTTTATTGAAAGAAACAATGAGAAATAGGACTTCGGTTATTTTTTTTTATCTATTTGTAGCTTATAAAAAACATAAATAGGTTACCGAAAATAACGTGATATTACGCGAAAAGTAGTGACTTGATAATATTTAATAAGAAAATAATTAATAAATAAACAATTTGAAATGTACAAAATCATTGGCCAAAAAAATCATAAAATAAAACTTGTTGAAAATAAAAAAGACACATAAGAGAAGTACACAACCTAATTGTGGAACATCTGAAAAACATAATTATGGTAGAGTAAGTCTAAGAACAAATCGGTAGATAAATGCAATTGTAAAAATAATCTAATTCACATACATTAACTATCATTCAACCACAATTGTTAGATTATTATAACTATTTACCTTTTGTTAAATTCATTTTTAATATCACACACTTACGCATATATATATATGAATATGATTGGTTGTCATGAACTTACAATGTAAAAAACTTCACACTTATGATAGATGAATTTTAAACTCTTATAAAATAAAATTTATTAAAAAATTTATATTACAATAACATGGTAACAAAAATTTATTTAAAAGACTCGTATGTTGCAAATGGTTAGGGGTTCGTATGGACAAAATTTAGGTAGGAGAGGAGAAACCATCTTTGTGTGTCACACTAATTCAGCGACAGAGATTAGTAAGCAGCGATGAAAACGTCATACTAATAACATGATAACAAAAAAACTGATAAGTTCATATTTTAAATTCTCATTTATGAGAATGTAAAAATATTTAGTAAATTAAAGGACCATTAAATTTGAGATTTCCAAGTCCAAATTTCAAAAGAAAGAAAAATTGTAAAGAATCAAAAAAATTGTTATTGTAGGAAAATAGTGCATTTAATTAGTAATAAATTTTAAGTACCTGTTTTTCCTAACTTATTATTAAGGATGAGTTATAAGGATTAGTGAATCATTTAGTTCAAATTTAAAAAAAAAATTAGTGAATCATTTGAAATTTGATATCCATTATATTTTATAAAATGAAATAAATAATTATTTTAATTTATATTTTCAAATATATCAAATCATAAACTTGTGGAATTTAATACAATTGAAGAATAACATCAACATATATTTTGCAGGGTAATTTGGTAATATTACCATTTCTAAAAATATAAAAAATGATAATAATTATCTCAACGATACACAAAAAAATCGAAACTATACATGGTACAAATCAAGTTATTTTTAACATGATGGTTGGATAACTATCTCATCAAAATCAACACAAATTTTTAATGCATTTTAAATGTACTTTTAATTTACTTTCATATTCTCTTTTTTAATGCACATTAATTTTCCTTATTCATTTCAATGTCAACAAAGTCAATTATGGTAAATTTCTATATGTTTTTAAAGATCCAAATATTTCAAAACTTTAATATATTAATCATAAAAAACTTTAATATATGAGTACTGTTATACAAATTCGAATAATTTATAGACTCAATTTGTAATGAAAACTGGAATATATAGTACTACTGTATTATCTCGATAATTAATTATTTTGTTATTTAAAAATTATTTTTATCCATAACATTAGGCCTATTCTGAAATCATACGTTAGACCTAAGAGATGTATATGATGAATTCGACAGTTCAACCAATCTAACTGGTTGGACCAGATCTTGTTACTTTTTTGTAAAAAAACTAAAAAAAAGTTTAAAACCTGTTTTTGTCGCAATCTTACAAAAAAAATAATGAGATGGTGTTGTATATTGTGAAGACTTAATTATTCATTAAGGAGAATATTCTCATTAAATAATGGTTAGTCAAAATATTAAAATTTGATAACTTGTTTAGAATGTTTGTATCACATTAATATCATTTATATTAAGATTATAATGAATTTAAATGGTTTAATGTTAATTTGAAACAAATATCTTTGACCAAATAATTTAAGAGCTCTTGTGATACTTTTTTTTTGTTTTGTTTCTGCATGTTTTCTTCCTTTTTTTTGGCTTTACATGTTTTAAATATAACTCTCATATTTAAATAAATTAAATAACTTTTTATCTACATATTTATTTAAAATTGAAATCATAAATTAAAATTTCCAATGTTAATAAATTGAGAATTATAGTTGTACGATTGATTATGGGGTTTTCTTTACATGTTTATGGGTTTTTTTAATAAGCCAAAAAAGGAGTCATATTTTATATGCCAAAAAAATAAAACTATTATGATTGATTATAGGATTTTCTTTACATGTTTATGAGGTTTTTTTTAATTAGCCAAAAAAGGAGTCATATTTTATTTTGTTAATATGCCAAAAAAATAAAACTATTCCATTAAAATTTGTTTTTTTTATTATGGGGTTTTCTTTACATGTTTATGAGGTTTTCTTTGAATATATTAGTTGTTAATAATTTTATATTCTCAACAAATTTAAAACTATTAACAACTAATTTCTTTACCTGTAACAATTTTTTTTTATAGCATTACACGATTTTCATTAAGTTTGTTAATATTGAATATGCCAACTAAATAAAAACGTGCTAGAAACGGATGTCTATGACTATTGAATAATCAAGTCTGTTAATATCTCATCAAACTACAGATATTCATTTATGCAAAGAAAAAAGCATCTCTATTGTAGAAAGGATGAAGATAATAGGAAGAACAAAACTCATATATAAGATACATCAATTATTGAAGAAAATAAATCAATACTAATAGCTAGTGTCCAACTCTAATTTTACATTCAACCCCATAAACAAATTATGTTGAGGTAAAAAACGAGGTAAAAAATGTGACTAACGTTGGCTAAAAAAGTGAAACAATTGAAAAAAAAAAACTAAAGTTAAAAAAAATGAGGTAAAAAATGTGACTAACGTTGGGTAAAAAAATCCATTTAAATTATTTAATAGGAATTAATAAAATAAATAAATTATTTCTAACTTGGCTATTCCAAAAATGGTTTGTATTATGTTTTTTTCCAATTAAATTTTTTAAATTGGTTCCTAAAAAAATAGAGTTCTGTGTTTATTTTTATTATAATTTTAACTCACTTCTTAAAAACATGGAGGTCTTGTAAAAGAAACCGTATCATATTAAAATTATTTTAATGCATAAATTTATGACCAATTCATATCAATAATATTCTTGATCAATTTGAAATAACTACAACTATTTTCAATTCTTGTTATTCTATAGTTGTATGAAAAATAAAATAAAATAATAACAATAAAAATAAAGTAATAGCAATGCATCAGTTATTTTGTTACGGAGATCCGGGTGTAATTGACCAATCAGATGGTCGTGGTTTGTTCACAGAGATTTATCTAATACATTGATGGACACGGTGTTACTTAGTTGGATCATGAATTATTTTCGTGGATTGGATCTTAATCAAGTCCAGAATAGGTACAAAAGATGACTCAAATGTTTTGGAGGTTTTCTGTTGTGTCTTATTGAGTGAACTCTAGTGCCACATGTATATAGGCCAAGAGCAACGGACAGGGTAATTTGTGGCATATTATCTCCGGCGCAGCACTTAAGCATTTTATTAGTGTAAAATGATTCTTGAAGCCTGCAAATATATGAAGATTTTAAAGATACTAAGAGTGTGTTTGGATGAGGTAATCAAGAAATTTTGAAGAATTTAAAATTTTAGGCAATTTAAATGATTCAATTAAATTGGCTTCATTTCTAAATATTCTTGTTTGGATGGAGTAATAAAAAATTTCATTGTCGTCATTTTTGGGTAACTTATAAATTTTATTTTTTTGGGCCAAATTTGAAAATTGAAATTATAGGTCATTTTGTAAAGTTCAAAAAATTTGAGGGGTCAATTTATAATTTTGAATAAGTTGATGGGTTAATTTGTAATTTCCAAAAAATAATAGGGGTCAAATTTCAATTTTTGTAAATTTATTGGGGTAAATTTAAAAACTTTGGAAAATTTGAGGACAAAAATGTAAAATTTAAAAAATTATAATAATGAAGAAATTTAAAATTCTTAGCTTTTATGTGTCATTTGAAATACTTTTAATTAAAAGTATTAATTCAAGACAATTTTTTTGTACATCACGACATATATGTGATTTAATTTGTAAAAATTCACGTGTTTTAATTTGTAAAAATTCACGTGTTATAGAGTAACTTTAGAGATGTATGCGGGAAGACATGTATGATGTGTCCGTGATTGTCACACTAACGTGAGTTGTTTTGGTCTCTGAATATGCAATGAATAGTCACAATAATTTATGAATGTATCGAAATTCTAAAATATTTTTTGATTATGCACTTCCTTAATCAAAATAGTCCCTCATGTTAAAATGTTTCATTAATATTGTGATATTAGTCCTTCAATATATTTACTTATTATCATATCAATTTCTATAATTACTTACTTATTGTCATAACAGTCCTTATAAAAAAAGAGTTATTGTCAACATTGAATGACTATTTCAACATCAGGGACTACTTTGACTAACAGAGTGCACAATCAGAGACTATTTTGGAATTTTGATACATTGAAGGACTATAGGTGCTACTCATTGCACATTAAGGGACTAAAATGACTATTATCTCTATAATTTAAGAAAAATTAATCCATTAGGGTTTGGTTTATGTTGTTGGCTTAAAACTTTTGAGTCTCTTAAGGTCTCAATTTAATTGTCTCCGATGTCAATTTTGATTGGCTAACTTAACTTTTCAAAAGAAACAGATTATCGAAGAACACTCGTACACCTTGTGTACACTTTGAGAGAGAAAAAATCGTGAGAGTGATTGTGATAAAGGATGGTCTGAGCATGGACGGCAGGAGTGGCGGCTCATGGCACCATTTTATTTATGGGAACCAAAATTATTATTTTTACTTCGTAGATAGTATTATATAAATATATTTTTTTTTAACTCGCTTTGATTATTTGTATTGAAAATGTATTTTTAGAGAACATTGATTATGAAAGAATCTTTTGCAACAAAACATGCAAGAAAAAAAGACATTCAAATAATTAAAAGGACACAACTTTATTTATTCGCTCATGACACAAAAAATCTTAAGACCGGCCCTAAATGTGATAGATGTGATATGTTGATGAATTTAAAGGAAGAGATATAGAAAGAAAATAAAGTGCTGAATGAGTGTAGGAAAATAAATGATATATAAACATCATTGTTTATAATTTAATACAATCCTTGTATTTTGTTCCTTGTACTCATTCATCATCTCATTTTCTATTTGTCTTTCTCTTTCTATCACATCAGTTACTTATCACATTTATCGTATCACTCTCACTATCTCTAACTCTCTGGATGGAGAATGGGTGATTGGTGCACTTACAAAAACAATTTTTCAATTTAATAATATGAGTTGAGGTGTTGAATGAATATTAAAAAAATAGTTCAATATTTGATTCATGCTACTAACAAATTTTCCCCCCTCCAATTAAATTAATCCTTAACATTTGTCTATGCATCAACCGTAACAAAAATTTTGCATTTTTGTAGGAATTCCTTTATGACTTGAATAAACAGAAAAATTGAATTTCTCTTTTTGTAATTTAGGAACAAATTATATAATTAAAATTCGCTAATGATTTTTGCAGCGATTTAGAACCATTGTAGTAAGTTAGTCACTACCGAACCAAATTGCGTCTCTGTAATTTTTTTTTACCTTCCGTAGCATCTAGTAACCATACATGAAGAGGGAATTGGGCAGATTTCGCAACTGATCCTAAAAATAACAAGAGGGCGCACAAAGTAACAAAAAGAATATTCACCTCATTCTTATAAATTAAGTTGTTGAATATTTGAAATAAATCCCGAAATTTCAAACTGCCCGTTATCCAATAAAAACCTAAAATTCCTAATAATAAACCAAAATCCCCCACACGATTAGTTACAAACGCCTTTTGACAAGCATTTGCCGCAATAGGACGTGTGAACCAAAAACCTATTAATAGATAAGAACACATTCCAACCAATTCCCAAAAAATATAAACTTGTATCAAATTCGAACTAGTAACTAACCCTAATCTTTGCTCAATCACTATTTCCTGTAACTTTGCGGTATAGTTCATAATGGATTAGAATTACATATATTCAAGTTATCAATGATAGGTATAAGGAGTTCTCAAGTAGTGTGAGGACACCTGATGAAACTATAAAATACTTTTGCATAACAATAGGACTACGTCGAGGAACAACTCTAAACCCTTATCTTTTCTTTTAATTTTGGACATACTTACGTAATACGTCCAAGAATCAACACTAAGATGTATGTTTTTTGTAGATGATATAGTCTTAGCTAAAAAGTCGAGAGAGGAATTAAATTGGAGGTTGAAGATTTTGAGACAAGCCTTAGAATATATGGTTTTTGCTTGAGTAAAACCAAGACAGAGCATGTGAAATACAATTTCAGCAAAAGACGAAGTATTTCTATCTTTTTTTATATAAAAACTCTTGATATGTTCTCTCTAATTAACTTATTTTCCCCTATTTCTCAATTAAGAAGGAATAACTATAAACGTCATGTAAGTGTAGCTCAGTTGGTGACTATTAAGAACATTATTTACAGGCGTTGAGGTATATACCACATTTTGTAACATTATTTTTACATTGAAAAGTTTTTGCTGCACCATGGAATTGCTCTCAAACTTTCTAAATGAATTTGTCAAGATTATAACCGGGTCTCCGAATTGTTAGGGACAACCCTGTTTATATGTAAAGTAAAGTTTTGTCTAACATGCACAAACAAAATGGTCTTGCACCATGCATAATTGCCTTTTTCATCATTGTATCAATAAATCACATCATATCTTATTTAATTTAATGATGAGATTTATTGATCCAATGATAGAAACTAGTTTGTGCATAATGCAAGACTTGTATCTCTTGTGCATATAGAATTGGCCATAAAATAGGGTTAAATGCATTTTTGTCTTCCCCGCTATTTTAGCAATTTTTTGTTTATCCCCCATAAAAAAAGGATTCCAACCTTGTAATTTAAATACTTTTTTGTTTTAGACCTTCGTAGCATTATGTTACATGATTAAAGGTATTTTTGCCCCTTGTTATTTGGGCAATTTTTGGTTTACACGTCTGCCACATCATCTGTTTTTTATATTCAAATGTCAAGAATGTCTAAAACCAAAAAAAAAAAAATACAAAATTAGAATCATTTTTCTTTACAGAAGGATAAATCGAAAAAACACTCAAATGGCAGAAGATAAAAAGTACATTTAACCATATAAAGTAAATAGAGGAAATTCCTTGGTCATGTTCTGAAGTTTAAGCTCGAGGCCACTGTTCCCACAAGCATGTTGATAGTGTTAATTAGATAATACTATATTATATTTAGGTTTCCTTGGGAAAAAAATTATATTTAGGTTGGTTTTTTCGTTAGCAGAAATGTATTATTATTCTTTAAAAAACTAAACTAGCTCACCCAAATTAGCACCTAAAAGAATCGAAATTGAGACTGTAAGGATGAACACGCGGTCTCAAGCCAACACCAAGAAAAATGTATTATTAATTGAGTAAAGGGGTACTTTAACTCATATACAATGATAAGCAAGAACCATAGGTCTTGAATTACACTACTAAGACAACAAAATGGATTAATCAACCAATCATGAAACCGTTAACCCCCTTTTCTTCCTACCTTCCATGTATACCTTAGGATTGTACTGTTTTTTTTTTTTGACAAAACCTTAGGATTGTACTGTTGAGACTTTTGTATTTATTAACTATAATATTAGCCTATTTTGTTTTTTTATCTTCTTTCTTTTTCTCTATGACTTTATAATGTTAACATGATATCAAAAATTTGGTTGATTTCGATTCTCTCATTGAAGGACTGTTTGCAAAGATTTACAAAGTATCTATGTGGTTTGTTGATGGGTGTGTGTGAGAGCCACACAACATTTTTTGGATTCTCTTAATATTTGGATGAGACATTTATTATGAGGATTGTTGGTTCTCTGTGTAAGACCGACCATGCATCAGTACCTTTTAAAGTTTATACTGTAGCACAAATTTGTTGGAAAACTCTATTAGCATTCCTGCTCCACTGTAGCTCTTTTGGTATAACTCTGGAAGTTTATAGTGCGTGGTAAACACAAATATGATATCAACAATAATGGCGATTGGAAAATATGATTCTCTCAAATCTATTAAGTGTGCAATTGAATGGACAAAATTGTTTTTATTGGAGTTTTCATTCACATTCAGAAAAATGACTTTCTCCACAACTCCCATATGTTTCTTCGTCCTTGCATATTGCCAACTTGTTGACGAAAATGTATTTTGCTACGCGTTTTTGTTTTTAGATCGACAAATTATTGACGCTCGTTGTTGATGCATCGTGAATTTTTGGGGAGATGGAGATAATGTAGAGGATAGTTCTCTTTTTGACAATGCAAACTTTTGAGTTTATAGTAGTTTATAACTTATAATAAGTTCAAACACTACAAATTCAATTTTATTAGGTTTTCCTACTATCAGCTATCAAATAGCTTATCCACTATCGGCTATAACCTTAGTCTTTTGTGTGGCTTTAGTATTTGTAACTTACTACTGCATTGTATTCTTATGATTTTTGTATTCTATTGGAACACTAGCCTCTTTTTTTTCTTTAACTTCTCTCTTCTTCTAAGCTCACTTGGGTCGACCAGGTGTACTCCTCTGAATATTTTAAGTTTGATTCTCTCCAGTGTCAATTTCTTGGACTAATTTAGGTTATTCAAAACATTTCTCTCTTCTTCTATGTAAATCCATATCGTTAACATAAAGAAACTCGACTCCGTTCTCTATTTATGTATTCTGAATGCTGCATGTAAAAATATTTTTGCTATAAATTTTACTTTTATGTATGCAAACTTAACGTTGGATTTTGTACCCAGAAAAACATTGCGTTGGATTGTTTTTATAAAATTCAACAATTTTACACAAGCATATCTGTGTTTGTGGCATATATTTGTTTGTTTGAAAGCTGAATATAGTAACCAAAAAAGGAAATTTTAATATATAAAGAGGCAATACATGACAATAAGGAACTGACAGCAAAAGATCAAATTGAGAGACAAATGTGATATTTGAATGATGGTTTGGAGTATATATTACAATGAGAAAATGAAGAAAATGATCCATGTAGAATATTCTGTCATTCAAATGAAAAGAGAAGTAGGGTACAAAAGATGACTCAAGTGTGTTGGAGGTTTTCTTTTGTGTCTTATTGAGTGAACTCTAGTGCCATATTTGTATAGAGCAACAGCAACGGACAGGGGAATTTGTGGCATTATCTATGCCACTTGAACATTTTATTATTGTATATAATAATCCTGTAAGCCTGCAGATATATGAAGATTGCAGAGATATTAAAATTAAAGGAATTAATTAAAAGTATTATTTGAACACATGTTATTATATTAAGAAAAAGGCATATATGATAGAGCAACTTGAAGGATGTAATTTGCGGCAGGATGTGTATGACATGATTGTGATCAGTAAAACAAAAGCGGCAAATTGTGACATTTCATATCATTGCCAATCACTTTTTTAGCGGTTGTTACACTCTTTTTTAAGGTTTAACTGGGGCTGGAAATGAGTCGAGTCGAGGCGAACTCGTCTGGGCTCGACTCGATAAGAATTGGTTCAGTTCAAAACTCGGCTCGAGTTCGACACGAACTTTTTTTTCTGCTCAAGTTTGGCTCGGTTAAGGTTCACGAACAGTTCGGTTCGGCTCGTTAGGTTCAGTTCATTTTCTCAACTCACATAAAGTCAAATTTTTTTGTCAATTTTTTTATCGATCTTTGATCGTTATATATTATTTTTTTTATTTAAAAAAAACAAATTTTGAATTAAAATAAAAGTTACCGCAAACATACAAAGGATAGACACAAATTATACAAAGTTTAATATAACAAAGAAGCTTTTAGTACTTCTTTCAAAACAAAACAAAAAGCTTTTAGTACTTAAAATACAAGTAAGTTCGTGAAATTTTCGCTGTGTATATTGTCGCTCTATATAGCATAGCCCTTTCAGAAATCTAGAGTTGCTTTTGTTCGTAAGATGACTTTCTAAATTTCTAATCCTATCAATAAGTTAACCCATTTTGAATAAGAATTTAAAGAGGGAAAACTACCATTTTTTCTATGTTAAACACTACCATTGGATCCAAAATTCTCCAAACACGCCCACCTAAATTATACTCTAAATCACTCAATAATCAATATAAGAATACCACAATAAGAGAGTGTAACATCCGGGTGCCTTCCTGACGGCCTGGGCCCCCGATGTACTCATGGTCTTCTCCACCCCCCAAGGGGAGTTTCATGTCTTCCGTGGGAATCGAACCGTGTACCCTAGAGGCTAGCTCAATTGGTAGTGGGAATGCATTGAGTGTGTACTTATAGCCTCCAGGGTACACGGTTCGATTCCCACGGAAGGCATGAAACTCCACTTGGGGGGTGGAGAAGACCATGAGTACATCGCGGGCCCAGGCCGTCAGGAAGGCACCCGGATGTTACAGAGAGACAAACTAAGAAAAGTAAAAATACACAAAAAAATTGATTAGAATTTAGGAACAAATACCTTAAGAGAAATGGAGAGCAACAATTTTTTTCTTTGATTAAGCCTCGCTAATCTTGCTACTTGGTGAAGATGAAACAATTTTCTTCAGTTGCCCTCCCGTACATGAAGATGAAGCATTTAGTTTTTGGTAGTAGGAAAGTGAATGATTAAAGGATATCAAAGCATAATAAATGTTAATGTTACTTTTTTAGAGAAAAGTTAAAGTTTGTATTTTCTATGCTTCATAATGATTCATTGACAGAACCCAAACTTTTTCTAATTTTTTTTAATATTTAATTAATTTGGTCTTATGTTAACGTTTTTAAAGTTGTTTTTAATTTGGTCAATTATATATATATATATATATATATATATATATATATATATATATATATTAAAAAACGTTAACTTTTGATTTTATATAATTGAACCCAAAAGTTTGCTTTTAAAATCAATTATATATAATTATATATATATATATATATATATATATTATAATCGAGCCAACTCATGAACCTAACGAGTCGAACTATATCCAGCTCAAGTTCAGCTCGTTTAATTAACGAACTTAACTTTCAGCTCAAGTTCAGCTCGTTAAGTTCATGAACCAAGTTCAACAGATTAATTATCGAGTCGAATTTCAAACTATAATCGAGTTGGTTCGGTTCATTGTCAGCCCTAGGTTTAACCTATTTTCATCAAAAAAAAGAAAGAAGGTGTAACCTATTGATATGAGTTAGGATGTTGAAAGAGTATTAAAATAATAGGTTCAAAATAGAGTTAAAGTTACATCCGCTTGTTTTTAAAATCTCATCCTGTTTAGTGTGTGTTCCTTTTTTACCTTCGAGTACGTTACATCGTAATTTGAGGTATTGTCTGCTTAGGATGTAAGCTTTTTACGGTTTTGTCATTTATAAAAGGCATCTCGTTTGATTGAAGAGTGTAGGTGTTGTATGTAAACTACTCTTTGCCTCGATTCCCAAACAATGTGGGAATTTAAGGTGTACCAGAACAGTTGCCCCTCAGATGAGGCTAAGGGAGAGTTCTTGGGCCCGCTCCTCGATGAAGTCACCAATGATCCCTTCGAACCGAAGTAAGATGGTCTTAGAACTGGTTGTGGTTGTGAAGAGGGTGAGTTCTGTTGTAAGTCCTTCGTGTTCCACCACAAGTCCTTCTCCACCAGAGGGGGTGGTGTACATGCACGTGCTCTGACGCTCATGTCAATGAGAGATCAAGAGTGAGGTAGCTTTAGAGTAAAAGAGACATACCTGACCCAACACAATAAATTAGTATTTATAGAGTAAGTAGGATTTTCGGACTTAGGCCTTCACCTGGTAAGAATCTAGATGGATTTACATCATTGGATTCAGACTCAACAGTCCCAATTAACTATCTATACCATAATTCTTAGGATTTTAGGACGTGTCTATATGATGGTCCGCCGAGCAGATGGACCCGAATTCTGACCTAGATTGAACTTTGTCCTAGTCCGAAACAGCGTATAAATTAACAAGTTTAGTGCGGGTAAATTAGTAAGTTACGCCTTAAATTGCATTTTATAAATTTATAGTTATAAATTGCAAATTTATATCCACTAAAAAATGAGTGGTGTAAGTTAGTAATTCAAAGAACTATAATTATAACAATTAAAACAAATTCAACCTAATGAATTTGAGTTGCCTGATTTGATGAGATTTTTCATAAGTTTGGATTCTGCGGTCTTCTCAAATTTCTTCTCGTCATAACATTATACAAGAACGGTGTGTAATTGATATTTTTTTAACTAAATTAAGCACCATGTGATTCTGCAGGGGTTGTTGATTACTATTGTGTTATATAGAAAGCAGAGGCGGAGCCCTTCATGGGCTAGGGTGGGCCATGGCCCACCCGAGAAAATTAAAAAATTAACGATTATAGGTCTATTTTGCGATATTTTATACAATTTTACGTCGGTTTTAGCTTTTGGCAGATCCAAATTCTCGCAAAGTGATGTAGTGGCCCAACCAAAAAAATTAAAATAAATAAATTACAGGTCTATTTTGTGAGACTTTAAACAATTTTTCAAACGGTTTTAGTTTTCGACGGTTTCAAAAGTAACATACGTGATTTTTGTTATGTTTATACTTGACTGGTTAGCGGAGGCTTATAGATCTTCTAACTTGCTTGGGTTTCAAATCCCCCGTATATTGTCCTGTCAACTAAAAATTCACTCATTTAACAGTTGTACTATAAAAAAAAGTTTCATAATTTATATCAGTTGTAAAATATGTAATTCGATTTTTTTAAAAGTATTCACCCTAGTGTTTTAGTCAAACTCCGTCATTACAACTTTGTGCTTAATGCTTATTGCAATTTTAATTTTGTGTTTATATATTATAGTTTATTATAGTGGCCCACCCGAGGTTTTTTTTCTGGCTCCGCCACTGATAGAAAGAAAAAGAGCATCTTTAAAAATTGAATACTACAGCCTCTCAAAAAAAATTCGAATACTATCAGCAAAAACAAGGTATAATTTGAATGTCTTTTAGTTTCTGATAAAAATATCTTGAATATGTTCTCTCTAATTAAGTTATTACTTCTCTCTATCACAATTAAAACAGGAAGAACTGTAACCGTGTGTCATTTCAGTTGGAGATGGCAATTCAATTTAATTATCCGCAATCTATCAGATATAAATCCATCCATTATCAATTCAATTTAATTATCCGTAATCTATCTGATATAAATCCATCCAATTCATCCATTATAAAATAAACTAGTTCTTGGATTAGATTCTTTCAAAGAAAATTAAAAGCTAATTGGTCACTATTTTTCTATGAAATCCATTGGCCACCGTTACCGTCAGCCACTCCGCTGCCATAATTGTCACTACATGTCACTCTTGTCATTATTTTATTCAGCAATAAAAAATGTACATCTTTAGTCTTTTCTTTTTTATCTCTCTCCTCCTCTCACATCATCAAATTATCACATCTATTATATTCCTCTTTTTTCTCTTTGTTTTAAGGTGTATACACACTCAAAGGATGTACACCTATGAAGCACATGTATTTGATACTTACGATACGGATACGATACAACACCGACACATTGATACGGAAAATTTTTAAAATTCAAGATATGATATAGCCGAGATACTTTAATAAAAAATTAAATTTAAACTACATATTAAAACTCAATATACAAACTATGGACTAGAACTCAAAAGCAAAAAAAAATATACGTAAAACCTAGACCAAATATACATAGAACAACAATAAGACACAACAATGAAATTGTCTTCACATGACGATCAACATTACCAGTGTTCTCAAAACAACAAAAAGAGACAAAACATACACCAGACAACAACAAAAATATAAAGATAAGTAATATTGATAATAAAGAAATTGACAATTAGTCAATTACATATATGATATATCAACAAAAAAAACATCCTTACTTAGTCAATTACGTATATTCCAAAAATAATAGAAACACCGTGTATCCCACGTGTATCGGTTTTCCACCGCATATCCCTCGTGTATCCCACGTGTATCGGTTTAATATATGATATATAAACAAAAAAAACATCCTTACTTAGTCAATTACGTATATTCCAAAAATAATAGAAACACCGTGTATCCCACGTGTATCGGTTTTCCACCGCATATCCCTCGTGTATCTTCGATGTATCTGAAAAGTATTGGTTAATTGTTTTTTTAAAAAATAAAATTTAATTTTTGGATACTCTCCCGATACGTATCAGAGCGTATCATGCAGGTATCAGTGCAGGATACATATCGGATAATGGTACGTCATCCATTTTGACGTATATGAGCTTCAGAGGGGTACACAAAACATTTTCTTTATTTATTATTGCCAAATTACTCTTTTAGTCTTTTAACTTAATTTAAGATAAAAATTTCGTCATTTATCTTTTTTTCGTGTCATTTTGATCAATTTGCATATAGATTTTCAAGATTCATATCTATGGTTTTATTTCGATACAAGAGCTTAATATTCAAATATATGGTCTTTCACTCATATTTCATATGAATTTTTAATTTGATGCTCGAAAATCTATATACACACAAACCAAAAGACCTAAAATGACGTGAGAAAAGATAAAGGATGAAAACTGTTATCTAAAATTAAGTTAAGTAACGACGGGTGTAATTTTGCATTTATTTATCAAAATAATTAAAATATAATATTTAAAATGATTTATTTTCTTAATATTATTTTTGAAATTAAAAACATTTCTGGATGAATTGGATAATCCCCCATTAAAAATTGTTTATAGATTGATTGAATCGGATTTTATTCGATGTATAAAGGATAGCTTGAATTTTATTCGTAGACTGTTTGATCCATCCATTGCAATCACATTCAAGTTTATTTAATGGGCTAATAGTCATTTTTGTCCCTGAATGTGTAACGAGTAGCTACAATAGTCCCTCAATGTATCGAAATTTCAAAATAGTACTTGATTGTGCACTTTGTTAGTAATAATAGTCCCTGACATTAAAATATTTCGTTAATATTGTCATATTAGTCCTTTAATATACTTACTTATTGTCATTTCAGTCTTTATATGAAAAAAGTTATTGTGAGTATTGAAAGATTATTTTAGCGTCAGAGATTATTTTGACTAATAAAGTACACAATCATAAACTATTTTAAAATTTTGATACATTGAGGGTCTATTGTGACTACTCCTGAAACATTCGGGGACCAAAATGATTATTACCCCTTATCTAATCAATCCATTTTCAACCCTAATCTCAGCCACGATTGAGCTACTTTCAGGGGTTTTTATTCCCTTATTGGTACAATTCTGTTAATTTTATTTATTCACACAAATAATTTTGAAAGGAAAGAAGGTTATAATTTTTTTTCATTTTTATACAACAGTACAAAACAAGCAGTCACTAAATGACTATTTATGCTTTTGTATTTATTTTCTAAACTGCAGGTCTTACATTAATCTAGGAAAATCCCAAATGCATGTGCACCAGTTAGACTAGAATGAATGTCTTTGGATAATGTGTGATTAATATCTGCGACTTGGTTGCTAATAATATGATAACCAATGTTACATAGTAGTGTTCTATGCATCAAACTCCTCTGTTTGAGCGACATAAACTGTTCTGAACCACCGTGACAAATTAATTAAGAACAGCGTGTACACAAAGTAGCAAGTGAGTGTCCAATTAACTAGTCCCTACACATAGAATAGAATTCATTACAATTTGTGTTAGAAACTTGTAGCACTGACACTTCATATTGCTGTCGTGTTTGGTGTAGTGTAGTGTAAGACACTATACGATACAGACACAAGTGATTATGTTCAATTAATTCATTTTCTCTACTTATTAACGTGTCAATGTGTGAGGATGCGTTAGTAGTTCATAGCTCAAAACTCTTGATTGTAACTTAAAGATAGTTGGAACATGAACTACCTGGCCAAAGATTTCAATGTTAGCTTGAGGATAGTACCAAAGGTGAAGGAACCTGAAAGAAGAAAAAGAGATGTGGTAGCCATCGATAGTCAAACAAAATTTCAGTGGGAGAGGAAAGAGTAATGCTTTACTTCATTAAGGGTATCTCAGCTAGTGGACAAGCAAACCCAACAATGCATGAGAGGGTGAAGCCTGGCCATGTTCCATTCATCAAAAACCATAGGAACTCTGCTGCTGCAAATAATATGTACGCTTCAACGTTGTCTGCTATTCCGGCTTTGTATAGTTCAGCACTCAACTCTATGAACAACGCCACTAATCTAAGACGAAAGAACCACAAATTATGTTTGATTTCATTCAATGCGTTTGGATCTCAATCTTAATTAAGAAGTGCTAATTTATAAGTTACCCATAAATTTATAATCAAATACCAATTTGGTTGAATTGTTTTGATGTTTATGTTGTAAGCTATTGTTATAAGCTAATATGAATAGGTTATTGAAAAGAAGTTATGAATATTTTCGTAAGAGTTTTACTGAAAAATAACTAAACAAATTAATGGATATTTTTGTAAGCTCTACTATTACAAGTTTATAAGATAAACTCAAATAAGCTCTTTACAACGTAATCTAAATTGCAGTGAGTACTTACATCAAGGAGGATATTGTTTTTGTTAAACTTCCCTCTTGAACTTTGTTTAAGACCCTCTCATCAAGGTAGAGTTGAAGCAAACCAACCGAGCAGTAAAACAACCCCAGCAAGGGAGGAACCTATCAATATCAATTTGGAGAAAACAGATAAAATTGCAGCCAATTATACTATTACAAGGTAATTTGCGAAGGGTTCTTTCCTCCGTCGTCATCGCTAGTAAAAGTGCATTCAGACCGCATAATTTATCCGGAAGCACGCATATAAACACATAAAATTATAGGGTTTTTTCGAATGCATACTTTCGGACCAATGATTTAGAATGGAAGAAGTTCACAAGAAACTGAAATTGAAACCTACCCAGATGTTTGTATGGAGTGGGCCAATGTCAATTCCCCCAAACTTGTACGACACGAGTTCGACTCTCGAATGGAGTCCATCGAGAAATGGACCAAACACGAATCCTGCGCCGAAAAGTGAAAGTGACACACGAGGCCATGAAGTTCTAACGCTAGTTTGGCTCTGCTGTTTGACAGCACGTTGAGGCTTAAGCAGACCCCGTTTGCGTACTGTGTGGAGAGGATAAGTGTGAGTTTGAGTATGGAGTTTATAAGCCTGAAGAGATGAAGGGGAACCAGATGAAAGAAGATATTGCATATTACACCTGTTGTGCGAGCATTGAGTTAAAAGAAGAAGAAAATGATTGATTTTTGGGACATGAAAAGAGAATAGATGAAAATTCCGTGAGGTTGATTCAATTTTATCAAATCATGTTTAACTCTGTCCACATAGTACGTTGGATGATTTAGACTCTACAGTATGAGAACACGACTAGTGGTCCAACACAAAGGAAGATTCCAATTGCCATAGTTTGGTGACGTCCTTTTCAGGATTTCCAATATAAAGTCCTCGAATTTTTTTCCTGGGTACTAATAGACTTTGCATTTTAATCTTGGACTAATGCTAAGTTATTGATTAAAAGGTTCTCTTTACACCTTTTTCTTCAAAAGAAAATGTTTTTTAATTAAAAATGATAAAATTCCAAATATTTTTGGAAAAGTCAAATAATTTTAAAAAATAATAATAATTAAATTTGTTATAAAATCAGGATATATCCCTGTAAACGTTTTTTTAATTCAATTATATTTTTCCCATTTTACAGGTTACATGGTTCAACACTTTAACATTTGCCTGCAAGAAACTCACGTACATGGAAGTAGTAGGTATGTTAAAATGACCTATACCCTGTTCAGCTAATCCTGTTTTCTCTATTTTTTCCAAAAAGGCGTTGTGCCTAATGATATCGCAGAAGCATTGTGCTAAAATGATGTGACGATGAAAGGAATGAGCTATGATAAAAATAAAAATAAAAATAAAAATAAAAGCTCATCAATCAGTTATTCCATACTTCATTAGTTGTGATATCGTTCATTTGTTGTGATCTCAATGATTCATCACAGCTGCCATTAATTCATCACAACTTCCACGAGGTTTTAAATTAAACACCTTCATTAATCTTGGATGATTAAGAAAAAAAATTCATCCTTTTCAATGATTATGTTTTCCTGTTGATCATGATATGAGGAAGAAAATGAACATTGTTTTTCTTTTGCAATTGCAAGGTCTATTTTCCATTCCCTTGTAATATCCCCCTAGGCTTGTCATTTGTTCCATCAGCTTCCTTAAACAAACTAATTTCTGCATCCTTATATAATCGTTTTGGGCTTAAAGGTACTTTGACAGATAACATAAGCATCTGCAAAGTTCTGGAATATTCACAACTCCTAAACCTAATTATATACAAATCCTAACAAGCTTGGTTGGTCACTGGCACCTGGTGGCTGGTATCACTCTAAAGCTTCACCAGCACAAAATAAGTTTCTCAATGGGGGCGTATTTGATGAAATTGCGAACCTCATTGCTCCATTTAGCACTGAATATAAAAAACTAGCAATAATTTTCTAAACTAACCGCAATCAGAATTGCCAACAGTTGAGTTTGCTGCTGCTTACTACAAGATTCATCATTATTCCTATCAAAAGAGCACTACAAATTGCAACATCCATTCCAGTTGCCACCTAACAGAAAGCATGCAAAACTCATTTAGTGGCTACAGTGGACTAACAAGCAACATAAGGACGTTAAAGCACAAAAGGATATACAGAATCGAACAAAAGATCGGTGGTGAATTGAAGCTCTTACTAGGGGAGCTAAAGATCTGAAGCCTATAGTTTTTTCTGTCTTTTTGATTGGGCTGGTGAAGATGAAGCTTCCGAATGTCGTCCAGACGCCTTTACAGGTAACATTTCCAAGATAAAATAAATAAATAAATAAATAAATAATGTGCTTTAGCATTGGTCTAAAAGCATGTAGGAGAAAAAGGCAGATATGTACCTTGCGCTTTTGATCCCTTTTACCGATTCTTTCCCCTGAAACCATGCAGTTAAGTGATATGTAGATGAAATTTCTAACGCTTAGCCAAAATCAGATAGCAGGTAAAAATAAAACTAATCTGTTATTACCCCCAGAACTTGTGTTATCTGGAACAAATGTCTGATCCTGATCTCCGCCTCGATGCAAACGCTGTCAGCAGTTTAAAAATCACAAGCTCGAGATTTGAGAAAAAGAATAGCATATGCTTAGACAATCATAAGTCTAAAACGTTGAAAACACTGAAAGAAAATGTACCAAAATAAAAATTTAATTAAAAAGAAAAAATATAACCTTTGGTGTTCCTGTTGTTTCGCAGTGTGACCCGTCACGAAAAGATGAACCTTCAGCCTCCTTATTTTGCATCTGAAACAAATTAAAGACACGGTCTAGAAGAGTTAGTGAACAAACCAATGTTGGTGTTGGTAATCCTATAAAAAAATGACAGTAGTATGACATTTTTCATTCTGTGGACATTCTAACTAGTAACTAGTAAAATAATCAAGCTTTCTTCACATAGTGCACCTGTTTCTGAAGATTCAGCAAGGTTAGTATTTCATTTCTTAGTTCTAGAAGCTCTGCACAAACAGCTTTTGTTGAAACCCTTGGTTTCAAATTGACCTGCAATCATAGTACAAAGAAAATAAAATTATTATCAGGAACCGCGGGTATTTTGCTAGGGTGATTGGACTACAATCATTAATGGAAAAAGCAGCTCAGCTTGGTCAATAAACATATCAGCAATATCAATATATTTTGTATTTCTATAAGAAGCCTAATGAGACATTTGGAAGAGCTTAATTGAGCTTATTTATGAACAAACACATACTGAGCCATGTTCAAGCTTAAATGTGCTTGGCTTATTTCATGTTAATATTATATATACTTAGTTTGCTACAAACCAAATATGTAGAATACAAAGATTTTTTTTTTTTTTTGATCAAGTCCCACTATACTAAAAGCTGAAACTGTTGAGTTAAAGTACACGAATAGTTTTATTATTGTATCTCTAACATGCACTTCCACACAAGAGCCATTTAAGTTTGAAATGTGAACAGTGCACAGGCCCGCCTACCATGAGCTTAATGTTCTTTTCTTTAGAAAAAAATGGAGACAACAAGCATTAAATTCTAGACACACTTGATCATGGAAACTTTAAAGGCTTATGTCGTTTGTTTAAAGCATTAATAATTTGATTGTATATCTAAATAATTATTCTCAACCGGACTATTAAGACACTACTTGAGCTAAGGAAAGCCAAGTCAAGCTATAAAAGAGCTGAACAGGAAACGTTTTCTGAAAGTTTAGCTCAATCATAATTCATAACCACAATCTCAAAACCAAACCCCCAAATTAACCAAGTGGTTAATGAGTTTCAGTTAGGGACAAAATGTTCGGGAGAACCCGAGTATGATTCCTAACTCGAACAATCCTTGGCCAGACTTTACTTACATTCCGGCTGAACTCCGGATTACCATGGCCCCTTTCCCCTAGGATCCGGAGGGTTAAAATAAAAAATAAAAAACAAATCAATAGCTGAACAAACATTAAAAAATCGTAAGCCATCCTGAAATGTAGAATGCAAGGGTATCATATAATGTTATTAATACTGATCAGGGGCTACTACATGACTGCAACAGGGAGGAGAAAGGAAATATCAGAAATGCATTAAAGAGGAGAACAGACAAACCCCAAGTTCCTGCAAAGTTTGATCAACACGTTTGATAGTCCGAAGTCCAACTGATGAGCTTGCAGATTGCACCATTTGTTCAAGTGCATAGGTTCTTGAATAGACATAAAGCTGAAATGCATCTCACTATCAGATTATGTTGTGATGTGTAGATAATTAGACATCCAACAAATTGTTGAAAATTGTTTTTCACAAGGGAAAAGAAAAAGTTATTTCAGAGATTTCGTTCGATGTAAGTCTCTAGTCCTCTACAGTCAATTTTTCATAAACTTGATCATGAAAATCCTTGCTACTCTATATTTCTATCTTCTGTTATTTCTTTTTTTGTGCTAGGGGAACAGGTGGAGGTGAGGAAGGTGTTAGCAACAAGTGTCAACAGAAAAGAGACATGGGGTGAATAATTGGTAACCTTATTGTTAACTCTTACCATGCGAAGAGAAGCTATGGTAGATGCATTATCGTTTGTTATCGTGGAAGGCACGACTATCGGTGGAAGTTGTGTATTTGATGGAGATACAGTTTCAGCGGGGTTGGCCCTCTCTGTAACGTCTGCAGTAGCCTTTGAAGCAACGTCCAACTCAAACTCTCGGGCAACCTAAAAGAAACAAAATCAAATACCAGATATCACTAATCACTGACACTGGTTCACCCAAAGTTTGGGTAATATTTATATTCCACAAATTTTGTTGCCCCAATTGATGCAATGAAACTATCATATAACCTACTCTCAGTGAAAATTTAGGTATTAAGTTACATGAGTAAACAGTTCTAATTTCATTCCCAGGCCCCTGAACAAATAAAAAAAAAATATTATATAAAACGAAATTGGTTTTATGCGCAAAAACATGTAACATGCAACATCCTCCAGTATTTGAGGTTCACGCAGGAGTGTAAAAGAAAAACTAAGCAAGAAAACATAATTAGATAGTTGCAAAACATTATCATTATCTTCATAAGAACCCTCCTCTTCCTCTCCACCTGTAATTATAAGTGTCATACAAATACAACCATTAAAAATTACCTTGGTCGTTATACGTAATTCAGCAATTCTTTTTGCTTCGGCAAGCACCTGCATATTATACAGTATTGAACACCTATATTTACTTCATTTTCTCTGAATGTATAATTATAGCAGCCATATGAATAATACTAATCAAAAGGGGAAAGAGTAAAAACCTCTTCATCTTTTCGCTCTTGTTGCTTTGTTTGAGAGAGGATCAGGGACAGAGCTCGTTTCCGCTCCATCTCTTGTGAAACGTTATATGGTTCCTGCATTAAGGAGGAAGAATAAGTAACTACGATCACATTGCAAAATCCTCATGCTGAAAAAGTTTGTTTTTACTAAGTACAGTGTGCTCAAAAGAACGAAAGAGAGTTTTTGCTTGATAAAAATGCACAGCTTGTTCAAAAAGTTGACCACACCTGAACAAGTGGATCCACTGCAACATCCCCAGAAGATGGATTCCTGGCAATTAATATAGCCCGGGATACTGCATAGCAAGGAAAATATAACAAAAAATAATTTTAAATATGTCATTTTCTAATTGGCCAAACTACGAATAAAAGAAAATGTAAACTGAATGCAGCATATATAGTTCGGTGAACACAATACACATACCACTATAATATCGATCCTTCAATTCTTCAACAGTTCGAGATGAAGGAAACCTATCAGCTATAACAATAAATCGGAGATTAAACCTCTCACACAAGTCAAACAGTTGATCTGTTTCCTCCTTGGTCCATTTCTACATAAATATAATTTCATGGAAGAGAGGAACACATTAAACACTTCGTAGCAGAGACAGATGTAAAAATACCCGTAGAATGTCAATGCATATCGAATTCCAACTCGTAAAATAACACTGAATCAAAACAGCTGTGCATGAGGGTAAGTGGATTTATAAAATGGAAAGTACAGCGAAGTGTACATAAGATGCAGATGCAAAGTGACGGTTAGGTTCAGATAATATAGATCCTTTCCAATAGATCATAAAATCTATCATTTATTCACAGCTAACTCGATCATTAGAGAAGTCTAAAAGATCTACCAACTAGCAAATAAACAACTTTTAAGTTAGGAAAATGCTAATGAGCGCCCTTAGGACATTGGTTAAAAAAAATATAGAAATATTGTGTTGAAACCCATTTGGGTTGGCCTGGTGGTATTGGCTTGGGACCTTGGAGTTTGCTCCTCTCAAGGTCTCAGGTTCGATTCTCCCCGGTGCCAATTTTGGTGGGCTGGTTTAGCTTCTTCAAAAAAGAAATATTGTGTTGGAAAAAATGTATTCAATTTTTTAGAAGTTTAAAAATTGTTATTTTCAATACAAAACTTCTATTTTTGCTTCCTTAACTAGTTCCTATAGGGCATTTGTTAGCATGACCCTTTAAGTTGTATACACCGAAAAGTCCTTTCATGTACATTCTAACTTTGCATGTTATTGAAGACACAGCAACATCAACCTTAACATGATACATCACCTAAAATCCACTTCTTTGTAGCATTAAATAGTGCAAAACTGTTGTTTAAGCAAACTCAAAAGCAAAGTTCAACGCAATTTTATACATGCAATCTAGACCTGATACCTACAGGATTTGCCAAATATTTCTCATACTCCTCATCTGTGTATCTTGTTATGTCAACAGACTGCATCAAAGCATGTAAACAAACATTAAATCATGTAAGTACAAAATATTTCCTAGAGTCAATATAGAAAACCAGAAAAATGCAGAGCAGGCATGATGGTAAAGACTGAACCGGCACTTACCTTGTTATACTTGGCAAAAGAATAGTCCCCTAATGGCGGAACACTATTTACAACTTGAACCTGCTGCAATAAAAGTTGCCGTGATCATCAAACCGTGAATCAAATCATGAATAGGAAAGCCTATTTTCCAATTAATGAATCAAAACATATTGTGAACATTATTAAAAAATTTATTATATTTTCAACAAAAAAAAATGTCAAAAAAGAAAAGAAAAACAATACCCTATAATTTCAGCTGCCCCTTTAGTCTCTGCTCTCAGCAGTTTTCCATACCATATCTAAATATTTTAAGTGTGTTTTCCCTCCCATTAAACACACAACCCTCACTGTTGGGGCCTAATTGTCCTGCCAACGGAGGCTTGTCATTTTTGGAGCATTGGCAAGTTCCAACACTATTACCAATCTTCTGCCATGCAAGTCCATCCTGAGAGACACGTGATGACACATCTACCATATCTAAATATTTTAAGTGTGTTTTCCATACCATATCTAAATATTTTAGGTGTGTTTTCCCTCCCATTAAACACGCAACCCTCACTGCTGGGGCCTTAATTGTCCTGCCAGTGGAGGCTTGTCATTTTAGGAGCACTGACAAGCCCCAATACAATTACCAATCTTCTGCCATGTGAGTCCATCTTCAGAGACACGTGATGACACATATAATCTTTTTTGTTCATAGCTTGTTTTCAGACCCCGCAGCAAACGAGATTCTTTCAAAACCCACTCGTTACCACATCCATTTCCCACCCCATGTTGATTTTTTAGCTCTCTCCCATTCCCCCGATATCTGCGTCGTTAAAAATGCAACAGAATTTAGGTTCTTGTGAATCTGGCACATAATTCTGGCAACCAAAGAAACACTTCATGCAATCTGTTCGGGTAGAATAAAGATATGCATCGGATTGCGGTTGTTGACTATCATGGAAGAGACAATATTTCCATGATCCTAGATAGCATAAATTTCGCAGAAACTAACAGATGAACTTACCCAATGGTGAAGCTGAAGATTATCTTTACGAGCAAAATTTTTGAAAGGAAGCCATTGCCAAATGACCTGAATGGGGAAAAAAAATCAAATGTGTGATAATAATGTCATGAACCAATTATCATAAAAGCTTAAGGTGTTATGTAAAAGCACGTAATTGTTTTATATCTAACACACCTCATACAAGAGCCATTTAGGATTGAAGCCTAAACAATGTCCAGGCCCACACAACATATTGTTGAAATTCAACTTTTCTTATTAAGAACAATGGGATCAATAAGGATCAACCTCTAGAAGACTTGGTTAGGGAGAATCCAATACCATATCCATATCATTGATTTACTATCTTAAAAGCTTAGGTTATTAGGTGAGAGAAAACTAATGGTTCTATATATAACAAATACCATCCCAATGTCAGTTTATTAGGTAAAACTTTTGATAGCATGTACTATACACCTATCCGGTACTTTTAGGTTCATAAACACACATGGACCATTCATGAACTCACCTACCCGAAAACAAGTGCCAAACAGTCTAAACCAACAAGGACAACAACAACAACCAAGCCTTATCCCACTAAGTGGGGTCGGCTACATGGAAACATCACTCTAAATCTTTCTTCTTCTGTAAAGGAAAATTATTTAAATGGGTAACCAAGTACCAAAGAACAACTTATTAAGTTATTACACACTTTAATTTTTAATTTTTGCCTTTTGAGAATCCTTCTTTCTTCTTCCTAATAATGTATCTTCTTATGGGTCAGTTTGGATTGACTTATTTGAGTTTATCTACTTGCATAAGTATTTGTGCAACTGCTTGGGAGGGTTAATGGCATCTATAAGTTATTTTCAGCTTATATCAATATTCAATAAGCTCCCCAGAATAGCTTATAAAAACAGCTTATAGTTTATATGAAAACAATTTGACTATATTTCATCTTTTATTATACAAACAGCTTATACATAAACACTTATGTTATAAGCTATTATTTAAGTTGTCTAACCAAACAGGACTTATATCTTATAGGGAACAAGAGTAAAGACAGTAACAACGTAGAACTATGATTTAGCTCACATGATCATTCATTGCATAATGCATTTCACAATGTAAAAGAAATGAACCAAACTTGACATGCTGTATAACTAATCACTAGTAAACTAGTTGTGTACAAGGCCAGAAAGCCAGAAAATTGAACATTTTCTGGCCCTCTTTTTTTTGGATAGGTAAATGTTAGTATTTTTTCTCTCCTTCGCTTAGGTTTGAACCCTGGTCCCTTGACTCCTTCATCTCTTAGCTCAAACCAGTTGAGTTACCTAACCCATTTCCGACCCTAATTTTGTTCAAACTCTGTAAAGATATGATACTGCAACACTAATCATAACTCCAACAACCAACATGAAGAAAAAATTACCTTTTTTTCGGAAGGAGACTTTTTTTTCAACAGAGACAAATCAACTGCAGGCATAAGAGGTGCAAATCCACCAGTAAGTGCATACACCTATAAATTCAACAACACCAGAAAAATCATTAAAAAAATAAAAACGTTAAGTGCTTTCGTGAAAAATGAAAAAGTACCTCGCTAGAATTCTTCTCCTGAAGTGGAAAGGAAAAATTGGGCAATGCTCCGAGGATATTTTTCACATCCATAGAAAAATCTAGGGTTTATGAAATTCAAATTCAAAACTCACAACCACTCCCTCTAATCACGAATTCAACGCTATATAGTTCTCTTTGAGTTGGTGATTTTGATTTGAAGGTCTTCTTTTTCAATCCGAAGCGCCAAAGTTTTGAGCTGGGAAAAAATAACCAGTTACAGGCTTACTTACAGCAGAGTCAGTTGCTGTATGTATGTACTCTTTCTTTGTTTTACAAACAATTTTAGTCACCTAGTTTCAAAAAAAAAAAAAAATTGTTAATGAATGTCTAATTTTTTATGAATATTTTTTAAAAAAATTAAAAGACTTCAAATCTTACCACCGATTGATTAAATAGTGTTTTAGGGTACGAGTTAATGCAATAAAAGTAAAAGAAAAAAACAAGTTTTGTATTAAAAATAATACTTTTTTAATTTTCAAAAGTAGAAACGTAAACTTTGAATAATATTTCTTTATACAGTTCTTTAACAAATGTCCACGGAGAATTTGTTAGTATTTCTCTTAAAATGATGATGTTTTGATCTCCATTTTAAAACTCAGCTTCTTTTTTAAAACAAAATATAAATTATCATTAATGAATGAGAATTTATTTTTCACTATCTGCTCGTATGCCCTCTGTTTTGTACATCTTACTCCGTTTGGATATTATTATCTGAAGCATATTTTATGCTTTTTGAAAATAAAATATGAAATATAAGTTTCTTCCTTTAGATCCCCTCCTACGTCTGGAGGTGAGAGAGATCTCTCCACTTCATTATTAAAGAGTTTTTTACAAAGAGAGATACAAAAGAGTTACAAGAAATTAGCTTGAATAAACTCTCCAAGAGCAATCTTAATTTTACCATTTTCTTGAATCTCTTCCCGTGACCAAGAGACTCAATGATTTCCTTACCTAAGGTGTTTTTCATTTGTTTCCCAACTTTATAATTCAACCCCAAAAGGAATCGCCCTCTAACCTTTAAATTCCTAAAGATCCTATTTTGGTCTCCCAAGATTCAATCAATTTGCTCACAAATGACTCAACCTTTGATGTGTTTCCCAACCCTATGAACCTCTCCCCAAAAGTCACCAACCCTTTTTCAAGAGCCCCCTTTTTTGGTTCTCCTGAAGGTGCGAAAAACACAAGAATGGGAGTTGAATTGTATTAGTTTTTTCAAACTTTTTCTAAGTGTTTGCACTGGTCATAGTCTAAAGCTTATGTTCAGAGTCTGGTGCAGAGTTTTGAATGCAGTGGTTGTAAGATTAAAACACACACACACACAGAAACCAAGCAATTTATACTAGTTCCTCTCACAAACCGAGAGTAGTCTAGTCTCCTTGCATTTCCAAGGGATTTTCACTAAAATCACTAAAGATTACAGATGTTCAAGCACACAAGCAAGATACTTCTACAATCTAACTTAATCAAATAAAATATTGTTTGTGATTTACACTTGATATACAATTAGAGGTGTAAGCAATAAAAAACAAAATGAACTCTTAAGACTTAAGAATTTATAGGATACAAGGTTTGTAAGAAATTCTAAGTGTAAATGCGCTTTGATTATGACAGAGTAAGGGCACTTTTCAAAATATGCAGAGTCTTTTTTATCTCTTTAAGTCTTCAGCTCCTTATATAGAGGGAAATTTGAGAGATGTTGGAGAAGTGCCAACGCATTACTCTGAGTCCTTGAGAAGCTTGATCATAGACGTTGAAATGTCTCTTGATTTGGTTAATGTCTTTGAAAAGACATTTGAAATTCCTTTGCTTCAAAAGGAATTATCTGTTTCATTCCAATTGTCCTTGAAGTTTTTTGTTTGTTTCTGCACATGGTCAAAATAGAACAAACTATATTATCTGAGTCTGATAGTGACCTCTTCAGAAGATGACAAAATTGGTCAGAGTCTTCTGATGTTGACGTGGCCTACAGAGTCAGAGTACCTCAGATGCTACACTTCTTATGAGTCCAGGTCTTCAGGGTTTGATCCTTCAGAAGTTGCACTTCTTCAGATACTGGTCCAGAACTTCAGTTTATCTTCAAATTCTATATGCTTTTGTATATGTTCTTTCAGTACCAAAACTTGATTTAATACATTGAGTTTTAGTTTAAGGTCCTGCACACTTGAACATACATTAGCATATCCAGTCGTTTTTTAATACTTTGTTATCATTAACACTTCAGAGGCATTATACAAAACCCATTTTGGTTCAATACTTCCAAGATTCACATCATGACTCTTGGAGTTTCAACCAAAGACCTTCAACCTTTAGCTTTTAAGTTTCCTCATTTGGTTACATGAGATTCTCCATGATGCTTCATCAAATGGGTCAAAGAGTGCTTTTATAGTGTTTCAGATCCAGGAAAATCGTGCCACGATTTCTTTAATCGTGCCACAATTTGTACTCGTACACCACGTTTTTTCAAAACGTTCCACAATTTTTCCAGAATTGAAACCTCCAAAAGTTGAACCAAATCTTGCCATGATTTCCAAAATCATGCCATGATTTTTGCAGAAACACAAACAGCAAATTGAGTCAACACTCAACACATATATTTTTACGATCCCCTCCTCTGGCAATTCACATATGATTTTACAAACAAATAATAAATATTTCGCCGTATAATTCGGAGCATGTTTTCCCATTTTCATATCATATATATATATATATATATATATGTGTGTGTGTGTGTGTGTGTGTGTGTGTGTGTGTGTGTGTGTGTGTGTGTGTGTGTGTGTGTGTGTGTGTGTGTGTGTGTGTGTGTTTCCTAAAATACGAAAACATGTCACCACCTTCCTCTCCAAACCTCTCCAAAAAAATAACATCTTTTGACGAATAGTTGATTTCCCAACACACTTCAAACATCAATGGACTTCATACACGTAATTTTTGCCTGAATGCAAAGGTCATGTGACTATAAAACCTTTCTCACTTGTTTTCTATGTGTTTTCCTTCTAATCACATCACCCATCATGTACTAACATCGTTCGGATTATACAATTAGAGATTATGAACTACTAAGTTTGAATTATATAATATGAACCCGATATGTATAATATGAACTCATTTTCTATGTGTTTTCTGAGAATTGTTTCCACTGTTTTAGATATAAATGCTCCTATCTGATTTGACACCTCACATTACACCTCCAACTGTGGAACTTTCTGTCGATATCAAGCCAAACGTTGCACCTCAAGTTTCAGATGATTTTGACAACGAGAAAGTTGAGGTTCCACCTCTAGTTAATAATTCTTCCGACATTTCCAAATCTAAGGTTCCACCTCCAGTTGATCATCCTTATATTGATTAGCACATACAAATCTCGACTAAAAGAAAGTTTACTTTACGAGATGAGTTGTTGACATGGATTCAAGATGAAGCATAGTGGTACTTTGGCCGAGGCATTGCACTATGTTTGTAATTTCTATTTCTATTGGAATTGTTGACTCATGGGTTGGGATACTATCATTTTCTCAAAAGAAATTAAAGTTTTCATTACTTTTGAAATAGATAAACGGCATAAATGCACTTTTTTTGTGTGTGTGAATAAATGTACACATTTTTAGAATTTGCGACAGTGAGTAAATATTTATACATCAAAATTATAGTAATAGAGATGTCTATTTATTTTTAAAAAAATGGAAAGGATCTCTACTTTTGACTGATACAATTTTTTTTCTCTTCTTCGTAAGCCTATCATTTTAAGTTGCTATATTTTGTTTGTTTTCTGAAAAACATTGTTGGTTATGTATTCTATTTTGTTTTATTTTATATTTTTTTAGGATAGTTTGTTTTATATTTTTATATACTACATTGTGTGTATGTATATTGTGTTTGATTATTCGTGGAGATTTTGTGTTTATTGACTTTTTACGTATAATTATTTATGAAATAAATAATTTTTAAATCACAAGATTGTTATAAGACTATAAGAATAAATTTAAATCTCCTCTTTCACCTTTTGATTTAAATATATATGTAATTAAAATCACTTACCTTCCTCCCTCTCTCCTCTTTTGAATCATACTTACAATAATTACAAAAAAAATTCACTCTCAAACTCCTCTTATTTCCCCCATATCCTCCATAAAAATTCATTCCCACCTCCTCTCATTGAACCAGACATGGTGAAAAAAATTGAAATTTAAGTCTTACGATGTAATAAATAGCACAAATATTACAACTTGAAGTTGACAAAAAAAGAAATAGGGTTAAGTATATTTTTGGTTTCTTTAAAATACCAACTTCATTTTTAGTCAATTGATGACAAAGTTACAAAGTGCACCAAACCGTTCAAAGTAATAAAGTAGTAAGTTATCGTCTTCACAGTAATTGTTGTTTCTACTAGACAATTTACAGAACTTATAATTAAAAAAAGTAAATGGGGGAAGTTTTGCCAGATTTGATTGATTGCATAATTATGATTAGTTTGTTTGATTCAGATATTTAACGAGAATTAGATTTCTTTCAATCCTCTTTATCTTCTTTGTTGGATTAACACAAGTTTCCTACAAAATATGACATAAGAACTCTATAAACGATGGTTATGATTATGAGACCGACCGTGATATTTCTATAGAATGATTTTTGTATTTGTGCCCAAACAAGGGATATACTATAAATAATTCTCATGAAATTTTGATTTTGATTAAAATTATAGGTATAAATATTTTTCACATTCATATTGTAACAAACTATACATATCCTTTTCAATGACTACCAACAATATATATAACAATCTTATAAGCAAATTTGTTTAAGAGTATAATTGGAAGTGAAAAAACACCCTAAAACCATGTATTTTCTTTATATATAGTATAGATGTAAATATTTTTCACTTTCATATTGTAACAAACTAATCTTTTTCAATGACAACAACAATATATAAAGCATTTTTATAAGCAAATTTGTTTAAGGGTATAATTGGAAGTGAAAAATCCACCCCAAAACCATGTATTTTCTTTATATATAGTATAAATATAAATATTTTTCACTTTCATATTATAACAAACTATACTTATCTTTTTCAATGACACCAACAATATATAAAACATTTTTATAAGCAAATTTGTTTAAGGGTATAATTGGAAGTGAAAAATCCACCCCAAAATCATTATTTTCTTTATATGTAGTATAGATTAATCGTTGAATAGTATTTTTTTTAATAAATAATTGTATGAGTCATTTTAAACATGTAAATAAATATTCACAATTATAATGTTGAAATTTAAAAATGCAACTATTTTATTTCCTCATTTATACTTTTACAGATTATATTTCTTATTTTAATTAATATAAAATTTGAATTCAGAAAAGACATAATTAATTTTGTAATATTTTTAATTATTTTACTTCACCATTTAGATATTTTTGAATAAAGAAACATTATTTATTTCATTCAATGTTAAATTCAAATTTGAGTTATTTTTTTAATTTTCTTGACTTATTACAGTTTTTTAGAATTGACTTTGTTACATTTTTTTTTTCATAATTTTTTTTGTTGATTTGGTATATCTTTTTCTATCACTATCACATTGTTGTTATATTTAGAGCATGTTACCATAAAAATCTATAATTTTTTTTAATTTCATTAGAAAACTATTCGTTATTTTTTGTTTTAGAAAAAGAAAATTATCGTTATTGTTATTACTTTTATCCTTGTAAAATAATTGTTATTTTTTTTTACAAGAATAAAATAGTTGTTATTGTCACCCATATTTATCGATTTGACAAATATGATTTATTTTCTTTACAAAACAAATTTGAATTTAATGTTTTTAATATTATTTGAGTGCATGTTATTGTAATAGAAAAAAAAAGATTTTTTGACAACTTTGAATGTAATATAAATCTTTAATATATATTGTTTATTGTGATATATCTTTTTAGTCAAATAACTTAGTGCCTATAAATTCACCTTAAGTTGAATAAGTAATGAATCGGGAATCGAATCCCGACCCTGCATATGTTCGCACCAATTGAATTATGTTAACGGGGGCGTGATATATAATATTAAAATAGTGTCGTGTTAATATAGACCTTTGAATAGACCTTACATGTTTTCACTCATTTCGTTTAAAATTATAAGATGTTTTAACAATTTCACACAAATTATTGAAAATAAATAATTTTATGTAAAAAAGAGAAATTATGAGTTACTTTCAAACATTGTGTGGAAAAGAGAAATTGTGTGGAAAAGATAATTAATAAAGACATTATTTTTTACTTAATGGTGCTAGCTAGAATCATATCATACTGTTATATATCAAACGGTACACCAAAAAATATATCAAACTCAAACACAAAACATAAATTCGAACTTTATCAAAGAACGTGGTGAATGAACATCATGAAAGAAATAAGACACACTCAAAAACTAGCTAATTGCTCCAACGAGAGAGTGAAGCTGTAGTTGGAATTTGAGGTGTGAGACATGCAATGAGATACTATTGATGATTGAGACTTGATACTGACGAAGTTGATAATTTTCTTATCATACCGTAAGAAAGAGGTGCAGTAGTAAATGTGGTGGTTAGAAAACAGATAAATATCAAGTCCTATATTACAAGACTGTCTTTTATTACTCATATAAAAAGATAAACTAAAAAATTAAATAAAGAAAGAGTAATAAAAATGCTAACATGTATTCAGCAACAAAGATAGAAATTATGTAATAAAATTATATCAATTTACTATCAAAATACTTTTACCCAAAGTGGTTTTAAAAAAACAAAAGATTTAATTGAACCCTTGGTCCCTTAACTTATTTGTTGTTTTTAATTTGGTCTCATAACTCTAAATTTTTTCCGTTTGATCCCTCAAATATACATCCGTCAGCCAAATTGATCCAGGTCTATTAAATTTAACTTCAAATGTCTATGGTGGACTAACATTATAGATGGTCCACCGTAGACCTTATTAATTTTGTTAATTTCGACCCTTTGATTTTTTTATCATAAAGGAGATCGTTAGATTATGTAGATATATTATATCTTACGATGTACCGTCAATAACTAATTTTTTTTCCCAATTCTTCATCTTCTTCCTCCCTTAACAACAACAACAACAATCTTAATCTTTTTTCTCTCTAAAAACACATAAATTCATCAACAACAACAAATCCAGAAAATTCAACAACAACAACAACAATCTTCATCTTTTTTTTCTCTCTAAAAACACATAAAAACACACATAAATTCAAATTCCCAAACACATAAATTCAAATTCGAATTCTGGGTTTAAAATTCCCAAACACATAAATTCGAATTTGGGGTTTAGAATTCCCAAATTCGAATTCCCAAACACATAAATTCCCAAATTTCATTCAACCTATGTGTGTTCCTTTTCCTCATATTCGAATTCGAATTTTGAATTTGTGTTGTTGTTGCTGTTTTGAATTTGTGTTGATTGAATATATTTATTATGTATTTTTTTCTTGGTTTTTTGTTGCTGGTTTTGATTTGGAATTGGTTTGATGATGAAGAAGAAGAAGAAAAATGGGTTTGCTAGGAAGAATTTCATGGGAATTTTTGTTTGCTAGGAATTGGTTTGATGATGAAGAAGAAGAATTGGTTTTTGTTTGCTGGGAATTTTTTCCTGGGTTTGCTGGTTTTGGTTTGGATTGGGAAGAAGAAGAAAAAAAATGGAAGTTCAAATTTGGATTTGGATTGGGAAGAAGAAAATGGTAAATTGGTAATTACACGGAGTTTTTTGATTTTGTGGTTAAAGTTAATAGAAACAAACCAAATTGAATAATAGAGGTATATTTAAGGGACCAAACAAAAAAATTTTAGAATTATAAGATCAAAATAAAAACAACAAATAAGTTAGGGACCAAAAGTTTAATTAAAGGGTAAATCACACTTTTGGTCCTTTAAATATTTTTCAGGTTTCATATTGGTCCCCTAATTAATAAAAGTAACGTTTTGGTCCCTTAAATCCTTCTTTGTTGTCACTTTGATCCCTTCCGTTAGTTTGTGTTAAAAAGCGTTCACTTTTTGTCCCTTAAATATTTTTCAGGTTTCATATCCCTAATAGAGGACCAATATGAAACCTGAAAAATATTTAAGGGACCAAAAGTGAACGCTTTTTAACAAAAGCTAACGGAAGGGACCAAAGTAACTAACATAAAAGATTTAAGGGACTAAAACGTTACTTTTATTAATTAGTGGACCAATATAAAACCTGAAAAATATTTAAATGATCAAAAGTGTAATTTACCCTTAATTAAACAAAGGAAAAATATAGTACTACTATTACCAACTTCTAAGTGAAGCTTTCAATGGCCGAAATGTACGAATTAGTAGCACGTGTAGTATTTTTGTTGGCTGAACTTTTTTCCATCACCTCAATGTATGTATGGTAAGTGGTATCGAAGTCTTACTGTTGATGTCTCTAAATTTCGTACTCTTTTGTAAAAATATTGGTAACTTTGGTCTTAGCAAAAATGGCATAACACTATCTCCTAACAATATATAAAAATCAAAGTTCAGCAAAATTTTATAATCGTCCTTATTAAAACTCATGATCTCTTTAATTTTATATGCATAATGGTCATTTTGCAAAATTTAATTTATTTGTTTTTTAAAAAATTAATTACAAAGTGTAACTAATTTCCACGGATAACTATGAAACTAATTTATTTGGTTTTTAAAAAATTAATTACAGATAATTGTCATATCTACTAACAATATATAAATCGAAGTCCAGCAAAATTTCATAATCGTCCTTATTAAAACATATGATCTCCTTAATTTTATAATCGTCGAGCAAACATTGAATGATGTTTTGCATATAAAATAAAAATTTATTTAATAGAAACACTACATTGAAGTTTATATATTGAAAATAATCATGAGTTTCTAATATTTTATCGTATCGACTTTCTCATATATGTATATCAAATTTGTTTTTGCAGATATAAACAATTAAAATCTACAACGGGAGTGGTGCAAACATTGAACAATGTTTTGCTTATAAACTAAAAATTTAATCAATAGAAACACTACATTAATGTTGATATTTTAAAAATAGTCACGAGTTTTCAAAATTTTATCATATCGATTTTCTCATATACTAGCGAAAAGATGGACACTCACGTGCCCGTATTTCCGCTCTTTTTATTGCGCTAACGTTTGAAAATTATGAACGGTGTTTTTATGAAATTTTGATTTTGATTAAAAGTATAAATATAAATGTTTGTTACTTTCAAATTAACAAACCAAACTAATCACTTTTTTAATATTTGAATTCACTCTCACCCATTATCTTTTTTAATGATAAAGAAAAAAATCGGACATATACAATTCATTGCATTTTGTTTTAATATTTGAATTTACTCTTATCTATTTGTTATATGTGTTATTTGTATTGAAAGTTGAGAGTAGTTTTGGAAGGAGAAAAAACCAACCCAAAAGAGCCGAAAGAGACTATTTTCTTCATGGCTTAATTACATAAATGGTCCCTTAACTAATTTTGAAGTTTCATATTGGCCCCTTAACTAATTTTCGTTCCATTATGGTCCTGTAACTTATCTCCGTCCACCATTTAAATCCAAAACGTCAGATTTTAATGAAAAAACGTTAAGTTGATTACAGGGACGCTGAGGTGGCATGAGTGGGTTGGAGATAAGGGTTACAGGTGGCATAATTCCCATCTCTCAGATCTCCTTCTTCTCCTTCCTTCTTCTCCTTCCTTTCTTCTCCTTCCTTCCTCTCAGATCTCCTCCATTTATCCTTCTTTCACAATCATTTTTTTCTTTCACAGAATTCCTTTCTTCTCCTTCCTTCCTCCTTCATGTTCAGACTCAAAAACCCAGAATTCGAAACCATGTCCACTGTTTCACAGAATTCGAAAACCAACTCTAGGCAAGGAGGAAATTCTTCGTCCGGTGGATCTATTATCAGAAGGAGATCATTTAGAGAGTGTAGTTGTGGAGAAAAACAAGTGCTGAGAACTGTTACTGATGTCACAAATCCGAATTTTGGAAAAAAATTTGGGGATGTATCAACTACAAAAACCAATTTGATAAGGGTTGCAACTATTTTAATTGGTTTGATACAAGAGATGATATTATTGATGCAAAAGATCATGAGATTGAGAAGCAAAAGAAGAAAAATTTGAAGTTGAAGATTGCTTTAGCTAGTTCACAAAAATGGTTGAAGATATCTATTGTGTTTGGAATTTTAAGCTTTGGGATTATTCTAGTATTGTTAACAATGTTGTTGTGTAACAAGAACAATCTTTTGGGACAAATGTATTTGAAGTAGTTTAAGTAGGTTTGTTTAATGTAACTTTGTGGAGGAATTGTTATGTGAATCAATGTATGATGTCATTGTAACATTAGCTTCTGAATCAATGAATGGTTTATGTTTTCCTTAATTTGTTTTGTGGCAATGAATGGTTTATGTAACTGTGTGTTTGAATTTGTTTTGTTTTCCGTAATTTGTTTTGTTTTCCTTGATGTAATACCAAAATGAAAATGAAATTCAAGAGACATCAGTTACATACTGCATACTGCACAATGTCAAATAGATACTGCATACTGCATAAAGTCAAATGGACCAATATTGTCTTACATCAAAATAAGGTATGAAATACCTAATAGATCCATAAAGTCTACATCAAAATAAGGTAAGTAATACATAGTAGATCTTTAAAGTCTTACATCAAAATAAGGTTATCATAACCTAATTAAAGTTTTAAATCAAAATAAGGTTACCATAACCTAATTCATACATGACCAAAATGCATATTGCATAACAAGTGTAAATAATCCAGAAACCAAGTGTTTTGGGGCTGAGTTAATGTTGATCCTTGCTTCTTTCCAAGTGATCCACTTTTCCTTTTGTTGGTGGATGTTGCTGGTTGACTTGAGGATACCTTTCTTGGTGCCTTAGCTTTCTTGGTTGATTTACTCTTCTGAGTTGATACATTTGCAGTAGTGGCAGCAGGTTGGCTTGCAGCAGCAGGTTGGCTTGTAGGATCAGGTTGGCTGGCTGGAGGTTGGCTTGCAGGAGCAGGTTGGCTTGCAGCAGGTTGAGTTGTAGTAGGTGCACCATTAGGTTCAGTTGTAGATGGTGGTGGTGCTGGTGGTAACTTGCATATAGACTTGTTGTGACCCTCTTCTTTGCGCCTGCTGCACTTGATTCTATACCTAGCCCTCTTTAACTGTTGTTCATCCCTTATTTCATCAGCATCCTTTCTTCTCTTCTTCTTTGGCCTTCCAGGCTGCCTCTTGATTGGGGGTGGTTGAAGATCTGTGTATTCAGTCTTTGTCCAGAGAGACTGACCATTAGCTGGAAAAATAACATGCCTATAACAAGCCTCATATGCTTCTTTCCTGAAACAATCTGGAACATATTGATCCACATCAATATCCTGAGATTTCATGCATGATATAGCATGGCAGCATGGCAAGCCAGTTAAAAGCCATTTCCTACATGAACATTCTTTCCTCAATAAGTTTATATTATATGAATCCCCAGTCATTGAACGGTGTCTGACCTCATAGTCATGTTCACTACCACGCCTGTCCATAACAAATGACATATTAGTTCAGACTCAGAAATATTGTTCAGACTCAGAAGCTTAGTTCAGACTCAGAACCTAAAGCTTAATTCAACTCAGAAGCTTAGTTCAGAAGCAGAAGCTTAGTTCAGACTCAGAAGCTTAGTTCAGACTCAGCAAGTTAGTTCAGACTCAGAAGCTTAGTTCAGACTCAGAACCTAAAGCTTAGTTCAGACTCAGAAGCTTAGTTCAGACTCAGAACCTAAAGCTTAGTTCAGACTCAGAACCTAAAGCTTAGTTCAGACTCAGAAGCTTAGTTTAGACTCAGCAAGTTAGTTCACTCAGAAGCTTAGTTCAAACTCAGAACCTAAAGCTTAGTTCAGACTCAGAAGCTTAGTTCAGACTCAGCAAGTTAGTTCACTCAGAAGCTTAGTTCAGACTCAGAACCTAAAGCTTAGTTCAGACTCAGAAGCTTAGTTCAGACTCAAAAAGTTAGTTCAGACTCAGAAGCTTAGTTCAGACTCAGAACCTAAAGCTTAGTTCAGACTCAGAAGCTTAGTTCAGAAGCAGAAGCTTAGTTCAGACTCAGAACCTAAAGCTTAGTTCAGACTCAGAAGCTTAGTTCAAACTCAGAAATGTTAGTTCAGACTTCAATAAATATATGTTCAATATAAATGACAGAGTTATTCAAACAATTACCTGACAATCCAATTGTTTGTATAACTGGATTCTCTATCAAGTTTTTTCTTGATGTTGGGTAAAATACTTTCAGTATAGGTAGCCACTTTCTGTCTATTCTTTTCCCACCTTTCCATCAAGTAAACCCTGAGATCCTCAAGCATGGTAATTACAGGTTTTTGCCTTGGAACAACAATGACTGAATTGAATGCCTCAGTCATGTTGTTTACTAATGTATCACACAATGGACCATTAGTAAACTTTGACTTGCTCCAATGTTTAAGTGGTGTCTGAAGTAAATGGTCGTATGCCTCTTCTGAGATACATTTTATTTCATTCATCTCTTTCTCAAAAGCATTGGTATAAGTAGCTTTAGCAGCTCTCCACATGAGTTCTTTCAGCTTTTTACCAGGGTATTTTTTTCTAAAATTGTTGTATAAGTGCCTTACACAAAACCTCTGGTCCACATTAGGAAGTAATTCTGCCATTGCTGGAAGTAACCCCTGCAGGTTGTGAATTAGTAAAAAAGTTACAATCATAAACAAATTATTAGACAAAATAAAGTATAGGTCATAAACAAATGACACCTTTTGTTGATCACTGATGAATGTGTAAGTGTTACACAATCTTCTACCACCCAAGTCATCTATGAGGAGCTGCAAAAACCAACTCCATGTCTCCTTAGTCTCACCCTCAACAACAACATAGACAATAGGCAACATTTGGTCATTAGGGTCCCTCCCAATGGCAGTGAGTAATTGTCCCCCATAATAACCTTTAAGGAAACAACCATCTAAACCTATAATGGGTCTACAATGCTGAAAACTTTCCTTACATCCCGGGAAACAAATGTAAACTCTTTGGAAATGTGGACATAAAGGTCTCTCAGGATTCTCTATATCTCCCTGATCACCCTGAAATGGCTGAGTGGTCAACTTCACAGTAGAGTTAGGGTTTGATCTGAGCAGTTCATGGCAGTAATCATACATTCTAGTGTGTTGCTCCCTGTATGACCCATCCACCAGATCAATCGCATGACTTCTAGCCCTATAGGCCTTTGTTTTAGATATACCAAGTCCCCATTTGTTGTTTGTCTTTTCCATTATGTCACCCAATTTAAATGCTGGGTTTTCCCTCACAGTGTTGTTTAGCTTACCACCTAACCACCTAGAACTTAGTAGCTTCACTGTATACTCCCTAGGGCACTTGTGATCATCTACAATCTTCCTCAATTGTCAAGTTTCTTCCCCAATTATCTTTGTGCAATATGCTTCCCATGGACAACCTTCCTTGCAAATCACTCTAACTCTTTTGCCATCATTTTTTTTAAATTTTAAGTTCTTTCCATTATGTGCTGCATAAGTCCTAATTCCCTCTTGAAAAGCTTGTTTAGACACAAAATAAGTTCCAAGTTCCCACTTGTAGTCAAGCATTGAATCTAGTAACTTAAATGTTTGGAATTTACTCTTAGCTTTCCCATTGTCAGAATCACTATCACAAGCACTGTCTAGGTGGTCACTGTTATAATCATCAATGTCAATTGCTCCAAACTGTGTTGTCTTACTGGACTCATCATTAACATCAACAGTGGCATCAGGTTCTTCAACTACAACAGCCTGAGTGGCAGTTTTTTTCTTTGGCCTTCCCCTTTTCTTTTTTGGCTTAGCAGGTTGTGAATTGATGTCAGTTTGAACAGGTTCAACATTAGTGTCAGCTTGAACACTTGGAACAGGAGAGGGTTCAGTTTGTTCAGTTTGTGGGATAGTTGGTTCAGTTTGTGCACAACAAGTATTGGCACATATGGTTCAGTTTGTATTGGCACAGTTGGTTCAGTTTGTGGGACAATAGGTTCTGTATGAGGAGAGGGTTCAGTTGGATTAGTATTAGGAAAAGGTTGAGGATATCCAGGAGCTTCACCAAAGTAATCATCTAAGCCAATTTCTTCTTCTGAGTCATCAAATGTAATTCCAATTGCACTATCCTCTTCACTGTCCTCCTCTCTCAATTCTGCATCCACTTTTTCACTTTCATCCCTATTAATTGACTCAGATGCATTAGAGGGACCACCTTCCTTATCCACCCCATTTTCCTTGTCCACCACAGTGTCATTAATAACCTCACTGTCCCTACCACCTTCATTGCTTGGCCCACTTTCCTTATCCACCACATTAAAGGACCCACTGGCCCTACCACCTTCATTGCTTGGTCCACTAACCTGATTACTTTCCACTACATTTGGGCCTTGTATAAAATACTCCAATGATGGATATTCCTCAATAATGGGTTCATAAACAGTGTGAATCACGTACATATGGACTCTACCATCCATATTATCAATGTTTTTCATCCTCCTAGTGTCTATATCATCTCTTAGCCTAATCAATTCATTCACATCCATTGGGTCATAAAACCATAAAGACTCTAAATTAATGTAACCCATTTCTTTCAAACCACCAAGCACTCCAAAATATGACCAAATTTTAGGTTCACATATCCAAGTGTCCTCAAGCCCATTGTAACCTAAGTGTGTAAAGTCACTAAATGCCCCCCTATGATGTACCACAACTTCAAAATTGTCCTCCATTACAAATCCTAATAAACAAATGGCAGATGCACACAGTTCAATAAAAAGGACCACATACAGAAACAACAAAACAACAAAAACAACAAAACAACTATAAAAAATCAGCATAAAAAGAGACCACATACTTCAAATGTACACTGCATAAGCACAAACCACAAACTTCACATGTACAGTTCACAACAACTATATAAAGTTCGGATAAAACGACCCCACACCAACTATAAAAAGAATGCAACTTTCAATTTCAACATTCAATAGAAACCCTAACCAAACATAAACTGGTTGATATAAACCCTACAAATAGAAACCCTAAACTAAACCATGACAATATTCAACATTCAATCAACATTCACAGATTCGCAGAAGATAAACAAACCTGAATCGTCTTCCAATCGTATGCGCAAGTTTCAGATTCGCAGATTCAACCAAATCGTTTCATCTTCTTCTCTTCTCCAAATTGTTTCAGATGCTCCAAATCTTCTTCTCTCTCTACAAATCTCTCTAGAAGAACAATTATGCCACCTGTGAACCTTATCTCCAACCCACTCATGCCACCTCAACATCCCTGTAATCAACTTAACGTTTTTTTCATTAAAATCTGACGTTTTGGATTTAAATGGTGGACGGAGATAAGTTACAGGACCATAATGGAACGAAAATTAGTTAAGGGACCAATATGAAACTTCAAAATTAGTTAAGGGACCATTTATGTAATTAAGCCTTTCTTTATACATAGTATAAATGTATATAAAAGTTTATTTATGCAGATATAAATACATAAAATCTATAACGGGTGTGGTACAAACATTGAACATTCTTTTGCATATAAAATAAAAAATTATTTAATAGAAACTCTACATTAATTTTGATTTTGAAAATAGTCATGAGTTTTCAAAATTTTATCGTGTTGACTTTCTCATATATGTATATAAAAGTTTGTTTATGCAAATATAAGTACATAAAATCTGCAACGGGTGCGGTGCAAACATTGAATAATCTTTGCATATAAAATAAAAAGTTATTTAATGTAAACACTACATTAATTTTGATTATGAAAATAGTCACGAGTTTTCAAAATTTTATCATATCAACTGTCTCATATATCTACATAAAAATTTACTTTCGCATATATAGGTACATAAAATCTGCAACGGGTGCGGTGCAAACATTGAATAGTCTTTTGCATATAAAATAAAAAGTTATTTAATAAAAACACTTCCATTAATTTTGATTTTGAAAATAGTCATGAGTTTTCAAAATTTTATCATATCAACTTTCTCATATATCTACATAAAAATTTGTTTTCACATATATAAGCAAATGAAATCCATAATTGGTGTGATACAACTATTTAATTTTTTTTGTATATATAAGAGAAAAATATTTAATAAAAACATTACATTAATACTCATAATTTTCATTTAATATCTATAAATGTTCTATAATATTAACAATCTAATTATTTTTATATAATTATCGCAATGTCGCACGGGTCTTTTACCGGTAGTTCTGCTTTAAAGAATGAGCAAGAATTACAGTGTAGGATTCTCCCAATACAATGTTAAGAGGTGGTGCTCATTACTCAATATTTATTTGTTTTCTAACAACCACATTTACAACTGCACCTCTTTTTTATACTATAAATAAATGAATACAATTCTCAACTTCTTAGTTCACTCTCAATTATCAATAGTATCTCGTTGCATGTCTCACACCTCACATTCCAACTAAAGTTTCACTCACTCGTTGGAGCAATTGGCAAATTTTTTAGTAGGTGTCTTATTTCTATGATGATGTTCATTCGTCACATTCCGAGATCTTTTTCATTTTATTTTAAATATAATCTAAGTTTGAATTTCATGCTTTATGTTTGAGTTTGATATATAATAGTATGATTTTTTAGTAAAAAATATATACTAATAGTATGATTCCAGCTAGCATCATTAAGTTAAGACCGTCTCTAAATAAAAGTCAAATTAAAAATTGTGATCATTATAGTAATTTAATAAGCAACAATAAATGGGATAGAGAGATTAATTAACTTTAGAATTGACATTTTTTAATTTTAATTTCTTTTTGTCTTGTTCAGATTTTTGTTACAAAAGAGAATGAAGAGCTTTTCAGTTAAGGTTGAGGAAGGAAGGGAAGGAAAAAATGGCATGCTTTCTGTTGGTCCTGTTTACCGTAATCTTCTCTCCAAAAATCAATTCCCTCCAATGGATCCTGATTTCACCTCTGCTTGGGATATTTTCAGGCAATTCATTTCATTTTTTATAAGGTTTGGTGATTTATCAATGCATGGTATTTTTTTGAATGATTTATCTTCAATAATTGCAGTACGTCTGTCAAAAAACATCCTCAAAACCGCATGCTGGGATGGCGTAATATTGTTGATGGAAAGGTTCATCTTAATTTTTATTTTATTTTTTTAAATTTTTTAGTGCTATATAACTTAGGTATGTATTTGTCAAAGAGATGAGGTAATTGTTTTTGGTTTATGTTCATAGATAGGACCATATGTTTGGAAGACATACAAGGAAGCTTATGATGAAGTCTTACAAATTGCTTCTGCTTTGAAAGCATGTGGTGCTAAATCTGTAAGTGGTTGCAAAAAGCTTCACTCATAATATTGGATTTGAGTTTTTTTTTTTGAAGGAATATTGGATTTGAGTTGTGTGCAGACATAATCTTGTGTCGTGACTGCATGCATTCAACCACACCGATGATTGTTCAATCGAGATAAGATGGTCCAGATTTCGTATTTGTATTTTAGATTGTAAATCTAGACGGTCCGTATCTTAATCAAACGATCATCGATGTGGTTGCCTCACTAAATTGTGACTCCATGCAATCCATGTCTATTTAATTTACATTATAGTAGATAAGTAGTTTCTCTTCCAATGAAATCTTCATAATGTCTATTATTGATGGTCTTATATAGGGTTCAAAAATTGGAATTTATGGATCTAACTGTCCACAATGGATTATCGCAATGGAGGTTTGTAACTTCTATTAAATCATTGCTTTCTTAAACTTTTCTCTATCAATTGTTTCTTTTATAAATGTTATCAAAATTCATAATCATATTGTTTATAATATTGGCGTAGGCTTGTTCTGCACAAAACTTCATTTGTGTGCCTCTCTATGACACACTTGGTAAGTTCTTACTAGAATTGAAATCTCTTCTCTTTGACTTATGGTTCACATTTTTCCTGATTAAGTGCTTTTGATGCAGGTTCTGGTGCTATAAATTTTATCATAGATCATGCAGAAATAGATTTTGTTTTTGTTCAAGATAAGAAGGTTAAAGAGGTAATTAAGCATAAAAATTACTTTATTTTTCCTTGATACAAATATTTATTAATGTTGTACTTCTAAATGAGTTTATTATATAGCAGAGATTGAGAGCAGCAATTAATTTTTAGTACTGACCAAATACATATATTGTCTGCAGCTTTTGAATGCTGACTGTAAATCCTCTACGAGACTGAAAGGTAATTTCAATATTGATATGCTCCAACTAACAATTGAAGGCATTTATGTATGTACTACTCCGTCCCAAAATATAAGCAAAAATGAGTCAACATAAGTTGATGTATTTGGTACAAATTTTGAACCAAATACATTAACTTTTGTTGACCAATTTTTGTTTATATTTTGGAACCGAGGGGAGTATTTATCTAAGTTTGGTTGTTGTGGTTACAGCCATAGTGGGCTTCACTTCATTAACTGAGGAAGAGAGAGATGAGGCCACAAATGCTGGAATTAAACCATATACATGGAATGAATTCGTACAAAAGGTAGGTGTATGTTATTTCAGGAATTTACTATCCTTTTATATTAGCTAGCTATTTGGAAAAATTGAAAAATAAAATAATCTAACCTCAAAGAAGTGGTGTAGGGGAAAATTAATCGTCTACAATTGAGATTTCTCTAGATTCATTTCATAAAATATGCAAATTTAGATTATTTTTTTTTTAAAAATTCACAATATAGTGCTTGAAATTCATGTGATCAACGATGTGCCGACCACGTGATTTAAGGGTAACGCAACTGTAGGGAATCTTGATCCGCAATAACAGAGCCTAACTTAATATATTTGAAATTAAAGTGACATTGTATCTTCAATCTAATCAGGCACTCCATTAGTCTATTTGGATTTTGGAATGAGGTAAACGGAATTTCTTTCACATCAAAAGGGGAAGAAATATCCAAACATGCATTATGATGTTTCTTCTATTTCTCTATTATTATATATGATTAATACGAAACTTATCTTACAGGGAAAAGAAAACCCGTCAAGTATTTGTCCTCCTATGGCTCATGACATATGTACAATAATGTATACAAGTGGAACAAGTGGAGATCCTAAAGGTGTTGTTTTAACACATGAAAACGTACTGGCTTTAGTAAGAGGAATGGATCTTTTCATGGAACAATTTGAGGACAAGGTAACCTTAAATCTTTAATTCATAAGCTGAACCAGTGACAAATATTGAAATTAATTATATGTAACACATATTTTACTTTGTGTAGATGACTGTGGATGATGTGTATTTATCCTTCCTCCCTTTAGCTCACATCCTTGATCGCTGTATTGAAGAATATTTTTTCCGCAACGGTGCATCTGTTGGTTACTATCACGGGGTACATTCGTCATCTAATCTCACTAATGTCATGTCACATTATAACGTACGAGTACTAGTAGAAAGACTGACGGCACGTTTGCCCATTTATGAGTAAACTACATGTTTGTCTCATCTTTGTCTTGAAAGTCATTATCAAATTAATCTATGACTTTATTAATATTTTAAATTAGTTTATGTATTTGTTAAAAGTTTCTCAATTTAGGTCTCTCATCATCATGTGACTAAAACATTAAGACAGAGACCTAATCGAGAAACTTTTGAAAAAAATAACGACTAGTTTGAAATATTAATAGAGTCAGATATTAATTTGAGAATGACTTACAAAGACATGAACCATTTTGGTGGTTTACTCGCCCATTTATTGATCAAATATATATATTTTTTTTGTTGAGAAATTGATCAAACATATTTTTATTTTGTTGGTTCTATATATTTATATTTTATTATATAATATATATGTGTTTTAATTTAATTTATTTATTCGTTTCAATTTAAATTATCTTTATTATCTAAATTTCAGTTTAATGTCATTATGTATAAGTCAAAATAATGTTCAGCATGTTTACAAATTTACATTTAAATTTGAAAAAAAAAGTTTTTAAAGAAAATTTGTAAAAGAAATATCTAATGTGGTAATTATTTTTGGAGTTCCACTTAAATACTGTGTGTAGATTTGAAATTTTTAAAAAAAAATTGTTAAAATAACTTTTAACACAAATATTATTTTTCTGAAAAAAAAATTATTCAAAAGTTTTTCTTTAAAAAAATATAAAAAAATACATTTTATATAAATAATTAATTAATTATGTGGATATTTGTATAATATAATTTAAGCCAAGTCATCACTACCACATCAGCTAAAATGAACTCAAATTAATGTGGTGGTGGGCAAAATCCTGAAAAACATAAAACCAGGGGGGTAAAATTCTGAGTTTTAAAATAGGGGGGCAAAATTCATATTCAATCAAAATAAGGGGGTAAAATTCCGAGTTTTAAAATAGGGGGCAAAATCCAAATTCAATCAAAATAGGAGGGGTAAAACTGCATTTAAACCTATATTAATAGAACCAGCTACACTAACTAAGAGAGAAAATAACTCCTAACTACTTGTAACTAACTAACTAACACTATAATATTGGGTAAGTGAGTTAAAAATCTTGTAATTTATGGAATGGTTTGCATGAAGGATCTGAATGCGTTGCTGGAGGATTTAAGTGAGTTAAAGCCAACACTGTTTGCCGGTGTACCACGGGTTTTTGAAAAAGTTTATGAAGGCAAGGTCACGCTACAATATAAAATTTATTGTTTTTAATAATTGATTTTATTAGGAAAATAACTTTACAATTCAATGAATTTTTTGTTTCAGGTATCAAGAAAGCAGTGGCACAACTAAATCCAGTGAGGAGAACCGTTTTTGGCATGCTCTACAACTAGTAAGTGGCTATTCTATTACCTATATTTATCTCTAACTTTAAAAAAAAAAATGGAGAATTATTTTGGATTCAATATAATTTTCATTTCAATACAATTATTCAATTTCTTATTTCAGTTTCTATAAAAAAAAATTGTACAATTTTTTCCCCATTAATTAATACAACAAATATAAACGAATAGAATTTAAATAGAAATATATTAAAATTATGGATTTCTTTATGAGGTTGTTTGGTGATTAACATCTTTTTTTTCCCAAAAATAAATCCTATTTTGTGTTTTATACAGTAAACTTGGTTGGATGAACAAAGGATACAAACAGAGAGAAGCATCACGTCTTGCAGATCTTCTAGCCTTCAGAAAGGTTGTGTGTGTCAATATATATATTCTCTTGCATGTACTAGTAATCTTACTGACCAATATCTCAACCTTCTTAACACACCATTAGGTCAAAGCAAGGCTAGGTGGACGTGTTAGACTAATAATATCTGGAGGTGCAGCCTTAAGCTCTGAGATTGAAGAATTCTTGCGTGTCACTACTTGTGCCTTTGTATGCCAAGGCTATGGTAAGGACCTTGGAACTATCTTAAAAATTGAGAGTTTCTTTTTTTATCACATTTGTCCTTTTTGGATTGGTTTTGCCATCTAGCGGCGCAACTTGTTGTCCATTTGCTTCGTATTCATGTGTAAGTAATTATTAATATATATAAAATAAACATAAGTATCAATTAAAAAAAAAAACTAGAATATTGTTATGACATATTTCCTCTGAACTTAATTTGGACCAAATACATGTACTTTTTGCTTATATATAAGTTTGTAGGGAGCTGTACAATATAATGATACACTGACATTAAGGTTAATCCAGGTTTGACAGAAACATGTGGACCAACTACTCTTACATTTCCAGATGAAATGTGCATGCTAGGCAATGTTGGTGTTGTAACTGTATTCAATGAATTGCGGCTGGAGGAAGTTCCAGACATGGGTTACAATCCTCTTGGAACTCCTCCATGTGGTGAGATATGTATCAGAGGCAAAAGTGTTTTCACTGGTTACCATAAAAATCCTGAGTTAACAAAAGAAGCCATAATAGATGGATGGTTCCACACAGGTTGATTTTCTCTTCTCCTACCTCAAAATATTTCTATTATTTTAGCAAATATTGGCACGTTCTAATGTGATTTTTTTTCTAATGACAGATATTAGTATGTTAGTTGTTATGTTAGTATTTTCTCTTATACGAGGATTCGAACCCTTGACCTTTAACTCCTTGCTACTACTTTCTTCTTGGTATGATCTAATGCGATTGTGTTGTGTCATTGTTTGGTATATATCCTCAGGGGACATAGGGGAAATGCTTCCTAATGGTATTATTAGGATTATTGACAGGAAGAAGAATCTTGTTAAACTTTCTCAAGGAGAGTATATAGCACTTGAGTATCTTGAAAATGTTTATACAATCACTCCAATAGTTGAGGATGTAAGTATTTATTTTCACAAGTTAATTAAGTGAACACGTGTCTTAGTGAATTCTTGATTTATTTCATGTATTTTTACTTTAAGATTTGGGTATATGGAAATAGCTTCATGTCAACACTGGTTGCAGTAGTAGTTCCAAATGAAGATGTTACTAATAAGTGGGCATATGCAAATGGTCACATATCTTCCTTCTCCAAACTATGTTCCCTTGACCAATTGAAGAAATATGTGCTATCTGAGCTCAAATCTACAGCTGTGAGAAACAAGGTAACACATAGAATAGCGATTAAATATGTTTAGTTTCTATAAAATTCACAATTTTTAAGTTAGCCCATGCATAAATTTTGTTCAATTTTAGTCATTATTTTGTTTTTGAATGCATTAAATGCAGGGACAACAAGTAATATTTTTTTTCTTTATAAAAACTAATAAAAGTAGAGACTAAAATTGAATAAATTTTTTGTAGGGATTAAACATAAAAAATTGTAATTTATAAGGACTACAAATATATTTAACTCTTAGGATAATGAAATGTAAATTGAGTATTGACTCTTTCTATGTGATTATTTCTGCACCACTATATTTAGTATATTTCTATATCCAGTGGTAAATCCTGTTAAATTAAAATTTTCATTAGGTATGAACAAAGAAACTTTAAGTTGTTTTTTTTTTTCCAAAGATTTTTAAACAATGCACTATTGATGCAAATGATAGACAAAAAAAGTTAAAAACTTTGATTTTGCAAATTTGTACAACCAAGTTTGGTTTATGAATCTCTAATTTTCTTGTTTCATTTTCTTTCTTTGTGCCTCATGAAATTAGTTGAAGGGATTTGAACATATCAAAGGGGTAATATTAGACCCGCTTCCATTTGATATGGAAAGAGACTTGGTAACTGCAACATTGAAAAAGAAAAGGAACAACATGCTCAAGTATCATAAGGTATTTGGATATTCTCTTTCTTTTCCCTTACTAAGATGTTGTCCTTTTATAATTAGATATATATCTTATGTTAAAGAGGGGAGTTATAAGGGTGATATCGGGTTCGATTCTCACCTCGAACAAATAATAATTAAGCATGCTACTATATAAAAAGAAAGATATATGTTTATATGATCACAAATTTGTTTGTAACAGGTGGAGATAGACGAGCTATACAAAAGTTTGACCGGAGATAAGCCTAAATTTTGAGGTTTCTATACCCTAAACTCGGATATGTCTATTTAATAGTCCTTTGCAATAGTTTGTTGTGTGATGTACCTAAAGTTGCTAAAGTGTTGTACTTAATGTAGAAAGTGTACACGAGAACAACCCATTTCGTTTAAAGAAAATAGGTGTTTGAATTTGATGAGAATTTTCACATGCATGAGATGTGCTACAAGCATACTATTGGTGTTATGTTTGGATCCTACTAGTATGGTGTTGTAATAGCATGACTGATAGACTTAAAAGTGAAAATGGATTGCTCTTTAGGAACCGTAAACGTATTACTTTTAATAGTATTGAAAACGGTAATTAATTGTCATTTGGGGTAACTTGAAGGGCATGTAAACAATTACTAGGTGCCTAAAAAACAACCGGCAAAGAGAAAAAAAAACACCCTAGAATTGTTTCTCTAATTCTAATAGTTCCTACCAATGCGGTAGTATAGGAAAACACTTGTTTGGTCACAAATATTTGACACTCTATTTGGGCATACAAATAAATTTGAGAAAAGATAGAAAATAAAAGAATTAAATAATATGTATTTCTTAAATAATTAATTAATATATATTTTTATGTGTGTCTAAATGATATTTTCAAATGTCTGTGATCATGTAAGACCATATATACTATTGACATCGTGGGTGTTATACTCTAAACCAAAGACCTATACATTATTATATATATTTGGGATACATGATTTTGGGATGATTTTTTCACATTCAATATTATTCTTCATTTAAACTATTATATTTGTAATTTTATCTCTTTTACTTTATTATTTAAATTATAATTAGAAAATATTAAATCTCATTAAAATAGGAACAACACCATTACAATAAGAATTTAAATTATTATTTAAAATAGTTAAATCTCATTAAAGCATGAACAACACCACTACAATAGAAACACTCTTTGACAACTTATTTCAATCGTATTTGCCAAAAATATTCTATCATAACATATGCCAAAATTAATATTATTTTTTATATGCAATTAAGCGCAGTATTGTGTTCGTCTTTATGCCAAAATTTTATTTGGAATTATAAAACTAAACTTGAGAAATCATTAAAAAAAACCTGTGTGTATAAATTGTAAGGAATAATTGAGCAGTTTTTTTTTAAAATTCATGAATTTGATATTTGGAGAAAGCAATTAAAATTGTATGAGGTAATGTTAAAGACAAATAAGAAAAAGTTATTTTTAACAATCAAGTTGACTCAATCTCTAAGGGATAGTCTCGTAGTGAAAGCTTGGGATTTAGGAGTTACTCGTGTCTAGATCTCAGGTTTGAAATCCTTTAGATGCCAACAATTTTTGTATTGAGATTGGTCTCCAGATTAGTCGGTCCTTAGGTTAGATGCCGAGTTTTAAAAAGAAAAAATCAAGTCCACTCACCCATTGCTCTAACTTTTTTTGACTAGATTACATACCCATTTCTTTTGGAAAAAACTTCAGTAGCATTCTTTTGAATGGCTGTTTATCCGGTACCTTTGAAATTGCATACCACAATTGCATGTTCTTCTAAATATGAGGCAAGCCCTTGCACTGGGCATATGTGAGGCTCAACGGATCCTATTCTTTCTTTAGGACCTATAAATGTTTCAATTTAACTGCTGCAGTGATCTAATGTGATAATCAATTCTCTCATAAGCCAACAAACACATCAAAATTTCCTGCTACATGGTAGGGTGAAGATTAAATTAGTAGGTGACATTTGTTTCCAAATGCCTTTCAATTTTAAGTAGATGACATTCTCACAAAAGCTCTTCCCAGACCCTTCTCACCAGCTTGTGTCCAAACTTGGAATTTTGGATATCCACATGGTATCAGAATAGCTTACCTTGTAACAAAAAAAAATAAAAAATAGCTTACTTGTATATTGTGAAATTCCATGATTTGCAGCGGCTGTATTGTGCAGTCTTCTTCAAAACCATTATATAGGAGAAAATATCCAAATTAAATGTATCGGTTCTTGCACTAGACTGCGGGATGTAGGATCATGCTAACAAGTGGACACTTGTTAAAGAATCTAAAAAGGAAAGTTTTGTGTTGAAAAGAATGTTTAGATTTTTGAAGAATTGAACAAATTCTAATACGTTATTACTCCCTCCATTTTAAAATATATGTCGCAGTCAACCACTTTACACATGTCAATGCACAACTTTGACCGTTAATATCTTTAATTATCTAAAGTAAAAAATTATAAAAATTTAATTTTTGTAAATATTTATCGAAACAAATCGAACAACACCGTGAATAGTGCATATTGCAAAAATACGACGTGTATTTTGAAACGGAGGAGTACTATATTTTATTCAATCAACTAATTAGTGGTTTATCATAATATTATGGATGATGGTCAACTTTATGCAGAACACTACCCTTCATTCTGAAATGTAAAAACATCAAAGCAAATGTTAAAAATCGCTTGTGAATTAAACAAACAATAACAGAGGAATGGCTTTTGAAAGTATAAATTCTGTTACATAAAACTTGAAGGTTTAGTGATGCATCCAGTCAACCACTGAAGAATGTTCCATTTCATTGTGGAATAAAAAGAATTAATATAGATCCCATCACTTTGGAACTTTGAAAACTGGTTCCATGAGATAAAGAACAAACAAAACAATTCCACTGAACTTTTATGAAGAAGCGAGTGCACCAAGCTAAACAACATTCAACTAATATAGCACACTCGTTTTCGACACAATTTGAGTTCGGTAAAATATCATAGGTTTTGCGTGTTTGGTGATCAAAGAAATAACCACATCAACCCGCATTGAGTACAATGACCGGCTTAGCAATTTCACGGTGACAATGGCTTAGCAACTATCTGCATCAGCACTTACTTCCTATGGTACATGCCAACCGGGGGCATGGAACCCAAAGAAGACATCTGCTGATGACTACCTAATAACTGGACACACTCCACCAACCGCATTCATGTGCAACTGAGCACACATGTAAGCAGTCAACCATCTTGATCATATGCATGACATTGCCCGCACACATGAACAAATGCTGGGCTTGATCCATTTCAAAAGCCTAACTCAACTAAGTTCCCTTAGCATTATGGTGGGACTCTGACAATAGAAAAGAATCATACCTGATAGCATCGCAGAAATTGAAAGAATCTCATTCGAACAGTTGAACTCGGGACTAACAACAAGCATCTTTGACATCTGAGGGTCCAGTCCAGTGGAAACTCACTCATAATCTCACCAAGCTTTGTTAAGTTACCTTCATCATCCAGTGCACCCAAGTAATTCAACACTTCCAAAGCACGCATTAAGGAGGGTCCGTGAAGTCATCTATACCCAGTTTCTTCAATGTAAGAATTGTGTTGGCAAGATTAGATCTCTAAATTTCAGGATAAGTCTGCGGCTGAAGATCATTATTGAAACTTCTTTCGGTATAAAGTCTAAAGCATTTCCCCGGCTGAGTTCTTCCAGCACGTCCAGACTCCAGACCTTTGGTGTGCACTAGCTTTTGATGTTGGAGACACCAACAAAGACTCAACACGAACTCGATCGAGGGTTATAGACCTTCTGCTTAGCAAATCCAGGGTCAATAACATAGACTATACCATCAATTGTCAAGGAAGTTTCTGCTATGTTTATTGATATCACAATCTTCCTTCCAGGGGGGCCTCCCTCCTTAACTGGAGGTGGAGGTGGAGGTGGAGGTGGAGCTGGCTCAAAAATCTTCTGTTGCATAGCTGGGGGAAGAGTAGAATATAAAGGCACGGCTTTCACAGGGCCCACCACCTGGTCCCCCAAGTTTGCAACTTCTTTTGATATTTTGCGGCATAAGTGTATCGGATGCATAAGCATAGCTTAGCTTGTGAGTGGAGTAAGTCTTGTATAAGTCAGCTGTTTACGGCTGACACCTGTGCTTTCATGTAACTGACATGTGTCGGTTAGAGATAGGTTAATCTACTGTAGCAGGTATTCACCCAGCTTCATATATAAGGTTTAAGGTTAGGGCTAAGTTGTGTTGTGAAGACGAGGCAGTGGCTGCTCCGAAATTTTAATGTTTCACTACAATAAAACTGGAATTTTCCGAGGAAATAATTCTTAGAAAAACAACTTAATTTCGTCAAACCATGTTTTCTGAAGAAATTACCGACGAAAATATTTATAGGAAATTTTCAATCTATTTCTACGAGTTTCCGACGAATTTTATGTCAGAAGCTTTCCTAGGAATTTCCGAGGAAAAATTTGCAGGAAAGCTTTTCTACAGACTGTTGTGTCTGACATGTGCTTTCCGACGAATTTCCGAGGAAACTTTATTAATATTTTAATAGTTAGTTTCTGAGGAATTTCCGACGAAAATATTTAATTTTTTTAAAAAAATTTAAATTTTCAAATTTAAAAATTGTGCCAAAAAAAAATTTGAAAATTGTTTCCGAGGAATTTTCGACGAAGATAATTATTTTTTTTAAAAAATATTAAATTTTCAAATTTTAAAAATGCGCAAAAAATTTGAAAAACTGCGCCAAATTTTTTTTGAAAAATTACGAAATTCGTTTCCGACGAAAATAATAAACTTAAAAAAAAATCAAATTTTAAAAATGCGCCAATTATTTTTTGAAAAATTGCACCAAAATAAATTTGAAAAATGCGTCAAAAATTTTGAAAAATTGCGCCAACAAATTTTGAAAAAATTGGAAAAATTTGAATTTTGAAAAATTGCGCCAAAAAAATTTTAAAAATTTGAATTTTTAAAAACTGCGCCAAACTCAAATTTTGAAAAAAAAATTGAGCCAACTTGTATTTTTAAAAAATGATTTTTTTTTTTGAAAAAAAATATATATACTAAAAGTGTTTTTTCATAAAACCAACTTTAATTAGTGTAAAAAAATTTAACAAGAAATTAATTTGTGTTAATTTTTGAAAAAAATAAATTTTGAATAAAAACAAAAGTAGGAATGAAATATTTTGATGAAATTATTGTTGAAAGAAATAAATAGATGTTATTGTTGAAGAAGATGAAAATTTATGTTAATGAAGATGGAAAATTGTTGTGGAAGAGTTGTTGAAAAAAGAAGAAGAAGAAGAAGAAAATAGAAATAAGAAAATTAATGTTGAAAAAATGATAAGAGATTATTGTTGAAGAAGATGAAAATTGGTGTTAATGAAGATGGAAAATTGTTGTGGAAGAGTTGTTGAAAGAAGAAGAAGAAGAAGAAGAAAATATGAAGAAGAAAATTTATGTTGAAGAAATGATAAGAGATTATTGTTGAAGAATATGAAAAATTATGTGTTTAGCAATTGTTGAAGAAGATGAATATTTGTTGTTAGAAAAGAAGTAAAAAGATGAAAAAGAAGAGGAAGAAGAAAATATAGAGATGGATGAATATTTGTTGAAGTAGAGATGAATGAATGAATGATGAAATGTGTAGTAGAGTGTGTAATATATAGAGGTTGAAAAAATTGTTGCACGTTTTCCAAGGAATTTCCTAGGAATTCCCCGGAAACCTTCCCCCCCTAAAAATTCCAAATTTTCGTTTCCCTCCTCCAATATTCATTTTCCCCCCAATTATTTTCCTAGGAAAAGAATTTATTATTTTAAAAAACATTCAATTATTTTAAAAAATCGATTATTTTTTTTGGTTAAATTAATTAAAATCAAAATAATGATTTGAAAATAACGACAATATTCATAAAAATTACGAAACAAAAACATAAATTACTCGCTATCAACATCCTCGCCCTCGCCCTCGTCCTCGTCCTCGTCATTATCATCATCGTCGTCGTCATGTATTTCTTGAGGTGTCGGTGAAAATTGACTCGATGCAGGCGACAATGAATCAGATGTTTTTCTACTCTTTCTCCCACCCATGAACTTCTTTGTAATCATCTTTTGGAATTTTCGAAAGACATTCATTTCTTTCCTTAGCTCCTTCTCTGACTCTTCTTTCCTTGCCAACGCCTCCTTTTGAGCTTGCAACACCTCCTTTTGACTTTACAACTCCTCGTTCAATCGAGTTATCATTGCTTGCACCTCAGGAGACAACTCTCCAGAACGAGCTGAGCTGGACTCTGGTGGAAGAGGAGCATGGAACAAATTTCCATGCACCACGTTGCCGGCTAACGCTCCAAGGTCCTTTAAATGATTTAGAACATCTTTTGGGCTCTGAAGCAGCCTACACGTACATTTAAGACACATACATCTTATCCCTCCCTCCAATGTAAAGGCACGTTGCGACATGGCGTAAGCAACAAATTCACGAACTCCATCCACAAAAGCCGCTTTAAGTGTTCTTTTCCCCGGATATTTTCTATCGTACATCCAACTACGATGGAAAATATATTGATTCATCTTCCGCGTCACTAATATTAACTCAATTAGTTTATATTTATTCGTTACAATAAAGCGCGGATAATAAATCTCCGCGTTGTCGACAAAAGTTAATTACTACAACCTAAATATAAATAACAATTTTTTTTCTTTCTAAAAACCTAAATATTTAGAAATTCGTACGAATTGCACATATTTCATATAAATAAACTTCATAATTCTTTACTAATTTATCTTCTTTTTCTAACAAATTTTTTCAACATATTTCTTTACTAACTTAACCTTTTTTTTTTTTTAAAATAACTACAATAACATTTTTACTAACCACATTTTTTACGTGCATTTTATTAACTAAAACATATTTATTACATAAATTAGTTTTACTAATTAACTAATTTTTATACATATTTCTTTACTAACTTAACCTTCTTTTTTTAAAATAACTACAATAACATTTTTACTAACTACATTTTTTACTTGCCTTTTTATTAACTAAAACATATTTAATACACAAATTAGTAAAACTAAGATTTTTATTAAACATATATAATATTTTATCTAACTAACATGTTTATTACAATTTAATTTTACTAACTACGTTTCTAATAACTAATATTTTTATTATACTCTCTAACATACTCTAACAAGTTGAAATTTAATTTAATCCGACTAAATGTTTTTTTTGAAGAAGTTCATCCCACTAACATTTTTATTTATTACAATTAAATTTTACAAACTACTTTTCTAATGACTAATAATTTAATTACCAATCATATCATTGTAACAATTTAATTTAAACTAAGTTAAAGATATACCAACCTCAAATAATATATAAGTTGATGAACGAAGTGGAGGCAACAACACTAGCAACAACGTCGTCCTCAAAATGGATCGGAACCAACAAAACTATAAAAAATAATGTAACTTATTTTAATAAACTACACTAAAAATATATAAATTCATACACATTGAAATAAATTATTATAAAAAAATAACATTAATAAAATTAAATATATACACAAACCTGATGGAGAATAGTGTAAATAATGGAGAATCAAATTTGATTAAGAAGATATGAGTGAGAATAAGTGAAGAAAATGGTAAGTGAAGAGATTGTGATATATATATATATATATAGAATAGTATTATAATGAGGAATAAAATTTGATTAAGAAAATTTAAGTGAGAATAAGTGAAGAAAATGGTAAGAATGGATTTGAAATGAATGAGAATAGAGAAGAGATTAAGTGAGTAAGGAAAGAAAGTATGGAAATGAAAGTAAGTATGGAAATGAAATAATGGAAGAAAGTATATATATAGAAATGAATGAAAGAAGAAAGCAACGGTCATATTGCCAACGGTCCGATTTTTGCAACGGCTATGTGGTGTTTTCCGACGAAAAAATTCGTCGGTAACAACCCAACCAATCAAACATTGCCACGCGTTCTAGTACACAGGCTTTTGTGCATGTGGTCCCCAGTGTTTTCCGAGGAAACTATTCGTCGGTAAACACCACCAATAAAATTCAAACACACACTCTAGTTTGCATGCTTTATGTGTGTGGTCCCCAGTGCTTTCTTAGGAATTGTTTCGTCGGTAAACATCACCTAGTCAAAGCTTGTCACGCGCACGTTTCTGGACATGAGGGACCACATGCGTGCTTTCCGACGAAACTAATTTCCTCGGTAAAATTCGTAGGAAAATCGTATATTTTCTAGTAGTGTTTTGTTTGTTTCTTTGTTCTTTTGTGGGCTTTTTAGTTTGGGCCAAAATTTATTTAACTACTTGAAGATTTCTTTTTAGGCCCCCTCATATCTCTTTAGGCCTCCTAAAATTACAAAATTGTCCTTAACACGTCATGTAGATAACTATTGGACGTTCATTTTAAAAATTTTAATTTTGTAAATCTGGTAGATAACTACTGGATGTTCATTTTAAAAATTTCCATTTTGTACATCTGGTAGATAACTACCGGATGTTCATTTTAAAAATTTCCATTTTGTACATCTGGTAGATAACTACCAGATGTTCATTTTAAAAATTTCCATTTTATAACTGTCGTAGATAACTACCGGATGTTCATTTTAAAAATTTCGATTTTCTCATTATATAAACCAGATTTCAGTTTTTAAACAGTTATTTCCTATTTTACACTCAACTTGAATATGCTTCTAAACCTTGCGATTTTTGGCGTTTTCATCGCAATCAATAGAACAAATAGCGTCAATCTTCACTCAATTGCGATCAATTAACAGGTTTGGTGGGTTTTGATGATGGTGGATAATTGGACGGTGATGATTCGGCGTTCGCGTGGGGTGAGTGGGTTGAGATTGGTAGTTCGATTGGGTATGAATTGAGTTAGGTAATCAGAGTGAAATGGTGGAGGAAATGAGTTGGTTGAGAGATGTGAGAAGATGAGAGAGAAAGTTTGGATGATGTCTGTTTGTTATGTAATAAAAAGGTTAAATGGGCAATAATCCTGCAATTATCTACCGGAGTTACAAAATGGAATTTTTAAAAGGAACATCCGGTAGTTATCTACCAGAGGTAGAAAATGAATTTTTTTTAAATGAATATCTAGTAGTTATCTAGTGGATTACAAAATAGATTTTTTTAAAAAATAAACATCCGGTAGTTATCTACATGACTTGTTATTAAAGACAATTTCGTACTTTTAGGGGGCCTAAAGAGATATGCGGGAGGCCTAAAAAGAAATATTCCTAATATCTTGTCAAGATGGGCTTATGCTTTTGTCTTTGATCAAGCAAAACGATTATTATTAGCACCCTTTTTTACACACAACAATTTATTCTTCCTCTTTCGAATTTTTTAGCTCACTCTACCATTTCGATATTTTTGCTAGTTGAACTAGGATACCAAAATTCTATATTTCAACTAGCAAAAACATTGAAATTGTTAGGTCGGATGTTGTAAGTAGGTTCGAACTTCAACTCCTCCACTTGTTCTAAGTTTTTAGTAGTTTTGTCTTTTCGTCTATCTAAAAAAAATGTATACTTTTGAAATTGAAGAATATTTTGTGTAGCAAACTATATTTTCAAATTTCATTATTGTGCTTGGACAATTGAATTGAATATTCTTAAGAATTTCAAAGTGTAGGTAATTCAAACAATTAAGTTAAATATTTGGCCTACATATATTGGATAGAATGATTAAAATTCTTCAATTTTAATTTTTCTTTCTTTGGATAGAGTAGTTTCATACTTTAAATTTGTATTTGTATACTGTAACTAAAATTCTGAATTAAATTTAGTAACATATAAATATTAAAATTTGATATAATTTACAATTGGTTCATTTTTAAAAAAAAAACTATTTGTGTAAAAAATATAAGTAAATATCAAAAGAGAACTGGACTGAAATAAAAAAAAATTGTTTCACAAATTAGATTTACGAATAGTTGAGGGGCCAAATTGTAAAATTTTAAAATATATAGGAACTAATCTACAGAATTTGAAAAAATAGAGACTAATTTGTAAATTTTGAAAAAAAAGGACTAATGTCCAAATTTTTTAAGATGAATGAGAAATAGGAATCAAAATGAATGAAAAATATAAATCATAGTAGTTTTTTTTTTGGAGCAAATAAATCATAGTAGTTATTTTAGAGTGATTGAATATTTGAATTATTGATTGGACCATGTAAGAGTAGTTTTGTGTCTAACGGTCAAAGTCACAATATTATTATTGTGGCTTATGAGCTACTGCATTCACTGTGGGGCGACTATGAAGAAAATACATCTCGGAGTTTTGGGAGAAATTTGTTATCCTAAACACTTGGGAGGTCTCAAGCTTTGCTCTACTATTAGGCACTTACTTTTTCCAACTTTCTCTATTCTCGTCTACAATATTCCAAAAATATTCATTTGAATTATATAATCTGAAACCCCTATAATTCAGAAAAACACATAACTTTGCTCTGGTTTATTCAAAACTTTATAATTATACGGTTTGGAAAATACAACCCAAAACTCTAATAATTGTTTGACTTATATGATGTGAAATGTGTCAAACCCCCAATAGATCACTCCAAAGACAAAGTATAATGTATAAGTTGACACATTTCCGATTATATAATCTAAATATACAATATATCGTTCAGATCATATAATATGAATTGTGCCAACACAGAAAGGAAAATGCTAAATGTCCCGAACTATTTTTTCACGAGGGATCACGAATGAACTTGCAGCTTATCTTTGTGCATCACAGTGCTTTTTCTGTACTCTCAAACCCAGTGGCGTATCCAAGACCCTAGGCCAGGGGTGCAAACTATAAAACTTTAATAATAATAATAATAATAATAATAATTATTATTATTATTATAATCATGCATATAAAAGTAACGTACTCAAAATATTACATTGTACTCAATGTATAATGTATCAAAAAGATTTACATATAATCATGTGATGAGAGTTTGTCTTTCTTATTCCAATTTGTGAATCCTTCTGTTACAAATGTATCACCACCGGATTGTTTTCCAAAATCAGGCCTAAAAAGATAACAACATAAACAAAGTGCCGCATCCTTTTCTATACTATACTCTAACCAATTTCCAAATTCATTAAACCAAGAAGAACAAAATCTTCTCAATGTGTTGAGTAGGTTGGCATGGTCCTCTTTGCATATATGTTCTGCGTATTCTTTCTTGATCATTAGGATGATATGCTGAAATTTTAAGCCGCTTTCCAGGATCCAATGGTAACTCTTCCAAATTTAAGAGAGCATGTTGTTGAGAACTAAATTGTTGCTCATTTGATGGTAATTGTCCCAAATTTAATTGAACATGTTGTGAAGAACTAGATTCTTGATCATTTGATCAGAACTTTCTTTTAAAAAATCTCTCCATAGAGTCCTACAACAACAAGAACAAAGCATGTGTGATCTCTATTGGCTTAATATAGTACTTGTAAGACTTACCATATATGTGAAACTCATAAGAACCATAAATACTGAAGACATAAGAGTTTATTAGTTTAAGCATTGTTGGAACTATGCAGCATACCATGTGATAAATTTTTACCTTATTTCAATTTGTATACCTTTCAGAAAGAAAGAACAAGGAAAAGTAGAAGGAAAAACAACTTGGGAATAATGTAAAGCATTAGCAGTAATTTATTTCAAATTACATCATAATATCATGGTATCACATTCATATTCATTTGGTAATTGGTAAACCAAACCATCCATACACAAAAACAATCATCATGGTTCTTGCTTAAACTAACACATTCTAACTTTTCTTTTTCTTTTCCTGTTCTTGCTTAGTTAATAATTCAATATTCTTTTCTTTGCCTTCTTGCCTAATTCAATCATCACTTAGATTGTTAGACACTTACACAAAAACAAAACTGTGTGAATAATTAAAATGAATTCAAACTTTTCTTTTTATTTCCCTGTTCTTGCTTAATTCAGTATTTTGTTAGTTTTCCTTCCCTTTCTTGCCTAATTCAATCATCACTTACACAAAAACAAAACAGTAAATCATAGAGTTTTCATAGTTTGGAATAAAAACCCAGTTAAATATGGAATAAAAAAAACACCATAAGAGTTCATCACTAATTCACTACCACCATACTACAAAATTGAATTTTATTGAACTCTAATTATAAAATCCCAAATTCGAATTTTATTGAACCCTAACTTAAAATCCCAATTGAAATTTTTTGAAAACCCTAAGATCAAGATCCATTACCTTAGTGAGAGAGGTGGATACGACGGGTACGGCGACCACTAACAAATTAGAGAGAGAGACCGGCAGAGTGTGTTAAGGTGGAGATCACGAGTTGCAGAGAAAACCTAGTGTGAGAGAGGAGTTCGCGAGTTGCAGTGAGTGTGAGAAAGAGAGAGAGAGAGAGAGACCGACAGAGTGTGTGTGGTGGTGGCGCATCTCAGCCGCCGGCGGAGCTGCTGTGGTGGACTGGTGGTGGTGTTATGGTGGAGATTGAGATATACGTTGAGAGGAGAGAAATTAAGATAGAGTGAGAAGTTAGAGAGAAGTGTGAAAGTGAATTATGAGAGTAGTTTTTCAGACTTGGGCTCTGTTGGGTCTAAGGTGTAAATAAAAATATTCAGGGTGTGTAAAGTGCAAAAAGAAACAGGGGTACTGGTGAAAATTTTAAAAGTTCAGGGTGTGCAGGTGCACACCCTCAGTGTGTACTGGATCCGCCCCTGCTCAAACCGTTAGATGAAATTTTTTGCTATTTCTCCCGGAATTTACGTTTTTGCTTTCTTTTTTGAGCGGTCCTAATAAAATCATCAGATTCATCACCTTTACAGCTTCTGATGTTTACCAATTGGATACCTGATTAATTTTGCTGCTGAGTTTTCTTATTGGAATTTCATTTGTCTGCCTCACTTTCGTTTGCGCTTATAGCCATAGGTAGAATTTTTTTTTTTCATGTGGCCCTGCTTTTAATTTGTGGTCTTAGTATTTATTTAGATTCAGTGGGAACAGTCCATGGAGATAGAGGTCTTTGGCGGTGCACATGGTGTGTTGGGGTTAGTGGTGGTGGCAAGAGGTTATAGTTACACGATGCATTTCTAATTTCTAATATAAATAAAAGAAACCATATAACCAAACTAATTTTATAGAAGTATACATTGCATAAAATTGCCTTCGTGGTCTATTCATGAGATTACCTCTCGCGAGATATAACACCACTCGCACAGAAATAATGCTTGTGTTAATTGGTTAACACATTTTTTGGCAAGTTGAGAAATCCAGATTGATTTAAACATGCACCAAAACAAATTATAAGCAAAATATTTAGCGAAAGCATATGAAATAACACAGATTAAACATGTTAAACAAAGTAGCACCAATATTCATAGGTTACATCAAACTATTCAAACATAAATGAAAAACTGAAATTGTCTAAATATTACATTAACAATCGAAAACTACTGGGTAGCATGGCCACCCCACCACCCCTCCGCCTACACGCAATAAATCAACCATCCCTGAACCTCATGCATGATTAGCTCCAAACTCAACGAAGTTGGACTGCTACTCTCCACCTGACTACCGCCCATGATCCCTCAAACATGGTCTCTGATGCGCCCTAGTTGTGCACTCGTCTCTAGCTGCTTGTGGTCCCCTTGCTCCTCAACATCAACCTCCTCAAGGGCATCTTGCTAAGGTGGCCTCACATCCTGTACATTCTATGGTTCATGTATGATGTATGGATGTGAAATGGTAAAATACCATCTCATGTCTAGTTGTCGTCTCTATACCAGTCACGGCAACCTGATACACATCCTGATCAGACAACACATGATCAAGATATTGTAAGTAATGTTGAGACACCTCTTGTCGGGTCATCATGGGAGAAGCAGACTGATGTGGATGTTTGAGAATAGTTTGTCCATATCCAAACTAGCACAACATGCGTTCAGGAAGATAAAGGACCATCTGAGGTTCATATCTCAACCTTCCTAAGTAGACGTTGATTTTCTTGAACGAACATGCCTCGCGGTGCACCTTGTACGGTTAGAAGACAACATCAGTACCCATGATGCGATCCAGGTGCAATCTTGTCGAATATGTGACAACCTGAACCTTAGTGGGAGCAAACAACATGACACGTGAGTGTCGATCCTCCATGTAAACATTCTAATAATCCCTATCCTCGACACGCTTAAAGTGTTGAAATATCCAAGTCTGCCTCAACATCAGCATATATCAACCAGTAAACAACTCATGAAAAAACATGTTTAACAGATAACCACTCTTAATTTAATCCCATAATCAAAATTTTCAAATATCTATACTTTTACATAAAAAGATATTAAGTTTTTGTGTAACATTTTTCTTCCAATTTAACTTTTTCACTTGATTTTTCTTTCTTTTCCGCACCGATAAAACAAATTAATATTTATTAAGGAATCTGATAAAATTTTAATTATTTTATTGATAAAAAACATGAAGACAATCACATTGATACTAGTTACCATAAAAAAGGTTCGAACATGAAAAATATCTGCAATAACTTGAAATTATAACACGTGGTACAAACTACATGTTTCTCTTTCTCTCTCTTTTCCCTTTCCTAAACTCTAGCCGTCACAACTTTTCTTCTTCTTGATCTATGATGTTAGTCAAAAGTAAGTATTTTTTTATATTGTTTCCTCAGGGACTAATGTGATATCATAAACCGTTCAACATCGATTATCATTTTAAGTTAAGGGTTTAATAATTTGTTTGCTATAAACTATTCGACTTTAAAAACGTTAATAAAAACGGAGAGTAATAGGGCGTAAAAAGCGTTAGGATCAAAGTTCGTCAATCAAACATCGATTATATTCTAATGATCATATATATGGATTCTAGCTTTTCTTATATACGATATTATCACGTATCACTCGACAACATCATTCGTGTCCAAATGACGTTGTGAGATCGATCGTATCGTTTAATCGACGATGTCTCAATCTATTAAACGAATCGAAAGCTTTACGTTCAGACACTTTGTGTGATTATCAAAACCAAATTCCATGTCTAGAATTTCTTATTTTGATAGAATATTATTCTAAACCTAGATTCAAAATTATTTTTCAATATCATTTAAATCAAACATAATAATGGAAAACAAGAATAAACTCAATGATATATAAAAGGCTAGAATCATATATTTGAAAGATCAAAATTTTACATCTAAGATTGATTGATTACCTCTAATCCCAACAAAGGGGATTTAGTTATTCATTTTCATGACAACAATACAAAAGTGGAAAGGAAGATGGAGATCCAAAGCTAAGACTTGATTTCTCAAAGATTCTTAGTTAATCTACACTTAGATCACTTTTGCTCTATGAAGAATGCCTCTTTTTAGCCCTATTCTCTTTCTGGAAGTCTATCTTTATTCAGAAAATGAGCTAAAAGGCTTAAATACTATCTGATTTTTATAAGGCTCGCTACAGCGATCAGTTGGTCGCTGTAGCGATGGAAGATTTCTTGGCCTTTGGGTTTGCTCCACGTCAGCAAACGGGGTTCAAACCGCCCTTGGTCGCTATAGCGACCAGATCCATCGTTGTAGCGATGGAACCTTAATTTCTCCCTGCCTAGGCGCGCTATAGCGACCAATCCTCCGCTGTAGCGATGAAGCCTTATCAATTCTTCATGTTTCTTTGCTCAATTTCAGGTCCTAGCATGATATTTCCTGCACAAATAGATGGGGCAAGACATAGGATCAATAATTTGACATTCGATCAATAATTATGAGCTTATCCTATGATAACTTGCAAAACAAGTAACATAAGTGCCTAAAAATATATCAAAACATAACTTCTTTCTGGCACTTATCAAACTCTCCCCAACTTAGCTTTTTGGTTTGTCCTCAAACCAAATAATCAAAAGGAAATTTTCAAGGCTTTGGACAAAGTTTTGAGCAATAAGCAAAAAATCTAAAGTTTGAAGAAACGTTTATCAGATGAATGATTCAACTGTGACTGCGCAGGCAAAAGTAAAGTTTCTCATTAATCGAGATATATACTATGAATGTGAATACGTCATGAGCACAAAATTCATATCACACAATTCGAATCAATAACATATGAAACAAATTGAACTCATGTTGTGAGGGTTTTGAACACACATCCGACAAGTCTGCTAACATCCTGATTAAGTTATGTGTTCATCCAAATATCATTTCAAAAAGCACAAAAGCATAGATCAAAAGGTCTTTGAGGGTTGTATCTTGGCTTGATTTCAAAAGAAATGACATATGTGGGAAAAATTGAATTCAAATGGCCAAGCATAGAGGAACATTCTTTCTAATTACACAACTTCCTCCAAATTTTCATTATCAACCCTTGGTGATATACAAAAAAGTACTTTGATCTTGACAACTTTTTTTTGATTTATTGATTTTTTTCTCTTTTCTTTTTCTTGGTTCCTTTTCTTTTTCTTTTTTTTTCTTTTTCTTTTTCTTTTCTTTGTTGTCAAGATCAAATTTCAAATTTCACCATTTACTTGACATTGGTTGTAATACCTCCTTTTTCTCCCCAACTTATACAAAATGATACCCTAATTGAATGTTCCCTTATCAATAGGCAAGTGACAAATATACATGATGGTTAAGGGTTCAAAATGAAGGTAAAAATATCAGAATCCAATAGTGATTTAACTATGAACTGGATTTTGAAAAACTTGGGCAAATTCATTAAGCATTGTGCTTATGAATATTGACAGTTCATAGTTAAGGATTCTGATTCATTAGGCTCAATTGGGGTTATCAGATACTCACTTCTCACTGGGTAGGCTTTTTGTGGTCAAGTGTTTCTTCTCATTTTCAAAAGAATGCCTTGATTATTTCTGTGCTTTCTGAAATTCTGGCAATTCACTGGTTCTGAACTAAAAACAGAGTATGAAAAATAAAGTTTAGAAGCAGAAAAATAAAGTGCAGAAAGTAAAGGAACACAATGAATTTGTTAACCCAGTTCGGTGCAAACTTCACCTACTCTGGGGGAAACCAATCCAGGAAGGAAATCTACTAAGTAGAATTAATTCTAAGACTCAACAGCCCCTGTTCTTCGTCTTATCACTTAATCTCTACCCTTTTACCCAGGAAACCACCTAGGTATAAGAACCCACTTACTTCCTAACCAAGCAATCACAGCCCAGTGATTGTAAACTTAACAAAACAAACAAATTGAAGACACTCTTCAACAGAACAAAAACATCATTCATACTTAAAAGCTTTGAATGAATTACAACTCAAACAATCTAAACCAACTCAAACAGATGAGTGGTGTACAAAACAAAGCCTAAAGCTTACACAGACAAAACAAAGAGACTCTTATGATAAAAACTGTTTTGACTCAATTAAATTCTTCAATGCAGCACGTCCTCAATACATAGGCTTCAACAACTCTCATAATTTTGAACACAATCTTCAATTGATATAGTTCTGAAATACTTTGAAGCTCAAAAAGGAAACATATATTTCTGAATAATATTTTGCAAAGATACTTTGAAAATATATTCATCAATAAACACGAAGCCAATCTTCAAAAGATCTTCACCAAAATAATCAGCCTTCTGGAAAGTTTAGCCTTGATAGAACTTCAGCAAATCTTCAAGAGATACGCATAGAATTAATCACAAAGAATGCAGAAATCCAGCTTCTGTAAACAGCTTCTGAAGGTCAACGCTGGTCAACGTCTGAAGTTCAGCTTCTGAAGGTCAACGCTGGTCAGCGTCTGAACAGTGCTTCTGAAGACCTGTTCAGCGTCTGATGAACAGTTCAGAGTCTGAAGGTCATTTCTGCGTCTGAAGGCCATTTCAGCTTCTGAACCTCCTCAAATCCAATTTCCAGCTTCTGAAGGACCAAAATGACATCTGAGGACACTTGCTTGCATATTTTGATTTTACCAAACATTTAGCCAACACATATATACCCAACAATCTCCCCATTTGGCAAATTTTTGGCTAAAATCAAATAAACCACAAAACTAAGTTCTTCAATCAACACAAGTACTCAACAATGAAGAACTGCACACACCCAACATAGCCACAGAGTTAGCAGCAGATTAATAGCTATGTTAAACATAAACAACTTCAGTTTTTTGAAATCCACAACAGTTCTGAAGCACACAATCAAAATACTCCCCCTCAAACACACAACAGCAGTTTCTGAGGTACAGGCAGCTTCTCCCCCTGAAACACAACATTCAGGAACTCCCCCTGAACAGCTGAACACACAAACTCAGGAACAACTCCCCCTGAACCAAGCAGATCAGCACTGATATTTCTCCCCCTTTTTAGCCAAACAAGTTTGACAAAATACCAGAAAACACAAGGAGCAAGAAACACACACAGAACACAAAGAACAACTAACAGCTCAGGACTCAGCACAATACAGCAAGGATCAGAACCACTCAGAATCCATACACAAAAGAACAATCACAACTGTAAAGAACAATACAACTGCAGACCAGAAACACAAACAGAAAATCCAGGACTTCATTCACAAACTTGACAGTCTTCAGACTCAGCATCAGAACTTGCTTAGTCTTCATTAGACACAATCATCAGATGTTGCTCAATTGATGTGTGCCTCAGGCACATTCAGAACCTTTTTCCCAGCAATCTGCTTCTCAAGATCAGCTATTCTCTTCTGAACACAGGTCACACCATCTTCAGACTTACTAGAAACTAGAGCCTTCTGATCAGGAACAGGAACCAACATTTTGCTCCAGACTTTGGATGGTCCAGCACCAGAACTCTTCTGTGCTACAGGAATGGGCTTGCTGTCATCAGCAACAGCCTTTCCTTTTCCTTTGTTCAGCCTCTGAGCAACACCTTCACACTTTGGTCTCCAAACTTTCTTGATCTTGCTTTTGTTCACAGCTGGTTCCACTTTTTTGTGGTGAAAATGCTTGGGGTATCCATGCAGCTTGTAACAAAAAGGTTTAATGTGTCCCTTTTTCCCACAATGATGACATACCCAAGGATCAGACATTTTCTTGTCTTTAGAATCCTGAGATTTGTTCTTAGGTTTCCTTATCAGTGGAACATGAGTATTAGCAGCAGGTACAAACCTCTTAGCAGGTTTTTGTTGTTTGATGCTCAGATTCTGATCTTTAAACCTAATTCCATTTGGTTTTCCCAGATTTTGATTCTCCAAAATTTCTTCCAGCACATCAGTAGCAGAATTCATCATTCTGACTTGCTTCTTCATCTGATCAAGTTGAGAATTCAGTTGAATTACCTCATTACTGAGAACAGAAATCTGTGCTAGATGATCACTTCTTTCAGCATATAATTGACTGATAGTCTTTTTCTGATTTACCAGCTGCTTGCACACTTCTTCAAATTTAACATGCCACTTCTTGCAAACAACAACAATATCTTTATAAGACAATTCTCCATGTGACTTCTTAACATCAGTATTGGTAACAAGGCCAATGCTTTTTACTTTCTTTTCCATTCTGCCAGAAAATATCTCCCTGGAGCTCACCCAAAAACAAGCAGGGTGCCTGCTCTGATGCCAATTGAAATTCTGGCAATTCACTAGTTCTGAACTAAAAACAGAGTATGAAAAATAAAGTTCAGAAGCAGAAAAATAAAGTGCAGAAAGTAAAGGAACACAATGAATTTGTTAACCCAGTTCAGTGCAAACTTCACCTACTCTGGGGGATACTAATCCAAGAAGGAAATCTACTAAGTAGAATTAATTCTAAGACTCAACAGCCCCTGTTCTTCGTCTTATCACTTAATCTCTACCCTTCTACCCAGGAAACCACCTAGGTATAAGAACCCACTTACTTCCTAACCAAGCAATCACAGCCCAGTGATTGTAAACTTAACAAAACAAACAAATTGAAGACACTCTTCAACAGAACAAAAACATCATTCATACTTAAAAGCTTTGAATGAATTACAACTCAAACAATCTAAACCAACTCAAACAGATGAGTGGTGTACAAAACAAAGCCTAAAGCTTACACAGACAAAACAAAGAGACTCTTATGATAAAAACTGTTTTGACTCAATTAAATTCTTCAATGCAGCACGTCCTCAATATATATGCTTCAACAACTCTCATAATTCTGAACACAATCTTCAATTGATATAGTTCTGAAATACTTTGAAGCTCAAAAAGGAAACATATATTTCTGAATAATACTTTGCAAAGATACTTTGAAAATATATTCATCAATAAACACGAAGCCAATCTTCAAAAGATCTTCACCAAAATAATCAGCCTTCTGGAAACTTTAGCCTTGATAGAACTTCAGCAAATCTTCAAGAGATACACACATAATTAATCACAAAGAATGCAGAAATCCAGCTTCTGAAGTTCAGCTTCTGAAGGTCAACGTCTGAAGTTCAGCTTCTGAAGGTCAACGCTGGTCAACGTCTGAACAGTGCTTCTGAAGACCTGTTCAGCGTCTGATGAACAGTTTAGAGTCTGAAGGTCATTTCTGTGTCTGAAGGCTATTTCAGCTTCTGAACCTCCTCAAATCTAATTTCCAGCTTCTGAAGGACCAAAATGACATCTGAGGACACTTGCTTGCATACTTTGATTTTACCAAACATTTAGCCAACACATATATACCCAACACTTTCATACAATTAAAACAATAACTCAGATTTAACATAAAACAACTGAGTTAGACAAAAATACCAGTCTCCTGCATATATACATAGAACTTGAGGATTCCTCACATTTAGGCTAGTTCTAAGTGGTTCATACATAAGCATGTTATCGCGTCAAACTAAATGAGATAAATTTTTGTGCAAAGTACTCATTTCACATTCAAATACACACCTAGAAAAACAGGAAACGAGTACCTTAACTCTGTCCTTTGTCACAAACTTTATCATAATCACTCACCTGATACTTTGCTCAATCTTTGGCTTTCAATCAAGCACTTAACTTTTGAATTTTTGACTTTCTTTCTTTCCATTGTTAGATAAAATAAAATATTAAACATAGTTTGAAATAAACATAATATAATAATTCCAAAATACAGCAACATAAACAGAAATAAATACTACAAAGCAAATGCAAATTGTTCAGATTAAAGTAAAATGAAAGAAAAATGAAGGCAAAGCAGCCATCTTGCAAAATTCTCAATCAGACTCCATCTGATCAGCAACTTCATGATCAATGCTCCTTGTATCCTCTAAGGAGTCATCATCATCATCATCATCATCACCAGCTGCACTCTCTCCACCAGCTGCAGCTGCACTCGCCCCTCAGGAATGAAAAGGCCTGTCCACAGGCCAAGCGATATGCTCTTGAAAGTACTCCGGGGTCCAAGGTGATTGGCCTGCCTGATGCATGTGGCTCTGAATGGTGGTTAGAGCTCTATGGTTGGATTCATTTTGATTCCAGGTGTAGGTATAGGCAGCCATATGGCGAGGGTCCCAATCTGAGAAATTAAGCGGTGGAAAGCTTGGAGCTTGAGGGACAGGAGGAGGTACATGAGATGGCTCAGCTGCAGTGGGTGTCTTGTATGAACAATACCTATTGATGTACCTATTGATGTACTTATCATCAATAGGATTTTTGATCTCCTCATCAACTTGAGTAGGAAAGTGAATACGTGCCTTGAAGCAAAGTCCCATTATGAGTCCAGGAAATGGTAGTGGGCACTTTGGTTTGGCAGGGGGCACAATACCACTTTCAGCTACTACCCTAATTTCATTTGCAATTATCCTCGCAACATCAACCTCTTGGTTGCTGAGGATGTAGTAGAGTAGAGGCGTAACATCCAAGGTGGTGGAGGAAGTATGACTTTTTGGCCGGATGTTGTAAAGGATGAGAGTTAAGATAACCTGAGCTGGAGTATTCATATCTTCTTTGAGGGCTCTAAAAGGTTTCCTTGATGCCTGGCTTATGTCATAAGTCTTCCCCTCTTGAAAGATGGCCTGCACAATGGCTTCATGATCCCAATTCCCTCTGGCTTGATGTTTGTGGAAGGCACACAATTCGTCCATGTCTATCAGGTCATCGGGATCGCTAAGATCCAGTGGGTTGCCTAGATAGGAGTTTATGGCATTTCGATCGAATTTGATTGTGCAGCCTCGGACATAGGTGGTGAATGTGAATGCATCACTTGGATCAGCCGGGATGACATTGGCATAAAACTCTCGCACAATGTCATGGTTGATTTTCTTAGGAGGGTTAACAAGTATGCCCCACTTGCGGTGGTTTATGATTTGAGCTATCCCATGGTATTTCCCTTCTTCAGCAATTCTGAATTCCTTCTCTGCCCAAATCCTTCGTTTGGTTAGCTCTGCGTAACGTTCCTGGTTACGAGGGCTGAGGAAACGGCTAGAATCGTGGGGTGTAGTTGGTTGGGGTCTTGCCCTTGAAGACGAACCCTCCACATTCCTTTGCCTTTTGCTTGAAGTTTTAGGTGCCATTCCTACAAAAATAGAAGTACAAAGACAAAAATATAGGAATGCAAGTTAGAATAAGAATGAAAAAATTAAAATTTTTGGTTCTGGACACGCTCGCTACAGCGACGAGACTGGTCGCTGTAGCGATGAAACCCAGAAATTGTTCATGTTTCTGGGCTACAGCGACGAGACTGTGCTGTAGCCATGAAACCCAAATTTTGAAAATTTTCTGATTTTTTTCATTTTCTAAACAACTTGAGGCACAAATAATCAAAAGTAAAGATCATAAAAATGAATTATAATCACCAGAACTTCCTAATCATCACATACCCATTTTTATTTCAAATTTTTACAAAATGGGTAAGTTTCAAAAAACGATTTTTTAAGAGAAATGAAGATGCTAGGCAAGTTTGTTTGGTGATTCTATTTCATTTCTAACAGCCTAAACCAAAGATTAAAATGGGTAAGCTTCAAATGATTAAATAAAAGCAAAACCCTAATTTCAAACTTCTTAAAAATGCATAAAGCAATCATAAAACTTGAAAACATAAGAAGTGAAAAGAGAAAGCTGCGATTTCGTACCTGATAGAGATGATTCACAGGATGGAAATGGAATATAGACTTGGAATATAGAGATGATGCAAGAAAATAGAAAATTTTGCTTTGAAATGTAATGCAAATGGAAGATGAAATGAAAAATGGAAAGAAAACTAGGGTTTTCTGTTTTGGTGAAATGTAACGGATAAGAGAAGATGAGTGGGTGGTTGGGGGAAGTTAAGGGGAGTTAGTGGCATTGGGTTCTGCACTGACAGATTTTTCTGTCATCGCTACAACGACCACCCGTCGCTATAGCGAGCGTAATTTTGACTCGTCGCTATAGCGATGGGATTGCTCGCTATAGCGACCATGACAGAAAACAGAAAATTTAAGATTTTGACTTGTGCCACTAACTCTTCATGCAAAAATGGATTATAAGGACTAAAATACAATTGAAAAAGCAACATACTTACAAAATTGGGGTGTCTCCCAACAAGCGCTTGGTTAACGTCATTAGCTCGACGCCTGTTTCATGTTTGATTACGAATCATTGAGTGAAATTGTCGTTGTGAGACGATCAACTTCACCACCAAAATAGGGCTTCAACCTCTGGCCATTAACAGTCCAACAAGATTTTGTGATAGGGTCTTCCAGCTCTATTGCTCCATATGGTTTCACTTCTTTGATAATGAAAGGGCCGGACCATTTTGACTAATTTTCCCGGAAATAACTTCAGCCTTGAGTTGAACAACAACACCATTTACCCGGGCTGAAAATTTCTTTTCACGATCCTCCTGTCATGATACTTTTTTTTACTTTTTCCTTGTACAGCCTTGAAGATTCATAAGCTTGATTCCTCATTTCCTCTAGCTCATGCATTTGAATTCTTCTTTTATCACCGGCTTGTTCTTGATCAAAATTCAAGAATTTTAGCGCCCAAAACACTTTATGTTCCAATTCGACCGGTAGATGACATGCCTTCCAGTAAACCATTTGAAATGGAGTGAGGCCTATATGTGATTTGTATGTTGTCCTATAAGCCCACAAAGCTTCATCCAACTTTGATGACCAATCCTTCCTTGATGCCGACACTGTCTTTTCAAGAATTCTTTTAACTTCACGATTCGAGACTTCGGCTTGGCCATTGGTTTGAGGATGGTAAGGTGTTGCTACCTTATGCTTCACTCCATAATGATCAAGTGCTTTGGCAAGCTGTGAATTGCAGAAATGTGATCCTCCATCACTTATTAGGACTCTTGGCGTTCCAAATCGGGTGAAAATGTTTTTCTTCAGAAATTTGATCACCGTCTTGCTATCCGCTTTCGGCGATGCTATAGCTTCCACCCATTTTGACACATAATCTACTGCAACCAAAATGTACTCATTTGAATATGAAGATGGGAACAGACCTACAAAATCAATCCCCTAGCAATCAAAAACCTCCACTTCCAGGATACTTTGTAACGACATTTCATTTCTTTTTGAGATTCCTCCGGTCTTTTGGCACTCTTCACAGTATTGACAGTGTGCATATGCATCTTTAAAAAGTGTAGGCCAATAAAACCCGGATTGAAAAACTTTAGCTGCTGTTCTTTCTCCATTGAAATGCCCACCATACGGAGAGTTATGATAATGCCATATGATGCTCTTGGCTTCATCATTTGAAACGCATCTCCTCAATAGATTATCATATCCAATTTTGAACAAATAAGGATCATCCCAAACATATTGAGTAGACTCACGGATGAACTTCTTTTTCATTTGCCAATAATCCTCCGGTTAAAATCCAGTTGCTTGATAGTTTGCCATGTCGGCAAACCATGGCCTTTCCTGCACCATAAACAGCTTCTCATCTGGAAATTCTTCCACAACCTCTCGCTCATGCTTTGTTACCTCTTCATTTATTAGCCTTGACAAATGATCAGCTACTAAATTTTCAGTTCCTTTCTTGTCCTTTATCTCTAAGTCAAACTCTTGCAACATGAGCATCCATCGAATGAGCCTCTGCTTCGAATCGGCTTTTGTGATAAGGCACTTGATTGCTGCATGGTCAGTATACACAACAATCTTGGAATGCATACACTATTGCAAGCAATTCTTTTTCAGTTGTTGCATAATTGATGTGTGCATCGTTTAAAACCTTGCTTGCATAATGTATAACGTGAAAAATTTTATTATTTCGTTGTCCTAGCACGGCCCCCACCGCATAATCACTAGCATCGCACATTAATTCAAAGTCAAGTGCCCAGTTTGGTGCGGTGATTATGGGTGCGGATGTCAAATTTTCTTTTAGAGTATCAAAAGCAATTAAACAATTCTGATCAAAATAAAAGGACTTATCTTTGTTGAGCAAATTGCTCAAAAGCTTTGCGATCTTTGAAAAGTCTTTGATGAAGCGCCGATAAAATCCGGCATGACCAAGAAAACTCCTTATACCTTTGACATTAATTGGTGGTGGTAGTTTTGCAATCACGTCAATCTTTGCTTGATTAACTTGCAATCCTTTGGAAGAAATCTTGTGACCGAGCACAATACCCTCGGTGACCATGAAGTGGCATTTTTCCCAATTAAGGACCAGATTAGTCTCCCTACACCGCTTCAGCACGGTGTCCAAATTCTTCAAACATAATTCAAATGATGATGCAAAGACAGAGAAATCATCCATGAACACTTCAATGCTTTTTTCAATCAAATCAGAGAAAATCGCTTGCATACATCTATGAAATGTTGCAGGCGCATTACAAAGACCAAAAGGCATCCGTCTATAAGCAAAAACCCCGAAAGGACAAGTGAAAGCTGTCTTTTCATGGTCTTCTGGATTCACAGAAATTTGATTATAGCCGGAATATCCGTCAAGGAAGCAATAAAAGGCCTGGCCGGGTAATCTCTCAAGCATTTGATCCATGAATGGCAATGGAAAGTGGTCTTTTCTCGTTGCTTGATTAAGTCTCCGGTAATCAATACACATCCTTCAGCCAGTGACGGTTCTTGTTGGAATTAGTTCATTATTCTCATTCTTTATCACCATCATACCATCTTTCTTTGGAACCATTTGAACCAGACTCACCCATGTACTATCAGAAATCGGGTAAACCATCCCGGCTTCAAGTAACTTCACTACTTCTTTCCTCACTACCTCCTTCATATTTGGATTTAAGCGGCGTTGAGGTTGTGCGACTGGCTTGAAATCATCCTCCATCATGATTTTGTGCATACAATACGAATGACTTATTCCTTTCAAGTCGGATAATGTCCACCCTATTGCTTCTTTGTTTTCTTTCAGAATTTCAATTAACTTTCTCTCTTCTTTGTTTGATAAAGAGCTACTGATAATGACAGGTTTTACACCATCTTCTTCAAGAAAAACATACTTTAAATTAGATGGTAAAACTTTCATCTCTGGCTTTGTTTCTTTGTCTTTGGATTCATCCTTCAATTCCTCAATTTTTGCCTTGTGAGGAGAAACTTCCTTCAATGAATCTAGCTCTTTCAAGCATTCTTCATTTTCTTTCTCTTCTTCTGCACTTATTACATCAAGTGCGTCTGTTAAAACTCTTTCAAGGGGCGTTGGCATATGCAGCTGATTTCTTGTATCCATGATTACTTCATCAGTTGCATCCATTTTGAAACATGCCTCTTTATCGTGAGGATGCTTTATAGCTTCATTAATGTTGAAATTGACTTCTTCATCGTCCACCCGTACTTTCATTAAACCATCGTCAAGATCAATCATCATTCTTGCTGTTTGCATAAAGGTCCTCCCAAGAATGAGTGGTACATCATCATCCTCTGGAATATTCATCACAACAAAATCAATTGGAAATAGGAATTTATCTACTTTTACCACGACATCTTCAGCTATTCCAATTGGACGTGTAACAGATTTGTCGGCTAGTTGCAACGTCATTCTTGTATGTTTCAAATCCAAATCACCAACCCTTTTGAAAACAGAAAGTGGGATTAGGTTGATGCTTGAACCAAGATCAATAAGTGCTTTACCGACATTCACATTGCCTATTGATACCGGTAATGTGACTCTTCCCGGATCTTTCTCCTTCTTTGGCAATGTTCTTTGGATGATGGCACTACAATTCGCATCAAGTTGAATTGTTTCTTCATCATTGTACCTTCGTTTCTTGGACAAAATTTCTTTCATAAATTTTGCGTATGTCGACATTTGTTCCAAGGCTTCCGAGAATGGAATATTAATTTGTAATCTTTTGAAAATATCAAGGAACCTTGCATATTGTTGTTCTTTGATCTTCTTGGTTGGTGTGAGTGGGTATGGCAATTGTTGATTTGGCACAACTTCTTGCTCTTCTCCTTCACCATAACTTTACTCCTTCTTTGCAACTTCTCATTTTCAACTAACTCATCATTTTTTTCTTTTTCTTGATTTTTTTCAACTAATTCATCCTCTTTATTTTCTTCCTCTGCTTCTTTCTCACTTCCTTCTTTGGTTTCTTCCTCCTCCTCACACTACAAGAAAACTGCGATTTAGCGTCGGCCAAAAACCCACTCTAACATGGCTAAAATCGGCGCTAACACATATTTAACGTCGGATTAGCGTCGGTGTCGGGGGCAGGCTAAAAAAGTTGAAGCTACTGGGTAGAGTTGGATTTTTGGACACCGAGGCTAAACTAGCGTCGGTTACGCCGAGTTTAATCCCGACTCTATAATGAGCCGCGGCTAAAAGTCAGTCGGCCAAACCGACTAAATGATTCATTTAGAGTCGGAGAGGCAAACACTAATGTCAACTCTTAAGTAGTCAACAAAATTCTAGAGTCGACCCAACGGATGCTAAAGTCAATATTCAAAAGTCAACTAAATGTTATAGAGTCGGTCTGGCCGACGCTAAATGATTTTTTTTTAAAAAAAATTCCTTCACTTTATACCCTATTTGTCCCATTGTGCTAATAAACCACTTAACACATCAAAAGTTAATCATCATCACTACATCATCAGGTTCTTAGTGAATCAATTCTTTTTATTCTCTTTTTTGGGTGAGGAGTGAAGCAATTTAAGCATTTCCTATTTTAACTACACCCTCCTTAAAAGTAAAAAAATAGAGACATGAATCACATGATTATGTTTTACCAGTTCAAAATAGCATGAATATAATAAGCATATAAAGAAATGATAACTAGACTCAACAAAACTTCGGCCTAGGTGCAGAGTTACAAGCAGATATACATAAATTATGGAAGGTATTACTTATAGTGGGAATAGAGACTCAATCCCAACTCCAGCTACCATCCTTCTAAGTCTGAATGTAGTGTTGAGTCCACAATTATGCCTTGCAATAACAATCCCTTTTATAATAGAAACACGCCTCTTATTCTCCGGTACTTCCTATGATATATGACATAACAGTAAACAAAAGATCACATCAATCATATGAACAAAAACTACACACAACACAAGTTGGAATATATCTTCAAAAGCAAATTTTCATACCACTTTGAGCTGCACAATATAACTCGGCTTTATATCACACAACAAGATCGCCCAGACCACAACAAGCACACAGCCTGCTAACACAGTATACGGATAATTACGTCAAAACAACTAAACAGTACTCCTAATTGCTCAACTAATGAAACAACCTTATAACTTGGCTTCATTGGATCATGAAGCATCTAATTAAAAAAATCTAAACTAAACAGCACATGTGCAAGAGATAGAAAATGAAGTCACCTAGGTGGAATCAATTATAACGGCTCCATTGAACACTTCACTCTTCCAACCTTAACCGTTGTTGGCAATCCTATATAAAATCACTGAAAGTTTATTTATCAACCAAAATAACTCAAAATGGGACTGTACTCTTAAAAAATATATCTCTGCTTGCAGAAGTATACACTTCTCTATAAAACCCATTATTGGATTGTTAAGTAAGTAAACCAAACATTGAAAGATGTAGTACCATGTTATTCTATATTTAGGATGAAATTTAAGGAAGAACAACATACCAAGAACAGGAGAGGATGAGACTGCAAGAGGTCTCTTTTGTGAAGGCGCATTCTACTTGATTTTGATCACCATTCCACTATGTACAACTGCAGATTTAGACATATGGTGCAGGCTTCAAGTCAAGCTAACCGGTACTAAATTCTTCAAACCGGTAACCCATGAAGGCAACATTTTGGTTGAGAATAGTGAGAAAATAAGTAAAATAGAAGCAGTTGGGATTTACATTAGCACTGTAGAAAAAAAAAACCTTATATCAAGAAGGAACACAAAACTCTCTTCTGTAACATCTTTGACAAATTCCAGACCTTTCCACTGCCATGTTATCAGCTAAATCACTACGAAAAGCTTACAAACATGAAAGATTATTAGCATAGAAGTCACAAAGCTATAAATTCTGTACACAACCACATGAAATTGAAAGATAAGCTTCTTTTCTCTTGGCAAATGAAAACAAAACATAGTCTTAAAAATTTGAAGTTAATCAAAACACGAAAATTCAATCAAATTCAGCTAAAAATGCTATATCAAATTAATTGAGACACTGAATTTATCAATCTACCTTCACAGTTAGATGTTATCCAAATTTAACAGTTCAGGGCTTGCTTCACTAATGTTTTGAATGTATCACTGGAAAAAAAAAGCTTTTGGGAGTAAGGAGAAAGATGGATATGATGCAGAAACTCAATCTTTCAAAACAAGACATTAACAACTCCCTGCCATTATCCAGCAACTTTCAAGTTATTCTTGAGCACCACCTGTCAATATCAAGATGTTAATTATATTTTTTTAACCTCAAAATGTATATGAATATCACACATAAAAGAATCATCAATACATTAAGTGCAGATAAAAAAGTAACAATTACAACAATACTCAAATTGCAAACAAAGAAACTCAAAGTTTTAACCTTATTCTTCTTCACTCAATCTACAAAAACGTTTTAACCATCTTTCTTCTATTAAGCCACATCCATTGAAAAATTCCTCTCCGTATGTATACATGACTTCATTCTCTAGCCATCTCAACACTACAACTTCTACACAAAAAAAGACAAAACAAGAGAATAAGAAAACAATAAAAATAAAAGAAAGAAAGAAAACAGAACAGAGGCTAATGTTAATAAAGGGCGAGAATCAACGCATAAAACATAACTAGGTAATAATGACAATTATAAATTATATAAACAACATGGTTACCATTGACATGTTAAAATTTTGCAATACATAACTACAGAGCAGGGAAGGCTGCATATTCCCTTGAATATGGCTTTGCACATGCATCAACCTTGAGCAGTGATGATGGATGAGGAACTCCCTGCACATTTTAGATAATCACTCAAAACTCATAATTGCATAAAATAAGTTGATTTTTGTAATAAAAAATGCAGCAAATAGTCTATATTGTACACCATTAAGGTCATGTTTCGATGAATAGATCAATTAAAGGTCATGTTGCTTTTAGTTTTAGTAGACTCAATTGTTGGTCCATGAAAATCCATAGTCCATGATACATTCACAACATCTTCAAGCTTTACCCCAACAGTATTCTACAATGGAAATATCTTACAATTAATCATAATTTGAATAATCATAAAATAATTAATTGAAAAAAAAACAACTTTGATGATCAAATGGTTTTAAAGTCTCTCTTAAGTCAATAATAAATTCATGAATAGTTGTTCCGTTGACTCAGTAGAAAATAACCGAGTAATAACGTACTTTATAGAAGTCACATTATGTGTAAAAACCAAGGTCCATCATATATGACACTAACCAGAAAAGAAAATAAATGTAATTTATGACAAGGCGGCTCAAACCTCCAATTGTTTCACCATGTAGTTTGCATTCAAAATGGATATCTTTGACCAATTGTTTCACCATGTAGTTCGCATTCAAAATGGATATTTTTGATAGCGTCGGTGAGTCATTTAGAACCCATCACGACTATGTTTTTTTTTAAATGGCTTAACATTATTAATGGGGAAGCAACAAGCACAAGACATATGAGGCGTGCTAAGAACCAATACATTGAAAAAGTCGTCTACAGACGAATAACCCAAAAAAAACAACCAAACAACACAACCAATTTTACCATGGCTAAAGCTACAAAAGCCAAAAACTTAAGAAAGATATTCACCTATTGTTACTAAGCACCAACTGACCTCTAACAGAGGCAGTGATACCCACTTTAAAATAGCAATTTTGAAGGGTAAAACAAACACAAGCCACCCACTAAAAGACCATAATAGAAAACAGAATGCCTTGCTTAAAACACAAACACCGAACTTGCTAAAAAACCAGCAACACCAAACATCAGCCACCTCAAAAAACCAATGAAGTCTCTACCCATTACGGCTATGTATGTGTAAGAAATTGGTAATATGAGGACAAACATTGGGAACACTAATGATAAAGTGATTGAATGTGTATATCATACAAGCTGAGTAATCAACCATAATGGACATAAAGCTAAAACAAAGATGCAGGCATTAGCCAAGTAAACAGTATCATAAAAAATCCTACAATATTAATAGCAGCCTAGGTTGGATGATGAATGAAAAAGTTTATGCCTCATACTGTTTAAAACAAATCACATAAAACACATGAACGTAAACAGAAGAAAATCTCAATCTATGTCAACATTGAGTGATTTTTCGGATTTAAAGGAAAATAAATTGTTGGGACCTATAAAAGGGATCTTTTTAGTTTAAAATACAACCAAGTAAGAAATTTATACAAAATCAAGACACCCATAGATCTAAAAAACGAGCAACTTTCAGATCTGAAAAAAGTATGAAGTTAGGGTTTAAAAATTTGAGCTTTTTAAGTATGAAGCATAAACTGAGGAAAAATATAGAATAGAGACTCAACCTTGGAAGAGAGGACGTCATTGCAACTGTACAGTTCAGGCACGGAGGTTCCGTGAAAAAATAGTTCTGAATCAAAAAGAAAAACAGTAGATAACGAAGGAACTCAGTACAAAGAATGAAGAACATAAAAGAGAAAGAACAAAAATGACGAGGTGGCAGAAGACGACCTTAATCTGGCGGAGGAGGGGAGGCTGAAAAATTGATCGGACCAGAAGTTAGATCTCGCGATGAGGAGCTCAAAAAGTGTCTCATTTACTCTGATTTGGTCGCGCGGTGGCCGGACCTTGCTTGGAGGTGATGACGTTGTTGAACCAAGAGAGAGAGAGAGGTTATGTTTCTTTTTGTCACTTAGGAGAGAAAAAAGAGACTAGAAAAGTGTGCGAGTGTGTGGGAAAGTAGTTGTGTTAAGAGAAAAAAAATAATTGTCTATAAAAGTTTTAGAGTCGGATGGACCCATGCTAGCTCATTGAATAAAATAAAGAAAATACTAGTGTTGCAATTTTAGAGTCGGCTAGGCCGACGCTATAACTTTTCAGTAAGACAAATTTGGGATATGTGACATAGTGTAGGCCTGGCCGATGCTAGGCCGACGCTATTAGCGTCGGTGTCGGGGGCCGACGCTAATATCTGACTCTAAAAACCTCTTTTCTTGTAGTGTCAACTTCATACTCTTCAATCACTTTTCTCTCCACCTCCAGGTTATCACCTATTCCTCTACCAATCACCTTACCACTCCTTGTTGTTACAACTTTACAATGTTATTTAGGATTGACTTGTATGTTGGCAGTGAATGTTCCTCCTTGTTGATCGACTAATTGTCTTGCTAATTGTCCGACTTATATTTCAAGGTTTTTGATGGTTGCGTCGGTATTCTTTTGATTAGCCATTGACATTTGCATAAATTGATTCAAGGTTTCTTCCAACTTCTGGTTGCGGTCATGTTGGGGTGGATATTGATTGAAATTGTTGTATGGTTGTCGGTTTGATGGCCCATCATCCTGTCTCCATGGTTGGCCATAGCTTGATCCTTGACCAAAATTCGGGTTGTTTCCTCTTTGGAAATTGTTGTTATTACCCGGATATTGTCCTTGATACTGATTCGGTCTTTGTTGATTACCGACATAGCTCACTTCTTCTGTTGGCGGTGGACAATAGCCTGTGGGATGATCACCTGAACATAGCTCACAAAATGCGACTTGTTGATGCCTTCTTTGTTCATTCTGCATCTCTTTCAGTTGTTGTCGAAGGTTTGCCATCTTCCTTGTGAGTTCCTCCACTTGTTGAGTTAACAGCTTGTTTTGTGCTAGAATGGCATCATTTGTTCCCAAGTCGAGAATACCGGCTTTTCTTTGTGAGGGATTTCTGCTGTGTTGAGCTTGATGATCATTGAGTGCCATTTTTTCAATAATTGCTACGGCATCTTCCGCACTCTTTGACATTAGTGAACCACCTGCGGTTGCGTCAAGTAAAAGCTTTGATTGTTGTTGCATTCCATTGCGGATAAGATGTATCTGAGTACGATCATCAAAACCATGGTTTGGACATTTTCTTAACATTGACTTGTATCTCTCCCAGGCTTCACAAAGAGTCTCACTTGCTCCTTGAGAAAAAATGACAATGGTAGTCTTGGCTTCCATGAATCTGTTTTGTGGAAAGAATCTTTCGAGAAATTTCTCCTCAAGAGTATTCCAATTTGTCATTACTTGTGCTGGTTGGTCCAAGTACCATTCTTTAGCTTTTCCAATCAATGAATGAGGAAAAATTCTCATGAATATGGCTTCTTCCTCATCTTCAGTTGCTCCTAAGGTGCCAGCAATTTCATAAAACTTGGTCAGGTGTTGAAAGGGGTCCTCATGATCTAAACCTGAAAAAGGGTTAGCATATAAAATCTGGAGAATCCCAGTCTTCATCTCTGTCTGTTTAGTAGTCCTTGGAGACTTTCCCAGTTGAGAGAGACGTCGAGGGCTGTTATGACATGGCATCCCACTGCCACCAGGGTCTGAACATCCTTCTCCTTCTTTTGCCATATCTATTTCTTGTGTTGAAACTGGTGAAGGAATGGAAACATAGGTTCCTTCTTGTTGCCTCTTCTTGGCTAGCTGCCTTTTCTTTCGGTTTTTACTATTATTTCTCCGAGCAGTTCTCTCTATCTCTGAGTCAAAAAGCAGTCGATCTTCCTGCGTTTTACCTCGCATAAACAGAGTTCGAAAATCTAGCCAAATAGATTAGCAACATGATGGATAAAAAATGATATTTATATACATAAAATTAATATTTGCAAAATTGCTTAAAACAATAATTTTTGCTGCAATGATTATGATATCTAAACGTTAATCCCCGGCAACGGCGCCATTTTGATGTTAGTCAAAAGTAAGTATATTTTTATATCGTTTCCTCAGGGACTAATGTGATATCATAAACCGTTCAACATCGATTATCATTTTAAGTTAAGGGTTTAATGATTTGTTTGCTATAAACTATTCGACTTTAAAAACGTTAATAAAAACAGAGAGTAATAGGGCGTAAAAAGCGTTAGGATCAAAGTTCGTCAATCAAACATTGATTATATTCTAGTGATCATATATATGGATTCTAGCTTTTCTTATATACGATATTATCACGTATCACTCGACAACATCATTCGTGTCCAAATGACGTTGTGAGATCGATCGTATCGTTTAATCAACGATGTCTCAATCTATTAAACGATTCGAAAGCTTTACGTTCAGACACTTTGTGTGATTATCAAAACCAAATTCCATGTCTAGAATTTCTTATTTTGATAGAATATTATTCTAAACCTAGATTCAAAAGTATTTTTCAATATCATTTAAATCAAACATAATAATGGAAAACAAGAATAAACTCAATGATATATAAAAGGATAGAATCATATATTTGAAAGATCAAAAGTTTACATCTAAGATTGATTGATTACCTCTAATCCCAACAAAGGGGATTTAGTTGTTCATTTTCATGACAACAATGCAAAAGTGGAAAGGAAGATGGAGATCCAAAGCTAAGACTTGATTTCTCAAAGATTCTTTGTTAATCTACACTTAGATCACTTTTGCTCTATGAAGAATGCCTCTTTTTAGCCCTATTCTCTTTCTGGAAGTCTATCTTAATTCAGAAAATGAGCTAAAAGGCTTAAATACTATCTGATTTTTATAAGGCTCGCTACAACGATGAGTTGGTCGCTGTAGCGATGGAAGATTTCTTGGCCTTTGGGTTTGCTCCACGTCAGCAAACGGGGTTCAAACCGCCCTTGGTCGCTATAGCGACCAGATCCATCGCTGTAGCGACGGAACCTTAGTTTCTCCCTGCCTAGGCGCGCTATAGCGACCAATCCTCCGCTGTAGCGATGAAGCCTTATCAATTCTTCATGTTTCTTTGCTCAATTTCAGGTCGTAGCATGATATTTCCTGCACAAATAGATGGGGCAAGACATAGGATCAATAATTTGACATTCGATCAATAATTATGAGCTTATCCTATGATAACTAGCAAAACAAGTAACATAAGTGCCTAAAAATATATCAAAAGTTAACTTCTTTCTGGCGCTTATCAATCTACCAAAGATGGGTGATTTAGGGTTAATTTTGACCCCAAATCACCCGTTTGAATTTTTTTTTCTTTCTATCTTAGTTAAATAAGTGATTTTAACATATTTTCAGTTTTCTCTCGTTTGTTTTTGTGATTTCGTCATCTATCACGACTTTGTTTATTTTGATTTCCAATCTTTGTGCGGTGTATTTTTGATTTCTCGTCTTAGTGCGGTATTTATTTGATTCAGGTTGAAATATTAGCTTTGATCAAGTGCAGATTCAATCAACGACTTTTGTGTCATCTACGTTGCAGATCCGGAAACATGTGAGTATTTTGGTGGCTTGAATATAGTCATATTTATATGCATATGCACTTTGTCATTTTATGTTATTAACATGGATGTTGTGAGTTTGTTCGTAGATTCATCTTTTTTGTTTTTAGCGACTTTGTATTTATATTGTATACATATGCTCTATCAATTTAAATGAATAAATATTATTTATTTTTATAAAAAAAACGTGGTACAAGTTAGTTGAGGTACTCCCCAATCGAAAACAAATAAAAAAAATGGATGAGAAAGACTTCTACAAAAAGAAGGATGAAAAAGACATAACATTTTGGTAGTTAGTTAATTAATTTCAAATTAATTTTACAACGGACAAAATACAAATAGTATGTAGCTTATAAAATCAAGCAATTAGACTCAAAAATGACTAATAAATTCCAAAAAAAAAAATCGTTTGAAAGAATTCGAGTTCGATTCATGATTGAACAATTATTGATCATTAGACTATACTTACTTTACAATCTAACTTCATATTACCAAGATTCATTTTGCTAAAAACCGGATGGTGAAAAGAAAAAAAAATGCATGTTATAAATCCAAGCAAAAAGGTGTAGACCTTTCATATTTTGTTTGTAATACAGTTTCCAAATTGGTAACGACATTTGTGGGGATGCATGTGTTTTAATTTACAATCTTTGATAATTAACCGGAACAAGTTGGTGGTTGTTTGAAAACAATGGAAAGAATAGTTGGGGGTTGACGTATAAACAATTGCCTCCTGTTTGATCATTTCCAAAACTGATTTCCCACTGTTGATGAAATCGTTATTTCGTTTATTACGACTCTTTTATATGAAGTAACGTCATATATAGCTGAAAGTTCCATTCCATCACCCAACCATAACGTACCTATTTAGCCTCCAAGCCCGTGTGCCACATGCACATGCATTTATATGTTCGTTATAACATTAACATCACTTTCCTCTCAATTGAATATCAAATTTTTTTCAACAAAAATCTTTTCAAATAATTTGAAATCATAATCGAGGACACCCTTCTTACTTTTACTGCTAGCATATATTTCGATAAGCTAAATTTTACTCGTTATCTTAATTGAAAAAAATTAAATATTAGTTACAATATGTTTAATTAATATTTAATTTTTTAATTAAGATAACAAAGGTTAAACCGTGATAAAAAATAGCTTTAAGGTATTTGGGATTAGAAGTAGCTTATTATCAAACAATGCTATAAGCGAGTAAAAATAAGTTATAAGTTGGTTTACTCTTACAAATAAGTTATAAGTTGGTTTACTCTTACAAAACAAAACTTTTTAGTTTTATGAGCTTATATAAGCTATCACCTATAAACTAGTTTATGGTGCTTGCCAAATTAATCGTCTATGCCATTTCATATTCATACAATAGTTCAACCGTCAATTTTATCAAATACTATAAATTCAGTCGGTTAGTTTATCAACTATTCATGCTATATAAAAGCTCATTTGTTATAAGCCAGTTGTTTTATCAAATAGAACCTCAATTAGATGTCAGTGTAAAACTATTTATATGGATAGAGCATCTTTGTTGAACTCTAATTTATAACTCTTTTATTTTTAATTCTTTGTATCCCCCAAAAACAATTTTTAAATGGTTATTATCATTAATATTAAATCATATTTTACGCTAACAATTAGTAAAATTTATTTTGTCCAAATGCATGTTTTTTTACATAATTGAAATTTCGTAATGATATTAACATTATTTTAATTTTAAGAGTTTAATGGTTATACACTTTTGGTGTAAAAATAATTTTATACCTATATTTTTTTTGACAAGAATTTTATACCTATATCTAATGAGAATTTATCGTATTACCACGTAAGCCTGTTTTATACCCGTCTTTTAAAAATAACGGTAAGTTACTCAATTATTATTAAACGTAGATATAAAACTATTTTACATTTTAACGGTACAATTTTTAACTTTTTTTGGAATAGACGTCCAAAACTTATATGTGGACACTTGGATGTAATTGCCTCCCCAACAAAGAGAACATGCAGACTTGAGGTGTTAACGTTGCACGCCCCTTAATACATGTTGTGAACATGTGACTGAAAATTCTTGGCACTTGTTCTTTGACTTTCCTAAGTGTTGGTAAATGTATCTTTTTTGTCAACACTGAATGATCTAATACCCTACCTTATTCGAGGGATTTTTTGATTATCAAATGTCCATGTTTGCTATGATTGCATGGAAGTATTTGGCAAAAACGGAATACCAAGCTTTGGGATGGTAAAATTGGCAAAACAAAGTTGGTGGAAGGTGTCATTACACTACAAGAAACAAGCTCGTTTGCCAGGGGCGGATTCCCTAGGAAAAAAACCAAAAGTCCTGGCAAATGGACGTTTGCCAGGGATTTTGCCAGGGGCTGAATCCCTGGGTAAAACGCCCATCGCAAATGATTTTGCCAGAGGTGAAACGAGGGGCCATCCCTGGCAAAATCCCTGTCAAAATCCCTGTCTTATCCTCTGTCTTCTAACTGACGCATCTGCACTGCTTTTTCTGACGCACTGCTGTACTGACACAAGTCAAATCATACAGTAACAGGGGTTTTGCCAGGGGTAAACCCCTGTGAAACGGTATATATTTTTTTTAAAAAAAATATTTTAATAAATAATTTATTGTAATAAAAATCGTTTTAATTAAAAAAAATTATTTAAAATAATAAAAAAAATCGTTTTTTTTTTCAAAATTGTTTTTAAAATATAATTAATTGTTTTAAAAATCATTTTAATTAAAAAAAATTATATAAAATAATAAAAAAAATCGTTTTTTTTTCAAAATTGTTTTTAAAATATAATTAATTGTTTTAAAAATCATTTTAATTAAAAAAAATTATATAAAATAATAAAAAAAAATTTCAAAATTGTTTTTGAAATATAATTAATTGTTTTAAAAATCATTTTAATTAATAAAAATTATTTAAAATAATTAAAAAAATCGTTTTTTTTTCAAAATGCTTTTTTAAATATAATTAATTGTTTCAAAAATCATTTTAATTAATAAAAGCGTGACACTAAAATATTAAATGTAATAGGCGTGAAATTAAAATTGTACTTAATAATATTACAAACCAAAGTATCATAAAAGAAGCAAATAAAAATTGTGCCGGGAAGCGTAGAAAGCCTCCCAAATAGTACAACCATATCGAAAAAAACATAATTAAAACACTAACATCACCATCATCAATCCTCCTCCTCGGTCTCGACATCCTCCTCTTCACCAAACACCTCATACGGGTCATCATTATCATCGAAGATCGGCGCTCTCACATTTTGGGCATTACGCTGGGAGGTCCCTGTACCCTGCTGCTCTCCTGTAGGCCAGCCTTGAGCTTGCCTAAATTGTGACAACTGCTCCTCAAAGTAATCTTGTTGTTTTTGAAGCAGTTGCTGCACAAGCTGCTCTTGGCTTGCCATTTGAACCGCAAGCTGCTCCTGAGTCAACTTCTGTATCATTTCCCTCATTTCAGGAGTGAGCTCGGGTTGCCTCGAAGACCCTTCTCCAGCATTCAGGGTAAACTTAAGAGTTGCAGCAATGCCCTAGCGGTAGTTGCCTGCTAAGTTGCCGGCACCATATAACCTGCCCTTTGACTTGTCACCGGCAACTTTAGTCCAAGTGCGAAGTGACAACGCCTCATCAACTGAGCAACCACGGGAGAGCGCCTCTGCAAGCTGTCTATCGTACTCCTCCTAAAATAAATAATAACAAAATAGTTAAAGACAAATAAAAATTACCTAAAATTATAAAACAATTTAAATTAATTAAAATATATTTATGTAACAACTACCTGACATATCCTGGAGCGATCGTCGACAAACTGGCCAGAACTGTATGTATGTGTTTGCTTATGGAGCTCATTTATATATGGCTCCCTTCCAAGCTTCTTGGCCTAATTGATAAGAAACACAAAATTATTAATTAATTAGTAAAACATTAAATTATATAGCCACATACAAAAATTAAAAGAATTATTATTTTTACCAATCTGCGGGCATGCTCTGCATTGCTTATACAGCCTCCAGTATGAATGCAGCCTCCCTTCTCCGATGCCCGATTCTTCTTCGCCTTCTCAGACTTCTCCTTAAACTCGGTATTGGCCCAATAATCCACCAACTGCGCCATCAACGGCTCCCCAATCCAATGCGGCCTCGTTCTCTTCCTCTCATAACGAACCCGAGCATTTCTAAGCATGTCGGAGAGACGGGCAGCAGCTCTGATGTGAAAATTACACCTGATCATGTCATAGTACCTTGGGTTCCAGGTACACTGTGTCTGCATATTTGTTAACATATTTTAGAAAACTAATAAATATAACAAATGTGCTTATAATTTAAAGTGCAAACTATGGTAAGTATTAAAGTAACCTGAAAGAGATTAAACCAAGCCTCTTTCTCATCTTCATCAACCTCACCATACGTCTTCCACGGCTTCTGATACTTTCCCTGAATGATGTCTTTAATAGCAGAAGCGGCGGGCTTACATGGCATAAATCTAAAACAATAAAAACACATAGTTAAACATTACACAAATTTAGAACAAAATACATTAAAGACTTACGAGTTGCCGCTGGGCACGATGACGAAGCGGTCCCTATCATCCATCTCATAATCAGGCATCTCATCATCCACCTCTCCATCACCGTTGGGCACATGTATCTGTTGTTGGGGTTGGGGAGGGGGTTGTTGTTGGGGTTGGGGAGGGGGTTGTTGCGGTGGGATCATATACTCAGGAAACCCGTAAGGGTATGGAGGCGAGGATCCAAATGGAAATCCTGAAGGAAAGGGAAAAGGAGGTGATGATCCATAGTGGAATCCTGGAGGGAAACCAAATGGAGGTGAGGCTCCAGCAGGAGCAGCCACACTAGCCTGGGAGGACCCAGTCGATCCCTGGCTAGATGCAGCGGTTGGGGCGGGGAGTGGGGCCAAAGTTGCAATTGTGGCTGGGTCCACAACATGTGTATTGTACCGCCTCCTGCGGCCCTTGCTCTTGCATTTATCTTCAGGTCTTGGAGGCATCTTCATTCCACAAAAATATACATTAAAACAATATTTACATCTTAACCAAAAATATATATTAAAACAAGAGATATGTTCATTCAAACTCAAACATTACAAGTGTGTATAACTATTGTCTTCAAGTGTTATTGTCAGACACATAGTCATATTCATCGACGTCATCATCATCAACTTGCTTGTCCTGTTGGTCCCCTTCAGAACCAACATCATCTTCATTATCATCTTCAACTTCATTAGGCGTCAACAAAATAGAAGGATCAACTTGGTCCCCTTCAACATGGGAGTCACGCCAACCTGTAATTTGCTCAACTTCAATTATCTCATGAACATGTGTCATATTATCACTTTGGTAAGCAACTTCTTCATTTGGTTCTTCAGTCTCGATGCGACCCCTCAGTTTTGTTTTGATTGCAACAGACCACCCTCGTTTGCGTGGTTGAGTTGGGGGATAAGGAACATAGTACACTTGCCTAACATTGTGTGCCATGATAAACGGGTCATACTCTTTATATTTCTTGTCGACTCGAATGTCAACAGTGTTGCATAATTTATTAACTTTTGTCCATCTAGGAGAGGGATCAAACCAGTCACAATAAAACAACACCACGTTGTTATCATTGTATGACAACTCATAAATGTGTTTTATCACACCATAGAAATCATCTTCACCTCCTTCTGTAACTCCTTTTACATAAACACCACTATTAATAGTCTTTTTGCCTTCTGTCCAAGAATGAGTATGAAATTTATATCCATTCACAAAGTAAGTGTGATATTCACGGGCACATTGTAAAGGACCCTGAGATAAATTCCGTAAACGAATGACTTCTTCAGTTGGCTCGGCATTGTACACTTGTTGTTTAAACCAAGCTGGAAAATATTCATGTACTGAACCAACTGACGAACCTTCACCAAACTCCTCGTAAAAAGTCTTAAATTGCCTATTCCAAAATTCAATACAAAGTTGTTAGATGATTTTATACTTATTGGTAAAGGGTCTCGTAAAAAAGATTAAGTTTGATTTACTTACTCAAGGTATGGTTTAACTTCTGCGCAATTAATCAACACATGAACATGAGCAGACCGCAACTCTCTCTGATCTATCATCCAATATTCACGCACCTTACCCAAGTGTCGACCAGGAAGATTGAAAACAGATAAGGTTGACGGATCCCTTTCACCTTCAACATCAACTTCATTTCTTGCGGTTGATGGAGTAAGTAGACGATCAACGAAATAATGACTGATAAAGTGCGTGGTTTCCTTTGAAAGGTAAACAGCAACAATTGACCCTTCTACTATGGCCCGATTTTTAACTGCTCGTTTTGAGTCACCCATGAATCATTCAAAAGGGTACATCCACCTATATTGAACAGGTCCGCCAAGTATAGCTTCATATGCCAGATGCACAGGAAGATGTTCCATAGAGTCAAAGAAACCTGGGGGGAAAATTTGCTCCAACTGACAGATTATGATTGGAATAATCTTCTCCATTCTCTCAAGTTCATCTACTCTCAAGGTTGAAGCACACAAATTTTTAAAAAATTGACTGATCTCAATAAGTGGATTTAACACATGTTTGGGCAGTGAGCTAAATGCGGTTGGGATTAAGTTCTCCATGAAAATGTGACAGTCGTGACTTTTCATTCCATGCAACCTTCCCGTGTTGACATCAGCACACCTAGCTAAGTTGGAAGAATATCCGTCGGGCATTCTCAAATCTTTCAACCATTGACACACTAATTTGGCTTCTTGGGCAGTTAGGCTATAGATGGCCTTCGGTTTCAACAGCTTCCCGTTCGGTTGAGGTTTCAACTCCAAGTCCCTTCTTTTACAATACAATTCTAAGTCTTTTCTTGCCTTCTCATTGTCTTTTGTTTCGCCTTTGACATCCATCACTGTGTTAAATATATAGTCAAAAAAATTCTTCTCAATGTGCATTACATCAAGATTATGTCTGAGCAAGTTATCTTTCCAATAGGGGAGGTCCCAAAATACACTCTTTTTAGTCCAGTTGTGGTCAACTCCGTATCCGGGTATTGGGACAGTTTGGCCAAAATCAGTGACTTTTGGATAATCACAAACTCTTAACCACACTTCTTCTGATGTAATCTTAGGGGGCGGCCCATCTAATACTCTCTCATCCTTCTTGAAGCCATTCCTACTTCTTCTAAACGGGTGATTATGAGGCAAAAACCTACGATGAGAGTCAAACCACGAACTCTTCCCTCCATTATTCAAAGTAAATGCCTTTGTATGTTCCATACAATGTGGACATGCAAATCTACCACGAGTACTCCAACCAGACAACATGCCATATGCGGGAAAGTCGTTAATGGTCCACATCAAAGCTGCTCTCATTCGAAAATTTTGTTTTCTTGAAATATCATATGTCCATTCTCCAACCCACAACCTCTTCAAATCATCAATTAAAGGTTGTAGAAACACGTCTATGCCTGCTTTGGGGTTATCTGGTCCTGGTACAATGCAACTCAAAAACATGTAGGGTTTTGTCATGCACATCTCAGGAGGGAGATTGTACGGGGTTACAACGACCGGCCAACAAGAATATGGTTTTGCTGAAGCTTGTATATATGGAGTGAAACCGTCAGAGCATAATCCAAGTCTTACATTCCGTGGATCTGCTGCAAAATCAGGATGTACTCGATCAAAGTGTTTCCACGCTTCACCATCAGAAGGGTGTCGCATCACTCCAAGAATTCCATTCGAATGATGTCATGTCATTTGACTAGCAGTTTTCATCGAGGCAAACATTCTTTGCAATCTTGGTATTATTGGCAAGTAAAACATGGACTTAACCGCTACTCGTTTCTGCTTGCGAACACTGTACCTCGGACTTTGACAAAATTTACATTCCTCCAGTGCTCCATCATTTATCCCAAACTCATTGTCATAAAACAGCATGCATCCATTTCTGCAACAATCAATCTTTTTAACTGTTAATCCCAACTTCATCACCAACCTCTGGGCATCATAATAACTAGCTGGCAGATTATCTTTAAACGGAGTCGCGGCCTTCAACATCTTCGTAACATCATCCACACCAGCATCAGGACTACCATAATTCGACTTATGAGCTAAAAGCCACACACACATAGATAGCTTAGAGTGCGAAGACCCTTCATACAATGGTGTATTACTTTCACTCAACAATTGGTAAAATCTCTGCGCCTTCTCATTCGGGAGTTGTTCCTCTTGGTCATCTTCAACATCATCACCGTAAGACAATTCAACCCCTAAAGCATCTACAACCATATCATCCATCATGTTGAATTGTTCTCTGTTGCCTTCTTCTTCATTATATTCCACATTTGTTCCACCATGGCTAGTAGAAGCTTGTGCATTGACCTCTACCCCAAAATTTTGAAACTTTTCGCCGTTATAAATCCAAATCCAATAATCAGGCATAAAACGAACTCTCTTTAAGTGTTGGTTCACATGTCCAGGGTCGGTAATTATATATCTGCACTTACATTTCAGACACGGACATCTAATTCCTCCCTCTGTTGTACAAATTTCTTGTGCCCATGCCCATGAAATAAATCCTTCAACTCCTTGCACAAAATGCGGTTTTAGTCCTGTTCTTCCCGGAAACGTTCTATCATACATCCAACTACGAAAATATTGATAGTACTCCATCTTCTACACCTTCACCAACTTCATTGACATATTCCACGTCAAAAAATGGGTTACTCAATCGAGAAGACTAATTTTACGCGCAAACATAATTTTACGCGCAAACAATAAAAAACAATTTTACGCGCAAATAATGATTACAAAAAATTTTAAGCGCAAACAACAAATAACAATTTTACGCGCATATAACAATTTTACGCGCAAACATATAATTATACGCGCAAAAAAACAAATAACATTTTTACACGCAAAAATATAATTTTACGCGTAAATAACAATTTTACGCACAAATTTAAAAACAGTTTTTTATTTTTACGCGCAAAAATAATTTTACGCGCAAATATAATTTATTTTTTTTATAATTAGATTTAATGTAACATACAGTTTCCACATAAAAACAGTTTTCAATTTAATTTAACAAACAATTTTCCCTAAAAACAGATTTAATTTTCCCTAAAAACAATTTTCCCTAAAAACAGATTTAATTTTCCCTAAAAACAGATTTAATTTTCCCTAAAATATCAAATTATTTACTACACAAATTTAAAAAACAGTTTTCCCTAAATTAAAAAAAAACAGTTTTTAAAAAAAAAGTTTTAGTACATAAACAGTTTTCCATAATAATTAAAAATATGCTATATTATTTTGGCATTCTAGTATAACTATAAATATATACATAATCAACAAATCTACCTAAAAAACATATATTCAACAACATGCATATATTCTATTTTGTAAAAAAAAATGCATATATATTACATAAATAATTTGAATATTCAACAACATTCATATAATCCATAAATAATTTTAAATATCATGTAAATAACATCCAACATCATCATCAACATATATACCATTCTATATCACATTTATTTATTTAAATTTCGAATTAAAAATAGAAAAAAAATGTTTTCCAAACATTAAACAGTTTAAAAATAACAGTTTTATTATACAATATTTTTTCTCTAGTTTTAACATTTTTTCAAATTAATTATTTTCTTAAACAGTATTTTCTTAAACAGTATTATAACATCATATATATCCAAAAAAAAAACAAACATCATATATTTCAAACTAATAATAAATTCAAAAATTATAACTTGTATTTAGAAGTAGAAAAAAAAAATACTAACTTGTTGAAGTTTATGAGAAGAAGAAATCCAGAGAGCAAGGCACCACAGGAGGAGGCAATTAATCTTGAACACTGATGCATGAAAAATATATATGTTAATAAATAGTAAAAAAATTAAAACACAAAAATATAATAAGTGAAAAAAATTTACCAACTATAGAAGTTTATAAATGTTGAAGAAGTGTAGAGTGTATTGAGGAATGGAAGAAGCAGTGAATGGAAGAAGCAGTAACACAATATTTTCAAAAAATTTCTAAGTTAAACACTGATGTCTCTAGTGAGGGCCGAAACTGGTTATATAGGGGAAAGGTTGACAGGGCAAAAACGAGGGCCAACCCCTCGCAAATGCAAAGTGGAATCCTAGCATAGCTAGGTGGCAGGATAGGACCAGAATTGGTCTGAAAAGCTCGCAAAAAAACACGGCCTACATGCCATTTCCGAGGGGTGAAACCCCTGGCATGGCAGCGCGCAGGCTTTTGCAACCCAAGTCATTTCAGCGCCAGGCCTTAGTCAAACTGATGGGCAGGAAATTGTTTTTTGTTCACGTGAAAGGCTGATTGTGTCAGCTGTTTGAATTTAACTTTCCCAAAGCCAGGGTCATATGTACATTTGCGAGGGGCTCGCCCCTGTCAAATGGTAAGTGGGCCTGTTTTTCACCTATGTCATTTTGCCAGGGGTTTTCCTTGGCTTTGCCCATGTGAAATTTGCCAGGGGTTCATGTCCCTGTCAAAAATCCTTGGGAAATAGACACTTTTCTTGTAGTGTTATTCGTGTACAAGATCTGCTCAACTCTTGACAACATGTGCATAATAGGACTCGAACTAAGTTCAAATTGCATGAAATATTAGTTGAAAATGATGATTTTACTAATTTATTTTTATCAATCATTTGGTGTATTTCCATTGTCATAAATGAAACGTGGAAAATAATAATTGGAGAGTAATATACATATATAACTAATTAGTGGAAACAAATATCAAAATTAAAATTACATTGGGAGTTAACAACAACACTTTTCGATTTTTTTTCTTTCAAATATGATAGTTATTACGAGGCTAGCATAGTGCTATTGGTTAAGAAAGATTTATATAAGTTTAAGGTGATCAAACTTTGATCAATAGGATATATTTAAGAAAGAAGAATGTATAAAAATAGGATACTCGATCATTCTGATTGATTCACCATACATGGAATAATGGTTGTTTACTAAAAATTCGTCATTTAGTGATTATATTATTTCGGTCGCTATAGAGATCGATAAACCGAATTTTAAGATGAGTGAGCAAGCGATTAAGTGACGATTTTTAAAATGTCGCCAAATCATTAGTCGCTAATATGACCAAATTATTGAACTTTAAATCAATCACTATATGATAGTTTTTTTTTTCAGTTATAAGTGTTACATGTTGCTGCATTAGATTATTGTTTTTCTTATCCAACTTCTCCAACAATAAGCATTTTTCTTATACTACAAAGGAAGTATTATATATTTATTTTAAGGAGGACAAATAAAACAAATAGTGAAGGAGTATTGAGTGAGTTGAAGCCTAAAGTTATGGATCTTTGTATCCTTTGAATGCATGCATATTACAAACTTATTGCAAATGTATGCAGTCACATTCAATACTATATATGACTACTACTGGCACAGACTCGCTTACTAGATCAATATTGATGTAAAAGCGTTGAAGATTTTTTTTTAATCATAAATTCACAATGTTGAAGAATTAGTTACGTTGCAACTTGGTCTCAATAATCTTACGTTTCACATTATCAAAGTTCTTGTGCGGATATTATAGCCTTTGGAACATGGTTTTGGTTTATACTACTACACAAGACAAAGTAATATAGACAACATAAATGGTCAGCCATGCTAGCACCTAATTAACTTCCCTGTTTTAAGCTTTTTTAATGAGAATCTATGTTTATATACTTCACCACAAGGTAGGTGTGGATATAATATTTTATGTACCGAGAGAGTTGAAATATTTTATTTATGAAAGAAATCTGTATATCTCTTCCCATTTGGCAATTCCCATCATCTTCTCATATTGCTCTATCTGTGTGCAGGTTCGCATTTTAAGGGTGCAACATTTATTGCACAATTTATAGAGTTGCAGGTCACGGATATTCCTCAAATTGTTCTTGGCTGCAGCCTGCCTGCAGAGTCAATTGGCGTGTGTTTGAACTTTGAACTTGCAATGGTAAATTTTAAATTAATATTTTTTTAAATAATTATAATAACTATTTTATTATAAAACCTCCGATTTTAAGAAGAAGAAGTTCTTGTCATGTAAAGTTCGCCAAAAGTTAAACAAAGTTTGACCAATGATTATTTTAGTAGAAATTAAAACTCGGTTTTTTTTTCAAATTGTTCATTTTAAAAATCAATTTTGAAAACAAAATTCCAAATCTCTATTCCAAGTTAAATTAGATTTTGAAATATAAGCAATTGAGAATGCCTAAAAATGTTAAAATCATTAATTATAGGGTTAAATATGTTTTTGGTCCCTTTAAATATATCAAATTTTCGTTTTAGTCACTCTAAAATTTTTCTTCGACTTTTAGTCCTTATAAAATTTTCAATCACCACTTTTGATCCCTATTTTTAAGTTAACTCAGGTATTTTTTTTTTAATGAAATTGTGCAGAAATATATAGAATATTGTAAAAATCTCTCCCAAAACAATTTTAATTTTTTTAACAAAATATGAATTAAATATGAATTTTTAACCGCTAAAAATATAAAAATTCATATATAATTAATGTTTTGTTAAAAAATTCTATTTTTTTTGGGAGAGATTCTTATAATATTATAAATTTTTCTTTAAAATAAAAATATGAATTATACATATGAGTTTACTTAAAAGGAGGGACCAAAAGTGAAAATGGAAAACTTTTGGTGGACTAAAAGTCGAAGAATTTTTTTAGAGAGACTAAAATAAAAAGTTTGTATATTTATAGGGACTTAAAATATATTTAACATTTAATTATATATATATATATATATATATATATATATATATATAAATAAACAGTCTTGTCTATTCTCCCCAAAACTAAGACCAAACATCTAGTAAAAAAACAGAAGAAAAAAATCAAACATGTGATGATGAATCAACTTGTTATCTATACTATATATATACAGGAAATATATGGTTTTGAACTGTTTTTTTCACTTTTAATTATATTCTTAAACAAATATGCTTGTAAAAGTGTTATATTACCGGTGTCATTCAAAAATATAAAAATTTATATTATTTTTTGTGTCATTGAAAAAGATAGGTNCTCGACGCTAGTAATTATAATTAGCTTACATATGCATGTTTGGATGAATAATAAATATGTCAAGATCACAATGATATCATGATTTTGTTGAAATTTGAAGTGTTTTTTTAATTATTATTTTTAAATCAAAATCACAATGACCTACTGTTATTCTATTAAACCAACTCATAACCAATTCAAACACAAACCCAGATTGCCGTTGAAACTTTTTAGAAGGTGTTTATGATTTCTTTTTTTCTTCCTTTCACCAAAAGTGATCACTTCAGTTATGTACTCATTTAGTCTTTTCCAGTCTATTTGATTTACAAAAGAGTAATTACTCGACAAAATAATATAAGACAAAATCAAGTGTGTACGAGTGCATTTATGAGCACTCTAGTACCCATCCCCTACACCCGCATATATTTTTTGAGGAGTTTTTCTTTTTCTAGGAGCCGCACAGCATATATAAATAAATATTTATTAATGTATAAATAAATATATATAATTTAAATTAATAAAATTTTAAATATTAAATTAATCGAACCTTAGTTGTAATAAATTAATTTTACAGTGACAATATAAAATTTAGGCTTAATTGCAATTTTGGTCCCCCTATTTTCACCATTTTGCGAAATTGGTCCCCCTTTTTTATAATTCGACAGTTTTGGTCCTTCTATATAATAATTTGTCTAAAATATGATGATATAACATGTTTTAAATGAAGTTTTTAAGGGAATTTTCTTACGATTTCATCGATGTTGATATTTTATCAACTTCAGATCATATACCACGACATTTAAAACCTATCATATCACATTTTTTAGTTAAAAAATATGATGGAGGGATGAAATCTGTCGAACTTTAAAATAGGAGGACCAATTTCACAAAAAGATGAAAATAGGGGGATCAAAACTGTAATTAAACCTAAAATTTATTTGCACTTTAGTCTAATAATATATCTTTGACACGTCATCTTAAAATAAAAATTTCATTCTATATTTTCTATATGTCATTTCCTTTCACATTGCGGTGAACTTTTTCCTCTCTTCGTCGGTGAAAATTGGGTATGCAACATAAGAAAACTCACATAAACTTGTCAACCACCAATATATTGCTAACAAAAATTGGACACACACATAAAGTAAAACATCATCTAATAATTGTTTGAGTCACTAAAATATTTTGGTTTATAAAAGACACAACAAAGTCCTTTGAACGAAAAATTGAGAAAGAAAAATCACAAGTGATGACAGGTCATCTTACGTTATTCTTAGAGCAATTGCTTATGATTTCGAGACATTTGTAATGTTTTCTATATTTGAGTATATAATTCTATTTTTCCTGAAACATAGCAATTTTAGGATGTTTTGATGTAATTCACGAAGAAATCATGCAAATCGACAAAGCAAGACATCTGAAGACTTTTGAAAGATCAAGAATGAAGATCCAAGAGGCCTCAGAAAACATTACAGACGGAGAAATTCTGTTCTTAGGTCCCAAGACATCTTATATGGAAGCAAACACTCAAAAGGACGAAGAAACGAAGATTTATGCACCGAAACGCACTCATAGGCTCCCCGAGCATAGTCCATGCGCCCCGAGGAGAGGCCAAGCGCCATGAGCATTGCTGAATGCGGGCCAAAACTGATTTTTTTCTACTTTTAAGTGGAAAAAGCCCAGTTTTTGAGCTCATCTTCAAGAGGAAACTCCCCCTATAAATACCAAGTCTTACATTTATAATTTCTCATTCAGAACGAAGCGGTTCAAGAGGAAGGCAAGCACTAGGAACTTCTAGGGAGAAGTTTCTCTCTCCTCACTCCAAGTCTCCATGGTATATTTTATTTCTTTTGTAAGTTGTCTTTAGTTACCATGTGTAACTAAATCTTTTTAGGCTAGGGTTCTAAGATGAACCTCTATTATGATTGATGGATAATTTTATTTAATTTAAAGTGTTTATTCAGTTATTTTCTTTATGCTATTGAATCTTACTGTCGTGCGTAAGATTTGTCTCCTCTGAAGCATAACCCTGATACATAGGCACATAGGGAAGTGACATACCTAATATTGGTGTATACTTGTCTTAATCAGGAAGTAACCAATCAGTAACTAGGGAAACAAGCCATAGAGCAGACCCCTGAGATAAAGGTACTTAGGGAGGTGACATACCTAATATTGGTGCAAACCTACTCCAATATAAAAGTAACTAGTTAGTAATTAGGATAACAGGTGATTTCACGACTTAAATCAGACCAGTAACTTCATTCTCCTCGAACCTTGGTAAGGTAGACGCTGATAGGGCTGCCCGTTTGTAGAACTACCGAGAGGGAGAGTGTGTTATGTGTTTCTCAGATTCAATAGGCGAGGGAACCTTTAGGATACTTTTAATTTAGGAACCCTATTATCGTCTTTATTTCAAATACCCCTGAGAAAGTAAGAACCTACACTTAAACCTTCGCGCGTAAGTGAATCTCTCTATAGGACTGACAACCCTAAACACTTAAACATGTAGGAACTCCGGTGTAATGGTTGCAACTGACAATTGGATGGGAATGAACTCATATCTCTGAGAGAGTAAGACCCCATGCGTATCGATCCGTGTGATCAGCAGGTGCAACTCGACAGCTGATAGGTAGTAAAACTCATCACTTAGATAGATAACGATTAATAGCATGAATAAGACTTGATTGTTACGTAATTCCAACAATTAAATAAAGGGGATACAAAGAATCCTAACCGCCGCTAACCTTCTACAATCAAAACAGGTAAACTTTGCTCTGTTGCAAACAGATTAAATTGCAAAACTCTAAACCCTTGTCTTTATTTATTTTTATTGTTCCCAAATAAGTAACGCGAATTGTTTGGTTGAAACGACAATCCTTGTGGATACAATACTCTACTTATCACTTTATTACGTGGTAAATGATTAGGTACACTTGCCTAAATCCAACCATCAACAAGTTGTAAAAGATAAATGATCCGAACAAGAAGAAAGATAAATGATTAAATTGTTATAGAATACTATAAGATAAATGACCACATGAAAACTATCTTTATAATTAAGTGCGGGTAACATGTATGGATACTAACACTTATGTACCCATAAGGCACAAATATTGAAATTGTATCCACGCAGACACGAGTTCATGGAAGAGTTGTATTTTAAATTACAGATATTAAAATGAGCACCATAATACCCTAACCATTGTCATTAGAGCTGTCAAAAATGGGCCGGGCTAACGGGTCAGGCCCATTAGCCCATTTTTTGGGCCGGGTCGGGCCTCAAAAAGTCGGGCCAAAAAGCAACCAGGCCTTTTTGGCCCAGCCCATTCAGCCCAATTTAAAACACGGGCCAGGCCCATTTAAAATAAATATAAAAAAAAATTAATTAAAAAAATTATTTTAGTATGCTTTAATTTTTTTTTTTTTAGAAAAAATCCCACTTATTTTTAGGCCAAAGTCCAACAATAAACTCTAATGTATCTCACTTTTTAGTCATTTTGAAGTGTTCAATGAACTCATAACATTTTGAATTGTTAGACTCATTTTAAATTGTCATTTTGAACCAAGTTCTCACTTCTCATGTACTATAATTTCTTTTGTTAATTTATTTTGAATTGCTAGACTCATAATATTTTATTATTTAAGGTTTGGTGAATGTTTATCCCTAGCGTACTACAATTTATTGTTTGTGTTATTAATCCTTTTGGTGTGTTTGTGAAAAAAGAGTAGTTTTTTGTTGTACATTTCATAACTTAAAAAAAATTGAAATACGTGCCGGGCTCAAATTTTGCAGCCCATTATTCAGTCGGGCCGGGCTGGCCCAGCCCAATTATATGCATTGGCCCATCGGCCCAGGCCGGGCCAGCCCATTTGACACCTCTAATTGTCATTCCCATGGAGGGTTAACACTTAACAGTCAACAAAAAAAAAAGGTGAATATAAAATATAAGATAAATGACTACATGAGAACTATCTCTATAGTTAAGTGTAGTTAACAGATATGAATACTAACACTTACATGTATCAATAAGGTACATATACTAGGGCTGGACAAAAAGTCCATTACCGCCTGAAACCGTGCTAACCAACCCAATTGAAACCGAGTCGGGTCGGACAAAACGGGTTGACATATCACACAGGCTTGAATAAACGGTTTATTTTGGACTTGTACGGGTCGGTTCGGTCCGTGTTTGTTGGACCAACGGTATCCAAATCCGACCGACCCAGCATATACTTATTATGTTATTATATAATCATATAGATAGATACAACTCACGTGAGTAAAAAAAAAATAAGTAACCATGTTTACAGTCTATCACCAACTATTAAAAAGAATACAAGTAAAAAGGTGGAATTAAACCGTGTATTTTCCTTCCTCACACTATCTCTCATAGCAACCAAGAATCCTAAGAGCTGCCACACACAAACTCTTTGCATTCTCCCTTCATTCTGGTCTCCACCGTTTCTTTCACCTTGCCCTTGCTCCTCTGTTCCAGATCTCTTCTCTTTAGCGACCTCTCTCTTAATCGCTTACTCTCTTCACGGACAACAACAAAACTCAAAGTTACACAAACAGAGAGGCTAAGAAAGAAAATTCGTCATCATTCTCCATATGATGAATTTGATTTGATTTCTTCTTTTCTTTCCATATTCTGTTTGTATTATGATTCTATTGTTTGTAGTCTTCCCTTATCACACCTTCCATGGATTTTTTATTTTAGTATTTTATCATCAATGATTATGTTATTCTTTATTATTATACATATTTCTTTGAACTGGAATTTCCTCCAACCGATTCAACTTGCCCGATACAACCGACAAACCGCATAAACCGAAACCGATCAAACCGGTGACATAAAACGGGCGGAGATGGGTGAGATTTTCTCAACCGTGGGTTACTTCGGATTGGGATTTTTCACCCGAAAACCGACACCGATGCACACCCCTAACATATACTAATATCCACACAAACACAAGTTCAGGTAAGGGTCATATTTTAAATGACGGATATTGAGATGGGCACCATAGTACTCTAACGATTGTCATCCCCACGGATATTGAGATGGGCACCACAGTAAAAAAAAAAAAGGTGAATATTAAATGAGTTTAGCGTAAACCGGCCAAATTGTTATCCACTTATCCTTTATCACATTGCTTCGGTCCACCACACTTGATGAAATATTTTTCTGTTATATTGAACCCAAGTACCCACCACTTTGCCCCAAAAAAAATCAAGTTTTTTTGCCACTTGTGACTTTTTTTATCATTATTTCTTAACCAATATAACAACGCCCAACAGAAATTTAACGAGAACTAGTTGCAAAGAGCATTTGTGAATTGTGATGAACTGGATACATGCATGTAGCGACAAAACTATAGTATTGGACATACTAACTGAAAGCAGTATGGATAGTGATATTCAATTGAGGATATGTTCTATCATTTTTTTGTTTTTGAAATTTTAATAATTTAACTGAAAGTAGTATATATTTTAAGATATTTTATTTATTTTTGAATGAATGATAGATCATATTATTAGGATTGAACAAGTCAGATAATATTATTTACCCAAAACTGAAAGTTATACTATATAGTATTATTTTTATCCTTTTGTAAAAGAGGATTGAATCGGATAAGATTTCTATATTGGGATGCCACATTTGTGTGTTTTTTACTAGCTAGTAACGTACGTTAAACATTGTTTACTAACTCACTTTCTACATCCGGTAGGGAATATTTTTCTATTCAAAATGTGAATCTAAAATGATTTTGTCTAACATGCACAAATAAAACAATCTTGCATTATGTATACATGTCTTTTTTTACTGTTAGATTAAAAAATCGTATCATATTTCATTTAATTTAATGGTAATTTTATTGATCAAATAGTAAAAAATAGTTTATGCATGATCGATGCAAGACTTATCTTACTTGTGTATTATATAATTGACATTGTAAAGTATATTGCATTTACATGTACAGTAAAAGTTTTTAAAAAACTTGCTATTTTCTAATATTTGACCACAGTTAAATATTTTATTTGGATAATTATTATTTAAATTCAATATATCAAGAATATTGATTTTGTTTGGTGGGACTCTATCTCTTCTTGTGTTTCATATTTATTCAACTGAAATAAATCAGTACGTTGATTATCATTTACGCTAATGTGTTTTAAGGGCTCAAACTTTTGTTTTGCTATGCAGTCTTTCCCTTCACCTAGGTTTTGGGTAATCTTATGAGGTTTTTAAAGCAAAAAGTCACATCGTATTTTATGTTAGAACTCAAACTCATTTTTTAAATAAAATAATGTTAGTAATTACTCCCTCCTCTCTTCCTTTTTAAGTGTCTCTTTTGGAGAAAAGTTTTGTTCCTATTTAACCGTCACTTTCAAAGTTCAATACAACATTAAATGTTGTTTTACCAATATTACCCTTAGTTATTTATTGTAGAAAGAGAAATACATGAAATGAAATATTAAATGAATAAGGCTATTTTAGTAAAATTATAAACTATTGTATCAAAAATAGTAATATTTATTGATTATCTTGATTTGTGTAAAATGTCAAAAAATGACAATTAAAAAGAAACGGAGGTAGTACTGGTTAACACATTAGTCAAACTCTACTTTTACTTGGATGAAGCGATAATGATAACTAATTAAGAGTTTGTTAGTCAAACTCTGCTATTTTCTCATATTTGACAGTTAATTTTATTTGGATAATTATTATTTAAATTCAATATATCAAGAATAATGATTTTGTTATTATTAAAAAAATGGCTAGATTTTAGTCCCTCAATTTCTAAAACAATTATTTTAGTCCCTCTATTTTATATTTTTTTTTTAATTTGTCACTCGACGTGTCAACGCATGTCAGTGTGTTAGCTAATTCATTTTTCATGTCATTACTAGCATTTTCATGTCATTTATTAACTGAAATACTAACTCCGTCTCAAAATATAAACAAAAAAAAACTCACTTTCTTTGTCCCAAAATGTAAGCAAAAAAGACAAACCTCTATCCTATTTAATCTTTGTTTTTTTAAAAAATCATCTTTTCCAAGAAAAACTTTTGTTTATTCTCATGAAATTAAACGCAAATTACATTTAATTTTTTATCTATTCCATTTTCTCCATAACCAATAGCAAATGAAAATTATTTTTACATCTTCCCTATAAAACTTATTCCAAAGAAAACACAAAAAATTGTACTCCAAATTCTTATATTTTAGTTTTTTTAGTAAGTGTGATTTGATTTTTTTTTGCTTACAATTTGGGACGGAAGGAGTACATAATAAAAAACTAATTAGGTTAATTTTTTTTAAAAGAATAAGGATTGAAATGCATCGAGTTTAGAGTACAAACCCTAAATCCAATTTTTTTTCCCAAATCATATTTAGAAACCCACCATTTTTCATAATCCTCATACATCGTGCTTCGTAAACCCTCACCCACCGTGGTTCCTCAGCTTACCCACAATTCAGAATTCAAAAACAGCTTTCACAACAAAATGAACAATCAGAGTTCAGCTTTCAACTCATACACATAAACTTAATCAGACTTCAGCTTCAACGCATAAACAACTTTCACACCATAATCGGAATTCAAGATAATTCAACAAGCAGCCACATGATTCAACTCACACATAATTAACAAACGCATAATGAACTATCAGAATGCACAGGCCACATAAGCATAACAATCAGAATTCAGCAAACAAAGTTAATAATCATAAGAATCATAATGAAGTAACTTTATTTTCATATACACTACCACGGTGGATGAGGACTCTAGAAAATGGTGGGTTTCTAAATATGATTTGGGGTAAAACTGATTTTAGGGGTTGTACTCGAAATCTGATTCAATTAATTCCTTATTCTTTTTTTAACTTAATTAGTTTTTTTATTATGTATTTCAATTAATAAATGACATAGAAATGTTAGTAAGATAGGGGACCAAAATTGATGGGGACGGAAAAAAACCTAACACGTTATTAATAAGAGTGACAAATCACTAAAATTGATGGGGACGGAAAAAAACCTAAAAATTAAAAAATAGTAGAATCAAAAATAAGGGACAAAAATTGCATTTAAGCTAAAAATAATAATAATGATTTTGTTTGGTGAGACTATCTATTTTTGTGTTTCATATTCAAATGATGTTTGTGTCACTGGATGTGTTTCATATGTTGTTTTGTTTTGATCCATTAAATTAAAAAATCACATCATATTTTATGTTTAAAACTCAAACTCTTTTTTTCTTTAAAATGAATAATGTTAACAATTACTCTTTCATTTTTTATCTTTTGATATTTTAGCTCTTGACACGAGTTTTAATGAGTAATTAAAGCATATAAATATTTGTATATTTTGGACTAAAATGTCCATTTTATAATTAATTCACATGTGATAAGTCAAATGTCATAACTCCTTTAATAGTTTTATGGTGAGTTTTCCAACAAGGATAAAATTGGGAAAAAAATATTAAATATACTAAAACATCAAATATTTTAGAATATTGTTGAAGTTCTACAACATCAAAAGAAAAAAAAATGGAGAGAGTAGTTGTTACTAAGACCGAAAATGAGTCGAGTCGAACCGAATCTGTCTGAGCTCGACTCGACTCGATAAAAATAAGTTCGGCTCGAAACTCGACTCGAGTTCGAAACAAACATTTTTTTAAGCTCGAAGTCGGCTCGTTTAAAGTTCACGAATAGCTCGGTTTGGCTCGTTAGATTCAGTTAGGAACAATAGTAACTTAACTTGTTGTTACAATCCCAAAAAATATTAAAACTATTACCGTCCCAAAAAAAAAATTAAAACTGCATTAACATCACATTACATAGACAACACACGTCCAACTAGTGAGTGAGTTGCACTTTTTGCATGTTCAGGCTCGGCTCTTCACCAAATATTTATAGCCAATTTTCCTCCACTTACTCGCTAAACTTCCGATGTGGGACATTAGTTGCTATATGTACATAGTATTTGCAAACCTCACACTACATAAACTACATTACCTTCTTTTCTTTTTGTTACTTTTAGTGTATCTTTTTTTAATGAATGTAGTTTTTAAAATAAATATTAATATAGGGGTTGTACAAAAATGTTATTCAGATGTGAGTAGAAATTCTTCATCAACGACCAAAGTGAAATATAACATATATATAATCGAGTCAACTCATGAATCAATCGAATCAAACTATATAGTTCAAATTCAGCTCATTTAATTAACGAACTTATTTTTTAACTCAAGTTCAGCTCATTTGGTTCATTAACAAAGTTCAACGAGATAATTGTCGAGTCGAGTTTCAAACTATGTTCGAGTTGGTTCGGTTCATTGTCAGCCCTAGTTGTTAAATTAGTTTTTCTTCTCATATGAAACTCTATTTGTACTTGGATGAAGCGATAATGGTAACTAAACGGTGAGTTTGTTAGTATGATTTATGAATAATGAAGAGAAGGAGGAGGGTCCTTTTCCATCGGTCATATATTTTATGATTCACTTATTACATTGCGTTAATTAAATTTCTACTTTATCGTACGTTTTTAGCCGTTTAGGCGGTGGCAAGCCCCAACCACATTAATTGCAAATTAAACGACTTTATAGATTTTTATTTTGACAGATCAAATCAAAAGGACTATACGCCGTACTATATTAGATAAGAATCAACATTGCTTTGCATTATGTAGTAGTAGTACAAAATATACAGCACAGATTGAAAGAGAGAAAAAAACCAACAATCAATTAAATCAAATAAAGAAAAGAAGAAAAAAAAATGAACATTATTTTCTCTAGGTCCACGAAAGTAACCCTTTCAATTTCATTTCGTCACATCTAATAATAAGTTGGTTATTGTTGACTGTTGCGTGGTTTGCTATTCCTTCGGTTGAAAACTACCCCTTCATTACCAGCCAACATCAAATACTTATCTTTCCTTGTAAGCTTAGTACACTCAAATCCCAAAGTGTTACCAATCTCCGCTTGAATATGATTCGCCACTTCAAACCTACATTCCTCAGCATTCTCGCTAACGCGTGGAAATTGTGAAGGACGAACCTGGGTCAGTAACTCAACCGTGTAAGCCGGAAAAGGATCGGCGAGGAAAAAAACCGGGTCCAAAGCCTTTAGACCACTAGCAGTTGTACCATAAAACATGCTGACGTGTGTATCAACAGCAACTGGTGTTATCTCATCACACATTTCAGAAAACAAAGGGCTAAACCTTAATAAATAAGGTTCTCTACAAGTGGTCCCTTCTGGACACACAACTACATCCCCTTGTTGTAACAACGTTTTCATCATTTTTGCATCAATATCTCTATTTCTTGACAAACGCACCGTTTTAATTGGTGCTATTATCTCAGACATTTTACTTAAGCTATAAGTTACCGCAATTAATTTCTTTTGTAATGAAAATGAAATGTAGAGTGGGTCTAACAAGGTTTTATGGTTACACACGTAAAGATGACCGTGACCGTTGGATTTATGGGCATTTTCGGGAATTGATGATGTAAGACGAAGCCCACTAAATGTTAATAACGGAGTTGAGATTTTGAATGGAAGTGTGAATGCAAGTGTGATTCTAATAACGGAAAGGATTATTCCGTATGGAAGCCACATTAACATTGCTAATGACTTCAATGGAGTTGGTGTTAGGGCTAGTCTTCCATCATGGAAAATAAGTGATTTTGGGTATTTTTTTGTTGCTAGTTTTTTCCAACTTCTTTTGTCACCTTTTGATACAGCATACACTTCCTGTTGTGTCAAAACAAAGTGTTAGTTTGATTCAAGGTCCAATATATCCAGAAAATATATTAAACAATAAAAATATTTGATTAATATTTAAAATAAAAATTAACTAAATAGTTGGACACAAATGGTTAATGTACTGTGATCAAGGAAAAATGTTTGACGGAATTAAAATTTGTTATCAAAGTAAATATAATTTTATTCTCGATTGAATTTTAGATTATTAGATTCATTTTTATAAAAATGTATCTACTATTTTAACAAATGTTTATCTTGTATTTCATCGTTAATGAGACTCAAATAATTAAAATAAAAATAATTGGTCGAAGAGTGTAGTAATTAATTAAGAAAAACAAACCTTGCAAGAAGAGAAAATTTCATCGTCATGAATGTTATTGAATCTTGTAATACCAATCATATCTAAAGAGCCTTTCCCTTCGTGAACTTGTTTCAAAGCATGCATATTTTTTGTCTCATCCATCAACCCAACATAGTAACCACAAAACATTTTCAGCTCTCTACCAGCAACAAAATCAATTTTCAAATACTCTTTCAAGAAACTCTCCACCATTACACGAGGTAAATTACTAACACCCACTTTCTTCCCACCTTGATTGATCACCTCAAACATTTCTGAACCAACATCTTCCAAGAAGAATTTTGGCAGAACCGATCTTCCAATTCTAAAGTTTTCTGCTTTGAGACCAAAAAAGCATGTCATGACCATTATAGTCAACCCCATTTTTTCTCCTGATAAAAAGATTAAAGGGTACAAAAGAACTAGAATAATGGCTCTAAATAGTCCTCCTGCTTCAAATGCTACAAGCATGAAATATGGAAATAGAGAAGAGGATTTAAGCAGAGTGTTTTCGACGTCGAAGATTAATGTGTGATCATTGAGGTCTGATCGGTTAAGAAGAGATGAAAATTTTGGGTAATTGATTTGTGATTGTGTTGTATTAGCAAAAGTGTTGCTAATAGTTCTGTGGAAGACGATTAGGTTTTTGAGTTGCCTAAGGAGAAAACGGTACCAAAAGATGAAAAGAGATTTGAGGAAATATGCTCTAAACAATTTTGCCATATTTTGATAAGGGAATTTTCAGTAGTAGTTATTTTAGGTACGGTTATATGTTGTATGTTGCTGTTTTGTGAAGTGGGAATACCATGTATTTATAGAACTAAACTATACGGATACATCTCATTTATTACAACGAGTAGCAACTTGACTCTCAACAGCCAGCTTGACACGATTTGGCCACTAGTGTGTAATGTATACTTTTCTATTTTTTAATTTGTTGACCAAGTTCCAAAGTTCATATACTAGATTATTTTTTGGACTAGTTCATATGATATATGAGCAGCTTTTTCTTAATGGTCATTAGCTAGATTTTATTTTATAATAATTAAAAATAAGCCATTGTTGACTATAATCACTGTCATCACACTCCCGGTTTCGTAGAGAATGAATAATGAATAATCCATGCAATTTGATTTTTATGTAGATAATACAAAAGAAATAATTAACTGCTAAAAAAATAATTTAAATGACTATGTCGGCAAGTGGCTCTTATAGCAGGCAATTATGCATTGTAATAATTCTTGAAGAATGATTGATCAAGTTTCCAACAGTTTTTTTCTTTATCAAATTTTCAAGAGTGTTAATCATTGAAAATTTTGTAAAAAAAAATCATTGGAATTAAAACATAAGTTTTTTTGTTTTTTTGCTATTTTGATTTTATTACAAGATCATTTTTGTTGTTATGAGTTTTGCTGTGTGACCTAATTAGACGTGTTCAAAAATTATATTAAATATTGTGTTGAAAAAGTACTAATTTTTAAACTTTTAACGAGTTTCATACACAATTTCTAAGACAATATTTCTATATTTAATTTTTTTAACATATGTCTTTAACACACTATTTTTTTAATAAACAATTTTTCTTCTAAATGGGGAGTGCAAAAGGGTACTCCAACCCTTACGACAAAAAAGCAAATCTAGGTCCAACACCATGGTAGTAAAATCGACCCACCTTCTATGAACGGTTACATAGTTTCGTTATACCAATTTGTTGATATTTTGTCTTAAGGCACTTGTTAATATATATACAACCATAATATAGTTACAAGATATCCACTGCTATTTAATAATTAATACCCATTGAGAACTTTTGGGTTATAAAAGCCGAATACGTACAACTTTGTTTTCTCCACAAACACAAGTTAGAGATAGTATTTTGACAATTTGTTTAAGATGTTCGAGTATCAAAACGTTCAGACCAATTTACCACATGTTGTAGACATTTTCCTTTTCTTCTTAAAATCAAGTTTGAAATCATTCAATTCTGCAAAAGTCTCTTGTTATTAATTGTCTAATTTTGTATAATACCTCTAAAGTTTCATTCTATTTCTCCAAAAAAACAGTTACATTATAATGTTTATTAGATATATAAGGCCTCGGTAGTGTAGAGCTATTATATATTAATCAGCTAAGCATATCTAATGTTGAACATTGACCTACCCAAAATGGAAAAGCTATCATGTCATTATTGGTTTTATGAAAGAAAAAAAGCATTATTCTTTGTGTAAACAGGCTTAATTGAATCTTTGGTCCCCTAACTTATTTGTTGTTTTCATTTTAGTCTCATAACTCGTAAAATTTTCATACTGGTCCTTTAAATTTACCTCCATCAGTCAATTTAGTCCGAGTCTGTTAACTTAAACCACAAATGTCTAAAATGGACCAACTTTGTAGGTGGTCCATCATAGACCTTATTAAATTTTTTAACTTTAACCGTTTGATCTTTTATTTTAAAAGAGAGCCGTTGGATAATGCAGGTTTATTATATTTTATTGTGCATCATCAACAACTAATATTTTATAACATTTCTTCATTCTTTTCCCTCTACTTCTTCTTCATCTTCATCATAATCATCATACACATTCATCCTTCTTCATCTTTAAACCCAGAAAATAAAAAAAAATCAAACTCATTTGTTAATAAACTCAATATTCATCTCTTCTTCTCTCATAACTCAGGAACAAATCAAAACTGGATTCAAGTAAGAGAAAAAGATTTTCAATATGTTGTAATTATGAAAATCTCTTTCTCTTACAACATATTGAAATTTTTTAACCACATATAACTCTCGAACATCATATGAAATTATAGGGCGCATCTGTTATAGATTTTTCTTCAAAAAGAAATCACATTCTTTTTAAAAAAAATTATTTGTTCGGAGTTTTCATTAATTTGTTATAATTTATTTAAAAAATTACAACATCCCTTCATTCGAGGCTAAGGAGCTAAAGAGTATGTCAGCTCTTGAGTTTGGCATAAGTTCAGCTCTTGAGTTTGCCATAAGTTCAACCTCTGCCTAATGCACTAATGTTATAAACCTCCAATGCATAACATTGAGTTTTCAAAGTATTAACCGCTTTGGGTTTTATGTGAGCTCCTCGCGGTTTTGTCTTTTATAAAAGACGTCTCATAGGAATAATAAACGTGTTGTTTATAAGCTGCTCTTAAACTCGTTTTTCAAGCAATGCAAGATTTTTTGTTGTATCGGAACATCATATATTGCAAACTGTATTTAGGTAAAAGAAAATCTCTATTGTTCTACTTCTCCTGCAGCTCAATGCGTATCAAAGAACCGGAGATAAAGACAAAATTTCTATATCCTGCATGGATAACATCAATGGAAGGTGTATGAGAAATTGTGAATGTCAACGCAAAATAATGAAAAATGAGCGGTTACGTTTGTGCCGACCACGGTTTGAAGTATCTGTCAAACAATGCGCATGGGTGCTGCTTGCTGCTGGAGCTGGCAATTCGATATGGTCTTATGAATGTGGATGGCCAATTAAAGGAAAATACAATACCTCTCATGTGGGTATAGCTGACTAGCCAATGGCCCCATGCTTCTTTAAATACAAACATTGAAGGAATATTAATGCTTCATCAGTAATCCTTGCTTTTTTTCTTGAAAGGGAGTAATCCTTGTTAAGAGTCTATGAGATGTGTGCCAGGACTTATGGAGGAGCCCACAACATTAAGGTTGTGTTTGGTTGTGCGGTGGGATAATTGATTTTGATAGAATTAATTTTGGTTAAAAATAATTTTGATTAAAAGTGGTTTGTGTTTGGATACATTCATGTAAAAGTTAGTTGATATATAAATTCGTGTGTGAAACTCAATTATAGAATCAGAAGCTATGAATTCTAGTTTCAAGTATAATCAATTAAGGAGAAAAAATCAATTCTACCTTTTAGAAATAATCTCAAAACGATCATATATTTAGGGATGAGATAATAAATGATTAAGGGTAATATATGTAAAATATAAATAATAGCATCATAAGTAATGATATTATTCGTTGTTTTGGTACATGCAAAAAACTACAAAACGACGCTTAAAAAATAAAGATGGAATAACATACTAACATTGACCGTTTAGAAAAAAAAAATCAATAGACTAAGAGCAACCGCAAAAGTTAGTTTGAACATCATATCTCCATCTAAAATCTAAGACATTAACTATACCAATCTTCTCACATATGTTGTTCAACCTCTACTCTTTCATCCAATATATGATTTCCAACTCACACATCAACATTCTCTCTCAAGTACAAACTCTCCACATTCATGATCCATCGTCAAGAACTCCTCCCCCACCTTCACCAAGTTGATCTAGACTATCATACTTCAGTTAGGACTTCTAGGGGAGCCAGCAAATATTGAGGCGAATCATCTCAATATACTAAGAGCAACAACAAGTGATTTTTTGTTGTATCGGAACATCATATATTTATAGTATATGATCTTCTTTTTTGGTTACATTAGAATATATTAGCGATCCTCGTGAGCTTAGCTCAGTTGATAGGGATATTGCATATTATATGCAGGGGCCGGGATTCGAACCCCGGACACCACCCACTTCTTCACATTTAAAATGTGTGAGTTCTACCCACTAAGCTACATGACAAAAAAAAAAGAATATATTAGCAAAAAGCTGAGTATTAAGGTGTTCGTCTATTCTCATTTCTCTATTGTATTTCGCCGTATGTGTGTGTTTATATATATATATTGTATTACATTGTAAGATATTAACTTTAATTTAATTTATTTTAGGTTTTTTTTTAATTTAAATTTTAAAAAGGATTAAATTAGTAAGGGAAAATTTGTAGTTGAAAAATATTCAACTAAAAGAAGGTTTCCTATAATTTTAGCATATATTTAAATTTGAATTTATATTTGAAAAATTGAGTTTGTAATAATAATTTTGCTAGAGAAAGGTCCGACAAAAAATGGTTTTTTTTAATAAAATAGAAATTATTATACAATAGAAGTTAACTGATAATCAACTCTTGCACTGTCTCCTTTTAAAAAAAAACTATTGAGTTATCTTTATAAAATAGTATAAATAATATATATGATCTTATTGATACTAATCGATATCTGATTTATTGATACGTCAATCGCGCATGATTTATAAATAATTTTTTATAACTTTCTTAATTTAAAAAAGAAAAATAAATTCTCCACTTTCCTCCAATATCAAATGAGTTGAAAAATATATTTAAAAAAATTAAGTAATTAGACTCAAGTGGTTAATGAGCTCTACCAAGGACGAATTATTTAAGAGCTTTCGACCGAACTTTAAATTACAAGGGTCTCTTTTCCATAAAAATCGTAGGGTTAACACACAAAAAATTAAAAAATAGGAAATACCAACAAGAAAAGACACTTGTTAAGAAGTTTAAAGTAGACAAAAATAACTTTTCTAAATAGTGTTCTAGCATTTTTTTAGCTTAAACAACGACACTTATTAGGGAAGTTATTTAAGCCAAAAAATTCTCCACTTATTTAAGCCAAAAAATTATCCACTTATTTAAGCCAAAAAATAACTTCTTGATAAGTGTCCTAGCATGACCCAAAAATTATAGAAAATCTATGAGAAGATATGGTGTATTTCTTTGACTTTTATTAAATTGTAATGGATCTTGTTAACGAGTGCCCTCGGGGCACTCTTTAAGCATTCTAAATTAGGAAATTATTCTTTAAAAAATTCAAATAGTTCAATTTTCAATACATTAAATACACAATTTTTCATAAAAAATTACCATTTAAGACCCTTAAAGAGTGTCTCTGGAACATTCGTTAACATTTCCCAATTGTTATTATAACTGTATTGTATTAATGGTCAGAGGAGGAAATGGTCCAACACGGGTATATGGCCATGCTAATATGGACCATACACACCATAACGTAAAGACCAAAACCCATGAAAATAGATTGAAGAAGGATCGTGGATTTTGCCTCCAGTTTTCCCATTCCTTTGGGTGTGTGTTCTCGTGCTGCTTGAATTTACAAGGGTTATGTACCATAATTAAATCACCTTATGCATCCATCCCATCAGTTTATCATCCTATCATACCTCAGTTCCTTTTTAATTGTCACTTTTTAATATTTTACACAAACCAATACAATCAATAAATGTTACTACTTTTGATACAATAATTTATCCATTTCCAATAATAGTCTCATTAATTTAATATTTTGTTTCATATATTTCTCTCTATGTAATAAATATTAAGGGTAATATTGGTAAAACAACATTTAATATTGCATTGAACTTTGAAACTGACAGTTAAATAGAAACAAAACTTTTCTACAAAAGAGACATTTAAAAAGAAACGAAAGAAGTAGTAAAGATATACTACATGACAATCATCATTTCTTAAAGATGATTACGATAGAATTATCATAACGAATTTCAATGTTTTACATGAGTTTGATGAAAATATTATATTGGATCTTGTTAACGATTGTCTCCAAGAGACTCTTTAAGGATTTCAAAAAAAGAGATTATTTCATAAAAAAGTCAAATATTTTAATTTTCGATGCATTAATTATATGAATTTTCAAAAAAGTATCATTTAAAGGTCTTAAAAAGTGTCCCGGAAACACTAGTTAACATTTCTCTTATTTAGAATTTGAATTGAATTTGACTCAATCTTGTGAAATTGATTTGTAAGTGAGAACAACCTTTATCTTTGAACAACCTTCACTTGTGTCTATCCTTTTTCAATAAAGATTATTATTTGTTTTTATTTTTTGAAGGAAAAGATTATTATTTGTTACTCAAATTTCTTTTTTGACTATATATCATAATTAGTACCGTCTTCGTTCCTTTTTAATTGTCATTTTTTAATATTTTTTATAAATCAAGACAATCAATAAATGTTACTACTTTTGATATAATAATTTATATTTTTACTATAATTGTCTTATTCAATTAGTATCTAATTTCATATATTTTTCTCTCCGCAATAAATAACTAAGAGTAACATTAATAGGTAAAGCATCATTTAATGTTGCATTAAACTTTAAAAGTAACAGTTAAATAATAACAAAAAATTTCTTCAAAAGTGACGGATAAAAAAGAACGGTGGGAGTATATAGTAATCGTAATTATGTTAATCATTTCGGCTATCTAGTTGCTTTGATATTCGTGCCACAATGTTTACTCTAATTATGGGGCACGAAGTGTGAATTAATATTTGTCCATATGCATGAAGAATGGATGTTACAGGCTTTAAGTATATATGAATAGAACTTCTCCTATGTTTTGAAGCAAGTATACTGAATCAATTGTTAAGAATGTTATTGAGTTGATTAATTAGCATATATGAATGAAACTTCTCCTAGGATTTGAAGCAAGTATAATACTGAATCAATTGTCAAGAGTATTATTGAGTTGATTAGCATATATGAATTCTTCTATGATTTGAAGCAAGTGCATTGAGTCAATTATTAGGAATATTATTGGATTGTTAGCGGGTTTAACATCACGATTGAGATATCCATTCAGCAAAAATAAAATCACGATTAGGAGACCGGGTGTAGACTAGATTTGAGATTGATTGTCATGATTACAATGATTCTAGGAATGGATTTTTTTTAAATTGCTTTTCCCACACTAAACAAAGCTGAATAAGCCGAGGCCAATAGACCGTTTTCCACGTGTCTTCATCTTTATCTGCCCCTAGGTCATAAATTAGCATCTGAGCAAATACATGACATGTATGATGATTTTCATCAACATGGAGAAGATAACTGTTAAGTTGTGTCTTCAACTCATCCATAGTGACGGTCGGAGTTAGAAAAACCTTAATTATCTTTTTGAAAGCAGAGTACTGGACATGAGCTTCAATTTGTGCAACCTCAGACATGTTTTATTTCACAAAAGTTTATGAAATATCAAACATCAGAATAATATTAAATTAAACGTAATAATCAATATATATATCAAATGCGGAAACATTATAACCAATAACAAAGTAGGTGCATATTCCACCACATAAAAGTCATATATTTATGTATATTAGTATGTTAGTTATATATTGGTCACAAAAAATTGGCGTTACAATATCGACCACAAAAAATATGCCGGTGTAATATCGACCAAAAAAAAGGATGAACACCGACAAAAACAAAAAAATCACTCATATCGCATCAAGTCAATTTGAACTATCTTCATCTTCCGCAATAACTTGAAATTCTTGCTTTGCTTTTTCAGGAGTGTCACACACAATTGGATTGGCTTGGTTTGACTTTTTTGTGGGAGCGGATTCTCTCTTTTCTCAATGTTCATAAGGTCTCAGAACCTAGCTTGTTGATCCAAAAACTCAAATTCCCAAGTTGATGCCTCTTCACTTCTGTGTATGTTCCACTCCGTAGATGATGAAGGTAGTGGACAACCATCTTTCAAAAAAACAAGAGCAAAATGATTGGGAATTAAGCCTAGGCACATGATGGGGTTTTTTTGCTTAAGCGGTGGCACCCCTCTAAGTGGGAAAAAGGATTCCGAATTTCCGATGTCGTGACTTGTCAACTCAACTACAAGTTTATTGTAATAAGTTGCAACGATGTGATCCATGTCGGGAAAAGTCAACCACTAATCTACAAGTGCAATACCACCACTATTTGAGGGAGGATGCAAGCCATTTAAGATGTAGTTAAAACGATTCTCACTCGCAAATACCCGCACATAATCATTTCTATGATCTTTCAACTCTTGAATAAGATGTCTACGAACCATGACATGACTTTCTAAACTTGGCTCCATCTCATGGTTGTGAACTCCGTTAAGAATGTTCAATCTCCAATCATTTGTTTCCCTACTAAGATATCCACGAACCATGAACTTACACCCACATTTTCTTGAACCCGTTGCCTCATGCTTCAATCTTTTTTTCGGCACTTTGTGGTCGCCACTCCTTTCACAAATTAGCTGCAACATTGGATTGATCAAATTGGATCTACGTATAACAATTGTAAATCCTGCCTTATTTGCTTGACGACGTACCCAATTAAGCAAGTCATCTCTATCTTTCCATTTAATTTCACTTGAAAAAAAAATGAGGCGTGTCAACTTCGTTGGCCTCAAGAGGGACAACACCGAAGTCAACATATAATGAAGTTTCAACATGGACATAAGCTTCAACCTTAGGCGGTATGACATTTCCTGAATTATCGACAAAAATAGGTTTTGTCTCGACCGGATCATCATCCGCATTTTCATCCATAACTATAAATAAACAACAAATAATTATGAATAAATAACTTACAATTGCAATAACATCAATATCAAAATTAATTAAACCTAAAAAAAGTTAAAAAAACAAAAAAAAAACCAAAAAAATAGGCAGTAAATCTGTTTTTTTGAAGTTTCCCATCGGCACCTAGCTGCCGCTGCATCGGCAGTTAGTTGCCGATGGCACCATACAACGGCACTTAACTGCTGCTAGCCCCATGTCAGGTTTTCACGAATATTTACAGAAAAATCAGCAAAAACAAACGGATTAAATGATGCATTACCTGTTTCTTGACGTCATAAGTGTGTTGAAACCTTCTAGTATTGCTGCTTCAATGATTTTGGACAAGATTTGGGTAGAAAAAAATGGATTTAGGTGTATAGATTGAAGAGGAAATAGGAAAGGAAGAGTTGATGTAACAGTATAGGAGTAGGTTGTTGTAATCAGCAACATCAAGAACGCAACGGCAGTTAACTGTCGATGGATTCAAACGCGACGGCAGTTAACTGCCGCCGAGGTAAAGATGTAATTTTCTGGTGTGTTTTAGCTTTGTTTGATGTGTATAAAGCAATTTTCGGATTTTTTTTACTAGGTGAGTTTAACGAATACTTGTTTTTAGAGAAATTCCGTTTAGACCCCTTGATTTGCTAAAAACTAAAAGCCTATGAGAACGTAGTTTCCATTAGGATTTAGTGTAAAAATTGTGCTATCGAAAGATAGATTCCGATAGGTGAGAGGTTTTTGAAGCAATTTAGGGTACCGATAGAGTTTCACTCTTGTTTTTAATCACATGTATTGTTCAGATTTCTGATGTATGCAAAATTGCATAAATCAAGTATATAGACTACAAATATAGTGACAACTAGGTTGTTTCTTGGGTGAAAAGTCATATACCTCTTGGGTGAAATCTTCTTTTCATATACCTCTTGGGTGAAAACTAGGTTGTTTCTACTTGAATGAATCGAGTAGGATTTATTAAATTTAAAAGGTAAATAAAATCAGCAAAAGAGTTGAAATAGCTGAAAATAAAGTAGAGAATAAACTATCGAACCTTATTGAATTTTTTTTGAAGAAATTACCTACATGAGGAAAACAACTAAGAATCGAATCCTTTACTTGTCCCCTTTTTTGACGCACTTGTCCTCCTATGCAACTAGTTCCACTCAATCACGTCATAACATGAAAGATGATTACTAATTAGTGAAAACGGCGTGTGTTTGGGTTTTATGGAAATCACACAATGTGGATTTACGAATGGTTAGAAACTCCAATTAGTTGCTTCATAAAGTCACGGTGAAAATGTAATTGGAACATGATAATAACCATGCCAACACTCTTCCAAACGAAGGCTAGGTTCAATTCACATACTCATAACTCCTTTGTTGAAATAAGATTTGTCAATATCTTAGATTATTCTAGATTTGATTAAGCATTACAAATAAGTTATTAGTAGTAAAATACACAATTACAAAATTTTGTTACTATAATTACCATAGTCTATAATCATGCTAATAAATCTCAAATCTAATCCTATACCAACTATCCAATCGCAAGGTAGATCCCACAATCTATTTGTTTGGGTGTGAGAGAGTACTAGATGCAATGCTTCTTATTGGAAAAAAAAAAAGTTTCACAATTGAAAATAACTAAGGTCCGCTGGAGCAATGTTGGGTTGGATCATCCAATTGGGTTAAAAATATGAGCAACCAATACATCTTCATCCAAAACTTTAAAATATTATGTAGATAAATTTTCTCACTTATATGTTGTTCAATGTCTCATTTTCCATCAAATATGAGACTACTAACTCATAATACATCAATATTCACTCACTCACGTGTACCACGTCCTTGATCTAACACTAGGAATCACTTCTGCTCCTCAAACAAGTCGAACCGAACACTGATACTACTTATAAGACTTCTAAGAGAGCAACAATGTGTTGGATCATCACATTGAATTAAGAGCAACCACATAAGTTAGGTTGAAGACACATCATCATCAAAAACCTTGATGCATTAGGTATACGTATCTTCTTAATTACATGTTATTTGACATCTCCTCATTCCTCCAACATGAGACTTTTAACTCTCACTTGATCATCAACGACAAAAAATTACGAACATCACCTTAGTCCTTATGCCTTAGATACAATATAAAAATCTATTACTAGTTCTCATTTGGATCTCTCCCGATTTTCGGTGATCTATATGTACATCCATATATATTTTTTTTAGGACAAAACTTAGGTACAATTCTTTACGTGCTTTTCGTATGGTTCTTAACTAAAAATACAATTTTTTTGGATATAACAAACTTTGAGAAAATTAAGGATTTAAGAAAATCATGGTGAATTTAATTAAGAACCATACGAAAAACACCTAAGGAATTGTACTTAAGTTTTTCCTTTTTTTTTATTCTTTGATACGTAGAACAACTTCAACGGTGGTAGCTGAGACACTTTATTGGTGGAAAAACCCATGCTTGTTGTAGTTTGGTCTCAACCTCAGATGTTTGTTATTTTGTGTTCGTGTATTAGATAGTTAATAGTATAACGTAGATTTTTGGTATAACCCATGTCTTCACGATTGTTGTAAGAAATTCCAAAATATCCTTTATCTCTTTTAAATATTCTTTTCTCCAAAAAACTCATTTTTATTTTGTTTTCTAAATACCAACAAAGTTTTGTGAGTTGTTTGAAGCAAAAAATCATCTCGGACAATTTAAAATTTGAGCTTTAACCCCAAAATTTCAAAAAACTCAATCTAAATTGTTTGAAACGTCATCTACTAACAATATATAAAAATTGAAGTACAACAAAATTTAATAATCGTCCTTATTAAAACTCATGATCTCCTTAATTTTATGTGCGTAATGGTTACTTTGCAAAATTTAATTTATTTGTTTTTTAAAAAAATATTACGGAGAATGTTCATCACAAGTGTAAGCAATTTCCACGGATAACTATGAAACTAATTTATTTGTTTTTTAAAAAAATTAATTACGGAGAATGTTCATATATACTAACATCTACTAAAAATATATAAAAATCAAAGTACAACAAAATTTTATAATCGTCCTTATTAAAACTCATGATCTCTTTAATGTCGATATTTTGAAAATAGTCACGAGTTTTTAAAATTTTATCATATCGACTATCACATATCAGTACAAAAAAAAACTTCTTCTGCATATATAAGCATATAAAATCCTGAACAAGTGCGGTTTAAATATTTAACGGTGTGACTCAACTATTTAACAAATTTTTGTTTATATAAGAGAAAAAAATTAATAGAAACATTACATTAATACTCATAATTTTCATATAATATCTATAAACATTCTACAATATTAACAATATAATTATTTTTTTATATAATTATCGTAATGTTACGTTTCGCACGGTTCTTTTACTAGTTTTATATTAAAAATATTTAGCCACAGTTACAACCTTGGTAATTTGCAAAAAGAAAAGGAGACACAATTTTTTTAGTTTTTTTTAAATTCTGAAAAAACTCATATTTCAATTTCCTGAATAAAAATATGTTACGAGAAACTCAAATTTATAGCTATCCAAAAACATATATTTATTTCCAGAAAAATGGAGGATGGAGGTGAAAAATTGGAGAAGGATAAAATTTGAATTTTTGAAAAATATGGGGGGTGGGAGATTAGTTGTGGAGGCATAAAAAATTCTAACAACAAATATGAATCGAAGTTTTGGATGGGCCTTGAAAATGAACCAAGTGTTGAAGGAAAATTGCTCTTCTCACAAACAAAAATGCTTATTACCATACAAACTGACCAAAATACCCCTATGTGACTTAAGTCACGTTCGGTATATACCAACGTGAATTAAGTCACGTTGAAGGCAACGCGAGTTAAGTCACGTACAAAGCCAACGTGAGTTAACTCACGTTGCGATGCAGTATGTTTTGGGACAAAACTCAGCAGTTCCACACTTCAACACACATTTTTTTTCCCTCTTCACCTCCAAAAACTCAAAAAGTGCGAAAATTTGGAGCAAAATCTTGAGCTGAAATCATTGCAAATCGTCATGAAGCAAGTTTCTACGCTCATCAAACGTCAAAAATCAGGTAATGTATCATCTTTGATCTTTTGATTTTGTTGGTTTTTTAGCTTAGTTCGTCAGTTTGGGAAGCATGCCTGAGCGTGACTTAAGTCACGCTGGAGCTCTACGTGAGTTAACTCACATAGGTGTTAGGGCAACGTGAGTTAAGTCACGTTGTTGCCCATGATTTGAAATTTTGCGCCCTTATTTTTTTTTCTTTCTTAGTTTGTTGCACAAGTTATTTATATTTTCTTCCTTGTTATTTTTTTATTCAATAGACATAGTGATCATGAGACCTTACATTGGCAATTCATCGCGCTCACAAGTTTCAACACCTACTACACAACCGTTTCAGGATTTACCATACACTACACAAATGCCAAAGATCATGAGACCTTACATTGAAAATATTGTGAATGTTAAAGGGGATGGTAATTGTGGATTTCGGACCATAGCTAGACACATGGGCATGGATGAGGAAAATCACATATTGGTTCGTAGTGCACTTATTCATGAGTTGAAAACCAATAAGCGAGACTATTTGTCGATATTTGGTTCGGATGAGCGATTTCAATATATATTGAATGGTTTACACCCTTCAACAAATAGTGGCGGAATTGCATACTTAGATAAGTGGTTGACATTACTGGATATGAGTCACATTGTTGCAACTTGTTACAATAGAGTTGTTGTTCAATTGGTTTTTCCCGAAAGAAATATGTGAGACTTTTTTCCCAATTCGAGGTGCTCCACCACTTAACCTACATGCCAACATCATGTGTCTTGTCTTAATTCCCGACCACTTTCTTCATGTTTATTTGAAAGAGGTTGTCCATTACCACCTCTTTGTACGGAGTGGAAGAATCACAAGATTGGTGAGGCTGAGCAATGAGAGTTTGCATTTATGGATAGACAAGCTTTGTTCAAAGAGATCATGTCTAAGGAGCCGAAACCGCCGAAAAAACCAACAAATCATCTCAATCCAATTTATTGCGACACTCCCACTCCCGAAAAACCAAAAGGAGAATTTGAAGTAATTGAAGAAGATGATGATTCCTTATCACTAGCTAGTTAGATAGGCTATGACATTTTTTTGTCGGTGTTCGTCCTTTTTTTTGTCGATATTACACTGATATATTTTTTGGTGGCCGGTTATGTAACACCGATATTTGTGGTCAATATGTAACTAACATTATATAGATTATATAAATATATGAAGTGAAATATTTTTTGGTGGCCGGCAATGTAACGCCAATTATTGCTTGCATTTTTTTGTCTCTAATTATTTAACTATTTATTTTATCTTTCATATAGTTTTATTCTCATACTTGTTATTCCATAACTTTTGTGAAGTGAAACATGTCTGAATATGCACAGGTTGAAGTTGAAGCTCATGTCTGATACTCCGCCGTGAAGAAGACGATTAAGGTCTTTTTAACCCCCACCGACAAGTTGGACGAGTTAAAGACACAACTTAACAGATACTTTGTCCATATTGGTGAAAATCAACGAACATCTCATGTATTTGTACATGTGTCATGCATGAACTTGGGGGCAGATAAAGATGAAGACAGTTGGAAGACCGTGTATTTTCCACAAGTTATCCATGATGATGGCGACGTAGATTACATGTTTAGGTTAATGGTTGAAAATAACATTTTACATCTTTGTGTCCGACCCATTGAAGTGTAATATTTATTAACGTGCAATAGTTTAATATGTTCGAATTTGTGTCCGTAATGTTGCATTTTAATAAATTTGTGGATTGTGTATTTAACGACGGATTTGTGTAATTTGGATCGATTATGTGTGATTAACGACAAATCTTTTTAATTTGGATCGATTATGTATGATTATGTGTGATTAACGACGAATTTGAGTAATTTGAATCGATTATGTGTAATTATGTGTATTTAACGACGAATTTGTGTAATTTGGATCAATTATGCGTGATTATGTGGTTATGTGTGATTAAGTTATTGAAATTGTGTAATTTGGATCATAGTAGTCAATAGCGGTGCTATAGCGGCCGCGCGTAGCGTAGCGGCGGCGGACCGCTACGCTAATATGCATAGCGTTGCGGCGTTGCGGGCGGGTTGCGGTTCAAAACCGCAAATCATTTTTTAAGAGAAAATCCCGAAATTGTCCTTGGTTTTTCAAAAAAAATGAGGGGCACTTTTGACTTTTTCTTCAAACCCTAAAAATTACAGCTACTCTCTTCTTCTTTCATTCGTCTGCGCCGTTCCAAAGGACCAAAACACAACACGACCCAACTTCTCTCTTCCTCTACACCGTTCGCCGTAAAATCGCCGTTTTCCGTTCGCGTTCTCCGTTCGCCGTTCTTCGTTCACCACCCAATTGTTCTCGCCGTCTTTCGCTGTTCTCGCCGTCGTTCGCCATTCTCGCCCTAAAGCAGTGGTAACTTCTTCTGATCCATAGCTTTTGCTCTGTACTGTAACTTCTTCTGTTCCATAGCTTTTGCTCTGTTCCATTACTTCTTCTGTTTCTGTTTCAAATTTCAAATTCCTTATTTTTGTTGTTGTTTGTGGACAACACAACCATGTCAGCATCAGCTTCTGGAGTACAATCAAACTCTGTTTCTGTTGACACTTGTGTTATCAAATAGCGGTCATAGCGCTATGCGCTATCCCGCATAGCATTTTTGGGGTCGGCCGCTACGCGCCGCTATCCGCAATTGACTACTATGATTTGGATCAATTATGAGTGTGTATTGATTACGGGTCATTAATGGCTTGGTTGCTTGCATTCAATGTTGTTCTACTGTTATACCAGAACCTAACATGACTTAACTCACGTTGATGCAGCATGACTTAACTCACTTTAGTATAAGACAAACGTGACTTAAGTCACGTTGGAGTTATTTTGGTCAGTTTGTATAAGAGTGAACAATTTTGTATGGAAGAAAGCAATTTTCGTGTTGAAGCTCCACATATGCGGACTTTTCAACCAAAAATAACAAATGTGGGCTTTGCATTTTTTCGTTGTAACTTCTGTTAGTAGTTTGATTTTTCCACCCATTGCTTAAGTGAAATAGTCGACTAGGTGTACCAATGAGGTGTGATATTTGAACAATTAAATTTGACGACTATTGATTCAAGAAAATACGGTGTCGGACAACTTTTAGTTGTCAAAATATATTTTCTCATACTAATTATATCCAACAATTCTCTCGCATGCACATGGAATAATTTGTGAAGAATTTTACACAGTAAATTGATGGATTCAACAAAGCATTTTCAAATGCCAAAAACAATCCAGTCTAAAAAATAATGGCCGCAAAAAAGCAGAACTTCTGCATTATGGATTTATGGTATTCTACAAATCATTGTATCCTAATGTTGTTTGAATTAGCCTATTTTGTAATAAAAGTGACTTGTAATCAAAATCATAACCAAATAAATTTTTAGAAAAATTACTTAGAACATGCACATTCCCTAGGAGAAAATCAAAATGTCACCTATTGAAATTTAGAAATAAAAATAAACTACCTAAAAAATAATCAGAACTAAACAGGCAATCCTTAAGAGAAATCAGCAATGTCATCATCATCACCAAGGTGGATCAAAAACAAAAAACTGACCTCAACATGTTAAGTTGGCAAAGACAACAATGAACAGAAGTCCTTTTTTAAAAACATTGCCAAAATTACCACACAAGTCACTGTACAAGCAAACTAATTGAAATTCCTAATGGCTGTACAAAAGCACATACAAATCAAACTAATGAAAAATAGCCTAAACTCACATTGCGAACGAAGGAAAGAATCTTCAAAATTTCCATATCATCATCCTTCCTGCATACCTGCATCAATTTAGACAAATGGAAAAAAAATAATTAGTTACCGCAATCTTTATACAATTACATCACCATATATACATAAATTTTCCCATTGCACAGCTTTGGAAAAGAATTATATAATAGAATACACACTTGGAAAGTGAGAGCCAGGTTCATCTCCATTACTGGTGATGAAGTTCGTAGGATATTGAACTGAAATTAAACCTTCGTCTGCTGCAACCACTGACTCAGGGGAAGCTGGTAACCCAACAGACGCACTACTCGCAGATTTGATTCCTGAAAGCAAAGTCTTAGCTAAATCAGTATTTCATTAAGAAAAAACTTTGAAAAGAGATGCATCTAAAACTTTAGAGTTTGATGCTTATTAGAAGACAGATACCAATTGAGTTTGAATGAACTGAAAATTTCTTGCTAAAAGCAAGATGCTTTTGCGAGAGCAGTGTCAGATGAGTTTGATAGGAAACTATTTCACAATGCTGATCCTAGACATCCAATTATCCTCTATGAAACACAGACATGGACACCTGACACTACGACACGACACTAACAAAAGTTCAAGATGTTCAATCAAGATTGAAGAAGGTAATTCGCAGTTACAGAAGTAGAAATTATGTAATTTATGTTTGGACATAGTAGTTTCTGTATGATATAATGTACATTCGTTACCACAAAATCCACTTTGTATAATGTGAAATGATTATTCAGTATCAGGGTACACCCTCATAGCTGTAAAACAGCTAATATAAAATCCATTGCAGATTCAAGACGAATGTGATGAAATGAATATATCGAATCAGATACAAGACTTCTTTGCAAAATACATACATTAAACATAACAATCATAAGTTGTCTCATCTTTGTATGAATCCTATGCAAATAGAGCTTGTTATTGTTACAACGACCTTATAAGAGTTGAAAAAGTAAAAAGTTAGTATAGGACATCAATAAAAGTAACTCAAACCCCAAGTGGTATCCCCTGTATCTAAGCAATGACTAGATTACACAATACAATTAATTTGAAAATGTTTTATCTCAATTTAAGATAGACGTTAGTTGTGGTAGTCAGAAAAACTAACCATATTTTGAGATGTAGCAGAACTGAAGCAACTGATAACAATTTACAAATACAATTGAATTCTAGGATACCTTGCAACTTAACACAAGAATTAAATATGATATAGAACACAAGAATCAGGTGACAAATACATGCATTCAACCAAATGTTAGAAGAGCCGCATGTGAAATGTATATGAACCAAGCCAATGTACTGATACAGGCAGCTCTATGCTCCAATGATTTATTTTTTTAAAAATTGATAATTCAGTATTTGTAGAGAGATTATTTAGCTGTTCTGTTCAAATAGGAAAGATTACATATATGGCACAGCACCAATTTGAGATGTAAGCATATGAGTAACTAGAGAGAATAGATGCTTGAAAGTGAATATCTAAAATTTATTCGAAACCAAATGAGCATTAATTACAGCATATGGAACACAGACCCAGCAAAGGAACATGTAATTTACCGTGAAATATGATGACGAGGAAGAAAAAAATAGTGATGACCATAGCAGAAAGATTTGTATATGTCGAAGACGACGGCGACTTGCTTGCTTTCATCTTTTTAACTGCATTCATTTTCTTAATCCTCGCACGCTTCCTCAACGCAAGCTCAGCTAATTCCTTCACAAACTTATGATCACCAGCATCCAAAGATGGACCTCTAGGAGGCAAAGGTGGCTTTTGAGGCTTTCTTGGATTTGTAAACTTAATCTTCTGTTTTCCATGATTTCCATTAACATGTTCTAAACCTTTATCCACCAACAATTCTAAATTACATTCATCTACACCAACAACATCACCACAATTTAAAGAACTGCTACATGATGCTTCAATTCCATTTTTACCCTTTTCTGATCCATCTAAATTCATAACCCCATTCCATGACCAAGGAAAACCATTCTTTGAATTTGAATCTCTCTCATCATTGCTTGTATCCTCTTCGCTTGTGTTCTCACCACTTTCAATATCAAATTCAATCTCTTTTTCTTTTTCTCTTTGAATAGCACGACCCATCTAATTAAATCAATTTCAATCAACAATTAAAACAAAACCCATCACATAATCATGCTAAGGATATGATTTTTAATAATGAAAAGCTTGAACAAATTACTCAAAAAAAAAAAAGCCATTTCACAATCATGCCAAAGATTCAATTATTAATAATGAAAAGCTTAAACAAATAGCTCAAAAACAATGCATTCAAAAATTAAGAACGTAATCAAGATAGCAAATAAAAATTGAAAAGAAGATGAAGAAAAAAGAGAGGGTCAAGGAGGTACCCTAAGTCAAAGGGTAGAACCCTAGAAACGATGGTGTTGTTGAAACATTCTTAACTAGGAATGTATTGATGCACGCAGGCGCACTCATACAAAGACAAAACATTTTAAAAACGAAATAATAATAAAAAAAGACAAGAATTTAAGGTTTTATTAATGGCCAATGGTTTTTCTTTCTTTTTGTCGTTACTTTATTTGATTTAATTTAAAAGACAAGAATATAAGGTTTTTCTTTTGTCATTGGTTGAAACGCGAAAAGTTGTTTTTATTTGGAAAAGAGTCAACAAACACACTCTATCCTCCCAATTCTCCACAAGAAGACAACAACGGTTATTTCCTTGATATATTATCCATATCCATTATCTATCGCTATTTATCAACTGGGTCCTTTTCAAAAACAAAAAAAAAAAGCAATCGGGTCATGGGGTGTAAAAGAGTCCAATTATTCATGAATTATTGATTTTTTTTTTCTAGCTATTCCACCATAATTTCTGGAAACGAATTGTCTCCCGATAAGTTTTTCTCTTGTGCAATCTCAGTATTTCATTTTTTTATAAATCAACTGCTACGAGTAAACCAATTAAATCAGATATATTTTATCTCCGTGAGCTTAGCACAGTTAGTAGGGATATTGCATATTATATGTAGAGGTCGGGGTGACACTCAACTTCTCCATATTTAAAATGTATGAGCTCTAGCCACTCGACAAAAAAAAAATCAGATAGATTTTGTGCGGTGTCCCCTTCTTCACAAACCATTTTTATGCTCCATTCCCTACATAGTGGTGATGTCCTTCTTCCTTCTCTATTTTCATGTTTCCTTCCTTCCTTCTCCCATTCTCTATGTATATTTTCTGATATTGTTTAAGATGGCTTTCCATTTATTATTATTCGAATTAACCTAATTTCAAATTTACTTGATGCAAAATGGTTGGGTTGATTGTCAACTGAATTTTAGATATTCAGTAAAGGGAAGCAACAAGAAAGAAATCAATTAATCAAATTAATAAGATAAGGGAAGTAAACTGAAATTTAACACAGAAGAAATTATACACAAAGTATGGGAGAACAACGAAAGAGGGACAATAGATAAGGAAGGAATGATGTTCCCAACTCGTCAATTCTCCACCGCCACACTACTCCACAGTTGCATTTCCCCCACATGTTTCGTTTGGACCTGGGCAAGGGTTGCCGCTACTTCAACCACAACTTCCCTTTCCCGTCGCGAATCACGGTTTCTAACAACGCTGGTGTGGAGATCAGAGTCATGGAGTTGCAAATCGTAGGGATGGATCTTATGAATAAGTAGGATTGAGATGGATTTTTGAGCAAAAAAGGGGGGAAACTGGAGATAGCCAAAACAGATTGAAATAGACAGACCAGGAAATAGCCAAAATGACATCTCATCTATGTGTTTTATTTCTATCCATTGATTTGGCATTTAAATAAATGAAGGGCTGCAATCTGTTCACGGGAGGAAGCTGGAGAGAAAACACACGGGAGACAATCTGTTCCCATAATTTCTATGGTTCAACTCCTTAGGGGGAGTAAGTGAATTGTGCTACTTAACTCATAGGTCACGTGTTCAACTCAGACAGAAGGCACAGATTCGCTAAATTATCTTGGGTGAATGGGAGTGGGGCGAGAAGGATTTGAGTAACAATGTTGATGTTGAGTGCGACCAGGCTGATACGGGTTGGGTGTGCGATGCTTTGTGGCTCAAAGTGTTATCTCATAGATATGGATTGGAGCGAGGACAAGTAAGAGGGTTCATAGGACTTTAGTGTGGCGGAAGGCTTTACAATAAAAGATGGGGTGAATAATGATGTGTGCACATCATTTTGGTATGACCCTTGGTTGAAGGGGGTGGCTTGAATTTGGGAGAGATTCAATAGGCTTTTTGGTTTGGCAATTGACAAAAATGTTTCCGATGCGGACATGGTTAGAGTAGGGTGGGATGTATGTGGTGGTGGAGGTGACGGAGGAAATTTTTTGCTTGGGAGGACGAACAATTGTTTATAAAATAATGTGCTCGTGCAAGATAGTGTGCTTGACGGGTGGTCCTATAGGCTTAAACATACTTAAAAGTATTTATCAGAGGATTATTTTAATTGTTGACTCAGGTTGTGTCGAATGAGTTGTCGCTACTCAGTGACTTAACGTAGAGTAAAGTGGTCTTGTTGAAAGTTTTCTTATTTGCATAAAGATTTTTGAATAACAAACTTTTCACATAGGATAATTTGGCTAGACGCAAAATTCTTAATTCATGATCTTTATTGTGTATAAGCAGTTGCTGGACTGAAGAAAGTGTTCAACATATATTATTTGATTGTAACATCTCTGGAAGTGTTTGGGGTGTTATATTGCATTGGTTGGGCATTTCACGTAGGTCTTCTAGTTGTGCAATTATTTATACTCAACAATTATGTGGTCTTCAAGTGTCTAAGAAGATGTCAAGAAATTATTTTCAGGTTATTTAGTTGGTTTGTATTTAGGTGGCTTGGAAAGAATGCAATTAAGAGATTTTTAGCCATGAGAGCATCCACAATGGTGGGTTCTTCACTTATTTAACACCGGAATAAATAAGCACCTCATTATGGATAGAAATGTTTGGTGCTTATAGAGAAGGGTGGTTATGTAAGCACACTCTCTCTCTCTCTTTAATTTTCGTGGGCCATACATAATAAATTGTACACAAATCAATAAACTTTGTTGAAATACAATGACATTAAGTTATTAGCAGGACATATTTAGTAACTTTTTTTTTTGAGGTGTTGGGTTGGAGAGATTGAGTGTTTATTAAGTACTCCCTTCGTCCCTTTTTATAGGAGTAGTTTACAAAAATCATGTGTATTAAGAAAAATTGTTGGAGTAATAAAGTTGTCTCAAATTAGTGTGACTATTACTAGATTACCCTTAATTAAATATATATTTAATGTTAACTTTTCATATACAAAGACAAATTGATAAGATTAATAAGAGGTATATTTGGAAAAAGAGTAATCAATGCATCTAGAAATTTGTATATGATCTTATATTTAGGGAAAATACTTGTAAACTACTCCTATAAATAGGGACGGAGGGAGTAATATAATTGAAAATTATAAAATAAATGATGTGCACATGCATGACCCACTTAAGCACTCAAAATTGAGTGCTCCGTTGTAGATGGTCTAAGGAAACAACAATGATAGACATTATTGATCGAATTAAAATCCAAGTGTAATCGTGACATAAATCAAAGAATAAGAGTTTTGATTATGACTTGAATCAATCGTTGATTAATCTATAAGATGTCTTGGTTATATTGATTAATATTTTTGACATTTTTTAAGAGTTTGAGTTTATTTTTGATTAATATTGTTTAAACGGGGTTTAGAAGCATTTCATTGTGTGATATAATCATTGTAATTGCAGTGTAACATTTGTTTTTTAATCTATTGTTTGCAATGCTAGAATAGATAGAATAGATGTTTTAATTTTTTTTATTATTACAAAAACAGGACGAATGGAGTATTTTTAGACCCAGTGAAGTATTTTTCTTATATTTTTAAAGCAAAACCAAGAGTGCAAAAGCATCATATTACATTAAAACTTTGAGATACCAAGTAGGTTTGCACCTCAAAACAACCAAATATCATTTATAGCACTCTAAAAATTTTATTAATAAAATTAAAAATAAATGAAACAAGAGCTTGGGGGAATAGGCCAAAATCCAAGGTAAAAATCCAACAAAATTTTTGCTACCGTCTCGTTACAAACCTTGTCAGAAAAATCCTCTGAGATAAAGCTATGGTGAAGAAAATAAGAGTGCATTGCAATACAAAAGAGGTAGCATGACCAATGTAAAGCAAAACAGCCAAAAAAATTAGCATTATAATCGTGAAAAATACCACCACAAGCGGAACAACCTGGGGAACATTTAGCAGCCTCGTATGTATTATAGGCCACATTGAAAAAAATATTTGTATTTTATTATAAGTCACTACACAATATCAATGCATAACTAATGGTTTTTTTTTACCACACCCTTTCAAATTTTTTTAATTTTTTTTTCATGTCATTGATAAAGAATAATTTTGTAAAATTAATATGTGCAAAAATGTCAAAACGACTTATAATAAAACACAGAGGAGTATGATTTTAAACTCATAGGTCACTTTTCAGTTAATAATTGTCTGTGCCAGAAAACCATTGATACTAGACCACCAGATGGAGTATTACCTTTTGTTTATTACTTTCTCCGTCTTAAGTTATAAGTCATTTTACCATATCAGTAAAATATTAATGTTACCTTTTTTTATCATACTCTTAACTATTTATTACTCTTTTTTCTTTCAATTATTTAATTGATCTTTCTCATATCATTTTTTAATGACAATTTTATAAAACAACTCATAATATTTCTTTCACGTACACAATTAATTTCATTTTTTAATATGTGTAAGACATAGTAATGTGAGTAACTCTAAGTAAATGCGAAAAGGTCATGCTCAACTTTTTTATTTTAGAGGGACCAATGATTTTTCTCGCAAACAATGTAAAGTTTTTCTTTGGATATGTTAACCGGTTGCCCCATAACGGCGTTTAAAGAAGTCAAAACAAAAGAGAAAATTTTAAATTGAAAATGACGATTTTTAAACTTGAGAAATGTTAACTTGTATCCTTAAGGCACATATTAATAAGTCAAATGTAAAAACATTTTGTTTAATCTGTGCATTGAATTTAATTTTTAATTGATTGAATGCACAAGTATTAAAAAAATATTTATATTATTAGGTTGTTTAACATATGCCCATAGCAGGCAAATACCCTTTAAACTTTTGATGCAGCACAACTTTTAGTACAAACCGGTTAGCATTTTTTTTTTAATCAAAAAATATAAAGCTCGGATTTAGGAAGTAGTATCTGAAAGTATTGATGGTATTTAATTTCACATGTTCCCGATAGCCGTTCTCCTATTTCCTATGTCCTCAAGCTTACTGCAATTAAACTTCATCATGCCTTTCCAGATTCTACTCTCAATTTACTATGCCTATAAATTGTCCTCGTCTTTTTTATATCATCAGCAACACTTAATTGAATTACCACCTTATAAACTTCTTCCGCACACATGGGTTATGTGGGATCGTTTGAGCTGAATGGAGTACACATCAAGACCAGAGCAACATCCGATGAGCAAAAGATTGAGAATCATATATCGTCTTTCGTGCGCCGATCTAACAATCATCGAACCAAAGTTATCGGGCTTGATGCTGAATGGCTTCTGTTAAATGGCACGGAGCCAGGAAACGTTACCAAATCCAAATGTGCAACACTGCAGCTCTGTGATGGACACTCGTGTCTTATCATTCACCTAAATGGTTTTAATTGCTTTGAGAGTTGGGCATATGACTCTGTCCACAAATCACTGCTTAATTTTCTTCGTCTCCCAAATGTTACATTTGTTGGAGTTGGAATCAAAGAGAATTTGGCTAAGTTGGAGAAGCAGTATGGATTTGGATGTAGAAATGCTGTTGAGCTTGGACCCTTCGCTGCAAGTGTTATGAAGAGGCCTCATTTGAGTTTTTGTGGGGTTGATGAATTAGCTTTTGTGGTATGTAAGCTTGATTTACAGAAGTACAGGCCCTTAACAACGGCATATGACTGGGGTTGCCTTGGCAAAGAACTTGCAAAACTTGCTACTGTTAATGTTTACTCTTATTACAAGATTGGGAGCAAACTACTTCAATGTGATGTTGCAGTTGGGCGTAATGCTGTAAATGGATCCTCTGAAGCAGTTGCAAGAAAGAGAAACAAAAATGGAGAGAAGAAGGATGTTAGTGGAACCTCTCAAGCGGCTGTAAGTAAGAGAAACAAAGATAAAGACAAGAAAGATGTAAGTGGCAACTCTCAAGCAGTTGCGAGAAAGAGAAAGAGAAGAAGATAATAGAGAGAAGAATTAATGAGAAAGATAGAGACCAAAGAGGAAGAATTAGAGGCCCTGGATGGATAACGACAGAGAAATTAGACATCATGTTAGCCTCTCATTTGTTTCTGTTTAGTACTAACTAACTTGGTGGTTAAGTTTATCAGTATTGTATATGCCGTATGTTTAAAACTTAATTCAACATAGCAGAGGGAAACTTTGTTTGGATATTATTAAGTTTATTGTTCAGTTTAAATCCTTACAGTCTTATAATAAAGTGTATGTCATCTCTTAGATACGAACGTAGTTTACTCGCATAAGATATCTTTTGTACTTTGAATGTGTTAATTTGTGCTTTGTCCAAAATGTCATTTTACAGGAACTTATTATAGAAATAACAGAGTGCTAGACAATGGCTTAACTCTGGAGTCTTGTGAATTGTTTGAGGTTAGCTAGCGCTCTGACTCTGAGTTTAAGTGGAAATGGGTTTTGTTATGGTTGTTGGTATATGGTCAAGGTGTGGATGACCCCTAATCTTCATCTGCTCCTTTTTCTCAACGAAGCCTTGACTTGTTAACAAGGCTGATTGAAATTGTTGTGTTGATAAATTTGCTAAACTTTGTCTTTGTAAATACAAGTTTTTATTTTTGTCTTAGCAATAATTTCACAACTTTTTGTTGCAAAATTACTTATTTTAATACTTTAACAAATGCTATAAGGGAACTCATTAAATTAATGTGGGGTTCATACTTAGAAAATTGGTCACAAATAAAGTGGTAGAACCTTACATAAGTTTTGCATAATAAACAAGCGAGTGTTGAAGAGAGCGTTGAAAATAGAGTATTCATAACATTTCTCTTGTTATATTAGCAAAATAAACTATCCTAAATCACTCTATGTTTACAACGTAATGCTCCCTTCGATCACCATTATAAACAAATATTTCTTTTTCAAATTCATTGAATAATTGATGTATCTGGTTTATAATATAGTCCAAATACATCTGTTATTTACTAAACTAGAAATAGAGAATATTTGTTTATAATAGTGACCAAAGTGAGTATTTATTATTAATCATTTTTTGAATGATCGAAGGAAGGCAAAGCTACATAATTAGTCTTACAAGAGTGATATTATTATTGACTACTTTGATCGTGGCGTCATTCAGTTGGGCGAGATATTCGCGCAAGGACTCGTTCGACCCCTGGCGAACGTTGAAAAGGCTAGTAGTGGACATTCTGCGATGCTTGCTCGCTGAGAATTGGTGGATCACCTTTCGAGTCATGTCTTGGTACCCTGTAATGGAAAAACCGGGAAGGTTCATGTAACATCGTAGGACAGCCTCCTTAAGTGTCCCCGACAAAAGCTTGCATATAAGGGATTCAGAAGCCCCTATGATCGCCATCTGTGTGTTGAATGCTGTGATGTGTTCTACGGGGTCAGTTTTGTCGTCGAAGGTCAACATAAATGGTGGTTTGAAGTTTTATAGGATGAAAACGTTCCAGATCTATACCGATAACGGTTGGGGATCGGGTTCGTCCACCTTTTCTTGATCGTTGTTATCATGTGTCTTGTTGGTGTTGTTAGATCGTTGTCACGGAAGTTTGAAGGGTTTAGTTCTACTGCAGCAACTGCTCTATCTAGAGTTTCATCGCTGCCACAACATCACGATCGATGTTGGTTTGGTCTTCGTCGACCACCGTTTTTTGAGATGACCGGGAGGTTTTTAGGTTTTTAAATGCAACCTAGGTTAGTTTTACCGAGGCCCCACGGTGGGTGCCAAATGTACTTGCAATGAGTACAATATCGATAACTAGGGTTTAATATCTGTTTAAGTCATGCCTTGAGAATGGTCTCAAGGGGGGTATTTATAGCCCTTTTGGGCCTCTTATTTTGTGACTTAAGCCCTAAGTTAATTTTGCTCCGTAACTTAAGCCCTAAGTCACTTTTGATATAGAAAGCGCGTATACTTAGGTCAATCCGGGTATTGGCCAAATATTTAGCCCCAAGATACGAGATAGACAGTTTCAGAGACAAGAACGAGGGGCACGCCTTTTGCTAGGGCTTAGGTGACGCCCTTGTAAAGGGCCAATGAGCCCTTTGTGGAATACTGGCGATCCAAAATCTATTTTTTTTTTAAAGCTGAAACAAACACACCCTATATTTTATAATTTTTCTCTTAATTTTACGTCTATTAATTAAACATGTTTTTTATATCATTTTATATTTATAGATTAGTTTAACAGTTAATTTTGTCAAACATTATAAATTCAATTAGTTAGCTTATTCAATATCAGTTATCGACTAACATATAAGTTTTACCAAACCGACTCTTAACAATGTGTCCTTGAAGTACTCGTTAGTAGTCTCTCAGTCCAACAATATACTTCATTCTATTAAAAATATCTTATTTTATATGTCATTTTACTTTCTTTTTTTTTTTGAAACAATGTCATTTTACTATATTGATGAAATAATGGCATTTTTGTTAATTATTCTATCCTTTTTTAATTTTTTTAATTTAACTTTTTAATACCGCTAATAAAAATAATTCTCTTAAATAATATAATTTCTCTTTTTTCTATCTAACTAGTACTTAGACTCATGCGATGTACGGAAAGTTAAACATCTCATTCACTAATAAATGTGGTAATGGATCATGAAATGAAGTAATAGTTGTTGTTGAGCATGAGTTAATGTTTCCAAAAGAGGACAACAACAACAACAACCAATCATTATCTCACTAAGTGGGGTCGAATACATGGACTGAAATATGTCATATTGTTCTATCATAAATCATATTTAGATCCAACTCATTAATCTTTAAATCTTTCCTAAGAGTTTCTCTTATAGTTTTTTTCTAGGTCTTCATATACCTCTTGTAATATGATTATCCCCTATTTGATCTACTATTCTTACTACAGAATCTATAGGTCTTCTCTCTACACGTCCAAACGATCTAAACCTATTTTCCACAATATTTGTACTATAGGTGTCACCCCAACTATCTCTACAATGTTGTCATTTCTAATCTTATCTCATTTAGTCTTACCACACATTCAACATAACATCCCCATCTCCGCACACATACTTTATTCTCGTGTTGGTTCTTAACCGCTCAACACTTTGTTCCATAAAACATCGATGGTCTGACAACTGTTTGATATTTTTTCAATTCAACACCAGAGGCTCTTCTTCATTTCAATCATCCAACTTGAATACGAAGATTTACATCTACTTTTATTTCTCCGTCATCTTGTACTATGAATCCAAGATATTTAAATTGTATAACTTGTATGATATGATCTCCGACTTTCATCTCTAACGTAGAACTACTTCGTCTTATGCTGAAATTACATTACATATACTATGTCTTGTTTCTACTCCGATGAAATTCATACGCTTCTAAGACCTATCTCTAAGTCTTGAACATCCCATTCAATTCCTCCCTTGACTCTCCAAATAAGACTACATCATCTGCAAAATGCATACATCTCGGAGCTAGTTGTTGGATGTGTTTCTTAAATACATTCAAAACTAATGTAAAAAGATAAGAGATTAGGGTTGATCTTTGGTTCAATCCTTGTTATGAAAAATCCATTGATAATGCTTCCAAAAGACAAATAATAAAATCCCCGAAGTAATTTAGACTTCATATTATCACATCAGAGAGATTGTTGATAAAAATTATTTAAAATCTCTTGCTGACTCCATTACAATATAGTAGATCCAAAAATAAAAATAAATAAATAATTAGGAAAGAAATTTGCAACATTTTTTTTGGCTCCAAAAATTTGTCTAAAAGACTTAAAAACATTAATATATAAGATAAGAGTTCATTTAAAAAACGTAAAAAATTAGGAAAGAAATTTGCAACAAATTTTTTAGCTCCAAAAAGTTGTCTAAAAAACTTAAGAACTTTTATATATAAGATAAGAGATCATTTACAAAAAAGCAAAAAATTAGGAAAAAAATTTGCAACAACTTTTTTCGCTCCAAAAAGTTATCTAAAAGACTCAAGAACCTTTATATATAAGATAAGAGATGATTAAAAAACACAAAAAATTAGGAAAGGAATTTGCAACAACTTTTTTTACTCCAAAAAATTGTCTAATAGACTTAAGAACCTTTACATTTAAGATAATATATCATTTAAAAACACACAAAAAATTAGAAAAAAAAAATATTTGCAACAACTTTTTTTACTCTAAAAAGTTGTTTAAAAGACTTAAGAACTTTTATATATAAGATATTAAATCATTTATAAAAAAAAAAAAGCAAAAAACCAGGAAGAAAAATTGCAACAAATTTTGTGGCTCAAAAAAGTTGTCTAAAAGACTTAAGAACCTTTATATATAAGATAAGTGATCAATTTTTTAAAAACAAAAAATTAGGAAGAAAATATTCAACAACTTTTTTAGCTCCAAAAAGTTGTCTAAAAAACTTAAGAACTTTTATATATAAGATTTGCAACAACTTTTTTCGCTCCAAAAAGTTGTCTAAAAGACTTAAGAACCTTTATATATAAGATATGAGATCATTAAAAAAAAGCAAAAATTTAGGAAATGAATTTGCTACAACTATTTTGCCTTCAAAAAATTGTCTAAAAGACTTAAGAACCTTTATATATAAGATAATAGATCATTTAAAAACACACAAAAAATTAGAAAAAAAATATTTGCAACAACTTTTTTGACTCTAAAAAGTTGTCTAAAAGACTTAAAAACTTTTATATATAAGATATTAGATCATTTATAAAAAAAAAAAAATCAGGAAGGAAAATTGCAACAAATTTTCTGGCTTCAAAAAGTTGTCTAAAAGATTTAAGAACTTATATATATAAGATATAAGATTATTTTTTAAAAAAACTAAAAAAACAGAAAAAATAATTAGGAAAGAAATTTGCAATAGCTTTTTTTTGCTCCAAAAAATTGTAACATCCCACTCAAATGTAACTTTTATCAATATCAGAGAAATAACGAGCTAGTAAGGGCAAAAGTGTAATTTCACGTATAAGGGCTTTAAATACCATGCCAAGGCAATAATCATTCATTTGCACTTCTCCTTTCTCTCTCTAGCAAGCTGGTCTCTCCTCCCTCTCTCTCTAGAAACTCGACCACCATCATCATCAAGCTCTAATCCATCAATTTTCTCCCTAAATCAAGTGTATTACAAGCAAGCAAGTGTGGGGAAGCTTGGAGCAAGAGGAAAGTTAAGGAAAAATCAAGAAAAGAGTAAGAACCAAGCTAGGGTTTTGGTTGTAAAGCTTGGCAAAGATCATCATAAGTACTAGGTGAGCTCCCTAGGGTTTTAGAACCCACTTTGAGTAAGTTTGAGTGTATTTTGCATTTTGAGCAAAGTTTACAATTTTGTGCCCTAATCCTTTTTGCTTGCCAACTACTTGTTCAATCATGTTTATATCAATCAATTTATAGTTGTAAATCATTCCTTATACTGTTATGATGCCTGTGTATGCTTAGATAAGTAAAAAATGGTGGAAAATCATGTTTTGAACTGTTTTTGTGCTGTCAAACTCGCCCGACGAGCTCGGGGCGAGCTTGCAACGAGTTTTCAACATTTTTCCCTGCCTCAACTCGCCATGGCGAGATGCAGCTCGCCCAGCGAGTTAGGACAGACCCTCCAGGGTTGTTCTGCTTCGTTCAGTGAGCTGTGTACGCGTCAGGCGAGGTATTTGGTAACCATTTTCAATGAAAACCTTAATTTCTAAGAAAAACATCATTGTGGACCTATCCGAGGGGTATATAACGCATAAGGAATAGATGAACAAGGATTTGTGCATTAACTTAGAATTATTTAGAATTGTGAGGGCAAGCCTAGACGGGTATGGGAATGTTTCCATTAATCAAGCAGTGGCTTATGAAAACGATAAGCCTATGACCCTATACTCATATGTTAAGTATTGGGAGATTAATCCCCTTAAGGAATGCATTAATATGCAAAAGCTTATAGTAAAGTATTAGACGTACTTTCAAGTACATAAGATAAGAATTGATGAGAATGAGAATGCACATAGGATAGCAAGCTTAAGATGCACTCAATTAAGTGTGCGTAAGCACAAGAATGATCCAATGATCAAGTTAAGAACCTTTGATAGGTTAAGCATTTAAGAACGATTTACTTAAAGAATGCATCAGATATGCATAAGTTATAAATTATAAGTTATATGTATATTTACATATACCAGGAATAATAATTAATTATCAGGTTAAACTTTGTGTCTTCTGTGCTCTCAACCAGTTAGAGAGCACTGGGGGTTTCAGCATTGCTGAAACAGGCCAGGAACTTTCTGTGAGGATAACCACACATAGTTTATAGTGTGTCTTCTGTGCTCTCGACCAGTTAGAGAGCACAGGGGGTTCCGGATACAGCTGGAACGGGCCAGGAATCTTCCGCGAGGATAACCACACACTTAGACAAGAGGAGTCTGGTGATTAGCCTCAGATAGGAATTTTCACCGGTTATCAGGGGAATGTGCTTCGGGGTTACTCCACCCGGGGGCATTCCATAAAATGAACTCAGATATTAATGTTTGTTCAACGCTAACATCTAACATAATATGTATCAGTTTGTAGTACCCCAATTTTGTCCTAAGCCTTTTAAAAACAAAAATCAAAAAAATCAAAGAGAGGGAAAAAGTCAAAGTCAACCAAAGTCAACAAAAAAGTCAACATTTCAAAAATGATGACTTCGCAGTGCGAAGTCTGCGATTTTTCTGCAGATTTTTGGTTTCTTTGATTTAATTCCAGTTTTTGTTACACACCATTTTCATTATTATTTTAATCAGCATTCATGGCTAATTGGGCTCAGCAAAGCCAGAGTTGAGAGACTTGCCATTAATGCCAAGGAAAGAAGCTTTTTCTTCCAACCTAGCATGTGACAAGCAAGTGGGCTTGCCCTTGGGCAGCTCTTGTCCCTCCCAAGTGACCTGTTAACCACCCCAAGGTTGCCAGCCACCTGCTTGAAGACTTTCTTCCTGCTTGCTCCCCCAAAACCAGTCAAACCCAGCTGGTTTTTCACTTGCAAAAGCCATGATTGCTTGCCCTGTTTTTTGGCAGCTTTTCATCCCTCTCACACCAGCCATATGTTGCCTTTTGCATCCTCCAACCTCTGCACACCACAGTGCACGTTTTTATTGATCAACCATTGAGATTGCAAGGATCAATCCCCAAGCATTAGCCAATTGCAATCCAGCCATATTCATCATCATTTCTATCCAAAGACCATTGAATTTGTGGCTGAAATCAGTCAAGCCTTTAACCCTTGGCACAAGGCAGGGTTGCCTCTATCCATTAGCATTAAATGGAGGAAAAAGTCAAAGTCAACAAAAGTCAACAGAAAAGTCAACATTTCAAAAATGCTGACTTCGCACTGCGAAGCTCACTTCGCACTGCGAAGTCTGCGATTTTTCTGCAGATTTTTGGTTTCTTTGATTTAATTCCAGAATTTGTTGCATATCATTTCCATAATTATTTTAAGTAGCATTCATGGCTAATTGGGCCAAGCAAAACCAGAATTGAAGGACTTGCCATTAATGCCAAGGTTGGAAGCTTTTTCTTCCAACCTAGCATGTGACAAGCAAGTGGGCTTGCCCTTGGGCAGCTCTGGTCCCTCCCATGTGACCTGTTAACCACCACAAGGTTGCCAGCCACCTGCTTGAGGACTTTCCTCCTGCTTGCTTCCCCAAAACCAGTCAAACTAGCTGGATTTTCTCACTTGAAAAGCCATGAGTGCCTACCCTGTTTTTGCAGCAGCTTTTCACCCCTCACACCAGCCATAAGTAGCCTTTTTCATCCCTCAATCTCTGCACATCACAGTGCACGTTTTTATTGACCAACCATTGAGATTGCAAGGATTGATCCCCAAGCATTAGCCAATTGCAATTCAGCTTTGTTCTTCATCATTACCTTCTAGAATTGGTTGAATTTGTGGCTGAAATCAGGCTGAATCTTGCCCCTTGGTACAAGGCAAGGTTGCCTCTATCCATTAGCATTTAATGCAAAGGGATTCAGCTTAATCTTAGCCACAAATCAGCTGAATTTTGGGATTTGGTAATGATGAAATAGATTTGGTTTTGGCCTATAAATAGAAGGCATTGCCCAAGGTTTAAAACACTTACAACTTCAGCAAAAACACAACTAAGAACAGCATTTCAAGAGCAGAAACTCTACTCATTTTAGCTTATAAATCCCCACAAACAACCAGAAAAAACCAATCCAACACAAAGCTTTACCAAAGTTCAAGTTCATCACCAATATCAAAAACCTTTGTGAAAGCCTTCAACCAATTCAAATCCATTGCAGCTGGAGCTTTGCTAAGGAGTTCTGTAAGTTTCTAAGGCTTTATATTGCATTTTCAATTGTGTTTGCATAGCTATTTTGGTTCAAAACCATTTGATTCTAAAAAACCCCTTTTGAATTCCAAAGAAATCCCAAGGTTTTCAAAACATCAAAACTGGTTTGTCCAGCCTTTTTCATCCCAAAAACTCAAAGTTTTTCACTCACTTAAAAGGTCCTGAGTGGGTTCAGAAGTTGTTTCTGAACAAAAGTTCAGAAACAGCTTCTGAACTCAAAAATTCGCATGCTTCGCAGTGCGAAGTCATGGTCGCACTGCGACCATGACAGAACTCAGAATCTGAGTTTTTGTGTCCAAATGACCAATTTTTTGAGGTTCTAGCCCAAGAGCTCAGAACCTAAGAGTTTTTAAACCCATGTTTTTTAAACTATAACAAGGATTTTGCATAATCTTGACAAAATCACAAGTTCGTATGACATTATGTGGATAACTTGCAAAACAAGTTATGTTCTTAAATTTTCAAAGCAGCATGAACAAACAAGCTATGTTCATCATTTCAATCAAAACTTGAACAATAAATATCGTTCATGATTTTCAAAACTCAAGCATGAACATACGCCAAATTTGTTCGCTTTTCAAAACCGTTCGCAAAATGAGCCGAACTTGTGCGTTTTCTAGCAAAATTGCTAAATCTTCCCATTTTGGGTTTTCAAACCAAATGTTTTGACATACCTTGGGATTTCTAAGAGAATTCTACCCAAAAACACGAATGAAAAAGGGATGGTGTGACGTATGTCTCTCCATCGCCCCGATTGTACGAATGCGTGACGTATGTCTCGTCGTTCGGGCAATCGTCATTCCACTTTTCAAAATATCCAACCCTAACCAAACCAAAACTTGGCCCCTTGTGGTCAATCCAAACCTTTTGGTCCCCCGTGGCCATTAGACTCGATCCCTCGACTCGTTTGAGTCACTCGGTCAATGTTCGACTCGTTCGAGTCCATTGTACCTGTTCTTGATCTCAGTGGATCAATTGAACAATCGCCCGACTCATTGGAGTCCACTCGGTCAATGATTGACTTGTATGAGTCCATTGCACCTCTCTTGGTCCCATAGCGACCAATTCACACCCTTTTACCCTAACGGACGTACTTTTTAACAATTCTAATGCGATTCATGAACAAACGCTTAATAAGTCTCCCCAAGCGCGAGCATACAAGCTACGTTTTAATCGCAAGAATTTGGTTAAAACATCGTCCATTTTAAAATTAACCAACACATGTACGTTTTTCTACCAAAGAACTACGTACGCTTTGAGTTCTCCGACTACCGGGAGATACGTAGGAGCAAGATCGACATCTTGTCAAGCGCAATAATAAAAAACTTTTTCTTTCTTTTCTTTCGTTTGTTTTTATCTCTTTCCCCCCCTTATATTATATTTTTGACATAAATGAACATGCGCGCAAAACATTTAAAAAAACAATTTAAGCTTTAGCCAAATAGGAGGTTCCCGTTGAGTACAACGGACGTGAGGGGTGCTAATACCTTCCCCTTGCGTAATCGACTCCCGAACCCGACAATGGTTGCGATGACCATCCTTTCCTCATCGTCAAAAGGGTTTTATTATCGTTTCCCTTTACAAAAAAAAAACTTAAGGGTTTATCAACGTTCCCTTTACACAAAAACTTTGGTGGCGGCTTCACAAAGGCCCTCCGAGCGTTTACGAACGACCTCGGAGGATTTGCGCGTCTTTTTCCCAAGGAAAAAAACGAGGTGCGCACAGCTGGCGACTTCACTGGGGACCCTGTTCCCACTAGCGAGTCAAGCCTAACCTATTTGGTTTAAAGCCAATTGTTTTATTTTTCTTTGCGTGCCATGTTTATTATTTTATTCATACATGTTATATTTATGCTTTATGTTTATATTTGCTTTATTTTGCTTTATATTCATATCATATATATCAAATGCGGGGGTTACTTGAGTGATGTTACTCCACATTGTTCGGGTTAATGCCGGACGTGTGAGGCTCTCTACCCGAGCTTGAGAAAAAAAAACTAAGTTAGAAGGAGGTTGTGTGCGGAAGCCCGCGTTGACGTATGTCCGTGAGGTAGGATGCCCAACCCCGCTTAGAGGAGATTTTCACGTGGAATTAATTGAAGTCATGTCGACGTATGTCCATAGACAACCCTAATTCCATGTGAGGTCTATGATTCTAAGGACCTCTTCTTAGGAGATTTCACCTTTTAGAGCCTACACGTGAGGATGGGGGGAAATTCCGAACATTCATACCCAAACCCCTGCATATCATCCATTTGCATTCATGAAAAAAATTTTGCATAAAAAAAAAAGGGGGCATATTTTTGCATACTCATTGCATTCATACATTTACATGCATTTTCATGCATTTCAAAGAAAACCCTTACATCATCCCCTCACTAAAAATACCAAAAAAAAAGAAGTACCCGACCCGGTGTACCGTGGCGTTTCTGATGAGATCCAAGCAGCCGGAAGGCCATCGAAATTTCGGAAATCATTTCTTTGTCCAAGTAATTTATCTTGTTTTTCAAAAAAAAAAAACAATCATTTTGCTCTTCCCAAAGGCAAATGATTAATTTTTATGGGACCCCCATATTTCAAATCATTTTCGTCATTAATAAAGTTGCAGTTTATGTTCAAAAGAGTTCGTTTTTCTTTCGTTCTCAAATAAATTTTCATAAACCCTACAAAAAAAAATCATCATAAATACACCACCAAAAATAACACTGCTACAATCTCTTTTGACTTCAATCTTCGAATTAACCAAACGGAAGATGATAATAAGGACGATTTTGAACCTCCTGAAGGATTGTCCCGACTTGGGGATCAAGAGGATAGGGTAATACAACCTCACCAAGAGAGCCCTCAAAAGAATGGCACTACAGTTTTCCCTCTGCCGGGACACACTCTATAAGAGAAATCATGGTCTCACTCAGACGTGTGGATAAATGTGAAGCAGTCATGCTCACCAAAGAAATCCATGAGGAGTCCTTCCAAACCCATGCCATTGGACATGCAAAAAGTACATAAGTGAATACCCTAAGGGCAGTTTGTTAGTGGCTAACCATGGAGACCGACTGCTTTCCCCATGCCAAGACATGTCACGAGTGACAAATTTATGCCAACAAGGGGCACACACCACAAACACCTCTGAATGTCATGACATCACCCTAACCTTTCTCTATGTGGGGCATATACATGTTTGGAATGATTGAGCCAAAGGCTTCAAAAAGGGCACCAGTTCATACTAGATGCCATCAACTGTTTCACCAAATGAGTCGAAGCAGCTTCCTATGCAAACATGACCAAACAAGTGGTCGCCCAATTCATCAAAAAAAAAAACCATTTGCCGTTACGGCACTCCCCACAATTTTCCACAAAAAGCCAAGCCGTTACAGCACTCCCCACAAATTCCCACAAAAAGCCAAGTCGTCATTAGTATTCCTCACATTCCCAAACAAACAAAGCCCAATTTTCATTGGCATCCCCAAACACAAAAAGCCAAGTCGTCATTGGCATTCCTCACATCTCCAACAAAAGACCAATTTTCATTGGCGCACACAATTTCCAAACAAAAAGCCCGACCTTGCTCGGCATCCCATCATAAAAGCCCGACCTCGCTCGGAAGCCAATCACAAAAGCCCGACCTTGCTCGGAAGCCATTCCCATCCAAAAAAAAAACACAAAAGCCCGACCTTGCTCGGCATCCAAAAAAAAACAAAAGCCCGACCTCGCTCGGAAGCCAATCACAAAAGCCCGACCTTGCTCGGAAGCCATTCCCATCCAAAAAAAACAAAAGCCCGACCTTGCTCGGCATCCCCTCATAAAAAGCCCAACCATGCTTGTCATCCAAGCACACAAACACAAACAAGGTATGACCAACTAAACCCCATAAAAGAGAAACACCTCACAGCATTGGGGCATGGACAGCTCGACAAGAAAGTTCATTCTCGAGAATTTAGAGAAGAAGACTTAATGCTTGGAAAAAAGGTATTACCCGTCCACAAGGATCCCCCTATCAATAAACTCCGGCGCAGTAAAAAAAAAAATATATATATGCCAAAAAGAAAAAGAGCTCGCTAAATCGAAAACCCGAAAAGGGCGGTTTAGGCAATAGAGAGCGTCCTGGTAGATCGAAAACCTCAAAAGGCGGTCTAGGCAAAAATTAAGGACATCAAAAAAGGAAATATACCCCAGTGGACTGAAAACTCGAAAGAGCGGTCCAGGTAAAAGTTAGGGGTTTCAAAAAAAAAAAAAAAGAAGGCAAAAGACTGCGGCACGTGAGGTCCGGACAGAATTCAAGAGGGAAAGAATCAACCTCATTATCATCTTTCAAAAACAAATTATTTCGAAGTCATAGGGAAAGTAGCACGTGAAACCCAAGCAAATTTCCATTTGTCTTTTTGTTTCTTCTTTTCTCCCTATCTCAGTAATCACCTCTTATAGGGATTATCATTTTCACGAATAGTTACCCATACAAGGGACTAAGTTTCGTTGAATCAAAGTCATTTTAAAACCTTTTCATTGTTATGCGTCCTTACTTGCTCATAAAATGTGTTTTTATTCATGATAGATAATGCATTGAAATATGGGAATAACATAAAAAACAAAAAAAAAATGTGTTTTTTTACTTGGACGTTAAATGTCGAAAGAATTTCGTTGGTCCCCGGTATTGCATCAGAGGACTCAGAACTAGAAGCTTTGCATCAGTCATTTTAAGACTCATGCTCTTCAGCAGAAACAAGTGCGTAGCTCACGACGCGTAAAACGCAAAGATCCCGGGTATCGGAGGAAACAAATTTCCCAAATAAAACTCACCCCCATACATCTTTTTCATCCACTAAGGCCGGATATCGATCATGCTTCCAAAATGATCCTTATATCCCCAGTGAGATCAACCAAAATCAAAAAGCCCGACCTCGCTCGGCAATCAAACCAAAGCCCAATATTCATTGGCAAACCAAAGAACTACGTAAGCTTTGAATTCTCCATCCCACCAGGAGATACGTAGGAGCAAGATCATCATCTTGTCAAGCACAACAAACCAAAGCCCAATTTTCATTGGCCCACAATAAAGCCAAACCTCATTGACATCCCCCAGGGAGTCTCAACCCCAAACAAAAGTCCAATCATCATTGGCAGACCCACACAAATCTCCGGGCTAGGCCCGAACTACACCGGTTTTGATCCCATTTGGGTATGTAGGCAAAGGATCTTGTCCTTCCAAACCGACCAATAAAAAAAAAAAAAACAAACAAACAAAAAGTCCAATCATTATTGGCAAACCCACACAAATCTCCGGGCATGGCCCGAACTACACCGGTTTTGATCCCATTTGGGTATGTAGGCAAAGGACCTTGTCCTTCCAAACCGACCAATCAAAAACAAACAAAACACAAAAAGAGAGCCCAACCATCATTGGCACAACCACAACCAAGACCGACTTTGCTCGGCACCTAACCAGTATCCCTCATATCATGCATAGCATAAACAAATCATTCATACACATGCATTTCAGTTCATAAATCATGCATCCTCAACAAGGATTCTCCAGTGGGTATCACATATTCACCAACATCCATCAACAGTCAAGTAAGTGTTCCCCAGTGAACCTCCTTCACTAACTGTCCCCAATTCCCCAGAAGGAATCTTTATTTAAGTCCACCTCATATCATATTACATTGCATATCACCGCATATCATACTGCATAACATGCATCATACAATCATGTTTTCCAGTTCAACCAGGGGCACCTATTTAGGGTAAGACCACAGCTCGTTAGGAATCGACATTCAGTGAAAGTGCCTGAATAAGATTACCTAGCTTAGGTATCGACCTCTAGTGACAATGCCTAGATTAGATCACCTCCCCCAGTGTTCGACCTTCAGTGTTAGCGGCTGAATAAGATCACAGCTCGTTAGGAATCGACATTCAGTGACAGTGCCTGAATAAGATTACCTAGCTTAGGTATCGACCTCTAGTGACAATGCCTAGATTAGATCACCTCCCCCAGTGTTCGACCTTCAGTGTTAGCGGCTGAATAAGATCACAGCTCGTTAGGAATCGACATTCAGTGACAGTGCCTGAATAAGATTACCTAGCTTAGGTATCGACCTCTAGTGACAATGCCTAGATTAGATCACCTCCCCCAGTGTTCGACCTTCAGTGTTAGCGGCTGAATAAGATCACAGCTCGTTAGGAATCGACATTCAGTGACAGTGCCTGAATAAGATTACCTAGCTTAGGTATCGACCTCTAGTGACAATGCCTAGATTAGATCACCTCCCCCAGTGTTCGACCTTCAGTGTTAGCGGCTGAATAAGATCACAGCTCGTTAGGAATCGACATTCAGTGACAGTGCCTGAATAAGATTACCTAGCTTAGGTATCGACCTCTAGTGACAATGCCTAGATTAGATCACCTCCCCCAGTGTTCGACCTTCAGTGTTAGCGGCTGAATAAGATCACAGCTCGGTAGGAATCGACATTCAGTGACAGTGCCTGAATAAGATTACCTAGCTTAGGTATCGACCTCTAGTGACAGTGCCTAGAGTAGATCACCTCCCTCAATGTTCGACCTCTAGTGACAGTGCCTAGAGTAGATCACCTCCCTCAATGTTCGACCTCTAGTGACAGTGCCTAGAGTAGATCACCTCCCTCAATGTTCGACCTCTAGTGACAGTGCCTAGAGTAGGTCGCCTCCCTCAATGTTCGACCTCTAGTGACAGTGCCTAGAGAAGATCACCATCCTCAGGAATCGACCTCTAGTGAAAGTGCCTAGATAAGATTACCTTCATCCCCCAGTGGATCTACCTCCAGTGTTAGCGGCTGGATACGATCAACCTTTTCCAACCATTGCATTTGCATTTCGCGAAGGACAAAATTCGGGTCCTTCTTTTTACTTAATTGATCTTCGCAAAGAGTTCATGAGATGCCCTCGGCACTCACGCACTCTATGCGAAGACACAATTAAGTAGGGGCAGCTGTAGTACCCTAATTTTGTCCTAAGCATTTTAAAACAAAAAAATCAAAAAAAATCAAAGAGGGAGGAAAAAGTCAAAGTCAACAAAAGTCAACAGAAAAGTCAACATTTCAAAAATGCTGACTTCGCACTGCGAAGCTCACTTCGCACTGCGAAGTCTGCGATTTTTCTGCAGATTTTTGGTTTCTTTGATTTAATTCCAGAATTTGTTGCATATCATTTCCATAATTATTTTAAGTAGCATTCATGGCTAATTGGGCCAAGCAAAACCAGAATTGAAGGACTTGCCATTAATGCCAAGGTTGGAAGCTTTTTCTTCCAACCTAGCATGTGACAAGCAAGTGGGCTTGCCCTTGGGCAGCTCTGGTCCCTCCCATGTGACCTGTTAACCACCACAAGGTTGCCAGCCACCTGCTTGAGGACTTTCCTCCTGCTTGCTTCCCCAAAACCAGTCAAACTAGCTGGATTTTCTCACTTGAAAAGCCATGAGTGCCTACCCTGTTTTTGCAGCAGCTTTTCACCCCTCACACCAGCCATAAGTAGCCTTTTTCATCCCTCAATCTCTGCACATCACAGTGCACGTTTTTATTGACCAACCATTGAGATTGCAAGGATTGATCCCCAAGCATTAGCCAATTGCAATTCAGCTTTGTTCTTCATCATTACCTTCTAGAATTGGTTGAATTTGTGGCTGAAATCAGGCTGAATCTTGCCCCTTGGTACAAGGCAAGGTTGCCTCTATCCATTAGCATTTAATGCAAAGGGATTCAGCTTAATCTTAGCCACAAATCAGCTGAATTTTGGGATTTGGTAATGATGAAATAGATTTGGTTTTGGCCTATAAATAGAAGGCATTGCCCAAGGTTTAAAACACTTACAACTTCAGCAAAAACACAACTAAGAACAGCATTTCAAGAGCAGAAACTCTACTCATTTTAGCTTATAAATCCCCACAAACAACCAGAAAAAACCAATCCAACACAAAGCTTTACCAAAGTTCAAGTTCATCACCAATATCAAAAACCTTTGTGAAAGCCTTCAACCAATTCAAATCCATTGCAGCTGGAGCTTTGCTAAGGAGTTCTGTAAGTTTCTAAGGCTTTATATTGCATTTTCAATTGTGTTTGCATAGCTATTTTGGTTCAAAACCATTTGATTCTAAAAAACCCCTTTTGAATTCCAAAGAAATCCCAAGGTTTTCAAAACATCAAAACTGGTTTGTCCAGCCTTTTTCATCCCAAAAACTCAAAGTTTTTCACTCACTTAAAAGGTCCTGAGTGGGTTCAGAAGTTGTTTCTGAACAAAAGTTCAGAAACAGCTTCTGAACTCAAAAATTCGCATGCTTCGCAGTGCGAAGTCATGGTCGCACTGCGACCATGACAGAACTCAGAATCTGAGTTTTTGTGTCCAAATGACCAATTTTTTGAGGTTCTAGCCCAAGAGCTCAGAACCTAAGAGTTTTTAAACCCATGTTTTTTAAACTATAACAAGGATTTTGCATAATCTTGACAAAATCACAAGTTCGTATGACATTATGTGGATAACTTGCAAAACAAGTTATGTTCTTAAATTTTCAAAGCAGCATGAACAAACAAGCTATGTTCATCATTTCAATCAAAACTTGAACAATAAATATCGTTCATGATTTTCAAAACTCAAGCATGAACATACGCCAAATTTGTTCGCTTTTCAAAACCGTTCGCAAAATGAGCCGAACTTGTGCGTTTTCTAGCAAAATTGCTAAATCTTCCCATTTTGGGTTTTCAAACCAAATGTTTTGACATACCTTGGGATTTCTAAGAGAATTCTACCCAAAAACACGAATGAAAAAGGGATGGTGTGACGTATGTCTCTCCATCGCCCCGATTGTACGAATGCGTGACGTATGTCTCGTCGTTCGGGCAATCGTCATTCCACTTTTCAAAATATCCAACCCTAACCAAACCAAAACTTGGCCCCTTGTGGTCAATCCAAACCTTTTGGTCCCCCGTGGCCATTAGACTCGATCCCTCGACTCGTTTGAGTCACTCGGTCAATGTTCGACTCGTTCGAGTCCATTGTACCTGTTCTTGATCTCAGTGGATCAATTGAACAATCGCCCGACTCATTGGAGTCCACTCGGTCAATGATTGACTTGTATGAGTCCATTGCACCTCTCTTGGTCCCATAGCGACCAATTCACACCCTTTTACCCTAACGGACGTACTTTTTAACAATTCTAATGCGATTCATGAACAAACGCTTAATAAGTCTCCCCAAGCGCGAGCATACAAGCTACGTTTTAATCGCAAGAATTTGGTTAAAACATCGTCCATTTTAAAATTAACCAACACATGTACGTTTTTCTACCAAAGAACTACGTACGCTTTGAGTTCTCCGACTACCGGGAGATACGTAGGAGCAAGATCGACATCTTGTCAAGCGCAATAATAAAAAACTTTTTCTTTCTTTTCTTTCGTTTGTTTTTATCTCTTTCCCCCCCTTATATTATATTTTTGACATAAATGAACATGCGCGCAAAACATTTAAAAAAACAATTTAAGCTTTAGCCAAATAGGAGGTTCCCGTTGAGTACAACGGACGTGAGGGGTGCTAATACCTTCCCCTTGCGTAATCGACTCCCGAACCCGACAATGGTTGCGATGACCATCCTTTCCTCATCGTCAAAAGGGTTTTATTATCGTTTCCCTTTACAAAAAAAAAACTTAAGGGTTTATCAACGTTCCCTTTACACAAAAACTTTGGTGGCGGCTTCACAAAGGCCCTCCGAGCGTTTACGAACGACCTCGGAGGATTTGCGCGTCTTTTTCCCAAGGAAAAAAACGAGGTGCGCACAGCTGGCGACTTCACTGGGGACCCTGTTCCCACTAGCGAGTCAAGCCTAACCTATTTGGTTTAAAGCCAATTGTTTTATTTTTCTTTGCGTGCCATGTTTATTATTTTATTCATACATGTTATATTTATGCTTTATGTTTATATTTGCTTTATTTTGCTTTATATTCATATCATATATATCAAATGCGGGGGTTACTTGAGTGATGTTACTCCACATTGTTCGGGTTAATGCCGGACGTGTGAGGCTCTCTACCCGAGCTTGAGAAAAAAAAACTAAGTTAGAAGGAGGTTGTGTGCGGAAGCCCGCGTTGACGTATGTCCGTGAGGTAGGATGCCCAACCCCGCTTAGAGGAGATTTTCACGTGGAATTAATTGAAGTCATGTCGACGTATGTCCATAGACAACCCTAATTCCATGTGAGGTCTATGATTCTAAGGACCTCTTCTTAGGAGATTTCACCTTTTAGAGCCTACACGTGAGGATGGGGGGAAATTCCGAACATTCATACCCAAACCCCTGCATATCATCCATTTGCATTCATGAAAAAAATTTTGCATAAAAAAAAAAGGGGGCATATTTTTGCATACTCATTGCATTCATACATTTACATGCATTTTCATGCATTTCAAAGAAAACCCTTACATCATCCCCTCACTAAAAATACCAAAAAAAAAGAAGTACCCGACCCGGTGTACCGTGGCGTTTCTGATGAGATCCAAGCAGCCGGAAGGCCATCGAAATTTCGGAAATCATTTCTTTGTCCAAGTAATTTATCTTGTTTTTCAAAAAAAAAAAACAATCATTTTGCTCTTCCCAAAGGCAAATGATTAATTTTTATGGGACCCCCCATATTTCAAATCATTTTCGTCATTAATAAAGTTGCAGTTTATGTTCAAAAGAGTTCGTTTTTCTTTCGTTCTCAAATAAATTTTCATAAACCCTACAAAAAAAAATCATCATAAATACACCACCAAAAATAACACTGCTACAATCTCTTTTGACTTCAATCTTCGAATTAACCAAACGGAAGATGATAATAAGGACGATTTTGAACCTCCTGAAGGATTGTCCCGACTTGGGGATCAAGAGGATAGGGTAATACAACCTCACCAAGAGAGCCCTCAAAAGAATGGCACTACAGTTTTCCCTCTGCCGGGACACACTCTATAAGAGAAATCATGGTCTCACTCAGACGTGTGGATAAATGTGAAGCAGTCATGCTCACCAAAGAAATCCATGAGGAGTCCTTCCAAACCCATGCCATTGGACATGCAAAAAGTACATAAGTGAATACCCTAAGGGCAGTTTGTTAGTGGCTAACCATGGAGACCGACTGCTTTCCCCATGCCAAGACATGTCACGAGTGACAAATTTATGCCAACAAGGGGCACACACCACAAACACCTCTGAATGTCATGACATCACCCTAACCTTTCTCTATGTGGGGCATATACATGTTTGGAATGATTGAGCCAAAGGCTTCAAAAAGGGCACCAGTTCATACTAGATGCCATCAACTGTTTCACCAAATGAGTCGAAGCAGCTTCCTATGCAAACATGACCAAACAAGTGGTCGCCCAATTCATCAAAAAAAAAAACCATTTGCCGTTACGGCACTCCCCACAATTTTCCACAAAAAGCCAAGCCGTTACAGCACTCCCCACAAATTCCCACAAAAAGCCAAGTCGTCATTAGTATTCCTCACATTCCCAAACAAACAAAGCCCAATTTTCATTGGCATCCCCAAACACAAAAAGCCAAGTCGTCATTGGCATTCCTCACATCTCCAACAAAAGACCAATTTTCATTGGCGCACACAATTTCCAAACAAAAAGCCCGACCTTGCTCGGCATCCCATCATAAAAGCCCGACCTCGCTCGGAAGCCAATCACAAAAGCCCGACCTTGCTCGGAAGCCATTCCCATCCAAAAAAAAAACACAAAAGCCCGACCTTGCTCGGCATCCAAAAAAAAACAAAAGCCCGACCTCGCTCGGAAGCCAATCACAAAAGCCCGACCTTGCTCGGAAGCCATTCCCATCCAAAAAAAACAAAAGCCCGACCTTGCTCGGCATCCCCTCATAAAAAGCCCAACCATGCTTGTCATCCAAGCACACAAACACAAACAAGGTATGACCAACTAAACCCCATAAAAGAGAAACACCTCACAGCATTGGGGCATGGACAGCTCGACAAGAAAGTTCATTCTCGAGAATTTAGAGAAGAAGACTTAATGCTTGGAAAAAAGGTATTACCCGTCCACAAGGATCCCCCTATCAATAAACTCCGGCGCAGTAAAAAAAAAAATATATATATGCCAAAAAGAAAAAGAGCTCGCTAAATCGAAAACCCGAAAAGGGCGGTTTAGGCAATAGAGAGCGTCCTGGTAGATCGAAAACCTCAAAAGGCGGTCTAGGCAAAAATTAAGGACATCAAAAAAGGAAATATACCCCAGTGGACTGAAAACTCGAAAGAGCGGTCCAGGTAAAAGTTAGGGGTTTCAAAAAAAAAAAAAAAGAAGGCAAAAGACTGCGGCACGTGAGGTCCGGACAGAATTCAAGAGGGAAAGAATCAACCTCATTATCATCTTTCAAAAACAAATTATTTCGAAGTCATAGGGAAAGTAGCACGTGAAACCCAAGCAAATTTCCATTTGTCTTTTTGTTTCTTCTTTTCTCCCTATCTCAGTAATCACCTCTTATAGGGATTATCATTTTCACGAATAGTTACCCATACAAGGGACTAAGTTTCGTTGAATCAAAGTCATTTTAAAACCTTTTCATTGTTATGCGTCCTTACTTGCTCATAAAATGTGTTTTTATTCATGATAGATAATGCATTGAAATATGGGAATAACATAAAAAACAAAAAAAAAATGTGTTTTTTTACTTGGACGTTAAATGTCGAAAGAATTTCGTTGGTCCCCGGTATTGCATCAGAGGACTCAGAACTAGAAGCTTTGCATCAGTCATTTTAAGACTCATGCTCTTCAGCAGAAACAAGTGCGTAGCTCACGACGCGTAAAACGCAAAGATCCCGGGTATCGGAGGAAACAAATTTCCCAAATAAAACTCACCCCCATACATCTTTTTCATCCACTAAGGCCGGATATCGATCATGCTTCCAAAATGATCCTTATATCCCCAGTGAGATCAACCAAAATCAAAAAGCCCGACCTCGCTCGGCAATCAAACCAAAGCCCAATATTCATTGGCAAACCAAAGAACTACGTAAGCTTTGAATTCTCCATCCCACCAGGAGATACGTAGGAGCAAGATCATCATCTTGTCAAGCACAACAAACCAAAGCCCAATTTTCATTGGCCCACAATAAAGCCAAACCTCATTGACATCCCCCAGGGAGTCTCAACCCCAAACAAAAGTCCAATCATCATTGGCAGACCCACACAAATCTCCGGGCTAGGCCCGAACTACACCGGTTTTGATCCCATTTGGGTATGTAGGCAAAGGATCTTGTCCTTCCAAACCGACCAATAAAAAAAAAAAAAACAAACAAACAAAAAGTCCAATCATTATTGGCAAACCCACACAAATCTCCGGGCATGGCCCGAACTACACCGGTTTTGATCCCATTTGGGTATGTAGGCAAAGGACCTTGTCCTTCCAAACCGACCAATCAAAAACAAACAAAACACAAAAAGAGAGCCCAACCATCATTGGCACAACCACAACCAAGACCGACTTTGCTCGGCACCTAACCAGTATCCCTCATATCATGCATAGCATAAACAAATCATTCATACACATGCATTTCAGTTCATAAATCATGCATCCTCAACAAGGATTCTCCAGTGGGTATCACATATTCACCAACATCCATCAACAGTCAAGTAAGTGTTCCCCAGTGAACCTCCTTCACTAACTGTCCCCAATTCCCCAGAAGGAATCTTTATTTAAGTCCACCTCATATCATATTACATTGCATATCACCGCATATCATACTGCATAACATGCATCATACAATCATGTTTTCCAGTTCAACCAGGGGCACCTATTTAGGGTAAGACCACAGCTCGTTAGGAATCGACATTCAGTGAAAGTGCCTGAATAAGATTACCTAGCTTAGGTATCGACCTCTAGTGACAATGCCTAGATTAGATCACCTCCCCCAGTGTTCGACCTTCAGTGTTAGCGGCTGAATAAGATCACAGCTCGTTAGGAATCGACATTCAGTGACAGTGCCTGAATAAGATTACCTAGCTTAGGTATCGACCTCTAGTGACAATGCCTAGATTAGATCACCTCCCCCAGTGTTCGACCTTCAGTGTTAGCGGCTGAATAAGATCACAGCTCGTTAGGAATCGACATTCAGTGACAGTGCCTGAATAAGATTACCTAGCTTAGGTATCGACCTCTAGTGACAATGCCTAGATTAGATCACCTCCCCCAGTGTTCGACCTTCAGTGTTAGCGGCTGAATAAGATCACAGCTCGTTAGGAATCGACATTCAGTGACAGTGCCTGAATAAGATTACCTAGCTTAGGTATCGACCTCTAGTGACAATGCCTAGATTAGATCACCTCCCCCAGTGTTCGACCTTCAGTGTTAGCGGCTGAATAAGATCACAGCTCGGTAGGAATCGACATTCAGTGACAGTGCCTGAATAAGATTACCTAGCTTAGGTATCGACCTCTAGTGACAGTGCCTAGAGTAGATCACCTCCCTCAATGTTCGACCTCTAGTGACAGTGCCTAGAGTAGATCACCTCCCTCAATGTTCGACCTCTAGTGACAGTGCCTAGAGTAGATCACCTCCCTCAATGTTCGACCTCTAGTGACAGTGCCTAGAGTAGGTCGCCTCCCTCAATGTTCGACCTCTAGTGACAGTGCCTAGAGAAGATCACCATCCTCAGGAATCGACCTCTAGTGAAAGTGCCTAGATAAGATTACCTTCATCCCCCAGTGGATCTACCTCCAGTGTTAGCGGCTGGATACGATCAACCTTTTCCAACCATTGCATTTGCATTTCGCGAAGGACAAAATTCGGGTCCTTCTTTTTACTTAATTGATCTTCGCAAAGAGTTCATGAGATGCCCTCGGCACTCACGCACTCTATGCGAAGACACAATTAAGTAGGGGCAGCTGTAGTACCCTAATTTTGTCCTAAGCATTTTAAAACAAAAAAATCAAAAAAAATCAAAGAGGGAGGAAAAAGTCAAAGTCAACAAAAGTCAACAGAAAAGTCAACATTTCAAAAATGCTGACTTCGCACTGCGAAGCTCACTTCGCACTGCGAAGTCTGCGATTTTTCTGCAGATTTTTGGTTTCTTTGATTTAATTCCAGAATTTGTTGCATATCATTTCCATAATTATTTTAAGTAGCATTCATGGCTAATTGGGCCAAGCAAAACCAGAATTGAAGGACTTGCCATTAATGCCAAGGTTGGAAGCTTTTTCTTCCAACCTAGCATGTGACAAGCAAGTGGGCTTGCCCTTGGGCAGCTCTGGTCCCTCCCATGTGACCTGTTAACCACCACAAGGTTGCCAGCCACCTGCTTGAGGACTTTCCTCCTGCTTGCTTCCCCAAAACCAGTCAAACTAGCTGGATTTTCTCACTTGAAAAGCCATGAGTGCCTACCCTGTTTTTGCAGCAGCTTTTCACCCCTCACACCAGCCATAAGTAGCCTTTTTCATCCCTCAATCTCTGCACATCACAGTGCACGTTTTTATTGACCAACCATTGAGATTGCAAGGATTGATCCCCAAGCATTAGCCAATTGCAATTCAGCTTTGTTCTTCATCATTACCTTCTAGAATTGGTTGAATTTGTGGCTGAAATCAGGCTGAATCTTGCCCCTTGGTACAAGGCAAGGTTGCCTCTATCCATTAGCATTTAATGCAAAGGGATTCAGCTTAATCTTAGCCACAAATCAGCTGAATTTTGGGATTTGGTAATGATGAAATAGATTTGGTTTTGGCCTATAAATAGAAGGCATTGCCCAAGGTTTAAAACACTTACAACTTCAGCAAAAACACAACTAAGAACAGCATTTCAAGAGCAGAAACTCTACTCATTTTAGCTTATAAATCCCCACAAACAACCAGAAAAAACCAATCCAACACAAAGCTTTACCAAAGTTCAAGTTCATCACCAATATCAAAAACCTTTGTGAAAGCCTTCAACCAATTCAAATCCATTGCAGCTGGAGCTTTGCTAAGGAGTTCTGTAAGTTTCTAAGGCTTTATATTGCATTTTCAATTGTGTTTGCATAGCTATTTTGGTTCAAAACCATTTGATTCTAAAAAACCCCTTTTGAATTCCAAAGAAATCCCAAGGTTTTCAAAACATCAAAACTGGTTTGTCCAGCCTTTTTCATCCCAAAAACTCAAAGTTTTTCACTCACTTAAAAGGTCCTGAGTGGGTTCAGAAGTTGTTTCTGAACAAAAGTTCAGAAACAGCTTCTGAACTCAAAAATTCGCATGCTTCGCAGTGCGAAGTCATGGTCGCACTGCGACCATGACAGAACTCAGAATCTGAGTTTTTGTGTCCAAATGACCAATTTTTTGAGGTTCTAGCCCAAGAGCTCAGAACCTAAGAGTTTTTAAACCCATGTTTTTTAAACTATAACAAGGATTTTGCATAATCTTGACAAAATCACAAGTTCGTATGACATTATGTGGATAACTTGCAAAACAAGTTATGTTCTTAAATTTTCAAAGCAGCATGAACAAACAAGCTATGTTCATCATTTCAATCAAAACTTGAACAATAAATATCGTTCATGATTTTCAAAACTCAAGCATGAACATACGCCAAATTTGTTCGCTTTTCAAAACCGTTCGCAAAATGAGCCGAACTTGTGCGTTTTCTAGCAAAATTGCTAAATCTTCCCATTTTGGGTTTTCAAACCAAATGTTTTGACATACCTTGGGATTTCTAAGAGAATTCTACCCAAAAACACGAATGAAAAAGGGATGGTGTGACGTATGTCTCTCCATCGCCCCGATTGTACGAATGCGTGACGTATGTCTCGTCGTTCGGGCAATCGTCATTCCACTTTTCAAAATATCCAACCCTAACCAAACCAAAACTTGGCCCCTTGTGGTCAATCCAAACCTTTTGGTCCCCCGTGGCCATTAGACTCGATCCCTCGACTCGTTTGAGTCACTCGGTCAATGTTCGACTCGTTCGAGTCCATTGTACCTGTTCTTGATCTCAGTGGATCAATTGAACAATCGCCCGACTCATTGGAGTCCACTCGGTCAATGATTGACTTGTATGAGTCCATTGCACCTCTCTTGGTCCCATAGCGACCAATTCACACCCTTTTACCCTAACAGACGTACCTTTTAACAATTCTAATGCGATTCATGAACAAACGCTTAATAAGTCTCCCCAAGCGCGAGCATACAAGCTACGTTTTAATCGCAAGAATTTGGTTAAAACATCGTCCATTTTAAAATTAACCAACACATGTACGTTTTTCTACCAAAGAACTACGTACGCTTTGAGTTCTCCGACTACCGGGAGATACGTAGGAGCAAGATCGACATCTTGTCAAGCGCAATAATAAAAAACTTTTTCTTTCTTTTCTTTCGTTGTTTTTATCTCTTTCCCCCCCTTATATTATATTTTTGACATAAATGAACATGCGCGCAAAACATTTAAAAAAACAATTTAAGCTTTAGCCAAATAGGAGGTTCCCGTTGAGTACAACGGACGTGAGGGGTGCTAATACCTTCCCCTTGCGTAATCGACTCCCGAACCCGACAATGGTTGCGATGACCATCCTTTCCTCATCGTCAAAAGGGTTTTATTATCGTTTCCCTTTACAAAAAAAAACTTAAGGGTTTATCAACGTTCCCTTTACACAAAAACTTTGGTGGCGGCTTCACAAAGGCCCTCCGAGCGTTTACGAACGACCTCGGAGGATTTGCGCGTCTTTTTCCCAAGGAAAAAAACGAGGTGCGCACATAAGGTACGGACCAGAATGTTCTGGAGAATGATAAAACAGTAAGGACCAGAATGTTCTGGAGAATGATTAATTAACAGAATGATAAAATAGTAAGGACCAGAATGTTCTGGAGAATGATTAATATATGAGCAGAATGATAAAACAATATTATAGGTTGATTTTAAATGTGGGTTTATTTTAGGCAGATTGTTTTATCTTGGACCAGAATGTTCTGGAAGCAGTTATATGAATTAATAAAACAATACAAGTGATTAATTTAGGACCAGAGAACTCTGGATTAATTTGATTATAATTAATTAGGACCAGAATGTTCTGGAGAGATTAATAAGTAATATTATGATAGTGATAGTGTGTGAACTTTGTGTAACGAAAATAATAAAGAGAAAGGAAGAGAGAAAAACACAGGAGAATTATCCTGGTTCACCAAACCCGGCTACTTCCAGTCCCCACACCTCGTGTGAGATTATCCACTATAGTATACTGCTAACAGAAACTTCTGACTAGCACCATAGATTCTTGATCACACCAGATCAGTCCGTTACACCTTGTATTATCAACCTCAGCAGGCTTCTACAATTCTTTGCTTTCGCACAAGAAAGGTTGTTACACTTCTTTCCCAAACTATTGTTACGAATAGACTTGAGAATTACAATACACTTTGTATGAAAAGAGATGAATTTTGGATCGAATAAAATTCTCAATACATGTTTGAGATTTTACTAAAAAACTCTAAAGAGTATGATCCAAAAGAAAAAGAGAGAGCTTTGAGACTTGTTTGTGAAGAGCTTTTGTATGTAGTGATGATTTTCACTTGAGAGAATATTTGCTTTCAAAACTCTTGCATTTAACTTCCAAAGCCTCTTGTATTTATAGGTGAGGAGTGTCTTGGTGACCAAGGGTGAAAATAGAGCTGTTAGACACATTTTTTACAGCTGTCTACAGCTTCATTTGATTTCACACTTCTTCTTCAATTCTGCCAGAATGTTCTCAGAATGTTCTTATTGATTCAGCTTGCTTTGTGTTGCTTTTTGCGTGACAGGATACAGCTGTAGTGAGCTGTTTTTTGCTAAGATGAAGTGACCTTGATTATGTCACTCATTTGTACTTTGATGTCCAAGTTCATTCCACATGTGCTTTAATTCATTTCATGAGATATTTATCCTTTAATGGGCTTTTCTTTCAAATGGGTCGAAATGCTTAAGTCCCAAGATAACTTCTCAAGAGATTTCTCATGTCATGCTTCTTTTTGCTGACTTTGCTCTTTTTGATGTATTTGCTTTGTGAATCCAGAATGTTCTCAGAATGTTCTCATGAAACAATTCTCACAAAACAAATTAGTAGATAACAAGATAAAATAAAATTAATATGTTTGTAATCTTTAAAACATCAAATAAGGATTTTGTCTCAACAAGAGATGCAAGGCAAGAGTGCAGCACAGCATTCTAGAGCAATTATTCACAGCATAAAACAACAAAATACTAACAACATCAAGAGCAATTATTCACAAAGAAACACTACTCAGAAACACTTGCAAACAACCAGAGAAAACCAGCCAAAGCACTAGCAAAAACCAATCCAAACACAAAGCATTACAAAGTTCAAAAACCATCACCAACATTCAAAACCTTTGCAAGAACCTTCAACCAATCCAAGTTCATTGCAGCAGGAGCTTTGCTAAGGATCTCTGTAAGTTTCTAAGTCATTATCTTGCATCTATAATTGTGCTTGCATATCAATTTTGGTCCAAAACCTTTTTGTTCTAAAAACCCCTTTTGAATTTCAAAGGAAATCCCAAGGTTTGCAAAACATCAAAACTGGTTTGTCCAGCCCTTTTCATTGCAAAAACTCAAATCTTTTCACTCTCCTAAAAGGTCCTGAGTGTGTTCAGAAGTTGTTTCTGAACAACGGTTCAGAAACAGCTTCTGAACTCAAAAATTCGCATTGTTCGCAGTGCGAAGTCATGGTCGCAGAGCGACCATGACAGAACTCAGAATCTGAGTTTAGGCTCCCAAATGGCCAATTTTTGAGGTTCTAGCCCAAGAGCTCAGAACCTAGGAGTTTTAAAACCCATTTTACTCAAACCAGTTCAAGGATTTTGCATAATATTGGAAAATTCGCAAGTTTGGGTAACACTTTTGTGGATAACTTGCAAAACAAGCTATGTCCACAAACTCTCAAAACAACTTGATAAAACCAGCTATGTTCATCATTTTCAATTCAAACTTGAACAATAAACATTGTTCATGATTTTCAAAACCAAACGTGAACATAAGCCGAATTTGTCGCTTTTCAAATCCGTTCGCAAAATGAGCCGAACTTGTGCGTTTTCTAACAAAATTGCTAAAACCTCTTCATCTTGGGTTTCAAACCAATTGATTTGACAAACTTTGGGATTTCTAAGAAATTCAACCAAAAACTTGAATGAAAAAGGGATGGTGTGACGTATGTCTCTCCATTGCCCCGATTGTACGAATGCGTGACGTATGTCTCGTCGTTCGGACAATCGTCATTCCATTTTCAACGTATCCAACCATACCAAACCAAATCTTGGCCCCTTGTGGTCAATCCGAACCTTTTGGTCTCCCGTGGCCACTAGATTCAAACCCTCGATTCGTTTGAGTCACTTCGGTCAATGTTCGACTCGTTCGAGTCCATTGTACCCGTTCTTGATCCCGTTGGATCAATCGAACCATCCCCCGACTCGTTGGAGTCACTTCGGTCAATAATCGACTCGTTTGAGTCCATTGCACCCATTTTGGTCCCATAGCGACCAACTCGAACCCTTTTACCCAACGGACATGCCTTTTAACATTCTAGCGTGATTCGTAAACAAACGCTTAATAAGTCTCCCATGCGCGAGCATACAAGCAAGACGCTTAAGTCTCCCATGCGCGAGCATACAAGCAAGACGCTTAAGTCTCCCATCCGCGAGCATACAAGCTACGTTTAATCGCAGGAATTCGGTTAAAACATCGTCCATTTAAAATTAACCAACATATGTACGTTTTTCTACCAAAGAACTACGTACGCTTTGAATTCTCCGACTACCGGGAGATACGTAGGAGCAAGATCGACATCTTGTCAAGCGCAATAATAAAAAAACTTTCTTTTTTCCCTTTCGTTTGTTTTCATCTCTTTCTTCCCCCCTTTTTATTTTATTTTGACATAGATAAGCAAGCGCGCAAAACATTTAAAAACAATTTAAGCTTTAGCCAAATAGAAGGTTCCCGTTGAGTACAACGGACGTGAGGGGTGCTAATACCTTCCCCTTGCGTAACCGACTCCCGAACCCGACAATGATTGCGACGACCAGTCCTTTTCCTCATCATCAAGGGTTTTATTATCGTTTCCCTTCAAACAAAAAACTTAAGGGTTTATCAACGTTCCCTTTACACAAAAACTTTGGTGGCGACTTCACAAGGCCTTCCGAGCGTTCGCGAACGTCCTCGGAGGATTGCGCGTTTTTAGCGAGTGCGCACACAGTTAATATTTTATTATGTTATCAGGCAAAGAATAGTTATCAGGCAGGTATCAGATATCAGGTAGCCGTTATCAGGTGGTGATCCTAGGTTTCCCCTCGATCACCAAGTTATCAGATCATAGTCTAAATTTTATGACTAATCAGTTATCAGGCTCAGGCAGTGATCCTAGGTTTCCCCTTGATCACTAGTTTAGCAGAATGTAGTCTAGATTTATGACTACACAGTTTAGCAGGAACAGACAGGTAGCCTCTATGGGTAAGGTTAAAACTTGGTGATCATAGGTATCCCCAAGATTGCCAAAGTAGGCACGGCGACCCTAGGTTCCCCGTGGTTGCCAACAGTAGGATGGGTGGAGCTCACTGAGACTTTATGTCTCATCCCATTCCTTCTGGTGCAGGTTTTCAGGTTAGCAGGATGTTCGTGATGTTCTTCAGGAAGACGCTGGATGGAGTGCAGTTGCTCGTCAAGTATCAGCTCAGGAGCTTAATGGACTTTTGTATAAGTATATTATCGTACTTGATTCAGTTGTATAACGAGAAAATTGTACTCATTCAGTTGTAATATTTGTATTTATTATTGAAAAGTTTAATGTATCCAGTATCAGTTTAATGCACATGCTAATATTCTAGATAAAATTAGTATGGGTGTTACAATTGGTATCAGAGCAGGTCGTTCAGACCGTGCCTTGGGTCATTAAAATTTCAATAAAAGTAGTGGGACCATTGGGTTCCAGATATTGTTCTAAATGTCACATCTAGTTGAGCCTGATCAACTCATTCTAGTATATGACAGTTAGAATAAATATCTGAGAGCTGAATGTTACCGTGGAGGAATGAAGCGCATGAAGAGCGTTGTTTAAGATGACGTATTTTAAGACAGAAATTGGCGAAGAAGTATTCAATGCCAAGTGGTGGTTGTCAAACCGTAAAGTAACGGAACCTGTGAATGGCCGAGTTTCAAGAATATTAAAGATATTTAAGAATAAGGTTAAGTACCTTAAAACAGATGGACACGTCATTGAGAAATGTCTCGTCTGAGGAGACATAAGAAGTAAGGAATTATGGTGAGATTTTAGAGACCGAAGTTAACTCGGAAAAGACTATGAGTATGACTCCTTATGGAATACTCTGAGGAATGATTTGCAACCTAGGAACCAAGATGTTGAGGTTAAAACGCAAGTTTCAGGATTCTGAGTTCTGCTACGATCGCAGAGAGACCAAGACTTAGTTCTGCGAAACTTCAGACTCAGAAACAGGCTGCAGATTTACCCTTCAGATCCAGTAACTCGGAATGAGAATTATCAGTTGTTTACTGGAACCTCTAGACTGCCGGCAAGGATAGAGTGTGTAAGAATCGGAGGACTCGCACACTCGAACCGGATGAGAATTTAATATCCAACAGTTAAGAGACTTATTTATGGATTAAGCGAATTATTGAACAGATTACCTTTCTTTATATGAGTCGTCAAGATGCTTTGTAAGAGAAACGCAAGCGTAGCGATAAGTAAAGGAGACCCCTCGTAAGGGCATGAAGTAAAGACTGAATCGTATGTTGTCGGATTATAGTAGACCGGTTCTGAAGAATAATCAGGAATTATCCAAGAACTATTGTGAGGCTCTAGCATCAGGAAGATCGTCACTAATGCACAAGTTACAGTTAAGGTTGAGGTTAATGTTAAGGAGTTCTATGTTTTCTTTTGATGGGTTCCTTACACAAGTATACTGGTAAGCCGACAAAGATCACCTTATGTTGGTATGTTTTCAAAGATGGTGGAAATGCAGACCTTGGATTGCTCGAAACCATGAAGAAGACAACAATCGAGAAGACATATGGATTATTATTCAGATAATAAGATTAGATTGGAATTATGAATACGGTAACAAGTAATTGGAAGGATCCAATAGGAATGATAAATGTTGAAGTTTAAGATTTGTTAATAGGGTACTCGAAAAGGTGTAACATGTGGTTGGGCTTACAGGAGAGCCGGTAAAAGTTGAGTCTTATCCAGACAGATTATTTATGGAGAAACCCGAGGAGTAACCAAGAGATATGATAAAGTTATGTGGACCTAAGTTGTCTTGGGAAAAGGTTATGGATGTGAAATCCTTACGGATAATTATAGAACAGGACTTAATTCATTAATGGATTCAGTATATGAAAGATGATAATTTCCAGAAGTCATAGAATGTTTCTAGAAATTACCACAAGTAAATAATGAATGAACCTAAGTTGCTTCAGGTATGCTTCCAGTAGGGTTTCTGCAATGTTTTAATGATTATACATGTTGAGCTGACCATGAGATGGTTACAGAATTCAGAGTATGGAGAATAAAGTTAGAACCAGAGCATAAGCTATTTGGCAAGAGCATTGTTGGGCTCGTAATAATTGCTGAAAATTGTTTACAGGTTTTGACATATTTTCGAGAAAGTAAGTATATGGTTTATGTCCGAAAGGAAACACAAAGTCAGATGACGATCAATCAGTAAGTTAAACAGGTGGTTTAAGCCACAAGAGAATCAACAAACGTAAGATGATTCTGCTGTGATAGCTACAAGTCATTAAGGAACAAGTCAGCCAGAGAATTTAATAATGGTGTATTACTCCTACTCCAAAGTGATTTGTTTAAATCAGAGTTGCGCAGCGGAAAAGTGATTCAAGGATGAGTTAACGAACAATTCTAAGTTGAAGCTTAGAGATCAAGGATGTTTGTGAAGTCCTTGTCAGATGAACCATAGGAAGGCAATAAGTGCCCAATCATTGAACCACAGAATATCAGTGAGCAGTGACGACTTGAACTTGTTATAAGTTCTAGCAGGAAATTTTAAAAGTTAAGCCGAGAGATAATTCAAACCTCGAAACTCATAAGGAATGGAAATCGAAGCAGTTTAAGATTATGTAGTAAGAAATAAGAAGGATATGTTTCGAGCACAATAAGTCTAGATCAAGGGAAGTCACCGCTAATACGGTAATTTAGCTATTTTAGCTCAGTAACTTCAAGTGGACTTGAAGAGTAAGTTTAGTCAAAAGGATTAAGCATAAGGCAACATCAGTAAAAGTTGCACTTGCAAGACGATATATTTTTGAAATTGAAGCGTTGATCAGAAACAACAATGCAGTGACATATGAGTTTAATCCACGTTGTACCCACAACCTGTCAACATGTCACATGTATAATGTTATGTTTAGTATTATATATACTTATCAGGCAGTGCTTAAACTACTCAGATAGTAGTGTAGCAGATTTTCAGTTTTGTGACATGTTTTGGCAATAGTGGTACGCAGTCAGGAATGTTTAAGTAGGAAGGTTTTGACCAGAACAGATTTGTTGATATCAAACATATCTTAGCTGAAGAGTTCAGAAATTCTTGAACTTAATGTTCACCAGTAAAGGAAGAAGGACTTTTTATGTAGATTAAAAGTCACTCGTAGTCTGCAGTAAAATGGGCTACGTAAGTTCAGGTTATGATTAAAGGATTAAAGATTTAGTGTGCTATTTTTTGGTAGCAATCAAGTAGAGTTTCTTTTAAAAACAAGGATCTTAAACTCGATGTTTAGAAATGAAAAATGGGTTCACGATATCGACAAGTGTAACCATGATCTGTGTTATGTGATGATGTATGCCCAAGGAATAAACATGAGTTAAGAATAAAGAGGGTCTCCAGTTGACGTGGTATTGTCTCAAGGATATTTTGATTAAGGAGGACGTCCCATTAGTTGGACGAGGATAATGTGATGTACTATGTACCCGTTAGTAGTGTACGCATGCTCGTTTATGTATGTAAGTTATGTGCTATGAATTATTATATAATGTTATGTGGGACGGCTTATACCACTCATCACTTAGACTAAACTCCCATAAGTTTTGGATTTATCAGAATAGAAAACATTAACGCTATGATTAAGGAATATCTTGAATGAAGCAAGATTGTCAGAATCCTAGTAAGGAAGAAAGTTCCTAAGACTTCTGGATACGTGTTATCGTTGACTAGTTAAAGCAGAGCACGGATAGCTTATAAGATTGACCCGACGAATTCAGAATAAGATTGAGCGGTCAATGAAGGAGAACTTATAGAATTCAGTAAGGGAATCCAAGATTTAACAATTTCAAAATGGATTTGCCAGAAGTATGTCGAACAGGAGACATAGTCAAGTACAATGGATATGTTGGTCCAGACAACCACACATCCTACTAGGTAAGAATTATGTAATGTTCATCAGACCTTTCGGTTAGAAAGGAATTTGTCAAATATTTTGACTTACAGAGATGGAAACCATGGTTATGGAACAGTTTTAACCAGTCAGGGTTAATTGAGGTGTATGAATAATTTACGTGTCAGATCCCCAGAGTAACTATGGAATCCCAAGAATCAAGTTGAATTGGTGAATTGGCTAGTAGAGGAAGAGGTAGAATGGACCGATTCATTCATGACCTCAGGAGGATTCTAAATTTCGAGGACGAAATTTCTATAAGGGGGGTAGAGTGTAACAGCCCACTTAAATGTAAACTTTATCAGTATCAGAGAAATAACGAGCTAGTAAAGGCAAAAGCGTAATTTCACGTATAAGGGCTTTAAATACCATGCCAAGGCAATAATCATTCATTTGCACTTCTCCTTTATCTCTCTAGCAAGCTGATCTCTCCTCCCCCTCTCTCTAGAAACTCGACCACCATCATCATCAAGCTCTAATCCATTAATTTTCTCCCTAAATCAAGTGTATTACAAGCAAGCAAGTGTGGGGAAGCTTGGAGCAAGAGGAAAGTTAAGGAAAAATCAAGAAAAGAGTAAGAACCAAGCTAGGGTTTTGGTTGTAAAGCTTGGCAAAGATCATCATAAGTACTAGGTGAGCTCCCTAGGGTTTTAGAACCCACTTTGAGTAAGTTTGAATGTATTTTGCATTTTGAGCAAAGTTTACAATTTTGTGCCCTAATCCTTTTTGCTTGCCAATTCCTTGTTCAATCATGTTTATATCAATCAATTTATAGTTGTAAATCATTCCTTATACTGTTATGATGCCTGGGTATGCTTAGATAAGTCAAAAATGGTGGAAAATCACGTTTTGAACTGTTTCTGTGCTGTCAAACTCGCCCGGCGAGCTCGGGGCGAGCTTGCAACGAGTTTGCAACATTTTTCCCTGCCTCAACTCGCCATGGCGAGATGCAGCTCGCCCAGCGAGTTAGGACAGACCCTCCAGGGCTGTTCTGCTTCGTTCAGTGAGCTGTGTACGCGTCAGGCGAGGTATTTGGTAACCATTTTCAATGAAAACCTTAATTTCTAAGAAAAACACCAGTGTGGACCTATCCGAGGGGTATATAACGCATAAGGAATAGATGAACAAGGATTTGTGCATTAACTTAGAATTATTTAGAATTGTGAGGGCAAGCCTAGACGGGTATGGGAATGTTTCCATTAATAGCAGTGGCTTATGAAAACGATAAGCCTATGACCCAATACTCATATGTTAAGTATTGGGAGATTAATCCCCTTAAGGAATGCATTAATATGCAAAAGCTTATAGTAAAGTATTAGACGTACTTTCAAGTACATAAGATAAGAATTGATGAGAATGAGAATGCACATAGGATAGCAAGCTTAAGATGCACTCAATTAAGTGTGCGTAAGCACAAGAATGATCCAATGATCAAGTTAAGAACCTTTGATAGGTTAAGCATTTAAGAACGATTTACTTAAAGAATGCATCAGATATGCATAAGTTATAAATTATAAGTTATATGTATATTTACATATACCAGAAATAATAATTAATTATCAGGTTAAACTTTGTGTCTTCTGTGCTCTTGACCAGTTAGAGAGCACAATGGGTTTCAGCATTGCTGAAACGGGCCAGGAACTTTCCGTGAGGATAACCACACATAGTTTATAGTGTGTCTTCTGTGCTCTCGACCAGTTAGAGAGCACAGGGGGTTCCGGATACAGCTGGAACGGGCCAGGAATCTTCCGCGAGGATAACCACACACTTAGACAAGAGGAGTCCGGTGATTAGCCTCAGATAGGAATTTTCACCGGTTATCAGGGGAATGTGCTTCGGGGTTACTCCATCCGGGGGCATTCCATAAAATGAACTCAGATATTAATGTTTGTTCAACGCTAACATCTAACGTAATATGTATCAGTTAATATTTTATTATGTTATCAGGCAAAGAATAGTTATCAGGCATGTATCAGATATCAGGTAGCAGTTATCAGGTGGTGATCCTAGGTTTCCCTCGATCACCAAGTTATCAGATCATAGTCTAAATTTTATGACTAATCAGTTATCAGGCTCAGGCTGTGATCCTAGGTTTCCCCTTGATCACTAGTTTAGCAGAATGTAGTCTAGATTTATGACTACACAGTTTAGCAGGAACAGACAGGTAGCCTCTATGGGTAAGGTTAAAACTTGGCGATCATAGGTATCCCCAAGATTGCCAAAGTAGGCACGGCGACCCTAGGTTCCCCGTGGTTGCCAACAGTAGGATGGGTGGAGCTCACTGAGACTTTATGTCTCATCCCATTCCTTCTGGTGCAGGTTTTCAGGTTAGCAGGATGTTCGTGATGTTCTTCAGGAAGACGCTGGATGGAGTGCAGTTGTTCGTCAAGTATCAGCTCAGGAGCTTAATGGACTTTTGTATAAGTATATTATGGTACTTGATTCAGTTGTATAACGAGAAAATTGTACTCATTCAGTTGTAATATTTGTATTTATTATTGAAAAGTTTAATGTATCCAGTATCAGTTTAATGCACATGCTAATATTCTAGATAACATTAGTATGGGTGTTACAAAAATTGTCTAAAAGACTTAAGAACTTTTATAAATAAGATAATCACTTATTCTTTTATTTGGGTACAATTGTTAAAGAGACCGTTTCTTAAAAAAAAATTGTTAAAGAGACTATGTTATATTGGATTAAGATAGTACTTCTTTCCGTCTTGAATGTAAGAAATAAAAAAGACACACCTATTAAAAAAACTAGACTCTAACCCGTGCGATGCACGGGTTTTGTATAGCTTCATATATAACTATCAAATGACTATATTATTACTTTTATAGTTATATTCAGTATTATGTTATCAAACTATCTCAAAAAGTAACAAAAATAAAAGATGGACTGCAATAAAAATGACAAACCAAAAGAAAAAATATATACAAAAGCTAGCACCAAGAAATTGATCCTAACCGCAAAAGTTGTTAATCGAAAGAAAAAAATAAGGAAAAGGAATTGTTATTTAGTAACCGAAAGAAAAAAAATAAAAAGGAACGTTACGTGGTAATTGAAATAAAAAATAATAATAATAAAAAGGAACCGCTAATAATGAAAAGGAACTACTATCAAAAAAGGAATTGCAATGGCGTTAGTGACTTTTAAAAAAATGACATTTTCATGTGTTATCTGATTCAATTCCTTGCATATTTTTTTTTCATAAAAATTAATTAGGTCCGTCAAAAAGGGTGGTGTTATGGTTATTAGGTTCAATTGCAAGATGGTGAGAGAGATGAAAGTGAGTGAGAAATGATTTAGGAATTGTGAGACTGAAAGAAAGAGGACCCGATATTTGTGTTGAATACACAACATTGAAACAATCACATGTCATAAAAAACATCAGTACCTTGGTGGTAAGAGTTGTGAATTGAAAGCATGTGGTATCTGGTTCAATCCCCATCCGAAGTTTTTTTCATAAATTTTTATAACTAAAAAGTAGGGCTAATCATTAGGGTTAGAGCAACACTACTTAACATTTAGTATGAAAAAAAGAATAATGAAGAAAAAGCTAAAATTCACACAATCACATAACAAAATCAATAATTTTCAAACCCTAATGTCAAGGATTCGAAATTAACAAAATTCAGACAATCAATATCAACATTGGTCATAATTTTTTGTCAATTCGATGAAAGATGGTGTGAATCGGTGAGAGAAAGCGAGTTATCGGCAATGACATTTACGGCAGTCAGTTGTTGGTGAGGTGGCAGTTGCGGCGGCGGCGTGATGTGTGTGGATCAGTGAGAGAAAGTGATTTTCCGGCGGTGGCAGTTACGGCGGCATGTGTTGTTGAAGTGGCAGTTGCAACGGTGGCGGGATGTTGTTATTGGGGTCACCGGCGGCGGTGAAAATGAAGTTGAATCGCATGATGTGTGTGAATGACGTTCAATTCGTGTTCAAATGATGTTGGAATTCAGGGTTGTGAGAATGACTTAAAGTGAACTCGCATTTGTGCTAGATAAATAAAATGAAAGCAACTATAAGTCACAAAAAACTTTAGTGATCTAGTGGTAATGGTTCTGATCTACCAGAACTTGGTCTGGGGTTCAACTATCAGACTGCCTATGATTTATATATAAGTGATGGATTGACTGCATTTAAGTCATCATAAAAATAGTACCATTTTTTCAATTTTGCCCTTGTCTTGGAATCATTTTATAGTAGTACACATTCAAACATTAATGATAGAAATATTTTATAAGAAAACATGACTTTTGAACTCCACCAATGAAAAATCTTTGAAAAGTGTTAAACATGGAAATGTGAATCAAATTAGATAAAGTTAACGAGGGAAAAATTGGAATAATAACATTTAATATGATAACTTTTGTTTACTTTTGGTTACATTTAAAACCACCAATTTTTTTATTTTGTTTCTTACTTTCGAGGCCGAAGAGAGCAGAACATATTGAACTTATAACCATCCAAGAGGTAAAGCCCGAGTTTTGGAAGTTGGAGAAATTGTTTTTTGAAAGGTATTTAATTTCCTTTTGTTTTATTTTTTAATTTCACATATTCCCGTAAGTGGTACTCCTATTTCCTATATATTCCTCGACGTAACTGTAATTATAGTCCACTGCAAATAAATTCCATTTTGAAGCCTTTTAAGGTTATCGCAAGGTTTATACTCCTTATATATAGAATAGAATTTGCCGATTTGTTTCTACAGCACACATGGCGGCCAAGAATTACGAGGAGACGTTTGCCTGCTAATCAAGGTCGTCCCTTTGAGGTGCAAACAACTCTATAAAGCTGGGCCTTCAAATTTTGGAGGCCCAAAATATTTTTTTTTTATATTTTCAATGCATGTAAAATCTTAATATATATATCAATAAAGCGAAACAATAGGATTACCTGGCTAGTGGCTGATATTGCCATAGACCTGGGTTCAAGACCTAGGATACATATTTTTTGTTTTAAATTATATTCTTTTCCCATTTTCACTAAAAAAAAAAAAGAGGGAAATTCTTGTTTACCCATCGATAAAAGGTGGGTAATATTACCCATGTTGAGTTGGCCCAATCAAAACAATGTATTTATATAACATTAAAAATAATAGAAAACAAACAAATAACTTTGATTGGTGCCAACTCAGCATGGGTTGTGTTACCCACCTTTTATTGATGGGTACCCAAGTTGTCACCAAAAAAAGATTTTATTTTTTTTTACAAAAAAAGTGAATTACTTGATTGGTTGATGTATAGATTACAATAATTTGTAACAAATTAGGAGTGTTCTTTTCAAAACAAATTAAGAGTGTTTTCAAATTAAATAACATCAATTTTTCACTTGATCGTTTACTCACTTTATAGGAGTCATATTTTTTAAAATACCTTTCAAATTTTTTGTTTTAAATTATTTTCATTTCCAAGCATGAGAGGACATTGATTTGGGTCATATTTATCATAGATATGAGTCTCATTTGTCCTCAATACAATATCTTCTGTCTTCAATTCAGTCAAACTCTCATCAATTTATTGGACTAAATAAAAAGACAAATATAACATTTTTTGTCTTATTTTTGTTAGAGTACATCTTATCATTTTTTACTCATACTTGTTGTATAAAATCGCAAAGTTCTAACAACAAACATTATAATTATTTCCTTAAAAAAATCATTATAAACTTTTTTTTGCCCATACTCGTCTTATCAACCTTCGTATCATTATAAGAAGATATTTGTTTGAAGTTGTATTTTTATATTATTGATTAGAATATGGATTTTTTGTGTTGGTTATAATGATGACCATTTTTTATATTTACATATGTTATTTTTAATTTATATAGAAGACTGTTCTTTTAAAAAAAATGGGTTTTTATTTTATTAAGGACCTATTTTAATATGAGAGTCGGACCTCCAATTTTATAAGAACAGCCATGCGGTTAATGTTTACTCTTATTTCAAGATTGGGAGCACCTTGATTCAATCTAATGTTGTAGGCGGACTCGATATGGGTCTTGTTCGTCTTTGGTAGTTTTAGTGATTTATTTTAATGAATGTTTGTCGTTGGATTCTGCTAGTTTTCTTCATTCCAATAGTAGTAGGGGGAATTAGCTAGCTCATTATTTCTTAGCAAAAGCCAGAAGGTGCTCTTTATAATAGTAGTGGGGAATGTTGATAGATAACATCTCCTCTTTCTTTTTTTTCTTTTTTTCTGTCCTTGTTCCTGCACTTGGCCCATTAAAACTTATACCCCTGTCTAATTTTGAGTATTTTCTTCCTAAAAAATTATTATGAGTTTTGTTTAAATAGTTTTTTTTGGGCAAATTACACTTTTGGTCCTTTAATTAATGATGAGGTTTCATTTTGGTCCCTTAATTAAAAAAAGTACCGTTTGAGTCCCCTAATTATAGTTCGTGTGTCATTTTAGTCCCTTCTGTTAACAAAAAGACAGAAAATGTTAAGTTGTGCTGACGTGGCTACATATAAAAGGAAAAAATGCAGAAAATTAGGGTTAGATGAAAACGTAGAGAGAGAAGTGAAATTGAAGAGAAAGATTGGGAAGGGAAAGACGAATCAAAGGAAGAAGAAGAAGGATTGCTTGCAAATTGTTTTCATCAGATTCGTTTTCATTTGATTCGTTTTCCACCTTCTTCGTTTTCATCTGATTCGTTTTCATCTTCTGGGTTTTGCTTTGTTTTCACCGAATTCGAATTTGTAAGAATGTCGAAATCAAACTCAAGGACAAGGGTGTTGGAGCAATCTGTGGGTTCTGTAGGTTCGTATATGAGAAAAAGAATGGTTAGAGATTGCAGGTGTGGAGTTGAGTGTGTGATTCGTACTGTTACTGATGTTACAAATCCAAATTATGGCAAACATTTCTGGGGATGCAGTAACTACAGAAATTCTTTAGATAAAGGATGCAATTTCTTCAGGCTGGTTGATGAAGAGGTTGTTGATGACAGAGACTTGAAAATTGAGAAGCAGAAGAAGAAAAATAGGCAGTTGAAGAATGAGTTGGCTAACTCACTTAAATGGCTGAAGATTTCTTCAATTTTTGCTTTGATCTGTTTTGGGATTTGTTTGGTTTTAGGGACTATGTTGTTGTGCAATGGCAATGGAAAATGGTCTCAAATGTATTTGAAGTAGAATGAATGTATTGAATGTATTATGTTTGAGTTAATTTGAGTGTGTATTGAAGTAGATGAGTGGAATGCAATTCAATGTAATATTATATTGAAAATCAATGCAATGTTTTTTTTTTTGTGTTTGAGCAATTTTTGTGAATCATCTGAGTTTGGTTTATTTCATCTAAGTTTGGTTATGAGTTACATGTATAATTCACAAGTAGAAGTATAATACTTAGAAGTATGCTACACAAATTAACTCATAATTTATCATTCATTCATAACTTAATAAGTCATTACATCAAAATAAGGTACCAAGTACCAGATGAACATTAAGAACTCATACATTGTCTTGGTCATTAACTTGAAATAATGTACCATTTGGATTACATCAAAATAAGGTACTAAGTACCATATGAACATTAAGAACTCATACATTGTCTTGGTCATTAACTTGAAATAATGTACCATTTGGATTACATCAAAATAAGGTACCAAACCTAATTACTAAACATTAAAAGATGGTACTAATTCAAACTGGTTTTGTTGATGCTGAACCACTTTGCTTTCCTGCTGAACCACCTTGCTTTCCTGCTGAACCACTTTGCTTTCCTGCTGAACCACTTTTCTTTGATGCTTCACCTTTTTGTTGCTTGGGATTGATTGGTGGTGGTTGAGATGAAGACACCTTTTCCTTTGATGCTGCACCTTTCTGTTTCTTGGCATTGTTTGGTGGTGGTTGTGAAAAAGACACCTTTTCAGTTGGCTTCCTTTTTCTAGTTGGCTTCCTTTGTGGTGGCATTGTTGTAGCCTGAGTGCTTGTCTGTTGTGTTGTAGGTTGAGCTGCCTGAGTTGTTGTTGGTTGAGTTGTTGCTGGCTCAGTTGTTGCTGGTTGATTGTTTGTTGCTGTCTGACTTGATGTTCCCTGATCTGTAGTAGCTCCTTCAGTTGGTGGGGGTGGGGGTGGAAGCTTACAAGTTGCTTTGTTGTGTCCAATTTTGTGACATCTGCTACATTTCATCCCATAGGTTGCCCTCCTTAGTTGTGAATCATCCTTTTTCAATTCATGAGCCTCTTTATTCCTTTTCTTCTTTGGTCTACCTGGCTGCCTCTTTATTGGTGGTGGTTGGAGATCACAAAACTCTGTCCTTTCCCACAGTGACTGCCCATTTGCAGGAAATATAATTGAACTGTAACAAGCTGCATACTGGTTCTTTTTGAAGTATTCTGGGACATATTGAAGTATGTCCAAGTCCTGATTCTTCATACAGGAAATGGCATGACAACATGGTAATCCTGTCAAGTACCATTTCCTACAATCACAGGACATCCTTTGCAGATTGACATGATATTTATCCCCTGTTATAGACATGTGTCTGACCTCATAGTCAAATTCAGAAGCACGCCTATACAATGACATAAATCAATGAAAAAAACTCTTAATCAATGCAAAAAATATAAATCTAAAATGAAAGAAATCAATGTAAAAAACTCTAAATCAATGCAAAAACTATAAATTCATACCTGACTAACCAATTGTTAGTGTATGATGATTCCCTTGCAATCCTTTTCTTAATATTTGGCAGCACCCCATCTTCATATCTTGCTATTTTTTGCCTACTAGCTTCCCACCTCTCCATCAAGTAAATCCTAATGTCTTCAAGCATGGTTACAATGGGTTTGGTTCTGGGAATGAGTATAACAGAGTTGAATGACTCTGACATATTGTTGACTAATGTGTCACACTTGCACCCTGAGGTAAACTTTGACTTACTCCAGCACTTAGTTGGTATTTGTCTTAGGTAGTTGTAAGCTTCCACACTAATGGACTTGATTTCCTCCATATGTTTTTCAAAGCCATTGTGATAAGTTGATTTAGCAGCCTTCCACATCAACTCCTTTAACTTCTTTCCTGGATGTTTCTTTCTGAAATTGTTGTACAGATGTCTAACACAGAACCTCTGCTCCACCCCAGGCAGCAATTCTTCCATTGCTGGTAACAGACCCTAAAACAAACAATTTTCATCAGTGTTATTTACAAAACAATAAAAAAAATGCAATTGCACATTAGGGTCATACAACAGTACCTTTTGTTGATCACTTATGAAGGTGTAAGTCTTGCATAGTCTTGGGCCACCTAAGTCATTGACCAACAGGTCCAAAAACCAAGCCCAAGACTCTTTAGTTTCACCTTCCACTACAGCATATGCTATTGGAAGCATTTGATCATTTGGGTCCCTTCCTATAGCTGTTAAGAGTTGTCCTCCATAATATCCCTTAAGAAAGCACCCATCCAGACCAATTATAGGTCTGCATTTGAAAAATGAATCTTTGCAAGCCTTCAAACAGATGTAGACTCTCTGGAAATGTGGACACATAATATTAGCAGGATTTTCTAAGTCTTTTTCAGTCCCTTGATAAGGTTGAGTAGACACAATCACAGTAGATCCAGTGTTTGATCTCTTTAACTCATGACAGTAATCATATAACCTTGTGTATTGTTCCCTAAAAGAACCATCTACTAAATCAAAAGCAAGACCCCTAGCTCTGTATGCCTTTGTCTTGCTGACCCCAATATTCCATTTCTCTTGTGCCCTTTCCATTATATCAGTCAACTTAAGTTTAGGATTCTCTTTAACCCTCCCATGTAGCTTATTGCCCAACCAAGATGAATTCAACATTTTCACTTTAAATTCCTTGCTACAAGTATGGTTGTCATTAATCTTCCTTAACTGCCATGTCTCTTCACCTGGAATCCTTGCACAGTATGCTTCCCATTTACAACCTTCCTTGCATGTAACCCTCATTCTCTTCATGTCATTCTTTTTGAATTTAATAGCTCTACTGGAATGTATAGCATATGCCCTAATTGCCTCCTGAAATGCCTTCTTGCACACAAAGTAAGTACCCACCTCCCACTTATAGTCAACCATTTTATCAGGTAGCTTAAATGTTGGGAATTTTGACTTAGGTTCTTCTTCTGAATCATCACTATCACAACCACTCTCCAAATCATCATCACTATCACAACCTACCTGTTCAGCCAATAAATCATCATCAACTACATTTGCACTACCACCAGCATCTGACCTCCTACTTTTGGGTGGTCTTCCTGTCTTCTTCTGAGCTGTTGACCTCCTACTTTCACCTCCTGTTTCAGCTTGTTCTACATTCAAGTCATCTGCAGCTACCCCTCCCTCATTATTGGGTTGTTCACCAACATATGAGTCAAAATTATCTTCTAGACCTACTTCTTCTTCAGAGTCATCAAAGTTAATGTCCCTTACACTGTCCTCACTACCCCCATCCTCCCCATCAGATGCATTAAATGCCTCAGCCTCAATTTCAGTCCTATTTTCCTCCACACTAGGGCTTGGTCCTTTTTTAGACACTTCCACTGTTGGATCTTTTTCATTCACCCCAATATCATTCAGGTCCACACCTTGGCCCTCCTCATTCAAATATTCATTTCTTATCTCACTAGTGGGCCCACCATCACTACTTTCAGCAAACACAATATTTTCTTCAGTGGCCCCAGATTCCTTTTCATTCTCTTTAGTGGCCCCCACTTCAGAATACTCTAATAAAGTGTTTGCCTCTACAACATCAGGGTTACACAAGGGGTGCACTGCACTACATACACATGCACAATACCATGATTGTAAGCTATGTTTTTCATCCTTCTAGTACCTACATCATCCCCTAAGTAAATCATCTCATTCCTTAAATCAGGATCATAGTACCACAATGTTTCTATCATTGGATAACCCATTTCCTTTAAAATTCCTATAATCTCAAAGTAAGACCAACAATCAGGGTCAACATCAAAGGGTGTTTCTAACCCTTGATATTGGTTATGATGAAATTGTTTAAAGAACCCCCCATGGTGTATAACTATTTCAAATTTATCCTCCATCTGTAAGCAAAATACGACAGAAATGGGTTCCTATTAAACAATTATACACAGAAATCAAAAAATTCGATTTTCATTATGCTGTACAAAGCAAACACGACAGAAATGGGACCACTATATAAAAAATTTGTTTTTAAATTCGATTTTGTCATATATACAGAAACCCTAAACCAGAAAACACAAATCCTAAACCAGATAACACAAACCCTAAACCAGAGACATAAAAACCCTAATTTTTTTGAACAAAAAAACGAAAAAACGCATCGGAGATTGAAGAAAGGAAGAGTTACACAAACCTGAGATTAAACAACGACCGAATCTTGCCTTTGTTTCGTCTTCTACCGTCAATTTGCAAGCAATCCTTCCTCTTCCTTTGATTCGTCTTTCCCTTCCCAATCTCTCTCTTCAATTTCACTTCTCTCTCTACGTTTCTGAAAACCCTAATTTTCTGCATTTTTTCCTTTTATATGTAGCCACGTCAGCACAACTTAACGTTTTCTGTCTTTTTGTTAACAGAAGGGACTAAAATGACACACGAACTATAATTAGGGGGCTCAAACGGTACTTTTTTTAATTAAGGGACCAAAATGAAACCTCATCATTAATTAAAGGACCAAAAATGTAATTTGCCCTTTTTTTTTCTCGATATATGCACCCTTTTAAAAAGGGTCCAAACCTTTCATTTAAGTACATCAGCCTGTTGTTTATTTTTCTTTTTTCTTTTGGTACAAAAAGAGGGAAAAGGCCATTATTTTTCTTTTTTAATCGGTTTTTTTTTGACAGACGTGTTATTTCTTTCTAATAATTGTTTTAAGTTACTTTTACATCTTTATATTTTTTTATAGGGAAATTGTTTTCAACTTACGACACTTAGGTTCTGTTTGGTAAAAATAGCGAATAGTTGATAACCTAACTTATAGCTTATAACAAATGGCTGATAGAGGATGACTGATAGCTGATAAACTAATTGAATTGTTTGGTAAAATTAGTGGTTCAACTAGCTGATAATTGTAAAATGACATAAAAGGACATTCTTAATTCATATTAAAAAATATACCAATTAATATTTAAGTATTTAGAATCTAGAAATTTAAATTTATTAATTTGATATATCTTGTATATATTATTATTATTAAATTAATTTTATTTCCTAAAAAATTATTTTATTTTTATTTTCAATTCAATGTTCATAATTTATAAATAATTAAACTTAACAATAAAATATACTCAACACATAATAATGATCTTTGACATATAGTTTAAAAAAAATAAGTAATAGTGAACTTTTTTTAATACAAAAATAATTCAAAAGATTGGTGCTATTTTTAATAATAGTGAACTTTTTATTAACAAATGGTTATATTAGTTTCATTTTTTTCGAATGGAAAAAAAATCGGTGCTATTAAAAGAGCTCAAAAGAAAAATCAAATTCGTATGGATTTTGAATGCCTGCAATGATATATGTCATACGTGGATCCGTTTCAGAAATAATTATTTTCTTTTTTTTGTCAAGTAATTTAGTGGCTAAAATTCACTTTTTTTAAGGTGAATAAGTGGGGTGTCTGGGGTTCGAACCCCAACCCTTGCATATAATAATGCATGTCCCTGCCAACTGAAATAGCGTCTGAAAAATAACCTATAAACTAATAAAGAATTAAATGGGGTTTTTGATTAAATAACAAGGGTAAAAATGGAATAAAAGATGATAAGCTATAAGCTTTAAGCTTTAAGCTCAAACGCTACTTGAAATAGCGTATGAAAAAAAGTAACTAGTAAAATAAGTTATAAGTTTGTGGTGAATAGACCGTTACCAAACAATTTTTTTTTGTGAGTGAAGCTTATAAGCTATCCGCTATTATTAGCTATAAGCTAACTTCTTGACCTTGCCAAACTGAGCCTTAATAAGAAGTTTAAAATGAAAATTAAATCTTGTGATATGAGTACTCAATGCATTAAAACAAAAAAAAAACTTTTCCTATATAAAATTATCAATTGTTTTTATTTATAAATCTTTTACAAGTGTCTTTAGAGCATTTGTTAGCAAGGTCTTTTTATATACCATGCGTTTTTTTTTCCTCGCTGTGAACAAGAGTATCTTTCCCACTTTGTTTGGATAGTGATTATATCAAAATATGAAATAAAAGTAGGATAATTATGGTTCTCATAATATCATTTTCAAAATGGAATATCGAAAAGTCATTGATTGGAAATTTGTAGATATTTGATCTTTTTTTAAAATAAGTCGTGAATTGTAATCAATAGTCTAGAACTGAATCTGGAGCGACACAACCATTATAGTGGAACTTGAATAACCATTTGGAAAAAGTCTATATTTTCTTTCCACAATATTGAGCTGGATTTTATAAGAGCCATTTTGTTCATAAAAAGTGTTGATAGAAACTTTGTCCAACTCAAAATTATTGAGCAACAACGCAAAGGAGGTATGGCTAAAGGGAGGTCGAAGTACTCTTGGGACGGAAATGTGGTGTTGAGGGAGGAAGGGGCCGGAGTTGAGGGGGGTGCAAGTAGCGATCACAGATATGTTTTGATGTCTAGCTGCCATGTAACACCATCTTTGGGGCTAAATTTGATAATGGAAGAATCGAGCACTTGGGTACCGGAATCTCCATTGGTTAATGTGGATGATTCAAGTAGAAAAGTCTTAGATGCAACCCGGATTTTTAGCTTGCAAAGAAATATGGAGGGTTCTCGTTTCAAATAACGGACAAAACAATTGTTACTAAATTGGCAGAACTCGAAGATATAGAAGTAGTGAAGGACGATTTAAGGGAGAGAGACAATCGTGATCAATGATTGTGTTCTCTTACAATGTTAGAGGTTTAGGGGGGAGGGAGAAGAGTAAGATGATTAAGGAGTTGGTGAGTTTTCAAAAGGTAGTTTTTTTTTTTTTTTTTTGCAATTTAAGAAACTAAACATGAAGTAGTATTGGACTCGTTGTGTTATAGCTTGTGATGAAGCGAGGATTGTGATTGGGCTTTTCTTCCGTCTGTGGAAAATAGTGGTGGTATTATTTCTTTATGTAGGAAGTCAAACTCTAATTTTCTTTTCTCTTTTGTGGGAAAAGGTTTTGTGGGTGTGTGTTTGGAATGGGGAACGCATAACAAGAACTACACTGTGGTGAATATCTATTCAAAATGTGATGTAGCGGCAAAGAGAAGGTTGTGGGAAAATCTTGTGTTGGTTAAGAATACTTTTGGAGATGGTGTTTGGTTTGTTATAAGAGATTTTAATGCGGTGAGATGCATGGATGAGGGTAGGGGATAAATGCGGAAGCATTCCGAAGGTGTAACCTAGGCAACGAAATAAAAAGGGGCCCGATACTTCAACTAGAGGAGCGACTAGTTGGTTCACCAAACTCCGACCCAGCGTCACGCATTCTCCAGGTTTGAAGGGATCCAATGCCCAACTACCGACTCCTTCCAGAATTGTGTTATCGTCCCCATAGTGGTCTGTTACTCGCGCCTAAGCTGATGTCTGGAATGGCTATAGCGTGATCTTTATAGAACATGGTTCTAACATTGCCCAGAAGGTGCCCCGACCCTAGGGGAGTTTACTCAACCCATTCCCTAGTCTTCTGCACTGCTCAAGTAAGTGTACAAAGCAACGCTATGGATACCATGATCGATCACCATCGATAAAGAAGAATCTTTCTAAATCACATCGAGGTAGGTGAGCCGGGTCAGGAAGGACCTTGACTGCTGGGATGTGGCCGGATCCTACTCGAAGCACTCAATCACTACCGAAAATAGGATTCATTAGTCAGTAAGAGATATCACTGACCCCGGGGGTTGACCTGGAGACACGGTCGAACCACGCCCGCCCGGGGTGCTTCTTGCAGGGCATCTGAACTTCTTTGTGAACGGGCTTCTTCCTAGCTTCTTCCTAAACTCCATTTTTCAAGAAGTTAGTTGCAAGAACAACCGCTCCCAACCGTTGCTAGTAGCATTATTGGAATTAGAAGTAGAACCCATCTCCTTGCACGTCGGGTATGGTCTTGGAAATGAACCTTTTCAACATTATGGGATAATGGGGAAAGCATCATTGCTGAGCTAAATCTTCCCCTATCTCCTAAAATTGTTGCCTCAATACAAGAATTGAAACCAACCATAATTACCTCATTTGCTGACACTTGGGTGTGGAAAGATAATTTAAATGGTGCGTATCACTGGCTCTTATCTCGGAGGGATGATATTGTCTCACTGGAGAAATGGAATTGGATTTGGAAGTAACCACTTTCAGCTAATGTGCAATTTTTTTATATGGCAGGTTTGTCATAAATATATTCCAACTAAATAAGTCCTACACCATCGAGGGGTGAATGTTTCTGCTCCATGTCCATGTTGTAACAGGAAAGATGAATCTATTTTTCTTTGTATCATCCTTTGTCCACGAGCTGTTGATGTGTGGTCTGGATGTGGATTCCCCGACGTGTCTTCATTGTGCGCTAATAATCTCTCGAGTAATATGAGAGATATCATACAAATGTTATTAAGTAAGATAGGGAGTGTCGCCCCTATCATAACGTGGAACCTATGGTGCACTCACAACAAGTTGGTGTTTGATGGTATCCAACCAATAGTCTCAACTACAGTTTCAGTTGTCTATGCGCAATTGCAAGTTTCACAGCGGGCATTCGACAATATTATTTCAACCGCATTAGTTAGGCCCGCTCATTAAGTGTGCTGGCAACATGGTTATGATGTTACAATGGTTCTTAATGTAGATGGCAGCGCTTTAACTAACCTAGGTAAAGCAGGATATGGTGGATTGCTTAGGAATTTTGAGGGAAAATTTTAATTTGTCTTCTATGGTAGTGTGGGGTTGTCCAATATTTTGCATGCAGAAATTCATGCCCTTATGATTTGGATTAAGCTTTGCTGGGAGGCTGGTTATAAGAAACTGGTTTGTTTTTCTGACTCTCTTCATGTAGTGCACTTAGTGTCAAAGGAAGTGTCGAGGCTTCATCACTATGCGAACCTCTTGGAACTCATTTGGATAAGGAGTGGGATATTTCCATTCATCATATTTTTCGAGAAGGAAACTCTTGCGCGGATATACTTGCAAAACTAGGTGCTAATCATTCAGAGTGTCTTGTGATGGTACATCAACCATTATCATGTCTATCCTCAGCCTTACTAGTTGATGCTACGAGAGTGTCCTTTATTAGGACATAGTTTTTCTTTGCTTCTTTTTCTTTTGTTTTTTTTCCTTCTCTCATGTAACCAAAAAAAATGAATTTTGTTCAAGATCTTACCCATATGATTTTGATCAATAAAATGAGTTGAACAAAATTAAAAATGAGTTGTAAATCACAATGGAAAAACTTTCTTAATCTTAAAAAATATAAAAAAAAAATTAAAAAAGTTAGATCCGTAAATACACATGTCTTAAAAAAAGTTTACAAAAAAAGCAAAAAAAGAAAAAACTCTATTAGATATGATTTTTTTGGAAACGTTTAAAAAATATATAATGGACAAAAAGAATGTTTAAAAAAAATAGTCGAGAAATCGATTTATTCACATCTAAAAACAAAGTGTATCTTTGTTCATATCTCTCACAAACAATAGACGGACAATTCAAACAATGATATTCCAATTTCATTCGAATGAGCATATCAGAAACAAACTTGATTTGTGTGACATTTGATTGTAAAGATCAACAAAAAAAACAAACAATATAAAAATATTAAAAAAAATATCAACAACTATATCATATGAAATTCATAATTTGAGGAATTTTAACGCATTGAAATTTGTAAAACAAAAGAACTGACTTAACCAAGCTCCTCCCTCTTTAATCCAAACTCAATCCTTCCAAGATGCAATACTTTCAGTCGGTGGTGTGATGAGTGGTGCTCTGTCCTCTGCACCACCCACCTCCAGATCTCTTGTTTTTGTCGTCGTTCGTCAAATGGTGGCGAAGGTTAATTTGGTGGTTGAAACTTTGGGGTTGGTTTAACCCACAATTCACGACGTGGGTATGTTGCATCTACGTCATCGTTTCGTCTGGGTCTCAAAACCGGATCTGTTTCCACAAAGATTCGGCGGTTTCGTTTTAAAACGCTTCCACTGTGTTCGCGTTGCTCAAAACGTTGGTGGCGATGGTTGTTGTATCATGTTGATCTTAACGCTGACGTTTGGTTCTTGTTCGAACAACCTTTCACGGGTTTGGTTTCTAATGTTCTGTGTTCACACGTGAAACCCCTTAGGATGGGTTCACTCCAGAGGCGACGATGAGCTTCTGATGCTTACGTAGTTGTGCTCGACGATGCCATTGGTCCTTGGTTTCCTGGTTATGCTCTAGATTTGCTGAAATCTGCAAGATTCAAAGGTTCAACATTTGCTACACTGGAGTTTTGCTTGAATCCGATTCAATCCTTTGTATTGAATTTGGACTGTTTTTGGTTAAAAATGCCCAATTACTTGTTGTTTGTGCTACTATAAGTTGTGGGGTCGGGAAACTGTTACCGTGTTGGCGGTCAGTTTCAGTTACCGTCCTTTTAAAGATGAGTTTGAACTCTTCTATGGTTTGTTTAGATGTTTGGCGCGTTTACACACCAGTTTCTTTTGCAATCCCTGTTTCGTTCCCCGCGCTGGATTCGTGGGTTGTGCTTTTGGTGTGTATCACCACTATGCATATGGTTTCATTCAACTAGATTTTGTCTAGTATGTTTTTACCACATTTTGTTATTACTGGTTGTAATACTCGTTTAGGGATGTATACATGGTTGCTGGTCAGGTTCATGCCCCCCAACTTTTTGTACTTTTTATTTATTTATTATATTTTCTTTGCTTATCCATGTAAAGAGCAGCGAAGAACAAACAATAAACAACTATACAGAGTGAAAAAAAAAGTGTGATAAACTGATGGGAGTGTGTGATGTGAAATTATGCTAATCCATGATGTCTAATTTATATGCATAGCTTATAGGGTAATTTGGTAATATGTCAGTTTATAAACAAAAAAAAAAGTAGTATCCCATGTTTTTTAGAGAGAATAGTGTGTTGATATTGTCAACTTAATGTCTGGCATTAAAAAAATATCTTTATAACATTAATCAATTTAAATGCATGTTTTCCTTAAAAAAATACTTCAAATGCATTTTTAATGCATTTAATACTTAAAATGGTTGTTTAATATAACACCAAAATTAAAGTCAAACTTCAACAATACTACCGAATTAGGCTGATTTATTTGAGGGGAGAACTTAGCCACGCAAACAAAAAAGATTTATTATTTCAGGTTGAATTATTTAAAAATATTACTTTAACCCCTCAAAAAATTACTTAAATTTAGTGTCATGTATTTAATTTAACTTCAATTACTTAAAAAATTATATTATATTCGACTTTCACATTTTTTTTTTTGAACAAGCCAAAATGAGATAAATTATCACAAAGGAAAAAAAGTCTGCTCCCTAGCACAAGGAGTGCCTATAGGAACAAAGCAAAATTACAACAAAGTATTCTGGAGAAACAAAGATAAAAACAAAAACAATCAGCCAATACCCAAACAAACTATGGGTTGCTGCCACCACATATGAGAACCAAAAGGAAATCAAACATTTTTAGCTTTCAACCATCCTAAGAAAGTAACTTTTACTTTTTCCAACAGCTGCATGATTGATTTAGCATTAGTAGAGAAGAGCCTGTGATTTCGTTCATTCCATAAAATCCAAACAGTACAAAGCTTAATAAGATGTAGAAAAGGAACGTCGAGGTTTGTACTCTCCTGAAGAAAAGACAAACTGAGTAAAATGATCCAAAGTATGTTGGGGATCCACTGAAAACACACTAAGCCACGTTTTAACATGTTGCCAAAGAGAACCAAAAATAGGACAATGTTCAGAACCCCATCTGCACTTTTAAATTCTGCTGCATAACTGATTTTAATTGTGCTAAGTATTTGTTCAGAACCTGTTGGTTCAGAACCAGTTTAATCAGAACCAGTTAACTCTCATTATTGCTAAGCCAGAAATTTCAAAGATGATCAACTGATTCATTGTAGCCACCACTAGTACAGAAAACACTTTTTAAGTCGGGTGAAAATGACTTTTTAAGTCGGTTCTGTACCCGACTTATAGGTGGCCGACTTAATAACCATTTTGTTTTTAAGTCATTTTTTTGACCCGACTTAAAAGATTTTTTTAAATCGGGTAACCCGATTTAAAAGAACATATTTAAGTTTGTTTACCCGACTTAAAATCTATTTATTTATTTTTTAAAAAAACATTTTTTTGACCCGACTTAAAAGATCTTTTTACCCGATTTAAAATAACATATTTAAGTTTGTTCACCCGACTTAAAATCTATTTATTTTTAAAAAAAAAAACATTTTTTGACCCGACTTAAAAGATCTTTTTACCCGATTTAAAAGAACATATTTAAGTTTGTTCACCCGACTTAAAATCTATTTGTTTTTTAAAAGAAACTTTTTTATCTTACATATACATGATTATAACAAAACAAAATTTCATGCACAATGATTTAACACAAAATATCATCATAAAACCATAATTTCATACTGTGTAAATAAAATCATAGCTACAAACTCATTCATTAATACATAATCATTCACAAAATATTTTCCAAGTTCTAACCTTGAAGGTGAGAAAAACACACAAGAAGGGGGGGTTGAATTGTGTGGGCTATTTCTTTTCTATCTCAAAAACTTATGTTAGTTCAGATTCTGATGTTGATCAGATCTGAACTATTTTCAGAGTGTTTTATGCAGCGGATATAAAGTAAATGAGAGAGGGAAAGAGAGATGTAACATCCCGCCTAAGACTCGAGTATTTATTAATATTTGGACGATGTATCAGAAATGTTTTAAACAAGGGACAATTTGGTAAATTGTTAGTCAATGGGATTATTTATATGGCAAGTGTAATATCCCGTTTATAAGTATCGATTATTAGTATTGGAACCTGATGAAGCAAGCATGGCAAGTTAGTAAATATTTGGAATGGCATAATGGTAATTTAGAAGAGAAGGGAGATTGTTTTAAGAATAAGTGGTAAGAATATCTTACCAACTTTTCTACACTCTTCCACTCTCTCCCATTTTCAGCACTTTCTCTCCCCTTCTTCCACAACCCTCACGCCCTCATCCTTCTTCCCTCACTCATCAAGATTTCATCCCAATTCTTGTGGAAGTTTATGCTAGCAAGCTGGGTTTTGGGGAAGTTAGAGCAAGAAGTAGTAAAAGAATAACAAGGAGAATTAAGGAAGAACTCAAGAGAAGTGGAAGCTTGAAGCTAGGGCTTTGGTTTCAGATTATAGCAAGCACCAATTGAGACCTAAGGTGAGCTCCCTAGGGGTTATAGAACCCACCTTGTTGAGTATTTCATGAGTTTTAGCATTATGAATAAGTTATGATCATTTGAACCCTAATTCCATTTTGATAGCAATCCTTGATCATACATGTTGAATTCTGTTAATAAGCCTTTGAAATTACCATTTAAACTGTTATGTTGTTGGGCATGATTGGATAGACCAAAATTGGTGGAAAACATGTTTTAAACTTGCCCTATGCTGTCCAACTGCAGGTAAAATCGTGTCACGATTTTACCAGCGTGTCACGATTTTACAGGCAGAAACCAACACGATTTCTGGGTATGAAATCGTGACACGATTTGACAGCTTACAGGGGACATTTTGTTTTTCATCTTTTCTTGCACCGTTTCGGCTATCCAATACTGCTCCGAACTTAAGGATCGACATGTAATGATTAAGCATTGCTAAAGAGCATATCAAGACCTATCCTTAAGATGTTTAAATCAACATTATAGAGTGAGGATGATAGGCATAAGATTTTTAGAATGGATGACTTAATCCTCAAGACATTATATAGAAATATAAGAACTAGTTTTGGGACTTTCCCTTACTAAGCAGTTTATCAAACACAGTTAAGTATAAGCAAGCTCAAGAGTGATATAGACTTCAAGTTTAGAACCTAATATAGGTTAAGAGTTCAAGTATTAGTAAGAATAAGCCGTGGCCTTCGATGTTCACGCCAGTGGGACACGAATGGTTCACGTAGAGTAAAGGCTAAGATTATTACCTTTAAGTCGTGACTTTCATCGTTCACGCCAGTGGAACATGAAAGGTTCATGCATAAGCTTAAAGTATATTTGTTCGCGTCTTCCGTCGTTCACGCCAGTGGGACACGGGAGGTATACGCATCAGTTAAGACTAATATTAAGCCATGACTTTCGTTGTTCACGCCAGTGGGGCACGAAAGGTTCATGTATAAGTTAAGAATAATAAGAAAGTATATTAATTCGCGTCTTCCGTCGTTCACGCCAGTGGGACACGGGGGGGTATACGCGTAAGATAAGTCGTGTCTTCTGCTGTTCACGCCAGTGGGACACAGGAGGTTCACGCCAGTGGGACGTGTTATTCCGCAAGGATGACCGCACGACGACAAGAGGAGTCCGGTGTTAGCCTGATATGATAGGAATTTTCACCGGTTATCAGGGGAATGTGCTTCGGGGTTACTCCACCCGGGGGCATTCCGTAAAATGAACCCAGATAATAATGTTTGTTCAACGCTAACAGCTAACATAAGACATTTATCAGTCAATTATTTTATTATGTTATCAGATAGAGAATAGTTATCAGACAAGTATCAGATAATCAGTTATCAGGCGGTGATCCTAGATTCCCCTCGATCACCCAGTTATCAGGAATATAGTCTAGTTCTCAGGACTATTCAGTATCAGTTATCAGATAGTGATCCTAGGTTTCCCCTTGATCACTAGTTTAGCAGGATGTAGTCCAGTTTATGACTACACAGTTTAGCAGGATCAGTCAGATAGCCCACTATGGGTAAGGTTAAGACTTGGCGATCATAGGTATCCCCAAGATTGCCGAGGTAGGCACGGCGACCCTAGGTTCCCCGAGGTTGCCAACAGTAGGTAGGGTAGGAGCTCACTGAGACATTATGTCTCATCCCTATCCTTCTGGTGCAGGTTTTCAGGTAAGCTAGTGATGTTCATGAAGATTTTCACCCAGAAGACGCTGGATGGAGTGCAGTTGCTCGTCGCGGAGAAGCTCAGAAGGTTATCAGGATATGTTTATGTATTTATAGATGATGTTTGGATAAATGTATTAACGAGACAACTTGTACTCATTCAGATGTATTTATTATTATTATTGAAAATTTTAATGTTCCCAGTATCAGATTAATACACATGCTAAATATTCTAGATAATTTAGTATGGGTGTTACAATTGGTATCAGAGCAGGTCGATTCAGACCGTGCCTTGGGTCATTAAAGTTTCAATAAAAGTAGTGGGACCATTGGGTTCCGGATATTGTTCTAAAGGTCACATCTAGTTGAGCCTGATCAACTCAGTCTAGTGTGTGACAGTTAGGATAAAAGTCCGAGAGCTGAATGTGACCAAGGAGGAATGAAGTGTATGAAGGGCGAGGATTAAGGCGACAGAATTCTAAGACGGATTTAGCGATGAAGTAATCAACGCCAAATGGTGGCCATCGAGCAGTGAAGTGACTAAGTCTGTTTAGGGCAGAGTTTCAGGAAGGTCAGAAATATTTAAGGATAAGGTGAAGAGCCTTAACCCAGTTGGACGCATCGTTGGACGATGCCCCGTCTGCGGAAGACATAAGGATTAAGGAATCATGGAATGCTCTAAGGAAATGACGTAGAATCTTGATGGGAACCGTAGTTTGAGAAGTTAAAGTGAAGAGTGGACTAAGTAACGATTCTAGGTATAGAATTAAGGAATTGCAGTACCAAACCTAGAGAAATAATTACGGATTACGTGAGTTATTGGACAGATGAAGTTAACCACTCAAGTGTGGTCTTTAAGCGTGAATCAGATATTCGGATGTGTCCTAATAGTAAAAAGATTAGAAATAAGCTAAGCTAGATTGGAATTTAGTGTACTAATGGACGAATTAAGTTGAACACCCTTGATTGGGTGAACCGTATTGAATTTCCTCGATTGGTTGGAGAATGCAAGTTTAAGATAACACAAGAGTAAAGTAGACCAGTGTAGAAGGATGATCGGGATTTCAGCCGAGAATTATGTTGAGATTTTAATATACGGAGGTCGTCTTGAACATGAAAGTTTACGATTGAGGTTAATGCTAAGGAGTCGTTTGTTCCCCATTGAAGAGGTTCCTTCCACAAATAATATAGAATAGAAGAGATCACCTCGTGTTGATAAATTTCCGAGGGCAGCAATAAGGCATAGACTTGAATTGTGAATACAATAACGAGATACTGGAGGAATCCAATAGATCATGATAATGTGCAAAAGTTTAAGATCGGTTAATCGGTCACTCGAAGAAACGCAACCTATGTGGGGCGTTCTAGAGAACTGGTAAGAATTTGGAACCTTTCAGGACGGATTGTTCCGTAGAAACTCAAGAGTAACTTAAGGAACATGATAGAGCTAAGGAGACCAAAGTTGTCCCGGGAAGATTATAGATATGAAATCATTACGGATAAAGAAAGAGCGAATAGTAACAAGACTCAAATGAAAGGTATGAACCGTTAGAAACTATAAGTGTTTTTTTAGAAGTTACCACAAATGAATGTACGTGAATTTAAGCTGCCTCAGATATACTTCCAGTCGGGTTTCAGCAGTGTTTAATGATTATACATGAAGAGCTAACCGAGAGATGGTTACCGAATTCAGGATATGGAAAGGTAAAGTTAGGAGTTGACCAATCCGTAAGTTAAGATGGTTTAACCTACAAGAGAAGTGATAACGTCAGACAAGTTTGTTACGGTGATTACAAAGTGATAGAGTAAGAGGAATGATCGATGGAATTTTATGTGACGATAGTGAAGTCTTCCTTCGATGCTAACTCGAGTGATAGAAATCAGAGTGGCGCAGCGGAGTGGTAATCCAAGAATGATATAATGATCAGTGCTAAGCTGAGGCTTAGAGTATGAGAAGATGTTAAGGGCTTAATTCCTATCATACGAGATAGTAGTAAGTATAAGCGATTTGAACGTATCATGAGTTCTAATGGAAAGTTATGGAAGTTAAGTTGATGAATACCTTAAACCTCGAAATCTAGGAAGAATGAGATATTTGAATAGAGGCCTTGGCCAGAAATTGACAATGTAGTAGCGAATGAGTTTAATTCCATGTTGTAACCATGTCATGTTAACCTATATTAGCCGAAGATTTTGGAAAGTCTTGAACTTAATGTTCACCAGTAAAGGAAGGAGAACTTTTACGTAGATTTAAAGTTACTTGTAGTCCACGGAAAAAGGGCTGCGTAATTTAAGGATTAAAGACTGAGTGTGCTATTTGGGTAGCAATCAAGTAGAGTTTTCTGTTGAAAATAAGGATTTTGAATTCGACGTCCTGGACGAGAAATAAGTTAGTGAAACCAGTGAATCGTAACCATAAATTTACATTATAGGTTGTTGTATACTTAAGAATAAACATGAGTAACATTGGCGGGGCAAACCTGGCAAGCCAGTTGAAAGGCAAATCCCGGATGTTACGAAATGAGTTAAGAGTAAGAAAGATTTCCCCAAATGATGTGGTAGTGTCTCAAGTATGTTAAGATTAAGAATAATGTCCCGTTAGTCGGACAAAGATGAGGTAATGTATAGTTTACCCGTGCTCGCTTATGTATGTAAGTTATATGCTATGAAATATATTATATAATGATATGTGAGACGACTTAAGCCACTCTTCATTTGGACTAAACTCCCATGAGTTTGGAATTATCGGTGTAGAAAACACTTATGCCACGATAAGAAAACGAGAATAAGTAGTGACAAGGACGATGGGAGATTGGCAAACTCCTAGTATGAATAATGATTTCTAAGTTATTGAGATAAGTAACGACATAGATCCATCGAAGCAGAACGCGGGTAATCAGTAAGATTTCGCGAGTCTTTGAGGATTTCCGTGATGGAAGCAATGATTAAGATTATGGGAAGTAATACACCAAGATGCCTCCTCCTTGTATTTGTATAATGGAGATAGCGCGGTACTTTTACTCTCATTAAAGAATGGTATATTTATGGTAAAACCATATATGTAGGATGCCGATGTATAAGGCAAAGATCGAATACAAAAATTCAATGGAATCGTTGAGGATAATTTGAACGTCCAATGTCGTCAAGGTAAGAATTACGCGGACTATGGCGAGATTATAAGAATTCAGCACAAGTGTTAGGATTGGATAACTCTAGTTTGGGTTACAAGAAGTGTATTAACAAGGATACAGTCAACAAGTTGGATGCGATGGTTCGAGTAACCTCATATGCTGCTACGCAAGAATTGTGAGATGCACATCAAGTATTCCAGTCAACGAAAAGATAGATGGATACATTCGACTTATAGAATTGAAAATCTAAGGGATTCCGATAAGTAAGATGAACTGGAGTCTTGGCTAATGAAAGAAGTTATATGTGAGATTAATTCTTATATGATAAGTAGATTCTAAATTTCGAGGACGAAATTTCTTTAAGGGGGGTAGATTGTAACATCCCGCCTAAGACTCGAGTATTTATTAATATTTGGACGATGTATCAGAAATGTTTTAAACAAGGGACAATTTGGTAAATTGTTAGTCAATGGGATTATTTATATGGCAAGTGTAATATCCCGTTTATAAGTATCGATTATTAGTATTGGAACCTGATGAAGCAAGCATGGCAAGTTAGTAAATATTTGGAATGGCATAATGGTAATTTAGAAGAGAAGGGAGATTGTTTTAAGAATAAGTGGTAAGAATATCTTACCAACTTTTCTACACTCTTCCACTCTCTCCCATTTTCAGCACTTTCTCTCCCCTTCTTCCACAACCCTCACGCCCTCATCCTTCTTCCCTCACTCATCAAGATTTCATCCCAATTCTTGTGGAAGTTTATGCTAGCAAGCTGGGTTTTGGGGAAGTTAGAGCAAGAAGTAGTAAAAGAATAACAAGGAGAATTAAGGAAGAACTCAAGAGAAGTGGAAGCTTGAAGCTAGGGCTTTGGTTTCAGATTATAGCAAGCACCAATTGAGACCTAAGGTGAGCTCCCTAGGGGTTATAGAACCCACCTTGTTGAGTATTTCATGAGTTTTAGCATTATGAATAAGTTATGATCATTTGAACCCTAATTCCATTTTGATAGCAATCCTTGATCATACATGTTGAATTCTGTTAATAAGCCTTTGAAATTACCATTTAAACTGTTATGTTGTTGGGCATGATTGGATAGACCAAAATTGGTGGAAAACATGTTTTAAACTTGCCCTATGCTGTCCAACTGCAGGTAAAATCGTGTCACGATTTTACCAGCGTGTCACGATTTTACAGGCAGAAACCAACACGATTTCTGGGTATGAAATCGTGACACGATTGCCAAATCGTGTCACGATTGCCCAATCGTGTCACGATTTGACAGCTTACAGGGGACATTTTGTTTTTCATCTTTTCTTGCACCGTTTCGGCTATCCAATACTGCTCCGAACTTAAGGATCGACATGTAATGATTAAGCATTGCTAAAGAGCATATCAAGACCTATCCTTAAGATGTTTAAATCAACATTATAGAGTGAGGATGATAGGCATAAGATTTTTAGAATGGATGACTTAATCCTCAAGACATTATATAGAAATATAAGAACTAGTTTTGGGACTTTCCCTTACTAAGCAGTTTATCAAACACAGTTAAGTATAAGCAAGCTCAAGAGTGATATAGACTTCAAGTTTAGAACCTAATATAGGTTAAGAGTTCAAGTATTAGTAAGAATAAGCCGTGGCCTTCGATGTTCACGCCAGTGGGACACGAATGGTTCACGTAGAGTAAAGGCTAAGATTATTACCTTTAAGTCGTGACTTTCATCGTTCACGCCAGTGGAACATGAAAGGTTCATGCATAAGCTTAAAGTATATTTGTTCGCGTCTTCCGTCGTTCACGCCAGTGGGACACGGGAGGTATACGCATCAGTTAAGACTAATATTAAGCCATGACTTTCGTTGTTCACGCCAGTGGGGCACGAAAGGTTCATGTATAAGTTAAGAATAATAAGAAAGTATATTAATTCGCGTCTTCCGTCGTTCACGCCAGTGGGACACGGGGGGGTATACGCGTAAGATAAGTCGTGTCTTCTGCTGTTCACGCCAGTGGGACACAGGAGGTTCACGCCAGTGGGACGTGTTATTCCGCAAGGATGACCGCACGACGACAAGAGGAGTCCGGTGTTAGCCTGATATGATAGGAATTTTCACCGGTTATCAGGGGAATGTGCTTCGGGGTTACTCCACCCGGGGGCATTCCGTAAAATGAACCCAGATAATAATGTTTGTTCAACGCTAACAGCTAACATAAGACATTTATCAGTCAATTATTTTATTATGTTATCAGATAGAGAATAGTTATCAGACAAGTATCAGATAATCAGTTATCAGGCGGTGATCCTAGATTCCCCTCGATCACCCAGTTATCAGGAATATAGTCTAGTTCTCAGGACTATTCAGTATCAGTTATCAGATAGTGATCCTAGGTTTCCCCTTGATCACTAGTTTAGCAGGATGTAGTCCAGTTTATGACTACACAGTTTAGCAGGATCAGTCAGATAGCCCACTATGGGTAAGGTTAAGACTTGGCGATCATAGGTATCCCCAAGATTGCCGAGGTAGGCACGGCGACCCTAGGTTCCCCGAGGTTGCCAACAGTAGGTAGGGTAGGAGCTCACTGAGACATTATGTCTCATCCCTATCCTTCTGGTGCAGGTTTTCAGGTAAGCTAGTGATGTTCATGAAGATTTTCACCCAGAAGACGCTGGATGGAGTGCAGTTGCTCGTCGCGGAGAAGCTCAGAAGGTTATCAGGATATGTTTATGTATTTATAGATGATGTTTGGATAAATGTATTAACGAGACAACTTGTACTCATTCAGATGTATTTATTATTATTATTGAAAATTTTAATGTTCCCAGTATCAGATTAATACACATGCTAAATATTCTAGATAATTTAGTATGGGTGTTACAAGAGACACAAGTAAATTATCCTGGTTCCTTCCACAATCCGGAAGTAGTCCTGTCCCCTTGTTACTAACAAGAGATTTTCCACTATAATCAAACGATTACAATTGCTTAAGCACAAAGCATAGAGACTTCCTTGCTCAGACACACAGTCCAAGACTTCCTTGCTCAAACACAGAGTAAGAGACTTCCTTGCTCAACCACAAAGGATGAGACTTCCTTGCTCAAACACAGAGTAAGAGACTTCCCTGCTCAACCACAAAGGATGAGACTTCCTTGCCCCACCACAAAGGATGAGACTACCTTGCTCAACCACAAATGATGAGACTTCATTGCTCAACCACAAAGGATGAAACTTCCTTGCTCAACCACAAAGGATGAGACTTTCTAATTGCTCAAGCACGCAGGCTAGAGGCTTTGAATCAAACAGATTTACAACAGAAATGAGTTTGAGTTGAACACTTGATATACTATCAGTGGTGTTCACAAAATACAATTCAGATTAAGACTCTCTACTTAAGAAATTCTAAGATAATAAGTTTGTAAGAATTTCTAAGTGTTTTGATGACTGTCACGTAAAACAGAGCATGTGTTTTTCTGGAACAGAGTCTTGGTTCTTCATCTTCAATCCTTCAATCCTTTATAGAAGATTAAAGAGATATTGAGAAGAGCCATGTCATCAAAATAGTCGTTGCAAATAGAAGCTATGTCTAGCTTAATTTTTGCCTGACATGGTGTGCGCAAAATAGAGTAGCAGTTGAAGGAATTTGAATTGCTTCCTTAAAACATGGAGAATGTTTCGTACAGGGTGACAACTGTTCCATTGAGCTGTTCTGACACAACAGAACTTCACTGTTCATAGTTGCAAATGTTGACTGCTGATTCAGACTTCAGAAGCTGGCTTCAGGAACTGTTCATCAGAAGCTCCCTTCAGACACAGTACTTCAGAAGCTGGTCATCAGATACTGTTCATCAGACACACTTCTTCAAAAGCATACTTCAAACGCACTGTTCATCAGACGCAGCCTTCAGAAGCTGGTCTTCAGACGCACTGTTCATCAGACGCTGCCTTCAGAAGCTGGTCTTCAGACGCACCCTTCAGACGCACTGTTCATCAGACACACTGTTCATCAGACGCACCTTTCAGAAACTGGTCTTCAGACGCACTGTTCATCAGACGCACCCTTCAGAAGCTGGTCTTCAGACGCACCCTTCAGACACACTCTTCAAACGCTGATTTTCTTCAGCCTTGCAACACAAGCTTATATGCTTTCCTTCTTGCTCTTAGCTTGCCCTTTCATAACCAATGTTAGATACCAATCTTTAAGTACATGGTTCTGCACACTTAGAATCAAGCGTTAGCAATTCCAATTTTCTTTTTAACACTTTGTTATCATCAAAACCCAAAAGAGAGTTGTTCATACATTTTGTTCCAACAATCTCCCCCTTTTTGATTCTGCTGCATCACAAGTATTAAAAAGAAAATTGTTGTTAATTTAATTAACAAGTTGACTTCAGGGTATGAGGTTTGCAAGCTCCCCGTGAGTCTGATCCAGGTTAATTAAATTCAGTTTAGATCAAAAAGGTGAGAATTTCAGAATTGTTGTTAACTTTAATTAACAAGTTCACTTCAGGGTATGAGGTTTGCAAGCTCCCCCTGAGTCTGATAATCCACAAGGTGAGGTTTGCAAGCTCCCCTTGATTCTTATCCAAGTTAATTAAATTCAACTTAAAGCAATAAGGTGAAATTATCACTCAGAATTATAAATAACAAGCTGACTTCAGGGTATGAGGTTTGTAAGCTCCCCCTAAGTATGATAATTCACAGGATGAGGTTTGTAAGCTCCCTGAGTCTTATCCAAGTTATTTAAATTCAATAAAGAGTAATTTATCTCACAGAATTTCAAAACAGAGGCTAAGAGATTAAAAGCTGTTCTCATAAGTTAATTAACTGTCAGAAATTAACTTATGTTCTGAGCTCAGAGCCTGAAATACTTGTTACTTTTACTCCCCCTTTTGTCATCAACAAAAAGAAAATTCAAGAATTTTTAAGAGAGTGAAAACGTGAGACAAAGTGTTTAGAGCATTTTGTTCAGTACCACTGACTGTATCAGACACAATTGTCCAGAACATATGGTTCAGTACTACTGAATTGTTTCAGACAGATTTGAAAGTTTAAAACTGGGTCTGAAAACTGAACATACAAGATGAAAGATTGAAAGTGTGACAATGTTTTGAGTGTTTAAAACATTTCAGAATATGAAAACAGAAAAACATTAAACACATTGATGACTTTAGGAGGGACAAAGTACAACTTTCAAGACTTAATCCATCACTGCCCTGCTGTTATTACTTATCAGATTATGACCAAGTGTTGAACAACTGTTCAGATTCACTCTCATTAGTGGGCCACGTGTAAAGTGTCCACTTATGATGAGTTTTATCAGAAGTCACAAAAAATCAGATTCTGAAACTCAGACTCTGATGTTTTCAGAAGCTGAACTATCTTCAGACTCTATAGTGAGTGTCTGTTAAGTCTTAGCTTCTGATGAACTTCAGGTTCTCAGTTTCTATTCAGAGTCAAGCAATTTTTCAAGAGATGAAATGCAAGTTCAGATTCTTTTTAATAAAATAAAATCTGTCTAAAATGAGGGGTTTTGTAAATATATCAGCCCATTGATGATTGGTAATCAGAATCAATGAATTGAAAATCCAAAACACCCTTCTGAACATAATTTCTAATAAAATGAAGTTTAAGTTCAAAAATGCTTGGCTCTTGAATGTAGAATTGGAATTTTTAGATAAACAGATTACAACAGTATTATCACAAAGAAGGTTATGCTGTTTTCATGAATCTGATAGTTTTCCAACTGATGTAGAATCTATTAAGTATAACAGAGAACAATCATACCTCTGTGGAGCTTTTGATCTACCTCTCCTTGTTCAATCAGGTTGTTTCTGAACACCCATTTTTGTTCCAACAATGTTCTTGATTGGCTTCAGGAGAAATGTCAGCTAGCTCAGCACCAATGATCCAGTCTTTGTGGTTTCCTCCAGATTCCACAGTTCCTCCCTCTTTCATGGTCAGGGTTTGGAAGATAGACTTTCCTTCTGTCATGGAATGCCAGCAGCCACTGTCCAGGCACCATGACTTCACCTTTTCTTTGGCATTTAATCATATCTGCAACATAAATGATTTCTGACTTGGGTACCCATATGGGTCCTCTTGGGTTAGTTCTGAAAGGTTTAGTCTTTTGTTGCACCTTATGTATGGAGTTATAATACTCAGACTTGTTCAGATACCTTGGATGTGAATCCTTTAATCTTGAATAAGTCTTAGTATCAGACACTGAGTTCTTCAAAACCTGAGCTTTCAAAGGTCTTGACTCAGATTTCTTCAGAACCTGAGACTTGAAGGTCTTTGGTTCTGAGATTTTAAGAGTCTGAACCTTTGAAGACTTTGGTTATGTTTTCTTCAGAACTTTGGACTTAAGAGTCTTTGAATCTAATTTGTTCAGAATCTTGGATTCAGAAGTAAAAGGTTCTGATTTGTTAAGAACTTCAGTTTTGCTAGCTCCTAACACAAGGCAGACTTTCTGACCTTTCTTAATACAACCAGAATCAGATGATATAATGGCTTTCTTTTGTATGCTTTGTCTGACATTCTGAGATTTATAAGGTTTTGTATAAACTGGTTTAGTATTCCTTGAAGGTTTTACAAACACAGTCTTTTGAAAGTTTGAGTCTGAATTTTTTAGAGTTTGAGACTTGCTTGTCTTAGGTTCTGAACTCTTCAGACTTTGAACCTTTTCAGATTTAAAGTCTGTTTTCCTCATAGTCTTAGACTTAGAACCTTTTGGTTTAGACTTTGGCAAAGTTTTAAATTTTGCCTTCATCTTTCCCTTAGGTTCAGAAGTTTTAGATTCTGAGCAGTTCAGAACTTCAGATTTAGCAGTCTCAGTTTCTGTTAAATTCTGTTTCTCAGAATTGTCAGATGCAGATACAAAACATACCTTAGCGCCTTTTATACTATCTTCAGAACAGGATGGAAGGTTTGTTTCATTTGAAAAATTAAATGAATCATTTTTGAAACCAATTCCTTCTCCTTTGTTTTTTTTGATATTATAAATCATAGAAGCAACTTTGCTTCTGTGATTCCAGCCAAAATAAAATCTTGAAGAGCAGTTTCTTCTTCACTTAAAGGCTTATCAACTTTCTTATCAGTCAGTTTTACAAGAAGAGCATTGTTCTCATCTTCTATTTCAGAGATGTGACTTTGAGCTTCTTCTTGTTTTCTTTCAAGCAGTTCAAGTTCCTTTTTCAAAGTTTTAAATTGTTTTAACTTGTTTAGATAATGATTGATAAGATCTTTGACAGTTTCAATAAGTTCAGATCTAGTGAGTTTAGAGTATACCTCATCTTCATCATTTGAGTCTGAATCTGACTCTGTATCAGAAGATACAGTTGCAACCAAAGCCAAATTGGCTTCTTCTTCATCTTCATTGTCAGATTATGATTCTTTGTCAAGATCATTCCAAGTTTCCATCAGGCTTTTTTCTGATCTTGTTTATGAATTTGCTTGACTTGGATTTAGTGCTCTTTGACTTCTCCTTTGATTTGTCCTTTTGAAGTTCTGGACAGTCAACAATGAAGTGACCCACTTTCTTGCAATTGTAGCAGCCCTTCTGACCTTCCATCCTAGAACCTGATCCTTTGAAGCCACTGCTTTTGTTGGAGAACTTCTTGCTTCGATTAGCCAAGTACTGAAGTCTTTTGGAAAGCATTGCTATCTCTTCAGTTTCTGAGTCTTCTTCAGAACTTTCATCTGAAAGTTCTTCTTCAGACTCATAAACTTTCAGAGCCTTTGCAGACTTTCCTTTGGACTTCAATGCTGTGGACTTAATTTTCTTAGCAGGTTCATCCTCATTGAGTCCCAGTTCATGCACTTTGAGAGAGATTATAAAATCTTCAATACTTAGAGTATTTAGATCTTTAGCTTCCTCAATAGCAGTCACTTTAGGTCTCCATCTAGCAGGTAGACTCCTAAGAATCTTGTTCACATGATCAACAGTAGTATAGCTTTTCTTCAGAATCTGAAGTCCAGAAACCAGAGTCTGAAATCTTGAGAACATAATCTCAATATTTTCATCCTCCTTCATTCTGAACAGCTCATACTGCTGAACTAGAAGATTTGCCTTTGCTTCTCTAACCTTCTTGTTCCCTTCATAGTTAGAGCAGAGAGAGGTGAAGATGGCTTTTGCTGTTGATTTATCACTCATCTTAAGATACTCATTGCGGGGCAAAGAGTCCACAATGATACCTCTTACATTGTGATGTTTTCTGTATATCTTTCTCTCAGCATCAGTAAGGCTTCTTCTGTTAATGGCTACTCATTCTTCATCAACAGGAATAGATATTCCATCTTCTATGATACCCCATAAGGAGTCATCAATTCCAATAATATGGCTGTACATTTTGCTTTTCCACCAGGAGAATTTCTCAGCATCACCAGTAAACATAGAAGGTTTATTGTGTGAGTGAGATTGCTTGTTATCTGTACCAAAGCCACCACCACCACTTCTGGATGTTTTTATCAGGATCAATACTGACTCACTGTTAAGTGATTGAATATCAGAACCAGGGGCTCTGATACCAACTGAAGGTGAGAAAAACACACAAGAAGGGGGGTTGAATTGTGTGGGCTATTTCTTTTCTATCTCAAAAACTTATGTTAGTTCAGATTCTGATATTGATCAGATCTAAACTATTTTCAGAGTGTTTTATGGAGCGGATATAAAGTAAATGAGAGAGGGAAAGAGAGACACAAGCAAATTATCCTGGTTCCTTCCACAATCCGGAAGTAGTCCAGTCCCCTTGTTACTAACAAGAGATTTTCCACTATAATCAAACGATTACAATTGCTCAAGCATAAAGCATAGAGACTTACTTGCTCAGACACACAGTCCAAGACTTCCTTGCTCAAACACAGAGTAAGAGACTTCCTTGCTCAACCACAAAGGATGAGACTTCCTTGCTCAAACATAGAGTAAGAGACTTCCCTGCTCAACCACAAAGGATGAGACTTCCTTGCTCAACCACAAAGGATAAGACTTCTTTGCTCAACCACAAAGGATGAGACTTCCTTGCTCCACCACAAAGGATGAGACTTCCGTGCTCAACCACAAAGGATGAGACTTTCTTGCTCAACCACAAAGGATGAGACTTCCTTGCTCAACCGCAAAGGATGAGACTTTCTAATTGCTCAAGCACGCAGGCTAGAGGCTTTGAATCAAACAGATTTACAACAGAAATGAGTTTGAGTTGAACACTTGATATACTATCAGTGGTGTTCACAAAATACAATTCAGATTAAGACTCTCTACTTAAGAAATTCTAAGATAATAAGTTTGTAAGAATTTCTAAGTGTTTTGATGACTGTCACGTAAAACAGAGCATGTGTTTTTCTGGAACAGAGTCTTGGTTCTTCATCTTCAATCCTTCAATCCTTTATAGAAGATTAAAGAGCTGTTGAGAAGAGCCATGTCATCAAAAGAGCCGTTGCAAATAGAAGCTATGTCCAGCTTAATTTTTGCCTGACATAGTGTGCGCAAAACAGAGTAGCAGTTGAAGGAATTTGAATTGCTTCCTTAAAACATGGAAAATGTTTCGTACAGGGTGACAACTGTTCCATTGAGCTGTTCTGACACAACAGAACTTCACTGTTCACAGTTGCAAACGTTGACTGCTGATTCAGACTTCAGAAGCTTCTCTTTAGATGCTGGCTTCAGGAACTGTTCATCAGAAGCTCCCTTCAGACACAGTACTTCAGAAGCTGGTCATCAGATACTGTTCATCAGACGCACTTCTTCAGAAGCATACTTCAAACACACTGTTCATCAGACGCAGCCTTCAGAAGCTGGTCTTCAGACGCACTGTTCATCAGACGCACTGTTCATCAGACGCTGCCCTATTCAAAAGGCATTAAAAGGAAAAGAAGTAGTTCCTAGTAAGTTTGAAGATGTTGTTAAGCATGATACCATGCCATGTGTTCAGAAGAGAATTGCTGATCTTGAGAAACAGATTGCTGGGAAGAAGATTCTGAATGTGCCTGAAGAACACATCAACTGAGCAGCATCTGATGTTGTGTCTAATGAAGACTGAGCAACTTTTGATGCTGAGTCTGAAGACTGTCAAGTTTGTGACTGTTGTCTTGGATTTCTGTTTGTGTTTCTGGTCTGCATTTGTGATGTACTCTGCAGTATTGTTTTGTTCTTCTATGTGTGGATGCTGTGTGGTTTTGATCCTGTTGCTTGTGCTGTGCTAGGTTCTGTATGTTGGTTTTGATGCTGATTCTGATGTGGTGTCTGTGTGAGTGTTTGTGTATGCCGTTCTGTGTTATGCTGGTCTGTGTTGTGTTTCTCTGCTCCTGGTGATTGTTTGTTGTTTTGTCAACATTGTTTGGCTAAAAAGGGGGAGAAATATGTCTGTTTCAGAAGCTGTTCAACAGTTCAGTGGGAGTTGGAGCTTCTGATTGTCTGTTTCAGGGGGAGTTCCTGAATATATGTTTCAGGGGGAGTTCCTGAGTGATGTGTTTCAGGGGGAGAAGCTGTACCTCAGAAACTGCTGTTGTATGTTGAAGGGGGAGTGTTTTGTGTTGTGGTATTTGTGGTACTTCAGAAGTTGAAGTTGTTTGTGTTAACATAGCTTTTTATCCGCTGCTGACTCTGGTGCTATGTTTAAATATGTGTAGTTCTTCATGGTTGATTAATTTTGTTGAGTGAAGAACTTGTCTTTGTGGACAATTTGATTTTAGCCAAAAATTTGCCTAAGGGGGAGATTGTTGGATATTTAAGTGTTGGCTACATGTTTGGTAAAATCAAAATGTGCAAGCAATATGTCTTCAGAAGCTGAATATCTCATTTTCTGCATCTTCAGAAGCTAAGTCAGAAGCTACAGTACTTCAGAAGCTGATAACTTTGCTCTGCGAAGCCACTGCGCTCTGCGAAGGTCTTCAGACGCTAGTACTGTTCATCAGACGCTGAACTGGTCATCAGACGCACTGTTCAGACGTTGACTTCTGTTGACCTTCAGAAGCTGCCTTCAGACGTTGACTTTTGTTGACCTTCAGAAGCTGCATTCAGAAGCTGAATTTATGCGTTCTTTCTGTTAAATTCTTTCTGTATCTTTTGAAGATTTTTTTAAAGTTTTATCCAGGCTAATGGTTCTAGAAGGTTGAGTAATTTTACGTGAAGATCTTTATTGAAGATTGGCTCCGTTTATTTATGAGTATATTTTCAAAGGAATCTTTGCAAAATATATTTCAGAAATATATTTCCTTCTATGAGCTTCTAAAGAATTTTAGAATTATATCTTTGAAGATTATATTGTTCAGAATTATGTGAGCTGCTGAAGACTATTTAAGGAGGACGATGCTATTGAAGATTAGTTGATTGAAAAACCAGAAGTTTACATTAAAAGAGTCTTAGAGTTTTTGAGTCTGTGAGCTGTTGCTCTGTTTTGTACACCACTCATCTGTTAGAGTTGGTTTAGTTTGTTTTGAGTTGTAATTCACTTCAAGCTTTTAAGCACGAGTGATGTCTTTGATGTTTTGAAGTGTGACTTCGTATTTGTTTGTTTAAGTGTTTGATAATCACTGGGCTGTTATTACGTGATTGGGAAGTAAGTGGGTTCTTATATCTAGGAGTTCCTAGGTAGAAGTCTATACGGGTAGTGATTAAGTGATAAGGCTGGAAAAACAGGGGTTGTGTCTTGAGTCTTAGAATTAATACTACTTAGTGGATTTCCTTCCTGGATTGGTATCCTCCAGATGTAGGTGAAGTTTGCACCGAATTGGGTTAACAAATAACTGTGTTCCTTTATTTTCTGTTCATTATTTTTCTGTTTCTGAACTTTTGCTTTCAGACTCTGTTTTTTAGTTCAGAACCAGTTTCTGCCAGAATTTCAATTTATATAAAATCAATAACAAGAGAACAAAATATTTCTAGTTCTAGCTATTATGGATCAAAATTATACAACTCAGTCAACTAAAATAAGTTTCATATAAAGTAAACTTAATAGTACGATCTAGGAGAGTAAACCTTGATGAGGTTTCTGTTGAAGCAGAGGTCCATAGCAAATAAAATAAAACATTCATGCACCAGAATTTCTTTGAAAGCTTTCCAGAAAATGCGCCTGAAAGTATCTTACTCAACGACTTCTCTCACAGCAAAATTTGGTCAAATAGCTTCAGTCATGGGTTGGAGTTGAAAGGATTGGCCACAAACAATCCCCTGCAAAATTTAGCAGCAGTGCAAACACAAAAGATCAATTAATAACTAGTTAACCACTTTATACAATCAAGATCTTTGCAGAAAATTAAGAACCCACAACATCAAAATTAGTTTAAAATCAGCCAAACAACCAAACTCGGGCCAAATTAACAAAACAGCCAAACTTGAGCCAAATTAACATGCTCAAAGAAAGGAAAAACACAATACTAACAACTACATAACCATCACAACAGTTGGCCAAAAAAAACATGCACTAATGTATGCAAAATCAGACCCGTAGACAGCAAAATAAAACCTAAACCAGAGAAAATAAACCTGCACAAAATCAGAAGAAATGGAGCAGACCAATACAACAAACTACGACAGAAATATGAACCCAAAAAACCATAACGTCAAATGTTATATTTTGCAGAAAAATTGTTTAGGTGAAACTGTGCACCTCCATCATCTAAGGGAAAAGGTCATTAATCTTTTTCAATCTTTATAACTTTCTTCACAATACAGATCCTTCAAGAACATCAACTTCTCCATGGAGAAGCACTGCCCTATTCATTACGAAAACAATAAAATTGATAGAAAACTCAAATGCAAGGGACTTCAGATAGTTTAAGAGGTCAAAAAATGCAATACCAGAGACTGAGAAACAGATCAAAACCTTACCAAATCACAGCAACAAAATCAACAAAACTGCATTCCTTCATCACTATCCACACGTAAGTTTATAAGATTATGTTAACGTGTCCAGCAGGCTCCGGATTATGCCGGATGGGACTTCACCGAGAGGGTTGTCCACACGTATGTTAAAGATTAAACATGTCCAGCAGGCTCCGGATTATGCCGAATGAGACTTCTCCGAGAGGGTTGTCCACATGTAAGGTTAAGCATGTTCAGCAGACTCCGGATTATGCCGGATGAGACTTCTCCGAGAGGGTTGTTCACATGCAAGTTAAGTTGTGTTCAACAGACTACGGATTATGCCGGATGGGACTTCTTTGAGAGAGTTGTCCACACAACGATAAGAGGAGTCCGATGATTAGCCTCAGATAGGAATTTTCACCGGTTATCAGGGGAATGTTCTTCGGGGTTACTCCACTCGGGGGCATTCCATAAAATGAACTCAGATAATTATTGTATGTTCAACACTAACTTTCTAACTTTATGTTAAAGTAAGATGTATATGTATTTATTACATAAGTTTATGACAAGTACTGTTCAGATAACAGTTATCAAAAAGTGATCATAGGATGTCCCCAGATCACTAGGTATGAGATTATGTTATGATTATGAAAGAGATATGCAGTGATCCTAGTTTTCCCTTGATCACTAGTTTAGCAGGATGTAGTTTAGTTATTATGACTACACATGATAGTAGGAACAGGCAGGTATACCCTTTATGGGAATGGTTAAAGCTTGGCGATCATAGGAATCCCCGAGATTGCCAAAAGTAGGCATGACGACCCTAGGTTCCCCGAGGTTGCCAACAGTAGGTTGGGTGGAGCTCACTGAGACATTATGTCTCATCCCAATCGTTCTGGTGCAGGTTTGCAGGTTAGCACGAGGATCGTGTTGAGGATCATCAGGGAGCTGCTGAATGGAGTGCAGTTGCTCGTCATGTACCAGCTCAGGAGCTTAATGGACTTTTGTATAAGTATATATTATGGTACTTGATGGTTTTGTAAACGAGCAAATTTGTATTCATTCAGTTGTGTTGTATTATTATTATTGAAAACCTTGATGTATCTAGTATCAGTTTAATGCACATGCTAATATTTTAGATAAAATTAGTATGGGTGTTACAAGACTTTTATTTGTACATGATTGAAAATTGTTAATCGCTCATTCTTATTAACATATATTGTTGTCTTTGTTTGTATTTACTTTTATTATTACATAAATGTTTTACTTCTACATTGTTTATTGTTTTTTATTTCAGATATGAAGACAAAGTGATTATAAATGGTGACTCATATAGGAAACCATTTATGAGGAAGAAGAGTCATATTATGAGCGTTACAAAAGACACTCAGATAATGAGTTGTTTGGATTTAATATACAAGAATGAGAAAGAATTGAGTAAAGATCGTATTTATTCTGTTGAAAATTTTAGTGGTGTGGATTGTTAATGCACTTTTTTTCCTCTGATTTGTAATTAATAATTTATTGTGTATTACATGTACATGATAATTCAAATATATTAATACACATGTATAAAGTTACATTTTTTTGTGAAATTAATATTTTTTTAATATCATTAACGTGTCTTTTTTCATCACAATTATTTTAATAATTTTTCTTCTTCATTATCGGTCTTCTCTTATATATATTTTTTTCATTCTCATTAAATTTCAGTAATAAAATCAAAATATCTTCTATTGTAAAATGTATTTTTTTCTTCTTTTTGACCAAATAAAACACAATCTTTTAAATGTCATTTCCTCTCATTTATTTGGTAACTATTAATGTGATACAAACTTCCTAAATAACTCATTGAATTGCAATGTTTTGAACAAACATTAATTTTAAAAAAATTATTCTCCTTAATGAATAATGAAGTCTTCACAAATAAGTCTTCTCATTATAATATTTCAAATAAAAATAATTAATTTTAATGAAGAGATTCTCCTTAAACCATCCCCAGGGAGATACAAGTGCAATGTTGACGCTTCTTTTTCTGAAGCTCAGGATATGGTGGGCATTGGTATGTGTATCAGAGATGCAGAAGGAGCTTTTGTGCTGGCTCGAACAGAATGGTTTTCCCATATCGTTGATGTCGATATTGGGGAGGCTTTAGGACTCTTGAAGGCTATGGAGTGGGTACGGGATCTATTTCTTTGGGATATGGATTTCGAAGTCGACTCAAAGACGGTTGTAGACAACATCTACGGGAAGCAAACTGGTGTATCAGATTTTAGCGCCATAATTATGCATTGTGTACACCTGCTCTGCACTGATCTCACGAACTCTCATGTTAGGTTCATTAGGAGACAAGCAAACGAAGTTGCTCATAGTTTAGCTCAGGCGGCTTTGTCGGAAGCTAGTTTCCGCGTTTATTCTCTCATTCCAACATGTATCGAATCTATTATTATAAATGAAATGCATTAATCTTGTTCCTCTCAAAAAAAAGATTCTCCTTAATGAAAAATTATTATAATAATAATTATTAGTAAATAATTTTTTTATAAATATAATTATAATACTTTTAGTTAATATTTTATGAATGAATCAAAATAATTAGTAAACTACCTTTTCTACAAAAAAACGAAATATTTATGAATAATTGTACCACTAAATTGAATTTTACACCTATCGAACAAGTATAAATAAAATTACCTTTATTTTCTTAAATTTAAATCATTTTTTAAGCTTATATGCATAAGTGGGTTCTCCCCTCCCAATCAGATTTTTTTTTTCATATGCATAAGTCAAGAATCGAACCAAATTTTGAACCTCTGATCACATGCTTAAGGAGACCAAATACTTTACCACTTGAACCAATTTATTGTTGGTAGGAACACAAATATCTAAAAGAATCAAATGTAATATAAATGATATTAATGTGATACAAACATTTTAAACAAGTCATCAAATTTTAATATTTTGACTAACCATTATTTAATGAGAATATTCTTCTTAATGAATAATTAAGTCTCCACAATATTCTTTCAAAAAAAATTAAGTCTTCACAATATATCAATACTCAACATCATCTCATTATTTTTTTGTTAAGAACAATTGCGACTTTTTTTATATATTTTTTACAAAAAAGTAACAAAATATGGTCCAACCAGTTAAATCGGTTGAACTGTCGAATTCATCATATACCTATCTTAGGCCTAATGTATGATTTTAGAATAGGCCTATTGTTATGGATAAAAAATAATTTTTTATTATTATATGATTAAAAAGGAGAAGTTTACATGATATATCAATACTCAATACCATCTCATTATTTTTTTGTTAAGAAAAATTGCGACAAAACAAGTTTTAAACTTTTTTTTTATTTTTTTTATATAAAAAAGTAACAAGATTCGGTCCAACCAGTTAAGTTGGTTGAAATGTCGAATTTATCATATATCTCCCTTAGGCCTAATGTATGATTTTAGAATAGGTCTAATGTTATGGATAAAAAATAATTTTATAATAAAAAATAATTAATTATCGAGATAATACAATAGTACTATATATTCGAGTTTTCATTATAAATTGGGTGTATAACAGAAGTGTGGCGAGCAACACCTAGAACGATGAAGAATAATAATGAACTCATATGCAAGAAACACCACACGTATCAATGCCAAAACCAACCCAAACGCGAGATACACCACACCTAGAAACGTGAACAAATTGAAGAACCCTAACACAATATGCGCTCACACAAAAATACAGTGTGAGCCAGCCAATGAACAAATATGTGTTTAGAGAGCCATTGAAAGCAAAAAATTATGTTGTCAGTGACGAAACATTGTCATAGCATCATGCGACGTTGAGCGAACCCATTTAGGGTTTGATAATAACGCAACCTTGAGGGCCGATCACACCACCACGAAGCTGTGGTTACATTAGTAACAACTGGGTTGAGTTTTGGATTGAGAGGGTGGTAGTGGGTGGCGGTGAAGTGTGATTGAGTAAATTAACTTTCAATTTAATTTAAAATAATAATAATTTTTTATTAAATTTTTATAAGTACATTAACTTCCCGTGCTTGGCACGGGCATCACACTAGTTATGCTAATCCATGATGTCTAATTTATATGCATAGCTTACAGGATAATTTGGTAATATGTATGTTTATAAACAAAAAAAAAAAGTAGTATCCCATGTTTTTTTTAGAGAGAATAGTGTGTTGATATTGTCAACTTAATGTCTGGCATTAAAAAAATATCTTTATAACATTAATCAATTTAAATACATGTTTTCCTTAAAAAAAATACTTCAAATGCATTTTTAATGCATTTAATACTTAAAATGGTTGTTTAATATAACACCAAAATTAAAGTCAAACTTCAACAATACCGAATTAGGCTGATTTATTTGAGGGGAGAACTTAGCCACACAAAAAAAAAAAGATTTATTATTTCAGGTTGAATTATTTAAAAATATTACTTTAACCCCTCAAAAAATTACTTAAATTTAGTGTCATGTATTTAATTTAACTTCAATTACTTAAAAAATTATATTATATTCGACTTTCACATTTTTTTTGACAAGCCAAAATGAGATAAATTATCACAAAGGAAAAAAAGTCTGCTCCGTAGCACAAGGAGTGCCTATAGGAACAGAACAAAATTACAACAAAGTATTCTGAAGAAACAGAGATAAAAACAAAAACAATCAGCCAATACCCAAACAAACCATGAGTTGCTGCCACCACATATGAGAACCAAAAGGAAAGCAGACATTTTTAGCTTTCAGCTATCCTAAGAAAGTAACTTTTACTTTTTCCAACAGCTGCATGATTGATTTAGCATTAGTAGAGAAGAGCCTGTGATTTCGTTCATTCCATAAAATCCAAACAGTACAAAGCTTAATAAGATGTAGAAAGGAACGTCGAGGTTTGTACCCTCTTGAAGAAAAGACAAACTGAGTAAAATGATCCAAAGTATGTTGGGGATCCACTGAATACACACTAAGTCACGTCTTAACATGTTGCCAAAGAGAACCAAAAATAGGACAATGGATTAAAAGATGATCAACTGATTCATTGTAGTCACATCCTGAAACACACAATTGGGATTCAATCGAGATGACGCCGCGCCGCACTAAGTTATCCTTTGTAGGCCATCTGTTGCGAAAGAGTCGCCACACACCAATAGAAACCTTCAGAGGAACACTTTTATGCTAAACAGCCTCTGAAGCGACATCAGAGGTACGCATCTCCTGCCTCACAAGCATTTGATACACACCGCGGGCGGTGTAACCATCTCCCACATCGGGGTGCCACTACCAAACGTCTAGAACATTTTCCTGCAAGATAACGTTAGAAAGCAAAGACCTACACTCCCCTACTAGATCCTCCTCCCAAGCTAACAACTGCCGCCGCCACCCCCAAGCTTCCCCTCCATCACCCCACCCTAAAGAATGCATCGCTCCCACCGACAGATCCTGATGAACAGATAAATCAAACAGCCTCCTAAACTTCTCCCTAAGCGGAACCATCCTCATCCAACAGTCAGTCCAAAAAAAGGTATTAAAACCATTACCAATTTTCTTCCGAATACTCTCAACAAACCAGTTCCCACCCTCAACACCTATCCCCTCACGAATATGCACAATCTCTCGCCACCACGCCGACCCATTTCTCCCCCGTTCTCTTAGCCGCCCCCTTTCCTCGCCGTAGCGAGAGGACAACACCTTAAACCACAATTTCCTCACTCGACTTTCACATATTAATTATTTTATCATCGAATTAAATTGTACTTATGTGATTATTAGTATATTATATTATAATATGACATTTAAATTTAAAAAACTACCATGTATTATTATTGTTTCTTTTCTTAAAGGAAAAATTATTGTTTTTGAATATGACATTTGACATTACATAATCATTTTAAAATAGCATAAAATGTCAAATGCATAAGAATGCTAGAATGCTGGATTTATTTTAGGATGTCACATGTCATATTTTTGGCGAGGTTTGCATTTACCATAAATAAATACATTTGAGAAAAAGGCTATGGTGGATGGAATTAACGTATTTAAACTTAACATATTCCCGAAAGTAGTACTCCTATTTCCTATACTCCTCGAGCTAACTGCAATTAAATTCCACGATGCTAGCCAGTCTTTCGATATTCTAACTCATACAATTAAATTCCATCATGATAATAGTATATGCCTATAAATAGTCGTCGTCTTATTATATTATTATAGTAGTATAAAATAAAATTTGTTGTGTTGTGTCTACAGCACACATGGCGCCCTGGGGTACTTATGTGGAGACGTTTAAGCTGAATGGAGAGCAAATAAAGACCGTAGTGACATCTAATGAGGGCGTTATTCAGGAGCACCTATCGTCTTTCCTTCGCCCTTCTAAAAATCATGAAACCAAAGTTATCGGTTTGGACACCGAATGGTCTCTGCTTAGTTGTTCCGATAATGGACCCTTTTTTAACAACCCCAAATGTGCAACCTTACAACTCTGCGATGGACAGTCTTGTCTTATTATCCAGCTAGATAGATTACATAGTTCTCAAAGTTATTCGTATAGTTCGTCGCACATACATCTGCTTAATTTTCTTAGTCTTCCAAATATTACCTTTGTTGGAGTTGGTTTCGAAAAGAACTTGGCTAAGTTGGAGAGGTACTATGGGATTGGATGTAGAAATACTGTGGAACTTGGGCCGTTAGCTGCTAGTATCATGGAGAATCCTCGTTTAAGTGCTTGCGGGGTTGATGAACTTGCTTTTGTGGTTAATAGATTTGATCTTCAAGAGCACAGGCCCGTAACAACGAACTATGACTATTCTTGTTCCAGCCTCAGTAATGAACTTGCTAAGCTTGCTACGGTTAATGTTTACTCTTATTTCAAGATTGGGAGCACACTTCTACGCCGGGGAACTTGATACGGGTCTTGTTTGTCTTTTTTAGTTTGTTCTATTTTAATGATTTAAATAATTGTTTGTCGCTTCGTTCTGTCAGTTTTCTTCATTCTAATCGTAGTGGAAGGAAGTTAACCTAAATGGTGGTTTTTGTAGTATATGTGAGGTGTGGATTGTGGACATTCCTTTTTGTTTAATTTCTCCTTCTTTCTCACTTGACCCAATTTGGCTTTTAGTTTTTCTTTTTAATTTAGATTTAATTTAAAATAAAACTACTACTTCTATATAATTATAAGTTTTCTTCAAAATGTTACTAGCTAAATATAAATTATTTTTGCTAATTAAGATTACTAGCTAGTCAAATTTAATATTTTTCAAATCTATGCCTCTCAATATTAGTATTAGTGATAGTTGTTTTTTGTCATATCAACCTTTTAAAAAGGCTAGATTTAGGTCAAAAAATAAGCCTACGACAGATATCATGTCAAACTTGAGCATTGAGTTTTTAAAATTGGACAAGAAGACTTGGAAAGGCCAACTCGACCTAATATATGTCCTACCTAATGTCGTCTATCATACACCCCTTGGATGTAAAGTACTCCCTCCAGTCTCATATATAAGAAAAAATTATTTTTTTTATTCATTAATGTATCTGTTTTACAATGTAGACCAAATATATTAATTATTCAATGAACCTAAAAAAATCTTTTCTTATATATATGAGACCGGAGGCAGTATGCTTTTTGTATTATAATTGAAATTGAATTCCTTGTAAATAATGTTTTCTGCAATCATATAGTCCGAATGTCGATGGGATTTTGATCTCGGAAAATACATCATTTAATTTTTCTTATTAATAAAACAACATGTTTTAATTTGAACTATCCAATTTTAATCCATCGGTCACCATGCGTGACTTAGTGAATCCTGCAATTTGTTGAACGCATTCAAACAGATTCGATGTATGAAAAAATGAAAAGATAAAACAGTGTACTATTACTAATTTTTCATATTCCCGTAATTTAAATTTTCGAAACAACACTTGAATGAATGCAATTCACTAGATGGGTTAATTAAGGCATAAATACTTACTGCATCAAACCCCGTGGTACCTTTCGGGATTTTACTCATCAAAGGTCACAACAATACCAAATACTCCTATAATTCTACGTCAAAAACACAGTCGATACTCGACATTTGATATTTACCTGCAGCACAAATGAATGATGTACGTGTTGAATTGTTCGAGGTGAACCAAGTGGAAGTCAAGACCACTGTGACTGATATAAGGAATATGAAGGTGATTGATGACCATATGTCGTCTTTCTTGCGTTCTGCAATTGAGAATGGAACCAAGGTTATTGGTTTTGATATCCAATTTTCTGTGTCAAAAGATTTGCAATATGGATGTTATTTTCAGTCTAGATGCGCATATCTGAACTTTTGTGTTGGACATTCGTGTCTAATTATTCTGCTAGGTGGTAATGATATTTTTAAATTTTCATCCCTTCCATTGGTGCATAATTTTCTTTCTATGCCAGATTATACCTTTGTAGGTGTTGGAATCAAATATAAATTGGCTAAGTTAGAGAAGCAATGTGGTATAATTGGATGCATAAATGCATTTGAACTTGGACCGTTAGCTGCTAGTCTTATGGATATGCCTCGTCTGAGTTTTTGTGGTGTTGATGAATTAGCTTTTGTGGTGAATGAGCTTGATTTAAGGGAGCACAGACCTTTAAGCATGGACTTTGATGGGGTAGCAATCCCCTTAGCCTAGAACTTGTTAAACTTGCTACTGTTAATGTTTACTCTTACTACAAATTGGGAGTACATTGTTTGGAAGGGATGCATTAATCCCACCTCAACCGCCATTCAAAAAGAAAATCAAACCTGAACCCTGCTTTGATGAAGAATAAGTTGGCAACTTGAGTATTTGGTGCTTAAATTCTACTTGAAGACTTTATTAAGTTGGCAACTTGTATTAATGTCCCTAAATTTATTAAGTTTAAGTTTATATTAAATCGTTATATTAATGTCACTATTTGGATTTTGTCACTTGTCATTATTCATTATTAGACTTTGATAATTTTCTGTGGTGATAGAATTTGTCTACAGCACCAAATTTACCTTTTCCAGTGTTTATGAACTGCATAATTATAAATCATGTTTCAATAGAGCTTCATTTGGTTTGGATGGTTATATTTGCACCTTGAAAACCTGCATTTTTTTTGTTTTTAGAAAGTTATGTTATTGTACTGCAATGTATTTGATTCGATAATTAGACAATCAACTTGTATATGCATGTAAAGATCCCCCATTATAACATGATTGTTTACCTATTTTGATACTATACTTCCTCCGGTTATAAATAAAAAATCATTTTATATTCATTGAAAAATTGATGTTTCTTGTCTGTTTATAAGTATTTTATCAAATAAATTAGTATTTTTTTTAAGAGTATTTTACTACTTTTTCTTTATTTTCCAATAAATATGCAATATCAAGAGAAATTGAGTAAATGGAGTAAAATATAAAGAATTAATCGGAAAAATGTAATTTATGACAACTTTATAGTTAAGAGATCAAATGGACATAGTGAAATGCTTCTTCAATGAATCACGAGTGGGAAATCAATTTTTAACACTTAAGAAGTGCGGCTAAAGGACCCTAAACCATCATAATAAATGCGGCTAAAAGGAGAAAAATCACCAGTGCTAAAAATAGAGCTCATTACGGTTGGCCGTAACGGGTCATTACGAGCGTAATAGACTTTACCACTTAATTTAGTGGCTTTTCTTTTGTGTATTCCAATATTCTTGTGTAATTAGGTGCACATAAGTCTTATGTGTAGTGAATGACACAAAATTAAAGACCCTTAGTGACTATAAAAAGACATGTAATCTAAGTTTTACTCATCATTTTACACATAAAAAACTCTTGTATTGTTCTTGTTATTATAATAAAGTATTTAAGTTTTTACTACTTGATATCTTTTGTTTTTGTTTACAATGAAATCTCGTGAGTAGACTTCCTTGATCTTGAGGTTGTAGTAAGAAGTCACAATGATAGATTTTTTCTAAAATTGCAAGCCTTGTTGATATGTTCTCAAAATTTAATCTTAGTGTTATTAAAATTGTGGCATATCATTATTTAAGCTTGTCTATTCAAGGTTACAATTGGTACTTCCTCCGGTCCTATATATAAGAAAATTTTCAAAAAATTTTTTGGTCTTATTTATAAGAAAATAGCACAACTTTTAAGGTGTAGTTATTGTTTAAAAGACTTTTATACCCCTTATTTAATGTTTGTCTTTTTAAAATTAGTAGGTGTATTTAATGCTTCACAATTTTTTATGAGGGTATATTTGTAAAAATATTCAAAAAGTTACACTAATTAATGAGTGTATTGGTTTTGATGTTTTTTGGTTTTTCTTCTTATAATAAGGACCGGAGGAAGTATAAGCATAACAAGACTAAATAATCATAAGTTTATATGAATTATCGGTATGGATGCTTGGACTTGACCAATCAAGGTGACAATTGATTTATGCATTACAAGATCAAACAATCATTTAGTTATAATCAAACAATTTTAAAGGAATTGAATAATTATAACGTTATAATTCATAATCTTTATAATATTTATTTGATAAACAAATCAAATGGATCATTTCAAATAATAAAACACATTTATTTGATAAAATAAAAAAATTAATTATAAAATTAATTTAATAAAAAAACTGAAAGAAAATAAAACAATGAAAAAAAATTTAATTTTTTATAATATTTTCATATTATATTAAAACATTATTAATTTAATTTATTATTAAGTTTAACATTATTTTATGGAAAATGCTAAATAGTGCCTCGGGACACTAGATAACATTTTCCATAAAGAGTTATTTTAGCATTGAATGCAATTTACATTTAATTTTATTTAAAAAAAGATGATTTTTTTTGTAAATACATAATAATATAAAAGTTGGTCTTTTTTACTTGTATTTTAAGACAAAGAAATTGAGATTTTTTTATTTATAATTTAAGACAGATGAAGGATATACTCCCTACGTTTCAAAATACATGTCCATTTTGGAGAAATTTTTTGTTTCAAAATATGTCGAAGATATTTAAGATACATTTGTCTATTTACCCTGTCAGATATTGGATTCTAGATTTTCTCACAATTATTTTCTATAATAATGTTACCCATTTTAGTGAATTACTACCACTTCCAAGAATCTCTGGCCTCCCAAGAAATGACCAATGGTTAACATGATGACTAATTTTTAATTAAATTGGATGGGATAATTATGTATGGGTAATAAATGTAAAATGGAAGAAAATCAACGACAAGGTATAATCAGGAACTTTGTGTCAAACTAGCCTTGCTTTTGATTGGTTACCTGCAATTTTCTAAAATGCGACATGATTTGAACGGAGAGTAATTTAGAACTGATGGAGTATAACACATTTTGTCTAAAAAAACACACACACTTGAGTCAATCAATAATAATAATCGAATCTACTCCATTTGTTTTTTTGAAATCAATGGCGGCCGAAAAGAGGTATGGGTAACGTACACAAATTTACGCATGTTTGATGTCACATGTGACAAAGTCGCGAAACGGTTTATATTCCATTAATTGCTAATTTGCGTTTCCAAAATGCAAACTAGATTTTTTTAGAGAAAAAAATGTAAACTATTTTGAAACTGTAAGCTCCCAAGCAGTGGGAGGAGCTGGGGCTCTGATCGCGTGCCTGTTGAAGAATGAGCCGACGAATCATAGGCAGTGGCTTGGTTAAGGGAAACCACCGGAGCAGTATCGAAAGCGAGTCTTCATAGGGCTATTGTCACTGCTTATGGACCCGAACCTGGGTGATCTATCCATGACCAGGATGAAGGTTAGGTGAAACTAAGTGGAGGTCCGAACCGACTGATGTTGAAAAATCAGCGGATGAGTTGTGGTTAGCGGTGAAATGCCACTCGAACCCAGAGCTAGTTGGTCCTCCCCGAAATGCGTTGAGGCGTAGCAGTTGACTGTACATCTAGGGGTAAAGCACCGTTTCGGCGCGGGCCGCGAGAGCGGGTACTTTTTTGGTTACCAATAAGAAATTTAAAATATACTCAATCCGTCTCAATAATTGTTTTTATAATATTTTTTTCAATCTCAAAATAATTGTTACTTTGGGATATCAATAAAACATTTATTATTATTATTTTCCCACTATTATACTTTTATTTATTAAATTTCATTCAACTTCACTACTCTACTAACTACGATATTAATAATTGTTTTAAAAATTGTGCAGAAACCTTAAACAACAATTATTGTGAGACTGAGGGTGTAAATAAAAAGTTTATTTGGTTACACAGTTTTAAAGGTAGAACTTTGAAATAAAGGAAGATATACTCCCTCCATCTTTTTATTAGGGTAGTTTACAAAAGAAATTTGTCTCTAAATATAAGATCATGTACAAATTCTTAGATGTATTGATTGCTTTTTTTTTAAATACACCTCTTATTAATACTACAAATTTGTCATGATATATGAAAAGTTAACATTAAATATATATTAACTAAGGGTAATCTAGTAATAGTTACACACATTTTATATTTATTACACGAACAACTTTTTTAATATCCGTGATTTTTATAAATTAATTATATAAAAAGGAACCAAGGGAGCAATACTGGTGACGGGTGAGTATTTAATTTGGAGTTAACCAACAAAACAGGAATGAATACAATTTACGAGATGAGATAAACTATCCCTCCATCTTTTATACTCCTAACTTAAACGTCACAGCGCCGAACACACACTCTCGTGGTATCTCTATAAATAATCGTCTGTTGTTGATATCAAGCTCAACTGTTCAGATCGTGCTTATTGGGTAATGGGTTATGATGAGAAGTTTATTATGGACGGCGGTTGTTACATCGAAACCTCTGTTACATATACTAGTAGTCAGGATGTGGTTGATAATCATATGTTTGCCTTCTCGGGGACATCTATTTGTAACAAGACAGAGATTTTTGGGTTCGATGCCGAGTGGCTTGTCCATAATCCTGATTCGTCGTCATCGTCCAAATGTGAGGCTGTGCACCTCTGTCATGTAATTTCTTTAGTGTTCCCCAATCACTAGTTGATTTTCTCTGTAATCCAAATTTTACTTTTGTTGGTTTTGGTATCAAAGATAATGTAGCTAAGTTAGAGAAGAACTATGGGTTTGGTTGCAAAAATGCTGTCGAATTGGCACCTTTGGCTGCTGATGTTATGAAGAGTCCTCGTTTGAAGTATTGCGGTGTTGATGAACTGGCCTTTGCTGTCAATCAGCTTGATCTTCGAAACCCAAGGTCTTTAATTAATAGTCCATTTCAGTGGAGTAGAATTGATCATAAAGAACGTGCCAAAACTGCTGCTATTAATGTTTAAGCATATCACAAGATTGGGAGCAAACTTTTGGCTCAAGATTGGGAGTAGTAGTTTTTTGTTTGCGAGCTTAGTTTTCTTAGTAAAGCTCACTGTCTTTTGCTTCCGTTTATTTGCTTGTCTAGTTGAATTTTATAATTAATGTCAATTTCTCCTTCCATTCTAGAATTTGTGTCACATCTATTTATTTCACTTTTATTAATACAAAAAAACTGTTTGAATGAAATTAAAATACTCCCCTCTCTGTTTGGCATTGGCCAAGTAGTTAGCATGCCAAGTACAGGTGAGAAATCAAACTATCACCTTTAGCCTTAATCCATTCACGCATATCAGAAACAGAGAAAAAATAAGTATGCCACTAAACAATTTTTTTTGCCATTTTGAAGCAGAGTATCAACAATCCCTTATAAATTAGTTAAAAGTGTTTACTACATAGAGCATTTGTAAAGCATTGAACTGTTATTTGATATACTCGTAGCTACCATCACAAGTCTTATACCCACAGGTAGCGGCCGGAAGGGTGTTAAGTCCAGATGAAATTCCAGAAAACAACCTTGATCCAATTTTATCTTCTTTCCAGTACTTATATTTACTAGATTCAAAGTAACCATTCGTAGGCAAGGTGTCTATGACAGTGAACACGTTGCCTTTCAAATTTAGGCTTATCCTTTTTTGTCCTTTCATCTTCCAAACACACTCTAAGTCTCTAAGTACGTAAACTTCTTTTGGCTTAAATTCGTGAATGGTTAATGATTTAAATGACACTTTCTCGCTCGAAGAAGGTGGACTCTATCACTAATGTAGGTGGCCCTCCCTGACTTAGTTACGGTTGAATGGCATCTATGTTTCAAATTTTCTAGATATCAACATTTCTTTAATCTTTATACCACCTTATAGTGGGAATTAGCACCCTTAACCACATTTGTGCCTTCCTCTGATTCAGAGTCTTCTTTCAAACAACACTTTGAGTGGTTACTCACCTTTAAAAACCATTTGCTTGTCGCCTTTCGCTACTCAGGACATGTGATCTGATTGGCTTACTCAAAAGACCTATGGCTATACAACAGAGGCCCAAAGTGAAGCCATAGAGATTTGGAGAGAATTTATTATTGTTAGATTAGTTCTCTCAAGTTTAGCCTGAAGAGAAACCACAGTTTTTCCTTATCAACCAGAGTTTTTTCATATTACTCATATCTCACCCACTTCAATCATTCTCACTACTCAAGATATCACATCCTCTGCCAAGCTATCTTCTTAGTCAGATATGAGTTAATAGAGGAGAAAAGGAAGAAAATAAAATTTTAATATTTTCATTTTCCTGTATCCAAGTGCTATTCACTACTGTCTACTTTGATACTTGGTGGAGTGCCTATTTCAGCCAAGTCTTGAAGTCCCTTGTTGATTGCTTCTCGAGTCCAGTTGACGACGCTTCTTCTTCGCAGATAGGGAATCCTCAATCCAAGAGCTCTGCTACTCAATTAGAAGAAATTGTTTAATTCAAAAAGTACTTCAAAACTGCATACACGTACAAAGAACTTGGTATTACAATAAATATTGTTGAGGTTTAACTCGAAAAAGTCAAAGTTCAAAAACCTAAACCCTACTTTAAAACTGAAATTTTGAGCAAATCTTTCGAACCAAAGTGAGTTGGAGCTCTTTTATCCCAAATTTCCTACTTTATGAAAGGCTCCATTTGGAGTAGCTAAACTTGTGACTGCTCCATAATGGTTCCCGCACATTTAAATTGGACTTTCTTGTCAATAAACCAATAGAAAAACAAGTTGTGTTTAGTCTACTTTCTTTCCAATTTGGATATATGCAAAGTATCCTGAGGCATCTAGGTATATAAGATCCACCTTTGATGTCTCGAGATGAGGTAGACCTAGCGTATTCTCAGTATTTAGATCATGTGTTATGAGAGGAGGACTGAGGCATCTGTGTCTTTAACCCATGGGATACTGCATTTGGATATATGCGGTGGTATTTCTAGATATCATACTATTAAGTATTATCTACGATTGAAGGAGAACCAATGAGGCCATGTGAAACAGGTTGCAGTGGCCGCAATAGATGAGCATGGGGTACTCCTGCAGACTTGATCCCAAGATGCGGATGTATGAGAGAGACTTAGCCTTAAGGATGCTTTGTGGAGGGTGCACAAGAGGGCACTCCTGCTTGAGATTCTATGCATGATATTCTCAGGGAAGTAAGTGGTGTCTACCAATACCAAGGAGCATGAGGAGGGTTGTGTGTCATACGAAATAGAACATATTATGGGTGTATTTTGTATTTTGTTTTTATTTTGACATATTTCATCATGAGATATGTGCTTATTTTGTAACTTTTAACTTGTCATATTATGATTTTGGTAAAGATGTCTTGGCTGTCATATTTTAAATCTTATTTAAGGTATTTTAGCTAATTATACATCAAGTATTTTGGTTATGTAACTTGTATATTGATTTTATAGTTCTTTACGCAAATTTTAGAATCCAAACTCATATATAAATTACATAATAAAAAATGTGTTTTACACATCAGAATTTTACAATTCAGACGTAAGAATTTCATAAATTACACATAATTCAGATTTCAGAATTCGAATGTTAAAAACACATAATTACATATGTATGGTCTACAATGCACTAAAACTTGTATAAATTGGTGTCTTTGATTGATCGTCATTCACAAACCTATGCAATCGTAATGGATTTAACCTAGTTGTAGTTTACTATAAAAGTGGCAAACCAAATATATTTAGCATCAATAATAATTTATACTCTATGATTTGGATAGAGAATTGAATAGCCTTCTCAAATTTGGTGATACTAGAAGGGTGGTTTTTGTTGGTTAGTCAGTTAGTTAGTTAGTTAGTAACTAACTAATTAGTTAGTTGGTTAGTGGCTTGTAGTGCAAGTAATTACACTTAACCTATAAGTACTTAATTTTTGTATTCAGTTGTCGACATCTCTAACATCTAATATCACTCATATCTCTCACATTCAATAATAAAGAGTTTTATCATTCCTTTGTAGTTTCCTCTCTAAAGTGTGAGTGTGTGGAGATCATTCTGATCTCAGTACAGAACGTTTTGAAGTATCCAGAACATTATAACCTTTCTCTCAATTATGTTGGTGCATGTTCTATCAATGGCATCAGATCCTCTGGTTCCTGATCCATGGGGTTTCAAGCATAGCTTCCGTAAAGAGATTGAAATTCATATCAACCAAGCAACAAGGTTGGTGGTAATGCTTTATGCAAATGAGATTGACACTTGGTTATTGGTACATGTGGTATCAATAATGGCTTTTGAAAAAAAAATTTCTCAAGTCAAGAATTGGGAGAAGTGGGTAGTGAGGATACAAGAAATCTTTGGTTTACAAAGATTGCTATAAAAGATCCGAAGATGTATCCAAAAAGAGGAAGAGAAGGCTTCCTGCGAGAAATCCATGAAAGGAGATAAAAAGTCTCTTTTCAAGATCCATGAGAGTGTGAATGAAGTGAATTCAAAGGAAAGAGATAAGAAGGCTTTGTTCCTGGTCCATAAATGTATGGACAAGGTGAATTCACATTGGATTTCTTCTACCAAAAGTGTATATTCTTCTACCCAAATTGCAAATAAGGTGTGGAAAGCTCAAAGAGGAGCTATTTCAAACAAAGCTCAACAAGGAGCTAAAGAAGAAAGATGTAATCAGGAGAGAAACATAGAGATTGAGGGGAAACAGAATGAAAACCAAGAAAATGATTCAGAAACTGATTATGAAGAACAAGGTTCCAAAGTTTATTCTTGTTCATATTTAATTTTAAGCATTGTTCGGTTTTATGAAGAATTGCGATGGGGTCGCAATGTTAAACGAAGAATTCATGTTATGAAGTTTGGTCGTTATTCACTTGAGAATTCGGTTTTGGTTGTGATGTTTACGCCAAGGAGGTTCAAGAATCCAACATAGAAGGGTTCTATCACTACAAAGAGAGTTAGTTGAATTATGCATCAAGAATTGATATGGGTGCTGTTGTTTCAAGTGATGAAGGTGATGGTGTGATAAAGACGTTCAAGTGGATTACAAGATCAACTATGAAAGCATTTGTTCAGTCAGATGAGGAAATAGTGACTGAGTTAGCACAAAAAGGTGTTGATTTTATGCCTAAGATTGATGACATATTTAGGTTATCAAAGTGTGTCCAAATTACTTGTTTCATTGAAGTATTAAGTTTGAAATACATGATTTTCTATGTGAGGAAACATGGCAATACAACAGAAAATTCAGGTCATGTCCATTACAGAAGGTTAATGGAAATTCGGGGTGAAGATCAGAATGTTACTGAAGTTTCAGAAATGCAATAAGGATTGGAGCAGAAAGTTATGTTTTCTACAATATTTAGAAGCAAGAGATGTTGATTCAGACTCATTGTCAGAAGCACAAGTAGATTCTAGAGAATCAAGTTAGTAGCAGTATGAATGATGCAACAAGGCTTGAGAAGAAAAGGATTATCAAGCCTCGTGATTTTAGTTTTGTTCCAATTTAAGATGTTAGTAGAATCTGAATTAAGGAGCAAGGCTTGAGAAGAAAAGGATTATCAAGCCTCGTGATTTTAGTTTTGTTCCAATTTAAGATGTTAGTAGAATCTGAATTAAGGGGGTGTGTTGAAGTATAATTCATATTCTCATGTTAGTTATTTGTGGATAAATCCAACTATGTTTGTTGGTTAGTTAGTTAGTTAGTTAGTAACTAACTAATTAGTTAGTTAGTTAGTGGCTTGTAGTGCAAGTAATTACACCTACCCTATAAGTACTTAGTTTTTGTATTCAGTTGACATCTCTAACATCTAATATCACTCGTATCTCTCACATTCAATAATAAAGAGTTTATCATTCCTTTGTAGTTTTCTCTCTAAAGTGTGAGTGTGTGAAAATCATTCTGATCTCAGTAGAGAACGTTCTGAAGTATCCAAAACATTATAATCTTTCTCTCAATTCTGTATGTGCATGTTCTATCAGGTGGCATGTGTTGAATAGTTTCCCATCGATCCGTTCATATGGACGTGTTTGGGTTAAAGGAAATGAAACTTCAAAACGACGACGATGTAAGAAACGTGTTTTATATATTTGCCCAATATCATTCAAAGAAATAAATCAAATTGGACACTACGTTGTTTAAATATGTTCATGCTATTGAATCTTCTTTGGTTCGTCTTAGGACAATCGAAGAAATCACGCCATGCATTATTTAACCCGATGGAAAATCTACATCATCTTGCGAGAGTGCTACTTACTTAACTCATGGATGATCTTTTTGGTGTTTAATTCATGTCTTAAATTTGGAAAGAAAAAATAAATGCAACTATGCAAGAGCCTATAGAGAATAACTATATAAGAGGAGAAATTCACTTGATTTAGAGTTATGTACATCTTTTATTATGGCCCAAGCCCATAATAAAACACATGCTTAACCCTAAATCAATTATTTATCATTATAGAAGCTGCGCCGTATCTTTCTTCCAAGTTCCATCTGCTTCATTTTCCTATTCTTCTTCTTCCATCAAGACATGGCTGATGTTGAGTCTTTCAATCTGAACGGTGTTTCCATTAATACCATTGTTGTATATGATCATGGTGTATATGATGAGGATGAGCAGCCTGAGGTTGATGAACATATCTCACGTTTCTTGAACCCAGCCTACGACACGACAAAGGTTTTTGGGTTTGGTGCCGAGTGGCATGGGCTTCGTTATTCATCATCGTCCAAATGCGCAGTTGTGCACCTCTGCGATGGAGTTTCCTGTCTCATTATTATGTTAAGTGGTTGTGAAAAGCTTCCCCAATCACTGGTTAGTTTTCTTAATCTTCCAAATTACACCTTTGTTGGTTTTGGTATCAAAGATAATGTGGCTAAGTTGGAGGCAATGTATAGTTGTGGAATCATAAATGCTGTTGAACTTGGACCCTTGGCTGCTACTGCCATGAAGAGACCTCATTTGGCTTATATCGGTGTTGATGAACTGCTTTCTGTGGTCACTGGGCTTTCTCTTCGAAACCAAAGACCTTTAAGCATTTCCTATGATTGGGAAAACGCTGAACATTACACAGAACTTGTTAAAACCGCTACTATTAATGTTTACTCTTATCAAAAGATTGGGAGAAAATTGCCTGCTTATGATTGGGAGTAGTAGTGGTTTTCTAGAGGAGCTTATGATTGTTTTGTTAGTAAAGCTCATTGTATTTTTTTTTTCTCTTTGTTTGCTGGTTTACTTGCACATCAAGGTATTATTAGGGCGTTCACAATTCACCAATAAATCATCGCGCCACGACTCTCTGTTTTAGGTTATTCATTAATCCAATTTCTGTTAATGGAATTTCTATAGCTGCTGCTATATCTTCTTTTATTCTAGTAATTGGTTCATTTTTGTTTCAAGAAGTTGAAAACCTTCTCACCTTTCTAGATCTTCTATTCTAATTAGTTCATTATTGTTTTGAAAATTGTTATGTAGCCATTGAATTTTATCAGGCTCAAATTCTGATTCATTAATAAAAATCTTAGTTAGCTTACTTGCAATGAGGTCTAGACATGGCTATAAACAAAAAATAGAGGAAAAACTTGTTTAAGGCTCACCTTAAAAATAAAAACATATGAATGTAATTTAAGGGTTTGTTTGAGGATTTTTAATTTAAGAGAGATAATATGTAACTTTGATACAAGGAAGGCAGGATCGGAGATGGGTATTAGTGTCCCTAGTATCCCCCCCAATCCCGTCTTTTGAAATCGTGCCAAATCCAATCAATTTGTGTTTTGGCCGTCAAAGACAGGGCAGATTCGGGAGGGTACCTGCGAGTATAGGTTTTAATGTCATGTCTGATGAGGTCCAACATAAGGTCACGATCTGATGGCATGTTCCAGATTTCTGTACTAATTACACTTTAGCAAACTTATGTAAGAGTGTGCAAGTAAAATTAAAAGATCATTTATTATGTTAACTATTTGTACTGGTTTTGTCCCCTTGGATGTTTAGTATATCAATTAAAAACCATTAGTAATTTCCCTCATTTTTTTCACATAGTGGACAATTAGATCCTTCTATGTGTAAGAATTGAGTAAATGTCGAACTCATTCCCTCACTTTTATAGGGTGTATGAATTTCGGTATCATTGGTGTCTTAGAAAGGTTGTCATGGCATATTGGTCCTTGAAATTACACCCGGAACAAATTGGTGTCTGAAAATACATAGTATCAGTGAGGTACTATGATTAACAAATACATGATGAAAGGAATAACTTGACAAGCTTTATGCACAATGAGGTACTAACTGAACATTTTATGAAGGGGACCGATGCGAGGACTTTGTGTAATTATTAGTAAATTTATGCATTGAGGATGTTATGTTCTGCCATTTCTTGCAAATGATCAGTTTTTGCTTCTTGAGACTTGCTTAAAGTATGACTCTATCATACTCTATCACTTTTTTTTATAAACAAAAAGTAAAAACTAATTTAATTTTATATATAGTTTATTGAGTGGCCAAGGTCTGCTACTTCATTTAACAGGATGTAACTATACAGGAAATGAGGAAACAAATCTTGTTCATGGGCTATCAAAAACAAATCATGTTGTTTTGACAAATGACAAGTTTAGTTTTGATATTCCTGTTGGTCTTATGAAATTCCAGATTGTTTACAATTACTATCGTTGAAATTAAGACCTTCTAAATTGCTACTGAATTACTCTGATAATAGTTTCTTATGTTTATTGCATTGCTTTACTTCCTTTCAAAAGACTGCTCTACTACCAACTAGAAAAACTCAAATTTGATTTTCGTGGTGATAATTTTTTTTTTTAATGGTAAATGTTAATAGTTAGTTTATTAAATTATATTTTTACTCCTTCATTCGGATTTAAGCTGAGATTCGCTAACTTTTTTTCCTTTAGTTGAAATAAGTTGAGTTACTCAACTTTTTTTTGGTAATATTTAGATAACCAGGTTTTTGTTTTTGGTGCAGGGTACTGCTTTTAGTCATGACGTGTGTAACGTAAATCGTTCCTTACTTTTCAATTTGGCGTTTAGTGTGTGGAATTTTCTTAGGAATCATGCTTGTGAGAATCATGGTTCAATGTTTTCTTCAATTCAACTGAATCTTGGATTTTCACCCTTTTGTGGATATTTTTGCTAGAAAATGCAATCATAAAATTCTTGTAAATGTTACATTTTTATGATTTAAAAAAAATCACATCAAACATAATTAAAATTTCTAAATCAAGATTTTTGTGAAACTTAAAATAAACTTCCTTATCAACAAGGCATGATAAAAATTATATGGAACTTTGTAGGCACTATACAACTTTTTCAAATACACATTTTTGTCTACAATTTTAAATTAATGCTGTTTCAAGTTTGATACATTGGTTTATTAAAAAAAGAAGTTTGATATATATTGCTTAGTTAATAATACTGATCAAGGGAGCAGGTCGGTAAGAGGAATGGCATTTACTTGTCACTGGCTACGTACAGAGGAATAGAAGAATATTGAGAAATTTTAAAACACAATTTTGGCATTGGAACAAAAACAACTAGGTTACTGATTGTTCCCTGCTTTATGCTAAACAAGTGAATGATTTTTATTCGATACAATGTATCTGCCATTTACCATTTAAGAGAAATAAAACCAAAGCGTATAAAAGAATGAAAGAGACCAAGCCAAAGTGGTCCTTCTTAACGGTGGCGTGTCGTATATAATATAACATCTACCAATGTGTTAGCATATGCCTATCCGTGAACGACCATCAAATTTAATTTCAATTATATTCTTTCGCAATGATATAGTCTCAAACACATGTTCAAATAAAACCAAAATTATAAACAAGCACGGGTTGTCTTTATTCCTTCATAAAGAACGCTAACATGTGTCCTTATCAAGATCTATTACATCATATGACCATATCACACTTAATATCCTTATAGCTTGTATAGCTTTTTCTCCTTTTGTTTTTGTTCTTCTTTTATGAATGGATTGCAATTGCATAGCGTGCAGGATATAAAGAAGCATTTAAACATCTAACTCAAAATAGATAGGAGTTGTTGGATTATTCTTCCCTATTTATTACCTTGCTTCCATATTGGTACAAAACTTTCACCAAAAATTCTTCTAATTCAAAAAAATTAAAACATTTAACTATAATTTGTTTTACAAGAACAAAACATAGTAAGGCTTCCACACCAGTGGTTCCCTTTTTAAAAACCCTAACCTAACAATCGTTTCTGATCTGTACATCAGTGAAATCAATGCACATTCCTTCATCAAAAAGAAACAAAAGTACAAGGCAAATAAAAAGTCAAAATCATATGGTTAAAAATAGATAGAAGAAAACTCTTTACTATTTTTTTACCATTTCAATTTCCCTCACGGCACAACCCCACCAATGACATAACTTTGTTCCTTTTTCTTTCAATTCTATACTAAGATACTAATATTAAAGCAGAACAACAACCAGCCCCTGCATTGGATCATGATCCATCATGGTACAGTACAATAATCATGATTATGTGGGCTACATGGAAAAAGATAAAGTGGACTTTACAAGTATGATCATCACTAATATCACCACCTATCAGTCATATCAGGAAGAAAAATTACATAGTTGTTACCTAAGTCTTATAGAAAAAGTCAGCAAGAAAATATACTACTAAAAAAGAAAGAAATAACATAGAAAGCAATAATGAAGTTATTTATCAAATCATATCTACTTATCTACTCTTCTTTCAACATATGTGAAGGAACAACATCTTGAAGTAGCCCATTATCCTTAATTAGAAAGGCAGTTGTTCCTGGATTACAAAGCTGTACTCTCTCTTGGGTAGTAAAAGGTGAACTCTTGAATGATGAAGAATTGTTATAAGGGTGACTCAAAGAGGACAATGTATTAACAACTAGTTGTTGATGTTGATGGGATTGTTGATGATATTGTGATAAGTAGTTCCCTTGCAAAACTGAACCAAAGCTAGTAGCTGGAAATCCACACGAGACTACACCGGCGGGTGGTGGTATTTGAGCTCCGGCAAAGGCGGAACGGGACATAGTTGGACTTGGATGTGTGTGTTGGCCTTCATAAGTTGTGACTACAATGCTTGGATCAGTATAAGAACGTTCCACACGTTTCTTGACATTACATGAAGCAGTGGTGCAACGATAGTAGCTCCTACAAACATAAACACATAGCATATTCCAAATGTTACTAGTTTACTAATGTTTTTGGGTCTAAAATCTAAATTAATTAAACCAAAAGAGTGTGAACTCAAAGAATTTTTATGAGTGTACCTTGGAAAGGGGCTATTTTTGACAGCTTTTTGACCGTACTTTCTCCATCTGTACCCATCTTCCAGATGATCAACCTCGCTTTTTGTCATGAAAGCAAATCTTGGTTCTCTCTGTCTCTTTAGATTTGTCTTCTTCGTTTTCAACCTAATCACATATACAACCAGATCCCATAATCCATCAAATCTTGATTAGAACCTTCCTAATTAACTAATCAATCTCAAAACAAAATCAAAAAGCAAGTTCACACCACCATATTCATTTTCTAATTAATCTAATCTAATTAGATTATATAAAAGCACGTACGTACTTTATACCATACCACCTCAAATTATATATGTTTGAAGTGAGATTCCAACAACCATTCACTTTTTTTGAAGTTATTTGTACCAACAAAAAAAAAAACTATAGAGAAATGAAATGAAATGAAACTCATGAAAACCATAACCCCACCAAAAAAAATGAAAACAACAAAAGAAAAACATGTTTAAATATTTGTCCTTTTTCATCACAGCTGAAATAAAAATGTTCTTGAGTAAAAAACCAAAAGAAAAAAAAATATAAGGAAAAAAACCCACAGTTTGTTGGTCTTTTGCTTTTCTTCTTCTTCATCTTCTTCTGCTTGGTTAACAACAGTCTTATTATCATTGACTGCTTCACTAGATGCAGATGAAATCGAACAAGAGTTAGGAGGAGTTGCAGGTTGCTGCTGGTTCAAAACCTCAGAACACTCTTTTTCAGATGAAGATTTAACTGTAGTGTGATGATGAGTCACTGCAGACATGGTTGATAGTTGTGGTACATCAAGGAGAGGACTATAGTCCTGATGACCATCCAGTAACTCCATAAACCCTAAAGAAGAACTCCTTTCAACCTCACAGAAATCAAACACGCTTGAAAATTGATAACCATTTAGCAGAGATGAGGAAGAATCAACAACAACATCCTCACTCTTCACACTCACACCCATCTCTTTCTTCTCCATATGATATCTCAAATGCACAAATCTAAATCCTTCATTTGTATACGACACACTCTTGAGGTAATAGTAAGTAGTAAAAGTTGAAGAGAGAGAAGAGAGAAAATAAAGAGAGTTTTGAGTTTGCAAGAAAGAGAGTGAAAGAGGTGTGTGAAAGGAACAAAGGTATAGAAAATGAAAGGGGATAGTTCACCGGCAATTGTAGGTCACCAAATTGTACTCCCTCCTTTCATTTTAATTGTCACATTTGGATTGTGGACAGCTCTCCAAGAAAGAATTGTTAGTTTAGTTGATTGCAAGGTGATGTGAAATTTAATAAATAAAAATATATGAATACAAAAATTATAATAGTTGCTCCATTAGTATTTTAAAGATACATTTATATTGAGAAAGAAAAAAAAATACAAAAGTGAAAAAAAGGATTTGTTAACTCTTGTTAACATGAGAAATCGGTAACCTGAAGTTTGACCGTGAAGGAAGTTTAATGTGACTAAAAATTGTTTCATCCAAATATTAAACTTTGGTTATTCCGAACAATTTGTCTCTATCATGAAGTTTATTAACTATTTAAGTTTAATTAGTTAATTTAAAAATGACAATTATTATGAGAGGAATGAAGTATATACTCTCTCTATCATAAATTATAAGTCAAAAATTTTTTGTCCCAAAATATAAGTCATTTTACGTTACTAATGGAGAATTAATGTTGTTTTTTTTTCTAATATACTTTTACCTATTCATTACTTTTTTCTTAATTATCATAAATTAAGATTAATTTTGTAAAATAACTCATAATTTATTTTCATCATAAAAAATTTATTGTATTTTTTAATTTATGTGATATGACCAAAACCACTGGACGAATGAAATAAAAGGTTGAGCCGGTGGCATTCATTCAATGCATGAGGAGGGAGGAAGTCGAGTCTACGCATTCATACGTGATGTTTGACTGCTTAACAGGTTTTGTGTGTGAACGGGGTTCCGCATACACTGCCACGTTCTGGATTCTAACGGCGTTTAATCAATTTTTTTTATTTAAATCGATATTTTATTTATTTTATATTCTGAAAATGGCTAATTGAAATAGTTTTCGGTCGTGTGCATGTGAACCACAAAATCTGATCAATCGTTGGTCCACTTTCTTTTGTTTTCTTTCATTTCTTTTTTGTTTTGTTTTTGTACGCGAAACTTTTGCAGCACGTATCAATTCTGTATTTCACCATGTTTTTTTAAATATAAGCAATAAGTGTTTTTTGTTTACGCGTGGTAAAATGGGTTATTTTGGTCGGATTGATCCGTTTTAACGCATACGGGTTAAATTGAAATTTTAAACTCGGTCTTGTAAGTTGATATATCTCCTTTAGTCCGTCGAAGAAATGGGATGGGGCAGTTCTCAAGTTGGTTTTGAAAAGAAATTGTCGTTTTTATCGAGAAATTATATAATTTCTCTAATGAGATATCACTACTGAAGGTGTTGTTTCTCAACTTAAGAATCTCACTCAAATACATTAAACACTTAGTTTTCAATTTTCCTAAAAGTTTCCTCATTTGGTTTCCAAGATTACCCAAAGAAATGATGAATGAAAAGCTTATATAGTATACAGATGCTGAAGAAAACGTGTCGTGTTTGCCCTGGCTTGTGCCACGATTTGCAGTAAGTACACGATATCGTTGTTGCCAACTTGCTCAATCGCACCGCATTATCCCAATCGTGTCGCAATTTTTGACGAATCAAAACATCATTCAGGCACCACCAATCGTGACGTAATTGCTACCAATCGTGTCGTGATTCAGAACCTTCATCACAAAGTAATTTTGAGCCAATTTTCTACTTTGTTCAATCTTGACTTTATATAAATGTTTAAAAAAAAATCATTTTACGTTTAAGTCACTTTTAATCTGAATCATGTTTTCACAATCAAATTTATTACCGTCGAAACAAACATACCCAATATTATTTCATTAATATTTTCAAATCTACTTGGTGCAGAAGTTATAGGTTTACGCCCTTTTTTACGTTTCACCTATACGTACCGGGTTTGATTATTTCTTAGAGCATTTTTTTGTAATGATACAAAGGTTCTAGAGTTTCTTATTTATAAGATGAAAGACAATGCTCTGCAACTGCATTCACAGCCAAGAAGAAGCTTTTAAATTTTTTTGGCACTTGCACATCACAAGTCACAACCAATATTTGGCAAGGTATCGACTTTATTCGGACATTTTTTTGTTCGAGAAAATGTAACAGAAAAACTCACATACATTAGGTGTTAAGAAATTGTGAATTATGAGTTAGAATCGGCATCCAACGAATCAAATGTTCATGTTGTTAACATCTTAGTAGTACTTACAAACAAACAAACAAAAACAATGAATTTATAAATATATTTTGGAAAATAAATATATGAAGAAAGTTAATGGAAAATATACAGTGATACTGACACAACCAAAAGAAAATCCAAAGTTTTGAACTAAATAAAATCAAATTGTTGTATGGCGTACCATAACTGTTCTTACGAGAAATCTACATTTTAGATTCACGAAAAGTCAAGTTGTCGGTAAAACAAAAGGCAAGTTAATCTGCATGTGTGTTCACATTATAATTCACAAAAGGAGAAAAAGTGCTGGGATTCATTTAACAAAAGCAAAGGAGGTTCACAACACAAGCATGCAAAAGAATTTGGAATCCTTTTACGTTCGTGCGTTTCTTTGCAAAGAACTGATCCAATTTTAGATTGCCGCAAAAGGATTGCTATACACTTTTGTTGGTGAGTGAGTGTGTTGGCAATACACCCCCTTCACGCCCAGCACTCTTTTTGGGCTTGGTGCGTGGATAGGTAGGTGACCCTTGAATTCGACAAGCTCTGATACCATGTTGAAATTTTGGGTCTAACTCATCCTTACAAAATCGGCTTGTAAGGTGATGATTGCCTCCTCTATATAAACTCTTATCATAAGTCTTATCTATCCGATGTGGGACTTAGGTTTTTCCCAATAGGAATAGAGTTTTTTTTTTTCTTTTTAAATAGACGGCAACTGCAGAGATTAATCTCTCGAGTCTTGTAAATTTAAATGGACAGCAAATTCACCCTAAAAATTTTAAAGCGGTTGCATTCTAAGGTTGAATTCGAACTCAATACCTTAGTTAAGCTAAAAGATATTTATGTCATATCATTTAAGCGATCTTAGGTATGTTAAAATGAAGTCTGATTTAAGCATTTAAGATTTTATTTATTTTTTGACCAAGCATGTTCACGGGATAAAAGGTACTCAACAGATTTTTTATTTTAAAATTAAGATGAAAGATGAACAATTTTGTATCTGCCACGTTTGCTTTTGTGATCTATTTTAAAATTTTCAGTTTTACGGGATTTAGGGATGTTTTGCATAAAATACTTAATATATTATTGCTTTATGTACAGATATAAGAGGGAGAGGGATATAAAAGTATCAATTTGTTGCTGTGATTGGGGTTGCTTAACTTGCTTCTCAAATACGTTTGAGGAGCTCAATAAATAGACAAAATAAAATAACTCATCAAACAAATAAAATAAGATAAAGTTATTAATAATATAGATAATATTTTATCTTGTCGTCCACAGAAAATAGTTTTCAACTAATTACTGCGGTCACTGAATATGTAAATGAATGATATATAGACACCTCAAATTTTCCTAACTCATTCGATACATCATTATTATCTCTATTCGTTTAAGTGTCCACAAAATTATAAAAAGTATAGTATATAAAAAGGAAAGAGTTACTAATTCATTTTATATTGCTTTGTATATTGATAAGATTTATAGCCGTGTCTTAATATGGTAACAAAGTAACAGCGTACGCATGAATCTATTATTGCCGGCCTATGAAATGAAAATTAATGGTTAATTGGCAGCATTAGCATTAGATGTTTCCCATTGCCTCATGAATCATGATTCATGTATATTTGATCCTAGATTTCTTACCCCACCTAACCGTTACTTTTGATCACTAATGACCCACTTGGTGTGTTGAGCTTTATCCTTTTCACGATCAACTAAAATAATGAATTAAATCTTTATGATCATATCTTCTCTCTCAATCTGTGGGAATACCTTCTAGAATATTGACATAATTTAAGGCATCATTTAGCTAAATCCAATTTGTGATGGTGTTGTGAAGCTTCGCGCTGTAGGTTTTTATTTAAAAATAAAAAGACACTGTAATATATCGTTATTTTAAATTAAGAATCATTCAGCGTTTGAATGAGTTTGCGTGCGTAATATAAGGTCAATGTCTCCGGTCTTCACCGCACAGAGTTTGATACTAAGACAAATATTTGTCTCATAATTAATTCTTTTTGAATAAAATATTTTATAATAGTCTCAATTAACATAGCTCAATTGACATAAACATTGCATATACTCCACCTGTTTTATAATATTTGTCTCTTTTGAAGAATAATTTTGTTTCATTTTACTTGTCGCTTTTAAGTTTCAATACAGGATTAATTATTGGTTTGTCAATAAATAATACACTTACCAATTTACAGTAGATAGAAAAATAATAGAATGAAATAATAAATAGTTAAAGGTATTATAGAAAGAAAAAAAACACAGAATTTCATCAAAAATAACTACTCCCTCCGTTCCTTTTTAAATGTCACTTTTGAAGAATTTTTTTGTTTCTTTTTAACTGTCACTTTCAAAGTTCAATGCAACTTTAAATATTGTTTTACCAATATTATCCTTAGTTATTTATTACGGAGAGAGAAATATATGAGATGATATATTAAATGAATAAGGTTATTATAGTAAAAATATAAATTATTGTATCAAAAGTAGTGACATTTATAGTTTGTCTTAGTTTGTGTAAAATGTCAAAATGTGACAATTAAAAAGGAACGGAGGTAGTATTTATTTGATTTCTTGGTATGTGTAAATTCCTTAAAAGCGCAAGTATTGAGAAACGGATGGACTAATATGTAAGGGTCGAAGTTCGAACCTCACATTCTCCACCTATTCACTAAAATTCTAATCATTTGGCTACTTGGCAAAAAAACACTATTAAAAATCTAAAATGCCCAAATCAAGAGACAATAGAAAAACTGACATAGATCATCTTCTTCTCTTTTTTTCTCATTCCTTCTTCTAACTCTCTATCTCTGATCTTAATCATACTTTCTTTTAATTATAATTCTTTTTGAATCAAAAGATAGTGAAAGATATAGAATTAAGAGATGGAGGAAAAGAAAAGGGAATGAGATAATACAAACTATAGATGAACATTTGCAGGAGCTTAGACAAAAAAAAGAGGTGAGAGACTAGACAAAATTTTGTATCTTACAAAATCATGAAATTATATATCACATAGAAAAATATATTTACTTAGTACTATGTATTCTCTCTAATCTCATATATAAGCAACATAGTTATGTTTGTTGATCTTAAATATAAACAAAAAAATACTATTCCCTAAAAATGCAATACTTTTTTTTATCAATTATAGAACATTAAATGATATCTCTCTCTCATATTTCCCCTCTCTCCATCCCCTTCCCCTTCTCTCTCATTTTATATATATATATATATATATCATTTCCCCTCTCTCTTCTCTTTTTGCCCCGTCTCTCTATCTTTTGTCTATATGTCTTTCATCCCGCTCTATATATTTGGGAGTTCCGGGGAGCTGGATGCAACAACATATCAATGCTCTAGGGCAGCAAAAGAGGGAGACACAACGTTTCCATTCAAAAATTTAAGGCGTTAGGCATGAATCTCATCTTTTATATATCCAACATTAAATTCTTTCAAAGATGATGAAAAACTAACCATTCACACATGAATCCAACAAATTTTCCCTAAAGTGTGAATCTCTCACATCCTATAACATGATTCAACACCAAAATTTCATTTCCATTCCTCCACCAAGTTGAACTAGGACTCATGATACCACTTGTCGAAGAGTCGAGGTGGTGTATTAGCAAAAACGAGTCAATGCTCCAGGACCACACGACAGGGAAAGACCACAAATATGAGTCATCTTTATTATATATCCAATATTTAGCTCATTCTATTGTTGGGAAAAACACACATAGAGAAAATAAAAGAACATAAGAATATAACGTGAAAACTCCGAATCATAGAAAAACCATGATTGTAGTCTTGTTTTTAATGGCAAATGTTAGTATGTTAGTTGTTATGTTAGTATTTTCTCCTTTGTCAAAATCCATACCCTAGACCTCCAACTCCTTATCCCTTACCACAAACCAGTTAAGCTACCCAACCCCCCACCATGATTGTAGTTTAATAACAACTAGAGTAACACTGTGAAAATTATTACAATGGATAAACTACTCTTAAATAACCATTATCCCATACTCTCTAAAGCAAATATCTAACATACCCCTCAGAACACTCTAAAGTAAGAGTATAAGAGAAGGAATATAGTCTGATATAAACTTAAAATGTTTCTGCCTAGTAGTGTATCTTGTAACGAAGAACTACTCTCTGTGTGTGTGTGTGTGTGTGTGTGTGTGTGTGTCTATATATATATATATATATATGGGATTTGCTAATATACACCCACTAGTTTTTATGTGGGAGTATTTTAGCAACATGCATCTTTAGGTGTATTTAGCCACTTTTTAGTTATCACTTGCTAAAATACTCCTTCTAAAAAATAAGTGGGTGTATTCTAGCAAATGCCTATAGGAGTTGCTAACATACACCCACTTATTTTATAGAATGTGTGTTATAGCAACATACACCTCAAGGTGTATTTATCAACTTTTTAGTTATAACTTGCTAAAATACTCCCACATAAAAACTAGTGGGTGTATATTAGCAAATCCCTATATATATATATATATATATATATATATATATATATATATATAGCATAACTTTTCCTTTAAAATACCAAGCAATATGAGACTTTTTGGACATGTATCTTTTAAACCAACACCAACAATATCCACCTTGATTGAAAATGATACTTTTGCTACCATTGTAATCATCGACAGTCATGGTTCAAAAGAACTATTATTCTCCACCACTACAAGAAATTTGCCATTTAGCAACGGCGTATATTCGTCGCTAAAGGTCCAAAAACCGTTGGTATAGGTCATAAAACTTATACCAACGGACGTTTGCTGCCGTCTAGGATACATTGCTTATACCAACGGCAAAAAGCCGTCCCAATAGCTAATACCAACGGATTATTAGTCTGTTGCTAAAGATTTTGGAGATATAGCAACGACATTTTATACCATTTTAATAGCTTTAGTCAACCCGTACATCCGTTGGTATAGGATACTGTCCGTTGCTATAGGTCTCTTTTTTTCAAATAAAATTCAGCATAATATAAATATTTTTTTAATAATAATAATAATAAAATTTTCACAATAATTCCTGACCAAAAAAATAATATATCTAGCAATACTTTTTTATTGCACCACACAAAATTTAAGGCAAAATCAAAGAAAATTTTAATTATATTATCAAAGTATAAAGTCTTACAAACATATTAAAATAACAAAGTAATGTCAATTATATATAATAACAAACACCAAAATAGATACTACGTCGACAAAAAAACACTAGATGAGCACAAACATATCCAAGATAAAAACATTTCTAATCTTCCTCTCTTCCATCTTGATCACTGCATTGACTTGAACATTTTGTCTGGTTTGGAGCACTAGCAGCATCTGTGGCCTATTAAAAATAAAAGAAAATGTTACAAACTCAACTTAATACATGTTATCATAATATTCGAAATATGAACTCGAAGAGTAAAATATCAATTATATAATATACCTGTTTTGCAGCTTGTAAAATAACATTCAAATCTTCTTGAGATAATCGATTTTGTATCACTGACATTATATTTGCCATAAATATATTTGTCCTCTCTTGATTTTCTCGCATTTTCTTAAGTTCATCCCTCAATTCTTGATTTTCAGACAAAGAAGCTTTTGATTTCTTAGGTTTGGGAATACTGCCTATACAACGCACATGTCTCCTCTTTTCAGCTCCTTTTACTTGGGAATAAATGTCATTCTTCCAAGGCATATGACTTTGTGTCTTTTGGACCGATTGAGAAGTTTCAGCCTCATTATTATGTTTGTTTAGTTCTTCCTGAAAAATTATAATAAATATATAGATTAAAAGAATACATTTTAAAATAGAATTCATTAATATGACAATCAAAACAATTGAGGGATGAACTTGCTATTTTAAAATAGAATTCATTAATACTGTTGCAGGCCCATTTTTCACTGCTAATGTACCTTCAAGTGTTAAAGTTTTGCTATCCTTGCTAACAAGTGAAACTGAAAACTACATATGCAGCACACAAAGCTGTACACTATCTAACTTGGCATAACAAGTACATAAAAATTACTAATAAGGTGTTTGGAATAGTTTATACAGCATGTCAGAACATAAGCATTAAGCTAATAGTTTAAAACAATGCAAAACAAGTACATAAAAATTACTAATAAGGTGTTTGGAATAGTTTATACAGCATGTCAGAACATAAGCATTAAGCACTTAAACTAATAGTTGAATGCTAGTGCACTAAAAAATCAGTCAAGACATATTCATTAGTTGAATTGTACTTATTTCAACAAGTTCCAGGAAAAACTTCTGAATATGTGAGCTTCAAGTAAAGGTCTGCTACTCCAAAATAAGCTTCAAGTAAAGTTCTTCCTGACAGCATTTGACTGTGACTTTGCAGAATTAAAGATCGCAAGATGACTATAACCATTGTTTAAAACCTTGGTGCTTAATTGAATACTCTAAAAATACAACTAGCATACTAGCATATTGAATAATTAGTTAAATAAATTGGTCATACAATCAAATTCAGAGTACAATTTCATATTACTAGGCAATGATCAGAATCTGAATCTGAATTCAAAACAAAATTCAGAACAGAATTCAAAACAGTTGAACCAGAACAGAATTCAATCAAAACAATTCAATCAGAACAGAATTCAATCAAAACAATTCAAAACAATTGAACCAGAACAGAATTCATTAATTTGAAACAAAACAATAGAATTATACAACAGCCGGGAATCCAATTTCATTGATTTAACATATTGTTTCAGTATAAGTTATAGAATCAAAAAAGGTATGAATGAAAGAAAATCTTACAATAACTCTTGCAGCATGTTCATTAACAATTGAACCATCTTTACGAGTACGTGTATCAATGTAAATCTCCTTGCGAGTGGGCGACACTCCTTTGGCTTTTTCTTTCTAATACCAAACAAATGAAATTATAATTAAGTAATTTGTTCTATAAATACAATTTATTCAATTATAAGTTCAAATATTAACTAACCTTCTCATTGATCAATTTTGGGAGACTTTTTGTACCCATACAATGAATATCTTGATATCTTTTACGATTCAGACTATTAATTTTACTTACTTTCTACAATTGATACAACATAATGTTAGTCGAAAGAAGGAACCAAATTCAAATATTTTTATAATATGACAATATATGTTTTAAATTTGACTTACTTGTGCCTCTTCAGAAAACCAATGATGAACCAATTCACGATATTGACTTGGGTCAACTCGAGAATCTGGTACAACGGATGCAACTTCTTCCTCCGTTTTACTTCTGGCAAAAAATCAAGGCTGCAGCCAAGCACTACATAGGTTCCTCAACAAACAAACCAAAAACAAAGTCTAGCAGCCACTACATGGACATTAGGCCACATCAAAACAGCACCCAAAAACCACCTACAACTAAGCCAAACACACACACCCCTAAATATTTATTTCCAAGTAAAATCCAAACAAAATTTGTCCAAACTCTAAACCAAAATCTTCAATTCTTATGTAGTTGTTTTATCTATGAACGGAAAACATTTGAAGTAATGCTTTTGGACAATATCAACGGGTATATGTTGCTTTATCTATGAATGGAAAACATGTTTAGCTACTATTAAGACTTTCAAGCAACTATATTAATGATTAATTGTCACTTATTAGTAAAAAATGTCAATTAATTTGGTCGCCATAAGTTTAGCTATAAGGTGAAAATGTCCTATGATAGGCAGAGCAGGAGGGGTGGGGGGAGTACTAGGATGATTCTTGTTCTTCTTTCTAGTTAGTATGGCTCAAATTGCAATGGTAGAGAGTAGCCAAACGAATAAAAGTCTGATATAGTCTAACATTTCTCATTGCCCTATTTGTATCTACTTAATGGATCGAAATTATAGCACTATCACCCACACAAAAACTAACAGAAATATTTGGAGATCATAAACAATAAACAATAAAAATGACACACAAAAGTGATTATGAGAATACAATATATAACCTATCAAAATACAAAAAACTTCATGGACTGGCTTCCACCAATCGAAGTTTCGCGCATTTCATATGGTGGTAAAGTGAGACCCTGCATAACAGGAAGAGCGGGAGGCATAGCTTGTTCCCCCGGAAGCGGTTGATTGACCGCTGAGGTACTACTACTACGCCCGGAACTCGCCGAGTCTTCCAGCAGATCGGAAGTATACGTATACAAATCCGAAGGGGAAGAGTCGGCACAAAAGGCAACCGGAGTGCTTTATCCTTCCTTCCAAAGGAACATTGAACGAAGGGCTCATCTATAGAAAGCAAGCTATAGCTATGGGAATAAGTCATGTCCTAAGCCTAAGGTTTTGGGCACCGTAGTCTAATCTATATCGATGTCATTAAACAATAAATATGACACACAAAAACACATAAAAAGCATGCAGAAACACAAACCAGTTCGCGGCAGAGAACAAGACAGCAAGCAAACGTACCTTTGTTCGCTTCTTCTCCACCAAGCACGGAAGTTTAAGGATAACTGTAGGTCGGTGGCTACCTAAGGAAACTCCGATTCGAAGAATGAACTAAGAATGACAGAAGAGGAAGAGGAAATCGATTTGGGGTTTTGAGAAGCAATCGATTATGAGAATATGTGATTTGAGTTCAACAATAGATTTGGGGGTTTTGAGCAGCAATCAATTTGGGGGTTTTGATCCAGAAAGTGATTTGGGTTCAATCTGGGTTTTCCCTTACCTCCATTGAATAATTTAAAGAAGAAGGAGGTTCTGCGATTTGGGTATTTGATGAAGAAAGAGGCTCTGCGTTTTGAAGAAGAAGGAAGAAAAAGAAGGAGGTTTTACGATTTGAGAAAGAAAATGGGTTGAAGTTTTTTTTTTTTTAGTTTTTGTTATGTAAAAGAAAGAAAAATGGTGGAAAAAATAAATAAATTAAAAGATGGTGAAAAATTGGGCGCGTTGCTTTGGAGCCAATTGAATATTTCAGGGAAATTCTTTTTCTCTCTTAACCTATAGCAACGGCTGTTTGGAATTTTAGTTGCTATATTTTATCTATAGCAACACTTTTTTCCGCGGTTGCTAAAGGTGTCTGTTGCTATATGGCAAATTTCTTGTAGTGCACCATATAAAGGACAATCACTTAAATTTAGACCACTTCAAGAATTTTCACATTTTCTTCGCCAAAAATCATAGTTCAAAAGAACTATCATACTCCACCATATAACTATACTTTACTTAAAGCTAAATCAGGCTAAGGCTTTTCACACGTCGAATATCATACTGAAATCTTATGGTGCAACTTTCATGTTGGCAGAAAGCTCTTCAATCACCGACATAATATCACAATACACCTATCATCACTATATCATTTAATGATCATTTGCTAATTGTTAGAAATAACTCATCCAACAAGGACACACTTCTCAATTTTCAAAAAATATCATCGTCTCCCATAGCAAGAGAGACATTGCTAGCATTTTACTTGATGCCTTTTTATGGCATATATAATCCATCAGGATGTTTATACCTTTACATTCTCGAGTTTTTTACATTTCAAACATATCATAATCATTTCATTTCTTTTCTTCACATAAATCCCACCTACAAATACCAACACTATGTTTGATGAACTGTTATCCTCACTTTTCAATCTTATTTCTTCATAAACGATTTTGTTGGCAACCTAATCAAAGCTCGATATTTTCTTCCCATATATCAAAATAGGTTGGATATACTCATAGGAAGATAGACAAAACCATATGAGTTTCAACGCTTTGTCTTCATCATCAATCATAAATCCAATAGTTTCTATAGAGAGAGTACTCTTGAGAGCACTGATACGATCAAGTACCTTTCATATTTTCATCCATGTGTAAGCTATAAAACTTCTCCTTCAACAAAAACCAATTTGAGATACCATTTGCCTAATATAAACCTCCAATTAAGTTTCTCCTAAAGCTACTTGGCTGACGACATACCAAAAACATTTCCAAGAATATTCTTAACTAAAGACATATGAACTGTACTCAAAGCTTCCAAATTCGGTTCCTCCTAGTTCTCATTGTCTATGTTGGAAATGTTTCATTTCAACATCTACAATTTACCATTTATTTTTAATTTAGCATTTGGTTGGTAAATAGTTTGTTTTGTATTGACTCTCTCAATTTTAATTTCTTCTATGTAGCGCAACAATAAAGCTTGTGAAAACAATTTTTCAAAAAGAAATGGATGATAATTTTCTTGTAGATACTTTGACTATTTATATTAAAAATGATATTACAAAAACATTCATCACAAAAAAAATTGTGGAAGAGTTTTATCAAATTAAAAACCGAAAAAATATCATGACCTTGATGGCTATATTATTGTATATATTTTATTTTGTAGGACATATGATTTTTATTTTTCATTAAACTGGAATTTATTTAATTATTAACGGTATAAATTAGTTATTATTTAGAAGTTTATTATGTGTTATTTTTTTAAGAAGTCAAACTAACCTACCAAAATTGACACTAGAAAGAATCGAATCAGAGACCTTGAGAGGAGCATACTCCATGGTCACAGACCAATACCACTAGATCAACCTAAGTGAGTTAAGTTTATTATGTGTTATAATATTTGTGACACCCTCGATAACTATATAAATTGACTTGTATAAACACATCTTTGACTTGTATTTTCAACTAGCTAAAATTGATTCTTCCATCAAATTTATTTCTGTCAAGACTTACAACACTTGAAAAGTTTGACATTGCTTATTTTTGTCAAGATTTACTGCACTTGAAAAGTTTGACATTACATATGTAAGCAAATTGTAATTTATGCACTAGGTGGGTTGCTATGTAAGAGATGCGAGTCTTATAAACGACCTAAAAACCAATTTATTTTAAAATATATTACTTATTAAGAAAAATACAATTTTTTACAGGTTTAAACCACACACACTTGAATTAATTTATATTTTTATAAATGAAAATTCTAATATTCATATAGTTATTCATGCTTTTATATGTTTGGATTTATTATTTACAAGATAATTCAATAGAATTATATTTCTATATACGATATTATAAAAAAATTAAAAGCAAAAAACCCTCTTTACATTTTGACTTTAATCATGGGTGGGTTAATCCTTTGATATATTTTGGGTCTCTTTACTGAGGTTTTTTTGTTGTTACCGTTGTTTATATATGTGTATGGTATTTAACTCATTGTTTGTTTAGTTATCTTTGTGTGCTTCTTGTGCTAGAGAGAACCTTTGAGTACGTTCTATATATTTCATTTTGATTTGTTGAAAAAAGTATATCAATATTTTTAAATTACAAAATACTATGTATTGAAATTAATTTGAATATAATTATAAATATTTATTAAATCAGAATGTATAAAAATATTTTAAATCATAAATATAAAACATAGCACACATGGGCAGACGCTAAGGATGTTTGATTTGCAGAAAAATAAGAAACTAGACATCACAACTTCGGCTATACTGTGATTGATTTTAATTTTTTTTCATGAATCAAGGTAAAACACGAAATTACTCTTTTATTTTCTATTAAATAACATTCTATCCTTTCTCATATCTCTCTCTTCTCTCTCCCCCCTCCCATCTATCTCTCTTTCTCTGTCTCTCTAACACACACACACTTTCTCTCCTCTTAACTCTCTCTATGTATCTTATCTCCCTCTCTCTTTGTCTCTCTCTCTCCCAATTATTTTCAATCACTCTCTTCTCAATTAACATTTAGAATTACAAAGAGTATTGTAGTAAAGTTCACTTTATTTTGATAGTGTTGTTCATTGTCTATTAGACAACGTACGTGATCAAGAAAAATATTTAGTATTTTAAAGGTCTGTCGTATACTATTACGTCAAGTATTTACCTTTCTTTTTTTTTTTTTGGCACAAAGTATTTACCTTTCTACAAACCAAATGAACGCTAAGACATATTCATACCATAAATTTTGCTTCTTGTTATGAATAATTAGTTTAGTGGATGTTCATCCTTAGCCTTCCACCTTCCTATAACTCCCTAAAGTGAATGGATGGTTAGTGGACCTTAATTACTTTGACCATTCACTTGCACATTGTGTCCTATAAATATGACTCATATTTTAGTGTAAAGACACACTAGTGAAGAGAATAATACACAAAGTTTTTGTAACACCCATATAGAGATTGCCTAGGATCTCTTACGAGTATTAAAATTTCGTACCGGATACATTAAATACAATACAGAAAATTGCTTAATGATTATACAATGCATAAGTTTTTGATACAACTCAATGTCCGATACAAAGCATTCTTCATAATATATATACATCATAATACAATATCATATACAACATCCAAGAAACATAAGCAGCACGATCAATCCGTAGCTTTCTCTTTACCTTTACGTCGTGCTACCTGCGAAGAACCTGCACCAGAAGGAAAGGGATGAGACATGACGTCTCAGTGAGCTCCTACCCTACCTACTGTTGGCAACCACAGGGAACCTAGGGTCGCCGTGCCTACCTTGGCAATCTCGGGGATACCTATGATCGCCAAGTCTTAATCTTACCCATACAGGGCTATCTGACTGATTCTGCTAAACTGGTGATCAAGGGGAGACCTAGGATCACCGTCTGATAACTGCTAACTGTTATCTGATAACTGTCTGATAAATATTTCCTGTCTGATAATGTAATGGAATATTAACTGATACATTATGTTAGCTGTTAGCGTTGAACAAGCAATATTATCTGAGTTCGTTTTACGGAATGCCCCCGGGTGGAGTAACCCCGAAGCACATTCCCCTGATAACCGGTGAAAATTCCTATCATATCAGGCTAACACCAGACTCCTCTTGTCGTCGTGCGGTCATCCTTGCGGAATAACGCGTCCCACTGGCGTGAACCTCATGTGTCCCACTGGCGTGAACAACAGAAGACACGACTTAATAATAGTCTTATCTTACGCGTATACCTCCCGTGTCCCACTGGCGTGAACGTCGGAAGACGCGAATTAATATTCTTTAAACTTATGCATGAACCTTCCGTGTCCCACTGGCGTGAACGACGAAAGTCACGACTTAATATTCTTTCATATTAGTCTTTACTCTCGCATGGACCATTCGTATTCCACTGGCGTGAACGACGAAGGCCACGGCTTAATATCTTAACAATTCTTTGAAATTGATCATATTAATCTATATCATTCCCTAAAGGGATAAATCTTCTAATACCTGACACTTGATCCTATAATCATAGGCTTATCGTTCTCATAAGCCGTTGCTTGGTTATTAGCAACATTCTATAGCTTAATAACCTCTCTATATCAACTTATGGATTAAGGTATCCATCTCTCAATTATTGTACCTTTCCTCATCCTACATTGGTCTATACATCCTCTAAAATAACATGCAATTCGGTGGCCGAATTGGCCAATTCGGTGGCCGATTTTTAGCGAGTCAAAAATGGAGATTTTGCTGTCAAATTTGGTGGCCGAATTTGGGCATTCGGTGGCCGAATTGCACTGTTCAAAACGTGAATTTTCACAATTCTTGGCTATTCCAGGCATAATCAAACATCATAACAGCTTAAAGGATCAAATTCTAAGGCTTATTGACAGATTACAACATGATTATCAATGAATTATCAAGCAAAAGAAGTTAGGATACAATTCCTAGGTTTTTAGCTCAAATTGTAAAATTCGGCTAAACTTACTCAAAGCGGGTTCTAAAACCCTGTGGAGCTCACCTCAAGTGTGCTTGGTTCTTGCTAAGCTTTCTACTTCAAAACTCTAACTTGCTTCAATCTTCTCTTCTCTTGATTCTTCCTTATTTCTCTTTGTTTCTATCTCTTGTTCTAGCTTTCCAACTAAGCTTGCTTGCTAGTGCTTCCTCACAAGGATTGGGATGAAGTTGATGGGTTATGGCAAATGAGTAAGGAGGGCGTGTGATTGGGGAAGGAGGAAGAGAAAATGTTGATTTAGAAGAATGAATGAAATGAAGAAAGATAGCAAGAAATATCTTGCTTCCTTCTCAAATAATCTCCTCTTTCCAAATATTTACTAAAATGCCATGCCACTTATTTACAAGTTTGCCACGCTTCTTAATTAGTTCTAACACGATTAACTGATACTTATAAGCGGGATGTTACAGTTTTCATCTTCTTCCTATGTGATCTTGTGCTTTTAGTTTATTTTATAACACGTTATCAACACGAATCTCTAACAATCTGAGGTAAAATTGATTCCTTATTGTTTTGGTATTGCTTGTTGTGTCATTCTATCACTCTTAAATATATCCAGCCATGTATGTTCTTTAGGATGTTTCTGGTGATTACTTTATGCTAGTTTCTTAACTTTCTCAAAGAAAAGTTTATTTTACTTTATGCTATTCAAACTAGTTAGTGATAGTTTCTTATCTTTCTTTTACTTCATGTTAATTGCAACTTTCTTTTACTTTATGCTATTCAATCTGAGTTACTGCAATAGGTGATTACCACTATCAAATATGTTCTATAGATTGAAATGTGTAATATTTGGCATGTGGCAATGGAAAAGTTTATTCTTTTAATATGAATATAAGATTTGTAGCATAATTTGCAAATGCTAATTTGATTTAACTTAATGACATGAAATCTCAAAAGGTAAGCAATTATTAAACCCAAGTCTGATCCATATAAGTATGTAATGTATTATGTGAAAGTTGTGTCAGTTAAGTTTTTGCACATAACAGTACAAATTGACATGATAACTGATGTTTAAGCCATGCTACTTAGTGATTGTTTCTTCCTTTAAGATTGTCATCTTGTAGTCACCAAAATATGATATCTGGTTTGTTTTATCCAAATTAAAAAATAAAAATAAATTATTACTTGTTAATTATCTTTTGAAATTACTTTCTGTAGTCTTTTACTCTGACCATTACGCATGTTTCTGCTACATATGAGTTGTTTTTATGCATTATTGATGACCATTGTGTAACCTAAAAAAAACTATATATTTCTCATCTATTATTTACATATTTTATCTAACTTGTTTAAACTTTTATTATAGTACTCATTATGTCGAACCTTACAAAACTTGATTTTGAGGCTCTTGATATTTCGGGAAAAAATTATCTGGCTTGGGCCCTAGATGCCGAAATTCATTTAAATGCCGAAGGTCATGGAGATACTATTAAAGAAGGACACAGATCATCTGATCAGCATAAGGCAAAAGCCATGATATTCCTTCTTCGCCATCTTCACGAGGATCTAAAAAATGAATACCTTACCGTAAAAGATCCACAAGTTCTTTGGAACAGTTTAAAAGAAAGATATGACCATCAAAAAAACTATCATTCTTCCTAAAGCTCGTTACGAATGGATGCATTTGCGTTTACAAGACTTTAAATCTGTAACCGCGTATAACTCGGTTGTATTTAGAATTACTTCTCAATTGAAATTGTGTGGAGAAAAAGTGACCGATGAAGATATGTTAGAAAAAACATTCTCCACTTTTCATGCGTCTAATGTGCTCCTGCAGCAGCAATATCGCGAAAAAGGATTTACAAAATATTCTGACTTGATATCTTGCCTGCTTGTGGCAGAACAAAATAACGAGCTTTTGATGAAAAATCATGAGGCCCGTCCCACTGGTAGTGCTCCATTCCCAGAAGTGAATGTAGCAACGCATGATCACTATGGGCAAACTCGTGGTCGTGGTCGTGGACATGGTCGTGGTCGTGGGCAAGGTCATGGTCGTGGACGTGGTCGTAGTCTTAATCATAATCACAGTAGCGATTACAAAAATACATTTTTTCACCAGAAGTTGAAAAATGTTGGAAAGAATGAAAAGGGTGGTCAGAGTAGCAAAAATAATGAGAATATTTGCTATCGTTGTGGAGGAAAAGGCCATTGGAGTCGTACCTGTCGTACACCAAGGCATCTTGTTGATCTTTACCAACAATCACTTAAAAATAAAGATAAAAAGGCTGAGACACATTTTGCATGTGAAGATGGTGATTATGATTATGGTAATATGGATGTTACCCACTTAGACGTTGCTGATTTCTTTGCTGATCCTGATGGAAAGATTGATCATCTCATTGGAGATGGAAGTGTCAAGAAATAAAACCTAGCAATAAATAATCATGTTTACAAATGACTTTGAATTTCCTATGATAATAAAAAATTTATGTTATGTTTTAACTTTCCTATGTTAATGATAATAAAGTCTTATTTATAAGTGTGTTTTCAACCTCCAATGCTAGTCATGATAAATATTACATTTATATAATTTTGTTTTTATACTTATCTTTTGTTTGTTAATTTTTTTTTTAGATAGAATGAGTATTAACATTAACCTCAATAATGGAGATATGTGTCTCGCTGATAGTGCAACTACTCATACAATTTTCAAGGATAAAAAATATTTCTCTTATTTAGTAAAGCAAGAAACCGATGTTAGTACTATATCTGGAAGTTCAAAAATAATTGAAGGCTCCGGAAGAGCTAATATAAAATTACCTAGAGGAACAAATTTAAACATTGAGAATGCATTATATTCTCCCAAGTCTCATAGAAATTTATTAAGTTTCAAGGATATCCGTCTAAATGGATATCATATTGAAACAAGAAATGAAGGAGATGTTGAATATCTTTATATAACGAGACATAATTTGGATAAAATAAGTGTAGTGGAAAAGTTACCCGCCTTTTCCTCTGGTTTGTACTACACTTATATAAGTGCAATTGAAGCACATGTGATCGTAAACCAGAAGTTTACAAATCATAAAAAATTTGTTGTTTGGCATGACCGGTTGGGCCATCCCGGGTCTATAATGATGCGAAAAATAATTGAAAATTCTTGTGGTCATCAATTGAAGAGCCAGGAGATTCTTCAATCTGATAAGTTCTCATGCACCTCTTGTTCACAAGGGAAGTTGATAATTAGGCCATCACCAACAAAAAATGGAAGTGAATCTCTAAATTTTTTAGAGCGTATACATGGTGATATTTGTGGGCCAATACACCCTCCATGTGGACCATTTAGATACTTTATGGTTTTAATTGATGCATCCACTAGATGGTCACATGTTTGTTTGTTGTCAACTCGCAACCAGGCATTTGCAAGATTGCTAGCTCAATTAATTCGAATAAGAGCACACTTCCCTGATTATCCCGTCAAGAAAATACGACTTGATAATGCCGCCGAGTTCTTATCTCAAGCATTTAATGAATATTGTATGTCCATTGGAGTTGACATTGAACATCCTGTAGCACATGTTCATACACAAAATGGAATTGCAGAATCATTTATCAAGCGTATACAGTTAATTGCAAGACCACTTCTCATGAGATGCAAACTCCCAATTTCTACTTGGGGACATGCAATTTTGCATGCTGCATCATTGATTCGCATCAGGCCAACAAGTTATCATAACTCTTCCCCTTTACAATTAGTTTTTGGTCAAGAACCTAATATTTCCCATCTAAGAATCTTTGGATGTGCGGTGTATGTTCCTATTTCTCCACCACAACGCACTAAGATGGGTCCTCAAAGAAGGTTGGGAATATATGTTGGATATGAATCTCGATCTATTATAAAGTATCTTGAACCAACAACGGGAGATTTATTTACAGCCCGATTTGCTGATTGTCATTTTGATGAATCAAATTTCCCAACATTAGGGGGAGAGAGTAAGCAGCTGGAAAAGGAAATCATTTGGAAAGAATTATCATTGTCTCATCTTGATCCTCAAACTAAACAATGTGAACTTGAAGTTCAAAAGATAATTCATTTGCAGAGCTTAGCAAATCAATTACCAAATGCATTCACTGATCCAAAAAGTGTGACAAAATCATATATACCAGTTGCTAATGCTCCGATAAAAATGGATGTCACAATTGGGCAATCTCATATTGCAAATGAGTCTCAACCACGCCTGAAGCGTGGTAGGCCAGTCAGTTCCAAAGATAAAAATCCTCGAATGAGAAAAGGAGCTAAAAAGAAAGATGGCCCAAGTGAGGATATAGAAACTCTAAAAGAGTCTTCAGACATAATTGATATTTCAGTTCCGGAAGAGACAGATCAGGTACCTGAAATTCATGAAAATAAAGAGATCTCAATAAATTATGTCAGTAATGGAATACAATGGAACCGGCAAAAATTCAACATTGACGATGCTTTTGCATATCATATAGCGCTAAATGTGATAAATGATAGCGAGGATCATGAACCAAAGTCTATCAAAAATTGTAGGCAAAGCGAGAATTGGCCAAAATGGAAAGATGCAATTGAAGCTGAATTAAACTCGCTTTACAATCGGAAAGTTTTTGGACCTATAGTCCGAACACCTGAAGGTGTGAAACCAGTTGGATATAGGTGGGTTTTTGTGAGAAAACGAAATGAGAATGGTGAAATTGTGAGATACAAAGCTCGACTTGTTGCCCAAGGATTTTCACGAAGACCTGGAATTGACTTTGATGGACATATTCACCTGTAGTGGATGCATGTACTTTTCGGTACTTAATTAGCCTTGTAGCACATGAAGGGATCAAATTGCACATGATGGATGTTGTTACAGCTTATTTATATGGATCACTTGATAGTAACATTTACATGAAACTCCCAGAAGGATTTAATTTTCCTGAGACAAATTGTCCTAGATCTCGAGAAGACTATTCCATCAAATTGAATAAGTCTTTATATGGGCTAAAACAATCAGGGCGCATGTGATATAATCGCCTTAGTGAATATTTGATAAAAGAGGGGTATACAAATGACTTCATTTGTCCATGTATTTTTATAAAAAGATCTGGAAAAGAATTTGCAATAATTGCGGTGTATGTTGATGATATAAATATTATTGGAACTCTTGAAGAGCTTCCAAAAGCTATAGATTGCTTAAAGAAAGAGTTTGAGGTAAAGGACTTGGGAAGGACAAAGTTTTGTTTGGGATTACAAATTGAGCATTTGAATAATGGAATATTTGTGCATCAAGAAGCTTATGTTGCAAAAGTATTAAAACGATTCTACATGGACAAATCTCATCCATTGTCTACTCCAATGGTTGTTCGATCACTGGATGTGGAGAAAGATCCTTTCAGACCTCGAGAAGAGGGTGAAGAAATACTTGGTGCTGAAGTACCATATCTCAGTGCAATCAGAGCACTAATGTACCTTGCTAATTATACGCGTCCTGATATTTCATTTTCTGTCAATCTGTTAGCAAGATATAGTTCTTCACCCACACGGAGACATTGGAATGGAGTCAAGCATATATTTCGTTACCTTAGAGGTACAATGGACATGGGTTTGTTTTATTCAAAAGTACAAAAATTTGAATTAACAGGTTATGCAGATGCAGGTTATTTGTCAGATCCTCATAATGGAAGATCACAAACAGGTTACTTGTTTACCTGTGGAGGTACAGCCATTTCATGGAGATCTGTGAAGCAAACCATAACAACAACATCATCAAATCATGCTGAACTCTTAGCACTACATGAGGTGAGTCGAGAATGTGTTTGGTTAAGGTCTCTAATTCAACACATACAAGAGAGTTGTGGTTTATCTATCGGGAGAATAAATGCGACAACTATTTATGAAGATAATATTGCATGCATTACTCAGTTGAAAGAAGGTTACATTAAAGGAGATCGAACAAAACATATTTCTCCTAAATTCTTTTTCACGCATGATCTTCAGAAGAATGATGATATAAGCATTCAACAAATTCGTTCTTGTGATAATCTTGCAGACCTTTTCACAAAGTCACTCCGAAGCAGAGTTTTGGAATAGTTGATACAAAAAATTGGTCTTCGTCGACTCAAAGATGGTTGTATTGTTGAGGGGGAGAAATAAATGTATTATGTAAAAGGATTATGTACTCTTTTTCCTTCACTAGAATTTATTGTTGTATTGGTCTTCCTTCTTTTTCCTTTACATGTCATATCAAATTTATTGTTGGCAAGACCGGTTAGGTTATCCCAGATCTACTATGATGCGAAAATAGTTAAAAATTTATATGGACATGTATTGAAGAACCAGAAGATTTTTCAAACCATTAATGTTTGTGTGTTATTACTTTCCAAAGTAAGTTGACAATCTGAGAAAATAAATCTCTTATATATATATATATATATTAGGTGATATTTGTGGATGAATACACCGATGATGTGAATCATTTTGATACCTTATAACTTGATTTAATACATCGACTAAATGATCACATATATGTTTATTGTCAACTCACAACCAGAAGTCTGTGAGATTGTTTTCTCAACAAATTTGACTAAAAACTCAATTTTTTGGAGTTTTCAGAAAGCATTTAATAAGTATCATTTCTCAATTTAAATTGATATTGAACATCATGTAGTATATGTTCATAAAAAAAATGGTCTTGAAGGTCCATTCTTGACGTCTAAAGTTAATTGTATGAATGATACTTATGAGAACATAACTTCTAAATTCTACTTTGGGAACATGTAATCTAGTATGTTTAGATATTGATTCGCATCAAGCCAACACATTATTATGTGTAAGTCCTCCCCTTAATTTATAATTTATTTTAGGTTAACAACCAAATATTTTCATCTAAGTGAATTTTTTGATGTGTTGTGTATATCACAATTGCTCCAAAATAATGCACTAAGATAAATATTGAAAGAATATTGGGAAAGTATATTTGATATGAATCCCCTACTATTATAAATTGTATTGAGCCAACTTCAGTAGGCCGATTATCGACTGATGGATTAGTATTCCCAATATTAGGGGGAGAGAATAAACAGCTGAAAATGTGAACCCGGAGTTCAATTGAATGAAAATGTGAACCCGAAGTTCAATTGAATTATTTGAAAGAAAATATTATTATCTCATCTTGATCCTCGAAATATCACTCATTTGCGAAGTTAAACAAATAAAATAGCAGCTGCTGATAAGTGCCAGAAAGAAGTTATTTTTGATATATTTTTAGGCACTTATGTTACTTGTTTTGCAAGTTATCATAGGATAAGCTCATAATTATTGATCGAATGTCAAATTATTGATCCTATGTCTTACCCCATCTATTTGTGCAGGAAATTTCATGCTAGGACCTGAAACTGAGCAAAGAAACATGAAGAATTGATAAGGCTTCATCGCTACAGCGGAGGATTCATCGCTACAGCGCGCCTAGGCAGGGAGAAACTGAGGATTCATCGCTACAGCGCGCCTAGGCAGGGAGAAACTAAGGTTCCATCGCTACAGCGATGGATCTGGTCGCTATAGCGACCAAGGGCGGTTTGAACCCCGTTTGCTGACGTGGAGCAAACCCAAAGGTCAAGAAATCTTCCATCGCTACAGCGACCAACTCATCGCTGTAGCGAGCCTTATAAAAATCAGATTGTATTTAAGCCTTTTAGCTCATTTTCTGAACATTAACACTTACTTCCAGAAAGAGAATAGGGCTAAAAAGAGGCATTCTTCATAGAGCAAAAGTGATCTAAGTGTAGATTAACTAAAAATCTTTGAGAAATCAAGTCTTAGCTTTGGATCTCCATCTTCCTTTCCACTTTTGTATTGTTGTCATGAAAATGAACAACTAAAACCTTTGTTGGGATTATAGGTAATCAATCAATCTTAGATGTAAACTTTTGATCTTTCAAATATATGATTCTAGCCTTTTATATATCATTGAGTTTATTCTTGTTTTCCATTATTATGTTTGATTTAAATGATATTGAAAAATACTTTTGAATCTAGGTTTAGAATAATATTCTATTAAAACAAGAAGTTCTAGACATGGAATTTGGTTTTGATAATCACACAAAGTATCTGAACGTAAAGCTTTAGAATCGTTTAATAGATTGAGACATCGTCGATTAAACGATACGATCGATCTCACAACGTCATTTGGACATGAATGATGTTGTCGAGTGATACGTGATAATATCGTATATAAGAAAAGCTAGAATCCATATATATGATCATTAGAATATAATCGATGTTTGATTGACGAACTTTGATCCTAACACTTTTTACGCCCTATTACTCTCCGTTTTTATTAATGTCTTTAAAGTCGAATAGTTATAGCAAACACTTGATTAAACCCTTAACTTAAAATGATGATTGATGTTGAACGGTTTATGATATCGCATTAATCCCTGTGGAGACGATATAAAAATATACTTACTTTTGACTAACATCAGCTGCTAATGCTCCAAACGAAATAGATGTCCCTGTAGGATAATCTAATATTGCAAATGAGTCTCAATCATGCATCAAGCATGGTAAACCAATCAGTTCCAAATATAAAAATCCTCAGATAAGAAAATGAGCCAAAATGAAAGATAACCCAAATGAGGATATAAAAACTCTAAAAGAGTCGTCTAACATAATTGATTTTTCAGTTCTAGAAGAACTTATTAGGTACATGAAATTTATGAAATATCATAAATTATGTCATGAATGAAAGATCTCTGTTGTACCCTAATTTTGTCCAAGTTTTTTTTTTAAAAAAAAAAAGAGGTCAACACAAAAAAATAAAAAGTCAACTTTTATTTTCTTTTTAAATAAATAATAAATAATAATAAAAAGTTTTATTATTATTATTATTTATTTGTCTTTCTTTTGTTATTTTATTATTACTATTATTATTATTATTACTTTTATTATTTGTTAAGTTTATTTCAAAAAAAGAGAAGAAGAAAAGAAGAAGAAGGAAAACGTGTGCCATTGCCAAAGGGAGCAAAAAGCAAGTGGCTGCCCAGGACAGCACTTCTTCCCTTTCATTTCTCTGCTGCTAACCCTGTTACTTTCCAGCATCCACCTTGCCATTTTCTTCCTCTCTTCTTTATCAAAATCAGTCAAGGTAAGCTGCAAAACTGCTGCCCCTGTTTCTGAAACTGCTGCCATGTTCCAGCATTTCTTCCTTCCCATTTTTTCTCTGCTGCCGCCCCTGTGTGCAACACCTTTGCCATGTTTTCTCCCAACCTCTGCACAGGACAGCACCCTACCTTTCCTGTTTTTCTTCCCCAAATCTTCAAAGATCAATCCCAAAAGCACCACAAGTTGCAAACAGCACCCTGTTTTCCCATTTTTCCAGCAATTTCTGTCAGAACTCAGCCTCAATTTGTTCTGAAATTAACCAAAGTCTTCACTAAGATCACAAGGCAAGGTCACTTCCTTCCTTTTGCATTAAATACTAACCAAAGTTTTGGTCATAGCACACAAAAGGTCCAGCTTTTAAGGGATTTTTCATGATCACAAATTTGCCTATATAAGCAACACGAAATTTAGAGGATTGGGGACAGTTTGTTTAACACAATTCAGAAGAAAAAACACAGTTTTAATACATAGTTTCAACACAATTTTTTTTAACACAATAGGGGGGATCTTTTGAGCAATTTTTGAGAGAAAAAACAGAGGAATTTTATAGCAAACACAGAACCAAAAGAAACAGCAAGAATCCACCACAATCTTTGAAAAGAAAAGCCCTGTTTTCTGTTTCCTTCTTCACAAACCATCACAAACCAATCAAACAATCAAAACAGCCACTAAATCATCAGAAACATCATACCAAGAGTGAAGAATAACAGCAAAACACCATTGTTGTTGCTGTTCTTATTCTTCATCACTCCCAGTTTTTGCAAAAACAACAATCATCCAAAAGCCCCCTTCGTTTTTCCTGCATCCAAAGCTTTGGCTAGGAGTCTGTAAGTATCCTGAACATTCTCATCTCTTATTTGCATTCCGTTTGCATATTTTTCTGCTGTTCCTGTTTGTTCAGCATCATTTTTCTGCATTTTTGCACTAAAAACATCTTTTAAAAACCCCAAAAAATCTCAAAGTTTACAAAACACCAAAACAGAAGTGGTTTACTTCTTTTTCTTACTATTTTCGAAGTTTTTTACCCCCTTGAGGTTCTGAAATCAGAAATCAGAAGCAGTCTGAACAGTAGTTCAGAAGCAGCTTCTGAACAGTGCTTCTGAACCTCAGAGTCTGAAGTCAGCTTCTGAAGGCTTCGCTGAGCGAAGTTCTGTTCGCTCTGCGATAGTGCGTCTGAACTTCAGAGTCTGAAGTCAACTTCTGAAGGCTTCGCAGAGCGAAGTTCTGTTTGCTCTGCGACAGTGCGTCTGAACTTCAGAGTCTGAAGTCAGCTTCTGAAGGTTTCGCAGAGCCAAATTCAGGTCGCTCTGCGATCATAGCAGAACTCAGCTTCTGATTTTAAACTTCTGAAAGCTAACTTCTGATGTTCTGAAGTGAGGTTTCAGAGTCTGAGAAGGGGCTGTTTTACTCATTTTATCCAAAAAAATATAACAAGTGTCTTTGTTTTATTTGTAATTTCATAATTTTCAATAACAAACTTGATTGAAAAAGGAGTGGTTTGACGTATGTCTTTCCATTCCCCGATTGCACAAGCACTTGACGTATGTCTCGTTGTTTGGACAATCGTCATTCCTTTTCAAAATACAAAAAATACTTTTATTTTCAATAACAAACTTGGATGAAAAAGGAGTGGTTTGACGTATGTCTTTCCATTCCCCGGTTGCACGGGCACTTGACGTATGTCTCGTTGTTCGGACAATCGTCATTCTATTTTCAAAACAAAAAAAAACATAAAACAAATCAAACTAATTTTTGGTCCCCGTGGTCAATTAAACTAATTTTTGGCCCCCCGTGGTCAATTAAACTAATTTTTGGCCCCCCGTGGTCAACCAAACTATTTTTTGACCCCCCGTGGTCAATTCAAACCTTTTTTTTTTTCACAAACGGACATGTTTTATCAATTCTAACGCGATACAAACAAACGCTTAAGCCTCCCACGCGTGAGCATACAAGCTACGTTTAACCGCTAGAATACGATCAAAAACATCGTTCTTTAAAATCAACCAACAAACAAACGTTTTCTACCAAAGAACTGCGTAGCTTTGAATTCTCTATCGCACCAGGAGATACGTAGGAGCAAGATCTCACTCTTGTCAAGCACACACTAATAAAAAATAACATTTTTCCCCCTTTCCTTTTTTCCTTGAAGTATTTAAACATAGCAAGTAAACCTTTAAAACACTTTTAACCCTAAACTAGCTAGGAGGTTCCCGTTGAGTACAGCGGATGTGATGGGTGCTAATACCTTCCCCTTGCATAATCGACTCCCGAACCCGTTAATGGTTGTGATGACCATCCTTTCCACATCGTCAAGGGTTTTATCAACGTTTCCCTTTAAAAATAAAACTTTGGTGGCGACTCCGCAGTCTTTCCGAGCGTCTTTACGCTCAGGCGTTTTTTTTAGAGAGCGCACAATCTCAATGAAATGAGATGGAACCGAAAAATAAAAGTCAACGTTGACGATGTTTTTACATAAAATATAGCGCTATATTTAAAAATGATAACGAGGATCATGAATCAAAGTCTATTGAGGATTATAGACAATAAAATGATAGACTAAATGGAAAGACGAATTTGAGGCATATTAAACTAGCTTTGTAAAGAGAATGGTTTTGGACCAGTAGTCCATACATCTGAAGATGTGCAAATAAAAGAGAATCATGAAATATTGATATATGAAGTTTGTCTTATTTTCAAGAGTATTGGTGAAAACCTACTATTAATTTTGAAGAGGCGTATTCACCTGAAGTGAATTCAAGTATATTAGCATACTTGATTAAGTCTAGCACCACTTGAAAGCCTCAATATATCTATATATGAAGTACATGTTACAATATATTTATATGACTCACTTGATATTTTTATTCCCCGAAGGAATCATTTTATCGAGGCAAACAATTCATATTATTGAATAGATTACTTAATCAACTTGAAATATAGAAACATGTTGTATAATATTCTTAGTGAATATTTTCTAAAAGAGAGATATAAAAATGATATCATTTGTCCATTTTGAAAATAATTCTGAGAACTCTTGAAGAGTTTTTGAAAGTTGATTTCTTAATGAAAAGAAATTAAGATGAAATATGTAGCAATGATATATATATTTATTTGAGATTACAAGTTTAGTATTTGAAAAATAAACACTTTTGTGAATCATGAAGCTTATATAGAAATGTGTTAAAATGGTTATAGATGGACACATCACATTTGTTATACACTTAGATGACTGTAAAGTCACTTACTTGAGAATTTGAGTAAATAACGAAGAACTAATTGGTTCTAAAGTACCATACTTTAGTTCAATTGAGACACAATAATGTACCTTGCTCACTATTCATGTTATGATATATTATTTGTTATTTTGTTATATTAGAAATGCAGGTTATTTGTGTGATGCTCATAATGAAACTTTAACACTACATAAAGAAAGTCGAGAATGTGTTTGGTTGAGGTCTATGATTGAACACCTAGAAGAAACTTGCAATTTGTCTTTCGGAAGAGTGAATGAAACAATCGTTTATGAATATGATACCATGTGCATTGCTCAGCTGAAAGAAGGTGATCTTCAGAAAAATGATGATATAAGCGGTCAACAAATTTGTTCATGTGATAATCTTCCAAACCTTTTCATAAAGTCACTCCCAAGCATAATTTTTGAACAACTGATACAAAATACTGATCTTCATCGTCTCATAGATGATTATTTGATTGAGGGGGAGACATAAATATATTTTACACTCTTTTTCCCTTCACCATGGTTTTGTCCCACTGTGTTTTCCTGGTAAGGTTTTTAATGAGGCAAATATATCTGATATTGTACTCTTTTTCCTTCACTAAGATTTTTTCCCATTGGGTTTTTTCTCAGTAAGGTTTTAATAAGGCATATCTTCGATGGTCATCCAAGGGGGAGTGTTATGAATATATCAATTAGTGGATGTCCATCCATCAACCTTCATATACTTGTAACTCCTACTAGTAAGTGGATTGTAATGTGATTATTCATTTGTCAATTTGTGTCCTATAAATAGGACCTATATTGCAATGTAATGACACACTTGTGAAGTAATAGATTATATATCTTGTTCTCTCTTTATTCCTTTCACTATATTCTTATGCAATATATTAATATATTGTTATACTTTTGATTAATTTCATATCACTGAATAAATTATTATTATTTTCTCTTTCAAAAAAAAATTATTTTTTTCATCCCCAAATTTTATAGGTGACAACTTGGGTACCCATTAATAAAAGGTGGGTAACACAATCTATGCTGAGTTGACATCAATCAAAGTTATTTGTTTGTTTTCTATTATTTTTAATGTTATTTAAATACATTGTTTTGATTGAGTCAACTCAACATTGATAGTATTACCTACCTTTTATTGATTGGTAAACAAAAATTTTCCAATTTTATATATTCACGTAACTATTTACCTATTTTTATTTATATTATTTGACTTGGTTGTATGTGGAATCCAACCAACATAGCCCCACCGTTAACTGTCTCCTTCCAACAAGGGTGGGGGAAAAGTTTTTGTGTGCACGCAAAATTTCTGACAAATTTCATAAGTAATTTTTTTAAAACGTTACATGAAATAATTGATTGAATAATTATTTTGGTGGTACCCCTTGTCATACATATACCTTTCAAGCTTTCAGATTTTGTCAAGAGGCTACAAACATGGAAAAAATAGTACATAGCATAAATGGTGAAAGAGGAGGAGCAACCCATGACTTGGGGTTGGTGTAGTACTATGATTGATCCCATCCTGTACTTTGTGATAATGCTGACACTTGTCCACTACTTTGTTGATTAGTATGCTCCGATTAAGATAGAGAAATTAATATATGTGTACGTACTACTCCATCATCACCCACATCAATTAATGAACTACTACATGACATTTCATTGAGAAAATGTTCTAGTCACGACGGTGGTGTGATTTTACAGATCTGTAACTCACAAATATTGATAAAGCATTTTCATTGACTATGGACATGTTATTTTTTTACTAATTTACTTGTTAACATTTCATGTGATTTCCATCAAAACAATTAAACTCAAGTGGTTAATGAGTTTTACCGATGACGAATTGTTCAAGAGGAACTTGACTTTGATTCTTGGATGAAGTAGTTATTGGCCATATTTAACCTCTCTTCCGGCCGATTCTCCTGACTATCGGAGAGTTAACATAAAAAAATAAAATAAATGTGATTTCCTCCAAATACATATAGAAAACCGTTTTTGTTTGTTTTCCTAAAAAAAATCATATAGAAAACCTTTTTTTTTTTGTTTTCCTGTAAGGAAGACAAGTATTGGCCTAATTTGTGGAAGATTGCTGTTTCGTTTTTCTAATAGTTTTATAGTACTTTTTTCTCTAAAAAATAGTTTTATACTTTTTTTTTTGAAGTACTAATAGTTTTATACTAGTTGTAGGTAAATAGTTTTTTATGCTGTTGGTAAAAAGAATAGCAACATGAAGAATGACAGACATGGGATTATTGATAGAGGTAAAAATCATGTGGTGATTAAAAGAGCTAGTGCTATTTAATTGTTTGACCTGCTATTTTTTTTATTTTATTTTTTTGGTAAATAACCTACTAGTATTTTTGTTAGGCATTATTATATATAGGTATGTGCATTTGTGAGTCCCACTTGAATTTTGAAATGCCAAATGGCGTTGGAAATGTGCCAAATGTATGGCTTTTAGCGATGATGATTAGTAAAATAAACACCGATCATGAAAAAGAGTGATCATGTGATATTGTCGCCCCCTAAATTTGTTAAGACTACTTTCAGTTTCATTCACCTAAATTTTTTATTTTCATATGAGAGGTAATTTCTGAACTCTATTCAGGAGGAAATAGTACGTGAATAGGAACCCCGTCCATAGCATTTTATAGGACTTAGGACAAGTTTGAGAAAAATTCCCCTTTATATAATTATATCATACTTTTTTTTTTTTTTTTATAAATGATGGATATGACATTCATTAATAATGACAATTGACATCTTAGTTATGCCGCCGCCTCAAGTCACCATAATATCATAATACGATGTTTTGAAACTCAACTATGCTGACACCCCAAAACAATGTGTCAAATACACTTTGTCCTATACAGATTATTAATAAAAAGTAATAACAAAACAAAAAAAAAAAAAACTGAGGGGTCGAACCAAACCATGCAAAGTTAAGTAAAACGAGAGGCAGACATACCAAATTTTATATAAGTTTTATCATCTGATTTGATAATTCAGCTAATTTATTACCTCTAAAATTCTCAAAAAGCTTCATATCATTTATCACCATAAATCTAAAATAGTATAAAATACACTTCCCTCAAACCCAGAAACATGAAAATATTTTATCATTTGTCGAATATGATATGTTACTTATAAAAAATCACACAAGACCAAATTTCGTGTCGCAAGCATGAAACTTTCATGATGACAATCATATTATATTATGAAATCTAAATACAAATTCATGTTAGCTTCAATTTAAAACACCAAAAAACATCCTCAAAATAAAAACAAATTTAGTCTCTGCAAAGGAGTAGAGATTTTGCTTTTTACGTGTTGCTTCTACGATTTACGTTTTAATTCTATGTTTAGCGTTTTGGCCAATGTTGGGGGTGTGAAAATGAAAGTGTTGGGCTATGAAAATGAAATTTTGCTGAGTTATAAAATATAAAGGATGAAGGACTACTGGGCTGAAGTCTGATAAATAGTTGGGCCCTCTTTGCGGTTTGTGCTATATATACCCCCTATAAAACAAGTGTTTCTATATACACCTCCACATATAAAACAAAATTTTGGACCCCCTAAGGGCATTGGCCCTAGGCCGCCGCACCCCCGACATATGCCTTGGGACGGCCCTGGTGAATAGCCTTGTGAACAATAACACTTCAAATTGACAAACACAAGCAATTTTTATATTTAAAGATAGAACATAATTCAACAACAACACTTTAAATTGAAAAAGATTACACAAATTGACAAACATTACGCAAATTGACAACATAATTTGGGTTTGTTCAAATTGCAAGTGTCATTGGAGTTTGTTTAAAGTATTTGGTTGAAACAACAACTCTTCAACCAAATAGGTTAAACAAACTCTATTCACATGCCTATCAAGAGCTATGTCCAAAACACAGTTCATGAGTTATCTCGCAAATATAATTCAAGAGTTATCTTTTGAACCAATCAGTTTGTAACTCTCAAACGCTTTATTTAAGGACATAAACAGAATTATGAGGAGCCTGCAAGCAATGAAGGGGGCCAAAAGAGAAACTTTCATAGGCAATATAGCTCCTGCTATTTATTTTTGGGCCCAAAGTTCATGATGCTCCTAATTGAGTACTTTTTGTTCCACCACATTTCTTGATCCTATTTCACCCATTATAAACACCATTTTGTGACCATGAATAACAAGCAACTATATAGAGGAACGATATTTGTATAACCATTTTTTGGGACAACTAATTCTTCTCTCTTCTTTTGGAACAAAAACAATATATATGAGAGAGAGAGAGAGAGAGAGAGAGAGAGAGCAAGAACGCGATGTGGGCATGAGAGAGAGTTGTTCCAAAATTTGTCACAAAATAGTTGTACAAATATCATTTCTCAACCAGATAGCCACCATTTTATGCTACTTTGCACCTCAGTTTGAAAACAATCTTACATTTACAAAAATGTATTATTTTTAAAACCTTAAAGTGTATTTTTTTTTATTTACGGAATAAATTGTTTGAAAGTATACTTTTAAACAACACAAAATTATTGTAGTTTTCTTCAGACTATATACATTCAAACTCGCATGGAAGAGTGTGAATAATTCTTTCTTTTGATGAAGGAATATCTGTGATGTTCAACATGAGAGAAACCAAAGTCATCCAAGTTTACGATGGTTCGAACCGAACAATACTGTTTTCAAAAGAAACTATTATATATATTTTTTATTTAAAGCGACACTTTGGAAGTATGCTTATAAAAATCACCAAACTTTGCACGTTTGAATGCATGTTTTGAGACCAAATAAAGTAAGCGGAGGGAAGGGGAGAAATATGGTACAAAACTAGTGATGAACAAGTTTAGCGTATTTAAAAAACTCTTTTTAACTAGTGATGAAAACTAAGTAAAAAGGTTTAGGAAAAAGAAGATCAACACAAAATATTTATAATGGTTCAGTACCAACGTGATAGTTAGTCAAATCCCTTCAACCTCGAAGATTTCCTTAAAACAATCTCACATACTAAAAATCATTAGACTATAGTTTGTTCAACACTTATGGCCTAGTATGGTCAAACCTTTTGAGAACTCACGCCACTACATGGTAGATTACAGTTTTTACAAAGTTCTTTAAAATAGGGTTTACTAAGTTTTTAGTCTTTTTAAAAAATTTCTTCAAACAATGGTCATTCAAATGTTTTTTACCAGCATTTTTTGTCTTTATTTTTGAGTCAACTCATGCGTACCCTTTAGATTTTTAAATGACTTTTCGCAAGCATGTTTATATCATGTAAGTATCTCTTCCACGAAAATTTAGAATTTTTTATCATAAGATGAATTAAATATGAATTTTTAAGCATCAAAACCATACAAATTCATATTTAATTTACCTGTTAAAAAATTCTAAACTTTTATGGGAGAGATTTCTATAATATACTAAACACGATTAAAAAAAACGTTCAAAATTTTGAAGGATACACATGAGTTAATGTAAAAGCAAGGACACAAAATATTGGTCGAAATTAAACATTTGAATGACCATTATTTGAAAAACTTTTTTAGAGGGACTAAAAACAAAATATGATATATTTATAGGGATAAATTTTTTGATTAACCCTTTATAATACAAAGGTTTACTCACAGAGAAGATATAAAAATAATTTCAAATACAATTGGAAATAACTTTCAAACGAAAGGATTTAGGTATTCACTTTTGTTCAATGTTTCCTAAACTTCTCTCTCTTTTTGATATCTTGCATTTAAGATATTCGAGTTTGAAATAACATAGTGCCTAAAATGGTGATGAGATTTCTCTAGATTTTTTAGTCTTCTTGTGTGATAGAGTGGCTTCTTCTACGATATAGACTTCCTTTTATACTAAATAAAGTGGAGATAGTTGATGAACATCGGTAATCCTTAATGTCTCGAATATGTTTTTGCTGCACTACTACATACTCCATTATAGTTGATTTATGTCACTTCACACCTTGTCCTTTTAATTCCGTTCTTTAAGTCCTTTTAAATGAATCAAGATTGGACTTAGGGAGTTGAGATGAAGATGCTCACATTAGACACAGAGTTTTGAATTATGGTAAGTGAAAACAGATGATTCAATTGCGTGAAACTCCACTAAACAATGTATATGCTTTATAGTGTGTCTTCATTTCTAGAGTAAACATACACATCAGAATGTGTTTATTTATGTTGTTTTCGAGTTTAGAAAAAGTACCTTTTAAAAATTCAGAATTCACCACCGAAGATATTACCGGGTTGAGTCACGATCAGGTCGCTCTCTTTAAAACGTTTCGCGGCACTACCCGAGTTTGTGCAAGGTAGACTAACAACCGCGCCGCCTCCAGGATAAAACAGCCCAGTTCACCTGTTCGATTACGTAATGCACCGTAAGTAATCGTTCGAGAATTTTACACCCTCAATATGGTATTAAACCACTCTGTATGGTACGAAGACCACTCGAAACCGAAGGGACAGAAAGGAGTAGAAAGAGAAGAAGGACTCGTCAACACAAGTAGAAGGAGGGAGAAGAGAGGAAAAGCACAGGAAGCATCAACTGTGATTTTCGGGGTGAGGAACAAGTGAGGCCGAGCTCTCCTTTTATAGGGAGAGTTCGTTACAAATCCGACGTGATTTTTGGGATTAAGTTAAGCGGATTAACTTAATCTTTAAGCACGCGGATTGGATCAACAAATGGATATATCCGAAAGGACTTCCGGATATTCTGTTGGATCAGATCGGAATGAAACTTATCATTATCCGTAGAGCGCTTTAAGATAATTATTAAATTAATAAAAAACTAATTTAACAATTTCAGGTGACAAAAAATATATTCTTTTTGACCCGGACCCAAGCCCAAGCCCAGCCCAGCCCGGCCGGACGGACGGCGGCGGCGTCGTCGCGCGTGTGATATATATATATATATATATTTTCATAAGCGCTCACCCGTTCGCAAAAGTGGGTACCCCAAGGGCACACCCTTGGAGGTCATCCCCCACTTATATAAACACTACTAGTGGGTATGTCCTATCCAATGTGGGGCATTTTTCAATTCATACCAACACTAGTTCTTTCCCAAGGGACATGTGTTTATTCTTTCCAACTTCCACTCATATTCACTAGTGTTCCAACAATGCCCCACTTGAATTTAAAAATGGTTTCGAGAAATAACGCCAAAGACGTCTCAGTAAGGTTGCTAGTAAACAAAGGTGTCGCCTACAACTTGAACCTTTGCATAGCGGATACTATTCCGATTTAACAAGAGTTGCCTACAGCATTGAACTCTATCTCAGACATAGAACCCACACACAAACCTTTTCATAAGGTGTATTCTAAAGCCCGTGCGTTTATGGCCCTGCACGTCTATCCCGGTTTTAACGAACGCTCTAGGAATTCTGCCTCGAAATTCCATAAGAACCGGCCTCAGTTCCACATCCGTATAGGTGAGTCTATCAAGGGTACTCCTGTAGCTATGTACCCCACTCAATATAGAGTATAGATCTCATTAAGAGTTTCTATTATCTCATCCTTCTTTCACTGCATGATCATGCTTCCTTTGTCTTATCATAGCATGTTCTATCACTTCATGACTTGTTATTACCCATTGAACCTAAGTCTTGGGATCTCCAGTCATGTAGGTCGGGTTACCATCATTTAGTGATCTATAGGCATTAGTCCCATCCTACTGGATGTACTTTGGACTTTCTCTCTGGTTAGTCCTTTCGTCAAAGGATCAGCTAAGTTTTCAGTCGTACGTACAAAATCAACTATAACCGCTCCATTAGAGAGAAATTCTCTAATCGTGCTGTGTTTTCGCCTTATCTGTCGTTTCTTACCATTGTAATAACGATTCTTAATCTTAGCGATAGCCGCGGTACTATCACTATGAATTAACACAGCTGGTAACGGTTTTTCCCATAAAGGGATCTCAGCTAGCAAGCATCTTAGCCAACTTGCTTCTTCACTAGCAGTAGCTAGTGCTATCAACTCAGATTCCATTGTGGACTGAGCCAAAATGGTTTGTTTCTTAGATTTCCAAGAAACAGCTCCTCCAGTTATGCTAAATATATAGCCACTGGTCGCTTTGGAATCATCTGATAAGGTGTTCCAATCTGCATCACTATACCCTTCAAGTACTGCAGGATATCTTTGGTAATGCAGTCCTAAAGTCATAGTCCTTTTTAGGTATCTCATGACTCTCTCAATCGCCTGCCAATGCTCATTGCTTGGCCGGCTTGTAAATCTGCATAAGAGTCCCACGACATAGGCTATGTCGGGTCTAGTACAGTCAGTGGCATATCTGAGACTGCCAATGATGCTCGCATATTCAGTTTGTCTAACACCATCTCCAGTGTTCTTAAAGAGTTTTACACTTGGATCATAGGGTGTGCTTGCAGGTTTACAGTCAAAGTAGTTATATTTCCTCAAGATCTTCTTAACGTAGTGAGACTGATCCAAGGAAATTCCTTTTTCTGATCTTGTAATCTTAATGCCAAGAATTACATCAGCTTCTCCTAGGTCTTTCATATCAAAGTTTTTACTCAACAGTGATTTTACAGAATTTATGGCAGGAATGTTTGATCCAAATATGAGTAAGTCGTCTACATAGAGACATATGATTGTGCAAATGTTATTTTCATACTTGTGATAAATACATTTGTCACTTTCATTCACTTTGTACTCATTCGAAGTCATTAAGTTGTCAAACTTTTCAAGCCATTGCTTAGGGGCTTGTTTTAGACCATACAGAGATTTGTCTAACTTACAGACCTTGTTTTCCTGTCCAGGGATTACAAAACCTTCAGGTTGTTCCATATAGATTTCTTCTTCCAGCTCACCATTTAAAAAGGCAGTTTTCACATCCATTTGGTGTACAATTAAGTTATAAATGGCAGCTAAGGAAATTAGTACCCTTATGGATGTGATTAGAGTAACTGGTGAGTAGGTATCGAAAAAATCTATATTTTCTCTTTGTTTGAAACCTTTGGCTACAAGGCGAGCCTTGTATTTATCAATAGATCCATCAGGTTTCAGTTTCCTTTTCAAAACCCATTTACAACCTATTGGTTTGCAGCCTAGAGGAAGTTCAGCCAAGTGCCAGGTTCCGTTAGACTGTAGAGAATCCATTTCATCATTTATGGCTTCTTGCCATAAGTCAGCATCTAAGGAAGACAAGGCTTCCTTTAGAGTCGATGGATCCTCTTCTAATGTATAGGCCACATATTCGGGTCCATACTCTTTAGCAGTTCTTGCTCTCTTACTTCTTCGAAGTTCTATAACATCTGGTTGGATGTTTTCATCACTATCTCTGATTACTGGAGTGTGATCAGGTGTAGTGTTCATACTTGTGCCCCCACTATCTCTTGATTTGAAGGGGAATTTCGTTTCATAGAAATCAGCGTCATTCGATTCTATGATCACTTTAGCTTTTAGGTCATAAAACCTATATGCTTTACTATTTAAGGCATAACCAATGAATGCACATTCATAGGCTCTACTGGCGAGTTTAACTCTCTTAGGGTTAGGTATCCTAACATAGGCTAAACAACCCCAAGTTCGAAAATAAGACAAGTTGGGTTGTCTTTTCTTCAAAATTTCATAGGGAGAAACTTTGTTCTTAGTTTTGGGTACTCTGTTTAGCACATAGCAAACAGTCAATAAAATTTCTCCCCACCAATGAGGCGCTGCATCGGAATTAAGCATGATTGCAACTACTAATTCGGTAAAGGTTCTATTTTTTCTTTCAGCTTTACCGTTCATTTCAGGAGAGTAAGGGCAGTTGTTTCATGAATAATTCCGAGCTCTTTATAATACTCATTGAATGTGTGTGATAAATATTCAGTGCCTCTGTCACTACGAAAACGCTTGATTCTTTTATTGAATTGAGTTTCAATTTCTTTAACAAGTATTTTAAACATATCAAGCGCATCACTTTTATTTTTCATTAGATACACATAAGTGTAGTCGGAGCAGTCATCAATGAAGGTAATAAAATATCTTTGTCCGTTTCTAGTCAAGTTACCATCAAGTTCGCATATATCAGAATGAATTAAATCAAATGGTTCAGTTTCTCTTGTTACTGATTTATGCGAGTCTTTTGTTATTTTTGCTTGACTACAAAACTGCCATTTTTCAAAATCATTAGAAGATATTTTTGGAATTATATTAGATATAATTCGTTTGTTTACGTGACAGAGTCGTGCATGCCAAATATTAAAATCACATAACATATAAGCAGAAGAAGAAATTTTATTCATATCAATATTCAATTTAAACATGCCATCAGTGGCGTACCCTTTCCCAATAAAAACCCCATTTTTAGTAATAGAGTACATATCAGCAGCTATAATCTGTTCAAACTCAGCCTTATTTAAAAGAAACCCAGAAACAAGATTCTTCCTAATCTTTGGAGTGTGCATTACATCCTTCAATATCAGAGTCTTCCCGGAGGTAAATTTCAGCTCCACGTCTCCGATTCCAGCAACTTCAGTGGTGTGAGAATCTCCCAATAGCACCTTCTGATCTTCAGCAGTAGTGTATGTTTTAAACATAGCACGGTCAAAGCAGACATGGCGAGAGGCGCCAGTGTCTATCCACCATCCATCAGATCCACCAACCATATTGATTTCAGTTATCATAGCGGTGTACGGCCGCTCTTCAGTTGTTAAGTGAGCCTGAGCCGGTCTGTTAGATCTGTTCCTGCACTTGCGTGCCATATGACCTGGTTGTCCGCAATTGTAGCAATTGAACGGTTGAGCCGTGTCACTCTTTGGTGGTTGCTGATTTTGGGCCTTTGGGGGGTTCCCATTCTTATTCCGATTGGAATTCTTATTTGCAGGGCGGTTCTGATTCTTAAATTGTTTGCCATTAGGCTTCATAACAGCACCTACAAATTTTTTTTTAGTGTTGTTGTTCGAGACAGCAAACACCTCTTCTTTTCGATCTTGTTTCCTCGCTTCTTCTTCAATTCGAAGGCGAGTAATCAGACTTTCAAGAGAAAACTCCTTAGTTTTGTGCCTAAGGGTATTCTTGAAGTCCTTCCAGGCAGGAGGCAATTTATCAATAACAACAACAATTTGAAATTGTTCGGGTAGCTTCATACCTTCAGCAAAAATTTCGTGAGCTATCTTTTGAATTTCATGAGATTGAGCCTCCACGGATTTGTCATCAGTCATCTTGTAGTTCAGGTATCGACTGACAGCATACTTCTTTGATCCAGCCTCTTCAGTATCATATTTTTTCTGAAGTGCATCCCAAACCTGTTTAGCAGTATCGTAGAGCCTGTACAGATCATCTCCGAGTCCATTAAGAATATAATTCTTACATAGATAATCATTATCTTTCCAGAGGGCGATGTCTATGTTGGCCTGTTTCACCATCTGAGCATGTTTATCCGTCTCAGTAGGATCAGTCGTATCTGCGGGAGCAGACGTGCCTGTATCCATAGGACTCTTATCGTTATTATTCGATCCACTTGGAACCGAACTCTCCGGTATCACATGTATGTCCTCCTTCAAGACGTTGGCAACTTTTTTCGTGGTTAGGAAAAATAACATCTTTTGTTGCCAGCGTTTGAAGTGACTGCCTTGAAACCGAAACGGCTTATTAAAGTCAACAGCTGTTCCAGATGCGGTAATTTCTTCGGTAGTCATGGTGTTTTCGAAACGTCTTAAAATTGTTGTTTTCGAGTTTAGAAAAAGTACCTTTTAAAAATTCAGAATTCACCACCGAAGATATTACCGGGTTGAGTCACGACCAGGTCGCTCTCTTTAAGACGTTTCGCGGCACTACCCGAGTTTGTGCAAGGTAGACTAACAACCGCGCCGCCTCCAGGATAAAACAACCCAGTTCACCTGTTCGATTACGTACTGCACCGTAAGTAATCGTTCGAGAATTTTACACCCTCAATATGGTATTAAACCACTCTGTATGGTACGAAGACCACTCGAAACCGAAGGGACAGAAAGGAGTAGAAAGAGAAGAAGGACTCGTCAACACAAGTCGAAGGAGGGAGAAGAGAGGAAAAGCACAGGAAGCATCAACTGTGATTTTTGGGGTGAGGAACAAGTGAGGCCGAGCTCTCCTTTTATAGGGAGAGTTCGTTACAAATCCGACGTGATTTTTGGGATTAAGTTAAGCGGATTAACTTAATCTTTAAGCACACGGATTAGATCAACAAATGGATATATCCGAAAGGACTTCCGGATATTCTGTTGGATCGGATCGGAATGAAACTTATCATTATCCGTAGAGCGCTTTCAGATAATTATTAAATTAATAAAAAATTAATTTAACAATTTCAGGTGACAAAAAATATATTCTTTTTGACCCGGACCCAAGCCCAGCCGGACGGACGGCGGCGGCGTCGCGCGTGTGATATATATATATATTTTCATAAGCGCTCACCCGTTCGCAAAAGTGGGTACCCCAAGGGCACACCCTTGGAGGTCATCCCCCACTTATATAAACACTACTAGTGGGTATGTCCTATCCAATGTGGGACATTTTTCAATTCATACCAACACTAGTTCTTTCCCAAGGGACATGTGTTTATTCTTTCCAACTTCCACTCATATTCACTAGTGTTCCAACAATTTATGACAGTGTGTTTTGCTTCAGAACGTGTTTCTCCACCAGAGCGTGCTTTCGGACAATCTTCAGGATGTTACTTGTATTGCTTTGCAAGAGGGTACTATTAACCTACACACCAAACACACATTTTTAAAATATGAAATATTCAAATTATATATAATTTAACATTACCAAATTTTTATTTTAATATTTATATATACAATTACTATTTTTGTTCCTAAGTACCTCTTAAGCTTTTTGTCCTTTTTTATAACATCTTTTTTAAATTTCCAACTTTAAACAGAAATTTCCAACTTTAAACAAATTAATTTACAATTTATTTGATTGGTAGATTTAACTATGAGTATCCCATTAGAATGTGGATTTATAAATACATGTGTCGTGTCCGACACTGTGTATTAAAATTTTCTCTTAGGAGTCAAATACCCAACCCTCTAAACATTTTTTTAATACAAAAAAAACTGAGATTCGAACCAAGATATTGTCAAAGCATTGAACAACTATTAATCTTTATGATGTTGATTATGATAGATGAAGTGGCAAGGTAGATCACAAATGGAATATGTGGGGCCTATATATAGACCTTAGTTGGCAACAAGACACAAAAGAGTGTAAAAGGAAAATGCAACAAGTGCCGGTGAAAAAAAGGTTAAATTAAAAAAAAAAACATCATGTGTCATGTCACATGTGTGTTTTGTTGATTGAACTTGAAGTGGTGTACTCTAAATTTTCCAAGCTCAGAAAAGTCAAGCACACCACAAATCGCGATCTATCAAATACAAATACATATACAAATCCACTTAGATAAACTCGTTTTTATTTATTTTCCAATAATCTCAAAAACAACACACGTACTACAATGTTTCGTAACATCTTAGTTTTGTTATTGTTATTGTTAGTATCATCCTATGATGTTTATTCACATGAGGAGTCGGGTCCATGGAGCTGTGAAACCGGGTCAGAGATTCATGTTGAGTCCGAATTTCAACCCGGTGTTATTACACTTGATGGTCATGCCGATGATTGGAAGGACATTGATGGGTCCCACTTCTCTCTTCTTCTTGCTCTCGACCCTGATGCTGAAAATGAATTCAATGGCGGAAAAATGACCGTTAAGGTATTATTCTCTTTTCTTTGTCCTTTTTTATTCACATTCGAGTATCTTACCTCGGTGTTTGTTGTTTTGTTGTTGTAGAGTGTGCATGATGGCCGTGATATTTTCTTTTTGCTGCAAGTTGATGGTGATTATGCGTATTCTAATGGGTAAGATGTGTTTGTCATGCAACGGAAACTGAATCCAGCTATAGCCCATGAGTTTGATTTATTGAGCTTAGTTAGTGATAGTTTAGTTTAAGTTGTTTGATTTTTTCGGTAACCATGTAGTATACACCGATTTGATGGCTAGTCTCTGTCGGGAAACTCCTTACTGGCCACCTTTCATGGGGTCTCCCCGCTTAACCACGTTTTTTCTATCCACAAGTCTCGAACTCTAGACCTTGCTTTAGGGATCTGAGTCCAGTATTGGGATCAAGTTTGAGTGGTTAGTCTCACATCGATTATGAGTGATAAAAATGTTGAATATATAAAGAGGTGACCGGTATATTTATTGCCTTAAGATTTTGGGTAGAGATGTTGCGTCTTTCTTGTGGTCTTGGAGCATTAACCGGTTGCTACTGACTCCCAATAATATCAATTGTTGATAAGTGGTTGATGAGCGTCTCAATGATTGATATTGTTTGGACATTCATAACAAATCATGAGTGGTTAAAATATCAACTCTTGATTTTCTCACTTTACTAATTAATTACTCATTTTAGCGGAGTCAATTTTGTTTCGTTCTTCTCAGATCAATATAATAGTGGTTTGAACTTTAAGTTGTTTGATTACTGAATTAGCTTGATTTATTTATGTTGACAACGTTATAAGTAATGATATTTTTATTGAGGGACCAACATGATGGGATATAAGAGTAGATTTATAGACAAAAAAAAACAAAATATAACTTTCTCATATTACTATATGATACACTTTTAATAAGTTGGTGCATTTTTTGTTTTTGTGATGATGCAGTGAAAGCAAGAAATGTCCCTCTGTTGCACTCATGTTTCAAATTGGGGATAGTGCCTCTTATCATAATGTAAGTTGGGGTACTCAACAATGTATTCTCTAAGGGTTAATTTGGGAGTTTGGATGGTAGGGGACAGGAGGGTTTTGGGGGGGGGGGGGGGGGGTGTAGAGAGAAAGAGAGAAATCTTTCACCTTTTTAGAGAGTGTTTTTGTAGATTAATATATTTTTAATTTTGTGATTATTAAAACAACATAGATTGGATTTGAAGAATTTACCTAAGTCATCCAAAACCTTCAAATATCCTCCTTCAATACATTTTGAGTTCCCTCAAATTAGGGGGATTTTATATTATGAAGAATAAAACTCCCTAAAGCCCTCCCCTCCCAAATCCCTTCATACCTTACACTTTCTCCTTCCTTCCCTTCATACCTTACACTTTCTCCTTCCTTTTTCTCAAATCCCCCCTCCTCTTCCCCTCCCGAACTCCCAAAAAACCCCAAACTTCATCGCTTCATGTTTTTCAATCTAAGGGGCATTTGGATAAACAACTTAGGGCCTGTTTGGATGGACGTATTTGAGTCTATCTAATGACATAAACACTTGTGATTGTTTGAGAGAGCTTATGGAAATAACTTATGATATGTCCATCAGTTGTTTTTAGCTTATTTCCATAAGTTTTTCAAGATAACTTATGAAAACAGTTTATAGCTTATATACGAAAACATTTTGACTTTATTTAATCTTTTGGTATAGAAATAGCTTATATGATATAAGTACTTAATTAAGTTGTTTACCTAAAAAGAAACTTAATTAAACACTTCCAAAAAGTGCTTATGGTAATCATATTTTTGTATAATCTGTTTTAGGAATGTGAGAAAACTTCGTAAAAGCTTTATATAAAGTGTTTTTATATGCTATTATGAGGAGCTTATGAAAATAAGTTGAAAAAATTTATGGACATATCATAAGTTATTTTGAACACTTATGTAAGTGTTTTTGTAATATGATTGGCCTAAATAAGTTATTGTAAACTCATCACTAATCCTGATCTTTATGAAAGATCTCTATGAATCATGATTGATAAAAAAATGTGTTAATTGTTGTAAGATGGGTGGCTGTGAGGAACATTCAACCTCGTGCACAAATAAGACCTGCAAAGGTCATGAAGTTGACATTATGCACTTTTCAATTGGAAATGCTATTCCGGGACGGCTTTATGGCGGGAATCCCATTGACAATAGGGATGGAAATGGTGGTGACAGGTGATTAATATAAAAACTCCTTAACTTTAACCATATCGGCTGACAATTTATGATGATTATAGTGGAGCTATTTTTCACGAGATGTGTTCATTCTGTTTCCTATAATCGTCCTTACAGGTTTGGCCATTTGGTTGATCTTTATGCCTGGAATCCACACTGCAGATACTTGGATGGAACTGGTCCTTCAGGTTCTGGTATGCACAAATGTAACATCTTTAGTTGGAATTATATATTTATATGATTAAAATAAAAAAAGGAGAATGAATGAGATTAAAACAGCAAGTGGAAGTATCAGCGGGTTCAATCAATGAAAATTTGCTCAACTTTTCCATCAAGTAGTTTGCTTCATGATTTGGAAGTTCATGCTCCTTTTTAAGCCTAAAGAACTTTCTAAAATCTTTACGCTACTTGTCTGTAGTAATAGTAAATCCGGCCATTGCTTGAATGACTTCACTCTTGTTTACTAATTGAATTATCCTTGATACCTATGCCTTTTATTTAAGGGTTGATGCATTTATTTTATGTTATTTGTACTCAAATCCCATTTCTCACCTGAAAATGTTTTATACATTTCCATTGTCATATTGCTTTTCTATTTTCCTTTTAACACTTATCTGCCTCATATTTTCTATTTTACATTTTTTAGTTTGCTTATTGATATCTTTCATTAGAGATAGGATGTTGCGTTGGATGTGTGGTAAGACTAGATGAAATAAGATTAGAAATGACAACATTAGAGAGAAGGTTGGGGTAGCACCTATCATAGAAAAGATGGTGGAAACTCGACTTAGGTGGTTTGGGCATGTAGAGAGAACACTGGTAGATTAGATGGAGGATAGTCAAATCATTAGAGATAGAAGACCTAGAAAAACTATAAGAGAAATTATTAAGAAAGATCTAGCGATTAATGAGTTGGATAGATATATGGTATATGATAGAACATTATGGTGTCGTTTGATCCATGTAGCCGACAAATGCTTGGTTGTTGTTGATATCTTTTACATGCTTCAGCCATATAAGAAACAATGACATATTGTTTTAAACCTTGCATGTGGATGTCAATTATTTTATTCCTTTAGCTTAGCCATGTCAAATCAAGGTTTGCGTTAGATATAAATCTTTTCTAACTTTACGTTATCATAAAGTTCATTTACAAAAAAAAGAAAATTGTTAAATAAATTATCTTTGCCCCACACACCCAATTTAAAATTTGTGCCACTTCACAAGATGAAAGTGGATCCCAAAATGATTAAGCAGTGATTGGATTTGAGCATGAGTATGATGTCTTAAGTTACTTTAAGATTGCTTCTTCCAAATTGGAGGAAAGGAAGAATTAATTAAGGCATCTGTATAGAAGGGGACAAATAGATGGAGGGATTATGCATATTCTATGCTAAGATTACACAGACAATTTATTAGTGCCTAACTTGGATAAAGACGATAAGCAGATAATTATGTTTGAAAATGACATACAGAAGATTGACAAACAGACAAACACATTTGCTGGGACCACAAATCAGGATTCTCAACATAAGAAGTATTTCATCATCATAATTGCTTTTTTCATCAATTCCTTTATTTGTCTCAATGGGATTTTTGCAATCACTTCGTTCTGTTTGTGGTCAAAATGTGGCGTTTCTGCACAAAATAGGAAGCCTCATTATGCCAAACCAGATTGTGTCCTTTTCTTTATCTTTGCAAAACATCATTTCATTGAGTAACTTTTAAGTTTGATCCCTATGTGCATAATGAATTTACATATGTAGATTTTGTGCATAAAATTGTTGGACGTGTTGTAGCGCTATTAATGTTTATGAATTGGGAATTCAACAAATATCCCATTGTTTCATACTTTCATATGCTTTGAAGTGGGGTGATGACAATGTCTCTTTTCAAAGATTTAGAGACTTTCTAAAGAAGACACGTCTCACCTTGTGACCATACAATTGGATATATAAGCTATAACCCTACAATGTGGGTTAAACATCTAATCTTCTCTTCAACTCCCTTCATTTGTTGATAATTTCCTAGGTTGTTGTATAATTTTTATTTTAGGGATATACATTAAGCATTGGACCTTTTTCTGTTTTCAGTTAATGATTCTAGTGCACAGAATGACTGGAAAGGTGCTTGGTGGCATAGCAGCTTTACAGTACACTCAGGTAATCCTTTTACTGTTCAAAAAGAAAATTAAAATGTCCTATCAATTAACTATCGTCCAAAGTTGATTTTAGACTGAAATATTGGTTGGTAGTGGAATGAATCCCGAAATCTCCCATATATAATTAGCTAAACAATCATGCAATCATTTATTTATCTCAAATATGATTTCAGATCCGATTCTTAATGATATTCATACCAAAGAAATATCTTTCAACGTTAGTTGCTACTAATAGTATCAAAGATAATTTGAAAAGTAAATATACCAATATATGCACAATATGTTTTCTGGTCTCCACCAACTTTTTAAAAATACCACTTTGCTGGGTTGGAGGATGTTTGCTTTTGTGGGGTGGTACATAACATTTTTTTTTTTGTTTTTTTTTTTATGGAAATAGTTGTTTTCAAACTTTCTTCTTATAAATATAATAATTAATACATAATGTTATTTTAGAAAGAAATAAATGCATAATATGTATATATATTAATAAGTAAAAAACTGAAAATATAGACCATGAATCGAATGTTATGCATATAGTATGACATAGAGCATGTCCATACATCATTTATGTCCTCGGGAAATATGTCAGCAGCAATTTTTCATATGTGTAATAACCTGCTGCTGCTTTCAATAATTTATAATATAATTAGTGATGTTCCAACTAGGTAGGTTAATGTAATTCCCACTAAGTGCCAAAAGTTTAGTGATCCATAAAAGAAGGATGACTGGTTTGTTTCTTATGGATTCATTTATCCACAAAAATTTCCTTTTATAATTATTTTAGAAAAACCCATTTTTTCATCCATGATGGATATTGAGTCTCTCAATATTTCAAAATATCATAAATTAAAACAGTCTTTGTTGGATCGAGGGAGAATCTAATACTGGGCTAACTTTCACTCCACTCCAATAGCATGGGGGAAATGGGTGAAGCAGATAGTGTAAGGGAGCTCTAATTTAGGGACTAATTTGATGACATTTTGAATTATTTAGAGACTATAACGATGATGTTTTACATTATGTAAAGACTACATTGATGTAAAAAATACTTGGTGGGCCAAAATGATGAACTCTGTTTATTAAGGGATTAAATTGATGACAAAATCCTTGTTATGACTAAATTGACGATACGTGTATGTGGAGGACAAAAGTAAGGGTTTATTCTATTTTTTATGTTAAAGCATATTATGGATTCTATTGCAAGTTGCAACCCTGTATATGATATTAAAATTGGCCTTAGTCGCAGAACCTTAAATATGAGATTTCTGCATTATTCTACCCTATAAATTAGTTATTCTGGATCATTTTGCTGTAAATTACTACTCACATGTTTCTCTATAACAGGTTTTGTAAAGGATGAGAACCCTTATGCAGAAAATGGAAAAAAGGGCACATATTTTTTTGAATTCTCTAGGCCTTTGAGGACTATGGATCATCTGCAACAGGTTAGAAGTTAGAAACCTTTATGATGCATTTAGAAGAGTTTTATTTGCTTAGAGATTACGTTGATCTTTCCTCTTCTGTTTGAATCCCTATTTTGAATTAACTGAGTTCTTGGTCTGTCAAATCCTTCTAGATAACTCATGGACTACATATGAACTTCATTATTTATTAATCATAATGAATTCTGGCATAGAGTACCCCAAGTCACATAATAAACTACAATTTTGTATTTCTGATATTATGGATCTATGCTATTTTGTCAAACAGTTGTGACTTTGGATAAGATATCTTCTACCGGTTTGTTTTGCAATACCTTCTTTACAAAGGAAACTTGCCTTCACAATAAATATTTCTCCGCCATGCCCAATAGCTAAAACAACCAAACTTTGAAGTGCCGTCTTTCTTAGTTTTAGTTTTTAATTTTGTGGATGTAGTTGAAGTGGAGGGAATAAATCATAAAGTTCTTTTCAAATATAATGTTTATGTTCAACCTAATTCTTCATATGCAAAGATTCATTTTATAGCTTTGTGAGAACTCAAAACCAACACATGATGCAAACACGCATGAATGTCATTTAGGCGATAACAAACAATTAAAATCATGCAAATTTATACCTTACAGGATGTGCAATTCACCATTGGCGGATCAAGCAAGATGTCTGTCGGATTCTGGTATCCAGTAGACGGTAAGCCATGGCACGGTTCCGGACACTACTCTGTTAACTGTGATTGGGTTCCAATTGATATATCTCAGAGCAGTTCATTGAGTGGCAAGTCAATGGAGACAGCATCAAGTAGCTCATGGAATTTTGCAAGTGCATTTTCACTTATACTTTCAGTAGCAGCACTTTGTGTGTCTGTGTTTGTGAGCTATCGTGTTTTACATCCCAAGAGTGTAGCCTTTACTCCTATGGAGAACCTTTAAATATTGTATCAACAGCTTCAGTTTGGGATTGTACTATTCATTTACGATTGTACTAGATAGTTTTGTAGTTTGTACTGTTTAGTGCTTTCACTTACCCTATTTTTTAATTCTATTTGAAGTATTACTTTAGTTATTTTACTTAGTGTCAGAAAAGTGTTAGTTCAATAGTCATGTATAATGGAGTTCCATCTTGTGCTCAGTTGTTGCAACGTGCAATTTCCTTTCACCAGGGGCTATTTTTCTTTTTTTTTTTTTAAAAAAAAACTGGAGTAATAGTACACTATTATGGCATTGTCAACTCATAAGTATTTCAATAATTGAACATTACACATTTTGCAAATTAGAGAAGAAAATGAGACATTGGATGAAATGAAACTAATTATCTCATTTTATTTATTCTTTCTTTAAGCAATCAATAAATAGTATTCCATATCTTTTTATTCTATTGGATTCCTTTTCGGTGGATTCTAGGGTGAGGGTTCAACTAAGTCCCTCACCGGTGTACCACTAATTTTGACTTTTAGATTAAAAAGACTCACATGATTTTTCTATTTATTACCGCACTGGATATTATGCTCCGCTCTCTCTTCTCCACCAAACTTCATACCTCTCACTGGTGTTTATGGTTACATTTTCTGCAAATAAAAATGGGCTTTTTTTCTTTCTCTAAAACGTTTTTTTTTTCCTCACTGTTTGCAAGTTAAGATTTACTTAACCAGTTGAATTAAAGAAAACCAACCAGAAGAACTTAAGAAGGTTCATAATATAGAAAGGAAATTAGAATAGTGTTTGACATCTTAGGGGCCATGATTCACTCATGGATTAATTGTTTGATTTATCATTTATTATGATTCAATTTTTTTTATGTTGAATCACTCATGGATTTGATGATAAATATCAAATTATATTGTCATAAAAATATGGAAACTTCGGCAAGAAAGTTAGAGTACTGGAAAAAAAAATAATAGCCTTGGAGGGAAATAATGAAACTATTCTTGAATCTTAGCCATTTTATTTGAATCTGAACAATATCCTTGGTTTGTGGTAGTTACTGCCGTGGCTGGATTTTGGATTGAGGGATGTGGATCTGAAAAAATTGGGAGAGATAAGAGGGGAGAGAGAAGTTGGGGAAATGGATTGTGTGAGGAAGGATGTACGTGTTTTTATTTTCTTTTCTATTTCATCTAGACCTTTAAATATATTTTGATGGTATACAAAAGTGGTCCACCGGTGAACCACTTAATTGGTGGTTCACCCTAGACATCACCTTCCTTTTCAACTATACTTTTATCGTTTTGTTTTAATCCTTCAAATTATGGGAGTGGCGCCCTAGTAATATTCAGCTGAGAAATAAATAAAACCTTTTTTATTGTACAAAAAAAAAAAAACCTTTTTTATTGACACTAAAATAACATAAAAGTAACTGATATAAATATATAAATAATAATTAGGGGTCGCTCATAAATTGGTTGCCTCTAATTGCTAATTGATATATTTGATATTTTTTTTTTGTGTGTTAAGCCTTTGGTTTTCAGGAGAAGGATGCACTCTCTGGTGTGATAAATATAGTCTGATCAAGAATTGTTTCACTCAGAAATCGAATTCGGTTTCTCTTGAACAATTCGTCATTTAGTGAAATTCGTTAACCACTTAAATTCAACTGTTTGGTTTGTTACATTGATATTTTAGCAATGAATAAATTATACTTCATGCATAACTAATGGTTCTTAAAAGCAAAAGGAAAAAGTTCCCATCAAAGGAACACGTTTGTGTGGAGAGAATCCATCCAAGAAAATGTTAAGGGTTGATGTTTAAGATATTGACTTTGTGAGTAAATTGTGAAACCTTCCCCTGTCAAATCATTTTCTCTCTTTTAAAATGATGAATCAAACACGACGATTGATAAAATATGTCTCCCTCATATACACTTCCTCCGTTCCTTTTTAAGTATTTCTTTTGTAGAAAAATTTTGTATCAATTTAACTGTTACTTACAAAGTTCAATGCAATATTAAATGTTATTTTACCAATATTATCCTTAATTATTTATTACAGAGAGATGAATATATAAAACAAGATATTAAATGAATGCGGTTATTATTGGAAAGAGATAAATTATTATATCAAAAGTAGTAACATTTATTGATTGTCTTGATTTGTGTAAAATGTCAAAATATGATAATTGAAAAGGAACGGAGATAGTATTGTTTTGGTTTCTCAACGCATCTGCTACCATTAATTATGGAGATTAATCTCTTTAAAATTTAGAGTACATTTACATATCGTCTCCTTTTTGTTTAGTAACTAAAAAAATTGCTTAATACAAAAGACTTGTGGAAATAGTCAGAGTCACATTGCGAGTTTTCAAAGTCATTTGTGAAGTATAAAGTTGAGCCAAACAGTATAGGAAAATAAGTAGGGCTTACTAAATAAATTTTTTTAAGTAATGAGTATCCTAGCCAGTTCTAACTCCTAACCCTATTGAGTTGTTATAATCTTCATAAATTAAAAGGATTTGGGACTTCTAAGAAGGGACAAGAGGATATTGTTTAAGGATTCCAAACAAAACAATTATTCATTAAATAGTTAAGTATGTACATCTATTAAATACACATGTCATAGGAGTTATGTAGCAAAACTTGTTTAAGAGTTAAAGGAGTTGGAGAACTTGAGTTCAAACTAGTAAAGTAGAAAAATAACCACCAACATTTGTATATCCAAAACAAAAATTACACATTCCTTATGAACAAAAAAATACCAATGTAATTCACCAAAAAGTAAAAATAAAATAACAATAAAAACCAATTTTACTTCGACAATGACATCCAATAAAAATCCATTATTTTGCTTCATACATTTTTGACAAATGTTATTGAAATTTGATATGAAATGGAAAAATAGATGTTTCTAATTGGAAGGTAGAGCACGGTTAAGAAAGATAGAAGAGGAATGTAAATTGTATTCAAATGCAATGAAAAAGAGAATCTCTCAGTACAAGATTACCAAAGCTAAGGCTCATCAGAATGGAGAAAACAATTCTGTCTCTGCCTATAACTAAGGGACCTAAAAGAATAATGATGACATGAGTGTGCCAATACTCATCCAACACCATCCTTATTGGAAAATCCTAACTAATTGGCCAGATGCCACCTTAACACTATCCCTCGTTCTCTTTCTTCTTCCTCTCATAGACTATGATCCATATTTTGCGCCTATCCTGCCTTAAGCCCAAAAGAATATTCCCTCCGGTCATACAGCACTCTATCAATGCAAGTGTAAAACTAGTTTCCACCGACAGTTCATGTCTATTTTAAAAGTCAACTTATAATCATCATAGCGAACAAAACACCAGACTAACCTTTCAAGTCTGATTTTTTGTTAATAAACCAGTACTTATCTTAAGGAAAACAAATCAATCCTGATTGTCAAATCATCACTAGCTCGGAAGTACCTACATATGATACACACATGATTATTTTTTCAATGATGGGTGTATTCATGGTGAACATCAGCTTCCAAGTTACAAGTTCTCATGCGCTTGGTCGGCATAAGAATCTTTCTTCAATACTGGATGAATACCACGAGATGATTCAGATGCAGTAATGCAAGTTTTAATATAGGATTCATCAAAATTGTGATTCCTAAGAATCTTGCTTAACTCATCAACACCATACAGATCTGTTTCTTCATAATACTTCAGAAAAGCACTCACAACTTGTGGTGAAGGTTGGTATTTGTAATCATCAACTTCTGAAAATGCGGCCTCTAAGTGGCTGATAGCACCATCCAATTGACCTTTCTCCAATAAAGACACCATGAACGATTCCCGAATCCTAAAGAAAGGTCCTCTGCAGCTCTTGAGAGCTTCCTCAAAGACCGACATAGCTTCCTTGTCCATGTTTTGACTCAAGTAAGCATGCACTGCAACACCAACCAACCTTGAATCATAACTAACATGCCTAGATTCCCACTCCTTAAACAATTTTATTATGCCCTCCATATCATTAAGCCTTCTAAGGGTAGAAAGCATAATAAGATAGCTCCGATTGGTCACCGGGGTGATCTTCTTGAGGGTCCCCCACACTCTATAAACCTCTTTAACATTACCAGTCCCACCATAAAGGCTCAGCAAACAATGGTAAGTTTCACGTTGCCGCGGTTTCATTACTTCTTCCATCTTCTTAAGCATCAATTCAGCTTTCTCAAATAGTCCAGCTTTTACATAGATAGCAGCAAGGTTGCTATAAGTCTTCCAATCAATTTTGTCTTCATCTTCTCTTTTCATCTCCTCATAGACCCTTTCAACCTCACCAATGTCATTCAAAACAGCACAACTATTCATCCAAATAATGTATGCAAATTCAGTCACGCGAATTTTCCTCTCCTTCATAACATTAACCAACTGAGGAACTTTCGACGGTTGATCTAGCCTCATATACATAGACATCAAATTGGTGAAAGACAAACTAGTCACATAACCTAATTCATCCATCTTATCAAAATGAGACAATGCCTTGTCTAGCATTAGTTCCTTGCAATAACAGTTTAGAAGAGAACCGTATGTGTACTTGTTCTTAGCAGGAGGAGGAAAACTGTTGAAGTGATTCTCAGCTTCAACCACTCCTTTCACTTTGGACACAAGATCTAAATACACTGCATAGTTATCCCATGAAAAATTAATTTGCCTCATCATCATCCATTCCATTATCTGCAACCAATCAAAACATCATTATAAAAATTTAAAACATCACAATCAAATGAAAAATATCTCTAATTACAACCACAACCAAACCTTATCCGACTAAGTGGGATCGGTTACATGGATCAAACGACGCCAAAGTGTTCTATCATATACTATATCTCTATCCAACTTGTTAATCTTTAAATCTTACTTGATAGTTTTCTTTGTAGTTTTTCTAAGTCTTCCTCTGCTTCTAGTGATTTGGCTAACCTCCATCTAGTCAACTCTCCTTACTACAAAATCTACAGGTCTTCTCTCTACATGCCCATACCACCTAAGTCGAATTTTTACCATCTTTTATACGATTGGTGCTAACCCAACTCTCTCTAATATTGTCATTTCTAATTCTATCATGTCTACTCATACCACCGTCCAACACAACATCCTCGTCTCGGCTACGCTTATTTTATTCTCGTGTTGGTTCTTTATCGCTCAAGACTCAGTCCCATACAACATCGCCGATCTTACGACTATACTATATAATTGTCCCTTCAGCTTGAGCGGTACTTTAGTAAAACCACTAAGCCAATTGATTCATTTATTAACAAAAAAACATATCTCTCATTACACAAAACATAATTAGTTTTGCCTTGTCTATGGATTGTGATGATAAACTATGAAGCATGGACACTAGCCAAGACATGTCAACACTGATAATAATTTGAGAAAGTGACGTAACTCAATTTAATCAAATTAGTTAGAGTCGTTTAGGTGTCAGACACCGGCAAGTGTTGACACCGGACACACCTTCAATCAGAGTCGATGTTACAAATATATGATAAAGCTCAACATTAATCAAAATTTAGGGTGGAAAAAATTGGTGAAAAATTGCGATACCTCGAATGCGTGATGGAATCTACGATACTTTCGAAGCTCCTGGACGCATCTCTCGAGTTCATCTTTTCCTAAGGCTTTGCCTTCGATTATATACTGGTTCAACGTCTGCGACACGGTTCCTCCGGTCTTTTCTAGCTCCGCTAGTCTTCGGTAAAGGTTTGCCTTCTTATTCGGAAGCTCAGCCACCGTCGCAGCCGTGCATAGTCGTCGGAGAAGCCTTCCTCCGCCGGAGATCAAACGGCCGTAATTCATCTCAGAGTCTCTATGATCGAACCTCCGCCAGGGATTTTGTCTACTTCTTGTTTCTTGAAGGGTTTTGTTAGGGTTTATCAAAACGCGAATTCTGGCGTCGTGTTGTCTTTCACTATAATTTACCGGGAACCGGTAAAAAAGTGGACAGTTAAAGTGATGTGTGGAGTAAATATCCAAGTTCATCCTTGAAATTGAAACAACTATCAACCTAATCTTCTACAATAATCTTTGAAATAATAAAAAATCTAAAAAATAATATTTAAAATTGTAAGATGTTAATCAAGTTTGTTTTTCCTGAGATGGCATCGAAATGTAAATCAAAACTATAACCCATTTAAATTCGTGTTGATTTTGACAGGAAACCCCTCTTTAATCGAATAAGGGTGTCGATTTTGGTTTTTCTCAATATTCATAGTCGAGGATTTAATTTTCTTTTCCTTATACACATATGTATTCATTTTATGTAGTTTTTAATTATATATTATACATTTTAATCTCTTCTAAATAGAAAACATAGTTTTAATATGATTTAATTTTTATTTTTTATATGGCAAGGCGAGGAAAACTAACATTCGTTGTGGTGGAAATGGAGATCTAATTTTCAACCTCGACGAAGAACGAGTGCAGAGTGGGGAAAACCAACATCTATATGAGGCGGGGTGTCGTAGAATGTGGGTTATCATTAATCCATCATTACAAAATCGGTTTGTAAAGTGAAGGGCGTCTCTATTTATAATTATTTGTTTATGTCATATTGTTGAGTATTTTGGTGTTGGCTGCATGTTTTGGCAAATCCAATGTGTTGAATAGAAGCATCTCCATGTTTAGAACAAGTCTTCAGTTGCAAGAATTTTGATTTGAAGCTGTTCAGAAGCACTTTTGGCCTTCAGAAGCTGAAAGCACCTTCAGACGCACTGTAGCACTTCAGAAGTTGTTTATTCTGAATTGTTTTGGCGCGAATCTTTACGAGATTTAACAAGGATTTATTCAAGCATGTTGATTCTAGAAGGCCTGATTAAATTGGAGAAGATCTTTGAAGATTTGGCTCGTGTTTATGAATGTTCTTATTTTACTGAAGCAATCTTTGAGAGATATGTTGCTGTTTTATTTGTTTCCTTTTCAAGCCATTCATTATAGAATCATATCAATTCAGAAGATTTGTTTCAGATTAATGTTGCTTGCTGAAGATTATAAAAGGAGGAGTGCTGCTGCTATTCAAGATATACGAGGGATTAAGAGAGAAAATTCAGAAATAGAGTCTTAGTGTGTGTAAGCTTTTTAAGCTTTGTTTTGTGCACCACTCATATGTTTTGAGTTGGTTTAGGTTTTATTGAGTTGTAATTCATTCAAAGCTTTTAAGCAAGAATGAAGTTTTTGTATTGAAGTGTGTTCTTCAAATTCTGGTTTGTTTGTTTCAGAACTGATCTAAGTTCAAAGGGTAGTTCAAGTAACTGGGCTGTTACTTGAATAGGAAGTTAGTGGATTCTAATACTCATGCGTGGGTAGAAATCTGACTAGGTGGAGATTGATTGCTTGGGATAGGAACTGGGGGTCAGTGTCTGAGTCTTAAGGATTAATTCCAATAGTGGATTTCCTTCCTGGATTGGTATCTCCCATAGTAGGAGGTGTTTACTCCGAACTGGGTTAACAAACCTGTGTGTTCTTTTTATTTCTGCACTTTATTTCCTGCTGCTGAACTGATTTAATTGTGCTAAGTTTTATTCTGAATCTACTCGTTTAAGTTCAGAACCTGTTGGTTCAGAACCAGTTAACAACTCTCATTATTGCTAAGCCAGAAATTTCAATTGGCATCAGAGCAGGCACCCTGCCTGTGTTTTGGGTGTGATCCAGAGTTTTTAATGTCTGGCTTTATGGAGAGAGAAGGAGGCCCTGTCAACAGACCACCCCTACTTGATGGCACCAATTATGAGTACTGGAAATCAAGGATGTGTGCATTCCTAAAATCCATTGACAGCAGAACTTGGAAAGCTGTGATTAAAGGCTGGGATCATCCTGTGGTTTTGGACAAAGATGGTAACAAAACTGAGATTCTGAAGCCTGAAGAGGAGTGGACCAAAGCTGAAGATGATCTGTCACATGGAAACTCAAAGGCCTTGAATGCAATTTTCAATGGTGTTGACATGAACATGTTCAGACTCATCAAGCAATGTACTATGGCAAAGGATGCTTGGGAAATTCTGAAAACCACTCATGAAGGAACCTCTAAAGTAAAGATGTCCAGACTCCAGTTGCTGACCACCAAGTTTGAAAACCTGAAGATGTTGGAGGATGAAAATATTCAGGATTTCTACATGAATGTGCTGGACATGGCTAATTCCTTTGATTCTCTTGGGGAAAAGATGTCTGATGAAAAGATAGTAAGAAAAATCCTCAGGTCCCTGCCCAGAAGATTTGACATGAAGGTTACAGCCATAGAAGAAGCTCATGACATCACCACCATGAAGGTTGAGGAGCTGATTGGGTCTTTGCTAAACTTTGAGACTGCCTTTTGTAAACAGCCTGATAAGAAAGGGAAAGGAATAGCTTTTGCTGTTAATTCTGAAGCTGATGATCAACAAGAACTTGATGAAGATGAAGATGATCTATCAGAAGATGTAGTGTTGCTGGGAAAACAGTTCAAAAAGATTCTGAAACAGGTGGACAAGAAATCCAAATACAAAGGTCAGAATCTCAGACTCAACAAGAATAAGCAACAATCTGAAGAAGATAGCAAACAATCAAAGGGTGTGCAGTGCTTTGAGTGTGAGGGTTTTGGACATATCAAGACAGAATGTCCTAATTTTCTCAAGAAGCAGAAGAAAAGCCTTGTTGTATCTTGGTCTGATGAGGATAGCTCAGAAGGAGAGGTTGAGAGTAAGTCAGCCAAACATGTTGCTGCTCTAATGGTCTCAGAAGCTTGCTCAAAGTCTGTGCCTGTAGTCTATTCAGAGTCTGAAACTTCATCAGAAACTGAAACTTCATCAGAATCTGAAGCCTGTGATGAAGAATTGATTTTTGAGGAACCAGCTGTTTCTTATGAAGAATTGTATCTCAGAAATCAAGAATTGATCAAGTTATTAGAGACTGAGAAGGAAACTGTGTGTCAGCTGCAGTCTAAAAGATGTGCTCATATAGGACATATTGCTGATCTTAATGATGAAGTAACACATTTGAATTCTCAACTTGATCAGATGAAGAAGCAAGTTAGGATGATGAACTCTGGTACTGATAAGTTGGAGGAGATTCTGGATGCTCAGAAACAAGGGAAACATAAGGGTTTAGGATTTGTGGATGAGAGTCTGAACCTCAAGAAGAAAAATCCTGTTAAACAATTTGTACCTGCTTCTGAATCTTATGATTCTATGATTGGGACATCAAAGATGAGTTCTCAGATGCAATCTCAGAAGAAAGCTCAGAAGCAAACTCAAATGCAACCTCAGAAGCAGCCTCAGAAGCAAACTCAGATGAGACCTCAGAAGCAAATTCAGATGCCGCATCAGAAGCAACCCCAAAATTTTTTCAGAAACAAAAGAAGAAATCGTACTTGGGTTTGTCATCACTGTGGAAAGAAGGGGCATATCAAACCATTTTGTTTCAAACTATATGGTTATCCTGAGCACTTTAATCACAGAAGAGTTGAACCTGCTCCTAAAAAGGTCAAAGTTCAGAAGGTTTGGAGACCTAAAGGTGAGACTGTTGGTCTAATGGCTAATACTTCTCAGAAAGCTCTATCTAAGAAAGACTGGTATTTTGATAGTGGCTGCTCCAGACACATGACTGATGTGAAGAAGCTGTTAAGCAACTTAAAGCCTTATCCCAGAAAATATGTAACATTTGGTGATGGAGCAAAAGGTGAGATTATTGGAATAGGTGATTTAATTGGTGATGGTTTACCAAGGCTTAATGATGTGTTGCTAGTTAAAGGGCTAACATCTAATTTGATCAGTATCAGTCAATTGTGTGATCAAGACTTGAAAGTAAATTTCAATAAGAAAGAATGTTTGGTAACTGATCAAGAGGGTAATGTTCAGATGAGGGGCTGCAGATCAGAAGATAATTGTTATCTGTGGAAATCTGAGGAAGAAGACAAGATCTGTCAAATGCTTGGTCATTTACACATGAAAGTTTTGAAGAATATCAAGTCTGTGCAACCCAAAGTCAAGGTTGATGAACCAGGAATTGCAAAGAAACTGGATGATAGTGAATCTGAGGAATTTGCTGCCATCAGACTCTCTGTGCAGAAGAGAATTGATAGACTTCAGAAGAAGATTGATGAGAGGAATAAGTCTGGTTTGAATTCTTCAAATGTTTGCCTGTACAAGGACTTATAGCAATTACAGCAAGCTGGATGTGAGAAAGAAAGTGTACCTGCCAGCTTTGCTAAGGCTGAGAGTGTTCCAATGTCTAAATTTGAAAATGGGATTATTTTTGCAGATTTTTGTGCAGTTGCTTATTTGATTTCTGTCCCCAATGTGAAATCAGTGCTTTGTCATAATTTTGTGGCTAAAAAGGGGGAGAAAAACTTATGTTTAAGATCAGACATGAGCTGTTTAGAGTGTGTGCTGTCAGATTGTAGTGTGGTTCAGAAGCTGCATGTTTTGCTCAGAATTCATAACCAATGCAACATGAGATGTGTTGGTGATATTGAGGGGGAGTGTGTGTCTCAGGGGGAGTACAAGGGTATTATATTCCTGAGTGTTGGTGTATTCCCGAAGTGTTTCAAAAGTTACTTGTTTCACAAGTTACTGCAGTTCAGAATTAAAGGGGAGTTTTTATGGAGTAATGTTGAATGCTGAGTTGCAGGGGGAGTATTGTGAAGCTTCAGGAGTGTTTGTGATGATCAGGAGTTGATCAGTGACTGTGTTTTGTGTGCTTCAAGTTGATCAGAAGCTGCAATGTGTGTATCAGTGTTCAGAAGCTGAAACTGATTGGTTTTTAATGTGAACATAGCTTGAATCCGCTGCTAACCTCTTTGCTATGTTATATAATTGTGGAGTTCTTCATTGCTGAGTTAATTTTATGGGAGATTGAAGAACTTGGGTGTGTGAACATTGGTTTTAGCCAAAAATTTGCCAAAGGGGGAGATTGTTGAGTATTTTTGTGTTGGCTGCATGTTTTGGCAAATCCAATGTGTTGAATAGAAGCATCTCCATGTTTAGAACAAGTCTTCAGTTGCAAGAATTTTGATTTGAAGCTGTTCAGAAGCACTTTTGGCCTTCAGAAGCTGAAAGCACCTTCAGACGCACTGTAGCACTTCAGAAGCTGTTTATTCTGAATTGTTTTGGCGCGAATCTTTGCGAGATTTAACAAGGATTTATTCAAGCATGTTGATTCTAGAAGGCCTGATTAAATTGGAGAAGATCTTTGAAGATTTGGCTCGTGTTTATGAATGTTCTTATTTTACTGAAGCAATCTTTGAGAGATATGTTGCTGTTTTATTTGTTTCCTTTTCAAGCCATTCATTATTCAGAATCATATCAATTCAGAAGATTTGTTTCAGATTAATGTTGCTTGCTGAAGATTATAAAAGGAGGAGTGCTGCTGCTATTCAAGATATACGAGGGATTAAGAGAGAAAATTCAGAAATAGAGTCTTAGTGTGTGTAAGCTTTTTAAGCTTTGTTTTGTGCACCACTCATATGTTTTGAGTTGGTTTAGGTTTTATTGAGTTGTAATTCATTCAAAACTTTTAAGCAAGAATGAAGTTTTTGTATTGAAGTGTGTTCTTCAAATTCTGGTTTGTTTGTTTCAGAACTGGTCTAAGTTCAAAGGGTAGTTCAAGTAACTGGGTTGTTACTTGAATAGGAAGTTAGTGGATTCTAATACTCATGCGTGGGTAGAAATCTGACTAGGTGGAGATTGATTGCTTGGGATAGGAACTGGGGGTCAGTGTCTGAGTCTTAAGGATTAATTCCAATAGTGGATTTCCTTCCTGGATTGGTATCCCCCAGAGTAGGAGGTGTTTACTCCGAACTGGGTTAACAAACTTGTGTGTTCTTTTTATTTCTGCACTTTATTTCCTGCTGCTGAACTGATTTAATTGTGCTAAGTTTTATTCTGAATCTACTCGTTTAAGTTCAGAACCTGTTGGTTCAGAACCAGTTAACAACTCTCATTATTGCTAAGCCAGAAATTTCACATATCACTTCCGATGTGGGTCTCTTAACACCCCATATGCCCAAGACTAGACAACTAGAGTGTGACTGAAGTGACTCGATAGCAGAAATCTGATAGTGGATGACCTATTAAATTTTGGATAGGCTTTGATAACATCTTGACATTTGTGGTTTGGCGTAACACAATCATACAAAACCGATATGTGAAATGAATATTGCCTCCACTTATAAATATTTGTTCAAAGTCATATAACTTCCAATGTGGGACAGACAAAAAGCGTCCTCACGCTGCCCGTGGACATACCTAGACCCAAAATTGGTATTTGGAGGAACTATAATGATATTAAATTTGTAAGATGTTTTTTTTAAACGTAAGTGAATACGACAAAGATATATCAAATCAAGATAGTGGGATGGATTTGATTAAGGCCCCATTTGTATCAGATTTCTTTTAAGAAAAAATCTATTCTTTTTATGGAATATGGTCAACACTTAATGAATCAAAACTATGATCATTAGCATATGCTAATGATCATAGTTTTGATTCATTAAGTGTTGACCATATTCCATAATATACTCCTAACAATAACCAAAGCCAAGACTCCTCAGAAGAGAGAAAACAATTCCTCCTCTTCCTACCACTAAGGATCCTAACTAAATAATGATATGAGTGTGCCAATACTCAGCCTATAATATCCTTATTGGAAAATCCTAACTATGGTCAGGTGGCACCTTGCCCCTTTCCCTCCTCTTTTTTCATCTTCCTCTCTCACAGACTCTCAATATTTTGGGCCTATCATGCCTTAAGCTGACAAGAACATCCCCTCCTAGTGTAAATGTGTAAAACTAATTTACACTGATTACTGCATCATTTTTTTTTATTTCTGCATAAAAAAAATTTACACTGATTATAATCATCATAGCAAACAAACGCCTAGACTAATGTTTCATTAAACTTTCAATTCTGAAAGAATTTGATAAACCAGTAGTTATCTTAAGAAACCAAATAATTTTTTATTGTCAAATCATCACTTGCTCGACATTAATGGCGCCTACATGATGCACACTAACACACATAATTGGTTTTTCCATCATGGGTGTATTCATAGTGAAAACCAGCTTCCAAGCTACGAATTCTCATGTGCATGGTCAACATCAAAATCATCCTTCAATACTTGATGGATACCAGGAGATGATTCGGATGCAGTAATGCAAGTTTCACTACAGGATTCATCAAAATTGTGACTCCGGAGAATCTTGCTTAACTCATCAACACCATTAAGATCTGTCTCTTCTTCATAATAATTTAGAAAAGCACTCACAACTCGTGGTGAACTGAAGGACGGTATTTATAATCGTCGACTTCTGAAAGTGCGGCCTCTAAGTGGCTCATAGCAGCACCATTCAATTGGCATTTCTCCAATAAATACAGCATGAACATTTCCTGAATCCTAAAGAAAGGTCCTCTACACCATTTAATAGCCTTCTCAAAGATCGACATAGCTTCATCATCCATGTTTTGACTCAAGTAAGCATACACTGCAACACCAACCAACCTTGCATCATAATTAACATGCTTAGATTCCCACTCCTTAAACAATGTTATTATGCCCTCTGTATCATTAAGCCTTCTAAGGTAGAAAGCATAATAAAATAGCTTTGATTGGTCACCGGTGAGACCTTCTTGAGCGTACTCCACACTCTATAAACCTGTTTAACATTACCAGTACCACCATAAAGGTTCAACAAGTGATGGTAACTTTCGCGTTGCACTGGCTTCACTATTTCTTCTAACCTTTTAAGCATCCATTCAGCTTTCTCAAATTGACCAGCTTTTACATAAGTCTTTCAATCAATTTTGTCTTCATCTTCGCTTTTCATCTCCTCATAAACCCTTTCAACCCCACCAATGTCATTCAAAGCTGTACAACTATTCATCCAAACAGTGTATGTAAATTCAGTCATACGAATTTTCTTCACCTTCATAACATTAACCAACTGAGGAACTTTTTGGGGTTGACCTAGCCCCATATACAAAACCATCAAATTGGTGAAAGACAAACTAGTCATATAACCTAATTCATCCATCTTATGAAAAAGAGACAATGCTTTGTCTAGCATTAGTTCCTTGCAGTAACAGTTTAGAAGAGAACCGTATGTGTACTTGTTCTTAGCAGCAGGAGGAAAATTGTTGAAGCGATTCTCAACTTCAATCACTCCTTTCACTTTGGACACAAGATATACATACACAGCATATGAAAAATTAATGTTTCTCATCTTCATCCATTCCATTATCTGCAACCATTCAAAACATTGTTATACCAATTTAAAAATCACAAACAAATGAAAAATAAAAAAATATCTCTGTTTACATAGAACATAAATTATTTTTTTGCCTTGTCTATGGATTGGATTGTGATGATAAACTATGAAGCACTGACAGCGGACACTAACATTTTGACACTGATGATAATTTGAGAAAATGACATAAATCAATCTAATAAAATGTGTTGGGACAGGGGACATATCTTCTATCAGAAGTGTCGGTGTTACAGAGATAGTTAAGCACAACATGAATAGATACTGTGATACCTCGAACGCGTGATGGAATCTGCCATACTTTCGAAGGTCCTGAATATATCTCTCGAGTTCATCTTTTTCTAAGGCTTTGCCTTCGGTTATATACTGATTCAACGTCTGCGACACGGTTTCTCCGGTCTTTTCCAGCACTGCTAGTCGTTGGAAAAGGTTTGGCTTCTTCGTCGGAAGCTCAGCTGCTGTTGTAGCCGTGCAGAGTCGTCGGAGAAGCCTTCCTCCGCCGGAAATCAAACGGCCGTAATTCATTTCTGCTGGGGATTCTGTCTTTGGGTTTTTGTATGGTTTATTGAAACGCAAATCCTTGCGTCGTTTTATTTTTCACTTGAATTAACAATAAGGGATGTTGGCCTCAGACTTAAAATGGGTTTCTTTCAAAGTCTCTGTGCCCCTTGTGCCAAGACTCGTCCCACGTGCCACATCGGTGCCTCATCACTAATCACATGCCACATCACATCACTAATGAGATTATGACCAAAATTTAAATGATTAAATTTTGCACTAGTTGTTTGAAAAGATTAATAAATTCAGGGACGAAAACTCAAATCGCGCACATTTGCGGAGACTGGATACCTATTTAAGCTAAGAATTAATTTGACAAAAAAGAAATGATATATTATATATTTTTTTAATAAAAAAGTTTAGGTGACTTAAACCGTAAGAGTTTGTCAGAAACGATAGGATCGAAGAGATGAAGATGAAGTTCATAGGAGAAGTAGGCTTGATAGGTAGAAACAAAGGAATAATCCTTGTAATTCATATTGAATTAGAATGAAAAAGATTGCCATAGAGTACAATAGTGAGAGATATTTATAGGATGAGTTAGTCTAACTAACTCTTAACTACCTAACAAACCAACTAACCATAGTGTACATATCAACTAACTATGGTTTACTCACTATACTCTAATAGTCCCCCTCAAACTCAAAGTGGAGAAATTCACCATTTTGAGTTTGAAATACTATGAAAATACAATGATTATTCATACTGAAGTAACTAAGTAAAAAAGAGGGTAAAACAAGCAAAACCAAAAAACTGAATTGAAAGGATAGGAGTTCCAGATATCAGCCCAACAGAATTGATGAGGCCCATTCCCAATGGAGAGAGCCAGAACCTTGTGGCAAAACACAACATGCAAAGTCTTGTCTTTTAACTGAATGCAAAATGTGATTCCTCTCCAAAATCTGCAAATATGCTTCTGAACCAAAACAGCTCATGCAAAAACACGCTTCTTGCAAAAATAGCTTATTGAATCACGCAGCAGAACCAAATTAACTTGTCAAAAACGAGATTCTGCAAAACAGATTATTGATTCATTCACGAATTGTCCTTCACTTTCATTCCAAACTTGCTCGATCGAATCAAGCTTCTGTGAACACTGTTGAAATCGTATTCTCTTGCGCTTCCTCTATGCAATCTGGTGAAACACTGAACTGAAATTTCGAAGCGATACACCTTCCCTCTTGAGAGCTTCTGCAATGGCGTATCAGTGTGTGAATCAAATAAAAGCAATCGTTTCTTTCCTCTATCCCAAGGTATCCACCATAGCCGATCGATATCAAAGCTTGTGCACATGAAGAACGAAATTGAAAAAGAACTTGACAGAAAAGAGAGCAACAAACCACAAAGATTTCCGCCGGGATCGAAATCAACGATATGTTCGTCATGTAGATCGAAGCATTGAAATTGATTCTTGACTGCGATTACAACTTGTTCCTGTTTTCCGACGAAGAAGAAACTAACGCCGTAAACAGGTCCAGAGCCTGAGAGAACGAAATCGGTGACGAGACTCTTCGAGTTCTTGATCGCTACTTCAGAAACGGTGAACTCAGAGTTCGAATTCGTGGATTTGGCAGAAACGATCAATTTCGAATCAAGAATATATGCTTTCTTGATTTCTTCCGAAGCATCAAATGCAGAGGTGTGATTGCTGCAACTCGAGTTATCAAGAAAACAAGGAATGTCGCCAACCTTGAAGGTGAATTCATCAATGGCTGGAGCAATCCATGGTGAAGGAGGAGGGGAAACCGAATTGCCAAAACTACCGAAAACGATTGAGACTGCAGAAGAACACGAAGTTTCTGATGCGGAAGCTTCAAGATCTTCTTCGTCAACCGAATCCTCTTCATCACCAACAAAAACCTCTTCATCGTCTTCAGGATCACTATATGCGCAACGGTATCGCTCTGATACCATGTCAGAAACGATAGGATCGAAGAGATGAAGATGAAGTTCATAGGAGAAGTAGGCTTGATAGGTAGAAACAAAGGAATAATCCTTGTAATTCATATTGAATTAGAATGAAAAAGATTGCCATAGAGTACAATAGTGAGAGATATTTATAGGATGAGTTAGTCTAACTAACTCTTAACTACCTAACAAACCAACTAACCATAGTGTACATATCAACTAACTATGGTTTACTCACTATACTCTAATAGAGTTCATTAAAGTCACATATCTCAAAATTCAAATAGCGTTTATATATTGCAAAAAGGTCAACTCTTTGTCAACTAAACCAACTTTTATTGACACAAGAAATAATATATTAGCGGTTTAATGTGATTAAAGACTGTGTTAACTTTCAGACCCATAAGCATTTGAATAAAATTGTAAAAGATATTTTTTAATTTAAGGAGAGGATTTAAGTTCAAATCTAATCATAAAATTAGTCTATCAGTTGGACGGGCAGAACATATCCGGTTAAAAAAAAAAAGCAATTTAACTTTATATTTTCAAAATAATTTTTAATGAAAATTTTGTAGAAACTATTTTAAACTCATTCGTTATAAATTAAAACAGTAATGTTACCTTTGATATTCATTATAAAGTGAAGTGGGGTTAGTTAGTTTAGTTGTTACAATTAGAAAGAAATGAAGGCGCTAAGTATTGTTGTTGGTGGTGTTCCAACGCTTTGTTCAAACGGAATTCGTAATCGGTTCTGCGTTTCAGCCTCTTGTTCTTCTTCGTCGGGACCCAAAACGGTTTGCATCTTTTGCTATTGTTTTTCGTGTGCGATTATGAAATTGTGTTTGTGTGTTGATTGAATTTGAATTAGGTTGGAGTTGCAGGTCCAAAGAGTGAATACAAGCCTGGGGTTATTGATGATTTGTTCCTCAATTTGTTTCGCACCAAATTGGTACAGGTAACCAAACAAACAAGCCCCTTCTAGTTGTTATTTATAGCTTTTAGAAAGAAAAGAGGGATATATGAATATGAATACTATAACAGGAGGTGGGATGGGACTCGAAGAAACCTGGATATGATGGACTAATTGAAGTTGCTAACCGTCTAATGATGAAAGGCACGACCAATTCTCATACCATAGAAGCTACGGTAATTGTGAAACTGTTTAGGCAAACTTATGACATTTTTCATAAGGTGTTTTCAGCTTATTTCCATATATGTACGCTTATATCAAAATAGCTTATAGTTTTGTTTTGTACTATAAATAAAATAATTTAACTTTTTTTTTTTTTATCTTTTGTTATAGAAATAACTTATACATAGTGTTTATCATAATATGCACTCATGAGTGGTTTATCCAAGTGTCTTAGAAAGAGAGAGAAAAGCTTTTGGTTCAATTTCAATATAAAATAAAATTATTAGATGATAATAACTGAAACTTTGATAGACTTTTGTTTGATTTATTTTTTTTGAAAAACCGATGAGATTAAAATTTGATGTTTTTGCGGATGGATGACAAACATTACTTACCAAAGATTCAAACCAGTGAAATTAAAGAACTCCACCATTTTGGTTTTTAGAGTTTATGATTAGAGTGGAATGGAATAAGCTAGTTACGTTTTAAAAAATGGATACTACTCCATTCCATTTCATTTCATTCCACTCTATACCACAATTCCAGACATACCGTAATACAATATCATATTACTTATTCTGGTCATACATGTATGTGTTTCCACATCACTGCAACATAAGTCATCACATTTGTGATGTAGTAATTCACCTTACATGGTTTCTTCTGAATTTTGAATGGTCATTACTCATTTGTCCAGAGCAAGTTCTTTAGCCCTTATGTCTTGTGGCAGGTACGAATTTTGAGGTCTCTGTTTCCTCCATTCCTTTTGGAGCTCTATAAAATGCTCATAGCTCCTTTAGGTGGAGGCAAAGTTGCCGCTATAATGGTTGGTGAGTCTGATAGGATTATGTCTCATTTTACAATTCTTCAAGATGATGTTGCCCTGAACGTAACAAGCTAGTGAGAAACTTTTTTGAGATATCCTAAAACATTTATTTAAGTTTTGAAGCAAGGGTTACTGCACTTACTTGTCGATGGCTCATGGGACCCTGCAAAGTCAATTCTGTAGACCTACCAAATGGAACCTCATGGAATAGTGGGGTGATCACTTATACCTTTCTCTGCGTGTTTATGACTAAATAACAATATCATCTTGTATTATTGAAAGTGGTGTATGTACTATAAAATGTTGTAGGTGCATGTTCAAAGATGCAAGTATCTGGAGGAAAGCAAGTGTGTTGGTATCTGCATCAACACCTGCAAGTTTCCAACACAGGTTAGTGAATCTTCAAACTACTATCATTTTCTCTTCATGTCTTTTGTGTCTTAACCCGCCAGTTCTCATGGGAAGGGCTTCTAGTAATCTAGAGTTTGACCGAGGGTAACAAAATTATGGCCAGTAATTGTTTCAGTCAGGATTTGAACTCGGATTCAACCAAACGATTCGTCTTTAACTGAAATGCATTAAACATTTGTGTCCGATCCCTTGGTTTTTTCATGTTAGTATAAGAGTTAAAATACTGTGCCAGCTTTGAAGTTGTTGCATTTTATGGATGGTTCGATCTGACTCTATTTTGAATTTAGACCTTCTTCAAGGATCATATGGGAGTTCCATTACTCATGGAGCCCAACTTTGCTGATTATAGCTGTCAGGTAAGATTACGTAAGCTCTTCCCAGAGTCCAAATTTATATGATGAGTTCGCTATATCACTATTTTCTTGACCTTTTAAATTGCAGTTCAAATTTGGAGTTCTTCCTCCACTTCCTGAAGATGACACCGTCCTGAAGGAGCCTTGCTTGGAAACATGTCCAAATGCTTCCCTACGAAGAATGGCTTCCAGAAACATAGGTGTCACTGCCTGCCCAAAGACATGAACATATTTTTCTTGGGCATATAGAGCTATGAGAACATTGATGTACACTTTCCATAGCTTTTTACACATTCTAGCTCCAACTTATCTTTGAAGATAGAATTGAAGGCTTGGGTAATGGGTATATTCCATAACGCTAATCATCTTTGACTAAGCTCACATTTGAAATTATTAATTAATAAAATACAACCGATCTCTGTACAATAGGTTGGACTTGATTGTAAATTATGAATGTATTCCTGGGATGAATTCATTGATAACATTTTTATCAAACGAGGAGTATGAATATATGTCAAAGATGACGAGGCTTATCTTAGACACTGAATGTGTAGCTTAGTGAGTTTTGAGTTAAGATATCGAAGGAGTTCTATGTTGAATGTCAAGTTCGATCTCTGCTACTAACATTTTATCATCCATTAAACATCTCTCCTTCCGTCTCGAGCCTGTTTATCACTTTAGGAGAAATGCTTGTTAATGCTGCGATTGAAAAGAAAGTTACAATAGCTGGGAAAACATTATATAGTTTCCGCTGAGCAAGATAGAACGACGATGAAATAACATTGAAAATTTGAATTACTTTTTTCTAAAAGAATGACTTTTGAGAATTGAAAAACTGAAGGACTAAAAAATAATACTATTAAATTTGGAAAAATATAATTTGGTTTTAAAAATATTATTACATGAAAAAGAAAAGATAACTTTGCTCTCTTTAGTAGGGTGGTTTCTACTGGTGAGAAGTGTATTCTACCGTTTAAGTTGATCAATATTTAAAAATTGTTCAAAAACGGTGTTGTTTTTATGTGAGTAAAAATTTGTGTTATTAATCTGTCTGAAACGGTATAATTCATTCTCAGACTGAAATGATAAATTAATACTCATTCAAAAAAATTAATAAATGTTGTTTTTTTAGAATGACAAAGGAAAAAAAAGGAAAAAACCTTACAAATAGGACTCGGCTGGGCATCAAACCTCAACATTGTCTCAAACTCTGATTGAAGAGTCTGCCAAAAGGTAGCACGTAATCTTGAAGAGCATTGAGTTCTGCTAAAAAATTCGATGTAACAGTTGTCCTCTTTAAACACATGTTGAAAAGAAATGATATTAATATGCTCCTTTAAATAAAAAATCGTCACCAACAAGAACCGTATACGGAGCCGAATGTTGAAGAATATAAAGGACTTTTAAAGAATTTGTCACACAAGTAACTTAAAGTTGTTGATTACCAACATCAAACCATGATAAACCTCAAATAACTCAGCAAAAAACACATCACCTGAACCTCGTTAGCAGAGAAGTCAATGGTCTAATCTTCATTGTTGTCACGAAGTAGACTCCTAGAACAAATGTATCCGAAAGTACCACAACTCTCATCAATATTCAACTTAACACATCTCTTTTACTTAACAATGTGACTATTAATTTGATACTCAGAGAAATAAAATATTAATATAAGTTAGTCGGCAGATAAAACAAAGTAAATTTTGGGTTTTCCATGAAGTCTTGTTCAAATGTGACCACAATGGTCAAAATTTTCAAACATGATGACACTTTCAGAATCTAGCAGTGACTCAAAACCAAACCACTAAATCCTTTTCCCCAAAACAAAACCCAGAAAAAGAAAAAATAAACACACAAGACACACACAGGGAAGTTGTAAACCGTACCAAACTCTCCTAACGATTCAACTTCCTCATGCAAGCACATACCTCACTTCCCCAATTCAAAATCCCCCCCTTTTTTTCCTGAATCCCATCCCAATTCCCTTAGATCCATCTCATCCCAAAAATCCCCCCTTTTTCTTTAATGGGTAATCATACTTTTCATTACCATAACCAATCTTAATTTAATGGCTCATTATATTATATGATATATATATATATATATATATATATATATATATATATATATTTATGCTGATTCAGTATTTTCACAATTGATGCAGGTGGGTTTGAAATGGGTCAGTGCATATTGCTGAAAAGAGTGTTTGTGTTATTATTTAGTACAGTGTTTATAGTTGAATGTGGTGCATATGATATAACACTAGAAGCTTCTCATTTATCTATTTCCCCTATGCATGCAATTCCTTCTGATATGGCTCATCCACCATTGTCCCCTTATCTTTCCAGTAAGCCATTACACTCTTTTGCAAAAAAAGAAAATCATGGGTCTGTTTACTTTCTATAAATATTTTCAGTTTTCATTCTCAAAAATACTAATTTGTTTTAGGGTTAAATACGCATCTGCCGTGTCAGCTTCCGTTAATTGGAGTTAATTAGCGGGGATTAATTTTGAAGGCCGAAAAGTTTATAGGGATCATTATTCAATGAAAATTTTTAGAGGGACTAAAAATGAAAATTGGTATATTTAGAAGGGTCAAAAAGATATTTAACCGTTTATTTTAAATTGCTAACAATAAGATGATGGACTCCATTGTGAGTTGTGACATAGAAAAGATGGAAGACTTCTTAGGAAGACTGCATTTTTGGAAATGATGAAAACTTTTGAAAATGCTTACCATTTTCTTTTCTATTTTTGATTTTGTAAAAGAAAATGGTGAGAAAAATACTGAATCTTGTTTTTTGTAATTTTTTTTAAGTTTAAGTGAAAATGAAAAATCAAAGAATGCTGGTAAAGGGATTTTTTTTTTCTTTCCGATTTCTAATGCTGCTTTCCATTAATTAGAATATGTTGTTGTAAATTTGTATTGCCATATGACATAGTATGATTTTTTTATTCGACCAGATTGTTGTGAAAAAGACATGGTGTTGAAACGAGGTAGTGAAGGCTGCCATTGTGTTTATCCTGTAAAGTTAGACCTTCTTCTTTTGAATATCTCGGAAAACCCCGAATGGAATCTTTTTCTTGATGAATTGGCCGCACAATTGGGGATGCATGCTACGCAAATTGAGCTGATAAACTTTTATGTACACAGCTTATCGACTTTGAATATATCAATGTATATCACTCCGCGAAAAGAGATCAGTTTCTCTGCCAAGGAAGCATCTAAAATAAACTCCTCCCTTTTATTTCATAAGGTTCGACTGGACAGTAGATTCGTGGGCGATTACAGGGTTCTCAATTTGACATGGTTTAAACCTCCAACTCCTTCTAAAGGTAAATGGGTCTGAACTTCTGAAATATGTCACCACAGATCGTGATCTTTTGGTGTTCATAATATTTGAAAAGTACTTACAATGAGATCATTATTGTACAGAAAATATATAGTTTTCTCACTTGGTTTTGAAACCTTTGTTATGTATGTAATCTTGCTGTTTTAACAACTTAGACTGTATTATTTTCATGTATATGGATTACTTGTCCATTTGTTTTGTTTCATTGTTGCTTCACTTCTAAGTGGTAAGGAAAGAAAGAAAAATATACGTCGATGATATGGGGTCTAATCCATTATTTAGTCACCATGGCTTCTTGACTTATTCTGATTTTTCCTGCTAGCCCAAATCTTGTAATTCTGATGCTCATGAAAATCTTATGCTGCATTGTTCTTTATCAAATTTAAATCTGGATTTTTGACTGTACATAGCTAAATATTTATGTCATCGCAATGCTTAGAAGAATTTAGCCATCATGGATTTGCACCTTGTATACGTTCACCATTACAAACATGTTACTGCCTCTCAGTCTTCCTTGTTCCCGGATTTTATATAACCCATTTAGTGAGTTATGTTTAATTTTATAGCAACATTACAGAATACTGTTAGGTTTTTTGCTCATTCAAAGCTTTAGACAATTTAAGCAACTACATCTATTTTGCATAGTACCAGAGACTTTTCTGTGACTATTGATAGAAGTTGAATAGCAATCATGTGCCTCCTTCTGAGGGTGGATCCCTGGATAGCGGGTCTAAGAATAAATATCTATGCATTTATGTATTATAATGTATCTTTGCATTCTACTGCAGCTCCTACTTTTGCTGCATCAACTGTGAAAACTCCTGAGAGACAAGTACCTACAGCTACATCATCGAGTACTTCAGACAAGGGAAGGCATTCAAATTTGCTTGTTATCCTTGGAATTGTTACTGGGATACTCATCATGTCCATTATATGTGTACTTATACTTTGTTTATGCACGCTAAGGCCAAAAACAAAAAGACCTACAGAAACTGGCAAGTATTCTTTTTTTTTTTGAAAGAAAGATGCTTATAGCTTTTCATTAATAATAAGAGATTCAATACAAGATGGGATTTCATAATAAATAATGGGACTAGCTAAGGAAGTGGCTTCTCTTGCTAAGGCATGAGCAACCGCATTCGCTTGTCGCCTGATAAACTCGACCCTGGAGTTTGTAAAAGATGTGGAGAAAAGTACTCGACACGCTTCAATGATATTGCCAAATTCTGTAACATCTGCCGTGCAGGAATGGAATGCATCTCTCGTGATTTTGGAATCCAGCTCGAACTCCACATTATCAAATTGCATATCGTGCATCCAATGGAGAGCGTGATAAAGACCCAAAGCTTCACCGATAGCTACTGGATAAATGTGATCAAACTGCAGCACCTTAGCTAACACAAAAGTTCCCGAATCGTCCCGAATACAAATACCAATACCTGTCCTTTGAAATTGCTCCGAAAAAGCCGTGTCGACATTGCATTTTAGCCTCCCACTGCTGGGCGGCGCCCAGGCCTGCAGAACAGGTCCTATAGGAGCAGTAGAATGCTGCCCGGCCTGTTGGGTGGTGCTGGCAGCCTGCAGAACAAGTCTTGTAGAAGTATTAGGGTGCTGCCCGGACTGTGGGGAGGTGCTGGCAGCCTGCAGGACAGGCTCTGTAGCAGCATTGGAGTGCTGCCCAGCCTGATGAGTAGTGCTGGCAGCCTGCAGAACAGGTCCAGTAACGGCATTAGGGTGCTGCCCGGACTGCTGAGTGTTGCTGGCAGCCTGCAGAGCAGGTCCTGTAACGCCATTAAATTGCTGCTCGGCCTGCTGAGTGGTGCTGGCAGCTTGCATTTGCGTGGCACCTGCTAGAGGAGGAGCTGCTGACCGTGGCAGATTGGCCTCCTGCCAGTCATGAAGGAGGTTACAACCTCTGTCAACAACTTGGGCACTCATCTCCGTTGCGTTCTCCCAAATCTTGAGATTCCTGTGCTTCCACAAGCTCCAACACATAGAAACAAACCGGTATTGAACAGTCATGGGCAAATCTTGCAACATATAAAAAATAGCATCGATAGCAGAATTCATGTGAATTGCAGCATATTGGACGTCATACCAAAGTCCAGCCGCCTGCCAGACTTGGATAGCAAAAGGGCATTCAAAAAAATAGGTGGTGCAAGTCCTCATGGTCAGAGTCGCAGCTTGCACAAGTGGTTGGACAAACTCTAGTCGGTAAACAACCTCGACACATCCGCCAAATGAGATTTTTAACTTTTGGCGGAACCTTCAAGCGCCAAATATTCTTCCAATTACCCGACCGACGAAGGTGAGACACATCAATAAGCTCTTCCACACATAATTTGTATGCGCTCTGCACCGAGTAACAACCATTCCTTTCCGCTTTCCAAATGAGACGATCTTGGCTGACTTGCTCATACAAAGGTGTGTGCAAAATTGCATCAGCAATGTCACTACTAAACATCTGTCGAACAAGGGGCACGTTCCAATGCTTACCATACTCAGATAGCAAATTTTGAACATGAAAATCACGAACATAGAAACCTTCTGCAATATTTCCATCAATAACCTCACCATTGGACAGCCATGGTGCATCAAGAATAGGGATGGTCGCACCCGAACCAATACTCCACCTGGCTCCGCCTCGAATAATAAAGCGGGCACGCAAAATGCTCCGCCAAACATTGCTCGGATTATGACCAATATTGGCAGCGAGGAAGGATTTACCTGGAAAATATTGAGCCTTAAAAAGACGCTAAACAAGAGAGTGAGGTTCTGAAATAAATTTCCATCCTTGCTTTCCCAACATCGCGAGGTTAAAAGCCGAAAGATCCCATCCCCCCATGAGCTTTATGCATGGAAAGCTTTTCCCAACTCAGCCAGTTAATTCCCCTATGAGAAGTTCGACCATGACCCCACCAAAGGCATTCATCATCCTTTCGATAGTAGTGATAAGAGTAGTCGGTAGTTGAAAAAGACTCATAACATAGGACGGAATGGCTTGGAGAACAGACTTAATCATAATTTCCCGACCTGCCTTTGAAAGGCACTTAATACTCCAAGAATTTATCCGTTGCCACACGCGGTCCTTAATGTATGCAAAGGTGGCTGTCTTGTCCCTTCCTACCATGGATGACATTCCTAAATACTTACCGGTGCCCAAAACAGCACGAACCCCCAAAATAACGGTTATACTATTTTTCAGAGTATCATCCACATTCTTACTGTAGAAAATTTCAGAATTTGGCAGGCTGATAGTTTGGCCAGACGCCTCCTCATAAGTATTAAGAATATTTTTCATCGTTTGCGCCTGACTCTCTTCCGCTCTGAAAAATAGAAAGCAATCGTCGGCAAACAGTAGATGAGAAACAGAAGGTGCCCCTGACATATTCTAGTGCCAGATATAGACCCACTCTCCTCAGCATTTCTGATTAAGGAAGAAAGACCTTCCGCACAAATAATAAAAAGATACAGAGAGAGTAGATCACCTTGTCTGAGTCCTCGCCCGGGAATAACGGATCCAACATGTTCCCCATTCACCAAAACACTATAATCAACAGATTCTATGCACATAACCATCCACTGAATCCACCTCTGACCAAAACCCATTTTTATCATAACCTCCTTAAGATAATCCCAATCCATTCTATCATAAGCCTTACTAATATCAAGTTTAAGAGCAACAAATTTATCGTTACCTTGAGTTTTCGTCTTCATGAAATGAATAACTTCGATGACAACCATCGCATTGTCCAGAATGGACCTATCCGGGACTAAGGCCGACTGAGTGTCAGAGATGCACTTATGAAGAATTGTTTTGAGCCTATTGGCAAGCACCTTAGAAACCAGCTTGTATAACACATTACAGAGGGATATGGGCCGAAACTGGCAAGTATTCTTGTTGTGACTGTTATTGTATTTATTTTTTATTTTTGCATTTCTATAACAGCATTCTAATGGTGAAAATTGCTATAAGTTATACACTTGGTCACATTTCTTGATTTGGATATCATAAAGGCAGTAAGTGTAACAGTTAAATCGAGGTAAATCGGGTTCCTTTCAAAGAAAAACTACTTCATGACACAAGCAGTTTATAGGGTAGAAAGTTTTCTGGACTGAAGCAAATTTTTTGCTTTTATTTAGCACAAGTATTTTCAAAGAAGTTTGTAGACTAGAGAAATTTTTATTAGATTTGAATTTGAACTTGTATGAATGTTTTGTGATTGATCAAGAAACTTGATTAAGCGTACAATTTTATCTATTGAATTGGGACTAGAAAATTGATGCACACTTACACACAATATAATTTCCATTATCGTCTGTAAAACTGTATGGTATTCTATACTTTGATGCCTGCTACTGACATTTTGCTTTATATCCTGAAGAAAAGCCAAGGATAGAACATGCAGTTTCATCTGTTGCATCACATCCCCACCCAACCAGTACACGATTTATTTCTTATGAAGATCTTAGAGAAGCAACAAATAATTTTGAACCAGCAAGCGTACTTGGAGAAGGAGGTTTTGGTACAGTTTTTAAAGGTGTTTTGAATGATGGAACTGCTGTTGCGATTAAGAGGCTTACTAATGGAGGGCAGCAGGGAGACAAAGAGCTTTTGGTTGAGGTTGAGATGCTTAGCCGGCTGCATCACCGTAACCTTGTAAAACTAGTTGGATACTATAGCAATCGTGACTCATCACAAAACTTACTTTGCTATGAGCTTGTCCCAAATGGAAGTTTGGAGGCCTGGCTTCATGGTATTGTAATTTCTCGAATAATGGGTTCAGTTTTTTAATCTTGAATGACCTGCTTTGTGTCTCTATTGTTACATTGATAGTTATATTCAGAAATAATTTCATTATGCTTAATTGAAATTGGCCCCGATTTCCCTAGGTCCCTTGGGAATAAATTGCTCTCTGGATTGGGACACCAGGATGAAGATTGCACTTGATGCCGCAAGAGGACTTGCTTACCTGCATGAAGATTCACAGCCATGTGTCATACACAGAGATTTCAAGGCATCTAATATATTGCTTGAGAACAACTTTCATGCTAAAGTTGCTGATTTTGGTCTAGCTAAACTAGCACCTGAAGGCAGAGTTAATTATCTGTCTACTCGAGTTATGGGCACATTTGGGTTAGTTTCATTCTTTTCTTTCTTTCACTTTTATTTCCGTTTGATCTATAGTGAAGATTTAAGATGAAATGAAACTATTATGTAGGTATGTAGCACCTGAGTATGCTATGACTGGACACCTACTCGTTAAAAGCGATGTTTATAGCTATGGGGTTGTCTTGTTAGAATTGTTGACCGGAAGGAAACCTGTGGAAATGTCACAGCCAACTGGACAAGAGAATCTTGTGACTTGGGTTAGATTCATAACTCAACATTTCCTCATTATTCTCATTCAGTTCAAACTCGAAAGCATTTCCACCTGGTTTCTGTTGGAAATGATTGGAATATGAAACTAAATCCGTCCTTTGTAGTTTACACTTGATAGGTCATAGAAAATAATTTACCAAATTATACTTTCAGGCAAGGCCAATTCTTAGAGTTAAGGAGCAGTTGGAAGAACTTGCTGATCCAAGGCTCGGGGGAAGGTATCCAAAGGAAGATTTTGTCCGTGTTTGCACTATTGCTGCAGCCTGTGTTGCACCTGAAGCAAGTCAACGACCTACAATGGGGGAAGTGGTACAGTCACTTAAAATGGTTCAGCGCATCACAGAAAATCATGATCCTGCATTACCGTCATCCAATACAAGGCCCAACCTGAGACAGTCCTCTGCCACTTATGACTCTGATGGGACATCTTCAATGTTTTCTTCTGGTCCTTACTCTGGTCTAAGTGCCTTTGACTATGACAACACTTCTAGGACAGCTGTTTTCTCTGAAGATCTTCATGAAGGACGATGAATGTAGTTTGAAATGCAAGCTAACCACGAACCAGCAAACAATCCAAATGTTTTTACATCTTAATTTAGAGATCTGTTATTTCTCATGGCTGAAGGTGGATGGAACCATATCCAATGGGCAATGAAGGTTTATATGTGTTGTTGCTGGTTGGCTAGGTATGGGATTCTTTTGTTGTCATTTTCGCCATCTGCACGGTAAACCACAGTCCTGTTCTCCCCTAAGTGACAGTAGTTCCAAGTGGATAAAATTTTGTACATATGTGCATTGTAGTATGTTACTTTGTTTTTCAGATTGGCTTTAGAAAAAAATAATCTTAATTAAAAAGAAAAATCCGTATTATTTCACTATCCTTTTCGGCTTCCTCATTTTATCCATATTATCATAACCAGATATATGCCCTTGGGATTGTGAATTTGACCTGAAAGTCATGTTGGCTCCTCTTTAGGTGGTATATTATTCAGGCTTAGTAGGAAATATGTGGTCTATATTAAGGCCTAAAAATATCATACTTAAAAGAATTGTAAAATTTATTATTGATTTAAATTATTAAAATAATTTCTATGAATACAATAATGATGTTGATTGGTTTCTGTTGAAATTTGGAGCCTAACTCATCCTTACAAGCGTCTTATCTAACCGATGTGGGATTCAATCCACCCCCTCAAAGACAAGCCAACACAAGGCAACTAGAGGCAGATCACAATAAATGTGGGATTACCAACACACCCCTCTGTTGTCAATGCGGAAAAGCGGCACGGCGCGGCTACCCCAAAAATTGACGCGGTGCGGGATGCGGGCGCGTATCGGGCGCTATTCCCGTGACGCGGACACTAATATTTTAATACTAAAATACTATAATGTTGAAAAAGAAATACTAATAAAACTCATAATGTGTTCATAATTTGAAATAAAAACATACTTGCAAGAATAAAAAACAAAATAAAAAAAAAAGAATTAGAAACGAGTAGTGGTCTTTTATTTTTTATAACCATTATTGATCTATTATTAATAAATAATACTATTTTTATTTAAATATGTTACTATTGTTTTTTTATTTATATAAAAAAAAAACTACTTTGGTTTTTTCTTAAATAAAAGGTCAAAAGTGGCCGTGCAGAGAAAGTAATAAAACAAAACATCTTTTTTAAGCCCATTATACTCTCGGGTTTAAATTTGGCCAGCCCACATAAGTCTTCACTAACAAATAAACCTTAGACCTAATTTTGTGCATGGAGCCGCCGCATAAACAAACAATCTCCTTCTTTCATTCACTTCTCAGTTTTTTCACGGTACAATCAAAGATTTCTTTCGTTTCTTCTCATTCTTCTTTCATTTCTTCTCATTCTTCTTCTCTTGACCGTGAAAAAGGATGAAGGGTACAATTTGACCCGTGTAAACTCAGATCCAGCTGCTCGATTGTACGATTTTGACCCTGAAAAAGGTTTGACCCAGATAGCGTCCGCTTTGACCCGATTTTGGCCGCCCCACTCCACCAAATATCGGCCGCTTCACCCGCTTTCTCCAAACGCTCCGCCTTGTGGCGCTTCGTAGCGTTTTGTCATTTTTGGCCACTCCGCGCCGCGATAGCGCCGGTAGCGGCCGCTATTGACAACAAAGACACACCCCCTCACCCAACAGTAGATCTTGGATAGGCTTTGATACCATTGCGGAATCCCAATGGTAGATCTTGGATAGACTTTGATACCATGTTGAAATTTGGGGCCAACTCATCCTTACAAGCGCCCTATCTAACCGATGTAGGATTAAATCCACCCCCTCAAAGACAAGCCAACACAAGGCAACTAGGGGCAGATCGCAATAAAGGTACCAACACACCCCCTCACGCTCAGACCCAATGGCTTGTCTTGGATAGACTTTGATACCATGTTGAAACTTGGGGTCAACTCATCCTTACAAGCGTCCTATCTAACTGATGTGGGACTAAATCCACCCCCTCAAAGACAAGGCAACACAAGGCAACTAGGGGCAGATTGCAATAAAGGTACCAACACACCCCCTCACGCTCAGACCCAATGTGCATGAAGCTTGCGGAATCCCAAGGGTAGATCTTGGATATGCTTTTATACCATGTTGAAATTTGTTGCCAACTCATCCTTACAAGCGTCCTATCTAACCGATGTGGGACTAAGGTATCGTTTGGCCTGACTTTTTTATAGTCTAAAAGCTACTTTAAAACAAAGTTAAAATTAAGGGCTTTAAGAGAGAAGTTAAAGTTGTTTGGTTACTTTATTTTTTTTTTAGTTTTAAAGCTTTTTCCATTCAATTTTATGCATTCTAAAAAAACTACTTTTTTTAATAAGTACTTGATAGATATTGTGTTTGGCCTACCTTCTCCTTAAAATTGTAGAGAAGTAGAAAAAAAAAAGCCGGGTCAAACGGTACCTAAATCACCCCCTCAAAGACAAGCCAACACAAGACAACTAGGGGCAGATCGCAATAAAGGTACCAACGCACCCCCTCACGCTCAGACCCAATGGGCATGAAGCGTGACATTGTGGAATCCCAACGGTAGATCTTGAATAGGCTTTGATACCATGTTGAAATTTGAGGTCTAACTCATCCTTACAAAACCGGCTTGTAAGGTGAGGAGTGTCTCATATTTATAAACTCTTATCAAACGTCATATCTAATCGATGTGCGACTAAATCCACCCCCTCAAAGACAAGCCAACACAAGACAACTAGGGGCAGGTCACAATAAAAGTGGGATTACCAACCCACCCCCTCACGCTCGGGGCAGGATTTCCAACAGTTTCAAATTTTTATCTGAATATATAATATTTTTCTTTATATTATTGATCGCTTATATCTTCCAATTTTTTGTTCTATATATGTTGATAAATTATCATTCTCCTTGTCTCCTAATTTTGTATTACTAAATTACAGTCTATCATGCAATGAGAGGAATGTTAGTTAGAATTATAAAACTTGAATCGTAAATTTATATCTAAAAAATTTAGAAAAATTAAATAAAGGTGAATTAGTTTGTTGTATTAAATTTCAATTATAGGTCATTAGTTTACCAAGCCAACCTGCCTCTTTCTATTTATGCATGTAATCTTCCCTCCATCATTAACTCATTAACTTTTATTTGTCTTTATCTCTCCAAATCGAATAAATGAAGGGAATTATAAATGGAGAGGATCCTAACTATGTGTAAGGTTCTATGTATTTGTACGGACGACAATTACTGTCAAGAGTACCAGCCTTTTTTTTTTGTTTTGACAGAAAGAATACCAACCTTTTAGGTTGCTATTATTATGCAGAATCTAATGAGAGCCTATAATAAAAAACTAAAAAGGTGCCAAAATTTGTATGGAAATTCTGTTTCCACCTACAACAATAAAACCCAACCCTTCAACCTGAGTTTCACTGTCACTCTTTGTCTCTGCTCTTTGAATATTTTCTGAAGAGAAGAGACAATGGATTCTAGGTTCAATAAAGCCTCCTTGTCATCCTATCCTTCTCTTCTCTTCTTCTATCTTCCAATGCCGTCCCATCAACTCGCATTGCCACAAGTGTCCCAGCCCCAGCCCCAGCCCCAGCCCCTTCAATCCAACATATTAATTACATTTTCCCGCATAAAAAACCGAACTCTGCTATTAGTCTGTTTGAGAATTCCGTCCCTCATAAAAAACAGAACTCTGCTATCAGTCTGCCAGAGAATTCCGTTTCTCCAGATGATTCCGTTTTTCAACTAGAGGATCCAAACTTGCTAGGAACCATTGCAGCAGACATTGCCAAGAAAGCCGATCCCGAGATAGTAAAATTATGTGTCGACGGAGAAAGTCCAGCTCTTTGTGCTGCAACCATTTCGTCACTCTTGAAAGGTCCTTTTGACCCCCTCAAGGCACTTGAGATTGAGGTTGATCTCACCCTCCAACAAGCCAAGAATGTAGTTGCTGCCATTACAACGTTGCTTAAAGACCCTAGCACCGACAAAAAAGCCATCAAAGCTCTTCACATATGCCAAACACAATACAATTCAATGCTGGATGCAATCAATGAGACAGTTGAGTTACTTGGACAACACAATGTCGTGGACTCTTTTTACAAGTTCAGTTCTGTGATATCATACAAAGCTTCATGTGAGGATGCTTTTGTGGAATCTCCTGGAGTTGAAATACCATTTTCTCAGGATTCACGTACTCTATTTGATTTGGGTGGTAATTGTTTGGGCATCATGAACAATTTAGTCAATAACCACAAGTTTTAAATTACTTGGTTCATGAAATGGGAGATCATGACATGGGAGGGAGTAGAAGGTGGTGACTGGCGAGGTTGTATCATTAGTAACACTATGTTTTGTACCCTTTTCATATTGTTATGGAATGATGCTATTATCATAATATATATTGATGACTAATATACATGCTTATACTATGATTGCAAGTTCATTAGAGACAAGTTTAACGTGGAATTGGCACGTTTGTCCTAAGACTAGATCAATATAATCATTTTATCAATTGCGTGCGTTTGGATTGTTTCTCCTAACCACTTCAATACAATTGCTAGGTTTAGGCTATATATAAATAGCCTAATTCTTTACAAACAAACAATAAGGAGGCTTACTGCCTTTCAAAAAAATAATTAAGGAGGCTTGGTAAAAAAATGATTTTTTTTGTGATCACTAAAAAAAATGAAATAACAATATGGATATGATCTTTGGTCATATAAATATATATTTTAGAGAGAATCTTCGTATTCTCTCTAAATTCTATTTTTCTTTCACTCATCTAAGAAGATGGTTTTATGTCATTTTTTAGTCTAGAATCAACCATATACATTTTTTGGTCATACAAATCCGTATAGTTTATCATTTTTTGGCTTCCTCATTTTATCCATATCATTAACTTGATATATATGCCCTTGGGACTGTGAATTTGGCCTGAAAGTCATGTTGGCTCCTCTTTAGGTGGTATATAATTCAGGCTCAGTAGGAAATATGTACATTAAGGCCTAAAAATATCAAACTTTAAAGAATTATAAAATTTATTTCTTATTGATTTAAGGGTTAAATAAGTAAATGGTCCCTCTAAATATACCAACATTTGATTTTAGTCCCCCTAAAATATTTTTTAGGCTTTTGGTCCCTCCAAAATTTTATATTCATGAAATTAGTCCCTACTTGTTGGTCAACTCATGCCTAACCTTCATAATTTTTAATGAAGTTTTCCAGAAATGGATAGAATATTATGATAATCTCTCCCCAAAAAAATTGGAATTTTTTAACAAACCATGAATTAAATATAAATTTTTATGTTTTTGGTGCTAAAAAATTCATATTAAATTCATGTTTTATTAAAAAATTCTAATTTTTTTTGGAAAATATTGTCATAATTTTCTACCCATATATAGAAAATTTCATTAAAAAATATGAAGGTTAGACATGAGTTGACTAAAAAGTATGGACTAATTTCATTGATGAAAAATTTTGAAGGGACCAAAAGCCTAAGAAATATTTTAGGGGGACTAAAATCAAATGTTGGTATATTTAGGGGGACCATTTACTTATTTAACCCTTGATTTAAATTATTAAAAATAAGTTCTATCAATACAATAACGGTGATGACTGGTTTCTAATTTTTATCTAAATATATGATATTTTATTCTTTATTTTTTTTCTTCTTTTTGGTCGCTATATCTTCCAATTTCTGTTCTATATATATTGATAAATTATTAGTCTCCATATCTCCTAATTTTGTATTACTAAATTACACAGGCAATCATGCAGTGAGAGTGGAATGTTAGTTAGAATTATTTGATTTTAAAACTTCATATATAAATTTATATCTAAAAAATTCAGAAAAAAGTAATTAAAGGTGAATTAGTTTTATTGTATTAAATTCCAATTATAGTTCATTAGTTTACCAAGTCAACCCGTCTCTTTCTATTTATGCATGTAACCTTGTGTAAGGTTCTATGTATGCGTACTAACGACAATTACGGTAAAAAATACCAACCTTTTAGGTTGCTATTATTATGCAAAATCTAATGAGAGCCTATAATCAAAAACTGAAAAGGTGCCAAAATTTGTGTGGAAATTCTGTATCCACCTACAACAATATAACCCAACCCTTATAAACAAGAGTTTTGTTAAACCTGAGTTTCACTGTCTCCTTTTGTCTCTGCTCTTTGCCGAAGAGAAGAGACAATGGATTCTAGGTTCAATAAAAACCTCCTTGTCATCCTATCCTTCTCTTCTCTTCTTCTATCTTCCAATGCCGTCCCATCCACTCACGTTGATGATTCCATTTCTACAAGTGTCCCAACCCCAACCCCAACCCCAACCCCTTCAAGCCAATTTATTGATTACATTGTCCCAGATAAAACGGACTCTGGTCTCAGTCTGCCAGAGAATTCCGCTTCTCCAGATGATTCCGTTTTTCTATTAGAGGATCCAAACTTGCTAGGAAGTATTGCAGAAGACATTGCCAAGAATGCCGATCCCGAGATCGTAAAATTATGTGTCGACGGAGAAAGTCCAGCTCTTTGTGCTGCAACCATTTCGTCACTCTTGAAAGGTCCTTTTGACCCCCTCAAGGCACTTGAGATTGAGGTTGATCTCACCCTCCAACAAGCCAAGAATGTAGTTGCTGCCATTACAACGTTGCTTAAAGACCCTAGCACCGACAAAAAAGCCATCAAAGCTCTTCACATATGCCAAACACAATACAATTCAATGCTGGATGCAATCAATGAGACAGTTGAGTTACTTGGACAACACAATGTCGTGGACTCTTTTTACAAGTTCAGTTCTGTGATATCATACAAAGCTTCATGTGAGGATGCTTTTGCGGAATCTCCTGGAGTTGAAATGCCATTTTCTCGGGATTCAAGTGCTCTATTTGATTTGGGTGGTAATTGTTTGGGCATCATGAACGCTTTAGTTAATAACCATAAGATTTAAATAAATTAGTTCATAAAATGGGAGATCATGGCGTGGGAGGGATCAGAAGGAGGTGGTGACTGGTGAGGCTATATCTCATTAGTAACACTATGTTATGTACCCTTTTCATATTGTTATGCAATGAGCTATTATCATAGTGTGTGTGAGTATATATATATATATATATATATATATATATATATATATATATATATATATATATATATATATATATATATTGATGACTAATATACATGCCTTATGCCTACTATGATTGCAAATTCAAGGATCTTAATTAGGGTAGAATATGTATGTTTTGCAAAAATGGATAACGCATTCCTATTAAAATTTGGAAACAATTTAGATAAATAACATAATTTAAATATGTGGTTAATTATGTTGAGTAAATAGTTAATGAATATTATATGAAAAACTAGTGTTTGGACAGGTACTTCGTGTCTATTTATCCGCTCTTTTTATTGTACTAATACAAGAACAAATTATACTTATTTTTTTCAATGACACCAACGATATAACATATATAGTATAAATTCTTATCTTTTTTAATGACACAAAAAATCTAACATTTTTATATGTAAATTTGTTTAAGGGTATAATTGAAAGTGAAAAAATGAGCCCAAAACCATGTATATTTTTTATATAGTATAGATATATGGTATAGATGACAATACTCATTGAAAAATTACACAGAAGTAAAAGAGTCAAAATTTGAACTCGGATCATGACATCTGTATAACAATTTCGACAATTATGATAGTTGAGCATTACTTATGGACACCAACTCATTAAATATTTACTTAATACAATTAACCACAATTTTTAATTTGATTATGAGGTAGTAGTCATTTTGGCCTCTAAATGTGTAACGAGTAGTCACAATAGTCCCTCATTGTATTGAAATTCCAAAATAGTCCATGATTGTGCACTTCGTTAGTCAAAATAGTTCATGATGTCAAAATAGTCTCTCAATGCTAACATTAACTTATGAGAATTGATATGACATAAGTATATTGAGGGATTAATATGAAAATATTAACGAAACATTGTAATGTCAGAGACTATTTTGATTAACGAAATACACAATAGGGACTATTTTGAAATGTTGATTCATTGAAGAATTGTTGTGGCTATTCCTTACACATTCACGGACCAAAATCACTATTACCCTTTGATTATTAATTAATTAATATTAGGGAAATGCTAATCGGTGTCGCCCAGGGCACTGGTTAAGGAATTATAAAAAGAAAATATTTCCTTGAAAATTGTGTATTCTATTTTTAGAAGTTGAAAATTTGGTTTTTTCAATACAAATCATGTCTTTTCTTTCTAATTTTATTTTCTTAGCCAGTGTCTCGGTGCACCGATTACCAAGACTCTTAATATTAATATACCTAGGGTTTTTCTAAACTATGCAATGTTGTCCATGTTACGGTGTAATTAATGATTCAGTTTCTTCCCCATAAACTACCCTATTAATTGCTACTTTCATGAAAAATGATTTTTGTTTTCTTTATCCTATTAGTCATTCTACTTTTTCTTTAAAAAAAAAACTTCATACAACAATTTTGACTACTACTATAGTTAGTAAATTCATTCATCCCAGCGAACTATAAAGAAAGGGAGGCCATGAAAATAAAATGATATTTACAAATTTGTGCGTGAGTGCATGACTTTAAAGAGAGGATTAGTGGTGAAATACTTGTAAAGACTAAAGAGTAATGATGTACATGACTTTAACATATGGCATATGAGGCAGTAAGATAATTAAGAACGTGAACTACTTGTGTGCTAGTGTGCGTGAGTGAATAACTTTAACATATGATTTTTTTCTGATTCAAACATTTGATATATTATAACAGTTTTTCGATATTCAGCAGATTTTTAAAAATTTGGCAGACTTACTTTTGCCAAATCCGTGATTGAGAACATATAACAACAATTGACAAAAACGTGAAAGCAATTGAAAGAAAGTGAGAGAGAGAAAAAAAAAGCTTAATTACATTGGGTTGTAATTAGAAGATGACTAATATTTAATTTCTTTATTTCTTAGTTTTTCATAAGAGCGTCTCCAATGTGAAAACTAATTTTGGTTGTTTATTTTACTTTTTGTGGGCCTAAATTGTCACATTACATCTAAGCAATTTTTAAGCAATCTTGACCAATTTTACTCCAATGATAATTACAATAAGCAACTTATATTTGACCCCACTAATTTGTATTTTTTTAATATTTTTTTCATTTTCACTAAATTTTGATTCAAATTTAAATTTTAATTCAATTATTTTTATTAATATGTCAAAAAAACCCTTAAAATAAAATTATAACCGTTACACCACTATTATAATTATTAAAATAAAAAAACAAATTGGAATAGTTGGACAACTTGCACCATTTTCTACCAACCCAACCTTTCTTTCTCTCTAGAACTCTCCACTCTTTATTTTTCCACCCCCACCACCGTAGAACACAATTTTCTAAACCCAGCCATATTTTCCTTTCCATAACAATCCCCACCCACCCATCTACTCCAATCGAAACCCACAGTACAGACTTCACTTCCATCATCCTTCAATCAATTTTTAATCTCTCACCATTCTCAAACTCTCCTTGGATCAATCTACTTCACCAGCAAATTTTAATTCAATTTTCCTTTTTCATTTTTGTGGATCTCTAGTTTCCTTCCTCCATTTTTTTAGATTTACCTTTTTTTTTTGTATTTTTGAGCATTCGTGAATTTATTTGTGGAGAAAGTGTGTATTTGAGACATTTTCTTGTTTCCTTTCTCTTATTTTTGTATTAAAAATATTTTTTTTAGAATTTCCATTTCCATTGTTATAGGTTAATATGTTTTTTCGCCACCTGATCAATGGAATTCTGTTGAGATTTCAACAAGGTTTTATTATTTTTTAATGGCAAGCAACACACTTTATGCATTGCTTAAATAGGCAACTAACACAAAAAAATAAGCAATGAAAATTCCGGCTGGATCTCCCCTAACGCTACAGAACTTAAGGGACGAGACCTTCCCTTCCAGCTAGGCAATAAGCAACCTGCATTGGAAATGCCCTAAGATGGTTAATGAGTGGGAGTGAGAGAGAGAAATAAAAAGTATTCCCTCCGTTCCTTTTTAATTGTCTCTTTTGGAGAAAAAATTTGTTCCTATTTAACTGTTACTCCCTCCGTTCCTTTTTAATTGTCACTTTTGAAGAAATTTTTTGTTCCTTTTTAACTGTCACTTTCAAAGTTCAATGCAACTTTAAATATTGTTTTACCAATATTATCCTTAATTATTTATTACGGAGAGAGAAATATATGAGATGCTATATTAAATGAATAAGGTTATTATAGTAAAAATATAAATTATTGTATCAAAAGTAGTGACATTTATATTTTGTCTTGGTTTGTGTAAAATGTCAAAATGTGACAGTTAAAAAGGAACGGAGGTAGTACTTTCAAAGTTCAATGTAACATTAAATATTGTTTTACCAATGTTATCCTTAGTTATTTATTGCGGATAGAGAAATACATGAAATTAGATATTAAATGAATAAGATTATTATAATAAAAATATAAATTATTATATCAAAAGTATTAATTGTCTTGATTTATGTAAAATGTCAAAAAGTAATAATTAAAAAGTAACGGAAGTAGTAATAAATAGATTACTTTAATTTGAAGAAAATGAAGCATTAATTGCACTTGAACATGTGCAATATTGTACTCCCTCGGTCCTTAATATAAGAAAAAAAATCAAAAAAACATCAAAATCAAGACAATCATTAATTGTTGAAACTTTTAAAATGTTTTTACAAATATACCCTCATAAAAATTTATGAAGTATTAGATATACCTACTAACATTAAAAAGACAAGCATTAAATAAGGGTTACAAAGGTCTTTTATACAATAAATGCACCTTAAAAATTGTGACATTTTCTTATAAATAGGTCCAAAGATTTTTTTGAAAAGTTTCTTGTAATAAAGACAGGAGGGAATATATGGTTAGAAAAACTCAAATACTTAAAGAATATAAAAAGTTGATTTTTTTTTCTTTCTATTGGAGCCTTAAAAAAATAAAAACATTCTAGTCTTTTAAAGAAAAGCCCAACAGATCTCTTTAAAACCCTAACCCTCACATTCACAATCGTAGAATAGTTAGCCGCAAAATGATCCTCTTAACCTAGTTAATTCCCTAATCGCTTTCTAGGGTTTTTCAATCACAATTCAAAGTTTGTTTTTTTTATTCTCATTGTTTATTTTTATTTTCTGGGTTGTTGTTTAATCTCTATGTTCCTTTTGTTCTAAACTTGCTTTGATTTTTTATATCTGAAACACAAATTGGACTGTGAAGATTTCTGTGATATAGGTCTCGTTCGTCGTAATTGGTCTTTTTTGACCTTGCCGACCATTCTGTAATATCACCACCCATATTCTGAGTCCTTTTTTCACAATCACAAATACTTATTTTTATTTGAAATTATAAATTTTTATTGATTTTTCATTCTTATTTTTGAATTTTTTACAAGTTGTTTGTTAGTGTTGATTGAAAATCTTACTAATCTAGGTGAAAAATGTTTTTCTTTTTTTTTTTCTTTTCAATTTTGATATTGTTATTTTGTGTACTGCTGGTGGTTTTTCTTATGATGTATGTAGTGCATGATTTTTATGCCAAATTTTGGATTATTTTTATGATGGTCGTATCATCGTATGAATATTGTCTATAATGATATCTTGAAGGCTTGTTTCTCAAAACATTCGCAGTGGCCGCCTAAGAGCTTTCGCCTTCGCCAGGCTTGAGTGCTAGTGCTGTTTTTATCCTTCCTTGGATGTCTGAGACAATGTCTGTTTGAATATCTTATGTTCATATTACACTGATTTGTCTTGTCTCTCTTGATTGGAGAAATTGTTTATTAGTTAGAACAATTATGTTTTTTTGGGCAAATGTTAGAAGATCCAATACTTGCATAGGACTTGAAATTGTGTCTGCAAAGTTGATCTTGTGTCTCAGTCTTGTTATGTAAATTGAACGACAATGTTTGATGTTTTGTTTATTTTATTAAGAATGACCAATGATGATAAATCTAAGGCTTGTTTCTCAAAACATTCGCAGTGGCCGCCTAAGAACTTTCGCCTGTCGCCGGGCTTGAGAGTTAATGCTGCTATTTCCTTCCTTGGATGTCTGAGGTCAAATTATTCTCTTGTAATTTTGTTGATGTGCCTTATGTGTTTTCTATCACAATTGAAACATAAAATGTATATTGAATGAGTCATGAGTTAATCTAATTGTTGTTTTGATTGATATATAAAATTTGATGTCATTGATTTGATTCCTTTTTGATTGCATAAACAATTTGTGATTCACAATTATGATTAACTTTGATGACATGTGTTTTACCTATAACTCAATGTAAAACAAACTCTCATGTTTTGTATCACTGTGGCTTTGACAAAATCATGGTAGCATTGTGATTTTGCCAACTGTTTGATTTCAATTAACCAATGATGACAAATCTAAGGCTTGTTTCTCAAAACATTCGCAGTGGCCGCCTAATAGCTTTCGCCTTCGCCAGGCTTGAGAGCTAATGCAGTTACATTCCTTCCTTGGATGTCTGAGGTTAATTTCTATTTGCTTTTGGGTTGATTTGCAAGTCTGATGATTTGTTCTAATTATCTATTTATCATGTATTGCTATGAAAGTGATGGATTACATTTTCTTTTTCGTAATAGATGAATTACATGTTTCATTCTTGATTTATATTTATGTAACGTGATAATTTTGTTTCGTCTGTCTGTTTGTCTATTTCATTTCCACACTTCCAATCTTTCGGACTATGAAACACAATTCCTACAATGAAATCTTTTATACTCTTTACACATCTGCAATTCAGTATACAAGAAATACTATTATTAATTTACAACTTACTAACGATTATTATCAACATCTTTGAAATCCAATTACGAGTATAAATGAGAATTTAGACAGTTTCAGGGAGGAGACATCCATCAATATTGGAAGTTGAAGAATATTTGATTTCCTTTGCAGCAGCTTGTTGGTTTCAGAATTGTATAAGTACAGAATGCCCTTATATGTACCCATAATTGGTTGAATGGTTTTAAAGATGCTGGGACCTCTTGGCAAGTTATAATTAATAATAGTTCATTTTTACTTGCAATTTGTAGATGTTCTAGGAATAAAGAAGATATCATTGTCTGTGCGAAATCAAACACTCAATGGACTGAATATGGTGATGTGTCACCATTTTCTCAGCAACTAACTTGCATGCACGTCACTAATTTGATGATCAAACAAGTTTTTATTCTAATTCAAACATATAATCAAGATGAAGAAAAGAAAATGAAAATCCAATACATGCATGTCCTTGGTTCAGCCTCAAAAGAACTAGGGCGAGAAGAAAAGAAAAGAGATTCATAAGTCATGAAATTAAGAAGATGATTTGGAATATGAAATGAAGACATGCAATTGTATTTCGTTTTGTATCTCCATGAATTGTATATATTTTGGTAGTTGTGCTTTCTTTTTATCAAGTGATGTCATAGTAAAAATGGAATGTTTAGCATTTCACTGATTAAACCTGATAGAAGGGTTTTCGTAGTTGATCTTGAGGGATCATTGTCGATAGCTGCTGGCCCTATTCATGTAAGAATTTTTTTATTACCCTCAAAGTTTGAAATGGTCTCGATTTTATGTGCTTACTTTTATACTTTTAGTGGAGATTTATCTTTTGATTCAACTGAATTATCACTCCCTTGAAACTCAAGAAGTTTCAACGAAAATTTGGAAATGCTCCAAATCATTTTGAAGTCAAATGTCAAGATTGTTAAACTGCATCTATACTGACGCAGATATTAAAGATGACTTTGCTCGTTGAATGGCAAGAAAATATTGTGCAATATCTTTCTTTCACTTTTGAAATTAGTCATGCCCTTAAATGATTGGTAGCCTTAGTGCTTAATGCTTCCGTATAGCTGATTTTACTAATACATTAAACTTGTGGACCGCCAACAGATTGTAATTTGAAACAAATTTCAAAGCATGTGATGACTCTTTATATTGAAAGTTGAAACAACCAAGACCATGACCATTTACAATGCTTTAAACATTCAACAGCACGTTTTTCTTTTCCCAACACTCTCTTCCACCTAATAATTTGGCACTCATTCAACTTTTACACTCTCCAATGATTTTTTAAAAAAACATTCAACACTCTACCCCACCACCTTTTATTTCATATTCTTATTTAATTTTATATTTTTGTTTTTATGATTACATAAAATTACAATTATCGATTATAATTAAATTAAAATAATAAACACTTAACAATTTATCTTTTAAAATTTTTTAAAAACAAAATGTATTTAAATAATTTATTTTTATTTTCTTATCTTATATTATTAATAAAAAGGTTCATCTTTCAATTAAATAAACTCTAGAAATAGCAATAGTCATTATCAAAACAAACAAACATTACAAATGACTTAAAATGCAATACAATAAACTAGGCATGTTTTGAGGACGTTGGTTGGAAGATTGATTTGGATTTTGATAATTGTTGGGATTTTGGTAGCTAAATGGGTAATTGTTGAGATAATTGTTAGAAGAATTTTGGGTGTTGAAAGGATTATTATTGGGAAGATAGTGAAAAACTTCATTTTTTTCTGTGTCCAAATCAAATGAAACAAGATTCTATTTATAAACAAAAAAAATCAAAAAAAAAATCATTTGCAATGAAATAATTGAGTTCAAATAATTAGGATGAGATAAAATTTTTGCAAATTAAATCAGCCAATCAGCAAGCGCCACATGGCAAAGGCAAACTTTTTCTCATCTTCTCTCTCCGTGTCTGCTTTCAACCACTCTCATCCTCTGGCGCGTGTGAGCCACGCGCGCTAGCAGCCAATGCTTTTGCGTCGCGTGGCAGTCTGCACGCCCACCAAATCAGAATTCAACATGTTGAATTCTTTCAACCATGTGCAAGCCAATCCTTTTTAACTCTCAGTTTCAACCATTCATTGCATGACTTTCAACATGTTGAATATCACTTTCAACACACCATTGTATATGGTCTAATGGATTATATTAAAGATAAGACCATCTACAATGGTTTCAAACATTCAACACCTTCTTTTTCTTTCCCAACAATCCACATCATTTTCTCTCTCTTCCACCTAATAATTCAACACTCATTCAACTTTTACACTCGCCAATGATTTGTTTAAAAACATTCAACAATCTATCCCACCACTTTTTATTTCATATTCTTATTTAATTTTATATGTTGAAAGTGACACTACGGGACCCACCACAAATACCCCCTTCATTCATTCTGCGCCAAGTGGCGCTACAGGACCCACCACAAATGCTTTCAACATGTTGAAAGTTTTCAACACCACACCAATTTCAACAAATTTTTAGAATGCCATTGGACAACATTCAACATGTTGAAAAAGCAATTTCAACTACCCATTGTAGTTGGTCTAAGAAGATGGCACTAGTTTGGTTCGATGAGGATGCAAATTTAGATTTTTGATCATGCCAAGCTAAAGAACTTCTTAATCATCTTAAAAGTGTACATGCAAATGAAGCACCGACATTTGCCACAATTATAGATGTGATTTAGTGAGGATGGTGCACGGTTTAGCATGTGATTTAGAGCAAACAGTGTTATCTTAGGCTTGTGATTTTTATGAAAATATGAGATGTTTATTCGATCTCCCCATACATGATAATTTTTCTCTATATTCGACAATAAATCTGTTTTTTTAAAGAAATATGTTTATAACATTTCATTAAAAATAAGTGTATCAGTATAAGAGAATTTTTTTTTATGTATTAGTAAAATCACTTAAGATAGACATGGACAGGCAGACAAACTTCAGAGCAAAGGTGTTGTATACTGACATAACACTAAAAAAACTCATAAAAACACCAATACAAACACGACTTAACTGTAAGCTACTACCAACACCAATAAAAAAACACTAAAACTAAAGTCAACGCCTAAATCAAAACCAACTCACCACACTTCCTCGTGAATGACCACGTAAACAAAATTCAATTACCTAATGACTGCTGCTCACCTAGCCCCTCCATAAAACCATTGATTGATCAAAACCCCGAAAACAAAGCATTTCCTCGTCACCACAGCTGAGCCCAATTAAACACCCAAAAATAACTTATTCCAACACTCTTTTGGATTTCACCACTCGACCCCCTGATCATCTTGAGAAGACACCATAACAAGCCCAAAAACTTAAGTCAAGAAATTGACTCTCGATCTCGAATCAAAGGCGATCGGCTCATCAAACTCTAGAAACAAATCACTAAGACAACCATATTAAAATAAGTGGTGGGACTAGTTGATAATATTGCCGCCCCGGCAAGGGCATAAGCAATTGTGTTTGTTTGTCGTCTGAGATACTCTTCTTGAGAGTTTCTAAAATGAGAAGCAAATAACTTTCTTGAGGCTGAGATGATATTGCCAAACTTTGTAGCAGCTACATACCTATTGTGGAAGGCATTTGTCGTCATTTTGGAATATAGCACAAAGTCAACGTTATCAAATTCTATATCACATAGCCATTCCAAAGTATGAAGTAATCCTAACGTTTCACTAATATCCACATGATACAAGGGAGTAAAGCATAAAGTTTATGCCAACACAAAAGCCCCATCTTCGTCACGTAAACACATGCTGATACATGTTATATTCAACTGACTTGAGAAAGAGCCATCAATGTTAAATTTGAGACCCCCTAACTTAGGGCATTCCCATCAAGAAGAAGTTGGGGAAGAGGTTGAAGCACCAACATGAGTGTTCGTGTCTGCTGATGTAGATGATTGTCTCATTGAAGCTGTCGTGGTTGTTGCAATACGAGGAGTGGTAGCGCAGGGTTGATTATGAGCAGTGTTGGTGGTTGTGTTTTCAAGTGTCCGCTCCTGCAACAAATGATAAGCTATATCAACCACTTGAGAAATTGTCTCTGTAACATCATCCCACACTTTGAGGTTGTGATGCTTCCATAAACTCCAAAACAAACTATCCATATTAGCAGCAAACTCCGGCGTGAAATGTTGTAACATCAAAAAGATCGCTTTAATTGTCGAACTAGTGTTACTGACAACCTGCTTAATGTTGTTCCAAAGGCCAAACACAGTCCAAACGGGAAAGTAAAAAACACGTGAGCCAAATCCTCGTGAGAAGAAACATAACTAACACACTTTTTTAGGGAATTGGGTACCTTTATCTTGTAAACGAATTCATGTAGGCAAACAACCTCGACACATTCGTCAGACAAAACGGGCTCGCTTGGATTATGCCCCGTAGTAGTCGTAAGGTATCTCCCATTTGGAAAGTATCGAGCTCAAAATAAAAGAGAAACTAGAGAAGTAGGCTCAATCTTAAACTTCAAACCTTACTTACCCAACATAACCAAATTAAAAAAGTGAGATTCTTGATCCCCCGTACCCTCATGATTTTTATAAACCGATAGTTTTTTCCTTGGCAACCAGTGAATGACACGATAATTGGACCCACCAAGACACCACTAGAAATATTTCATCATATTCTCAATAATGTTAATAAGTATGCTAGAAGAAGAAAAATACTCATAACATATGAAATAGCTTACAAAATTGAATTAATCATGACTTCGCGACCTGCTTTGGAAAGATATTTGCTACTCCAAGAGTTGATTTTTTGCCAAACACGATTTTTTATAAAAGCAATATTTGATGTCTTGTCTCAAACAATCATGGACGGTAAACTTAAGAATTTTCCCGTACCAAGTACCGCCTGAACACCCAAAACGTTGACGATAGAATTCTTCAAAGTGTTATTGACATTCTTGCTAAAATAGATTTTTGACTTAGGAATACTATAATAGCTTGACTTGAGGTTGCTTCATATGATGTTAGAATGTTTTTCATTACTTGTGTTTTGCTCTCCTCCGTTTGGAAGAAAAGGAAGTAATCATCTGCAAACAAGAGATGGGACATTGAAGGGGCACCCCTATAAATTGTCGTACCTTGATTTTCTCTATGCTTCTTAGAACACCGAATTAGTGATGAGATACCTTCTACGCAAATAATGAAAATATAAGGGGAGAGAATGCCCCCTTGTCGCAAGCCACATCCAGGGATCACTGGACTTACCGCTTCATTGTTAGCGAGAATCGAGTAATCAACGAATTCTACACACATAGTCATCCACTGAATCCACCTCGCTCTAAAATCCATTTTACTTATCACCTCTCACATATACTCCAAATCCATCATGTCATAAGTTTTACTAATGTTAATCTTTAGGGCCACACAATCGTCATTACCTTTAGTTTTTGTCTTCACGTAATGAATAACCTAGCCACCATGGCGTTATCAAGAATGTAATGATTAGGGACAAAGGCCGGTTGATTATCAGATATACACTTTGAGAGAACAACTTTCAATCTGTTAGCAAGAACCCTAGAAATCAATTTGTACAAGACATTACAAAGTGCAATGAGGCGACAATCTTTCATTGTTGTCTGAATGTTAGCTTTGGGAATGAGAGCTATATTGGTCATGTTTCGAGTTGCCGGAAACTGTCCCGTATCAAGCCAAACACAACATTCCTTGAAAATACCATCACTACACAAATTCTAGAAATGTTGATAGAAACCCTAGTTACACCCATCAAGACTTGGGCATTTATCAGGACGCATAGTAAACATGGGTTCGCGAAACTCCTCATTGGAAAATGGAGTCGTGAGCAATCATTGTCATAATCATCAACAGTTTATCGAATACTCATAATAACAAGACTTATGACACTCTTTTTCTTTTGAAATAGCAATAGGAAATAATTTTTAGTTAAGCCACACATACCATAATTTTTGGTAACTTTGTTTCCAATATCCTTTATGGAAAGAATATGGTTTACCTTCTTACAAGCTGTGGTGGAGGCATGAAAAAAAAATTGTATTACAACCACCATCTTTGTGCCGATGGGTTTTGGCTCGATATCCCCAATAAGCATCATCACGCAAGAGTAGTCGAATCATTCGTTTTTTAAGGACTACTATATTTGATGTTGATTTGCACTTGTATCATGGATACATTTATTGTTTAGTTGCCGACAACAATCATCAATGTGGCCTTCAACATATTGCAATGCTCTTTACTCCATATATTAACCCTTCCAACTATCAGTGACCAAGTCAACAAACCCAGATTCAAATTTGTAAGAATTCTCAAAATTTGTATGATTAATATTGTTTTTTTTACAATTGGATGATGAAGGTATATATGCATATTTGAACATCTAAAAATCATGGATAATGACACTCAAAATTTCAGATTAATTGTTTTATGTAGATGGTTAATAAATTGTGCATCTTTTTATAGTTACTCTCTTTCTATTTATAATAGATATATACGTCAACAAAAATTGATTTATTTGTTGATTTTAAAGTATCTTGTAAATAGGACCATATGAAGTATTTATTGACCAAATTATGAAGATAATTAACAACAATTTTTTTTGAAAGATAATTAACCACATATTTATTAACCAAGTAATTGAATTTTATTTGTGTGTATAAATAAAACAAGTATTTCAATTTTGTTATCGAAAAATGGCCTCAAGATATTCCTAAAATGAAATTTGTTGTTTTGTAATAGTTTCCTTTCAACAAGTTTCGCATTAACCAACACTCCACTCCTCAAGAGATTATTACAGATAACTTCTTCATTCTTTCACCCAACAAATAACAATGTCTCTTACTTCTTTTCTCACCCCCTCTTCCTCTCTTACACTCAACTCTTCTCTTCTTTCCCCCACCACCGGTTTTTCTCACAATCTTTCTCTTCCCTCTCACCCTTTTCTCTCCGGGTATGTATCTTTTTCTTTCTTTATATTTTCTTCAGTTTCAATTTTTTTATCTTTATAACAACCCTTGAACTCATTCCGAACCCTTTCTTTTAACTCAATTTTAATTCCTTGTAAAGTTTTTATTTTTATTTCATATCTATAACTTCGAGTTTTTTTTTTTTTCAATTTGTAGGTATTGAGTTTTTGTTGTTTGTTTACCTTTTTCTTTGTTTTAGGTTATTAGGTTCATACAAAATTGCCCCTTTTCATATTTTTGCTAGTGGGGTTACGGTGAGATTGAAATTTTTTGGAATTCATTTTTGTGTTGTATCGTATCAAACTGAAAAATGATGCAAATATTATGATAAATTTGAACTGGCTTATTCTTAAGACAAATGAATAATCTGAGTTTGGTGTAAATGTCTTTCAATTTTTATTAGTTTAATCTCAAATTAACCAAGTGATTAATTAGCTCTAGTTAAGGACAAATCTTTTATGAGAATACCGAGTTCAAATCTTGGTTAAAACAATTATTGGTCAGACTTTACATACCTTCTGGTTTAACTCCAAATTACCGGGGCTTCCTCCCTCGGGGCCTGGAGGACCCCCTTCCCGTAGAATATTATATGTTATTCTTTATATTTTACTTCTACTAAGGGAATAAAACCATGCTGTGATTTGCAGGAAATTGAGGAAATCTGTAGAATTTAGAAAGATTACCCGAAAATCTACTGTAAAAGCTGTGTATGGTGATCAATTTTGGGGACCTGAGAGGAGTTCACGTCAGGGTATTTGGTCCATAAGGTAGATTTTTGCTTGTTAATTTGTTTAATCTGTTAACTTTAGTCATATTTATTGACTTGATATATGTGTTCTTCTAGGGAGGATTTGGGAGTTCCGTCTTCGCCTTATTTTCCTACCTATGCACAAGGACAAGGGCCACCCCCAATGGTGCAGGAGCGTTTCCAGAGTGTTATAAGTCAGCTTTTCCAATATGTAAGGATTTTTTACTCTTGGCATTGCTTAATGTTGAGTGTTTAGTTTATGTTTAGTCCTTCGAGTGTTAATAATCTATTTTGCTATGTAGAGAATAATCCGTTGTGGTGGAGCAGTTGATGATGATATGGCAAATATCATAGTTTCTCAGCTCCTTTATCTTGATGCTGTTGATCCAAACAAGGTTTGTCCTTCGTTTTTTAGTTGATCAAAGCTCATGGTTATATATACCTTTATCTATATAAAGTGATCCTTTGCATTTCTAGAGATGTCATCAAACACATACATTTTGATATGGCTATGATTTTGAGTTTATCTTATCTACTATGTTGAACAGGATATTGTCATGTATATAAATTCTCCCGGAGGATCAGTTACAGCTGGTAATAATTTTCTTATGCAACTATCTTGCACTTGTTTGTATATTTATTTTAATTACATGTACTCTAAACATAGGCTAAGAAAATATCATTTCATTCAAAAAGTAATACACTTTCTTTGTTTTTGTTCTTAGGTATGGCAATATTTGATACAATGAGGCATATCAGACCTGATGTGTCCACTGTCTGTATTGGATTGGCGGCTAGGTAATATTTCATTCTTCCTCCGGGTAATAATACATAATTGCTGATAAGTTACCACTCACTATCAGTAAAAGTCTATCCTAACTTTCATGTAGACACGCAAAACTTATTCACTTTTTTTTTTTTTTGCTGAGTTCTAGGAGAATTTATGATGATGAATTAAGACCCTCCCTTGCACACTGTCTATTAAGCCTATCTTTTGTTAGATAAATATTTCTTTTCTATTTGTGTTTATTTATTTAGTGTGATTGGTCGCCCTCATACACACCCCTTTTGTCATTTTCTATGTTTCCTTTCACTAGTAGACTTTGAAACCCCGACATAGATAGGGATACAGGCCATTGACACAGACACATCGGGATTTGTTGAGACTTGAGATCATGAGAGGAGTTAGTCTCAACCAATCATGTGTGGTTATATGATTATATATCTTTTGGCATGATTATGTCATGCACATGCTGAATACATACACGTGTGAGGGCAAGGGGGAAAGAAAAATATTCCAAATGAAGTGTTATTGTTAGACATTTAACATTTTTTATAAGTGTTCTTATTTTCAAGTGTTAAAACATAATTGTCAGCTAAGGGTCCGTTTCGTATGCAGCAACACCAACCAAACTTTACGCCACTAATTGGTCGGTTTCATATGCATATTAGATCAAACTTGATTGTAATAGTATAAAACCGGATATTTTAATATCATGTGGTGTTTGATATGACATCGTACAAGTTAGTATATTATACAAGACAATACTATCTTACATTATGGCTTACACTTTTAAAAACAAGCATATTTTTACCAACATACCCTATATTGAGCATACATTATATTTACATAGATATACATGTTTTATTGTTTTTACAGAAAAAAGTCAATAAATACTAGATATGAAAGATCGGGTCTTCCTATGGAAAATATCAGATTTTAATAAAAATCTAGATTGAATAGTAATTGATGAATTTAAACAGGGTTGTGCAAGAGCATTGAATTGTCACCATAGTTTATGTACGGAATGAGTTTCTTTTAAATAGCCATGTATTATGTATGCATTATTGTATAATTAAGTATTAAACTTTGATATGATTTTTGTTTTAATTTTTTTATTTTTATCTGCATTACTGATAAACTTTTAAGGAATGTTATTTTATTTAGGCTATTTGGGCTAAATTGTTGTCTCATATTTTCTTTAATTATTTAAAAAATTTGATATTTTCTTTAAATTAGAACTTTTGAACTTAAAACTTAAGAGCTTCTTAGGCTATACCTTTGCAAAATATGCTGAACACAAGATATGTAAGGTCCACCATTTGCATTAGTCACTCAGTGCACTATATTTAGGCTATTTGGAGTTTTGGACTAAATGGCTGTCTCATATTGTCTTTAATTATTTACAAAATTTATATATTTATCCTTAACCAAGAACTTTTGAACAAAAAGCTTAAGAGCTTCTTAGGCTACGCCTTTGTAAAATATGCTGAACACAAGCTATGAGAGGCCCACCATTTGCAGCTAGAAACTCACAGTGCACTCTATTTCCAATAGATGTCATACGTGTTTATGTTCTGGATTTGTGGTCTACCGTTAGCCTAGTTCTTCTCAGTGGTTAAGACTTAAGACAGTCTATTTTAAGTGATACCATTAATATAAAACCTTAATTACTCTGTTGGCTTCCTTTTAATTTAGTGCTTGAAAATTCCAGTTCTCCTATTTTTTGCCAAATGTGGTTCACTAAACCGAGTTTCGTCCAACTGGTTAATTCAGCTTCTTAGTCTACGCTGATCTAATAGTTTACAGAAGTTGTGCTAACATGGCATCCGATGCATGGAGCTGTGTACCCTCTTGGTTAATTATTTTCATTGACATCAACTGAGTTTAGTTGCATAACTGAAACATCTCTGAGCTTTGGGTTATGTACCTTCTCGATTGAGAGCCGAGTTCGACATTTCTCCGGAGCAGGGAGATGGTACTCTTTACCTTTACCTTTCTGACCAAGTATGGAGTTAGACAATTCAAGTTCATTCCCTCTTTAAAGCATGGTGGTTGGAAGGATGAGTAACCTCCCGACCAATCATAGCTTCTTGTCTGAGTATAGCAAAACCCCCCCAATGCAAGTCTAGATAATTTCCATCATGTCCAACTTAATAACACATCCATCAGATATTGGACCTCAAATTAACAGATTGACTAATCTTGTTCAATTTTAAGAATAAGCGGACTGACACCGAGAACCAAAAACTAGAGAGACCAAAACAGCACATCAGCTATATTTGAGGGATCAAAGTTGCAATTAAATATAAGTTTGATACATATTTGTATCTTGACATGTCACTGGAAATGTCCAATATTATGAGTAATTTCACACTGAAAACTAATTGATAGGTGATTGTCTGCTTGTAACTTTTTATTTTTTAATTTGTTGAAGAAATTTTAATTCCTGTACTTATATATTGATCTGTTCATGAGCAGTATGGGAGCTTTTCTGCTTAGCGCCGGGACCAAAGGTAATGATTCCTTTAACTTGCAATGACTGTATCCATTTTTCTTCTTTGTTTGGTCCACTTTTGCAAAAAGGAAAAATGGCTGTCTAACTTTATATTCCCGCCTCTGTCATTTTTGAAGGAAAACGATTCAGCTTGCCAAACTCAAGGATAATGATTCATCAACCGCTTGGTGGTTTTCAAGGAACGCAAACTGACATAGATATTCAGGTATATATAGGCCCTGTTTTCTTCCCCCCTTATTTGATGGCACAAACCTCTTGTTTCTTTTGATAAAATCATATATCTTTTTCATAGAAAATTAACATTAAATTCCCGACAATATTGTTCCATACTCTTATATTCCTATTTTTCCTTTCCTATACCGTTCTATATGTATTCCATTCCATGTCATACTTTTGGCTTTAGTTGGTTTTTGGATTGGATTAGTTGATTTTGAACACCTATACAATAAGGGATATCATCCATGTGCCAAGGAAGACATGATATGATTGGTTAATGTCAGGACTCGCACACAAGACAAAGGCCCTAATGAGTCATTGGTCCATCACACAACTGTGGGGCCCAAGGTCTGGCGAGTTTATTCTAGAAGGTTTAAGAATAAGACTGCTAAGAGTTAGTTAGATCTTGACGTGGAGAGAGAGAGGAGAGCTACCAATCATTACCATTACATAAGGAGTGGGGTGGGGTTGAGAGTAGGTACCTTTGATATTTTTGAGTTTGTTAGAATGAATAGGCAGCAGTGAGCTGGCCTATCGGAGCTGTGCTCTGGTCAGATCTAGGAATCCTCTACATTCCCCTTAATCTGTAAAACTCCATTATTTCCATTAATAAAGCTCTCTTACCATTTCTTTGTGTTGTTATCATTACATTCTGCTTGAATTACAAATTGGTTCCTAACAATTTGGTCCGACCTACCGGATTCGATTGGAGGACCGGTGAATTGCACCTAAGAAGAACCAGTTAGTTCTGATCAGAGGTATGGAGGCGAAGATCGCTACGTTGGAGGAGGAGATCGTCGGGGTAAAGGCGACGTTGACATTGATGGAAAGGAACCAGACAGCGCTCCTGGCTCTACTTGAGAAGAGTTTAGGGAAACCACTGCGCAACGATGACGGGAGTGTAGTTGACGACGGAAGCACGGTGAAGGAAGCCGGGGAAGGATCGACAAAGAGATCCGGGAAATCGGGTGCTAGTCAGCTCCACGGCGAGGCACTAGCAGAGTTCCGGCAATCAGTGAAGAAAATCGAACTTCCGATGTTTTCTGGCGAAGATCCGGCTGGGTGGATTTCTAGAGCAGAGGTGTACTTTCGTATACAAGACACGATTCCGGAAGTGAAAGTGAATCTGGCTCAGTTGTGTATGGAGGGGCCAACCATTCATTTCTTTAATTCGTTGCTCAACTACGACGAAGATCTGACATGGGATCAGTTGAAGGATGCGTTATTGGAGAGGTACAGAGGACATGGTGAAGGCGATATGTACGACCAGTTGACGGAGCTCCGGCAAACAGGGAATGTGGATGAATACATCACCGAGTTTGAGTATCTTACGGCTCAGATACCCAGATTGCCTAATAAGCAGTTTTTGGGTTATTTCTTACATGGGTTGAAGGAGGAGATCCGAGGAAAGGTCAGGAGCTTGGCGGTGATGGGGGATTTGAGTAGATCAAAGATGTTACAGGTCACAAGAGTTGTAGAGAAGGAAGTAAGAGGTGAAAATGGGTCGGGTTACAACAGACAGTCCAAAGCGGGTCATGGGTCAGCCCGGGGAGGGGTCCATGGGTCCAGTAAAGGAGGAGGGTCAGACTGGGTCTTAGTCCAAGGCAGTAAGGAGCAGAAGTCTACAGGAGGGTCCAAGGGAAATGGATTTGGGCCTAGGAATGAGAAGCAAGCCCAATATGACAAAAAAAGTGGTGGGCCACGTGACAGAGGATTCACTCATTTGTCTTATAATGAGTTGATGGAAAGAAAGCAAAAGGGGTTATGTTTTAAGTGTGGGGGACCGTTCCATCCCATGCATCAGTGCCCAGATAAGCAGCTGCGAGTATTGGTGATGGAGGAGGATGAAGAAGAAGGACATGAAGGGAGGTTATTGGCAGTGGAGGTAGATGGGGAAGAGGAAGAGGTTGAAGGAGAGATGAGCATGATGGATTTTTACCAACTAGGTCAATTTAACCAAACAAGGCCACAATCCATTAAGTTGAAAGGGGTGATTCAGGAGGTGCCGGTAGTAATTTTGATTTATAGTGGAGCAAAACACAACTTTATATCACAACAGCTAGTGCACAAAATGAATTGGGCTGTTGTGGATACTCCCTCCATGAGCATTAAGTTAGGAGATGGGTCTTACTCTAAGACCAAGGGCACATGTGAGAAACTGGAGATAGATGTGGAAGGCTTGCAAGTAGTGGTAGATGCTCAACTGTTCGAGTTGGGAGGAGTAGATATGGTGCTAGGAATTGAGTGGCTTCGTACACTTGGAGATATGATAGTGAATTGGAAGAAGCACACCATGAGTTTTTGGTACAACCAAGAATGGGTTACAGTGAAGGGGATGGATGCACAGGGGGGCATGATTGAGTCCCTACAAAGTATAATATGTAAAACAAAAAGGGGTGTGGCTGGTTGGTGGAAGGAGAAAGGGAGTTTTCAGACCTTGGAGTTAGAGCAAACTCAAGAACTGGAAAAGGTGTTGGAAATGTATGCAGAAGTGTTTTTGGAACCTACGGGGCTACCACCAAGAAGGAACATGTGATCACGCTGAAAGAAGGAGAGAAAGCAGTCAACGTGAGGCAATATAGATATCCTCACCATCACAAGAATGAAATTGAGAAGCAAGTGAGGGAAATGTTGCAAGCTGGGATCATACGACATAGCACAAGTTCTTTTTCTACCCCGGTTATCCTTGTCAAAAAGAAAGATAACTCTTGGAGGATGTGCATTGGCTATAGAGCTCTCAACAAGGCCACTGTACCGGACAAGTTCCCCATACCGGTGATTGAGGAGCTACTTGACGAGTTGCATGCGACTAGATTTTTCTCCAAATTGGACCTAAAATCTGGTTATCATCAAGTTAGAGTCAAGGAAGAAGATGTCCATAAGACGGCTTTCCGGACACATGAGGGGCATTACGAGTTTTTGGTGATGTCGTTTGGGTTGATGAACGCGCCTTCAACGTCCAAAGTCTTATGAATGAAGTGTTTAGGCATCTATTGAGGAACTTTGTGTTGGTATTTTTTGATGATATATTAGTACAGTAAAGACTGACAGACCCATATGAAACACGTGAAGGAAGTGCTGAAAATCCTGCAAACACATGGTTTGGTGGCTAATAAAAAGAAATGTTATTTTGGACATGGTTCTGTGGAGTACTTGGGGCACTTGATTTCAGAAAAAGGAGTGGTTGTAGACCCTAACAAGGTGGTTAGTGTGACTAAGTGGCCGGTACCATATGTGAAGGGAGTAAGAGGGTTCTTGGGTTTGACAGGGTATTATAGGAAGTTCATATCAAAGACTATGGGAAGGTAGCCAAGCCCTTGACTGAGCTCACTAAGAAGGATGCTTTTGCGTGGAATGAGGAGGCTCAGAAGGCGTTTGAGAGGTTGAAGAAGAGTCTCACGACTGCCCCAGTCCTAGCCTTACCTGACTTTAATAAGGAATTTGTCATAGAGTGTGATGCATCCGGTGGAGGGGTTGGAACAATTTTGATGCAGGAGAAAAAGCCAGTGGTGTACTATAGCAAGGCCTTAGGGGTAAGGAATCTCATAAAATCAGCTTATGAGAAAGAGTTAATGGCTGTGGTACTTGCAATTCAACATTGGAGGCCCTATCTTTTAGGAAGGAGGTTCATGGTGTCCACAGATCAAAAGAGCCTTAAACAGCCTCAACAGAGAGTGGTGACAGCAGAGCAACAAAACTGGGCAGCTAAGCTACTTGGTTATGATTTTGAGATAGTTTACAAACCCGGTAAACTCAAGGGTTAATGAGGGGGGTGAATTGTGTCAAGTGGTTACTAGCGTTCAATGGAAGGGTGAGAAGGTGCTGCGAGCAGAGTTTTTACAGGACCAACACTTGCAACAAGTGTTGAGTGATTTACAGAAGGATGCGAATTCGAGGCCTGGCTTTGTGTTTAAACAGGGAGTATTACTATATGAGGGCAAATTGGTACTGTCTAACAAATCTGTTTTGATCCCCACGCTGCTAGCAGAATTTCACTCAACGCCCCAAGGAGGACACTCTGGGTTCTACAGGACTTATAGAAGGCTAGCTGCTAATTTGTACTGGGTAGGAATGAAGAACACAATACATGAATTTGTGAAGAACTGTGACATTTGTCAAAGACAAAAGTATTTAGCTAGCTCACCGGGTGGATTGCTACGGCCATTGCCCATTCCAGATCTTATATGGGAAGATTTGTCTATGGACTTCATAACAGGGCTGCCTAAGTCTAAGGGATATGAAGCAATACTGGTGGTGGTGGATAGGTTATCAAAGTATTCCCATTTTGTTCCTTTGAAGCACCCTTACACAGCTAGAGTGATTGCAGAAGTGTTTATTTAAGAGGTGGTAAGGCTACGTTCCCTTAACTATAGTAAGTGACAGAGACCCAATATTGATGAGTAACTTTTTGAAAGAGCTGTTCAAATTACAAGGTACAAAGCTGAAGATGAGTACTGCATACCACCCTGAGACCGATGGACAAACAGAGGTGGTGAATCGTTGCCTGGAAACTTACTTGAGGTGTTTCATGGCTGACCAGCCTAAGACATGGGCCAACTGGATATCATGGGCAGAGTACTGGTTTAATACAAGCTACCATGCATCTCTACTGGTCAGACCCCTTTTGAGATTGTATATGGGAGAACTCCTCCAGTCATTACACGATGGGTGCAGGGTGAGACCAGAGTGGAGGTTGTGCAAAAGGAGTTGTTGGATAGGGATGAGGCCATTCGGCAGTTAAGAGGACAGTTATTGAGGGCCCAGGAGAGGATGAAGCAGCAAGCTGACAAGAAAAGGTGTGATAGGAGTTTTGAAATAGGGGAATGGGTCTTTGTCAAGCTGAGAGCCCATAGGCAGCGGTCTGTTGTCACTAGGATCAATGCTAAGCTGGCAGCTAGGTACTATGGGCCCTACCCTGTGACAGCACGTGTAGGAGCAGTAGCTTATCAATTAAAGTTACCAGAGGGATCACGTGTTCATCCAGTTTTTCATGTCTCTTTATTGAAAAAAGCTGTGGGAAATTATCATGAGGAGGAGGACTTAACAGAGCTGGAAGGGGAGAAGGGAGTACTTATTGAGCCAGAAGCAGTGCTAGCTCAAAGGACAGTTCAGGTACAGGGAGAGAAGATTAACCAAGTACTCATACATTGGAAGGGACAGATGATAGAGGAAGCAACCTGGGAAGACACGTTGGTCATGAGGAGCCAGTTTCCAAACTTCAGCCTTGAGGACAAGGCAGTGCTTTTTGGAGGGAGTATTGTCAGGACTCGCACACAAGAGAAAGGCCCTAATGAGTCATTGGTCCATCACACAACTGTGGGGCCCAAGGTCTGGCGAGTTTATTCTAGAAGTTGTAAGAATAAGACTGCTAAGAGTTAGTTAGATCTTGGTGACGTGGAGAGAGAGAGAAGAGCTACCAATCATTACCATTACATAAGGAGTGGGGTGGGGTTGAGAGTAGGTACCTTTGATATTTCTGAGTTTGTTAGAATGAATAGGCAGCAGTGAGCTGGCCTATCGGAGCTGTGCTCTGGTCAGATCTAGGGATCCCCTACATTCCCCTTAATCTGTAAAACTCCATTATTTCCATTAATAAAGCTCTCTTACCATTTCTCTGTGTTGTTATCATTACATTCTGCTTGAATTACAAATTGGTTCCTAACAGTTAACTTGTACAATTAATTTTTTGCACAAGTATCATAAATTCATAATTATGATTCATAATCCTTTCAGACTAATGAAATGATGCATCACAAGGCAAACCTGAATGGGTATCTGTCCTATCATACTGGGCAAAGTTTAGAGAAAATTAACGAGGATACAGACCGTGATTTTTTCATGAGTGCAAAAGAAGCCAAAGAATATGGACTCATCGATGGTATCATCATGAATCCTCTCAAAGCTCTTCAGCCTTTGGCAGCTGCAGAAGAGGGTAAAGATCAGGCTATTCTTTGAACTCGACACTGTTGTACTCCTAATTTCGTAGGTATGAAAAACAAGGATGTTGTTTTTGGCTGGTTGCTTAGTATAGCTGAATTTTTCACAGATGTTGTTGATATCTGTATAACGGTGTACCAAGAAATGAGGCCAAAATGATACTTAGTAATGTTGTATTGCCTCAGAGTTCATACTGTTAAAATTCAAAAAAGCTTCCTTAACGCGGATCCTGGATTTGCGTTTTTCCTTCAAGCATTGTATTCAATATTGTGATAACTGATGATATGGCCTCATATGTTACCTCCCATAGACATGTGATTCACTTCATATTCGACTGATGTCATACCAAATTTGTTATAGACCAAAAATATAAAGGAATGACTGGGTGGTTCAGCAGAAATAAAAGAAATGTCATTTCTTAGTTTTGATAGTTGGGGTTGAAGATTCTTTCATACATTTATTTTGTAATTTTTAATATTTTTTTTCTGGTATTTATATAAATAAAGCGATAGACATTAAATCTTAAAAAATTTATATGATGTTTTACATAATACTATATATTCAATTCATAGACTTTAGTAAAAAAATTACTTTTTTTATAGAATTTAATTTGTACCTGTAGTAAAATAATTTTACACATGTATTCATTTAAATCTTACCACTTGGATATATGTGTATGTATTTGAGAAAATAATATAATCACAAATTTACATGGTGATATCTGATTAGATGTCTATGTACAATTTACACGGTTAGTACATCAGAAAAATTTTAGGTAACAAATATATTTTGGATATAAAAATTTTATAGTTTGAACACAATTTGATCAATTTAAAATTACAAGAACTTTCTACATTTGCTTCTTTCTCACTACCAAAGTCATTCCAAGTCTAAATTAATCATTGGTAGTTAAGATTTAAGTATCACCTACTTCATACAGTCACTCATCATCGTCAACTATCATCCGTTACAATTGCATCCATGAAAAAAATTAGGTAAGAGGAAGATCATTTGGATGTTTGATTATAAATCCACTTCTTGAGTTAGTTTATTTGGCAATTGATTTTTTATAGGTTTCAGACGTGTCAGATACTAAATATAGATACATTTCTCATTCAAAATACGAATCTTGTACATTCAAAGTACGAATCTTGTTTGTCACATTATAAGACCTATTTCATCAAACTCTATCTTTATTGGTGAAACTTTTTTTTTTGTCAAGTAACATAATGACTATAAATTTACCTTCTAAAATATTAAGTGGGAATCCATGGTTTAAACTTTGGTTCTTGCATATAGTGTAATGCAAGGCTTTTACTTTTCCCATCCTATGACTTTTTTCCGCGCCCTATTTTTTTTTTCTTCCAAAATGCCATTTGTCAGGATTTTATAATCCGGACACAGTTTGGATTATAAAATCCGAAACATTCTTAAACTATTGGAATATAGAGCACCTTGGAGAAGTTTGTGAAATCTCTGTGAAACTACAGTTTATATTTTATAATACGAAATCATTTTAGACATTTCATATTGTATATTCCGAACCATGCCTAACACCCCGTAAAGGCCTAACTTTGGCGTAAAAAAGGTAAAAAAAATGACTAGTTCGGATTATATAATCCGAAGTGTATCAGAGTGCAGAAACAAAAGCAATGTTTTTTTCCGGATTATGTATTCTTGAATAAATAACAAAAATGTTGTAATTGAAACGATAAAATTCAATTGTTCAGACATAAATACTAAAATTATCCATAATTTACAAACCAATCCAATTGTTTAGACACAAAATTCAAAAATAATGATTAGAACACCAAAAAACTAAAACTATGTAAAACTAAGCCCCGCCACTCCTACCCCCAACAACACGTCTATGGCGATAAACTTGCCCTCCATGAACTTCTGTCAGGATAGCCTCCAAATGGCGCCACTGATAAGTCCCCTGCTGCACCACACCACTGCCCATGAGACATATACATGATCTCTGATGCGACCCAGCCTTCCGGTCAGCGCCAGGTACCCCTGCTCTCCGTCTTGCTCAGCAGCAATCTCATCAAGGGCCTCCTGCTCGGGTGGCCTCGGGACATGAACAACATCGTCTTGAAGAATGATGTGTGGATGTGAGATGGTATAAAACCATCTGATATATCCCTATGAAGTCTCCACGTCAGTCATAGCAGCGAGCCTCAAGTCCTGGGGTGTCAGCATGTGATCAAGGTAATGCAGATATTTGTGGCTGATCTCCATCAAGGTCGTCTGGGGAGAGGCATTGTCGCATGGATGTCTGGGGACGGTCTACTGATACCCAAACTAGCGTAGCACCCGCTCCGACAGATATCTCACCTTACGAGAACCGTATCTCAGCCATCCAGAGTAAAGGCTGACACACTCAAAGGGACATACCTCACGGTGTGCCTCGTAAGGGGACATGAAAACACCCGATAGATCCAGCTGATCCAGATGCATCATGTACTCGTCTGGTGAAGACAGACCCCTCATCGGCAGATACATCATAACACGTGGGTGTGCCTCCTCATAACGACCTCATGCATCCCTGGCACCCATGCCCCTGAAATGTTGAAACACCCATGCCTGCAACAAAGTCAACAACATATAAATATACAAACAATTGAAGACATATATATATGAATAAATATACAAACATATTTATTTATACCTGCAACAAAGTTAAGTAGTCTGCAAGATGTCTGGTCTTGTAATTGCAGGTATTGTTCAGCTCCCTGTACAGGTGTGCAAGGGCATCAGCTCCCCATGCATAATCAGAGACCAGCTTCAAGTCTTTGAAGTACCTCAGGTAGGCAACATCCACATAGCGGGCACTCTTGTCAGTGAAGAGCGTGATACCCACCAGGTAGAGCAAATATATGCAGAGAGACTAGTCCCGCTTCTGTTGCATCTCAACCTAATTATCAGCATGCAAGGCATCTTGTGCCTTCTGAAGAATCTAAACCGTGCATGACTCCCTTTTGTCTTCTCTACCTCCGCCCATGCTTCCCCATCAACTCTATCATCATCCCAACAACATCAGCCCTGCTCAAACTCTCGTGGGATAAGAGCATACTCTCAATGGGGAGATGCAGCAAACAGGACACATCATCAAGTGTCACTGTCATCTCCCCAAACGGAAGATGGAAGCTCCAGGTCTCCTCGTGCCATCTCTCCACACATGTCGAACATAGGTCGTGGTCGATCTGGCTGCAGAGGAAATGAGACCTAACATTCAACTTGGTGTTTGATAAACCTTGAAATGTGATGATTTTGAGCAAAGAAAGACAAGATTCGATCGATTTGTTGATTTTCGGATTTTGGGATAAGAAGAGAGAGAAATGGAAAGTGAAAAGTTAAACTGTAAAAATGGGGGAAGTTGCTGCTTTTGCGCATATATATCGAAATTGGTTTGGATTTTATAATTGAAACTGGTGTCCATATTATATAATCCGAGGGGTATTTTGGAAAAAAAAATATGACGCGCGAGAACCTCATAAGGTAGGAAAAGTAATAGCAATAATGTGATGAAGCTGTCAATCGAGCTCATGAGGACTTGGTGAAACCTCTTTATTTACCTCAGTTTTAATTATTTTGCACTGTTCATTTTATTAAAGCCTACAATTTATTTTGTACCGAACGGCCTAAATACAAGCGTAGATCCTTCCTACTTCCAACTAAACATCTAAATGAAAATCTTCCTAATCCAATTAGATTTAACTATTTCAACCGCAACTATATCTATTTTTTTTTTTTTATAATAACAGCTATATCTAACATAAAGCCAAAGGAAAAGGCTAGAATTTGATAATTCGTAATTGTGTTAGGTAGGGTTCCGGAGCGAGCAAATTCATTAAACACATTTAGTTAGGCCCAATATAAACTGACCCAGATCCAACATCTGGTAAATTACTCGCAACACACCTCCTCTACGCGAGGGGGGTGCTCGGAGCAAACGAAGACTGATTCAAACAATCAATAACGTCTCCTTCCACGTTCCCGCGAATCTCGACTCGGCGGTTACAATTCATACGAATTCGTAACCGCCGAGCCACACGTGTGACGTACAACGACTCCTGCACCACCCACCTCTATATAAAGGGGACTCTCAGCAATCCCCAAGGTTAGATTATTCTCATTCTCTAATCCCTCACTTCTTGACTTGAGCGTCGGAGTGTCTGCAGGTACACACCCCCCGCCGTTCCAGTCAACAGTGAACAACTTACTATCATCCCATTCAAACTGCACCGGTAGTCCATTTCTGATCAGGTAAGATCAGTGGCGCTGATTGTGGGGACCTATAAGCTCCCCCATTTTTTAACTACAAAAAACCAAAGCTTTCATCAAATATATATATACATATACCATGACTACCAACGGTGCTAGCTCACAAATGAGGAGTGAAGTCCACCGTGTCTACCCCGACGGACATACCTCCACACCGTCTCTTATAGACAGCCCTAGGGAGGAGGCTCTCCACCATATCCCTCAGGCAGTCATACCACTACAGGAACAACCTCTCTACGGTCCCCAACGACCCAATGAGGAAACAAACAACTCATCCCCCACGGATGCCTTGCTGTTAAACATTCTCCGCATGATACAATGTCAAATGTTGATTATCATGGAGCAAAATCGGCGCTTGATGGACATCGAGAAAGAGCGTCCCAAAAGACAACAATTGTCGCCCAGGAGGCCTCCCTCTTCACCACGTAGAAGAAGGGGAGGGAGCCCGCGTCCTTCCAGATCCAGGTCGCCCAGACATTCTGTCAACCGAAGATCCCCAATCAGCAGGTCGCCCAGCAGGAGATCCTCCAGGCGATCTCTTGAAAGAAGGACTCCGCCAAGGCAAAGCAGATGCTCATTCTCCACATCAGTGTCCGATGACGAACGCCCCACATACGACCCTTTCACAAGGCGCATTAGAGAGGCGCACATCCCACAAGGGCTAGAAAAGCCCCCGCAAATGAACTTATATGATGGAACAACCGACCCTGACGAGCACATAGAAAACATTGAGGTCGTCATCACCTACAGAGAGGTGTGGGGGGCTGTCACATGCAAGCTCTTCGTCACCACCTTAAGGCGAGAAGCAATGACGTGGTACAAAGGTCTCCGAAGGAACTCCATCGATTCCTGGAACGACCTATACCACGAGTTTACTGCGCACTTTACGACATCAAGGACCCAACCAAAAACTATGGCGTCTCTTGAAGCCGTTGTGCAAGGAAAGAACAAACCCCTCTGAGACTACATCGAGAGGTTCAACAAGGAGGCTGTACAGGTCAAAGGTGCTGACAAAACAATGAAGAAATACCTTATTTTAAAGGGGCTTCGTCACGATACCGACATGAAGAAAGTCGTGCAGCTAGATCTCCCAAGGACTCTCAACGAGTTCCTAGTGATCGCCAAGACTTACATTAGGTATGAGGAAGAATTGTACGCTGACAACCTGATAAGTCCAGGAAGGAGGAACCTGCTGTTGAATCCTCCAAAAAGCCATTCCAGGAGAAAAAGAAGGAAGGCAAACAAACTGCTCGAGAAGGCAAATATCCTGCTCGTGAGGGCAAATGACCCATCGGTCGCTTTGCTGAATACACGCCCCTAGCAGCGTCGAGGGAGAAGATCCTCACAGAGATCGCAGTAGTCAATCTGAAGGACGCGGGAATCAAATACCCCAAACGTCCAACCCAAGAAAAGAAGGGAGCTGACAAGACCAAATATTGTCGGTTCCATAAGTGCCACGGGCACCTAACCGACGATTGAATCCACCTCAAGGATGCAATTGAAATCCTCATACAACGAAGTCGGTTGAAGCGTTTCACCAAAGCTACTTCACCCAAAAGAAAAACTTTCGACCAGATTCCTGATGGTAATAATCAAGACATTGTTGTTGCCATGTCTGTCGAAATGCTAGATAGCTTCCAAGAGCACGTTGAAGTAACTCCTTACTCGTGCACCTGCGAACAATTCCCTTCCGTCAACGTGATCACTGGCGGAGCAATGAATTTCTCCATGGGAAGTATGAAGAGGAAATTTGAAGAACTCATGAGCGTCAACCAACTAGTCCTCCCCAACATACCATCTGGGGGGCGACCACCCTTGGCGTTCCATGATCACAAGCTGCTCGGCGGAGCTCCAAATTCAGCCATACCCCTGCTAGTACAGGTGTACATGGCCAATTTTGATGTGATGTGAGTCCTAATTGACACAGGAGCCTTCTTGCGACATCATGTACACCGGGCTGTTCAAAACTCTCCAGCTGACGGAGAAAAACCTTTCTCCTTACGTTGGATCCGAGCTGTATGGATTCAACAGATCATCAACAAAACCCGGGGGTTACATAGAGATGCTCGTAACCTTCGGGAAGGAGGAGGCCAGAAAAACAATCAAGATCCCATTCCTGGTGATCAACTGCCCTTCCCTCTATAATTGCATTATAGGGAGAACGGGATTAGCAGGATTGGGAGCAGCATGTTCAACCGCTCATCTGAAGTTGAAATACCATGCCAAGAACGACACCGTAGCCACCCTGCACGGAGACATCGAAGCTGCCAGAAGATGTTTCCTCCAGGCTAACAAAAACCAGAGCTTGGTTTCCTCGTCAAAACAATCCTCTATGGAGGACGAGAAAATTGCTGCGAGCACCCTGGACACTAACGTGGTCGAGATCGATTTCAGGTTCAGCAAATCTGACCTCAAAGAGCAAAATAAGGAGAAGAAAGACCCACACAGCGTAGAAATCTTGAGGCCCGTTCCTAACAGCGATTTCGAGCTGATTCCTTTTGGAGATGATCCTTCAAGGAACTTCAAAATCGGAAAGGATCTTCCAGACCTCGTGCAAGCCCAACTGATCGCTTTCTTGAGAGAGAATGCTGATCTATTCGCTTGGAGTGCAGCTGACATGCATGGAATCGACCCTAGCGTCGCTTGCCATCATCTGATAGTTAGTCCTAGTGCTAGCGCTATAGCTCAGCGACGTAGGAAGCAGTCTCCTAAAAAATCAAAGGCTGCTGAAAAAGATGTAAAAGACCTCCTAGAGGCAAATTTTATTTCTGAGGCCAAGTACACAACTTGGCTGTCCAATGTTGTACTTGTCAAAAAATCTAATGGAAAATGGCGTATGTGTGTTGACTATACCGATCTTAATAAGGCATGCCCCAAAGATGCATATCCTCTTCCTAACATAGATAAATTAGTTGATAACTCGTCTGGCTATAAATTATTATCCTTAATGGACGCCTATTCTGGGTACAATCAGATACCCATGGCTGATGAAGATAAAACGAAAACTGCTTTTATGACCGAATCGGGAAACTATTACTACAACGTAATGCCTTTCGGTCTTAGAAACGTAGGGGCCACATATCAAAGAATGATGAACAAAGTATACGATAAGAATTCCTTTGGAGACGTTCTTGAAGTATATATGGACGACATGATCGTAAAATCCGAACAAGAGGTTGATCATACCGCCCACCTAAAACGAGTTTTCGAACAAACTCGAAAATACAACATGAGACTCAATTTGGAGAAATGCACATTTGGGGTACAAGAGGGCAAATTCCTTGGTTTCTATCTTACAGAACGAGGTATCGAGGCTAACCCTGATAAATGTCGAGCATTCACAGAATATCCGACTCCAACGTCGAAAAAGTGCATCCAAACTCTTACCGGGATGCTAATAGCACTCTCACGATTCGTTGCAAAATCTGCGCAACACGCCCTCCCTTTCTTCAAATTGCTAAGGAAAGAGAGTACGTTCGAATGGAGCGACGAGTGTGAAGCCGCTCTGACTCATCTTAAGCTTGCCTTATCTCAACCTCCCGTCTTGTCGCGACCAAATCAAGACGAAACTCTCTATCTGTACCTTTCCATTTCATCTGATGCCGTCAGCGCGGTACTAATCAGAGAAACTCCGGAGGGACAAAGACCCACATATTTCACTAGCAAAGCCTTACAAGGGCCGGAAACGAGGTATCCGAGAATAGAGAAAGTCACTCTCGCATTGGTCGTCACAGCCAGGAGGCTCATGCAGTATTTCCTAGCACACACCATCATCATTCGGACGGATCAACCCATTCGACAAATACTCGGACGTCCTGACGTCGCCGGAAGGATGATAAAATGGTCACTCGAATTATCCGAATTCGACATTCATTACGAATCCCGGAAGGCACTCAAGGCTCAAGTATTTACTGATTTCGTAGCCGAAATGACTTTCCCCTCCAACGAGGAGAAAGAGGGCATATGGACCGTCTACGTCGATGGATCGTCCAATTCAAAGGGCAGTGGAGCAGAAGTAATGATCGAAAACGAAGAAGGAATCATAATTGAGGTATCGTTGGGACTATCCTTCGCGATGACCAACAACACCGCAGAATACGAAGCTTTATTTGTCGGCTTACGAATAACCAAAGACATGAGAGCCAGAATAATCAAAATATGCACTGACTCCCAACTAGTCGCATCTCAGGTCACTGGTGAATACCAAGTGAGAGAAGAACATTTGCAAGAATACATTCAGCTGATCCAAACTAAAATGAAAGAGTTCGAATCTGTCGAGGTGGTACATGTTCCACGCGAACACAACGCTCGAGCATACATTCTTTCAAAACTCACAAGTATGCGAACCACTAATGGGCACAAAACAGTAATCCAAGAAGTCCTTACAGAACCAAGCGTCAAAAGGCATAAAGCTCGATTACTCGAAATCAACGAAATCTCCGAAATACAACTAGCGGGGAGCTCCGTCAAGATCCTTCGGAAAGAACTAACGAGGTTTCATCACTCTATTAATCAAGTGCCTCGGCCCTATCGAAGCCCAAGAGGCCCTCGTTGAAACACATGAGGGTATCTGGTGGCAGCACCTCGGAGCCAAAGCACTTGCTAAAAAGGTACTACGAGCAGGTTTCTTCTGGCCCACTATGCTCAACGATGCTAAAGAATATGTGGCTAAATGTGACAAGTGCCAGCGACATGGGGATATGCACATCTCCCCTCCCGCCAAACTCACTTCACTAGCGTCACTTTGGCCCTTTGCATGGTGGGGAATCGACCTTTTGGGACCTTTTCCTAAAGCTAAAGGTCAACTGAAATATCTAGTAGTAGCAGTAGACTACTCAACAAAATGGATCGAAGCTGAACCCCTCGCTAAAATCACAACGAGAAATGTACTTCGATTCTTCAAAAGGAATATCCTAGCAAGATTCGGAGTACCGGCCCTCGTGATTTTCGATAACAGGACTCAATTCAAGGACCGAAGGTTTCAAGAATACCTAGAAAACCAGAATATCAAGCACAATTTCACTTTCATCGAACATCTCCAAACAAACGGGCAAGCAGAATCAGTGAATAGAGTCATTCTCCAAGGAATTCGCCGAAGGCTAGATGAAGCTAAAAGTAATTGGGTGGAGGAACTTCATACAGTTCTATGGGCCTATCGAACGACCCCCCACTCAACAACCGGCGAATCACCTTTCCGACTCACCTACGGAACAGAACCAGTCATTCCCATTATGTTAAACGAACTCAACTGGCGCCAATACAAACTTCCGAGCCAACGCCGAGAACCTATGAGAAGAAATCAAGTTCGTCGACGAAATCAGAAGTGAAGCAGCTCTAAAACAAAAAATAGCCGCTCGCCACAACAAAAAAGTCATCAATCGAGAATTCAAAGTTGGCGACCTCGTCCTCTGAAGAAACCAAAAGGATACTGACGAAGGGAAACTCGCTGCCAACTGGGAGGGCCCTTACTGAATCCACATGAAAACAAAGACGAGGGCGTACGGCCTCGAAGACCTCGTAAAGGGTCCAATCCCCATAACTTGGAATGCAGAAAAACTAAAAAGGTATTATAGTTAGGCAACAAACCTACAAATCGCTCTATTGTACATACGACTGCAAAGTTTAAACTAACGAACTAAACGCTCTCACAAATGAGCAATTACAACGGAGGAGAAAAGTCGTGTTGCTCCAAATTCAAAATCTTGAAAGGATTAATGAAACCTATACACAACGGATTCACTAAATCCTCAGTATGCTCGCTCACAGCTGCGGCATCACCGCTTGGCATGTTAGGCAAAACCCCAGCTCGCGATGGGAGATTCACGCCTCAGGGCATTGAACTTAAATTGAGTTTTTTGTTCGTCTGTTGGAACAAAATGTATGAGCAACTCTCTTTTGGATAGGGGGAGATTGTTGAAACAAAATGTATGAACAACTCTCTTTGAGGTTTTGATGATAACAAAGTGTTAAAAAGAAAATTGGTATTGCTAATGCTTTGTTCTAAGTTGTGCAGAACTATGTTCTTAATGTTTGATAATTAATATTGGTTATGGAAGAACAAGCTAAGAGCATTAAGGAAAGCATTGAAGCTTTTGTTGCAAGTTTGAAGCAAAACTGAGTCTGAAGACTGCGTCTGAAGGGTGCTTCTGAAGGCTAAGTCTGAAGGTCAACGTTGGTCAACGTCTGAAGGCAGTTTCTGAAGGTCAACAGAAGTCAACGTCTGAAGAGTGCTTCTGAAGGTCAACAAAAGTCAACGTTTGAAGGCAGCGTCTGATGAACAGTGCGTCTGAAGTCAGCTTCTGAAGTGTGCTTCTGATCCGTACGTCTGAAGACCAGCTTCTGAAGAGAAGCTCCTGAAGTCTGAGCTCCTGAGGTAGCAACTGTCACTATCAGCATTTAATGCCTGGAATGTCAGAACAACAGTTGTCTCCTTGGCTCAAACATTCCCCAGCTTTTAAGGAAAGAATTCAAACTTTGTGTGCTCTGTTTTTACGCACACAATGTCAGCTGGACATAGCCTCTCTTGCAACGGCTCTTTGCTAATTTTATGGGCAATCTCAACAGCTCTTTTATTATCTATAAAAGGGTGAAGCTTTGAAGAAAATTGCCAAGACTTTGTACAGATATACAAGCTGCAAAAACCTGAACTGCAACACTCTGTTTTTCGTATCTGTCACAAAATAACTTAGGAATTCTTACAATTTGTTTATCTTAGAATTCCTTAAGTGTTAGAGTCTTAGTTGAGTTGTATTTTGTGAACACCTCTGATATTTGATCAAGTGTTCAACACAAACTTATTTTCTGTTGTAAAATCAGTTTGAAACCCAAAGTCTTAGCCTGCGTGCTAAGCAACCAGAAGTCTCATTACTTTGTGTTATGAGCAATTAGAATTCTCTTAGCTTTGTGCTTTGAGCAGGGAAGTCTCTTGACTTTGTGTCTTGAGCATTGGAAGTTTCTTGACTTAGTGTCTTGAGCATTGGAAGTCTCTTGACTTAGTGTCTTGAGCATTAGAAGTCTCTTACTAGGTGTTTGAGCATTGAAGTCTCTTAACTTTGTGTTTTGAGCAATTGTAATCAGTTTGATTATAGTTAAAATCTCCTGTAAGTGACAGGGGGACTAGACTACTTCCAACTTGTGGAAGGAACTAGTATAAAAATATTGTGTGTCTCTCTCTTTCCCTCTCTCTTTACTTTTGAATCCACTACATAAACTCTTATAAAAAGGTTCAGAACCTGATTCTGAACTTAACCAAAGTTTTGAGAAAGAAAAAGATTTAAAAACTGCCCACACACAATTCAACCCCCCCTTCTTGTGTGTTTTTCTCACCTTCAATTGGTATCAGAGCTCCGATTCTGATATTCAATCACTTAACAGTGAGTCAGTATTGATCCTGAGAAAAACATATCTTCTGGTAATTATGGTGAATCTACATCCAGAAGTGGTGGTGGTGGCTATGGTACAGATAAAAAGAAATCTCACTCACACAATAAACCCCCTATGTTTAGTGGTGATGCTGAGAAATTCTCATGGTGGAAAAGCAAGATGTACAGCCACATTATTGGTATTGATGACTCCTTATGGGATATCATATAAGATGGAATATCTATTCCAGTTGATGAAGAAGGAGTGGCAATCAACAGAAGAGGTCTGACTGATGCTGAGATGATAATCTACAGGAAGCATCACAATGTTAGAGGAATCATTGTGGACTCTTTACCCCACAATGAGTATCTCAAACTGAGTGATAAATCAACAGCAAAAGCAATCTTCACATCCCTCTGCTCTAACTATGAAGGAAATAAAAAGGTTAGAGAAGCAAAGGTAAACCTTCTAGTTCAGCAGTATGAGCTATTCAGAATGCAGGAGGATGAAAACATTGAGGCTATGTTCTCAAGATTTTAGACTCTAGTTTCTGGACTTCAAATTCTGAAGAAAAGCTACACTACTGCTGATCATGTGAACAAGATCCTCAGACGATTGCCATCTCAATGGAGACCTAAGGTGACTGCTATTGAGGAAGCTAAAGATTTAAATACTTTAAGTATCGAAGGTCTTATAAGCTCTCTCAAGGTGCATGAACTGGGACTCAATAAAGATGAACCAGTTAGAAGTTCTGAGTCTGTAGCACTTAAATCCAAAGGAAAGTTTTCAAAAGCTCTAAAAGCTTCAGAATCTGATGAAGAATTTCCTGAGGGAAGTTCTGAAGAGGATTTAGAAGCTGAAGAGCTAGAAATGCTTTCCAAAAGAATTAAGTTCTTCCTGCAAAGACATAAGAAATCTTCTAACAGGAGCAGCAACTTCAAAGGATCTAGTTCCAAGAAGGAAGGACAAAAGGGCTGCTCACACTGCAAGCAAACTGGTCATCACAAAGCTGAATGTCCTGAGTTACAGAAGGATAAACTCAAGAAAACCAATTCAAGATCAAGCAACTTCAAAGACAGATTCAGGAAAAGTCTTATGGCTACATGGGATGAGCTTATCAATGAATCTGAGTCTGAGAATGAAGATGAGGAAGAAGCAAATCTGGTCTTGATTGCAATAGTATCTTCTGATGAGGAATCTGGATCAGAATCTGACAAGGAAGATGAAGAAGAAGCCAATTTGAATTTGATTGCAAATGCATCTTCAGAATCAGGTTCAGACTCTGTAGATGAGGTATATTCTGAACTCTCTCATTCTGATCTTGTTGAAACAATTAAAGATCTTATGAACCACTTCAGAAACAAGTTAGATCAATTTAAATCTTTGAAAAAGAAAAACAACTTGCTGGCTGATGAGAATCTTAAACTTCAAAATCATATCAATGAGATTGATGAAGAAGTTAAGGAACTCAGAGAAATGGTTCATAAGAAACATGATAAAATCCCAAGTGAACATGAAATTGCTCTTCATGATTTTATCATAACTGGAATCAACAGAAGCAAGATTGCTTCTATGATTTATAATATCAGCAGAAACAAAGGAGAAGGAATTGGTTTAGAAAATGATTCATTTAATTTTTCAAATGAAATAAACCTTCTATCTTGTTCTGATGATAGTATAAAAGGCACTAAGGTATTGTTTGTACCTGCATCTGATAATTCTGAGAATCAGAATTTAGCAGAAACTGAAACTGCTGAGTCTGAAGTTCTGAACTACTCAGAATCTGAAACTTCTGACCCTAAGGGAAAGATGAAGGCAAAAGTTAAAGCTTTGCCAAAGTCTAAATCAAAAGGTCCTAAGTCTAAGACTATGAGAAAATCAGACTCTAAACCTGAGAAGGTTCAAAGTCTGAAGAGTTCAGAACCTGAGACAAGTAAGTCTCAGAATCTGGGAAATAAATATTTAAATTTTCAAAAGGCTGTGTTTAATAAACCAGTTTATTCAAAACCTTTTCAAAACCAGAATGTCAGGCAAAGCAAACAAAAGAAAGCCAACATGTCATCTATTTCTGGTTATATTAAGAAAGGTCAGAAAGTCTGCCTTGTGTCTGAAGCTAGCAAAATTGCAGTTCTTAACAACTCAGAACCTTCTACTTCTGAATCCAAGATTCTGAACAAATCAGAATCAAAGACTCTTAAGTCTAAAGTTCTGAAGAAATCAGAACCCAAGTGTTCAATGGTTCAAACTCTGAACAACTCAGAACCAAAGACCTTCAAGTCTCAGGTTCTGAAGAAATCTGAGTCAAGACCATTGAAAACTCAGGTTCTGAAGAACTCAGTTTCTAAAACCAAGACTTATTCAAGATTAAAGGATTCACATCCAAAGTATCTGAACAAGTCTGAGTTCTATAGCTCAAGACATAAGTTGTAAAAGGCTGAACCTTTCAGGACTAACCCTAGAGGACCCATATGGGTACCCAAGTCAGAAATCATCTCTGTTTCAGATATGATCAAATGCCAAAGAAAAGGTGAAGTCTTGGTGCCTGGACATTGGCTGCTGGCATTGCAGAACAAAAGACAAGTCTATGTTCCAAACCCTGATCATGAAAGAAGGAGGAACTGTGGAATCTGGAGGAAACCACAAAGACTTGATCACTGGTACTGAGATTCAGCTCTCAAAGGACACTTCAGAACCTGAACTAGAACCTGAACCAGAACAGGTGTCTGAAGAATGTCCAAAGCTGAAAAGCATCTCAGAATCTGATACTTCTCCTAAAGCAAATCAAGAACATTGCTGGAACAAAATGGGGGTTCAGCAACAAACTAAATGAACAAGGAGAGGTAGATCAGAAGCTCACACAGAGGTATGATTGTTCTCAGTTATACTTAATAGATTCTACATAAGTTGGAAATGTATCAGATTCATTAAATCAGCATAACTTTCTTTGTGATAATACTGCTGTAATCTGGTTGTCAAAAATTCCAATTCACATTCAAGAACCAAGCATTTTTGAACTTAAACTTCATTTTGTTAAGAGATTTTGTTCAGAAAAATAGATTTAAACTTATTAAAAAGAATTTGAACAATGCATTTCATCTCTTTGAAAAATTTGCTTGAATCTGAATGAAAACTGAGATTCTGAGTTCATCAGAAGCTAAGACTTATCAGTCACTCATTTTGAGAGTCTGAAGAAAGTTAAGCTTCTGAAAAACTTCAGAGTCTGAGGTTCAGAACCTGGATTTTCTGACTTCTGAATCTGATAGTTCTCAAACTTTTGGTCAGAATCTGATAAGTATAAACTTGGGTAATGATGATTTAAAGCTTTGAAAGTTATACTTTGTCCCTCCCAAAGTCATCAATATGAAAATGTTCTTTTCTGTTTTCAAATGGTTTTAACAAACACAGACACATTTTTTTTAAATGCTTAAATTAGTTTCAGACATGTTCAGTCTTTCAGAACTTATTTAAAAAATTGGTATCAGTTTTATCTGAAAGAATTCAGCAGCACTGAACCAAATGCTATACTTTTTCAGTTTTCTGAAATGAGTTCAGTAGTGCTAAAACCCTCAGTTGGTATATGATCTGAACAACTTTGTCCAAAATAGTTCAGTGATACTGAACAGATTACACTGAACAACTGTGTCTGAACAAGAATGCTCTGATCAGAATGCTCTGAACACAATCCTTTTATGCTTCTGAACATCATTCTATTTTTAAAATGCAATGTCATATACTCATGTATGATCAAGTCTGCTCTGATGTTCATCTTTGCTGCTTGATTACCTATATGATTGCATAATTATCTCACATGTTTTCAAACTCTCTTAAAATTCTGGAAAGTTTTCTTTTCTGAATTTTTTTTTTATGACAAAAGGGGGAGAAAAAGGAAACAAGTATTAAGGCTCCTGAGCTCAGAATATATAAGTTAATTCTGTCAGTTAATTAACTTATGAGAGGGAGCAAAAGGTATTAAGGCCTGAGCTCAGAACATAAGTTAATTTCTGTCAGTTAACTTATGAGAACTGCTTTTAATCTCTGATAAAGGGGAGAAAAGGTTCTGACTTAATTTTTTGTGAGATGATACATTACTCTTAGTGAGTTGAAATGAATTTAAAATAACAAGGATAAGACTCAGGGAGCTTACAAAACTCATCCTGTGGATTATCAGACTTAGGGGGAGAGCTTACAAACCTCAGAACCTGAAGTCAGCTTGTTATTTACAATTCTGAGTGATAATTTCAGTTTATTGCTTTAAGTTAAATTTAATTAACATGGATAAGAATCAAGGGGAGCTTGCAAACCTAACCTTGAGGATTATCAGACTAAGGGGGAGCTTGCAAACCTCATCCTGAAGTCAGCTTGTTAATTAAACTTAACAACAAATCTGAAATTTTCATCTTTGTGATTTAAACTGAATTTAATTAACCTGGATCAGACTCAGGGGGAGCTTACAAACCTCATACTCTGCAGTCAACTTGTTAATTAAATTAACAACAATTTTCTATTAATACTTATGTTTGTCATCATCAAAAAGGGGGAGATTGTTGGAACAAAATGTATGAACAACTCTCTTTTGGATAGGGGGAGATTGTTGAAACAAAATGTATGAACAACTCTCTTTGAGGTTTTGATGATAACAAAGTGTTAAAAAGAAAATTGGTATTGCTAATGCTTTGTTCTAAGTTATGCAGAACCATGTTCTTAATGTTTGATAATTAATATTGGTTATGGAAGAACAAGCTAAGAGCATTAAGGAAAGCATTGAAGCTTATGTTGCAAGTTTGAAGCAAAACTGAGTTTGAAGACTGCGTCTGAAGGGTGCTTCTGAAGGCTGAGTCTGAAGGTCAACGTTGGTCAACGTCTGAAGGCAGCTTCTGAAGGTCAACAGAAGTCAACGTCTGAAGAGTGCTTCTGAAGGTCAACAAAAGTCAACGTTTGAAGGCAGCGTCTGATGAACAGTGCGTCTGAAGTCTGCTTCTGAAGTGTGGTTCTGATCCGTACGTCTGAAGACCAGCTTCTGAAGAGAAGCTCCTGAAGTCTGAGCTCCTGAGGTAGCAGCTGTCACTATCAGCATTTAATGCCTGGAATGTCAGAACAACAGTTGTCTCCTTGGCTCAAACATTCCCCAGCTTTTAAGGAAAGAATTCAAACTTTGTGTGCTCTATTTTTACGCACACAATGTCAGCTGGACATAGCCTCTCTTGCAACGGCTTTTTGCTAATTTTATGAGCAATCTCAACAGCTCTTTTATTATCTATAAAAGGGTGAAGCTTTGAAGAAAATTGCCAAGACTCTGTACAGATATACAAGCTGCAAAAACCTGAACTGCAACACTCAGTTTTTCGTATCTGTCACAAAATAACTTAGGAATTCTTACAATTTGTTTATCTTAGAATTCCTTAAGTGTTAGAGTCTTAGTTGAGTTGTATTTTGTGAACACCTCTGATATTTGATCAAGTGTTCAACACAAACTTATTTTCTGTTGTAAAATCAGTTTGAAACCCAAAGTCTTAGCCTGCGTGCTAAGCAACCAGAAATCTCATTACTTTGTGTTCTGAGCAATTAGAAGTCTCTTAGCTTTGTGCTTTGAGCAGGGAAGTCTCTTGACTTTGTGTCTTGAGCATTGGAAGTCTCTTGACTTAGTGTCTTGAGCATTAGAAGTCTCTTACTAGGTGTTTGAGCATTGAAGTCTCTTAACTTTGTGTTTTGAGCAATTGTAATCAGTTTGATTATAATTAAAATATCCTGTAAGTGACAGGGGGACTAGACTACTTCCAACTTGTGGAAGGAACTAGTATAAAAATATTGTGTGTCTCTCTTTCCCTCTCTCTTTACTTTTGAATCCGCTGCATAAACTCTTATAAAAAGGTTCAGAACCTGATTCTGAACTTAACCAAAGTTTTGAGAAAGAAAAAGATTTAAAAACTGCCCACACACAATTCAACCCCCCTTCTTGTGTGTTTTTCTCACCTTCATCGTCCACCGTTACTTGTTTGAACTCCAGATTCGAAAACACGTTCAGATAAACATCTCTTGAACGTGAACCTTTCTGACGTATACCCTGCGTAAAGGTCGGAACTATCACGCTCGGATTCCCCAGTACAAAACACACAAGTATGCACTATCCATACAATCAGAGTGAACACTTGGGGGAGGAAAGGCAACATCTCTAAGTTTCAACAACTTAAAGAAACAGGCAAGTCGTTCGACATTCGCCATTGTCATACCCCATTTTTTGACCCATTTTCGTCTCGTTTTATTTATTGTCTCGTTTCACGCACTTTTTAAAAGGCCGAGAATTTTCGTCGTTTCAGACGAAATTTCGGCAGGGAGGTATTTTAAAATACCTCATGTCAATTTTTGTTTTGTTTATTAATTTTATTCTTTTATCCCTTTTTATTTTTACTTTTAATTTCAGTTTTTTGTTATTATCATTAATTTTTATTTTTATTTTAATGTATATTATTATCATTTTTATTATTTTTACTTTTACTATTATTATTATTTTTTATTCTTTTTGCATTTTTGTCCAAAAAGGTCCAAGTCCATGGTCCAAGTCAACACAGTCCAGGCCAGTACTGTTCATGCGCCCCAAACACTGTTTTTCATCATCACAAAACCTTCAACCATATCCAAATCATCATCACAAATCCCAGATCCTCACAAAATCATCTGCAAAAAATCCAGCAGATCACTTTCTCATTAAATGCTTGCTCAAAATCTTATCCCAAAAACCAGATCAACTTGCATTCAAATGAGTCATTAAGCTGACAAGCAGCTTAATGCTCCTCTATAAAACAGAATCAACAAACAGAAAAAAAGGAGAAGGAATTTTTTGAAGAACTTTTTTTTAAACCACAAACATAACACACAAACACGTTTTCAACACAACCTAAACAGCTACACAACTCAACACACCACCCACACCACACACTCACACACTCACGCAACCCAGCACCAAATACCACACGGCCAAACAGCATAAACAACCCAAAAGAAAAACCACCAGCAAGACAAACCCACACAACTCAACAAATCCTTCACAAACTCACAACCAACCCACTCACACAATACAACACCAAACGCACGCAAAAAAACGCAACAAACACACTAAAACACGCACGCAAAACAGCAACAGCAAGGCCTAACACACACGTCTCAAACCACCCTCACCACCACTCACACGACACACAAACAGAACCCTCACACACGCACATACACCAAGCAGCAAGCGCAAAACCGAAACAACAAAGAAAAAAGGTGAAATTTTTTTGTGTGATTTTAGAACCTAGATCTAGGGATTTTGGTGAGGATTTTGAGAAAACCAAGGCCGGATTCGTGTTTAGGGGAGAAAAGGATATAGGAAAAGTAGTTTTGTTTTGAAAAAAGGAGCTTTTTTACTTTCCGGCGCGGTGGTGCCGCCGCGTGGGCCGGCGGCCACCACGCCGGAACACCTCCCTTGGCCGGCCAGAATTAGAGAGAGGGGGAGAGGGAATTCGGCCAGAGTGAGAGAAGAGAGAGAGTGGAATGAGTGAAATGAAAGAAAATAAAGGGGAAGGGGTATATATACCCCTCCCTGATTCTGTGTAGCAGGGTGTACGCGTTAGCGTACACCCACGCTCTCCAGGGCCCTTTGATTTTAATCATGTGGCCCTGTTTTTTATTTCCCTGTGTTTGATCAGGGCCGTCTGATTAATCAGACGGCCCAGATTAATTTACGAAAGCCCAATGCCTTTTGGGCCTTTTCTTTCAAATCTGAGTTGGTTTTTTACTACTAGCACCCCTAGTTTTAATTTTTACACCTCCCAAATATTTATTTCTTTTATTTTCTTTGCAAATTTTATTTTTTTTCTTTTTATTATTTATTTCTTTTTATTGTTTTATTGTTTTTTAACATCTCATTCATTTATTTACCTTTCATATTTTCTCATGCATTTTTTTATTATCGTGTTCATTTTATTTTTCTTTTATGTCATTAGTATATACATTTAGGAGCATATATATATATATATAAATGCACTGTTTTATTATTTTTTATAGTTCAATCCATGATAAATAAAAATCTTTTTATCCAACGATCGCCTTTTATTTAATTCCTCGCGTTTAGCTTATTTTATCGCATTTTATTTTCTTTTCAACTCCAAGTAAAAAATCCAAAAACAACAAAAACATTTTTTTCTTTTTTATTTTAGCGACAAACTTGTTCATTTTGGTTGCAACAACTAATTTGGACAATTTATTTTTCTTTTTATTTAAGTTCTAAAAACGAGCGTTTTTTTTAGTTAATACATTTTCTTAAAAAATTCAAGTGAAACTTGAATGAAAAAGGGTGGTTTGACGTATGTCTCTCCTTTCCCCGATCGAATAAACACTTGACGTATGTCTCGTTGCTTAGACGATCGTCATTCTTTTCTAGCTTCCCAAAAATACGTTTTTTAAATTCAAACAAAATTTGAATGAAAAAGGGTGGTTTGACGTATGTCTCTCCTTTCCCCGGTTGTACGAACGCTTGACGTATGTCTCGTTGCTCGGACAATCGTCATTCTATTTTCGAAGTATAAAAACTCACCAATCTTGGCCCTTGTGGCCAATCCAAACCTTTCACGCCTTTGCGCGTTAATTTCAACCTTTTTTACGCCTTGCGCGAATTTAACGCCTCCGTGCGTTTGTCTTTTATTTTTCAACATTGTACGCCTCCGTGCGTTCGTCTTTATTTTCAAACATTTTACGCCTCTGTGCGTCTGTCTTTTTCCTTAAATATTTACGCCTTGCGCGAGTTTATCGCCTTAGCGTCTGTCTTTCACCTTTTTAAGCTTTTTACGCCTTTGTGCGTTTTCAAACAATTCTTTTTCAAGAACTACGTAAGCTTTGAATTCTCCGACTACCGGGAGATACGTAGGAGCAGGATTGTCATCTTGTCAAGCCAGTTAATAAAAAATCTTTCTTTTCCTTTTTTCTATTTCGTTTGTTTTTATCTCTTTCTTCACCTCACATTATATTTTCTTGTTCCTTTATATATATATATATACGATTAAGCATGCAAGCAAAACGTCAAAAAAAACATTTTAAGCCTAAGTCAACTAAGAGGTTCCCGTTGAGTACAACGGATGTGAGGGGTGCTAATACCTTCCCCTCGCATAATCGACTTTCGAACCTAAAATCTCCTTTCAAGGTAATTTAGAACTTTTTTCCTTTTTTCCCCGAAAAATTAAAAGTTCAGTCGTGATTTAAATTTAGTGATTCAATGCTAGTCAATAGCTTGACATCCGAAATTCGACGCGACAGAAATGGCGACTTCACTGGGGACCATGCATAAAACACTTTGTTTGTGCATAAACAAGTCAAGCCTATCTTAGTCGGCTTTTAGGATAAAATGTTTTTATTTTTTGCTTGCACGCTTATGCCTTATCATCATTATTTGTTTATCTTTTCTCGCTTTATATGTATTTGTTTCATATTGCTTTATATTCATATTATATATGTTGTGGGGTCACTTGAGCGGTGTTACTCCACATTGTTCGGGTTAATGCCGGACGTGTGAGGCTCTATTCCCGAGCTTGAGAGAAAATTAAGATAGGATGGGGTTGCGTAGCGGAGGCCCACTTGACGTATGTCTTGAAGGGAAGATGCGAAAACCCCGCCTAGAGTAGATTTCACTTGGAATATATTGAGGTCTTGCGAGCATTTGCAATTGACGACAATAGTTCCATGTGAGGTCCGTGATCTCTAGGGACCTTTTAGAAAATCTCATCTTTAGAGCCTACACGTGAGGATGGGGGAAATTTTGAGCATACATATGCATACCATACATTTACATGCATGAAAATAATTTTCGCATATCACTTTGCTTTATAGGAAATTAATTGCACTTTTTAATTTCCTTGTAAAGCAAAACAAAAAATTTTTTTTATGCATTTACATACATCATTCATCATCATGCATACGTCCATCTTCGAGTCCAAAACTCCTTTCCCTTTTTACCCTAAGGATTTCTTACAATCCGAAGTGAGTCGTCGGTGTTCGCGTTTCATTCGCAGCACTACGTGTCATCCCATTAAGGAAAGTGGCTCGACGTCCCAAAGTAACCCGCACATATAACAAGGGGCAACTATCCCCCCGTTTGCACATGGGGCATGCCGTTCGACTTTGGTGAGGAATTCATCCATATTCCCACTACTCATCAAAAGATTCCGGTAACTCAACCCGAGGTTACCTTCTCCCAGGCTACTACGGCCTTTTCCCCAATCCACAAAAAACCCAGTCGTCATTGGCATTCCTCAATCTCCTACAAGAGTCCAATTTTCAATGACGACTTCACAAATACAATTTCCAACCAAAGTCCAATCATCATTGGCACAATCCACAGTCAAAGCCCGACCTTGATCGGCAACCAACCACATCATATGGATTGATCCAATGATTCAACCACAAATGCATGGTAGTGATAAAATTTGATTAATTTGCGCAAAGCTAAGATACATGTTTCCTGTTTTTTCCATGAGTAAACTTGAAAGGAGAATACGTACTTAGTACAAAATTTATATCATGCAACTTGCGTTTTTAATATGTTTATTCGGTGAACCATTTAGAACCAGCCAAAATGTGAGGAATCCTCAAAATCATATATATATGCAGGAGACCGGCATTTTTTGTTTAAACTCGATTTTGTTATGTTAAATCTAAGCGTTGTTTTAGATTGTACGAAAGCATTGATAGGATCAAGGCATTTTTTGAAAATGAGTGAAAACACTTGACCACAAATAGCCCACTCTGTGAGGAGCGAGTATTTGTTAACCCCTTTGAGCCTAATGAATCAGAATCATTAACTATGGACTGCCAATTCTCATAAGCTCAATTGCTTAATGAAATTGCCGGAGTTTGTAAAAAAATTCAGTTCATAGTTAAATCATTATTGAATTCTGATATTTTTACTTTCATTTTTGAACCCTTAACCTTCATGATTATTGTCCTTTGCCGAAAGAGGAAGGAACATTCAATTAGGGTATCATCTTTGATAAAGTTGGAAAAAAAGGAGGTGGTGAATGTCAAGAAATGGTGAATTTTGTAAATTGATCTTGACAACAAGAACAAAAAAAAAAGAAGAAAGAAAAGAAAGAGAAAAAAGAGAAAAAGAGAAAATCTCTAAATCAAAAAGTTGTCAAGGATCAAAGAAAAACATTTGTAAATCACCAAGAGTTGTGATTGAATAAAGGAGGAAGGGTGTAATATAGAAAGAATGTTCCTCTTGCTTGGCCATTTGAATTCAATTTCCCCACATATGACATTTCTTTTGTAACCAAGCCAAATTACAACCCTCGAAGACCTTGTGATAAATGCTTTCGTGCTTTTAGAAAAAATGATTAGATGGACACATAACTCGATCGGAATGTTAGCAAACTTGCCGGATGAGTGTTCAATACCCCTCACAATTAATATTCAATTTGTTCATTTACTTAAATGAGTGTTAGGTTGGTTCATTGATAAACATATTTTTAACTTGAGCTATACGATATAAATTTTGTGTTTGGTATTTATTTCAAATTTTTGGTGCAATCTCGGATTAATGGGAACATCAAAATTGCCTGTGCAAATCTCATATGAATCATGCAATCTGAAATTGCAAAACCAACTCTCATTGCCAACAAAAGCCCAATTGTCATTGGCGATCACAACTACAATTTCACATTAAGCCCAATCGTCATTGGCATTCCTCACAATCTCTCACAAAAAGCCCGACCTCGCTCGGCAACCAATCAAAGCCCGACCTCGCTCGGCAACCAACATAAAAGCCCGACCTTGCTCGGCATCCAACATCAAAGCCCGACCTCGCTCGGCACCCACATTACAATCAAAGCCCGACCTCGCTCGGCATCCCATTACAATCAAAGCCCGACCTCGCTCGGCATCCAACTACAATCAAAGCCCGACCTCGCTCGGCAACCAATTACAATCAAAGCCCGACCTTGCTCGGCAGCCAATCATTATCCCCAGTGTTAAACATGACATATGTTTATCCCACATTGGACTTCTTTCAAGGGATTCCCCAGCGAAATCCTCAGTAAATCAAAAGGGAACATCCCCAGTGAATCAAAGCCCGACCTCGCTCGGCACCCACACAATCGAAGCCCGACCTCGCTCGGCATTCAATCATAATCCCCGGCGGATTAGCACAATCCCTGTTGGATTAACAAACTCCCCAAGAAGTCAACCTTTGTCCAAACAATCAAAAAGCCCAATTGTCATTGGCACCAACAATCAAAAGCCCAATTGTCATTGGCACCTACTCACAAAAGCCCAACCACCGTTGACATCTAAGGCTGGATATCGATCATGCTTCCAAAATGATCCTTATATCCCCAGCGAAACCACAAATAAAGCCCAATTTTATTGGCATCCCCCAGTGGAGTCTCAACCCCAAAAGCCCAATCATCATTGGCACCACCCCAAAAGCCCGACTTTGCTCGGCATCCATTACAAAAAGCCCGACCTCGCTCGGCATCCAACTACAATCAAAGCCCGACCTCGCTCGGCAATCAAAAAGCCCGACCTCGCTCGGCATCCATTACAAAAAGCCCGACCTCGCTCGGCATCCATTACATAAAAGCCCGACCTCGCTCGGCATCCAAATACCATCAAAGCCCGACCTCGCTCGGCAATCAAAGCCCGACCTCGCTCGGCATCCAATCAAAGCCCGACCTCGCTCGGCAATCAAAGCCCGACCTCGCTCGGCATCCAATCAAAGCCCGACCTCGCTCGGCAATCAAAGCCCGACCTCGCTCTACATCCAATCAAAGCCCGACCTCGCTCGGCAATCAAAGCCCGACCTCGCTCGGCATCCAATCAAAGCCCGACCTCGCTCGGCAATCAAAGCCCGACCTCGCTCGGCATCCAATCAAAGCCCGACCTCGCTCGGCAATCAAAGCCCGACCTCGCTCGGCACCCCAATCAAAGCCCGACCTCGCTCGGCAATCAAAGCCCGACCTCGCTCGGCATCCAACATAAAAGCCCGACCTTGCTCGGCATCCAAACACAATCAAAGCCCGACCTCGCTCGGCACCCCAACCAAAGCCCGACCTCGCTCGGCATCCAAACATAAGCATTCCCGGTGGAATCATCAGTTCTTTTCCCCAACGGATTAGCACGATTCCCCAGTGAAGTAACAATTTCCCCATGAGGTATGTGTTCCTCATCAATGGTTACGGCTTTACCCCGTCAACATTTTGGATGTATTCCCTGTGACATCATCCCCATCAAGGATTACCGAGTGTTTACAATGCGACGTCGGTCCACTTTTCATTTTACCGGTCTAAATCTTGTTTCACCAAGTTGTCGGTCATGCAATAAATCAAAACAGTCGAGTGTCATCCCCAACGTGTCTCATCTGTTGATGTCACCTTCTTGTAAGCCAAGCGGCAGTTCTTTAACGAACAGCTTGTGCAATCTTTCATTGTATTCTTATATCAAGGGGCAATTCCTTAACAAACATTTAGGGTATCCCCAGTGCAAGCCAATCTTTCACACAACATCCCCAGTGAAAGTTGTACATTTATACAAACATACATTCATACATTCATGCATTCATGCATTTGCACATTTGTGCAATCATACAAATCATATAATCACGCATTCATGCATATACGCATTCATACATGCAACATACCACAATATCATCTGTACATGGTTGCTTTAACCACCACGTTTCTTACCAATCAATCATAAACAATCTGCATTTTTCTCCAATGTCATCCTCCAGTGATGTTACAAAATAAAGCCCAATTTTATTGGCATTCCCCAGTGAGTCATCATTCACACTCACAAATACCAAATCATAATCAAAGCCCGACTTCGCTCGGCATCCCATCATGGTCACCAGTAAATATTCCCCAAGCGTCATCCCCTGTCCGTGTCGTCAGTGATGTCACCCTTTTTACGCCAAGTGACAAGTTCTTTAACGAACAGCTTGCGCATCTTTTTTATCATGTCTTTATGCCAAGTGGCAGTTCAAACGAACAACTTGTGCATATTCCCCAGTATTGTCGCCAAGTGACATTTCTTTAACGAACACTTGTGCACAGTTTTATTTGTTTTTATCCTCAGTGGTAGTTCGGATTTTAACCCGAACAGCTAACTTCGTTTTCATCCTCAGTGGTAGTTCGGATTTTAACCCGAACAGCTGACTTGGTTTTCATCCTCAGTGGTAGTTCGGAATTTAACCCGAACAGCTGACCTTTACCTTCGTTTCTTACCAACGATGCCAGTTCGGAATTTAACCCGAACGATTGACGTTTACTCTAGTTTTTTCCTCATCAGTAGTTCGGAATTTAACCCGAACAGTTGACTTTTATCCTTTGTTTTCTTATCCTCAGTGGCAGTTCGGAATTTAACCCGGACAGTTGACATTTATTTCCTGTCGTCAATGGCAGTTTGGAATTTAACCCGAACAGTTGACATTTTACTTTCTTGTCGTCAATGGCAGTTCGGAATTTAACCCGAACAGTTGACATTTTACTTTCTTGTCGTCAATGGCAGTTCGGAATTTAACCCGAACAGTTGACATTTTACTTTCTTGTCGTCAATGGCAGTTCGGAATTTAACCCGAACAGTTGACATTTTACTTTCTTGTCGTCAATGGCAGTTTGGAATTTAACCCGAACAGTTGACATTTACTTTCTTGTCGTCAATGGCAGTTCGGAATACAACCCGAACAGTTGACATTTTATTTCTTGTCGTCAGTGGCAGTTCGGCAACAACCCGAACAGCTGACCCTTACATTCAATCCTTGTCGTCAGTGGCAGTTCGGATTTTAACCCGAACAGCTGACATTTTACCCTTTTTGTTTCCCGTGGTTAATTGCCCACTCTCCCCAGTGAACAGTTCGGCAATAACCCAAACGGCTAACCTTTTTCCCCAGTGGAACACTATCCCCAATAGAGTTGGATCCCGTTTCTTTAACGAACCCGGGTATCCCGTTGTCTCTGTTTATCCCCTATCAGGTCATCTTTGCCGTCTTGCATTTATACTTGCATCACATGCATTCATAACATTGCATACATGGCATCGCATTAATAATGTTTTACTATCCAAAATGGGTCAAAAACTGGTGTACTCTGTATTTAAGTTTCTTCGACCCGTCAAATCAAAATTTCGCTTTTTAATCTCCGTAGCGAAGAAACTTAAATAGGGGCATCTGTCATACCCCATTTTTTGACCCATTTTCGTCTCGTTTTATTTATTGTCTCGTTTCACGCACTTTTTAAAAGGCCGAGAATTTTCGTCGTTTCAGACGAAATTTCGGCAGGGAGGTATTTTAAAATACCTCATGTCAATTTTTGTTTTGTTTATTAATTTTATTCTTTTATCCCTTTTTATTTTTACTTTTAATTTCAGTTTTTTGTTATTATCATTAATTTTTATTTTTATTTTAATGTATATTATTATCATTTTTATTATTTTTACTTTTACTATTATTATTATTTTTTATTCTTTTTGCATTTTTGTCCAAAAAGGTCCAAGTCCATGGTCCAAGTCAACACAGTCCAGGCCAGTACTGTTCATGCGCCCCAAACACTGTTTTTCATCATCACAAAACCTTCAACCATATCCAAATCATCATCACAAATCCCAGATCCTCACAAAATCATCTGCAAAAAATCCAGCAGATCACTTTCTCATTAAATGCTTGCTCAAAATCTTATCCCAAAAACCAGATCAACTTGCATTCAAATGAGTCATTAAGCTGACAAGCAGCTTAATGCTCCTCTATAAAACAGAATCAACAAACAGAAAAAAAGGAGAAGGAATTTTTTGAAGAACTTTTTTTTAAACCACAAACATAACACACAAACACGTTTTCAACACAACCTAAACAGCTACACAACTCAACACACCACCCACACCACACACTCACACACTCACGCAACCCAGCACCAAATACCACACGGCCAAACAGCATAAACAACCCAAAAGAAAAACCACCAGCAAGACAAACCCACACAACTCAACAAATCCTTCACAAACTCACAACCAACCCACTCACACAATACAACACCAAACGCACGCAAAAAAACGCAACAAACACACTAAAACACGCACGCAAAACAGCAACAGCAAGGCCTAACACACACGTCTCAAACCACCCTCACCACCACTCACACGACACACAAACAGAACCCTCACACACGCACATACACCAAGCAGCAAGCGCAAAACCGAAACAACAAAGAAAAAAGGTGAAATTTTTTTGTGTGATTTTAGAACCTAGATCTAGGGATTTTGGTGAGGATTTTGAGAAAACCAAGGCCGGATTCGTGTTTAGGGGAGAAAAGGATATAGGAAAAGTAGTTTTGTTTTGAAAAAAGGAGCTTTTTTACTTTCCGGCGCGGTGGTGCCGCCGCGTGGGCCGGCGGCCACCACGCCGGAACACCTCCCTTGGCCGGCCAGAATTAGAGAGAGGGGGAGAGGGAATTCGGCCAGAGTGAGAGAAGAGAGAGAGTGGAATGAGTGAAATGAAAGAAAATAAAGGGGAAGGGGTATATATACCCCTCCCTGATTCTGTGTAGCAGGGTGTACGCGTTAGCGTACACCCACGCTCTCCAGGGCCCTTTGATTTTAATCATGTGGCCATGTTTTTTATTTCCCTGTGTTTGATCAGGGCCGTCTGATTAATCAGACGGCCCAGATTAATTTACGAAAGCCCAATGCCTTTTGGGCCTTTTCTTTCAAATCTGAGTTGGTTTTTTACTACTAGCACCCCTAGTTTTAATTTTTACACCTCCCAAATATTTATTTCTTTTATTTTCTTTGCAAATTTTATTTTTTTTCTTTTTATTATTTATTTCTTTTTATTGTTTTATTGTTTTTTAACATCTCATTCATTTATTTACCTTTCATATTTTCTCATGCATTTTTTTATTATCGTGTTCATTTTATTTTTCTTTTATGTCATTAGTATATACATTTAGGAGCATATATATATATATATAAATGCACTGTTTTATTATTTTTTATAGTTCAATCCATGATAAATAAAAATCTTTTTATCCAACGATCGCCTTTTATTTAATTCCTCGCGTTTAGCTTATTTTATCGCATTTTATTTTCTTTTCAACTCCAAGTAAAAAATCCAAAAACAACAAAAACATTTTTTTCTTTTTTATTTTAGCGACAAACTTGTTCATTTTGGTTGCAACAACTAATTTGGACAATTTATTTTTCTTTTTATTTAAGTTCTAAAAACGAGCGTTTTTTTTAGTTAATACATTTTCTTAAAAAATTCAAGTGAAACTTGAATGAAAAAGGGTGGTTTGACGTATGTCTCTCCTTTCCCCGATCGAATAAACACTTGACGTATGTCTCGTTGCTTAGACGATCGTCATTCTTTTCTAGCTTCCCAAAAATACGTTTTTTAAATTCAAACAAAATTTGAATGAAAAAGGGTGGTTTGACGTATGTCTCTCCTTTCCCCGGTTGTACGAACGCTTGACGTATGTCTCGTTGCTCGGACAATCGTCATTCTATTTTCGAAGTATAAAAACTCACCAATCTTGGCCCTTGTGGCCAATCCAAACCTTTCACGCCTTTGCGCGTTAATTTCAACCTTTTTTACGCCTTGCGCGAATTTAACGCCTCCGTGCGTTTGTCTTTTATTTTTCAACATTGTACGCCTCCGTGCGTTCGTCTTTATTTTCAAACATTTTACGCCTCTGTGCGTCTGTCTTTTTCCTTAAATATTTACGCCTTGCGCGAGTTTATCGCCTTAGCGTCTGTCTTTCACCTTTTTAAGCTTTTTACGCCTTTGTGCGTTTTCAAACAATTCTTTTTCAAGAACTACGTAAGCTTTGAATTCTCCGACTACCGGGAGATACGTAGGAGCAGGATTGTCATCTTGTCAAGCCAGTTAATAAAAAATCTTTCTTTTCCTTTTTTCTATTTCGTTTGTTTTTATCTCTTTCTTCACCTCACATTATATTTTCTTGTTCCTTTATATATATATATATATATATACGATTAAGCATGCAAGCAAAACGTCAAAAAAAACATTTTAAGCCTAAGTCAACTAAGAGGTTCCCGTTGAGTACAACGGATGTGAGGGGTGCTAATACCTTCCCCTCGCATAATCGACTTTCGAACCTAAAATCTCCTTTCAAGGTAATTTAGAACTTTTTTCCTTTTTTCCCCGAAAAATTAAAAGTTCAGTCGTGATTTAAATTTAGTGATTCAATGCTAGTCAATAGCTTGACATCCGAAATTCGACGCGACAGCCATTTCCAACCCTCACATCAGTCCTAGCCGCTACTTTGCAACAAAGCAGCGGCTACGAGGGGAGGGCCATATCCTTGGCCGGTCTGCCTAACCCACTTTTGATTCAAAAATGCTTGGTTATTTAAAACTAACCCTACGAGCACGCATCTAAGTCGAGTATTTTTCATTTATGAGGATAATCGCCGCAATTCAAGCTTAAAAGCCTCATGTAACGAGCACTCTGATTGCACATTATACTTAGAAAATTAAACATACATTTTTCGCATAGTATAAAATAAAAAAGCGAGCAGGAATTAAAAGCAAAATATATATATTGTACAAAAAGCGTGTTAACCACGAAGGGCGCACAATGTCAGGGCACAAGGCCGGTTACAAACCAACACAGAAATTGTTTGAAAATTACAGGGTTATCTAGACCCGGGACTATTCAACATGCCCATCTTCTTCATCAGGGGGAGGGGACATAAGAGCGCCATTTTCAACATATTTCAAGAAATGAATCCCTTTGGTTGAAAGCTCAACCCCAGGATTCACAACCTTCACCTGCTGCACGACATTGTCAAAAGCATGGCTGGCCGCTCCCACGAGACCTGCTTCAGCTCATCAATCCTTGCCACCAATCCAGCGCGGCCCAAGCAAGTAGTGTCCTCGGATTCGTCGGCACTAGGGTTCACAGCGGCTAGGAGTCCTTTCTTGTCCTCGTCCCATTTGCGGTGAGCTTCCCTCAACTCCTCTAACTCCGCAAGGTCACCCTCCACCTTCTTCTCCAGGGAGGCTATCCTGCGGTCCTTCTCCTCCACCTGGGTTTTGCAGGCTTCAAGGTCAGCTTCCAACTTGGCCACTATAGCCACCAGAGCATCCTTCTCCTTGACCAGCACGTCTGCCCGAACCATGTCCTCAGTTGAAGAGTTGTTAGAAGCCACGACTATCTCCAAAGCCTTCATTGTAGCTATGACCCCTTCGGTTATATCTTTGCTCCGACCGACGACGCTAAGGTCCTGAATAACCTTCAGCTCAAGGTCACTCAGGCAAAGAGAAGAATGCGAGCCATAACGGTCTGGGTTGGACCACACGTTCGACAGTTGAAGCAAGTCCCTGCCTTCAGGCTGAGCAGAGGAAGATGTGGCGGGCATAAGATGCCTCTTTCCAGCATAGGCCACCCTCTTCCGCTTGAAGGACTCGGCAACCTCCTCCACGATGTCATCTTCCAACACCTATACAGGCGCACAAGAAGTGGAGCCTCCCGCAGCCCCGACGATTAGATGGTTCACACGTGAACGTCCTTCTGTGACCATCCTCACCGTCCTCATCACATTCCTCAAGGCAACGTTTGTCTTCGGCCGCACCAAAAAGAACCGATCCTTAAAACTCTTCACCTTGCCTACAAAGATGGAGAAGAGCTGTCTGGTTTGACGAAAGGAGACCCAAGCATGTCCCCCGTCCTTCTCAGTCCCCTGATGGACTGTGGAGAATGTGAAAAATAAGTTTACGGAGGCAGCGACCTCCAGATGTCGGCACACCAACTCGAATGCCCTCATGAAAGGATAGCAGTTGGGATGGAGCTGCAAGAGAGACAACTCTGTCCACCGGAGAACTGATCGCTGAAAGGACGAGAAAGGGAGTCTAAACCCCATGTCCTTGAATATGATCTCACACATAAGGAACCTGTTCCCCAGACAGATTTCCCAATCCTCACTACGTCCAATGTCATCGAACGGTCTTTCCGCCGTACCCTCTGACACCGCTTTTAACGGTTCGTCCCCTATCCAGGACGGTTCATACTCCCCGGCCTCGTTCCTATATTGGGGTTTCCTACCATGTCTAAACTTGAAAAGAGGAGGAAGGAAAAAATATGAATTTCGCGTTCAAATCCACCCTTCCTCCACCTCCAGTCCGATCATGGCGAGGAAGGGCTCATCGTCCTCCCGAACGAAAGATCAAAAAAGTTTTCAAAATAACAACTTGGAGGGAAAACCAAAAGGCAAAGTGAAAAAACCTATGCATACTGCGGAGCTACTCCACTCACGGTGGCGACAGGTTAAACCTCTAACAGGTTAAAAACCTGCCACCGGTGGCTCATAAACAGACGAAGTGGATTCTAAACCACCACCATTTACGGCGGAATCCACCAACTTCCTACCCGGGTCTACTAAATCATCAGAACAGAATGGCTAAACACAGAAAAAAGAAAAACGAAATGGTGAAGTCATCGTACCTTTTTAAACGGAGATGGTTGCGTAGATTGAGCGTTGAAGGGATGGAGGACCAAAACACACCGAAACTTCACTGGAAAATCTTCAAAAACTTCTGAAGGATCAAAGCTTGCAGAGCGAGAATGACAAAAGTGTTTTCCAAAAACACTTGAGGCTATTTATACCTCCTTCGCAACCCTTCAGAATACATCGAATCCAATCCGGTGCAACCCTTCACCTACAACCCAGTTCAAAGAAACGAAGCAACGGTTCAGATCACATCTCATCAAACATCCAACGGTTCTGATCTAACCTGTGAGAGTTCCAAGCGTCAGGTTTAATCAACGATGATTATGAAGCCTCGAGAGCAGTTACCAAGACACACTCAAAGGCCTATGAAATTAAGTACGTTACTAGCCTTTACACGTGGCAACCAAAGCCCAAACATTCTGTCCCCTCACTCACATCCTCGAGACGTGGGCATTAAATGCAGATGGACAGACGGCCAACTATCTGACGAGGGAATCTCGTGACCTCACCAACTCAGTGATCGAGGGGCGGACTGATGAACAAGTACAGTTTCCCCCAATCCAACAAGCTCGTTTCAATCATGATAGAGCGAGCTTACCAACGCTCCCAGCGAGCAAAGGTATCCGATCAAGATTCAATTGATATTTCTTGATCTTCCTCAATTTCAAGATTCAATTGATCATTCTTGATCTTCTTCAACTTCAAGATTCAAATGATCGTTCTTGATCTTCCTCAATCTGAATTCCTCAAGCGACCATGGAAATACATTCGATATATCCTTGGTAAGGAGGAGCATCACACTCCCTAGTGAACAACACCGTTCCAAAACGGGTCAGTCCGTTCCGCTGCGAGCACTTTGCCCCTCATGTGAACTAGTTCCTTGCGAACATTTCTCTTTCAAACAACAGAGTTCTCGCCTCCAAAAAACTCATCTTGAACAGGGCCTTCGCACATTCAAAGTCATCACTCTTTGTCAAGAGCAACGACTTGGGGGCTTCTGTTCTAGAGCGAGCAAATTCATTAGGCTCATTTACTTAGGCCCAATACAAACTAACCTAGATCTAACATCTGGTAAATTACTCACAACACACCTCCTCTCCGCGAGGGGGGGGGTGCTCGGAGCAAACAGAGATTGATTCAAACAATCAGTAACATCTCCTTCCACGTTCCCGCGAATCTCTCCTCGGCGGTTACGATTCCTACGAATTCGTAACCGCCAAGCCACGCGTGTACCGTAGAACAGCTCCTCACCACCCACCTCTATATAAAGGGGACTCTTAGCGGTCCCCAATGTTAGACTCTTCTCATTCTCTAATCCCCCATTTTTACTCAATACTGACTTGACCGCCGGAGTGTCTGCAGGTACCCCCGCCGTTCCAATCAACAGCAAACAACTTACTATCATCTCATTCAAACTGCACCGGTAGTCCTTTTCTGATCAGGTAAGATCAGGTAGCTTACGACGTAACGTACAATTCATAGGACGACGTCCATCTTTTTCATATACATAATAAAAACTTTGATAACGATACCACACATACTAGCAATAAAGACAATATTAAAAGTTTGTTTTTAAAAAATGTACATTGTCAGCTCCGGTTGTATATGAAAAGTAAGGTTTTTTTGTTTTTTAACAAGAAAGGTTATAAGTTATAACTATTCAAATTACTCTTAGAAAAATACTCTATACAAATCACTGTATTAGTAAAAGTACTCTATTATAACTTTTTTTTTAAAGTACTTTATTATAACTATATAGTTATGCCAGTTAAAATCAATAACTATTTAACGACAAAAAACATGCGTAATATGCCAAAATGATTATTATATGGCAATACATACTAACATCCGTTCAACTCAACTTGTGGGTAAGAGAAAGAAACAACTTAATTATTTGGATGAATAAGTAATCTCACAAGTCACAACTCCTTACTTGTTAAATTAATATTTAATTATTCGTGCAAGTTTGAACCGAGAATCTAAAACTCTTCTCCATGATATTTAATTGTGTATAAGACTGAGAAAAAAAAATCGTTTATAAGACTTGGATTAATTGATGGCTATCTAAATCACAAATGCTAACAGAGATTTTTACATATCATTCATCAAAGAGACCCAGATACTAATTACATAATGAATTTATGCCTTTGAGGGGTATTAATAAGCTCTTTATCATATGAGCCAAAATTTATTCTCTTTTCCGTAAAAGGATAAATGCCAAATGAAATGAGAATCACACTTCTTCACTTTACATCCAAAATTGCAATTTCTCAATTTATTTTACTTACATGGTTGCATATTGAATTATTTTTGGATTATGTTTGATCATAGTACGTAATTTCTAACATAAATCTTAAATGGACACATAAAATTGACAAAAATGCAGCGTCTGTTTGTACTTATGTATATTTTCATAATGCGTATAAGTTGTATAAAGTAAATAATTCCCTAAAAAAAAAGAGAGAGATACAAATATAGTTTTTTTTTTATATACGGTACGTTATCTAATTTTGTGATTAAATAACACAACTCAGTTTCTAATGCAGACAAAATAAATTGAATGATGTTTCGTCAACGAAGAGGGAGTCAGGGAACAACCAAAGAGGTTTCCTCAAATTTCAAACTGTTTCCACTCTCATCAATTAAATTTGCACCCAATTAACACCCTCATTATTCAAACCATGCCAATATTCTTTTTTCGTACCAAACCAATGTGACAATGATAAACTAACACAAATTGGTGGAGATTGAGCTAAATTAAATATTATAGATATAAAGAATCAACACCATGTCCTATAAAATGTCAACTAAGTAACCAATGGACGTGGTAACCACTTCTTAAATTTCCTTTCGTAAAAAATTGTTGTCAAGTCACATACATAAAGAGACACCTTTACTTAATCTTGAACTTCCCTTAGCTTGTAAATAAAGAAGAACAACGTGTTTCTTCAATTCAACACTAACTGGTTTCATTCTACACAAAATGGATTGGCAGAAAAAAGCCAAAGAGTTCTTCTTCAACTATATTGCTATCTACACCCCTACAAGGATCTTCCACCTCCTCACCATCACCATCCTCTCCCTTCTCCTCCCTCTATCTTTTCTTCTCTTAGCTAGTCTCTCTGGTGCCAAATTCTACCTTCAAATACATTCACAACAACCCTTGCCTTATCTTTTCTCTTTTGCTATACACACCTCCCCATGTATTCTTTACGTTCTTGTCTCCATTGTAAGTGTAGCTACTTTGATCAATGGTTTAATGGGAAAAATCAACCTTATGAATGATTCATCCAATTCTATTCTCCTCCAAACTCGTCTTTACATGTCATGGAAATGGATTCTTCTTTGCACTTTTCAAATTTGTGTTGGCTTAGGAATTGAAGCAAGCATTGCAGCTGGAGTTTTCGACTCGGACAACGATGTTTTTGATGATGGTTCTAGTTTTGGTGTTGAAAGAAGCTTCATAAGCAGAATGATATTTCTGTTGGGACTACATGAAACAACCCAAATTTGGTCAAGAGTTGTTGTGAGACCAGTGGTGGATGACACTATATTTGGTGTTGGAAAAAGAGAAAGATTATGGATTGAGAAAGTGGTTGTGGCAGGTAGTTTAGGAACATTGTGGTGGTGGAAGTTGAGAGAGGAAGTTGAGAATTTGGGTGTTATGGCTGAAACAAAGAAAGATGAAATGATGGAGGTGGGAATAGAAGAATTTGTTGGATGGTGGTTGTATTATCTAACTGTTACCATTGGTATGGTGAGGATTGTTAAAGGTCTTACGTGGGTTTTCATGATTTCTCTATGTAGAAGAAGGGTAACCCAGATTAATGAGGTGGAATTGGAACAGAGTCAGAATGATGACAAGGTGTAAATTTGACCAGTTTTGGTTTTGGAGAAGAAAAAAATTAACATTTTTTTTTCTTTACTTGTTTCTTAATCTATCTTTTTTTGTCATTTTATTCTATGGTAGGGATATTGCAATATTGTATACTTTGGCAAATTTGCAATAAACCCGTGGCCAATATTGTATTGATTGATAATGTATTATTGCTCAACTTGTTGATAATCGCTTCTTTAATAAGGCTTATTGAACTTCTCTTTTATTTCAAGGAAAGACAAAAGACACCTTCTACGGTACACCCAAATATATAGATGTACCGATACTCCAAACTGAAATGGCCAATAGTTTTTTGACAGCATGGCACAAGGAAGTTTGACTGAATTGTAGATTTAGCACCACCAAACTTGTGAGTTTTGCACTTTGGGGCTTTTATTTTATGATGATATAATTATTTAAATTAATTTAACATAAACAAATCTGAATCTTTGAACTTCATTCTTCTTCTTCTCCTTCATCGGCAGATCCATTGTTACACACTACTTATTTTAAATAACTTACGTGAGTGATTTCAATTTCAAGTAGATTAAGTTGATCTGATCGAATCCAAAAGCTGAAACTAAAGAGCTTCTTCAACGTTTCAACTATAAAAGAGAGAGAATCAATAACTGAATTTAATTTGAAGGAAACAAAAATATTGAAAAACGGAATCCAGATGAAATTGTTACATAGATAGATGAAGTTTTGTGTTCCCAAAAAGGAAAAAGAGAAGGTTACTTTCAGATGATGAAGGTTGGAGAGAAAATTGTGATGACGGTTAATGATTTGGTTTTGTTTTAATTAAAAAAACTAATTAATTATTTTACTGAAATAATAATTTGTACAATTTTTGGGGGGTTAAATTGAATAGAGAAGTGTACTAAAACTCTTTCCCTTAAATCAATCTTTAATAATGCTGACATAGATCATTTAATTGAAATGACAGTTTTTTATTGGTTAAACATTTGAGAGTACCAAAACAATCAATTTTGTTTGGAGTACCATAGAAATTGCCCAAAAGACAAGGCCTGTTGATATTTTTGTTTTTTTATGATGTTACTAACATCAATATAGGGGTTGCATTGCATGGTTTGTTTTTCGGGTTGCATTGCATGGTTTGTTTTTCTATTTGCAACACAATTACAACTGAAATAGCATCCATCACATTTGACCAGAATATAAAATCTTGAGTATAATTGGTTAGACTCCACAACTTGATTAGAATCTAAACTTACAAAATGATTTATATGTATTTAGTGTTTAACGAATCTTTTGACTCCATTATTATTTTGAAGAGTATGAATTGAAATTGGTATTTTCGAGTTCACAACACTCACAAATTGTGCCCGAGGCACAAGCACCTGCCGTACACTCTGTGGTATCTTTTGACTCCATGATAAGATGAGGCATGTGGGTTAAAATAAAATAATCTTAAAGGGAAAAAGAAAGTTAGTACAAATCCTACATGAGATGGATTAGGTGTTTAACAAATTTAATCAATAAAAACTTGCGAGTATATAATAAATCAAGAATTATCAACATGGTGTGGCATATGTGATATTGGTGTGGGATTTAACCCATGCATTTAGATTTTGCAGATTCTGTGTATACCACATTAGTTTTTGCACAAGCTACACTTTAGAGTTTTAACAAAATCATAATGTCTTAATAATTTTAGAATCTCGCCGCCAATCAAAACATGTATTTTCCCTAATATTCATAAAAACGTTAATCAAACAAACCATTTTGGCAAACTTTAAAGGAACATATACATTGCAATTGACTAATTGAGTGTTTATCATTTCTTTTACATATTTTATCTCAAAGAAACTTCCAAGCTGAGATTGAATGAAGTGGAGTCCCCTTCCATCCAATTATTAAACACTTCCCATTTTTGTCTACAGTACAAAACTTCCCACAATCAAACTTTTTAGTAACCAAATTAGCTTGATAAATTGAAGACTCACTGAATCCAGTTTCCACCATTCCATACCTTGCAAAGAACCTTCTCCAAACATCAATCTTCACATTCCTAACCTTCCTTTCTTCATCTTCCAAACCAACAATGTTTCTTATCCCTTCAGATAATATTGCTTCCATTATCACTCTACACTCATAATCCTCTTTTATACAAGTATCAACACAGTCAAAAAATGCTGAGTAAAAGAACAATGCTTCAACAAACCTATTCACAAACAAGGGTGAATTATGGTTTGCTTCAAGTTCAAGTACTATCATAATAAACGGTTTCATTTTTCTTATCACCTTCATCAAATTCTCCAAGCCATCAGAATTTGATACCATAGTCCTAAGTAAACATGGAGAATAAATAGCAACAGCTTCATCATATTCAATTTCAAATTGATCTAACTTAATCTCCATAGCATCTTCAACAAAAACTATGTTATATAAAAAGGGTAAGTTCAAGGATTGAGCAAAACTCATTAAACTTTTGCCAATTTCTTCTAACTTAGCCTTGTTAGAAAATCCGATAGCTGTGATCTTCAGAATTTCAGCTGGCTTTTCCTTGCGGTCTACTAATGCTTGCATGAAACATGTACTCATCACTCCACATCCAATATTAAGATGAATCAAATGGATTTTTGTTTGTGATGCAACATGTTCCACTATAGCCTGTACACCAGCAAATTGCATTACTTGATTGAAAGGAATTTTTTGATGACATTTAACTACTATGTTCGTATCTAATTCCATTTTCTCAATCAATTCCTTCTCCTTGTTTCTCTCATTTGATCTATCCAGTTTCATCTTTCCTTGTCTGGTTTCTCTGTTGATTCTCTCTTGAAGTGCTTGAGAGAAATGGAAAAGAAGTCTCTGAACTGTGCTTCCCATATTTCCACTTTCATTCATGTGATGAAAATGTGAAAGTAACTTGTTTGCACGTTCAAATTGTTGACAACCTACTCTCTCAGCTGCTGCTAGAATAAACTGAGCTAATTCAACTTGTTTATTTTCTTCCTCCGACAACAAGCTTCCAAGAACAGTTCCATAAGGGATGTAAAGATTATTATCATGCCACTGTGATGAGTTTTGGATATACCTTGTTCCTGCATGTCTTATTATATCTTCAGTTGATAACTTTTGAGGACTTACACAAGTTTCAACATTGCTTTGGTTTTTTTGCTTATTGAACTTGCTTCCATAATTTTTCAATAGCTCAAGTGATGCTAATGAAGATGGTGGTGGCATTTGCACCTGCTTAAGAGTTGGAATTGATATCATAGCTTGATTTTCTTGCTCTAGATCTTGTAGTAACTTCTCCATTGTTGTTATTGCAAAGAAACTGTGTTCTACGTGGAAGATTATATAGTCAAATTCTATTGTATAACCGTCTTGGAATATATTAATATTGAAAGGTGGTGAGAGAAAAAGGATGGTTCAGCATGTTATGTTACGTATGGAATATATGTGAAAAGTATCGAACATTGGAGGAATCATGGGATGATATATGTTTCGATGTTTTTCATAAAATGTAGCCGTAATTCCATAATTGGTTTGTCGTTGTTGAAACAAATGCGAGAGTCGAAACAAACCATGAATGATGTCGTACATCGAATATTTTATCATATATACGTGTTCTTAAGTTCTGTCCAACGTGGCTAATTATGGTGTTGAATGAAAATGTGCGATGGAGTGTTACGGATAAGACATTGGAACTCCTATTGTTCTAGTCTTCTAGATGACTAAACGGGTGTGTGTGTGTTTTTTTTTTTTACAAATCGTATATTTCATCTTTTTGACAAAAAATCGTATATTTATATGTTAGCTTCATATTTAAATTTGTATAAGGAATTATATAAGTAGTGGAATTTGCGAATAGAATGAAGTGGGTGTACTTTTCGCATCCCAATCAACTGATGTTAGAATGTAGGATCAACTAACAACTTATGCAGAATCGGATGACAGCTGAATGAGCTGCGGATTAACGGATGAGAATGGCTATCAAGCTTAAATGGGAATTGGATGTTGTTATTAGGTTTTATTATAGGGTCCTTATAATGTTTAATGAGTCTAAGAGGCTGCAACATTGATTTGACCAAGTCAAAAGGTCATATTACAATTTTCCTATATATGTGGCATGATAAAGTAAATGGGTATGCGAAGAGAAAAGAAGATAAAATGACCCCAAAGTTGATTTGAATGACAGAGCATGGTTAGGCATTCACTCCCTTAAAGATAGGAACGTGTAGAACATAGGTAAATGACAAAACATCAACCATACAAGTACAATTATGCGCTTAACTCAGCCATATGAGCAAGATATTAGCTAGCTAAGTCCAAAACGTGCATGAAGACTTATTATCTTAATAATAGGGTGATGGAGGATGTGGATGGCTGATATGGAAGTTTACAATTTAGTCGACAATGCAGTTTTCGGTTGTAACTTAGCCTACAAGATAGTAACTTACATTAGCGGTGTTAGCCTTTAATTCATGTGATCTAATATGATATTGAGTTGGCCAAAAATGTGGCAAGCATTGTTACCGTATGTTTCTTAGTTATTCTAAGTCTATAAACACCTCATTGGAAAGATTATGCTAATATCACTTTCCTTTGCCATTTTTTATCTCTTCTTAGATATTAGTTCACCCTCCAACACTATACATTTTTTGCATCTAGGAACATGCAGCGAAGAAACATAGTATCTTTCTCAACGTAATCACTAAATCAAAAAGAGGATTATTTTCATAAGTGCAAATTAGCCTACATATCATCTTATCAGTTGAGAAATGACGAATCAAGCAAGCAAACGACTAATCGAATAAGCACCAAATTTTGCACGCCAACAACAGGTTGACTCCCCGTTTGGAGTATACACCTTGAGAGAGAGAAATAAGAGAGAAGATGTTATAGACATGATAGTTTGGTGATGTAATAGAAAGAGATAAATGGATATATAATATAAGGTGTACAAATATCAATGTTAAGTAAATTACCAATTCATTTCGTGAAATTGTAAGAGTCTGACATTTACATCCCCTAAAATTTGCGAACAACCCAAAAATACTTTGATTTTGAATGACATCGTATAACTTATAAGGACAACAAAAATTTAATGGCAATAGATGATATAATTAAGGGACTGCATTGCTAGTGAGTGATCTTGATTCAAGAACTAATTTGCTAGTAAGTGATAAATTTAGAGACTAGTTTGACAAAATATTAGATACAAGTTGGCATAAGGACCAAGTTGTTCGACAAAATTCTAAGTTGAGGATCTATTTTGCATATTCGCAAATTTTAGAGGTGTAAATGCTCGACTCTTACAATTTGAGGGGGTGACTAGACAATTTACTAAGCTATAAATTTGACTTAAAAAAGCTTGTGCTGGAGTGTTGGGGAGACTAATAATGCAAGGGAAAAATAAAACTTTGATACCACATTTTTATTAATCTAAAATTTAAGATATTAGACTTTTATACCACCTCTTTAAGAAACCTATATGAGATTTAACACTCACACTTTAATCCTGTAAAAAAAACACTCACACTTTAACGAATGTGGTGGAAATCGTATTGGGCGAGTTATCAACGTACCAAGCTAACTTGGTTGCTAAAACGTTTACTTGTGGGAAGTTTTGCACTAATGACAAATGAAATTTCCACTCCTAATGTTATCAAACACGCTTACAAGTGAGATCAAAATCTAGAAAACATTTAAAAAGTTAGAAAAAAAAAAACTTAAAAATAAAATATACTTTGCATAGTTTAGTTTGGTTAACTAGTAAAAGACTCGTGCATTCGCACGGGTATGCACGGGTCACGTTACATTACGCTAATTGAATAGAAAAATACAATTACATAGTTAATATTGTGAAAAATTTTAGGATATCAAGTAAAAATTACTGTTATCAAATAATCACATAACCCTTGGCCAAAAAAAATCACATAGCCACATGCATTAACAATACTAGAAATATGTTCGAAACATTACGCATGTATAAAACCGTTAAACTATTTGGATTGAACCTGTTGAAAATTTTATGTACCTATATATGCGGATTTTTTTTTTGTCATCATTGTGTAGTAATTATATAAAATACTCCCTCCGTCCCAAAATACAAGCAAAATTGGTCAACAAAAGTTAATGTATTTGGTTCAAAATTAGTACCAAATACATCAACTTATGTTGACTCATTTTTGTTTATATTTTGGAACGGAGTAGTATGTGTTAATTTGTTAGACTTTCGTCCCACCCTCACATCTGGGGGCTCCACTTTCAACGTCCATTTTAAGTCACGATGCTTTGTAATTGCTATATAAAGTCAATATGATAAAAATTTAAAAAATACGTGAGTATTTTCAAAATATCAACATTAATGTTATATTTCTATTAAGTATTTATTTATTCTATATATGAAACATTCATTAAATATTTGCACCACACTCATCGTGGATTTCATATTCTTATATTTTTAGGTACAAATTGTTATGTCCTATTCATTTGTAATTAATAATATTATTTTAAAATTTAATCAAATATCATACCTTTTATAAAATATTGATAAAATAAATCTACACAGTTCATAATTTTTTTACAAAACTTGTTACATTTTTTTAAATGACAAAACTTATTAAAGCCAAAATCCAATTAAAAGATAAAATGATAATTTGAAAAACCCAAATTATGTTTTATGAAATGAGACCCAGGGAATTCATTCCATCGCTGAGTTGATATTGTGACCAAGCTTTTCTCTTCTAAAAATGTGTGAAGATAAACATCATCCCTTGATTGATGACTCAACTAAATAGTCCATATACAAAGAATAGAAGAATGAAGAGAGTTGAAGCATATCATTGAAGATGATTTTGAGGAACAAAAAATGTCACAAAATGGGCCTTCGAATGCATGCTTCTCAAATCTAAAAGCACTTGCAGTAGTAAAGTACAACATGTTGAAGAAGAGCACGCTAGTATATAACAGAACATGAAGTCTAGAAGAAACAAATGCCCCGTGTTTTAGGTCTAAACAAAAAGACATAATAAAGCACACAATAATCAAGATCCCATAGAGTTCCAAAATAAAGGAAAAGAGATTCACAATAAAACCAACAACTTGGAAATGAATAAGGATGAAAGTAATTTATTAGCATGAACCTAGCTAAAAGAATCGCAAGCAGTTGAAGAATGTAGTGATATGATCACACTGAAATGAACTTCCCTCTAAATGTAGCCATTTCTAAATATCAAGAATACATCAGCTAATCGCTTCCATATGTAAAAATCAATCAGTATCCGAAGAAAACCAACATACAAACATGCACACACAAATACATATCATTATCTTGAACAACATCATATGCAAAACAAGACAAAGGCCAATAGCAGTTCTTTGAAAAAGTTTGTTAAATATGATTTAGAAGAGATAATGATGAATATATATACCCATGAAATAAGAGATTTAGTGAGAATTAAAAAAGGTAATTAGGGATATATGGTGCTAATAACTATTTTTATGATAGTAGTAGATAAGTAAAAAGCAGAGCAACTATGATTGGCAGTTGGCACTAGACAAGTCCTTTCAGTAGTAGTACAGTGAGTACAGCATTGGAAAAATGAGGGAAGCAATAATAAGGCAAGAAAGAAGGAATAATAAATAAAAAGTGAGATGACCCCACTGAAAAAAAGGTCCATAATCCAAAGTGGAAGATGCGTTCACAGTTACGTTACGATATTACTAGTAGTAAAGTAATTACGTTTCTTTCTTCGTTTACTTCCTTGCTCCACACACTTGAAATTGAATCAACTCATTTCACTCCGACTCTACTCTTTAGATCAACTCGCTCGGTTCGTCATACAAGAACGCATCCATGGTTTCCGATTCTCCTCCCAATCTCCATCAAGTATGTTTCCTCTCTCTCTCTCTCTCTCTCTTCATTCAACTTTCACTATTCAACTCACTTTTCTGATCATCCTTTTTTTTCTTCTCTTCCCGATAATTCCTTCAAAAAAACCAATCCATAGTTAATACTTTATTGTATCTGAATTCAACTTTTTCAGTGGTCCGTTGGACTAATTTGGTTTTGATTAAACACGTTCAAAACTGTGTTTTATTCAATTAAGTAGATGGTTAATTCAATTCACTAACAAAAATTTATTCTCACTGAATTAACCACAATATTTTTGTGTTTTTTATTTTTAAAGAAGTAACAGGAATGTTTTGTTTTGTAATATTCACAGGAATTACTTGAAGAGCCACCAAATGGTGATATGGGAACCTTGTCCAACAAGATAAATCACTTGAAAAACCAAATCCAGGCAGAGAGAATTCAATCCATTAGTGTAAGTTTGTGATTTGATTCTTCGAAAGGGTTCAGCCTTTTTGTAGTTTGTTTGTTTGCTGGCAAGATGCTCTTTGTTCTTTCATGGCCAATTGCGGAAATTGGCATTAACATAGTGAAATTTAGTGCATGTTTGGATTGATAGTGTGTTTGGCGAAATCACACTGTGCCATCGTGATTATGACAACAATTTACACTTTAAGCTTCAACAAAACCAAGATGCTACAATTCATCCTGATTCCAAACATTTAATTATTATTCCTTGCAAACTTCATTTTGTAGAAACACCAGTTCAGTTCCTCTTGAACCATTTATGTGGAGAACTGGAATTTAATAGCTAGAGTGAAGGTGTGTTTGTTTTGGTTTTTTTTATTAAAAAAAATCTATTTTTTTATAAAAGTTGCTTTTGTTATTTTAATAGTGTTTGTTTAGGATTTAAAAAAAAAATCATTTTTAACTTTAAGATGAAAAGCTATTAGGGTTAACTTTCCCTAAAATCTAATTTTTTTCAAACATGAACAAGCTAAAAATCATCTTTTTTTTAAAAACAAAAAAGTGAATTTTATGGGTAGTAAGCAAACAAAAATAGCTTCAGTTTTTTTTTTTTTTAAATCTCTAGATTTTTTAACACAGTCTTTTCTTTTTTAAAGCTGAAACAAACACACCCTTAATAAAGCACATTGGAAAACCTAAAGCATGCTATAAGGGTGCCACACAAAAATTTTCGATTTCTGTTTGCTTGTACATTGATCTAAACTGCTAGTTGTTCTGATCTGTTTGGTTATATGGGTGTCACTTTCGGCAATGTTTTTTATTTAGCCGTGTTTATCGGTTGAACTTTATGTTATGACTGTTAAAGTAAACTTTAGTGTCAATTGAAAATTCAAGGTTGAGATAGCTTCTTTTTGCACACCATGCTGGATGACTTGCAATTAGTCGTAATTATTTTTCTGTAGGAAAAACTTCAGTGGAACCAGAAGAAGCTGCAATGTCATACTTCAGGAATAATGTCAGCAGTATCAACCAGGGACTCTTCACAGACGGAGGAAAATACGACACGTTCAATTCTTTCCTCAAGAATGGACCGTCCTTTATGTAAATTCTATGGTTTTACCCAGGGTCCAGGAGACAGAAACCAGGGCAATCAAGACATGTCATCTGCTACAAGCATCAAGATTCCACGTATTGAAAGATTACCACCATATACATCTTGGATATTTTTGGACAGGTGTTTTGACTTACAAATATTTAATTTCCTGTGTTGAGTTACCCACTGCTTGAATTTTATCCATTTTAAAAGAGAAAATGGGATTTAAAACTTATTGATCAATGAGTATGCAAGTTCAATAATGTATTTTCTTCTATTTTAAATTTTTTCACACACATCAGGAATCAGAGAATGGCTGACGATCAATCAGTCGTTGGAAGAAGACGTATCTATTATGATCAACGTGGAAGTGAGGCATTGATATGTAGTGACAGTGAGGAAGAATTAACAGAACCTGACGGAGAAAAACATGAATTTTGTGAGGCTGAAGACCGTATTTTATGGTAAGTTAATATGAAGATGCAAAAATGCTATAAGAAGGTCATTCATTTGCGAAGAAAGATTCAATGAAAAAAGACCAATCGATCTGGCTTGCAATTATTGTGGTTGGCTATATGAATCATTGATTAACATGTTTAGTTAATGAGTCATATAGATGCTCTGTTGGAGCAATCACAGCTTTTCTTGCCACGCCTTTAAGAAATAAGACCTGTATCATGAGTCATGACTACACAACTTTTAATACCAGATTTTAACTTATAAACCACGAATCCCAACTTCATTCAAACGTTCAGTGTTTCTTCTTTCTAGAATTAATGTCTTGACTTTTGAATTTCTAGTATGGCATTTGAGGAACATGGGTTAAATGAGGAGGTATTGAATGTTGTTAGCAAGTATGTTGGGGGCACCAGTTTAGAAATCCAGGTAATCCAGCATAACTTGTGGGAATGACTATATGCTTGACTATTGTTAATCTTAAATATCGAAAACAATATATTGCACCATGAAGATTTTTTTTTATCAGAAACCATTTTCATTTCTTCGAGAAATTGCTTTCATCAAAAACACAGGAGAGGTACAAAAGTATCAGGGAAAGTAATATTGGTAGGTTGGACCAGCATCCAAAAAGCTCAGGAGAACATGAATTTCCTATGAGCATGTATCTAGAGAAAAACCTGAGTGATGCATTAGATTCTCTTGATAACCTTTTCTGTCGTCGGTGCCTGGTATGTACAAAAGCATCATCTTTTTAACATTGTCATCATTGTCTTAGTGAATGCGTCTATACCTTTCTGCTTTCCTGCGGCAGATTTTTGACTGTCGACTGCATGGCTGTTCTCAACCTTTGATATATCCCGTAAGGAACAATGCCCTATGTTATTTTCAACTTAATCTATGTTACTTCATCAATAAATTTAATTTGATGTTTATTTCAGAGTGAAAAGAAGACAGTTTGGTCTGAGCCTGTAGGTGATAGAAAACCATGTGGTGATCAGTGCTACCTTCAGGTATTCTTCTTCTTTGTTTGAGATTTGAAGTATTTTTTAATTTTTGAGGTGGGCGAGAATTTTTGGGAGATGAAAATGGGTTTATTCAAATTATATATATTTTTTACTCTGCTGGTATTTTGTTTAACGTTTTCATTGACGTCGGAACCAATATACAATATAAATGGTGGCTTTTTTATCTTCTGTTTATTAAAGTTGGAATTAATTCTACGCAAAAATTTTGTATGAAGCATGTAGCTTTAGCAAAACTTGTTTCCACTTTTCTGTGTGTATACTATCTTTTGCACCCAGTTACAAGTTCACTTTTTCAATGCTTCCTTCTTATATATTTGATAGGAAAGTGTGTAGAGTAAAGACTGACTACCATTTCATTTTCAAGCAGTTAAAGGTTGTTAAAAGTTTTTCAAAAGATTCAACTCCCGGGTCTTTTCGGGATAAGAAAACTACAATTGTAGAGGAGACAGATGGGATATTGGCACCATCCAGTGCAGAAGAACCTGGCAGTCAGAGTACTACACTTTCGACAAGAATTGATTGTCATGGATATATCAACTTAAATGACCCTGACTCAGAAAATTTGAGCAAACGGAAAGTCACAAATCAGTCGGACACGGCACAATGTGACTCAAGATCGCCTCCTGATTCTCAAAATTCTTATAAAAAGCTGAAGAGATTCTCAGATATAGTTACTGTAATTACTGATAATAGCAAGAGCTTACATTTGGATGCATGTGATAAACATAAACATATAAATAACTGTGCAGTTTTAGACAAATCTGTTGAACATACTTCGAATAAACTAATAGTTCCTTCTAGCATTTGCCATAGTGAGCATGACAAAGGTGTTGTGGATGGACCAAAAGCTGTCACAAATGAGACAGAACTTAAAAAATCGTTGAATTCAATGGAAGAACAAGTTGATGGAATCCTTGGTTTCTCAGATTGGAAACCTCTAGAGAAAGAGTTATACTTGAAGGGAGTGGAAATGTTTGGCAGAAACAGGTATCTTTCTGTGTTCACCTCACACGATTATGTTGAGAAATGCTAGGGTGGCATCAAATTTAGTTTGAACTGTGTGTGGCGACACTTTCTTGTTTCCAGTATATGTTTTATGTTTCCCATTTTGTAAATTGCAAGACAGATCGTTTTTTTAATTAAAGTTTTATTACTTTTTTATTTTTCTTTGTATTGGAACTAATCCTTTATTTCTCCATAAATCCTACAAATCCATCCTCTTTTTTAGCTTCAATTTCAATTAATCTTCTTGAATGCATGAATAATTATGGGGAAAAAGGCAAATATGTAAACTTTGAAAACTCTTTGTAGTAAACTATCTGGAATGTGACTAACGGTTCATAAGCGAATGAAACAAAAGCATATCTCATTTTCTTGTCATAAATATTGTACTCCACGTAGAGGTCTTAATTTGCTTAAGTTTGTGCTTATGTCATGTGCAACTCATGCTCTGCAGTTGCCTCATAGCTAGGAACTTACTTTCTGGTTCGAAGACTTGCATGGAAATATCTAGTTATATGCACGATGGAGGCATGTCAATGCCCCACAGGTCTATTATTGCAGCTGGTTCAATCATGGAAGACAAAGGAAAATTTGACACAGAGTGCACGGTAAGATTACAAGCTTCCCTGTTCCCATCTTTTATCCTGCATTCTCATGTCTTGTTGTCTTGACTGTTTTTCTGTTATTTTCTTTTGGGGTTTGGGGTGAGGCTTGCTGAAGACAGAAAATAAAATTTTCCGTATTTTACTATGTACGAAAAGGCTTCACTTGGTTGTATAACACATAGGGAAATTAGTATCTCAATCGCCTGGTTAGGTATCAAACTTTAAAAAAGAAGGCTATGGAGGATCATTCTCTTACTTCTTAGCTTAGAGAAAAGCAGACAACAACTTGTTAATCCCATGTAAACAACACCATCCCTTTTACATCAGATTCATCTTTTATCTTCTCAGACTAACTAACTCTATAACTTCCCACACTTTAGTTTATGTACTTTCCAATCAACCGTAGGTGTATTAGGCCTTCAAGAATGCACTCTTAAGGCCTTGGGTTTGGGCTTTGGTTAATTTTGGGTTCTCAATCCCGTAATGTTATCTCTGATTGTAGATTTTCCGTCATTTTATAATTAGTTGCATGATAAAAAGGGTTTTGTCTGGGCTTTACATGCATAGTGACTGAGTTGTATATTTGAGCCAACATATATTTTTTCTTTTTTCTTACCTCTGGTTTTTTGTAGCATTGGGAAGATTCCCTGATCCTCCTGTTTTGTACAATGAGTTCTTCAGTTTTGTTTTAACTATAGAACATTATTATATCATGGAATGTTTTTCCTCTCAACTTCTAGCAACTTATACGAGGACCCTACTCTTTACTTGCCACAAAAGTTGTTTTGAATGTGAATGTTTGTGCTAGGACCAAGACATGCCATCTAGACCAAGGTTGCTGAGAAAAAGAGGCAAAACAAGGAAGTTTAAATATTCTTGGAAGTCTGCTGGTCACCCAACAATATGGAAAAGAATTGCTGATGGCAAAAACCAATCTTGCATGCAGTATACTCCATGTGGGTGTCAATCAATGTGTGGAAAGGATTGTTCTTGTCTTAATGGTGGAACATGCTGTGAAAAATATTGTGGGTACGTAGCTTTTCATTTAATTGTGCATCTTTTGTAGCAATGCAATGAAGGCGAAAATTGCATATTTCTTAATTCTCAATGGCCGTGTGTTGGTCGTTTGAATAATATTGTTAGAAAATTATAGGGCTATGGATGAACTTTGATGAAGTTGGTCTGGATAAGATGGTCAAGTATGGTTTTACATGTTTAGATAAGATTTTGAACTCATTAAACTATAAACGAACATGTATTTCAAACTGTTAAAATAAAGCTATTGACTCGATGCTTCTTTTCATGTTCACAAAGTTTCTATGAAATGCTTTTCCAACTAGATTTGTGAACTATTATCCTGACTTAGGTTTCTATAAAACAGGTTTTACATGTTTAGATAAGATTTTGAACTCATTAAACTATAAACGATCATTTATTTCAAACTGTCAAAATAAAGCTATTGATTCAATACTTCTTTTCATGTTTGCAAAGTTTCTATAAAATGCTTTTCCAACTTGATTTGTGAACTATTATCCTAACTTAAGTAATGTAAATGTTAGCGAATTATGATTTGAATATAACAATTTCTCCTGCCTTCAGTTGTTCGAAGAGCTGCAAGAACCGGTTCAGAGGTTGCCATTGTGCCAAGAGTCAATGTAGAAGTCGACAATGCCCATGTTTTGCTGCCGGACGTGAATGTGATCCAGATGTCTGTCGAAACTGTTGGGTTAGGTGATGTACCAAATATTTTTACTTTAAACCTGATGTTATGCCTCTTTGGTTTTTGAATTACATGCCATGATTCTATTACATCACCTGATTTAGGAATTCATTATTTGCTAGTAATATTTTTACCCCAATAATTGGACAGCATCTACTGCTTGTTTTGATATATTATGCCAAACCTTTGTGGTTTTTCTTATCTTGCTGACCTCATTGAAGATTACTGCACACATTGCCTGTTAGCCTTTTTTTATTTTAAGATTATTTTTCATAATTTTTTTATTATTACAATAATTTATTTCCATATTTAATTAAAATTTGGAGTCTTCTATTGACTATTAGTACAAATAATGATAACATTTAATATTTTTTGTATCATCAAATCATAAATATCAATATATCAAATTATATTCATAATTAAACCCACTTGGGTTGGTCTGGTGGTGTTGGCTTGGGGCCTTGGAGTGTGCGCCTCTCAAGGTCTCAGGTTCGATTCTCCCCAGTGTCAATTTCGATGGGCTAGTTTGGCTTCTTCAAAATAAAAAATATATATATTCTTAATTCAGAGTCTTAGCATTTACCTGCCCTCGTTATCTAAAACCCTATAACTTCAATATGTTATCAATCTATCAGAGCGGTACCCTCTTCCTGACCTGTCTTGTAACTATTTTTCTGTAGAATTCCCCAAACTATGAAACTCTATTCGAAGTTGGAGCTTAAATCATATTATTAACTATACTCAAATTCCAACCATTTTTCTCTTTCCTACATTATGTCTGTCATCTTTTTGGCGTGTCTTGAAGCGCTCTTCCTCCTCCATATCATCATTTCAACATGTTTTGAAGCTCTCCTCTGCCATTTTATCCTTCCGGCATGTTTAGATCTTCTCCTCCACCTTGTAGTCTTTTTGGTTTGTTTAGAATATCCTCTGTTGTGTGATCTTTTTTGCTTGGTTTCTTTCAGTGACTGTTTTGATCTTAATTGCGGTTTTGCATAGGTTTTGTATCGGTTGTGGCCTGACACCAGTTTTGTTTTAGATATGGTTTGACACTGGTTTTATTTTGGTTGCAGTCTGACTTCAATTTTGTCTCTATTGCAGTTTAGCAAGACTTTTTCCCCCAATTGCAGTATGGCCCTAGCTTTTGTCCCAACTGCAATCTGTCTCGATTCATGTTCCATACGTGATCCGGCTCTACCTACTTTCTATATCAAATTACATTACTAGTTTTATTTTCCCTTTCCAATAGCATATTTATAACAAGCTTAGTAAGCTTTTATCTTGACGAGTGTTGGAATATATAAAAATATATTATATTATCTTTCATTTTTCGAAAGTATCTTGATATCGTAGGATTAGTTTATTTCCCTAATCAATTAGGATATGTAGTCTTGTATTAACATAGATAAAGATTAGTGTTAACTCTTTGTATTAAATCATAACTATCGAAATATCAAATTATATTCATAATTTAAAGTCTATTTTTTTCTCTTCCCTCCTTAATTATGAAATGATAATCTCCACTTCACCTTTATCTTATAGTTTGACACCACTTTTGTCTAACTTTTACGATTTGCTTGGACTTTGGATTCCACTATCAGTATCCACCTTAAATCGTCACAAATGCCTTTAAACATCACTCTTTGTGCAGCTGTGGGGATGGTACACTGGGGGAGCCACATCGGCGTGGAGAAGGTCAATGCGGCAATATGAGACTTCTTTTAAGGCAACAACAGAGGGTTAGTAGTTCTGAGTTGATTTATAATTATCTGCACGCCATTGTCATAAATCAAAGTGATGAGTACCTAATGCATGTGATTTGTCTCGCATTGTTTTTATTTTTGTCAGATTATCTTGGGGAAATCTGATGTTTCTGGATGGGGAGCCTTCTTAAAGGTTATGATTAATGGATTTCTTTGTTTTCTAAAAATGTTAGCTTGTTCTGCTAACTAACTGATGATTACATTTCAGAATCCTGTTAACAAAAATGATTACCTAGGAGAGTATACAGGTGAACTGATCTCACACAGAGAAGCTGATAAGCGTGGGAAAATATATGATCGTGCGAATTCATCTTTCCTTTTCGATTTGAATGAGCAGGTATGTGTCTCACATGATCTGCATTCTCTTAACTTGAGCTGCTCTTGGTTCATCATTGACTTCCTTGTCTTTTATATGAGTGTGATCATACACTGTTTTGCTGCATTTCCGTTGCGTTTGGTCAATCTATAGTCCCTTCCCTCACATTTCTTTCTTGGCTAGCTATAACATTTGGATTTCAAACTGATTATTTTAGAATTTAAATCTGCTTTCTGTTTCTTCACCAGTATGTTCTTGATGCTTATCGTAAAGGAGACAAGTTGAAATTTGCAAACCACTCATCAAACCCCAACTGCTATGCAAAGGTGAGTCCGGAAAATCAGATTGTTGGGAGGTTTAAAACTTGTACCCCATTTACTTTGTGAAAACATTTTCTGTTTTCATTTCCTAAAATATGTGTTAGTTCACCTTGTTAACAAGGAGAAAATAGACTTTTAAAGTGAGTGATTGCAATGGAGAGAAGATAAAATGTTAGCTAAAGTCTAAAGATGAAGCATTTAAGGAAATGATGAAAATAGTTATTTTGACGTTTTCCTTGTTTATGGAAATGCAAAACAATTTTTCACTTCAAGAGTCTCTTTTCCCATTGTTAGCAAGTAAAGCTAACACAAATTTAAAAAAAAAATAAAAATAGAAAATGTTTTTGCAAAGTAAACGGGACCTTACATTTTGGATTCTGTAGGTTGAACATGATCTTTGAATTGTCACAATGATTGCTCTCTTACACTACTGCCATAGGTGATGTTGGTTGCTGGAGATCATCGAGTTGGCATATTCGCCAAGGAACACATTGATGCCGGTGAGGAGCTCTTCTATGATTATTGCTATGGTCCAGATCAAGCACCTCCATGGGCTCGTAAACCTGAGGGTTCCAAGAGAGACGAATCAGCAGTTCCACAAGGTAGAGCAAAGAAACATCAATCCCATTGATGAGCCATGGCCAATGTCCAGCTTGTACGAACTTGTGGCTTCTACCAGTATATTCTCAACAGAGACAAACTTGTGACATCTCATGGGATAGACTTGAGCAACTGTCACTGAAAAGGAAACTAATAATTGATTTGTAGATGCTAATTTGCCTTAAATTATGGGTAGGGTACAGTTAGATAATAAAATGGGCAAGAGATGAAGCACATCAATGTTGAGAGCAATAAGCTAGAAATTAGCCTAGCAGTTGGTATCCTGAGTATAAAATTTCCTTTTGGATGCCCAGCACATATTATTCTACAAACATGCTTGCTTATTTGGCATAATTTTTCATAAGATAAATATTCCTAATAGAGAAATAGATAATTCTTTGAGGGAATTCCACTCTCATCCTCCTACATGAGTCATTTTTGCTCATTGTTGATAGATAGAGTAGTGATATGACCTCCTCCAAGGGTTTTATTTTTCAGGCTGAATTGGATCAAGGACTTCCTACTAAGGAGTGTGCAAATTTTGAAACTAGAGTACTAGACTGGGGGGTTAATTCCCACTTACCAATACTACCAAAAGTTATTGGAACTTTGAACTCTTTTTATGAGAATAAGAGGGGGGTTATTCCTAATTATCTACGCTACCCAAACTTGGAACTCGGAACTCTAATTTAAATAATATATATAAGGTTTAATTACACTTTTTCCCTATTTTTACTTGTTCGTAGAATTGGTCTTACCTTTTAAAATCTAAGTTTTGGTTTCTTCTTCAAAATCCTAAACTCAAAAAATGGTGTCATATTTTAATCACTCAGACATATGCTTTGACAATGTAGAATCATTCATATGCGCCTTTTAATTCATATGCACCGTCATTGTAAAGATTTTATACAGTTAATCAATTGTAATCTTTAGATCATTATAAACGTTTGACTTTTTTTTAGCAAATAAACGTTTGACTTATATCATAACAACATATAAAGTCATACACATAATTTGGTTGTGATGTTTTACAATGTGCATGAATATTAAAATCAATCTAATTTGATATTGCGATTTGATTATTTCAATTATTAACTTGTTGTCCAAATGAAACCTTACGATCTGATTGATTGAGCAAAAAGGTGAACAAGAGAGTAATGAAGAAGATAAATATGGGAGAGAGTAAGAACCTCATTGTTTGGAATTGAAGCAAGAGAAAATTGGTTGAGAGTGATACTACTGCTTGCTAACGGAACCAAAAAGGTAAGATCATTGGCTTTGGTTAAATGGGTAGTGATTGTCTTCCCTCTATCAATAATATCTTCCTTGTTGAAGGATTATGACATAACCTATCAGATATATAAGTCAATAGGTAACTTTTATTAATGTAGTAATATGTGAAGAGTGTGGAAAAGACTTATAAAATCGAAGGGAGTGGGAGGTAGGAGCAGTAAATTATTTCACGATGAAAGGAAACATGTTATCCTACCATTGACATTGAGCATTATAACGACAGAGACAAAAACAAGGACTACAGCATTTATGAACTAACAGTTACACCAAATTTCCACCAGAGTTTATCTTTCTAGATGGTATCAATAAATGCTACGAAACCAAACATAAATAACCAGAGGAACACCAAATTCTAACCAAATCTGTTTAGGTTTATGGAAAGTGCTATGAATTAAAACACTGCCTCAACAATAGCATGCTTCTTTTTAGGGTATCCAATTCCAACCATATGGTTTAGGTACACTTTCCCATCCTTCACAGTAGCTGATGTAGCCAAACGATGTTTAGGCCCTGAGAATTTTGCAACAACAGAAGCTGTATTCCATCCATCTAAACTCTCCACTAATCTCCCTGAAGGATTTCCAACAACTACAACCTTATTAGGAGACAATAACTCTAATCCATCTCCAAAATAAAGTGGCCCTCCAATAACCTTAACTATCTTCACTTCCTCTCCCTTTGTTAAATCAATCTTGAACAAATTACCACTAAAAGTGTGAATTACTATTAAGAATCCATCTGGGTGGTAAACAATTCCATTAAGCCCAACCAATGTTTTGTGCCACTCTTTTGGAGTGAATAGTGGACTTTTAATGATTGATATAAGGTTTCCATCAACCCCAACTTTCCATATTTTACTTGCTTTTACATCGGTAACATATGCATTGCCTTCTGCATCAACTGCAACATCGTCTGCAAAGGCTTTCTCATCACCTGCATTGAATGGGGAACCAATATTAAATAATTGAGTCAAAAATTGGATAGAGCAGTTGCAACTTTCAATTCACCAGCTAGCACATTTCAATATAGTAGCAATTTTAATAATCCCAACAATAACACCATAAATTAGTAATTAATACTGTCTTTCTTTTGTCTTTAACCTTCCAAAGTTCAACCAATAGGTACTACCTCCGGTCCTATACATAAAGTTTGGTCAACAGAAGAAATAGTAAATGTATTTAGTTTAAATATTAAACTAGATATATCAACTTCTATTGACCAAACTTTTACACACACACACGATGGAATAGTAAATAAAGTCTAATTAAAGATTGACCATATTTTTTAACTGTTCCAATTGTTTTCACATTTTACCATACAATTAACTAATTGTGTTTTCCACTACAATGGTGATTGAAACGAAAAAGTTACCGAGTATTAAAACGTGCAATTAAGGTTGATCGTCAAAATTTGGTGAGCAACTCGACATCTAGATATGAGGTAGAACGTGTCTACCTACAGAGTTTTCATGAATCGAAAGGAAAAATAATCCATCGATAAAAACAAAGAGAACGATAAACGTGCCGGTCATGCATGGTTCGAGTAATTATATTGAATCATTAAAAATTGGGAATAAAGACACACAACAAATATCTATATATCCTTTGTCGATGCCGTTCTTCATATCCCAGCTGGCCCTTACTACGTTCCAAACATAACAAACCAACCATGCATATACTATTAAATTTCAAATAATAAAGAAAAGATTAAGTATCCAACAACCCACCGGTGCAAGTGATTGATGCATACAGTATGTGAATGTTGTATTGTATATCCTGAGGTGATCTTGAATATTGAGCTCGATTCCAACACATAAAAAACATCTAATACCCATTTTACTTTTTTTTTTTTGTATTTTTTTAGTTAACTGTTGTAGGACCCAACCATGTTACTATTCACATTTTAAACATTACTTAGATTATATATTAAACAATTTTTTATTTATTATTATTTTTTTAAATTTGGTATCCGATCCAAAAACTAACTAATCTGAGGAGACCAATCCCAACACTCATGTGCGGGAGGCCCATTTAAAGTGAGTATGGACTTGCCCATCGAAATTAACACCAAGGGGAATGAAACAAACTTTAAGAAGAGCAAACTCCAAGACACAAGTCAACCACTAGATCAACCCCAAATGAATTTCTATACTAAATCTATAAATGAAATTAAAGTGTTCAATGAGTTAATTTATATTTTTTCTCTATACAAAGTGGTAATCATCACATAAAAGCTCAGACACACCGTGAGGTGGTTTGAACATAAATGAATATGTCCAACCTAAAGACTTTGGTATTTATCAATTGAGCTATTTACTCTTACGAACTTGAATGAGCTATTTATTTCGGTGAGAAATTGAATGTATCATTTTTATATTACCTCCGTTCCTTTTTAATTGTCACTTTTTGACATTTTACACAAACCAAGATAATTAATAAATGTCACTACTTTTGATACAATAATTTATCCTTTTACAATAATAGTCTCATTCATTTAATATCTTGTTTTATATATTTCTCTTTGTAATAAATAACTAAGGATAATATTGGTAAAACAACAACAAATTTTTTCCACGAAAGAAACACTGGAACGGCGGGAGTATTTTATAACAAAAATTTATCAATATACTCTCTCTAAGTCATTTGACAATTTTAAACATATTAATAACTATAGTTAATTTTGTACGAGAAAAAGAAATTAATGAAATGAAAAGAAGAGAAGAGAGGGTAACAGCTTAACTAATATGAGATGATAATCAAAAAGGAACAAAAAAAATTTCAAAAGCGACAATAAAAAAGAAAAGGAGATGACATTGATAAAAAAAATATGAGATGACATTGATAGTGTAAAATAACATAAGTTGAAGAGTAATTAACAAACACTTCTTCCTAAAAACATGAATATATTCGGATTCAAGCATTGATGGTACACAAGTGGGTGAAAATGTTTTTTAAACTAGAGAAAAATATCTAATCGAATCAAATACTGTAATATAAAAAAAAAATGAACATGTAAGGAAGAAAAATACTTACTAGGACCAGAAAGTTGAGTAAGAAAGAGGCGTTTCCACGTAGAAAGATCATAAGCAACAAGCGCACTATAACGATTTCCTCTGACATCAGCGTTTACAACTAAAATCCGATTCCTACTCCGGTCAATCGTCATACCCAACGACGCATTTCCGGCCAACTCCGTTTCTTTCAGTACAGTCACTTCTTCCAATACTGTTCCCTCTGGCGATTCCTTCTCCGGTACGGAAATTTGACCGATACCACCTTCGAAAAAAGAGATTATGAAACGGTGGTTATCGGAATCCCACTTTGCACATTCTCTGAAAAATCCTTTGCTGTGATAGTGGTAGACGTGAGTTGAGGGTTGAGTTCGTTCGAGAGAGATGATTATGCCGATGGGTATGGCTGTGAGAAGGAAGAGAATGGCGAGGAATTTTGGAGAACAGAGACATGAACAAGCCATGAGAGAGAGAGAGAGAGAGAGAGAGAGATTTCCAAGAGAAAAATGGAAATGGATTTTAGATCCTTATTAGGTGGCAATTGGGTATGGAGTAAATGGACCCCACTACCCATACATGTTTGAAAGTCGTGATACTCTTCTCAGCAAGCATGGTCCTCGTGTGACATTTAAATCTATTTTCAACAAAAAAAAAAACACATTTAATTAAAATCAAATTACAATTTTATACATATATGTCATTTAATAAATATAAAAATACATTAATTATCATATTCATTGATTGATGTGTAAAATAATTGTTTTTAAAGAAGATAAAATTAAGAAGAAGAAAAATGTGCGTGAATCTAGTCACTAGGCTATTTAAAAAAAATAATTGTTTTTAAGGAATGTGTGAAATAATTTTACATTGAAGATAAAATTAAGGAGTAATAGTTATATTAAAATGTCATATTAGTACATCAATGTACTTACTTATTATCATATCAGTCTCTATAAATATTACATATTGTCATATCAGTCTCTGTATGAAAATAGTTAATGTCAACATTTAATAATCATTTTAACGTCAAACAATTTTGACTAACGAAGTGCACAAGCAATGATTATTTTAAAATTTAGATATATTATAGAATTATTGTGACTACTCGTTATACAAGAGACCAGAATAATTATACATGTTTGAATTTTAAGATTATGTATGTAATTTAGCAAATAAAACTACTTAATTGTTTTTAATATAAAAAAATATAATAGAATAAACCAGCCTTATTACATTTATTTTAGTTTTTAATAACAAAAATTTTAAGATTATGTATGTACATGCAAAACTTGGAAAAATATTAAATACAAAATTTCAGGTTGAATTATTTATTTGATTTCCATAATAATGTTTTGAAAAATATTAAACAAATTTATATTTTACTTTTGTTTCTATTTAAATTTCATATAAAACATTATTTCTACTTCATAATCATATAGAAATATACACATAAAATGATTTGATGCAATGTATATCGCCATTATAAATCTATATCAATTCTTAAGGCAATTATTATTACTAAACATATATAGAAAACATAATAAAGAATCCCAATTCACATGGTCAGCGTCAGGAGGTGGTAGCGTGGGGGAATGGGTTCGATCCCTAGCTTCTGCTTTCCTAGTACACTAGTATTTAACATTCTTCTTAAAAAAATATTTAAGTATAAAATAACAGTTTGTTTCAATCACAGCATTGCTTTAAAAAACATTTACAGTTTAATTTATAGTTTATTTAATCTATCAAATAAAAATAAGTCATATATTCCCCCTTTCCTCCATGATTATTAATTCAAGCATACATTTATCGTTAAATATATTTTTAGCTACTATAAAGTATATATAGTAAATTCATGTTTTTAATTATGTTTTTAATGATTGGTTTGATTTGGCTACATTCCTCGTTATGATATGGTATTGTAACTTTCAGAACAATAAGGAGACGCACTCTCTCTTTGTGTAAGCTATATGGAAATAAGCTACGATGGTGCAAAAGAACCATGCTTTTGTGGAATGTAGATTATAAGCTTTCTAGTTTTTTAATTAAAGGACCATGCTTGAGAAAATAAGATATTGAGTGTGTGGTTGAGATGTAATAATTGCTGGGGCTAAAAGTCTTTATGTTTCCTGTCACAATCCTCCAAGCCACTAGGATCAACGCTCTTGTTTGCAAATATTATGGGAACTTTAAAGTTTAATGATCTTGTCTGTGAATTTTTAGCAGAAATGGAGGATATGAGTAGAAGAAATGGTGCAGGTGTGCGACTAAGATGAAAATGGAGGAAGAAAGACGAGAAGAAGATGGAAGAACCAAGATTTTTAAATATGAATTTTTTGCCTTCTCGTTTTTTGGTTTTGGTACCTCTAACTTTGTGACTCAGCACGTGGAACGACACATCAATGTCGTCTGCCACATCACACGCCGCCATGTCATCTTATGTTTGAAGTAAAATAATATCACAAGAAAGGGGGGGTTTGAATTGTTATGTAATTGAAAATTACCTATTAAAAATCTCAACAATAAAGCTTAGTAAATAATATTTGGTTAGTAAAAAAATATTCAAATATGTGTGTAAGTGTGAATGATAAATATAAAGAGATAAGGAAGAAAGATCACACACAAAATTTATCCTGGTTCACCCAACGTGGGCTAGTCCAGTCCCCACAGTACTTGTGAGATTTTCCACTAGGTAGTTGAGTTATGACTTAATCTCAACCCCTTCTTTCTTTTAGATCTTCTTTGATCTTTACAACAATTTCTTTCAACTGTTATGGGTTTAGACATTGGCTGTTACGAGCAAGCTTTTACACACTGTGTGCATTCTGCACAATATCAATTTCTTTACAAATGAAAGTTGATTTGAAAAGTATTAATCTTTTTTAAAGATGTAATACACGAAAATGAGCAGCTTGCTCAAACTAGGATTTTGTTCTTGATTGATTTACACTTGATACGAAAGAGGTTGTAAATGAAGTTTTCCTTTTGTTATTTCCTCAAAAAGCTGTGTCTTTTTCTTTTGTTGTAGTCCTCTATTTATAGGAGAAGATGTCTTCTTATCTTTCCTCAAACTTGCAGGCCAAGGCTTTATGTAAAACTTGAGATGAGATTCATCTCTGCCAGTTGAGATCGATCTCTGCGAATGCTGGAGCCTTGTTCCTTTTTCTGCGTGTGGTGTGAGCTTTGTACAACTCATTGCCTTAACATTTCTTGTTGTATGTTCAATCCTGGACCCAAAGAAAGGGACTTTTGTACTAGGTAGTAGCTTTTCTTGTCATGTAGGAAGTGACCATAAAGAGAATATCCAAAGGATCATAGATTTACATGGTATCACTTTTGTCATACTTTCTTGGTGTGTTGTCGCAATAATATTGGTCACTCTTATGCCTTGTTGGCTGAGTCCTTTTTTGCATATGGAATTAAATATGTTCTTTTTGTCCATATGTTTATTTGAACTAAGCTCTTATGATATTAATTCTTTGTCATGACATATTTCATTCTTCCAATATTTATTGCTTCCTTAAATGTGACAACCTTGAAACTTTCATGGCCTTGTGTGTTTTTGCTTGTTTAGAATATTCCAACACTTTTGAGACCAAAGTTGAGATCAATCTCTTCAAACATAACTTTGTGCTTCCCTTGATAATCCTTTAATGTTTTATACCTTTTGGCTTAAAAGAAAACACTTAAGAGCACAAGTTAAATTACAATTAGGATCAGAATTAATAAAACTTAATTTAATATGTTTGTTATCTTTAAAACCTAAATTAGGGATTTTGATTTTATCTCAACAGTCTCTTCCTTTCTGAAGATGACAAACTATTTGAATTAAGGTTTTATTATAAATTCTGATGTGTTTTAATAAGCTTAAATACACAGTGAATTTATCAATAAGCTCCCCCTGATAATTCAAGCATTTAATTTCAATAAGCTCCCCCTCAATTTATAAAGCTTTTTTAAGAAAAAGAAGAAGTATGCAAGGATTTTGTTTGAACCAAAATATCATTCATTCATTCCAAAATAAGTTGTACAAAGGGATGATCATTTGTCATTACATATTCCATGGTTCAACAAAAAAAAGTTCCTAGCTTAGAATTTAAAAAACATAGAAGAATTCAGAATTTAAAACAAAGCAGAAGTAGTAGCAAACAATTCTAGATTTTTGGGAGCCAGATAAAGTCCAATTCATTTCTCCCCCTTTGTCATGTTCAAAAAGAAAGAGGATGGCCTAAAACTGGAAGTGGTGCGCATGACTAAGGCTTGGAAGCAGGGTTAGATGAAGAGGCACCAAAGGTTGGTTTGGGAGGGGTAACACCGAACCTAGGACAGAAGTCAGAGATGAGCCATTCACGTAAATTTGCAACATCAAGAACAAGAAAAGTCTACATATTGTAAACAAGATCGAGCTTTTCCATGATAGGAAGCAGTGAATCATTCATAGCAGGAGTGGGTGGATTTGGTGGTGCAGGAGTGGCGTTATGAGAAGCAGCGATGTGAGGTAGTGGTGCAGATTGGCCAAAACTTTCGAAAGTACCAAATTTGAAGGCAGAGAAGGAATTGAGAAATCATTAAAAGTTGTTCCAAAGTAGGTTTTGACTGGAGCAAGATGAGTAGTTGACGGACTGGGAGACTTGAATAAAGCATCCAAAAAGCTAGAACCAAACACAAGAGGAGGGTTTTCCATATGAGGACCAAAGAGTGGAGACATCACAGTTGTTTCAACAGAAGTATTGTTTGGAAAAAATCTTTCAGCATGTTCGAAATTTGTATTGTCAAGGATGTGGGATAGAAAAGGGGAATTGAGATCAAATTGAAGAACAGAGTTTGAGGCTTGATTTTGTTGCTCAGATTCTTGAAGTGGAGGCGTTGTAGTAGGAGGAATAGGGACAGATTCACTATTTTTCGAAAAGATGGCGTTGAGAAGATCTTCCAAACGCGCATTTCCTTTTTCTTCCCCTGTTTTTGTCACATTTGTTTCAGCTTGATCCAGGATAGAGTTTGGTTTTGGAATGTCAGTTGATGGAGTTATTTTCATGTAAGCAATGTTTCTTGGTAGAAATTCTGAACAGACAGTGTCAAATTTCTCATTGTCAAGATTAATCTCAAATTTTTTGAAAACCAGAGTGAGCAGCATTCCGTATGGTACACAAGATTTTGGTTTTTTAAGACTGGCAGCATGAATCATATGTTGGATAATTATGTAAGGAAGATTGATTTCAAGCCCATGAAACAGGTGGTACATTACCAGAATGTCGGTTTCTGTGACCTTGTGATTGCTTCCTTTTCGAGGAGTAATACAGTGTTGACACAGATTTTGAAGTAATTTGTATTCCTTCTTGAGGTTTGCCGAAATGAGATCATCATCAGACTCATACTTCACAAACATTTCGTGAATGAGGGTGAATCTGGACAAAATAGCAGCAACATAGCCTAGTCTTCCGTAGCATTTTGGTCCTTCTTGAGGAACATCAAGGATGGAAGCTAAGTCTTCAGCAAATAATTTGATCACTTTGTCTTGAATTTTGGAAACAATGAGGCTTTTATCTGGGTAGGTTTCGGCCATAAAATTGAAGTTCCTTACAACTGCTGGGTAGTGAGTTTCTTTGATTTGAAAGAAATTTTCCCAGCCAAGAGGTTGCACGAATTTGAGAAGATCAACACCTTCTTTCAGCAGCTTCTTAGAGTTGTAAACCATTCCTACGCCGATTGGTCGTAAGGCCCATTTTTCTTTGAAAATGCGATCAAAAGCAGGATCATGCAGAGGAATGTGAGGTTTCAAAGTTGTTGAGTAGGATTTGAGGGGTTTCTTTTTCTTAACCGAGGCTTTGAAATCCCTTTTGATTTTCTCGACTTTCTCAGCATTTTTCTCAGCGTTAGTTAGAGTTTTCTTCATGGTTTTGAGAGGATGTCCGTCATCTGAGTCCAGATCAACGAACCATACATCATCATTCTTCTTCTGGCTTTTGGATGAGATTCACATGGATTTACGGACGGGTCTTCTTAGGGTTTCAGAAGACTTAGCTTGTCTGGGTTTATGAGAACGAGTGTAGGTCTTGAGTGGTGCAGAGGTTGTTTGGCTTTTGGGAGGAGAATAAGAGAGAGGGTCAATTTCTGGGTTAGGGTTTGGAGAGGGGTTGAGAGGCGACGGTGGTGGTGGAGGAGATAGCGAACGGTTTGGAGAGGGAGAGCGCTAGGAGATAGAGAAATCAGAGTGATTTCCTTTGGTTTGCCATTTTTTGGTAAGATGAAAGGTTCGAAAAATGAAGAAAAAATGTTTGGGTTTGGCTTTTTATAATAGAAGATGATGATTGATAAGTGCCTAAATTGAGTTTAAAAGCATAGTTAATTTAAGCACTTTTCTAGCTTGTTTTGCAAGTTATCATGGGAAATGATCATAATCAATGATCAATTGCCCACTATTGCTTTTACTACTTTCCCCATCCAATTGTGCAGGAAAACACAAGCCAGGACATCAACTGAGCAAAGAACATGAAGTTTTGATCAGGTGCCATCGCTAGAAGCGCACGCTTCCTCGCTACAAGCGAGGATAGGCAGGGAATTTGGAGACTCCATCGCTACAAGCGCAGAATTCATCGCTTCAAGCGATCCTTTTGGGAGGTTCATCGCTACAAGCGATGGATTGGTCGCTTCAAGCGACCAAGGCGGTTTAGTGCCAGGTGCTGACGTGGATCTTCCTCATTGGCCAGAAGTCGGCCGTCGCTACAGCGACAGGCTGGTCGCTTGTAGCGCGCGATCATTTTCTCAGAATATAAAAGCCTTTTCAGCTCATTTTTAGCAGAGAGCTTAGCATATAGTTTTAGAATCCTCTGTAGAATATTTTAGGTTAGCTTTTTAGACATAAAGCAAGGGCTAAGAGCTTTGACCTTCAAGTAGCAAAGGTGATTGGATTGTGGAATCAACCAAAGGCTTTGGGAAATCAAGACTTGGGTTTGTATTTTCATCTCTTCTCTTCTCTTTTGTAAAGTTGTCATGAAAATGAATAGCTAAATTCCCTTTGTTGGGATTGGATGCACTCTTTCTAGCTTAGATGTAATAGTTTGATTTTGCAATATATATGGTTTTTAGCAATTTATGTGTTGTTGAGTTTTTCTTGCCATTCACTGTCGTGTTTTGATTTAAAATGATATTGACGAATACTTTTGAATCTTTGGCGAGAATAACTTCTATCAAAATAAGAAAATCTAGAAATGGATTTGGGTTTTGATAATCGCATATAGTGTCAGAACTTAAAGCTTTCAGATCGTTTGATAGGTTGGGAAATCGTCTGTTAAACGATACGATCGATCTCGCGACGTCATTTGGGAAATCAATGACGTTGTCGAGCGATACGTGGTAATTTCGCTAAAACGCTAAAACTCATATGCACGATCTTTAGATTACATTCGATGCTCGATTGAGGAAATCCTATCTCAACGCTTTTATTCCTTATCTTTTGTCGTCTTTATTTTCCGCATTTTTACATTACCATAGTTTATGTACAAACAATTTACAAAACCCCTTTTAGCTCAAAACGATAGCGATTGTTGAACGGTTCGAAGTAACGCACCAATCCCTGTGGAGACGATACAAAAAATACTTACCTCGTTTGTTGTTTGAAATACTGCGACAACAAAATGGCGCCGTTGCCGGGGATTGGTGTTTAGATATTTTGAACATCGCAATAATTTTTATTGTTTTGAGCTTTTGTATATTCTTGTTAATATTTTTCTTCTCTTTTGTACATTATATTTTGTGTTTGCATTAACCCTCTTTGTTATACAAAGAAAAGTTTCTTGTTAGTTATTTGTGTTTCAGATTCTCAACATAGAGGCAATCATGACTGATCATGATTATTTCAACTTCTATACTCCATACGAGTATGAATCCTATCAACAGTATCCACAATATTCGTATGAAGATGAACAAATGGAAAGAACTGAAAATACATTGCATATGTTCATGCAACAATCCATGATCAACATGCAAAACACCAACCAAAGACTGAGGAATTTGTCAAGCCAGTTGGGGATTCTGCAAGTTCAATTAAACATGCAAAATACCAACCAAAGACTGAGGAATTTGTCAAGCCAGTTGGATGTTTTGCAAGCTCAAATAAACCATCTACCAAGAGTCATGGATGTTCAGACCAACAATCAATCCGTTTTGGAATTCGGAGAGATTGTTGAAGACTATGTTGATGAGAGTGAGGAAGAGTCGCTGTTTGAAGGATGTGGTATAAAGGAATTAATGGAAGAATTAGAAATACCACACAACTTAGAACTTCCTCAAGAAATGTCAGATTCTGAAGAAGACATAGTTGTTGATAGTGAAGAAGTGTTGGAGATTGAGAAGACGAAACAGTTTCTTAACAAGGAAGAAACTTGTGCAAAGGAGGGGGTGATAGTGAGCAAGGCCGAAATTGATTTGGTCATAGATTGCATGTGCTCCTTGCTCACCATATTCTGGATAGGGAGGTTATGGACTCCACATCAGCTATGCTTAAAGTTCATGGAATTCCTCCCACAGCAAAGGGATACTAGAGCTGATGTGCGCTCCGTCTCGTTTTGGCCACCCTAACGAATCAGGCGTCGAGCTAACGACGTAAAACAAGCGCTTGTTGGGAGGCAACCCAACTTTGTAAGTATTTATGCTTTATTTTTATTCTCATAATAGTTTTCACATGAAGGAAATGTGGTAAATATCAAATTTTCAGAAAATCTGTTATCTGTCATGGTCGCTATAGCGATGACTCCCATCGCTGTAGCGACGAGCTTCAAACTTTCCGTCGCTGTAGCGTCATCTGGTCGCTTGTAGCGATGGCAGTAAAACTTGTCAGTACAGATTTTCAATTCCACTAACTCCCATTAACTTTTTGTGATAAACTTATGTTTAAGTTTGCATTTTTATTTATGTTCAATAATGTTGAATGGGCTTTAAATTTGTGAATCGCTATCAGATGCATGATAATGATAGAAATTGTTTGATTGTGCAAAGCCAAGTTAATTGTTTCTTGCTTTTCTATGTGTGTACTTGAATTTAATACGAGTACTTTGCATAAGATTTATCTCATACAGTTTTACGTGATAACATGCTTATATGTGAACCACTTAGAACTAGCCCAAAATGTGAGGAATCCTCAAATCATTGTATATATGCAGGAGACCGGCATTTTAGTTTAACTCGATTGTTTTATGTTAAATCTGATAATTGTTTTAAATTGTATAAAAGCACTGATATGATCAAGGCATTTTTTTTTTGAATTGAGAATAAACACTTGACCATAAAGAGCCTACCCGGTGAGAGAGCGAGTATTTGATAACCCAATTTGAGCTTAATGAGTCAGAATCCTTAATTATGAACTGCCAATATTCATAAGCACAATGCTTAGTGAATTTGCCCAAATATTTCAAAATCCAGTTCATAGTTAAAATACTATAGGATTCTGATATTCTTACATTCTTTTGAACCCTTATCCATCGTGTTTATTGACCTTTGCCAAAATGATAAAGGAACATTCGATTAGGGTATCATTGAACTAAGTTGGGGAGAAAGGGAGGTTGTGTTTATGTCAAGTAATGGTGAATTGGTGTAATTGATCTTGACAACAAAAAAAAAAAAAAAAAAAAAAAAAAAAAGAGAAAAGCAAACCAAGAAAAAGAAAAGAGAAAAATAGAAAAAGGTTTGCAATAAAAAGAAAAAAAAAAAAAAGTTGTCAAGGTCAATCAAAGAAAAGAAAAACCAGTAAATCACCAAAGGTTGTTTTTGAATAAGGAGGAAGTTATGTAAATAGAATGAATGTTCCTCTAGCTTGGCCATTTGAATTCAATATCCTACATATGACAATTCTTTTGTAACCAAACCAAATTACAACCCTTAAAGACCTTGTGATCATTTGCTTTTGTGCTTTTAGAAATGATAATTAGATTGACGCATAACTTGATCGATATGTTAACAAACTTGCCGGATGAGTGTTCATAACCCTCACATCATGAGTTCAATTTGCTTATTTACTTCTAAAGATGTGTGTTAGGTGTGGTTCATAGATAATTATGTTATTACCTTGAATTGTATGACGTGAATTTTGTGTTTAGGACTTATGTTATATTCATAGTATTTATTTAGATTAATGAGAAACTTAATACTTGCCCGCACAATCCGCATTTGAATTTTGTATCTGAAAACTTTTCATTTCTTTGCATGTATACTAAAAATGTCCAAAGCCTTGTTTTCCTTGTTTTTTCCATTTGTTTGAGTCCTTTGTTTGAGGACAAACAAAGATTTAAGTTGGGGAGTGTGATAAGTGCCTAAATTGAGTTTAAAAGCATAGTTAATTTAAGCACTTTTCTAGCTTGTTTTGCAAGTTATCATGGGAAATGATCATAATCAATGATCAATTGCCCACTATTGCTTTTACTACTTTCCCCATCCAATTGTGCAGGAAAACACAAGCCAGGACATCAACTGAGCAAAGAACATGAAGTTTTGATCAGGTGCCATCGCTAGAAGCGCACGCTTCCTCGCTACAAGCGAGGATAGGCAGGGAATTTGGAGACTCCATCGCTACAAGCGCAGAATTCATCGCTTCAAGCGATCCTTTTGGGAGGTTCATCGCTACAAGCGATGGATTGGTCGCTTCAAGCGACCAAGGGCGGTTTAGTGCCAGGTGCTGACGTGGATCTTCCTCATTGGCCAGAAGTCGGCCGTCGCTACAGCGACAGGCTGGTCGCTTGTAGCGCGCGATCATTTTCTCAGAATATAAAAGCCTTTTCAGCTCATTTTTAGCAGAGAGCTTAGCATATAGTTTTAGAATCCTCTGTAGAATATTTTAGGTTAGCTTTTTAGACATAAAGCAAGGGCTAAGAGCTTTGACCTTCAAGTAGCAAAGGTGATTGGATTGTGGAATCAACCAAAGGCTTTGGGAAATCAAGACTTGGGTTTGTATTTTCATCTCTTCTCTTCTCTTTTGTAAAGTTGTCATGAAAATGAATAGCTAAATTCCCTTTGTTGGGATTGGATGCACTCTTTCTAGCTTAGATGTAATAGTTTGATTTTGCAATATATATGGTTTTTAGCAATTTATGTGTTGTTGAGTTTTTCTTGCCATTCACTGTCGTGTTTTGATTTAAAATGATATTGACGAATACTTTTGAATCTTTGGCGAGAATAACTTCTATCAAAATAAGAAAATCTAGAAATGGATTTGGGTTTTGATAATCGCATATAGTGTCAGAACTTAAAGCTTTCGGATCGTTTGATAGGTTGGGAAATCGTCTGTTAAACGATACGATCGATCTCGCGACGTCATTTGGGAAATCAATGACGTTGTCGAGCGATACGTGGTAATTTCGCTAAAACGCTAAAACTCATATGCACGATCTTTAGATTACATTCGATGCTCGATTGAGGAAATCCTATCTCAACGCTTTTATTCCCTATCTTTTGTCGTCTTTATTTTCCGCATTTTTACATTACCATAGTTTATGTACAAACAATTTACAAAACCCCTTTTAGCTCAAAACGATAGCGATTGTTGAACGGTTCGAAGTAACGCACCAATCCCTGTGGAGACGATACAAAAAATACTTACCTCGTTTGTTGTTTGAAATACTGCGACAACAATGATTGCCGAGTTTAGAGAAATGGGGATCGGTTGAGTGAGAGAGGAGATTGAAGAGATATTGAGATGAATGATGGCTTGAATAGAGTAGGTTGATGATAGGACATCCATAGCCGAAAATTTCTTGGGAAGGAGGAAAAACAAGTCTTAGAAGTACTTGGTAAGTGAAAGGGTTATGATGGTAATCATTATCCAGGGGTTAAACCATTAACTCACCAGGTAGAATTTCAAGGGTACTGGGAAAGAGAGAGGCCACGTGTGAGGGTTAAAGAGGAGAGTGAAGAGTCTTTTTGTTTTTTTTTATTAATTATGAAATGAAAAGTCAACAAAAATAATTTAAAAAGGCTTTTTGATAATATTTTATTTTTCTTTAATAAAATTAAATCTCTCCTCCACAAGAGGTTTTGTAAAAATGTCGGCTAATTGATTTTCGGTATCAATAAATAAGAGTTATATCTTCTTCTTATTTACGTGATCACGAATAAAATGATGTTTAATTTCTATATGCTTTGATCTTGAATGTTGAATAGGATTTTTTGATAAATTTATAGCACTGGTATTATCACATAAAATTTTAATATTTGCGTACCTTGGTGAGAAATCTTCTAATTGATTTCTAATCCATAATATCTGTGAGCAGCAGTTTGCAGCAGATATACATTCAGCTTCTGTAGTTGATAGAGCTATAGTGTTTTGTTTTCTGCAACACCAACTGATTAATGTTTCACCAAGGAATTGACATGCGCCACTTGTGCTTTTTCTTTCTATTTTGTCTCCAACATAATCAGCATCACAATATGCCATAAGATTAAAGTGAGAGCCCTTTTTGTACCAGAGACCTATGTCAGTTGTGCCAACAAGATATCTAAAAATTCTTTTGACAGTTATATGATTTGATTCTTTAGGAGCTGTTTGAAATCTAGCACACAATCCTACTGCAAAGACAATATCAGGTCTGCTTGCAGTTAGGTATAACAAAGATCATATCATTGCCCTGAATTCTTTTTCTGGAAACGAAGTTCCATTTTCATCTTTGTCTAAACTGGATGATGGATACATAGAAGTTGTCATGATTTTGGCTTCATTCATATTGTATTTCTTGAGAAGATCTTTAACATATTTTTCTTGTGAAATAAAAATGCCATCCTTGTGTTGTTTGATCTGTAAGCCTAGAAAGAATCTAAGTTCACCCATCATACTCATTTCAAATTCGCTTTGCATAAGATTGGAAAAATCTTCACACAATTTTTCATTTGTTGCTCCAAAAATAATGTCATTAACGTATACTTGAACAATAAGCAAGTCATTTTTATCTATTTTTCGAAAGAGTGTGGTATCAATTTTTCCTCTAGAAAAACCATTTTGTAACAAAAATGTGTTTAATCTTTCATACCAGGCTCTCGGGGCTTGTTTAAGTCCATAGAGAGTTTTGGTTAGTTTAAACACATGTCTTAGGCTTTTTGAATCTTCAAACCCAGGGGGTTGATGAACATAAACTTCTTCATTTAAAAAACCATTTTAAAAGACACTTTTTACGTCCATTTGAAAAAGTTTTATGCAGTTATGTGTTGCACATGCAAGTAAAATTCTTATGGATTCCAGTCTTGCTACTGGAGCATAAGTTTCATCATAGTCAATCCATTCCTATTGATTATATGCTTGTGTAACTAGTCTTGCTTTGTTTCGAGTCACTTTTCCTTCTTCATCTAGTTTGTTTCTAAAAACTCATCTAGTACCAATAATAGATTGATTTTGATGTTCAGGTACTAAGGTCCAGACTTGATTTTTCTCAAATTGTAGTAATTCTTCTTTCATAGCTTCAACCCATGATTGATCAGTGATTGCATCTTTTATGGATTTGGGTTCAATTTGTGAAATCATTGTCATATCATTGTTTTGAAAAGATCTTCTTGTTCTTATTCCATCTGTTGTTTCTCCAATGATTTGATCTTGTGGATGATAGTCAACTGTTCTCCAAGATCTTGGAGGACTTTGAGGTGGTTCTTCATTTGGAGATCTTTGGATGGAGCTTTCAGGATTTGAGTTGTTTTGAATTTCATCTTCTTCTTCCTCAATGATTTTTCTTTGATTTTCAAGTTCCTCAAATTCTTCAAACTTGATATGCATGCTTTCTTCCAGAGTTCTTGTTCTTAGATTGTAAACTCTATATGCTTTTGATGTAGAGGAGTATCCTAAAAATATTGCCTTGTCTGATTTTGAATCAAACTTTCCTAGAACATCTTTGTTGTTCAAAATGTAACAATAACATCCAAAGATGTGAAAATATGAAATGTTTGGCTTTCTTCCTTTCCAGAGTTCATATGGGGTTTTGTTTAACACTTTTCTTATTGAAACCATATTCAAGATATAGCAAGAAGTATTTATGGCTTCTGCCCAAAAGTTCTATTTTTCCTTTCTACAACACCGTTTTATTGAGGTGTTCTAGGACAAGAAAAAATATGAGATATCCCATTTTCATTAAAGAAGTGTTCAAAAGAAGAGTTTTCAAATTCCCCCCCCCCCCCATGGTCACTTCTTACGGAAATGATATTGGTTTCTTTCTCATTTTGAACTTGTTTACAAAAAGTTATGAAAGTTTCAAAAAAATCGTATTTGTGTTTTAAGAATAAAACCCAAGTGAATCTGGAGAAATCGTCAACGATTACAAAGCCATATATTTTTCCACCAAGACTTTCTATTGAGATAGGTTCAAATAAGTCTATGTGTAATAGTTCAAGGGGTCTTTTTGTTGAAATAAAATCTTTTGGATGAAAACTACTTTTAACTTGTTTTCCCTTGATACATGCTTCACATATCTTATCCTTCTCAAAATTATTTTAGGAAGTCCTCTTACTAGATCAAGTTTTGATATTTCAGAAATGGTTTCCATACTTATATGTCCATCCCTTTTGTGCCAAATCCATTGTCCTTTTCAAGAGACATAAAACAGGATTCAACAGGGAGTTCATCTAAGTATAAAACATAAACATTTTTGTTTCTTGATCTTTTAAATAAGATCTTTCCTGAAGATTCTTCTCTTACTTGGCATGTGTGAGGTTTGAATGTTACTTCAAAACCACTGTCACACAATTGACTGATGCTAATTAAATTGTGTTTTAAACCTTCTACATATTGAACATTTTCAATTTTTGCTGAATTTATCTTACCAATCATACATTTACATTTAATTCGAGCTTGTTCATTATTACCAAAAGTTACTAAGCCTCCTTCTTTTTCGATAAAAGAGAGAAAGCTTTGTTTATCTCCAGTCATATGTCTTGAGCATCCACTGTCCAAGTACCAATGTCTTTTCTTGACTGTCACGAGACATTCCTGCCGTAGAAGTTAGTAGTGTCTTGGGTACCCACATCCTTTTGGGTCCTTGATGATTAGCGTTGTTTTTAAAAGATCCTTCTTTATGAAACTTAATGAATCTTGTTTTAAATGTGTATCTTTTATTTTGAGAAGCTTGTTCTTTTTTCTTTTTAAAACAAAATTTCTCGAGATGTCCATATTTTTCACAATATGTACATTTATATCTTTCAACCTTTTTATTTTTTTCAGGAATAAAAAAATTTTCATATAGTTTTTGTTTTTGATTTGTTTTAAAACCAATGCAAGCTTTATCAAAAACACTTACTTGTGACCCCATGATTTTTTGAAAAGTTTCAGTGGATTTTACAAAATTTATGGTATCATTTTTTAATTGATGAACATTTTTCTTTAAAGCATTGTTTTCTTCTTTAGTTTTATATTTTTCAAAAGTTTCTTTTGGTTGAGAGTTTTGAATTGTTTTGAGAAGATTTTTATATATATTTTCCAAATTTTCTTTTTCCTTTTTAAGTTCAATATTTTCCATTCTTAATTTTTCACAGGTTTGTTCGAATTGAAAAAAAGATTATCAAAAAGATGTTCAATTTTTTCACAAGATGAGCAAGGTTCAGGATTTACCTCTTTACTGTATGAATTTACCATTAGGCATAGGTTTGCTTGTTCATCTTCATTTGTTGGTTCTTCTGGTTCATCTCACGTGGTTAAGAAGGATTTTTGATTGGATTGATAATTGTTTGATTTTCTTTTGTTTAGTGGACTTTCAGATTTGTAATGTCCCAATTTGTAGCATCCATAACAGACAACGTGACTTTTGTCAACTTCTGTTTTCGAGTTTACTTTTCTTGCTGGAAAATTTCTTTTGTATTGATCTTTTCTTTGTATCATTCTTTAAAGTCTGCGAGTAAGAAGGATAATTTGATCTTGATTGTCTTCTTCGTCAATTTCTTGTTGTTGATTTTCTAGATTTATTTCTTCTTCTTGATTTTGAGATTCTTGATTTGTTTTGAAGGCAATCATTTTGCTTTTGTTTGAGGATTTGTCCTCTTGCATAAGCACTTCATGAGCTTTTAGAGATCCAATTAGATCTTCTAATCTGATTTTGGTCAGATCTTTCGCTTCTGTTATGACAGTTACAATGTGTCTCCAGGATTTTGGAAGACATCTTAGAATTTTTCTTACTCTCTCATGAGTAGTAAAATTCTTTTCAAGAGAACGCAACTCATTCATAATGATAGTAAACATTCCATACATTTCATCTATGGTTTCAGTTTCTTTCATTTCGAATAGTTCAAATATACATACACCAATATCAATTCTTGTTTCTTTCACGTGACTGGTACCTTCATGGTGAATTTTCAGCGTGTCCCAAATATCTTTGGCAGTTTTGCATTCTTGTACTCTATCGTATTCTTCTCTGCTCAAAGTCATGGTTAGAAATAATTTAGTTTTAAAATTTAATAGAACGCGTTTACCTTCCTCTTCTGACCAGTCTTCTTGTTTTTTGATATTTAGATCTTCATCATATGGAATATAGTTTCCGTTCTCTATTACAGACCACATATGGTTATCTTGTGATTGCAAGAATAGTTCCATTTTTCCTTTCCATAAGTAGTAGTTAGCTCCCTCAAAGAGAGGTGGTCTGGTTGAGGATCCCCCTTCAGACATGAATTTTACTTTAGACATTTTTCTCTTTGCTGGATCTTTTTCTCGTACACTGTTAAGTGCTTAAACCTTAGAGGTAGTGCTCTAATGTCAATTGAAGTAGAATAATATCACAAGAAAGGGGGTTTGAATTGTGATGTAATTAAAAATTACCTATTAAAAATCTCAACAATAAAGCTTAGTAAATAATATTTGGTTAGTCAAGAAATATTCAAATATGTGTGTAAGTGTGAATGATAAATATAAATAGATAAGGAAGAAAGATCACACACAAAATTTATCCTGGTTCATCCAACGTGGGCTAGTCTAGTCCCCACAGTACTTGTGAGATTTTCCACTAGGTAGTTGAGTTATGACTTAATCTCAACCCCTTCTTTCTTTTAGATATTCTTTGATCTTTACAACAATTTCTTTCAACCGTTGCGGGTTTAGACACTAGCTGTTACGAGCAAGCTTTTATACACTGTGTGCCTTCTGCACAATATCAATTTCTTTACAAATGAAAGTTGATTTGAAAAGTATTAATCTTCTTTAAAGATGTAATACACAAAAATGAGCAGCTTGCTCAAACTAAGATTTTGTTCTTGATTGATTTGCACTTGATATGAAAGAGGTTGTAAATGAAGTTTTCCTTTTGTTATTTCCTCAAAAAGTTGTGTCTTTTTATTTTGTTGTAGTCCTATATTCATAGGGGAATATGTTTTCTTATCTTTCCTCAAACTTGCAAGCCAATGCTTTATGTAAAACTTGAGATGAGATTGATCTCTGCTAGTTGAGATCAATCTCAGTGAATGCTGAAGCCTTGTTCCTTTTTCTGCGTGTGGTGTGAGCTTTGTACAGCTCATTGCCTTAGTAGTTTTCCTTGTCATGTAGTGAAGTGACCATAAAGAGAATATTCAAAGGATCACAGATTTACATGGTATCACTTTTGTCATACTTTCTTTGTGTGTTGTCGCAATAATATTGGTCACTCTTATGCCTTGTTGGCTGAGTCCTTTTTTGCATATGGAATTAAATATGTTCTTTTTGTTCATATGCTTATTTGAAATAAACTTTTATGATATTAATTCTTTGTCATGACATATTTCATTCTTCCAATATTTATTGCTTTCTTAAATGTGACAACCTTGAAATTTTCATGGCCTTGTGCGTTTTTGCTTCTTTAGAATATTCCAACACTTTTGAGACCAAAGTTGAGATCAATCTCTTCAAACATAACTTTGTACTTCCCTTGATAATCCTGTAATGTTTTATACCTTTTGGCTTAAAAGAAAACACTCAAAAGCACAAGTTAAATTACAATTAGGATCAGAATTAATATAACTTAATTTAATACGTTTGTTATCTTTAAAACTTAAATTATGGATTTTGATTTTATCTCAACAATGTTTGCCACATACACATTTTTGTAACATATGATGATGACAGGGATCAAAACCAAAACGTTTATAATTTACAGGGTTTGTTTAGAACAAAAAAAGATACAGGGACGAAAACCAAAAACACGCGAATTTAAATGGACGATTTAAGCCTAAAATTCTTGTTCCTTTTTGGTATTGGTCAAAAATTGAATCGAGTCGTCCAAAGATGGACACAATTGGTTTGGGCCATGAGTTTCACTTTTCAAAACTGAGAACCGAGTAACCTAACCTAAGTACTTGCAATTTAGTTTTTTTTTTTAAACAAAATGAAGTGTATGTGTTTATTTCTTGCAAAAATTGATCAGTGGGACAGCCATTCTCACAAAAATGAAACATTAACTCCCACAATACTGCAGACAAAGAGAGTGCGATAGAAGGGGGACTTTGCACACCACCAAAGAGGATGTAGGAAAGTTGGCCAGAGACGGCTACACAACTGGCGACGATGGTGATCTATATCAAAAGCTTGTAAAGAATTGATGATAAAATCGGTCTTGCATTTATTCCAACCTAATTTATCAGTGTCTTCCTCCTTCCTTTGGGGATGAGATTGAAAAGCTCATGAATTTCTTTTGGTGGGACGACAAATCTAATAATAGTAAAGGCATTAGATGGATGTATTGGGATCACTTGTCCATGGGAAAGAAGATTGAGGAATGGGCTTTTGCAATTTATATACTCAACCGGATGGATGAGTTGATGGCTAAGATTTTCAAGGCTTGTTACTTTCCTCGAAAAAATAATCTAGATGCCTCAAAGGGGTGTAACTAGGGTTAGGAATAGGCCGGGTCGAGCCGAGTTTTGCTTAAATAGGTCAGACCTAGTTGAAAAAACTAAGACCTAAGTCTCGTCTGACATTCTTAAAAGTTATTAGCATGTCTAAAAGTCTAATTTGTGTTACAAATTTCAAATAGAGTTCGTTCATCCATTTTTCTTTCTTTTCAATTTGTGCAACATACTTAATGTAGAGATAAACATTAATTAGATACAAATTAAACTAATAAAATACAATCGTAAATTTTATAGATGGATAGAAACTCAAGAATAATCATGTCTGATAACAGGAAGTATTTCAAACTTAATCTAATAATCATACTTAACCTTAAGCATATTTGTAGCAAGCCTTAACAATTCACACAAATCAAATAATCATATGTGTCTTAAATAATAACTTAACAAGTTTCCAAACAGTAAGAAACTGAAAACAAAATCAGCACTTAAGCAGAAAAAAAATGCATAAAATCTTCAAGGTGATAACAAAATTAGCAGCCAACAAAAATGCATCAACTCTTCAAGGTTGTTCCTTCATGTGCATGAGTGCATCCTCCCAGCAACCAACAAAAATGCATCAAATCTTCAAGGTGATCTTCTCATGTGCATCCTCCACCTTCAAAAATATATTTATTATTAAACTGCATATTTTAATTACGATGTTGATAAATATTAGAAAGAAATATGAACAAATATAAAGTCTAACCTTTGATTTTTTTTTCTTTAGATTATACTTGTTGCGAAGCCAATTCCCGTCGCAAATTAGTGCCTCGATAGATTCTTCATTCAACCTAGAACGAAATTCATCAATAACTCTTAACTCCTGCACTAAATATAGTCTCGGATGCCACCGTGTAATGCAAGTTATGTTTGAAGGAGCCTTCATGAGAGCATTCCAATTATGGGAAAAGGATACTGTTGGATAATAGGTCAAGACGATAAAGTGAGAATTTTTCATGATTATTTGACTCGTGATACTGCCTTAGTTCAACCAACCTCATATGCTAATGTCAATAGTGAGCTCATGATGCGAGATTTAGTACATTCTAAGAACAAAAATTGGAATTTGAATGTTATCCATGAGTTGGTGGAACCAGAGTCCATAGTGCCAATTATTAATAGACCTCTGTTGGAAGTGGTTCAGAAGGAGGATGCACCTTGGAGACCAGACCCGCGCTTTGATCAGTATATCATTTATGCTTGGATGAAGTGATGGATACTAGTGAGTTGAATCTTCGTGGAACTAGTCCATCACTATCACTCACATACTGTAGCATCAACAATATGCAATGGACTAGTTCCAGGAAGATTGTGAGTGATGCATCTTGGAAAAACCCACCTTATGCTTTTATCAAATGCAATGTTGATGCTAGATTTTCATCGTTACATGATAGAGTCGGCATCAATGTTTTTTTTTTGTCAATCATATTCTCCTCGGATTCAATGACTGTTGTTGATGATTTCAATTATAGAGTTGTTGATCGCACGTATCTTAGAAACATTCTTAATAAGTGTAGATTGATTTTTACTTCTCATTTCAACAACTCTCATGTGAAGTTTTCTAAGAGAGAAGTTATTGTGGTTGTTAATTATTTTGAAGAAGTTAACGTGATTGTTCATACTATAGCTGCAAAGACAGTCATATACAATGCTAAGTTTCACCTTTATTATGATATTCCTGTATGTATTATCTTTTAATTTTCAAATGAACCCTTTTTTTTTTACGATTAAAATTGACCTACTTGATACAACACATTCAATTCCATTGTGTAAGAAATAAATAAAGGAATGAAACTCGAGCACCCTCCCGCGAGGAACACGTTACACGCATTAGGAAGGAGGGGGACCAACCAAAGTAAAAAAATTTCATTTCCTGAGTCTATTATAACTAGTCTACAACTATTGTTTATTAATTCTTCAACAAAAAAAAACAAACAATTATTGTTTATTAACATTACACAGCACACAGGAAATAATATACACCGGCATTACAAATGAATGACTACTTTTTTTCAACAGACATTGGCATTTCAAATAACTTGAAAATAAGCACAATCACTTGCAAAACATAGGACATTTATATCTTTAAAACAATGAAGCAAAAGAAATGGCATTCTCCTGCTTCTTCCTAGCATAAAATAAAATGACAACAATTATGTTGGGGGCTCAACCAAGCGCTCCACATAAATAAAAACTTAGTTTCCCTTAAAAAACAAAAACTCGATTTAAAAAGTTTAATACTCATCGTATACATCTTGATATTTAGCTTTTAAATCAAACTTTATTTGAAATTTTAATACTTAATTAAACGTTTTTCCAACCATAATTTATTTAGTTGAAGAGAGAATTTTAAAATTGTAATGCAATTATTGATACAAGCGACAAGACGGACATTAAGGTGTCCCGTCTTTCCGCTTTTATTGATAAAAATAATAAAAGTTATATAATTGAGACCCTTAAAGTAATTTAGAGAAGGGTTATATATGATTTTAATCCATATAAATATTTCAATTTTTTGTTTTAGCCTTCTAAAATTTTTCTTTGATTTTTAGTCCCCCAAGACTTTGTTTGGGAGTTTGGAGGAGAAGGGAAGTGAGAGCTTTCATGGGGTGAGAAAAATATGGAAAAATGGAGAAATCTTTCACATTTTTAAAAAGTTAATGCTTTTGATTAATATATTTTAAATTTTAAAAATATTACAACAACATAGATTAAATTTGATGAATGCATATAAACCCTCCAAAAACCTCCTCTAATACAATTTTTAAATTTCCCCAAATGAGGAATATGTTGTATTATGAAGAAAAATGAACCCCTCAAAGTTGTCCCTTCCCATTGTCATCTATTTCTTCCATTTTGTTTTACATTTCTTCCAAAACCCTCACTTCCTTTCCCCTCCAAACTCACAAACAAAATCCAAACGTTTTCCATGACCATTTTTATCTTTACTTTTAAGTCAATTCATGTGTATCATTTGAAATTTTTTCGTATTCATGTTTAGTACATTATAGAATTTTCTCTTTTTAATTTATTTTAATAATAGATGAATTAAATATAAATTTTTACGCTTAAAATTCATACCTAAATCATATTTTGTTAAAAGTTCTATTGTTTTTTTGGATTTGGAAAGATTTTGATAATATTATAAACATTTCTTCAAAAATATGAAGGATACCTGACTTAAAAGCAATGACAAAAAGTATAGACATAATATTGTTGAAAGACTAAAAGTTGAAGAATTTTTAAAAATAAAATAAAATGAGAAGTTAAAATATTTATATAGACTAAAAATATATTTAACTCTTTCAAGAACTAGACATACCTTTGGACAACCATGAAAAATATGAGAGAAAGAGGGTGTATTAATAAATTTGTGTAGTGCGAATAGAAGAAGTTGAGAGCAAACCTATCTTAGTTAGGGCTCACGAGAATCTTTGGCCTGTATTTTGTATACTAGGTGGATTGCTGCTTCCGAAATCCTTTCGACAACTTCGTCTTCGCGTGTGCCTCTCTCTCTCTCTCTCTCTCTGGTAAGTTCTCTTCTCTCTCCTTTTTCAATCTTATTACGATCTTCAAACCCTAGCTTCCAAATACCATTTTTATTGTTCATTACGTTGATTTCTTTGATTTTATTGCAATTTTGCGAAGAAAAAATGGTTAATTAGGGTCAGATTCGAATTGAATTTTTCTTTTTGAATAGTGAAATTTAATCTTTAATTACAAAACATTGAATACTTGACCCCATTCATGATTTATGTCTAGCTTCAAATGTCTTGTCAGATCAAGTTATAGACAATCATCATGATCGAATCTGGCGAGAAAGTAGTCTTAGAAATGTTTTACTCTCTCTTGTTTATAGGGAAACGATTTATGTGTTAAGTTTTCTATTTAGAAGCTACTCACTCCATTTCATATTAAATGTTGCTTAAGGTCTATGAAGCACATGTACTCCTTGGATACCTATCAAGTCCGACACCACACCGAGACTTATGATTACATTGAATTATGTCATTTTCTAAAATTGTTATCGTTGTTAATGTGTCCGGGTCAGGTCTGAGTTTGTGCTTGATAGCTTAAGGTTATGTGCAGTTCTTACGAAAATGATTGAGTGAACCAATTTCTATTATAAAATAAGCTCATTCTCTGAAGTATCCTTGTTAATATAGTAGTTAGTGGGCTAGATACAACATATAAGTGTATATTAGTGGAAAAAAGTTAATCAATGCTTCATTGGCATTTTAAAATGACAAATAACATGACACAAACAAATATTCCAATCATGACATTTAATATGAGATGAAAAGAGTATACAGACATTATAATGCTTGCTTTTGAGAATGCATAGAGGTAACTTTTATCGCCCAGTTTCATTTCAATGGATGAGTAGTTGTTGTAAAAAAATTTGTCTTCATTGAGAATGCAACTTGTAGCATGTTTTATTTGTTTGGTGGGCTAACAAGATCTGCTAAGGGTTTGCTGAACTGATTGGTAAATGAATTCACAGCGGCAATGGCTCCCTTATGTTTTCTACCTTTTTTTTTATTTAAGAGAATGTTTGAACAAAATGGAATGTCACTTCTCCTGTCTTTCCCTATGCTCTATGTTTCCTTCATTCTCTTGTGTTCAACGTACTGTCAGATCAGATTGATTATTTAGATTGTTCAGTCTGTCTTGAACTCTATTCAAATTTTGTATATTTGTAACCTGCAGTAATTACAACCTTCAAGACAGAGAAGAAAATGTCTGGTCCTAGGATTGCTCATGCTACCTTGAAGGGTCCAAGTGTTGTTAAGGAGATAATAATTGGAATAACACTCGGTTTAGCTGCTGGTGGTGTTTGGAAGATGCATCATTGGAATGAACAGAGGAAAACCAGGACCTTTTACGATTTACTTGAAAAGGGTGAGATTGGTGTTGTTGTAGAGGAAGAGTAAAAATGATGTTTTGCTATGTGCCTATGCTTTCCTTCTATAGGCTCTTTTGTTTGTTTCTATATTCCGATTGGCTCGTGTAAATGAGCCGAGCTACTTACACATTGAAAATAATAAGTTTTTCTCAGATTTTGGATTATGTTGTCTTGTAGAAATTTCATGAAGCAATGTTATATTATTTGTTTGTGTTATTTCAGCAGTATTGATATTGGTAGCTTGTTTTTTACAATTAAATCAACTCCTCTTAAAGGCCACAGGCTGCCACGATGTGACATCATAAATGAGTCGTCTTTGTGTGTCTGAATAATGGGAATATGTGTGTGTGTGTGTGTATATATATATATATATATATATATTAGTATTAAGACTGTTAGGATGAGTGTGTATTATTAGGTTGGACTTGTTGCAGTATTAGAATTAAAATGCGTATTAGGTCAGCATGCTATACAACTTTACAAGTGCAGCGTTTAGTACTAGGAGGAAAAAATACTGCTGAACACTGCCTGGAATATTTGAACAGGCATATGTTCGCTCGGGATGGTGGCATTGGTCCCCGGGATTAGTCGGTCCTTTGGTCGGATACCTCACCCAGGATGTAAAATCCTTTCCAAATGTGGTGGTCTATTGATATTTGAATTTTAACTGTTATGTTGTCAAGCTTTTCTTTTCTTTTCAAATAGAAAAAGCAATTGGCTGATAGGGATGGAAAATATATAGCAGAAGAAGTTACCTAAATTGTTACGATATTCGTCCAGCTACTTCTGGGACAATATTCCAATGCTTTGTTTTTGGTGTTGAGGAATAATAGAAATATAACAAAGTTATTCCTACCCCTTCACCAAACGGTTAGGTTTTTAGGAGAGCTGGGCTTTGAAATGGTATTAGATTTTCCTTGAATTAGTGACCAAGAGTTTATTCTTGTACTTCCATTTTTTTTGAGTCCCAACCACCCTACCCTGACATTGAAACAAGGTAGGAGTTTAACCACCCTTTTTCACTCAAGTCTCAACTCCCAAACAAAGTCTTTGAATATTTCTTTCCGTCTTTGAAAATTCTCTAAGGCTTTGTTTGGTAAATATAGAAAAAATGGAGAAATCTTCCACATTTTTTTGAAGAGTTTTTTTTTAAGAATAATAAATTACTAATGATCTACGTAAGCATAACTTAGTTGATAGGGGTATTGCGTTATATATGTAGGGGTCGGAGTGCAAATCTTGTATTCCCCATTTATTCACCTGAAGGGGTGGATATCTAGGCTCTAGGCTATTTGACCAAAAAAAGTTGTTGCTTATGATTAATATATTTTTAATGTTAAGAATATTATAACAACATATGTTGAATTTGAAGAATTCATGTAAACCCTGCCCTCCAAAATCTTCCTTTTTTTAGTTCCCCAAATTAGGAAGATTTCGTATTATGAAGAAAAATGAACCCCAAATTTTTCCCTCTTGAAATCCTTTATTTCTTCCTCTTAGATCCTTCCTTAATTCCTAAGCCCCTCCTCTCCAAAACCGCAAACAAAGCTTCGAGCGCTCCTTCACTCATTTTTCTTGTGACCTCTCTCACTTAAGTTTGATTTACTGTTTTGTGAATGGAATATTTTTGCAACCTCCATAACAGGAAAGGTCAGGGTAATCATTGGAGGCCTTATGTCTGCTAACCCTGCAATTTGCTTATTTATCCACCAATTTATAACCTAGATATTATTATGGGTGGTATTTTCTTGCTAGGAATACAATGGAGTACAAAAATTGTTTCCCATTAGTTTAAGTTTTTTTAAAAAGTTGCTGTCAATTTTGGACATGACTTTGTTCTCTACATTTGTGTATTTAACGACGTTGCAGGAGATTGAGTTGGGGCTTTCAATCTGTTTTTCGCTTTCAATCAGTTTTTCTTAATTTGAATGTGTTGAAAGTTTATGAAAGGATTGTCTGTCCTAGAAGACCAGTGAGTAGATAAGAACTCTCATTTGGTTATTTGATGACCCTTTTTGGTTCTGTTGGTGAACTATCAGTTACATTTTTAGAATAAGGTTTTATAATAATTGCCTAGAATCAGATAAGTTACTTTCTACCACCAAGTCTTGTAAGAACCGGGAAGTCATTATGAATGTTTTTTTCATCTGTGGATTAGTTCTCAAGTCGTGAGTGATGAACTCATGTGGCATGCTTAACATTGGTGCATGTCTCAGCCTCTCAGGCCAATAACTTTTGCCTTGTTGCTCAATGTTTACACATTGAAGTTAACGAATCTATACGCAACAATTTGAGATGATATATTTTGTTTGTACTGTAGTATTATTCTACGGCAAATATCAGAACATCTGGTTGGCTAAAATAAGAGACCGTGTTGATAGACGGCTGATATTTTCGCTTCCAAACAAACATTTTTCTTCAAGACTACCAAAATATCAAGATTTTTATTATGACTAATAATTCAAAATATTCGAGAATATTTGCATGACTAAACTCAAATGAGCTAGAAAGGTTTCTAACAAAAATGAAATTTCTCTTGAAATAATTAGAAAGTAATAAAAATAATACTATCTTAAGATGGGTCCAACGTGGAAGATAACAAGAGGTTGTGAAAAGATAAGAAGTATGCGTCCAGAAATATTCACTAACATTGGTTATATATCCCGCCATTACATTCCCTAACCCCATTAAATTAAACCTCATCTTTATCACGACAACAAAAAAAAAAAAAAACAATAGCTGCAGTTATGGCAGCAACAATGGCTGGTGTGAGTCTTTCAAGCCCTAGAGTAATTTTCAAGGGACCAGAGTCTCTTCAAAAGTCTCAGGCCATCAGGTCTGGACCGGTGTTCATGCTCAACCAAAGATGGACAGGTGCAATCAGTTCCGGTAGGATGGTAAGCATTCGACCGGTGCAGGCATCACCGGACATATCCGGGCAGGTGGAAAGCAGCATAAAGAAGGCGGAGGAGGCGTGTGAAGGAGACGCCACTAGCGGCGAGTGTGTGGCAGCGTGGGATGAGGTGGAGGAACTGAGTGCAGCGGCAAGCCATGCAAGGGATAAGAAAAAGACGTCGGACCCTCTCGAGGAATACTGCAAGGACAATCCGGAGACTGTTGAGTGTCGTACCTATGAGGACTGATGATACTATCAGATCAAGTCTCCCTTTTGTTATCATTTCTGTTGTGTATTAATTTAATTTTTATTTAAGCATGATTGAATAATCCATATATACCATCTTTACAAGTAAAAAAAAAACTAGTCATTATTCTAGCTTCATCCTATTACTTCTTTTTATAATATAGCTGTTTTTATCTATATATAATTTCTAGATATGGCTATCCGTTTGTTTGCAAACTTAACTTGCAAGTACAACTATATTCAAATGGATTTATGGGGTGGTTAGTTAAATTTAGATACACAGGTTAGTTTTTTTTTTTTTGACAGAAGATACACAGGTTAGTTAAATATGTTGTGTCCTAAATATAAACAAAATAGTACATGTATTTATTTTAAATTTAGACAAAATATATGCAAATTTCTAAGTTTTTCAGCAACTATATAATAAATTTTATAATATAAGAATAATCCCATGTGCAATCATTCAAGAACGAATGAGTATTGAATTCTTCCATAATTCATACGAAATTGATAAATAATAAATGGTTCATATGATTTGCACAGGTGCGATAATATGTATCCCATAAGGTGAATTTTAAAAGTATAGTAAGTAATCATCAATACAAAATTACAACATAGCTACATATTTAAAAAATAAATTAAGAATATGGTAGTCTCGTGAAAACATAAAACTCCTCAAATAAAAATAAGAATAGAGATGAATGAGAAAAAATTAAAGAGAAAAGAGTGTACTGTATTATGTTCTTTAAAATTTGTGATTTCTATTGCAATTTGAGCCTAATTATAGGAAAATACAATGTGCCAAGGACTTGGGTCAATGAGTAATAAACATCTACTACTATTATTCATATCAGTTAGAAATTAATTGGTCTATTTGACTATATAAGTCTTAATGTATTACTTGATGTAAAAAACATTCTCTCATTAATCAATATTCTTTTTTTATACTTTTTCCTAGTATGAGTTCTATTGAAAATGGTAATAATACGAATAACACGTCAATGTTAATTTATATTGAAAATAAATCTATATGTATTTTCCATTGTGGAAGTGTTGTCTCTTAGAAGCCATTCACGTATACTTCTATAACAAATTTACAAGTGGATTAAAATTGTCTCTTGTTTAAAATGTTGTCTAAGGAGACATGTATATTTTGAACTAATGTGGAGTTCGAGTTAATAACTCTTACTTGACCGTCTATGAGATTGGTCGAGTAAAAAGTTTCTTTTGTGAATAGTCACTCACCCTCTTGAAATTATAAATCGACTTAAATATCTCTTTGGAATTTGTGAAATAGCAACTAAAAAAACGTGTAGAAATTTCTTTTATGTACTCCCTCCGTTCCTTTTTAATTGTCACTTTTGAAGAAATTTTTTGTTCCTTTTTAACTGTCACTTTCAAAGTTCAATGCAACTTTAAATATTGTTTTACCAATATTATCCTTAGTTATTTATTACGGAGAGAGAAATATATGAGATGATATATTAAATGAATAAGGTTATTATAGTAAAAATATAAATTATTGTATCAAAAGTAGTGACATTTATAGTTTGTCTTGGTTTGTGTAAAATGTCAAAATGTGACAATTAAAAAGGAACGGAGGTAGTAATGTTTATAATATTTGTTTTATGATTGACTAACAATTTACCAACTATTTCATTAAAAAAATAGTTATTTTTTCGTGTTGATGGGTCTGCTAAGTACGATTTAGATTCCCTGTTGTAACAGTTTTCAGCCGTCCGATCAAAATCAACGTATGATATTGTTTTACGGTATAGACTGAGTTTGATATCTAAACCGTCCGATCTCAAATCGACGGCTAGGAACTGTTACAGTGTGAAACCGCGTGAAAACTTTACGATGAGGAATCTAGATCCATAGCAATATGGGAACGAGAGATAACTAATAATTTAGAGGAAAAAGATTAGTAGATAAACAAAAACGGCAAAATTACACTTTTAGTCTCTTAACTTAATTTCAAGTAACAGTTTGGTCATTTATCTTTTTTTTTTTCATTTTAATTGTCATTTTGATCCATTTGCATATAAATTTTCAAGTTTCAAACCTACTATTTATATACAAATATACATCAAAAGTACCTCCCACCTAATTGACATCCCTAGTTGAAATATCATTACAGAAAGTATAATACCACTAATACTTACGGTTAAATGGTCACTTTGATCCCCGACTTTACACCTCGTTGTCTGGTCCTGACTCAAGATAAAATACAAAATAATTTTTGGATGTGTATCTCTGTTATCGGTTTAGTTTTTGATGTTTAAAACTTTTGTTGACTGATGAGGTGACAATGGTTTTGGACCGACAGAATGAATGATGTGGCATAGAAACCAAATTAAAACTAACCCAACCAAATTCAAGTACAAAAACAATGAGTTGAATTCCTAAATCTCAAATCCCTAGTTAAATCTCAACCTCATCGGTCATTGTTTATACAAGGCGTGTCTTTTAGTTTTATTTCCTTGAACTTTTGAGTAGGGATAACAATTGGACCCAGACCTGATGGACACCCGCAAAAAATATCAGCAATGGGTAGGGTAAAACCCAACTTTCATGGGTCCAGACTTGGGTCCGAATAATTACCCATAAATTTAAATGGGTAAGGGTATTATACTGCCCAATCCTGTAACCCGCATATACATATTTATATAATATGATAAATAATTTATTTATTTTTGTTGTATAATTAATTAATTAATTTAGCTATTTAAGCCTAAACCTAAACCCAACAACTACTTAATACAGTAACCACTCCCTCCTACAAGTGTACAATTTTTGGGGGATATTTTGGATGTTTTTATTTGGTTAAATACTACGATTCATGTTATTTTATGAGTTGATTGGAAAACTTTTGGACCATATTTTATGGTTTTTTCTAGCTTGCCTTTGAAAACTTATGGGCAATTTACCCAAACCAATAAAAAATAGTCATGTGTACTCCATTACAATAATTACATTTATTATTTTATTTTGCAAATTTAGCATGTACTTTATTATTTGCATATTCACCCTATTTTAAATTAATGACATTTTACAATTTAAACCATCAAATTAATTAGATTTCTCCTTCAATCCAATCACTCTCCAAACCTCTTTTTCTTTTCTTTGCAAAAATCATTGAAATTTAAAAAATGGCATTGCTTGGAATCGAACCAAGATACTCTCACTCAAATCACATTTCCAAACCATTTGACCAATACATCTTTTATGAAATAAATTGGAATGTGAGATATATGGTATTAGTGAGCAAATTTTTATTTTTTTGCAATGTCTTATAATCCAGCTTTAGTAAAAAAAAAATCAGTTTATATATATATATATATATATATATATATATATATATATGAAATAGTAGGTCTTTCTAAAAAAACCAATATGAATTCATTCATTTAATTTTTTATATATTAAGTATTATTCTTTTATATAAATTCCTACTATTTATCTAGATTCGATGAACTACAACAATGTTTCATTTGTCATCAAGCGAATTGTGATTTATTTTAGGTTCAACCTTTCTTTTAGATCAGATGAACTATTTAAAGGTATTAAATGAAAATTGTCAGGATAAATACAATGTTTCTATTTAATATTTCTGTCTTTTATATGTAAAAAATCTGTTAAATATTTGCATTGTGCTCTTTGAGGCGGCGCCTTTAGAGGGACTCGCCTAGGGCTCTTTCGACCCTTCTGGAAGGCGATGCGCCCTTAATTATATATTGACGGTCCACAACCCCCAAGCACGAGTCTTGGGACAAGGAGAAGTGATTAATTATGAAATTGATGGTCCAATTAAATATGAATTTTTGTATTTTTAGAGTTTAAAAATTCATATTTAATTCATGTTTTGTTAAAAATTTCTATTTTTTTTGGAGAGATTCTTATAATATTATAAACTTTCTGCAAAAATGTATTAAAAAATATGAATTCTACATATGAGTTTACTTAAAAGAAGGGACCAAAAGTGAAATGGAAAACTTTTGAAGGACTAAAATTCATAGAAAATTTTTAGAGTGACTAAAACTAAAAGTTAATATATTTATAGAGACTAAAAACATATTTAACCCATAAATATAATATAAATTTAATCTTTTTCAACGACATCAACAAAATAACATTATTATAGGAAAATTTGTTTAGGAGTATAATTAGAATAATAAAAATCTAACCCAAAATCTCCTATTTTCTTTATACATTGTTATGTTGAAACAAAATGGGTTTTGTACAATGCCTCTTATGTTTTGATGAGAACAAAGCATTAAAAGAAGAATTGGATATGCTAACATATCTTCAAGTGTGCAGGACCTTAGACATAAAATCAATGTATTAAACCTAGTTTTGGTACTGAAAGAACATATACAAGCGCATTTGGAATTTGAAGAGAAACTGAAGTGCTGGACTAGAATCTAAAGAACACCAAAATCTGAAGAAGTTTAGCCTATGGAGGATCAGACTCTAAAGACATGGACTCTAAAAAGGTAGCTTCTGAAGGACATCCGACTCTGAAGACTGAAGACTATGAAGGACACGTCAAACTTTGTCGTCTTATGAAGATGTCACTATCAGACTCAGATAGTACACTTTATCTTCTTTTAATCCCGTGCAGAAACAGACAAAGAACTTCAAGGACAAATGGAATGAAACTGATAATTCATTTTGAAGCAAAGGTATTTCAAATGTCTTTTCAACGACATTAGACAAATCAAGAAACATTCCAACGTCTATGATCAATCTTCTCAAAGACTCTAAATTATGTGCTAACACCACTCCAATGTCTCTCGTATCCTTCTCTATATAAGGAGCCGAAGACTTGAAAAAATTTACAAGACTCTTTATATTTTGAAAGTGTCATTACCCTGTCAAAATCAAAGCGCATTTAAACTTTGAATTTCTTACAAACTTATTATCTTTGAAATTCTTAAGTCTTAGAGTCTACTAAGTTTTGTAATTGTTTACACCTCTGATTGTATATCAAGTGTAAAACTAAACAATCTTTTATTTGATTAAGTTAGATTGTGGGAAGTCTCTTTCAGTTGTGATTGAACATTAGAAGTCTTTTGCTTGTGTGTTTGAGCATTGGAAGTCTCTTGCTTGCGTGTTTGAGCATTTGTAATCTTTAGTGATCATAGTGAAAACCCCTTGGAAGTGCAAGGAGACTAATCTACTCTCGATTTGTGAGAGGAACTAGTATAAATTGTGCGCTCTCTCTATCTCTGTATTTTTGAACTTAACCGCTGCATTCAACTCTGCATCAGACTCTGAATAGTGAAACACTTAAAAAAAGTTTTGAAAAAGCCAACACAATTCAACCTTCACTTCTTGTGTGTTTTCTCACCTTCATGTTATAGATAATATTGTTCCTATTGTAGTATTGTAGTGAGGTATTCCTGTTTCATTGTGATTTAACTATTTTTTTAATTAATAATTTAAGTTATATTATAAAAAAGGTAAAATAGTAAATAAAATACTTTAAGTGAAGAATAAAAATGGAAAGAAAAAAGCCAATTTAAATCCATGTACTTTCTTTATATATATTATAGATATAAATATATTAATTTTAAATATTTAAACAAAAATATTAAAAGAGACTTAAGTATGAAAATAATAAAGATATGAAATTATTAAACATTTTTTTATTGCTTGTTCATGAAGTAAAAAGAGTTTCATCTGTTCCTGAATAACTGCCTTCAGAAGAGCTTCTGTTTCCCCAGTGAATGTCTTGGTAGAAGATATGATTTCGTTGAATTCAAGTTTATTTGTTTTTAAATACGCCCGTAGCTCAACGACATATTGACTTTCTCATATCGATACATAAAAATTTGCTTCCGCAAATATAAGCACATAAATTTTGCGACGAGTGTGGTGGAGTCATTTACCAATGTTTTGCAAATAAAATAAACAAAATATTTAATAGAAGCACTACATTAATGTTGATATTTTAAAAACAGTTATTAGTTTTCAAAATTTTGTCATATTATCCCTAAAAAAATCATATTAACTTACTCATATGGATACATAAAAATTTGCATCGTTGGATATAAGCAAATAAAATCCTCAGCGAGCGCAATGCAAATATTTAATAGATTTTTTACATATAAAAGACAGAAATATTAAAAAGAAACATTACATTTGTCGTGACAATTTTCATTTAATACCTTTAAACAGTTCATCTGATCCAAAAGAAAGGTTGAACCTAAAATAAATCACAATTCGATTGATGACAAATGAAACATTGTTGTAGTTCATCGAATCTATATAAATAGTATGAATTTATATAAAAGAATAATACTTAATATATAAAAAATCAAATGAATGAATTCATATTGGTTTTTTTAGAAAGATCTACTATTTCTCTCTCTCAGACACACACACAAACACATAAATTGATTTTTTTTTTAAAGCTGGATTATAAGATATTGCAAAAAAAAAATTGTTCACTAATACCATATATTTCGCATTCCAATTTATTTTATAAAAGATGTATTGGTCAAGTGGTTTAAAAATATGATTTAAGTGAGAATACCCTGGTTCGATTCCCAATAATACCAAGGACACTGTAGTACCCTACTCATAGGGGTACCAATTGTCATCCCTACTTTTGAGAGAGACATGTATCAAAAAAAAAATTAAAATCACGCCGGGACCCAGATATTCCTTGGTATATTCCTGTTCCTCCACAACCTACACACACTTCAATCTTGTACACAATAAATTCCTTAAAATAAAAATAAAAATAACCTTGTACACAATAAATCATGATTGACGCCGGAGTCCATTGTAACATAACAACATCGACCAATACAAAAATCGCTTATAAATTTACCAAAAAAGCATTTGCTTACATAAATCCTACAAATATGCATATCTTCGATAGTGTCGGATTGGTTGGGTGTCAGGTTACAAACCCACGTCAACCATGCTTCCACCGTGATTTTTAAAAAGCTACAAAATCAAACTTTTAGATAATTCATTTTAGTATCCTTATTATTATTTAATATTACCACCATGTGTAACTAAATAATTATATTTGCATATGTTTGGATACACGTTTTCTCACCACAGCCGCACGTTTGGATGCATTCACATTGTGTAAACCATAACCTATTTGTAGATTTAGCGAGAAATTTTGCCGCGTTTCTAAAACCTACCACCACATATTCAAACACTCACTTAAACCATCTAAAAGAATAACCACTTTATCCTTATTCCGTACTATTAATCAAGTGTTAATTTGGTTAAGAGAAAGAAAGTAAAAATTATTACAAAAATCTCATTAGTTGTTTCTAATGTGGTTTGTAAATTGTTCCGTAAGTTTGTTGTCCAAATTTCGATGTTCAAACTAATTATACAACACACTAAACTTGGAACAACCACAATCCGAATTAGATATTCGTTCACACAAGCAGCATCAATTTCTTCTTCAATACAAAAAAAAAATGTATTGGAACAACACAAATGAAAACAATTCCTCTAACATTCACACTAATAATAACTTTTTTATATAAATAAAAAAGTGCATTACATAACAATCTTTCACTAGACTAAACCAACACAAGAACAAGTCTCTTGTTTATTCAATAACATAAAATAGAACACAAACATAACAAAAAAAAAAAAACAGAAACATAATTAAACTACTTAATTAATAACAAGATTTGAGATCAACGCAGCATCATTTCATGTGATGCCATGGAATAATTTGGATAAGGTATGAACCAAGGTTTGAGAAGAGGATCATCAATCAAAGGCACATCATCAACAGAGAAACTATTAGCCTCTTCAGCAGCAGCAGCATCAATAACAGAATTCAAAAACCGATACTGAGCCTCCAATTCCTTAGTCTGCGCTCTGATAACATCATTAGCAGCTTCCATCTTCACATATGCTTCATCCGTCGCCATAATACTCCGCGCGAGACGGTCATTCTCAATTTTCAATCTACCGGCTTCTTCCGTCAGATCTTCAACCTGTTTCTGTTTCCTCATTCTGGATCGTCTCGCGGATTCACGGTTTGACAGCATCCTCTTCCGCTTTCGCTCGTCAATTTGTAGATCCATACCGTCTGAACCTCCTGATCCTCCTGAACTTACAGGACGTTGAATCGAAGCCATTGATTTTCGGATTTGAATCGGTAGTTTTGTCAAAATTGGTGAAAATAGGATTATGTTTACGCAGATCTAGTTTGTTGTTAAAAAAAATTCAGAAAAAATGAAAAAAGATTAGAGAGATTATCGAGATTAGAGAGATGAAAGAAAATTCATGAGAAAACGTAGAACCAATAAAGAAAGGCGACGGAGAAAGAATGACGGAGACGGATACGACGGAGAAGGTTTGCCAACGTCATAGAAATTCTGTATACATTGAAGTTTTTTGCAATCAAGACGAAAAACCTTAGATCGAAAAACAGAGGCAGAGTTTTGAGGGAAAATAGAAGAGATTGAAGAAAAGAGATTAGGATTAGGGTTGGTGAAAAGTTTATTATGCGAAGAAGGTTTTGAAGGGATAAGAGAGGTAGATTTTATAGAGAAAAAAGATTGGGGTGGATATGGAAAACGTGCAACGGTGTCACTGGATTAGGAATTTTTTATCTTATTATAATATTCTAAACTTTTTTTCAACTAACATGCTTATCTTGATAAATTTATTATTGGTTGGTTAGTATTTTAATTTTAATTGAAAAAGAAAAAAGGCTTTTGAAAGTTGAAAATCAATTTTCGAAGGCTTGATTTGATTTGTGATTCATAACGCGTCACAGCTGGCGGCAGAGTGACGACTAATGAAAGACAGCTTTTTCTTCAGCAAACTTTTCTGTTTAATCGCAGAAAAAATTTCTTATCCACTCCGTTTCCTTTGAAGTGTGTTTTTGAAGAATATGTTTGTTTCTATTTAACTATTACTTCCAAATTTCAATACAATATTAAAGGTTATTTTACCAATATTATTTTTAATTATTTATTATGAAGATAAAAATATATCAAATGAGATATTAAATAAAAAATATTATTATAGTAAAAGTATAACTTATTGTATCAAAAGTAGTAACATTTATTGATTGTTTTGGTTTGTGTAAAATGTCAAAAAGAGACAATAAAAAAGGAACGGAGGTAGCACTATTTAACTGTTATTTTTAAAGTTAAATACAATATTAAATATTGTTTTATCATGTTTATCTTTTGTTAATTATTGTGGAGAGTCTTTTCGTCCCACAATGTAAACAAAAAAGATAAATTTTTATTCTATTTAATCTTGTTTTTTTTAAAAAATCATCTTTTTCAAGAAAAACTTTTGCTTATTCTCATGAAATTAAATGCTCTTTCATTTTCTCCATAACCAATAACCAATGAAAATTGTTTTTACATCTTCCCATGAAACTTATTCCTAAGAAAACACAAAAAATTATACTCCAAATTCTTATGTTTTAGTTTTCTTAACGAGTGTGATTTGAGTTTTTTTACTTACAATTTGGGACGGAGGAAGTATATGAAATAAAATATTAAATGAACAAGGCTATTATTGAAAAAACAAAAACTATTGTACAAATAATAGTACTCCTTCTGTTACTTTATAATTGTCACTTTTGCAAAAAGTTTTTGTTTCTATTAACCGTCATTTTCAAAGTCCAATACATCGTTAATTGTTGTTTTACCTATATTACCCTTATATATTTATTGCAAAGAAATATATGAAATGAGATATTAAATGATTAAGATTATTATAGAAAAAAAGATAAATTGTTGTATCAAAAGTAGCAAAAGTATTTGTTGTCTTGATTTGTGTAAAAAATCAAAATGTAACAATTAAAAAGAAACAGAGGGAGTAACATTTATTGATTGTCTTGAATTGCGTAAAATGTCAAAAAAACGACAATTAAAAAGGAACAAGGGTAGTCCTTTTCCCCCTCCTTTTGTGGGAGTGTTTGAAAGTACTCTATATATTCTTTTTTAAGCGTCGTTTTTATAATATTAACACCAAATTACCGAAGTGTATTTTTGCACTTTTACTTTCTATTATACCCTTATTTTATCCACCAATATATTTCTATTTTTTGCACACACTTTCACTTTCTAATAAATTTAATATGTTATATTCCTCTCGTAACAAACAATTGTTAGTTACTATTACCTCCGTTCCTTTTTAATTGTCACTTTTTGACATTTTACATAAATCAAGACAATCAATAAATGTTCCTGTTTTTTATACAATAAGTTATATTTTTACTATAATAACCTTTTTCATTTAATATCTCATTTTATATATTTCTCTCTCAGCAATAAATAACTAAGGGTAATATTGGTAAAACAACATTTAATATCTTTTTCTCCAACAAATTCCTATTTTTTTGCACACTTTGTCTTTTTCATATCAAACCATTGTCAATTTTAATATAACAAGAAACAAACTTTGTTTTTCTTTAAAAAAAAACAAACAAACTTTGTTTAAAAAAAAAACTTTAGTTTTCCAAATATATAACATTAATTAGTTTTATTGAAAAAGATAAAAGTAATTGACAAAGGGTATAATTAACAAATTGTACCCTTTAAATATCAAAACGACAGTTAAATATAAACGTTAAATCCGCACTCAAATGACACTTAAAAAGGAACGGATAGAGTAGTATATTTCTTTTTGGTGCTAAATAAATTTTGAATTTAAATTTCTTTAAATTATTTTTTGCAGTTAAGTTTAGTATATTATACAAAAAAATATTGAAAAGTTTTAGAATTTTTAAAAATTCTTGAATTTAATATAATCTTTTATGTTTCCGTCGCTTTCACTTTTTTGTTTAAATTTTTTAGAAAAATTCTTATACTATTCTAAACACTCTTGAAAAGAATTCATTTATAAATATGAATGATACATATGAGTTAACTTAAAAGAATATATCAAAAGTGGTGACCGAATATATTTTGAGGACCATAAATCAAAGAAATTTTTTTATAAGAAATAAATAGAAATTTAAAAAATTTTAGGGCCCAAAAACATATTTAACTATATTTTTAAAAAAATATATTCTACAAGAGTACCAGTTAAAAAATTAAAAAAGAGGCAGTAAAGTTAGCTCAATTGTTTATACCCAGTTGATGTAAAAAATCTATCAAAAAAATGTTAGATATTGTAAAGTTGTTCACTTTTATTAGGATTCAAACGTAAAATCTTGTGTGAGTTTTCTAAACAGTGTGTATCATTTCTTGCACAGACAAATTAAATTAAATTAAAGAAATCATTTTATATAGTAAACGATGTGTTTATTATTCAACACGTTTATTTTTGTCAAGATTCAACACATGTTTAACTTGTTTTAAGATAAATTTTTCTTTCATCGATTTTTTAAATGCACTTTTGCACATGTTAGCATGAACTTGTTTTGTTTTGTTTCTTTCGAACGGAAAATTTTATTTTTTTCTTATCCATCAATAAGATAAATATTTTAAATAAATCTCTGACTGTCAAATTTTACTTGTATTAGTTTTTATGAGTATGTTAGAGACTAAGTTGACTCTAAATAGTTAAATATAAGGACCAAATTGATAGTAAAATGTTGAAATATAGGACCTGTTTTGATAATATGTGGTTACAAATAAGGACCAACTTGAAAGTTTAATAGAGTCAAGAGATTTTTTTTAAAATATTATAATCTATAGACATATTTGAGAGCGCATCACAAAGGAGAGACTAATTTGGTGTATTAATCAATTTTTATCTTTCGCTTTGTTTAGAGTGTGCGTTGTATGAAATAATCGTTATATTGGATTTCACTGGGTGACATAGCTTTTTGGTGACATTGGTGACATTATTGTATTTTAGATGAGAGAGAATGTTAGATGAATGATTAAAATAAGTTATTTAGATAAAAGATAATGATTGATTAAAAGAGAAATAGAAATAATGTCACCAATGTCATCAAAAACTATGTCACCCACGTGTTACCCCGTTATATTTTGATTTCTTCAAATAGGATGAAAAGCAACATTTCTGGGATATAGACTAATATGGAACAGCTTCTTGACAAGGTAAATGTAGCATTAGCTTTATGGAGTTTAATTTACTTTGTTTTGTTTCTGTGTGCTTTTATTGAAAAGAAGCAAAACGAAAAGAGGAAGAAAAGGAGGTTTGAATTTGATAGGAATTCACATGTTTTTTCCCCCAATGTAGATAATATTTGTGCAGTCAAGGAGTGACAATGTGAACACTTCTCTATTTGACAAAAGAGAGCATATTGAGAAACTGCATAGAACTTGCAATCTTCTTCGCAAAGTTCAAGTATTAAAACAATTGGCCACGTCATTGTTCACTGTATATTTATGTTTCCACTTTCCACATATCAAATGTGATGCAACTTGGACTTGCTGAATGGTGCGAACAATGAAATAACTTATTGTTCGTGCGTTCCTCGTGTTGAATAATTTGTCTATATCTTTGTCATGCACGTTAGTTTTAAGTTTTTACAAGGGTTTATTTGATGTGACTAACACTTTTCCCCGTCGAAGAGTAGTTTATATATGATCTTCCTGATCGACTGATGCAGTTAGGTTTTACACCGGAGCAATGCCAATTTTTAAGGTTGCTTTTTCCTTATATGGTTTCTAATTCAATCCCTTTTATTACTTTTACACGCAACATATCAATCTAGGTCTCAGATGAATATCTTGGTTATATCCCCTCTTTATCAGGCATATGGAGATTCATCATCCAAGGATTGTAAGCAAGCATCTGAAGAAGCAATATCTAATGTAATAAAAAACTTGCAATGGTTGAGTTGGGCCTAATCCCAGATTTTAAGATAAGCATGAAAAAATTACTCCTTACTAGGATTTTGTTTATAGATTTATAGAAGTTTGATAGTTGTGTTCCTCTCCTCGAACATATTATGTGTATTTCCCCATAATTCTGCTATAACAAACAAATAACTACCCTGTATAGCAGATCTCTACGATGTAAATGACAGCAGCAATAGTTAAAAACACTCCCATGCTTCATTCTAAGAAAGTCCATTCTTCTGGCAGCTAATGTTGTCAGTTGCAATTCGTTATAACTAAAATTTGGAACAATTTTTTCTGACAAGGGACATAGGTACAGATAATATTAAGTTTCTGTTTTTTTTCCTTATCTTCGTAGCTTCCTTTTCTTATTCTTTTTAGACTGCCAAACATTTGCGTACTTCTGGGATTTCTTGAAATATCTTGGAAGGTTATGCTATCTTTGCCATGTTTGAGCTATTTACTGTTTTTTAATCCTTCAGTTACCTTGAAATGTCTTTAGTTCCAGTTATTTCAATTAAGAACTTAAGGATGTTGACGTGGGTAAGGGAAACATATTTTTTCACTTGATATGGTTTTAATTGTTAACACTTTTCTCGCATACTTCATGAGCACACATTATTTCTCTGATCGGTATTCATTATCTAAGTCACATTTTTTCCTAGGGAAAACTTATCTGCCATGTTGAATCAAATGTATTGTTGTTTCATGCATTTTTCTTTACTTTTTCCTTTCTCAACTAAACCTGTTAAATATGTTCCCCTTTGAATGATAAACAATAAGATTGTGAAAATAGCTCATAAGGTGTAATCACTCCTTTCTTATCTCATCACAGGGATGGTATTGTGCCCGTCTGGTTTATTCAAAAGTACCTCATGAAGAAACTTAATCTTGCTAGCGAAGCTGAGGTGAGTTCGTTCTAATAACTGAACAATTCCTATATTCCCCTATCTCATTTTCCATCTTTTACAAGCAACAAAACTAATTGCTTGTAAATCATGTAGGCAGCAAAGGAGTTTGAGTCAGAGCTTAAAAAGGAACCAGACTCCACAGGAGGGGAGCCATATGAGAAATCTATTGTTGTGAGCGAAGAGAAGCAAGATACTGAGGTGTCTAGTTCAAAGGAGAGTGTATGACATTTGTAATAGATGTGATATGATAAGTAGGTATCAAATTTTCACCATGACAATATATATTTAAAAAAAAAAACATTTTTCTCTAACCAATATCTATTAATTTATCTATTATTCTCTTTAACATGAGAATGCATCTTACAAGCAAGTGTACAATTTATTTAAGGAGAATTTTAACTGTTTTTTCTTTCTCATTGTTGCTTTGTTGAATTTTTTGGTGGAGGAGAGGGAGAGTGATGATTAGTTACTACAATGGCTACGAATAATTGCTGGAAAGTAAAGTGAGGGCAATAATATTTGTAGCGGAAATAAACAGAAAGATACAAGTTTTTGTTGAATGAAATCAATGGTTTGCTGTTCCTTCAAATGAGAGTAAGGTTCAAGTGCAAGTTGGAGTATAGAAGTCGACATTAACAAATAATCTCTTCATTTGAGATGTCATATGTACAAGATCCACCAACATTATAACAACAACAGAATAATCCACCAACTAGAAGTTAAAACTTAGAGGCTACATTGTCAGCAAAATATTGTACAACCTATGTCGAATCTTATGATCTGAGAACTGTCAAATGCTCATTTTAAACATGTCAGTAATCTAAAATTGGTGCCCTCAAATCTAAGCTCGAACTTCAAATGTCAATCTTACAAGTTCTATCAAAATCATTTGTAATCACCAGTGTTTCTACTCCATTATTACAGCAAAGGTCATGCTTTGCTTAACAGAGCATGGCATGGTTTCCATACCATACTAAACTATGTATATTGACAGCACAAACCCAACATATATACATATATAACCACTGCCAAAATTAACAAAATCATGTTGCTCCAGAGCTGGTTGTGGCCCCACTACCATCACTACGCCCTTGAATGCAAATATGCAAATTTCTTTGCACACTATCTGCAACTAGTTTCAACCTACCTTGATTTAAATCGGCTGCTGAGCTAGCGCTAACCTCCACTGTCTGTGCCACCCTCTGTTTGCATTTCTCCCAATCATCAACATGCCCTTCCGCCATGGCTACCACTCATGCCAAGAAAGGATACATTAAGACTTTCACCAAATGAATATCTCAACCATACTGAAACACAGTAAGGCAACCAGGCAGCACCACCAGCAGCATTGACGTGTAGGATGTGAGCAGAATCAAGAATGACAGTAAGTGCAAAATCAACAGAATTATGGAGACGATCATAATGGATGTTGCTTCTAAATGCTGACGAGCTCTCTGAGTTCTCGTCCGCGTTCAAACCAGCGTGATTTTCAAGACATAATTCAATTCGTGGTTTTTGAGCTGAAACAACATCTCCAACTTGTGCTTGAGATAATCCCTTCTTCCAAGCAATTAGTTTCAAGAGTTCTCTCAAAACCGGTATAGGTAAGGTGAGCATGGTTATGAATGAAGCAACACGTGAAGCATCGTAGGGCTCAGATGCCACTCGACGGCTGAAGTAGTCACATATTTCACTTATTTCAGATGGACTCAGTTCCTCTGGGGCAGGATTGGAGTTTTGTAACATCCCGCTCATAAGTATCAGTTAATTGTAGCGTTTATCCGTGTTAGAAACTTGAGCCGCAAGCAATGGCATATATGGAATTAGGAGGAAGTGGCAATTTTGTAAATTAGGCCAAGAGGGAGATTAATAAGAAAAGGAACAAGATATTTGTTCCATTCATTATCCATTCCTTCCTTATTACTCCCAAAATCAGATTTTCTTTCCCCCATCTCCATCTCTCACGCCCTCATCCTTCTTCCCCTCACTCATTCAAACTCCATCCAACTCTAGTAGGAATTGTGCTAGCAAGCTGGGTATTTGGAAAGTTAGAGCAAGAAGTGGTAAGGAAGAAACAAGGAGAACCAAAGGAGATTCAAGAGAAAGTAGTAGAGTGAAGCCAAGGCTTTGACAATTAGAGATAGCAAGCACCAATAGGAGGATTAAGGTGAGCTCCACAGGGTTTTAGAACCCGCTTGAGCAAGTTTAGCATAATTTTACAATTTGAGCTAAAAACTTAAGAATTGTATCCTCACTTCTTTTGCTTGATAATTCATTGATAATCATGTTGTAACCTGTCTATAAGCCTTAGAATTTGATCCTTTAAGCTGGTATGATGTTTGAATATGCCTGGATTAGCCAAAAAGAGTGAAATTCACGTTGTGAACAGTTGCAATTCGGCCACCGAATGCTCCAATTCGGCCACCGAATTTGACAGCAAAAATCAGCATTTTTGATTCGCAGGAAATCGGCCACCGAATTGGCCAATTCGGCCACCGAATTGCAAGTGGTTTTTTGTGAATGTTTGGATCAAATGAGGATAAGGATAGGCATATAAAGGAGAGATATATACTAGATTGTTAAGCCCTTATAGGAAGGTTAAGAAGTTAGTATGGGGGTTTAATCTCCCTAAGCAACGATATTATGCACTCAATCAATTATGTGCAAGCTCAAGAATGACATAGGTTTCAAGTCTAGAACCTTATATAGGTTAAGAGTATAAGAATTAGTAAGATTAAGCCGTGGCCTTCGATGTTCACGCCAGTGGGACACGAATGGTTCACGTAGAGTACAGACTAAGATTATTATCTTGAAGTCGTGACTTTCATCGTTCACGCCAGTGGAACATGAAAGGTTCATGCATAAGATTTAAAGAATATTATTCGCGTCTTCCGTCGTTCACGCCAGTGGGACACGGGAGGTATACGCATCAGTTAAGATTATTAAGTCGTGTCTTCTGTCATTCACGCCAGTGGGACACAGGAGGTTCACGCCAGTGGGACGTGTTATTCCGCAAGGATGACCGCACGACGACAAGAGGAGTCCGGTGTTAGCCTGATATGATAGGAATTTTCACCGGTTATCAGGGGGATGTGCTTCGGGGTTACTCCACCCGGGGGCATTCCGTAAAATGAACTCAGATATCAGTTAGCAGCTATTAGACGGTGATCCTAGGTTTTCCCTTGATCACCAGATTATCAGAAACAGACAGCTAGCCCTCTATGGGTAAGATTGAGACTTGGCGATCATAGGTATCCCTGAGTTCGCCGAGGTAGGCACGGCAACCCTAGGTTCCCCGAGGTTGCCAAACAGTAGGTAGGGTAGGAGCTCACTGAGACGTTATGTCTCATCCCTTTCCTTCTGGTGCAGGTTCTTCGCAGGTAGCACGTCGAAAAGGTAAAGAGAAAGCTACAGACTGATCGTGCTGCTCACGTTTTATTGGTGTTGCACATATTATTGTATCATGATGTATATTTATTATGGAGAATGTTTAGTATCAGATTATGGATTGTATCAAAGACTTATGTTCTGTATAATTATTAAAACAACTTTCTGTATTGTATTTAAATGTATCCAGTATCAGTTTAACACTCTTGCTATTATACTAGTTAAAATTAGTATGGGTGTTACAAGTTTTGTTGTTGCTGCTGTTGTTGGTGGTGAAAGCGTTTTACACTTAACACCTGCAGAAAAAGCTGAACTCTATGGACACTAACAGCAAACACATATCCCTTGCAGAAAGATGAGCAACATTCCTATTTAGAGTCTGATAACTGGAATAAGAGGGACACTGAATCAACTTAAAAAGACAAACACTCCAACAGCTGGTAGGCAAGAAGGATGCTGAATCAACTGAAAACTGGACATGTTGTAATCAAAACTAAGCAACAAGATTGAACTTGTAATTATAAAGGATCAAAATTATTATTTTTAGCCAACTATAACTAATAAGTCATATAAAGTATCAATATGAACATCCATTGACATAGAAAAGTTAATTTGATGTATCATGTTCAAACTAAAGTTAACGAAAACAAATGATCCAAAGGCATTTTATTTTAGGCTTAAATGCAGTTTTCCCCCCTTATTTTTCAAAACGTTGCGATTTTGGTTCCCTATTAAACAAATAGATAATTTAACCCTTAACTTTACCCCCTTTTGCAAAACCTCAATCTTGACCCGGTCAACGCAAAAATAATGCAGAAATAAACCCCAAACCATTGGATGATAATGCAGAAATAAGATTAGTGTAATTTTAGCCAGAACTTGTAAAACCTGCTTTCTTTAATCCACACAGAAAGCAAGGAAAAAAAATGTTTTTTTAGCTAAGAACTTTCACAGATAAAAAATACCAGATTCACAATTTACAAACTACAAACATTTCCTTCATGAGCAATTATGAAGCAAAGTAATTGCAGTGCTAATATGCTATAATGCTAAACAAGAAGGAAAATAACAATAATACGAACTTTCAGAATTAGAACTATAGTAGAGTTCTATGAAAAGAAAAGAATGTGAAGTAAAACCCCTAAAACTGTGACAGCAAACAAGGACATTGAAAAAAACCTCAAAAGAGTCATATAACAAAAAGGCTAATGCAAAATTACCACTTTGAAATTTCTTCAATAAATCTAACCTGCTTATAATCAATATCAGGTTCACCCATACGAGACTGGAGCACAACGTCATCTGCTGTTCTAAAGACCTGAACATTTTTTTAACAGTTCTGTTTTAATTTCCAACAACCGAGTATATCTATTGCAACAAATAGCTCTTAACAGCAGCCTCTCAACATCAATACAATTCTGGTCTAAGAGAAACTCTGCCTCCTTGCCGGTTAACGGATCTATGACAAAGATATCGTGAGTACACTTTATCTGAAGTTCTGATCCAGTTTCAATTTTAATAAATGAGCAAGCACCTTAATCAGACACACCAGCATTTTTATCAAAATCTAGCCAATATATAATTTTTAACCCCGGAGTTCGTAGACCAGATGAATCAGATTTCCCATCAGGGTTCTGCACAGAGCTCGAACTTGCCCCGTGACCAATGCCACCATCAGATATGAGCTCGAACCGAATTGCATATTTCCATCTTCCCTGTCGAAGGAATTGCACTTGCCTCATTACTGTGTCCATGACAAGTGCAACACACAGCTCATGAAAACCCGAGTACAATATTGAAAATGGGTTTTCGGTCGCAGCCATTCGTCTCTCTAGATCATCTCCAAACACATGGCGCCGCAGTTCTTTCAATTTCACAGGCTTATTTTTTTCACCGACAAGCAGCTCCAAATGCAATATTCTTCACAATGACATGTGTCCTCGGTACGCAAGTGTCAATAAAACCTGAAACTCTTCATCCATCCTAATCATTGCAGTACCATCAGAAACCCTTATATCAGAAATTTCTTTGGGAAGAGAAACTTCTAGCAATTTGGACCGAACAAGCATGTCCAACTTCTTCAAAGCAGGCTTTTGCTTATCTTGAGTCAAAGCATACTGAGAACCAACATCTTCTATACACTTTGGCAAACGCTCGTAACTCCCCTTGAGAAGAATTTCAATGGCTGATGGAACATCATAAACCGGAGCACGAGCTTGCTGAAGACCCTCGTGCATGAAAAACAAGGAATCCGCTGCTTGAGTAAAACACATGTCATGATTGGAAACCGTGGAAGACAATTTCTGACAATTTTGTATCAAAGGAAGTTGTTGACACCATTTGGATAGGACATTGAGATGGATCATAGTTGCTTAGTCTTGGTGAGAAATTTGAGCATGCTAATCTTCTTATCCGTATCGGATAATTCGGTGGAGCTACTACATTTATCAACAAGGTCTTTAAGCGAATTGTACGAATCGTGCGCAGCACGAGTGACGAGGGTGGATAACTCCACCGTCTGTTGGCCTAACTCTGCCGTAGCCATTGATTTGGATTGTTGATCTGCTAATTTGAGCAAGCTAAACTTTTAGATAGAATTTCCATCATCGAAAACTTAACCTCCCTCATTGAAGCATTTTAACAAACATTTATTGTTTTTGCAGTGGTGAAACTGAAGCATTAAGATGCACAAAGCATGAAAGTGCAAATAATAAGGGAATGTTAATCTCATCACACAATTTCATGTAAGAAAAGCAATTTCAACATTCAAGTGTGATTAACAGAGTGAAAATTAGAAAATAACAAACTCACGAAGTGAACGAACTCTTGAATTACGAGAATAGAATCAGCGAACAAACATTTGAACGATAGTGAAGTTGCGGTGGAGAGAATCGAAATTGTGAGAGAACTCAAAAGGGTTGGTTTATTTGAAAAAAAATAAAAGACTCGTTTCTTGTGTAAAACTCACTACTTATCAAAATCAAAATAAGTAATGTAGGTGTGCACATGGTGTATTGGATTAAGATTTTAATAAATAATTTTTGTTTAAAAAAATTTTGAGGATTTTAAAAGACTTTGCATGATTTTAAAAGAGCGTCAAGATTTATAATTCGGATTTCAATGGACATTATAAGATTTTAAAGGATTTGAAATGATTTTATGGATTTGATAAAATTTCAAAAGATTTTATGAATTTTAAGGATTCATTGGAAAGAAATGATTATAATACATTTTCTTTCACAATATTCTCAATACAGATTTATTTATTTATTTATTTATTTTACCAGAGATAGAGAAGGGAGGGAGGGAGAAGGGAGGAGGGAGAAAATTTTAAAAGAAAAAACAATCTTAAGAAATCTCACAAAATCCCACAAAATCAATCAAAATCTAATTTATTAAACAATCCTTCAAAAGTTGAATGATTTTGAATACCACAAGATTTTTTTTAAGTGATGAAAAGTTTTGATTAAATACTACAAAACTTTTTTTAAATGACAAAGAGTATTATTGAATACCACAAGACTTTTTTTAAATTGCAAATAGTCTTGATCGAATAACACAAGACTTTTTGTTAATAAAAAAGTATTTTAAAATCCATTAAAATCTTAATCGAATACACCCCCTAAGATACATACTTTGGTCTTGTTTTTCTACTATTATCATAAAATATCAATTTTTTACAATTTTTGCTAATACATGGCTAAAGATATTAGGGTCTGTTTGGTGCGCAGGATGGAATAGAGACATGATATGATATGAAACTGGATATAAACATAATATGATATGGACATGATAACACTTATCCTATCATGTGTTTGATGTGCACATGATAAGCACTAGGATAACACTATTGTAACACATTAAATTACAAAATTACCCTTATAATCAATAACATTTTTTAATAGATTTTCATATTATACATGTTACAACAACATCACCGAATAGAGGAAAAATTGAAATCCATGGATTGCCATAAAAAAAAAGAATCTAAAAAAAAAAATAAAGAATAGAAATCTAAAAAAAAAAGAAGAGTAAAGTTCAAATCCATAAAAAAAGAGATAGTTTAAAAGAAAAAAAGGAAGAAAAATCGATTAAAAAAAAGATGAATTTAACAAATTGAATTTTCAAAATGTTCCAAAATGATTATCGACAACATTCTCAAAGATAGAAGGAATAGAAATTGATCATGATAAACAAAAAATCGAAGGAATAAAAACAAATGATAATGTGTCAAAAAAAAGAAACAAATGACAAAGAAAAAAAAAGAAGGAATAGAAACGGAATGATTATCAATAATGATAATAAATGGAATAATTATTATCGATAACATTTCTCTGAAAAGAATTGGAACATTTTGAAATCGAAAAAAAAAGAATAGAAATTGATAAAGAAAAATAGAAGTCCAAAAAAAGAAGAAGAAAAATAAAACCGAATCTATAAAAAAATTGAAATCGATAATAAAAATGGAGAATTTAGAAAAAAGAGGAAGAAGATGATAGGAATGGATGAATGATTATATAAGAGGCGCAAGAAGGATGAGGGTAAAATAAGGATTCATTTTGCCAAACCAGAGAGGTTAATTTTAACCCAGCCTAAACTTAGGATAGAAAATACAGAGTGATAGGATATGATAAGTAAAATGAATAATTTATCATATCTCATTGTTGCATCAAACAGAAGATTGAAATAGGATAGAATATGTTAATCATATATTGCCTCTCTACCCTGCGCACCAAACAAACCCTTAAAGGTTAAAGATGTGCATCGACGTAAGTGCAACAATCAACAAAGTCGGTGGTTATTTTAGGACCGAGAGAGTGTTGTTTATAATCACATAATAAATACATACATAAATTAGATACATTTAAAGATATCTTATTGGTCCACCTAAGTTGGGTAAGTGTTATGGGTACTATAATGTTCACCTAAATAAGATTTGTTTTTTTAGGGAAAATAAGATTTGTATCATATTTAATTAGATTTGTTTTTAATAGGTGGAGGATTTGTCCCCTTTAAATTAATTTTAGACTAAATTAGATTGACATCTCTTAAAATGTCACCTGTATTCTGTTTTGTGACCAAGTATTTGGCTGGATACACGATCCTGATTCAGGTATAATAAAGAAATTGTTTTTTTTTGTTAGTTGTTAAGCATGTTTTTTTAAGCGTTTAGTACTCATTAGTATATGTTGATGTTGATGCAAACTTTGAGGGAATCAAGGCAGATATTATCAAGATGCTTGCAGGAGGATCGACACCCCCATGCTATGTTGTTTGCTCCAACGAATAGTCTAGTTGTCACAGATTCTTACAGAGTGCACCTGAATCACATCATAAATACTGACTGTTTCTTACACCCATACCAGGCACACCATCAGACACGCCCATTCCAACGCGTCTACTCAGGATGGCTCAAATACGGACCTTGCATGGTTCATTATCTTCTGGAGCGTGTGTTGTGTCAGTATGAATACGAGCATACCATTCTTAGGCATCCATGCGAGTATGCTTCTCCCATGACGACCCTAAAGGAGGTGTTAACTAATAAACACAAACTCTATTTATGTGCTGATACAATTTGGATTATATATTATGAACCTGTATTATACGAGTTTGAATCATATAATTCAAACTAAGTGCAATTTATGAACTGCAATTGGTCTTTGAAACTGGTCAATTGAGGGGTTGACACCTTTCATACATATAATTTGAAATGTTGTTTTTGACCTTTTAGGGGATTCAGATTAGGGCTGAGTTTAACCTGGGAAACCAGGATTGCTTCCCAGCATGGGAAAGTTGAAGCAGCACCCACAGGTGGCAGTCCAAACCTGTAAATCCAAAAAAAAAAAAAACACGGTCGTGTATTAAAAAGCACGGACCGTGCTTTTTTTTTCTTTGTAGATTTTAATAAAAAACCGTGCATTAAAAGCACGGACTGTGCAAAAAGCACGGACCGTGCTTTTTTTGTTGTTTTGTAAACGCACGGTCCGTGCTTTTCCTCTTATTTAAAATTTAATATATAATTATATTTAAAATTTACCATAATTATATTTATAATTATATTTTTAACAATTACTACTCATCTTATTTATAGAATTTTAACTCTTTATGGGACCATTATTATAGGTAACAAAATTTTGTTTAAATTTGAAGATAACAAGAAACAAATTTTGCTTTTTTTTAAAAAAAGAAAAGAAACTTTGTTAAAAAAACACAAACTTTAGTTTTCTAAATATATAACAATAATTAGTTTTATTGAAAAATATAAGAGTAATTGACAAAGTATGGCATAATGCACAAAACATATTATATGCTTCAAGAGGTTGAGCATTCTTAATTTTATTGAAAAATAATTAGTTGCATTCAAGAAAGTTTTATTGAAAAAACTTTGGTCCAAGTTAGAGGAAAAGCAAGGACCGTGCGTTTACAAAACAAAACAAAAAGCACGGTCCGTGCTTTTTTGCACAGTCCGTGCTATTAATGCACGGTTTTTTATTAAAATCTAGAAAAAAAAAAAAAAAAAACACGGTCCGTGCTTTTTAATACACGACCGTGCTTTTTAAAAAAAAAAAATAGTTGGTCTCGCACCGTACGTGACATAATTATAACACAGATTATTACATCTAACAAATAACTCCATCTTTACCAAAACCCAGCAAAGTGATAAAAAATGAAAAACTTAAGGCAAGATTGTTCATCCAAAGCTTTATAATCCACTGAAAATCGAAAGCTACATTCAGTAGTGTTCATCCAAAGCTTCATTCACGAGTGTCCTACTACAGCTCAAACATTTCCAAAGCTCACCTCCTTGATTTAGCTACGAAAATTCCGCCAGATCTGAAACAAATTCATCGTTTTCAGTCAAAGAAAGGTAACCTTTTACACCGATCTATTAACAGAAGTTCTGGTTTCATCATAGTAATTTTTGAAGTTAAAATTTAAATTATAAATTTTACAAAACTAGAATTTTTGTTTTATGTTTATTTCAAACTGTGGAAGAGTTTTTTGAAGATAATCATGTTTTTACAAACTTCATTACCAGCAAGACATACTTTGCATTTTTTCCTAGTTTGTTATTGTCTGAGTATTTTGTTTTCCTTTTGTTATGCACTTTTTTTTTTGGATTCAAGCTCGATTTTGAATTTAGCTATCACTTTGTTTCGAAAAAAAAAATTGTGGCAATGAATTAACATTATGAAATTCTAATTTTCGTTTTGTTTTGTTGATAATGTTAATCTAATTGTATGTATTTCAATCTGCAGAATGGATATAGAAGAAATTTTGGAAATTTTTCAAGTTCAGCCGCAGACTGAGTTTGGTGGGAGTGATTCAGAGGTGAATGGGAATGAATTTATGAACTTAAAATTATAGTGTAGTAATTTATCATAATTAGTTCTTTTGTTGATTAAACCTTGTCTCAAAACCTTTTATTGTTGTTCTTTCAACCTTGTAATTTATCATAATTAGTTATTCTGCATGATTATAAAAATATAGTGTTTGAGATTTTTTGGACTTGATTTCTCTCTTAGATTAATTATCTAGTCCATGAACTATTTCACCAACTCATAAGATTTGCTTTTCAAATTATTTTAGGTATAGATGTACATAGTCTACAATCTATCTAAAACAATGCAGACTATCAATCATGAAAAAGTTTCGTTACCTGGTTCCTTTTCTTGATAAAAAAAATATGTGGTTACTTTTGGAAAGAAGACAACCAGTTATCTTGAGTTATCTTTGACAAAAACATTAAACATTCTAGCTTGATCTCTCTCAATTAAATTACCAACAATTTGTATCTTTGCTGCAGAATAAATAGAATGTGTGAGCTAAATTCCTGCAGATTTATAATATTTATTTGGTGACCTTTAATTTGTTTAGGGTATGGCGAGCATATGTGGTTCAGAGCACATAAATGCTTCAAGTGATGAAGATGTAGGGGAATCTAACAACCAAGGTTTTGCCTGCAATTACGATGATGCAACTGTCGTTGATAGTATGGCTGATTTAGACAAAATTAACAAGGGAATGAGTCCTGAAGAAATAATGAGGTACCATTTTCTAGACCGTGACGTTGCATTTTTGTTTTACAACTGGTATGCCTGTTTACACGGATTTGCTGGCAGAAAGAGTCGGGTTGTTAGGAATAGAAATGGTGAAATAGTTCAACAAACATTTATTTGCAATAGGGAAGGTATTAGGGATGATAGGTACAGCAAATCTGTTAGTAGGAAAAGGGAGCATAGACCTACTAGTAGGTGTGGTTGTAATGCTAAATTCCAAGTCCATATTGATTTTAAGAGTGGTCGTTGGTACATTAAGTATTTTGATGATGTCCATAATCATTCGTTTTTGGATGATAAGTTTGAGCGAATGCTACCGGCACATAGGAAGATGACTGATTATGACAGATATCAAATGAAAACCATGAGAAAATCTGGCATTCCTACCTCACGAATCTATGGTTATTTTGCTACACAAGCGGGTGGGTGTGAAAAATTAGGTTATTCAAGAAGAGACATGTATAACGAACAATTTAAAGAGAGGAAAAGTAAGAGTTCGGATGCAGAGGGTGCACTTGAATTCCTTAAAAGCATGTGCAGTAGGGATGATATGATGTATTGGAAGCATAGTGTGAATGCGGATGGAAGCCTACAACATTGTTTTGGTGTGATGGGGTAAGTCGTATGGATTACTCTCTGTTTGGTGACGTCTTGGCTTTTGACGCTACTTATCGGAAAATAAAGTATAATACACCGTTGGTCATTTTTTCCGGGGTAAACCATCACAATAAGTCGGTTATATTTGGTAGTGCAATTATTGGGGATGAAACAGAAGAAACATATGTTTGGCTTTTGGAAAGGTTTGTTGAAGCAATGAATGGGAAATGTCCGGTGTCTGTGATAACTGATGGTGATTTAGCTATGAGAAACGCAATAAGGAGGGTATTTCCTGATGCTCATCATCGTTTATGTTCCTGGCATCTCATTCGCAATGCAACAAGCAACATTAAAAATCCACAATTTGTATTGAAGTTTAAGCGTTGTATGTTGGGGGATGTTGATGTTGATGAGTTTGAGCATAAATGGAAGGAGCTTGTATGTGAGTTTGGTTTGGAGGATAACGTTTGGATGTTGGAGATGTATCAAAAGCGAAAGATGTGGGCAACCGCGCACATTCGTGGTAAGTTTTTTGTTGGTTTCAGAACCACTTCAAGATGTGAAAGTTTGCACTCAGAGTTTGGGAAATATGTGAATGTGCTATCTACTTTGCTTGATTTTTTACAACAGTTTTTTCATTGGCTTAATCGCTTGAGGTATAAAGAAATTGAGGCGGATTATGTATCTTCGTATGGAGAAACTGTGCTTCAAACTCAACATAAATGTTTAGAGAAGTCTGCTGCAAGGTTCTATACAAGGGCAATTTTTAGAATGTTTAGGCCGATGTTAGAAAGGGCATGTCGTTGCAAGGTTGAAGCGGTGGTGAAGAGTGATTCGATTTATAATTACACTGTTTGTAAATACCCTAGACGAGATGTTGAATGGATTGTGTCTTTTTGCCAAGATAATTTGAAATTTTCATGCTCCTGTATGAGGTTTGAGACACTAGGCATTGCTTGTGAACATGTCTTATCTGTTTTGATATATCTTAACATTGTGGTTATGCCTGATTGTCTTGTTCTGCCAAGATGGACTAAAGGTGTGAAGGAAGCTGTTAATGCTGCAAATGCAAGTAGTTCAAGTCAACGTAATCCAGCTTTTGTAACTACATATGTAACATTTGTGGAGCGGTGTAAAAGAATGGTTAATGCTGCATTTGAGTGTGTAGATCCAACAATTATTCGTCGTACCATCGAAATGGTTGAGAAACACACAGAAGTATTGGAATCTTTTGCAAGGGGTGAAGATTGTGATTATTCGATGTTGGGGACAGAAATTGGATGTAGCTTAGGGAACCCCCCTCGAGTGAGGCGAAAAGGTGGAGTTCCCGCTTCGTCGTCTCAAAATGGCAGTTCTCAATCAAATAGAAATGGAATGTACAAGTGTGGAATTTGTGGAAGAGCGGGACATAACAGAAAATCATGTCGTCTTCGTGATGAAGCAAACTTGAATTCAGAAAGCAATTCTTTTGAGATGTTTAACCAGCTTGAAGAAGAGTTAACTGAAGACCATGAAGATTGCAACATAGACATGGTACGTTAATTTTATTACAATAGTTAATGCACAAAATTATGTTAAATTTTTACGCTATCTTAAATTGAAGAATCATTCTGTTACTTTATGTTAGTTTATTTGAAGACATCTAATTTTGTTTGTTTGGTACATGTAGGATGTTTTCTGAAAAAATAATGATAAGTTGATGAATGCATTGAATTCAAAAGGGAGTTTCAATTGACTGGAGTTGGGGCTTAATTGGTGATCAATGTAAAATTACAACTGCGGTTCGGCTGGAATTTACCACTTTAACTGTTTGTTTGGTGTTTATCTGCATTTGAAAAATTTCGTTTAGTTATATTGTTTGATGAATGACTGTGTCATTCAAACAATTTAGAAGTGAATCTTGTTAGATGTATTTTGTTTATTTCACTGAAGACATGTTTTCAGTGTTATGTTAAACATGTTTTGTTGGTAATGGAAACATAAGAATTGTTCATTATAAGTTACACATGAGCTTTATCCACATTTCAATAGTGTATATGCATGCACCATAGTTCTCATTTTCATTCAATTGGTTTATAGGCTGAATTAGCTGCATGCTTAGAAAGAGATGGTTTCAAATCCATCCTTCTAACGGCAGTTAGCCAAAGCCTTTTAGCACCAATATTTCACTACCATTTCCACACAAAAAAGGGTTATAAGCAAGGACCATGACATGTCTCTGAAACAATTTGAATATAAGAACTTGAATGAACAAAACAAAAAGTAAAATAATTCTTGGTAAATATACAACTATTGCATTCAGTGCGTAATTGCAAAACGTCAGGCACACACAATAGTAAGTTCTTGTGTCCCTTTCCAAGCCAAATATTACAGAAATCCAAACCGGTTGGTTACTGAAGGAGTGGGAAAATGAAAGGATAGGAACCGTGCGTTTTTACTGGAAACCGTGCGTCATTAAGGTTGTAGGTTGTAGGTAGAGAATTAATAGTGTAGATAAAAAATTATTGACGGTCTACCCGTCACCAGTTGTGACGCCCGTCACAAATAAAAAAAAACGGACAAGCAGACCGCCAGTGTCGGTGACGACCGTCAATAACAAACGCACGGTCTGGCCTCTAGTTCGCACGACCGTGCGCTAACATCGTGCGTTATGAAATTTTACGTTTACCTCTTCATTCTCCCACATTGAAAACGCACGGTCTGGCCATGAGGGCGCACGACCGAGCGTAAAGATCGTGCTATCTTGGAGCACGACCGGGCGTAAAGGTCGTGTAGATTACAATAAACTGACGGTCTAGCCGTGACCAGGTGTGACGCCCGTCAACAATAAAAAATAGACGGACAAGCAGACCGTCAGTGTTGGTGACGACCGTCAAGAAATTTTTAAAAAAAAAAAAAAATTGCTTCGATTATTTTTATTTGGTTTTGTGGTTGTTTTGAACGTGGCCTCTAGTGCAAAAAACGCACGGTCTGGTCTCGAGTTCGCACGACCGTGCGCTAAGATCGTGCGTTAAGTAATATTACTGTTTCTCCCACATTTAAAACGCACGGTCTGGCCAGTAGGGCGCACGACCGTGCGTAAAGATCGTGCTTTCTTGGAGTTGTTTGACAGAATAATCTACACAGAATTATGGCTACCTTTCATTTTACCTTTCATTATATACTCTTTTAGGAAAAAAAAAATTATAATCACATTGGAATTGGAATTGCAGTAATGGAATTGGAATTGTAAGAACTTAATAGATTTAAGGTAGTAAAGTTATACAATAGCAAAAAGGTCAATCTGAAAACTTATTGTACAAGAACTTAAAATATAGCTGTCTCTAAATTGCAGGATTTCTCTATAAAAACTTTGATGCTTGTTTCGTCATGGCTTTGTTGACCAGCAGCCTTGCAGAGTTGATTTTCTGATGACTTTGAATTTTCTACCCTTATCACTGTTTTTTCATCATTTAGACTCGTATGGACTTTGAATCATGCGATACCTGAAATGGAATGGACAAACAATAGCAGCATAACATTGCAAAATAAACTAAAACATCAAAGTTAAAACATGTGTAAATCGAGTCAAAATATCAGTGCATTTTACGTGTTATCAAACTCCCCTACACTTGAACCATTGCTTGTCGACAAGCAACTAGATTGCATATGAAAATAGTATAATGCAGCAAGTAACAGATATAGACTTAAGAAAGTAGCATCACAATTGATCATGTATGGTTTCAAAGTTGAATTGTTCAAAGGTTAACTCCGTAGGTACTACCATTAACACCAAAGGAATTGTAACAACACAAACCGCATTTTGCGGACAAAATTCTCCCTCCTATCATACTAATTTAAATCATGCTATTGTACCTTAGTCTTTTACCCCCAATTTCGTTCATCCTCTTTCATTCAAGACAGTCACATTAAGACCCTTAAGTATCTATAATATTGTCACACACATGGTAGCCTAGCCGGTTAGCGTCGATTTTAACATATCTTTCTCTTGAATTGCACATTTTGCGCAGAGATGCTTTTTTTGCATAGATATTCAATGTTAACCATTATTGGTCCATTTATATGATATGCGCTTATATTCATCGACTAACCTACTTAATGTGTGACTATAGATGGTGTCCGACTGGATAAATAAACTACTTGAGGACTACTACAAAACAGGAAAATTTGAGACTACGGCACAATGGATATTTAAATTAGGATCCATATTCCGGAGGCTTTAGGTGTTGGAACAATACCGATTTTGTCAAAGTTTTCCCTAATATTCTCAACCCTTAATCTTTCTACCTTTGAAACTTACATACATTCTAACTGAGTTGCATATCCTAAATCATAACAAAAATAAATATTTTGTACATATTTTTTTTTTTTGGTTCGACAGGAGAATTCAATAACAACGCAATAAAACACAAAAAAAATGACTCAATAACACATAAAACTCGATTATTTAACAGACTGAACAAATAAATAAAGATAAAAGAAAAGGAAAAAATACTACCCACTGGATCTAATATCATCAGGATCAGCCTGGAGGCATGCCGTGCCGAGTCATCCAAGTGAACATTTGCCGGATCATGTGGCTGTTCACGCGCATTTGATGATCTCGTTCCGCCTCCCGATCATTTCTTTCCTGTTGGGCTGCGCGCAGGTCTGCAACCTCGTGTCTGAGAGCATTAAGCTCATACTCGACGCTGCTTTGGGTAGTATATGAGGTACCTGCAGGGAAATCAGAATGCATATACGAGGGAGGGGGTGGATCATAAGTGGGATGAGGTGGTGTGCTGTTCATGCGCATATGATGATCTCGTTCCGCCTCCCGATCATTTCTTTCCTGTTGGGCCGCGCGCAGGTCTGCAACCTCGTGTCTGAGAGCATTAAGCTCATACTCGACGCTGCTTTGGGTAGTATATGAGGTACCTGCAGGGAAATCAGAATGCATATACGAGGGAGGGGGTGGATCATAAGTGGGATGAGGTGGTGGTGCGTTTGATAAATTAGCGTGAGTTGGAGACAATCTAGTTTGTCGGTCCAACTCAGTGTCAGTGTCCTGACCCTGCTCATCCGCGTTATTATCCAGGGGATATAACCAGTTCCCCTGATTACGGACTTCAGTTAAAGTCGGGTTAGGTAACACTATATGACGCACCAGCGCACTCCTAATCATTAAGACAAACTCAGTCTCGCGCTGCATTTTAATCAATTTTTGTGCCATACATGTATTTAAATCAATTTTCATGCTACCCTCGAGTGCGGGCAGCTGCGCAATCTGTTCACCGAACCCCAATGCATAGGCTATAGAGGTCACTAATCCTCCAAATGCAATACCCCCCTTAGATGCTTTAGACATTTTATGCATATGAGCAAGCATAAATGCCGCTGTGTGCACTTCTTTGGATTCAAAGACGCAATGAATAACAAATAATTCTTTCATGTTAACATTACCAGTGCTGTCACCGCGTCCAAAGATAGTGTTAGCGAGGATCCTATGAAAGTAACGGATTGCAGGATTATGAATGTGGGAAGATTTCTTCCCTTCCATATCAGTTGCTAATTCTCCTGTCAACCGTCTCCAAAATTGGCCAAAATGAAGGGTCCAGGGTCCGTCAGAGGGGACCCCATCAATGGCCCTAATGGATGTTTGGAACTGTAGCAGGTTTCCTATTTCATCATGATTAAACAAAAAATCCCTACCAAACAGTCTAAACCTAGTCCCTCCAAATCCGTGATGGACTCTATTTGCATAAACATATTGAAGGGAACTGAGAAACTCAAGTGTGAGTCGCTCATAGGTCGGGTGCTGTAGAGTTAAAAAGTAACTCCACCCGATTTGAGAAAACATCCAGCAAACACTATCAAACAAACCTAATGTTCTAAGACAGTCAGGGTCAGCATACCTAGTAGGCAAAATTTGTCGCCGGACCAGTTTTTCGAAGCGATTCCTCTGCACATCATCTTTGAACTCGATACCCATGTAATCAACCGGCTGATTTCTAGGAGGCATTTTTGTTTTTGAAATAGTAAAAAGGTTTTGGGGTGGTTGTTTGAAGTATGATGGGTATTTGTAAGAATTCGGATAATGCCTGGTGTTTATGATGAAATTCGATTTTTGTGAGGTTGGGTAGTGATTTTCGGATTTGGGAATGTTGAGATGTTTTTGGGTTATAAAATTGGTTTTTAGAAGGTTTGTGATATTTGGATTGAGGTTTTGGTTATGGGTGTTAATGGAAGATGGATTTTATGGGTATTAATGGAGGTTTTTGTTTGTTTAAAAATGGTGGGTTTGTGTGTTTGGAATGAGGTTGATGAAAGCCTGAAACGGTGTTGGTGTAAAATGGGGGGAAGAGAGAGAAAGTTAAGGTTTTAAACTAAAGGAAACCGTTTTCAATCTCAGTGACGGTCGTCACATTTGATGACGGCTTGCCCGTCAGGCTCGATCCCAATATTCTGCCTTTTTTTCCTTTCAAATATTACGTCATTTTTTTAAAAATATTAACACACTCAACAAAATTTAATTCTTTCACTTAATAATGTAAAAAAAAACAAATATTGTCACAAATAATTGTGCACGTAATTTAATTTTAATATACACTCCTTCTCCAATGCAATTTAATGGGGAACCATTATTAAATATTAGTCTGATAGTTTTTAATTTTTTTTTCAAAATTTTCCATCCATGAAATTAGTTTATACTGTTTAGTCAACTCATGTCTAACCTTCATATTTTTTTAATGAAATTTTCTAGATATGGGTAGAAAATTATGACAATATTTTCCAAAAAATAGAATTTTTTAACAAAACATGAATTTAATATGAATTTTTTAGCACGAAAAACATAAAAATTCATATTTAGTTCGTGTTTTGTTTAAAAATTCCAATTTTTTTGGGAGAGATTATCATGATATTCTACCCATTTTTGGAAAATTTCATTAAAAAATATGAAGGTTAGACATGAGTTGACCAAAAAGTAGGGACTAATATCATGACTAGAAAATTTTGGAGGGACCAAAAACGTAAGGAATATTTTAAGGAGACTAAAATCAAATGTTGATATATTTAGGGGGTCATTTACTTATTTAACCCTTAATTTTATGTCAAACATTATTTTTCTTTTCAAAACTAGCAGGATAGTTTCAAAACTAGCAGGATAGATTGACAACAATGATAGAAATACTCGGTACAAACGACATTACCTATTTTAATTAATCATTTTGAAGTGTGAAATGTATACAATGCGTCGATAATTGTTGTAACAAGTTGAAGGTAATGCATCATGACCGTTTAATCCAACTTTGTATTTTGTTAATGTTTATAATTTCGGTGACTGCATAGGTTATCAATAATAACAAAAAAATATGATACTTATAACGAAAGAAAAGTACTTAGAACAAAACAAAAGGAGTGTAGCTGAATTACAAGATCATTAAATAGGAAGTGAATACTATTTTTGATAACAATAAAATTGAAAACAAATGCATAGATGTCGTGCATAAAAACACATAGTCCGTGCGTAGGTTAGTGACTTGTCCAATTCAATTCAATAGCTTTTCCTTCAAACTTCATGTTTTTCGTGGCCTGTTTCTCGCCGAAACTTCAAAAGTCCTGCAATTTATTCAATTGGGATTAACAAAAGCAACCAACTAAATAACACTAAATATATAAACATCATTTATTCACCACATGCTTGAAACAAGCTTTGTTCATGAATGGAAAACTAAATACCTTTAAAATAGCTTACAATTACTGAGGTCCAGGTGGAGGGTACTGGATGTGGAAGTGCTTCATCATTAAGTCCAGCATTTGTCCTTGCCTAGAGATCTCAGCACCTTGCCTTTGTTGTTCGGCGTCAATCCTAGCATACCAATCATTATTTGTCGGCACTCCGTGGACTTGGTTTCCCTCCACATGTTCACCTTGTTCCGGGTTTTGGTGTGGCACATCAACATTTGTATAGAGCCAATTTTGTTGATCGAAGATGTTTGTTCTCGCAGTGTTAGGCAGTGTGATAGACTTGACTTTGTTAATCAATAGAGTAAATGTTTGTTTGCTCTGATCCACATGGGTAACCAACAACATTTGAACACACATGTTCATATCAATCTCTTTAACACCACCTACAACTGGTAAATGCGATAATGCTTTACCCAGCCCAATCTTAGTAGCAATGTAACTTATCAACCCTCCCACCACGATTGGTCCCGTCTTACCATTTCCAACACAAAACAAATGATTTAACAAGTAATGACAGGTGTTCACCCTCTGATTTTTTACCATTGCCCAGAGCATGAAAAGCTCTCCCACTCTTACAGTTCCAGATTCCCCTCTGCCAAACAAAGTACAAGCCATGATCCGATGAACGTATCGAAAAACAGGGTTATGAATTTGGCTTGCTTTAGCACTCCTGGCCTCAAAATGAGATTCACCAGTTATTTCGGTCCAGAATGCATGAGCATCAAATTCAGGTGTCCTAAGATTTTGTTTTTTCGAATTATGAATAAACCCGACATTTTCAAAACCAAGTTTCGCACACAAGTCACCAAAGGGAATTCGATATTTTTTATTCAGTATTCGAAATTCTACAATATCAATCACACCCTCTTCTTCAGTAATGGCTAACGAACTAAGAAACTCTAACGTAAGACTCTCACGGGTAACATGCCCCCCAGTCAAAAAACCCATCCACCCTAGCCTATTCAACAGTTCTATGATATTATCCTTAATACCTAATTTGTCACAAGTCAAAAAGCAGGGATACCTGGTGGGGGTGATAGTTCGTTTGACCAGATCCTCGTATAATTCTTGTTGATCTTCATCCTCGTACACAATTCCATGCACATTAGCTCCCTGTGCCTTTGCCTTTCCTTTCTTGTTTGCATTTCCACCGGAAGTTTCAGCTTCGTCGGTGTTTCTCTTTTTGGAAGCCATTTTCGTATTAGTGGAGTTGTTCACAAAAATGGGTTTTCAAAAAAATTTGGGTTTTTTTTTTTTCAATTGAGGGTTCGAACAAGTGATTGTTGATGTTTTGGTTTCTGGGTTTTTACAAAAATTTGTTGTTTTGGTGAAGTTTGCTGAAGATTTGAGTTGGTTTGGGTGAGTAACGGAGGTTTTAGGTGGTTTTGTTTTAGGAGAAGAATGAAGATGACGATACGGCGCACGAAGGATCAACAGGACAGTATAATTTTTAAGGCCTGGCAAAACGCACGTGCGTGCTATATAAACGCACGGTCCGTGCTTTTTGTCAGACTCAGGTTGCCCGCAAAAATCGCACGGACGTGGTATAACAACGCACGGTCCGTGCCTTTCATCAGACTCAGCTTGCACGCAAAAACGCATGGACGTGCTATAAAAACGCACGGTCCATGCAACAAAAACGCACGGACCACTCTTTTTTCAATTTTATATTTTAAAAATTCGATAATATGGAGAATTCAATAATATAAAGTACTGTTGAATTCATTAAAACCACAATGTATCAACCTTCAAACATTAAAATAAGTGGCCACCAAAAAACAACATTAAAATTAAAACCACAATGTATCAACCTTCAAACATTGACCCAAAATACTTGTCACAATGTTCCATGTTAAGCCAATGTTCCATGTTAAGCCAATGTAAGACCCACACTCCTGAGTTGTTGCTGAATTAAATAAAGTATCATTTTTAATGTTAAAATCGATTTATAATACCAAAGGTATGTGTAATAATTTACTAAGACAGTGTACCTATCTCCAACATATGGGATTCCTCTCGCTTCAACTACTTTATAGTTATTAAAATCAATGCGTGTAATATCCCGTTTAAACATGACTTTTAACAGTATCACAGGATTTAAACGAACGGAATGGCGTTATAGTAATTTAAGAGAGGAAGAGGTTATAAAAGGAGATAAATATGATAATTTTCATATTTATCATGTCTTTCTCTCTCTAAATTCAATTCCTCTCCCTTCTCTCTTCACCCACTCTTGCGCCTCCCTCCAAACCTTCATCAATCATCAAACTTCAACATAGAATCATGGATTCAAGCAAGCTTGGTTGTGGGGGAAGCTAGAACATGAAGAAATTAAAGAAAACAAGAAGAAAGGAAAGAGTTAAAAGCTAGGTTTTTGAGGTAAAGGGCAAGCAAGCTAAACCAGCACCAAATCAAGATTAAGGTGAGCTCCCTAGGGGTTTTAGAATCCCTTTTTGTGAGTTTTATAGTGTTTGATTTCATAGGAAAAGTTATAGAAGTTTTAGAGTTTTACCCTAATTTCCTACTTGCAAATTCCTTGCTCATACATGTTTTAAACCATCAATTTGTAATAGAAAATCATCCCTAGCATGTTTTGGATGCTTGGGTATCTTTAATTGGGCAAAAATGGTGGAAAAACACATTTTTATACATGTTTATGCTGTCACGGTCGCTGTAGCGACGGGCTGTCGCTTGTAGCGACCAGGTTCTGTCTGTCTGCGCTTGTAGCGACGGATCTGCGCTTGAAGCGACAAGCCTGCGCTTGTAGCGACCAACTGGGCGCTTGTAGCGACCAGGTTCTGTCTATCCGCGCTTGTAGCGACGGATCTGCGCTTGTAGCGACCAAGCCAGAACATCAGCACTCAGTTGGGCTGTTCTGGGGTTCTGGTGCGCGCGGGCATGGCTTTTTGCAAATGTTTTCTCCTAATGCTTTTTAGAAACTATAACCACCATTTTAACTCATCCAAAGTCTTTTAATGATTGAGAAATTAGAGGAGCAAGGAATGCGCAAGGCATGGGAATTGCGGGAACAAGGTTATATGAATAGTTAAACCCTAATAGCGGCACATGACAACGATGTGTCGAATCCTTTGATAGGAAAACATGAATCATAGATGTATTCAGATTAGAATACGAGGATTATAGGAATGTTCCTACAATCATAGTCACAGGTAAGGTTTATAGTGTTGGTTCTCCAACGATTATAGGTGGCTTATGAGAACGATAAGCCCAGAATCATAGGTTATAGATTATAGTTACAGGAATGTTATATGTTCATAGTAACAGATTATATGCTCATACGTTATAGTTAAAGAATTAAAGATTAAAGATATTGGCGTGTTTACACGTTTTATAGTGCGCGTGCTTGCACGTTTTACAGTGGCGTGTTCATCAGACTCCGGGATTCGCCGGATGGGACTTCTCCGAGAGGGTTGTCCACACGTTTTATAGGGAGTCCGGTGTTAGCCTGATATGATAGGAGTTTCACCGGTTTATAGGGAGACGTATCTCGGGGTTGCTCCACCCGGGGTGCCCTCCGTAAAATGAACTCAGATAATTGTTTGTTCAACGCTAACAGCTAACATAAAACTGCTATCGAACTGTTCATATGTTTTATGTTTTACAGTTATAGTCAAAGTTACGGTTATAGTTATAGTCACAGGAAATTCACAGTTATAGTTATAGACAGTTATCAGAAAGTGATCCTAGGTCTTCCCCTCGATCACTAAGTCATAGATACGGACATGATCACAGTTATGGATTTAGGCTATTATAGTTATAGACATAGGCCGTTAAGGCGATGGTTATAGACAGTTACAACAAAGGTTATAGGCAGCTTAAATTATAGCTACAGGAGGACTTATAGTCATAGGCAGTTAAAGACTTGGCGATCCTAGGAAATCCCCAAGATTGCCAAGGTAGGCATGGCGACCCTAGGTTCCCTGTGGTTGCCAACAGTAGGTTGGGTAGAGCTCACTGAGACATTATGTCTCATCCCATTCCTTCTGGTGCAGGTTTACAGGTTAGTCGGAGGTTCGTGACAAAGATCTTCATAGAGGTACTGGATGGAGTGCGTTTGCTCGTTGTGTACCAGCTCAGAAGTTTAATGGACATTTGTAAAAGTATGGTAATAGTATTGGATTATTGTACAAACGAGTAAACATGTATTTATTCTGTTGTGATGTAATATTATTATTGAAATTTTTAAATGTATCCAGTATCAGTTTAACGCACATGCTAATATACTAGTTAAAGTTAGTATGGGTGTTACAATTGGTATCAGAGCAGGTCGATTCAGACCGTGCCATGGGTCGTTTAAGATTCAATAAAAGTAGTGGAATCATTGGGTTCCAGATGTTGTTCTAAAGGTCATGTCTAGTTGAGCCTGATCAACTCAGTCTAGTATATGACAGTTAGGACAAATATCCGAGAGCTGAATGTGACCAAGGAGGTAAGAAGTGTTCAAAGGGTGAAGGTTCAGACGTCAGATTTTTAAGACGGAGATTGGCGAGGTATTTAATGTCAAAGGATGGTTCTCTAACAGTGAAGGGATTGAGCCTGTTAATGGCATAGTTTCAGGATTATAAGAGGTATTTAAGAGTAAGGTCAAGTACCTTGGCTAGTTGGACGCATCTTGAGCGATGCTTTCTCCGAGGAGATGTGTAGAGTAAAGAATTATGGGATACACTAAGAAATGATTTGGAATCTTAATGGGAACCGAAACTTGGAAGGTTAAAGTGAATTGAAAAATTAGAGTTTTAATTCCGGCTGCAGATGCAAAGGATTGTGATACCAAAACCCAGCGACTTGGAATAAGGAATGACCAGTTAACGATTGGAAGCTCTAGACTTTCAGTAAGGATAAAGTGTGTAAGGATGGAAGGACTTACGCACCTGGACAAGATGAGATTTTAATATTCGACGGGTAAGAGATTTATTTATGGATTAAGCGAAATATGGGACAGATGAAACATATTACCTTCCTTTATTAAAGGACACCAAGATGCTTGGTATGAAGAACGCGAGCGTAGCGATAAGTGAAGGAAACCCCCGGTAAGGGTATGGATTAAAGATGGAATCGTTTGTTGTCGGATTTTAGCAGGCTGGTTTCGAGGATTAAACAGGAATTAGCCAAGAATTACTGAGAGGCTCTAGCAGCAGGAAGATCATCATTAGCGTACAAGTTACAGTTAAAGTTATGGTTAATGTTAAGGAGTTCTATGTTATCCTTTCATGGGCTCCTTACATGAGTATTGGGTAAGCCGACAAAGATCACCTTATGTTAGTAGATGTTAAAGATGGTAGATATATATATATATATACCTTGGATTGTTCGAAACCATGAAGAGGGCAACGGTCGACAAGTCAGATGGACTATTATTCAGATAACAGTATTAGAATGGAATTGTGAATACAGTGATAAGTTATAGGAAGGATCCAATGGAAAATGTTAAGTATTGAGGTTTACAGATTTATTAATCGGATACTCGAAGGGGTGTAGTATGTGTTTGAATGTACAGGAGAGCCGGTAAAAGTTGAGTTTTATCCAGACGGATTATTCCCGGAGAAACCCGAGGAGTAACCAAGAGTTATGTTAGAGTTATGTGGACCTAAGTGTCTTGGAAAAAGGTTGTGGATGTGAAATCCCTACGGATAATTACAGGATGAGACTCGATTCATTAATCGATTAAGTATATGAAAGACGAGAATTTCCGGAAGTCATAGAATGTTTCTAGAAGATACCACAAGTGAGTAATGTATGAACTTAGGTTGTTTTAACAGGAGCATCGTTGGACTCGTATTTATTGTTAAAGACTGTTTATAGATTTCGGCGTACTTTCGTGAAAGTAAGAACATTGTTTATGTCCAAAAAGGAAATACAAAGTCAAAGGATTGGCCAAGGAGATTTTAAATGATAATAGTGGTGTACTACTTTTATTCCAAGGTTAATTGTTTAAATCAGAGTCGCGCAGCGGAGAAGTAATTCAATAATGAGTTAACAGACAAATTAAAGCTGAAGTTTAGAGAAAAGGATGTTTGTGAAGTCCTTGCCAGATGAATTATGTTGGAACAAAATGTGTTTAACAAGTCTCTCATATAATAAGGGGGAGATTGTTGAAACATTTATGTGTAAACATATCTCTCTTTATGGTTTTGATGATAACAAAGTATTAAAGAGAAAATTGGTTATATGCTAATGCTTTGTTCAAGTGTTTCAGAACCACATGCTTAAATTAGTATTGATTGATAATGGTTATGAAGAACAAGCTAAAGAGCAAGAAGGAAAGCCAAGAAGGAAGGTTGCAAGGCTAGAAAGAAACTGGTCCTGAGTAGTGCTCCTGAAGTAAGAGCTTCTGAAGGAGGTCCTGAAGAAGTGCAGCTTCTGAAGTCTGGGTGCCTCTGAAGAAGTCAACGCAAGTCAACTCCTGAAACCAGCTTCTGATCCGTACAACTAAGTCAGCCTCTGATCCGTACAAGGAGAGCTTCTGATCACTGTTCTCTGAGAAGCTTCTGAAGCTGATATGGCATGGAAAAACAACCAGTACTGTGCGCATTTAATGCCTGGAAGTGTCAGAACAACTCAATGGAACAGTTGTTCCCCTGACCCAAACATTCTCCAGGATTAAAGGTGGGCCAATTCAAAAATGGCACCTGCCCTGTTCTGACAAGAAAAAGTGCAGCACACATTTGCAGCAACCTAGCCCAATTGCAACGGCTAAATTCCTGATTTCCAGCAAATCTCCAACAGCTCTTTTTTCATCTATAAAAGGAGGGAGATTTGAAGAAGAAAGTGTTGAAGACTCTTTGAAACGCATTGCTGAAACTCTGCCCTGTTTTCTGTGTAAAAACTGTCAAAGTTCAAATCTCTTAGAAATTCTTCAGTCTTTGTAACTTAGGAATTTCTTAAGGTTAAGAGTCTTAACCTGTGTTGTATTTAGAGAACACCTCTGATATTTGATCAAGTGTTCATCCCAAACTTCTTTACGTGTAAACCAGTTTGGTCCCTAAAGTCTTAGTCTGAATACTAAGCAATTGTAACCTCACTCCTTAGTGGTCTGAGTCAGAAGCCTCTTGTCTTTGTGACTTGAGCATTGAGAAGTCTCTTGTCTTAGTGACTTGAGCATTGGAAGCCTCTTCCTTGGTGGTTGAGCATAGAAGTCTCTTTCTTTGTGATTGAGCAGCTGAAGTCTCTTTCTTAGTGATTGAGCAATTGTAATCAGAACTTGATTATAGTGAAACTCTCTTGTTGGACACAAGGGGACAGGACTACTTCTCACATTGAGAAGGAACCTGTATAATTCTGTGTGTCTTCCCTTTCCCTTACTCCTTAACTTGTTTTAATCCGCTGCATTCAACTTCTGATATCTGTTCAGAACTGATCATATCAGCTTCTGAACTGAACCTTAAGCGTTAAAAGAAAAGGAACAAGTTTTTAGAGTCACACAATTCAACCCCCCCCCTTCTTGTGTGTTTGTTTTTCTCACCTTCAGTTGGTATCAGAGCTCCGGTTCTGATATTAACACTTAACAGTGTGTCAGTAGGATCCTGAGAAAAACATGGCCTCAACAAGTGAGTCACCTCCACCATCTCCCAGAAATCAAAGAAATGTCCATTATGACTATAGCACTGAAGAAAAGAAGTCTAGGTCACACAATAAACCTCCTATGTTTACTGGTGACCCAGAAAAATTCTCTTGGTGGAAGAGCAAAATGTATAGTCACATTATTGGGATTGATGATACTCTGTGGGATATTATTGAAGATGGAATCTCAATACCTGTAGATGAAGAAGGTGTTGCTGTCAACAGGAGAACTCTGAGTGATGCTGAAAGAAAGATCTATAGGAAGCATCATCATGTCAGAGGTATCATTGTGGACTCATTGCCTCACACTGAGTATCAGAAGCTGAGTGACAAGTCCACTGCAAAGGCAATATTCACATCCCTCTGCTCTAACTATGAAGGTAATCAGAAGGTTAGAGAAGCTAAGGCAAACATACTTGTTCAGCAATATGAATTGTTCAGAATGAAAGAGGATGAAAATATTGAGACTATGTTCTCAAGATTTCAGACTCTGGTTTCTGGACTTCAGATTCTGAAGAAGAGTTATACCACAGCTGATCATGTGAATAAAATTCTTAGAAGTCTGCCATCCAAATGGAGACCTAAAGTGACTGCCATTGAGGAAGCTAAAGATCTAAATACTTTAAGTATTGAAGATCTTATAAGCTCACTCAAGGTGCATGAACTGGGACTCAATGAGGATGAGCCTGTTAGAGAACCAAAAACATTGGCTCTGAAGTCTAAAAGAAAACCTGCTAAAGCTTTGAAAGCAATTGAATCAGAAGAAGAGTTTCCTGAGGGAAACTCTGATGAAGATTCAGATGCTGATGAGCTTGCAATGATTTCTAAAAGACTTCAGTATCTGATGAATAGAAAGAAAAAATTCTCTAACAGAAGCAGTAACTTCAGAGGATCTGGTTCTGGCTCAAAAAGGGATGTCCAGAAAGAAAGCTGCTACAACTGCAAAAAGCCTGGCCACTTCATTGCTGATTGTCCTGATCTTCAGAAGGAAAAATCAAAAGAAAAAGCAAAGAAGTCCAGTTCAAAGTCCAGCAACTTCAGAAATAAGCTCAAAAAGAGTCTCATGGCAACATGGGATGATCTGGACAATGAGTCAGAATCTGATGAAGAAGAAGCAAACCTGGCCCTGATGGCAATTGCATCTTCTGATGCAGAATCATGCTCAGATTCTGATGAAGAAGATGAGGTATATTCTGAACTCTCTAGATCTGATTTAATTGAAACAGTTAATGATCTTATGAGTCATCTTAAAAGCAAGTTAAAAGAAATTAAGACTTTGAAAAATCAAACAAACTTGCTGTCTGAGGAAAACCTTAAACTTCAGAATCAAATTTTTGAATATGATGAGGAAGTTGAGGAACTCAGAAAAGAGGCTCATAAGAAATCTGAAGAGGTTCCTAATGATCAGGAAATAGCTCTTCAAGATTTTATGTTAACTGGGTTCAACAGAACTAAAATTGCCTCTATGATGTATAATATGATCAGAAATAAAGGTGAAGGCATTGGCTATGATTTATTCAAACCTTCAAATGATTTAAACTCACCTTCATGCTCTGATGATATTTTAAAAGGCAATGGCATATGCTTTGTGTCTGCTTCTGATAATTCTGAGAAATTGAAAGTATCAGAATCTGAGACTAAGTCAGAAGTTCTGAACAACTCAGACTCTGAAGCTTCTGAATCTAAGGGTAAGATGAAGGCAACTGTTAAAACCTTGCCTAAATCTAAGCCAAAAGGTCCTAAGCCTAAGAGTAAGAGGAAATCAGACTCTGAACTTAAACATGTTCAGAATCTGAAGTGTTCAGAACCTGGAACTAGTAAGTCTCAGAATCTGAATAAATCTGATTCAAATTTTTCTAAGACTGGGTCTATTAAAACTTCAAAATCTGTCAAACCAGTTAATGGAAAACATTTTCAGTCTCAGAATAATAGGCAAAGCAAGCCAAAGCAAACCAATCAGTTTTCTGCTTCAAACTGTTTTAAGAAAGGCAAAACTGAAGCTTGCCTTGTGCCTGAAGTAAACAAAGTCAGAATACTGAAGAGATCAGAACCAAAGCACTCAAAAGGTCAGACTCTGAACAAATCAGAACCAAAGACCTTCAAGTCTCAGGTTCTGAAGAAGTCTGAGTCCAAACCTTTGAGAACTCAGGTTCTGAAGCACTCAGGTTCTGAAACTCAGACTTATTCTAAATACAAGGATTCATATCCAAAGTATCAGAACAAGTCTGAATACCATAACTTCAGACACAAGAAGCCAAAACCTTTCAAGACTAACCCCAAAGGACCCATGAAAATCTGGGTACCTAAGTCTGAAATTATTACAATTGCAGATATGCTTGTCATCCAAAGAAAAGGAAAGGTCCTGGTACCTGGACAGTGGATGCTCGCATCATATGACAGGGGACAAGTCTATGTTCCAAACCCTGACTCTGAAAGAGGGAGGAACTGTGGGATTTGGAGGAAGTCAGAAAGGAAAGATCATTGGTACTGGTAAGATAGGTAATTCTTCCCTGTACATTGATAATGTTTGGCTGGTAGATGGACTTAGACATAACTTACTTAGCATAAGTCAATTATGTGATAGTAATTATGAAGTCCTGTTTAATAAGAACACCTGCACTGTAATCAGTAGCAAAGACAAGTCTGTAGTGTTCAGAGGCAGCAGGAAAAACAATGTTTACAAAATTAATTTTTCTGAATTGGTTCAGCAGAAGGTAGTTTGCCTTCTGTCTGTGAGTGATGAGAAGTGGGTCTGGCACAAAAGGCTGGGACATGCTAACTGGAGACTCATCTCCAAGCTTAGCAAGTTACAGCTGGTCAGAGGCTTGCCCCAAATTGATTATCACTCAGATGCACTGTGCAGTGCATGCCAAATTGGAAAGTTTTCTAAAACTTCTTTTAAACCAAAGAACATTGTTTCCACCTCTAAACCTCTTGAACTACTTCACATTGATTTGTTTGGTCCTGTTGGAACAGCTTCAATCAATGGGAAGAAGTATGGACTTGTTATTGTTGATGATTACAGTAGGTGGACTTGGGTTAAATTCCTTAGAACCAAAAATGAAACATATGATGTGTTTTTTAAATTCTGCAAACAAGTACAAACAGAAACTGATTTGAAAATTTTGAAAATCAGAAGTGATCATGGTGGTGAATTTGAAAATGAACCTTTTGAAAACTTTTGTGAAGATCATGGAATTTTCCATGAGTTCTCATCTCCTAGAACTCCACAACAAAATGGAGTTGTAGAGAGAAAGAACAGGTCTTTACAAGAGATGGCCAGAACCATGATCCATGAATCAAAAATTGCTAAGTACTTTTGGGCAGAAGCTGTAAACACAGCATGTTATATTCAGAACAGGATCTATATCAGACCAATTCTGAATAAAACTTCATATGAATTATTTAAAGGAAGAAAACCAAGTATTTCTTATTTTCATCAGTTTGGTTGTACATGTTACATACTAAACAATAAGGTCTACCTAAAGAAATTTGATGCCAAAGCTCAAAAGGGTACCTTTTTAGGTTACTCAGAGAGATCTAAGGCATACAGAGTGTATAATTCTGAAACACATGTTGTTGAAGAAGCTATACACATTAGGTTTGATGATAAGAAGCCTGGTAGTGAAATACCAGAGCTGGTTGAGAGTTTTGCAGATGTCAGAATCTCAGAGGAACCTTCAGAAGCTGAACCCAGTTCAGGTTCTGATGAAGGTTCAGAAGCTGAAAACAATGAAGACTCTGAGAAACTCTCCAGCAATGACACTACTTCTGGTGCTATTCAAGAACAGCATGGTTCTGAACAAACCCCTCATGGCCCTTCAGAAGCTAATCCACCCAGAACCTCATTCAAGTACAAGTCTTCACATCCTGAGGAGTTAATCATTGGAAACAAGAACAGTCCAAGGAAGACAAGATCAGCATTCACTCAGAATGAGTCCATGCTTGGCCTGCTATCCATGATTGAGCCCACAACTGCTGATGAAGCACTTGCTGATGATGGTTGGATTGTAGCAATGCAAGAAGAGCTGAATCAGTTCCAAAGGAATGATGTATGGGATCTTGTGGCAAGACCTGATCAGAAGAACATCATTGGAACAAAATGGGTGTTTAGGAACAAGCTCAATGAACAAGGAGAAGTGATCAGAAACAAAGCTAGATTAGTAGCTCAAGGGTACAGCCAGCAAGAAGGAATAGACTACACTGAGACATTTGCTCCAGTAGCAAGACTGGAAGCAATCAGGTTACTTCTTTCTTATGCTATTAATCATGATATCATCTTGTATCAAATGGATGTTAAGAGTGCTTTCTTAAATGGTGTGATTTCTGAAGAAGTATATGTCAAACAACCTCCTGGTTTTGAAGATGTAAAATATCCAAACCATGTTCTTAAACTTAAGAAGTCCTTGTATGGTCTGAAACAAGCTCCCAGAGCTTGGTATGAAAGACTAAGCAACTTCTTAACTCAAAATGGTTTTGTAAGAGGTCAAGTTGACAATACACTCTTTAGAAAAACTGTTAAGAAAGAAATCTTAATTGTACAAATCTATGTTGATGATATCATATTTGGTTCTACTAATGCCTCCCTTTGCAAGGAATTCTCTAAGTTAATGCAGGATGAATTTGAAATGAGCATGATGGGTGAATTGAAATTCTTCTTGGGAATTCAAATCAACCAATGCAAAGAAGGTGTGTATGTTCATCAGTCCAAATACACCAAGGAGCTTCTGAAGAAGTTCCAGTTGGATGATTGCAAGCTGATGACAACACCAATGCATCCTACCTGCACATTAAGCAAAGAGGACAATGGCACTAAGGTAGATCAGAAGCTGTACAGAGGTATGATAGGTTCTCTCCTATACTTAACTGCTTCTAGGCCAGATATTTTATTTAGTGTATGTCTGTGTGCTAGATTCCAATCAGATCCTAGAGAATCTCATATGACTGCTGTCAAGAGAATCTTCAGGTATCTGAAAGGAACAACTAATTTGGGACTTCTGTATAAGAAATCTCTAAATTATAAGCTAGTTGGATTCTGTGATGCTGACTATGCTGGGGACAGGATTGAAAGAAAATCCACCAGTGGAAACTGTCAGTTTCTTGGTGAGAATCTGATATCCTGGGCCAGCAAGAGACAAGCAACCATTGCTTTGTCAACAGCAGAAGCAGAATACATCTCTGCTGCAAGTTGTAGCACACAACTGCTCTGGATGAAACATCAATTAGAGGATTATCAGATTCATGCAGACAATATTCCTATTTATTGTGATAACACTGCTGCTATATGTCTGTCTAAAAATCCAATTCTGCATTCTAGAGCCAAGCACATAGAAATAAAACATCATTTTATAAGAGACTATGTTCAGAAGGGTGTTTTGGATATTCATTTCATTGATACTGATCATCAATGGGCTGACATATTCACAAAACCCCTAACAGAAGATAGATTCAATTTTATTAAAAAGAATCTGAACATGCTTTTTGTCTCATGAAAAATGTGCTTGAATCTGAATGTATTCCTTGATTCTGAGTTTATCATAAGCTAAGACTTATCAAACACTCACCTTCTGAGAGTTTGACTAAAGTTAAGCCTGAAAAACTTCAGAGTCTGAAGGATCAGAACCTGGATTTTTCTGACTCTGATAAAATTCTAGTGTTGGTCAGAATCTGGTAAGTATAGTTATGGGCAATGATGATTAAAGCTTTGAAAGTTTATGCTATAATCCTCCCAAAGTCATCAAGTAAAAATGTGTTTTTATGCTCTGATACTCATTGTTAAAATTGCCTAACAAACAATTTTCAGCTGATATCAGTTTATTTTCAAAATGTTTAGCACAGACACATTTTAAAAGCCCAAAGTGTTTCAGACATGTTCAGTTTCAAGAACTCTTTTCATCTTGGTATCAGTCTTTAGAAATGTTTTAATTGGTATCAGATTCTGATATTTTATAAGGCAAACTCAGAATTGCTCTGATACTGGACACTTCTTGAGAAGCTTTGCTCTGATACTGAACACAACTGGTTGTTTCTGCTCTGATGCTAAACCAGTGTGTACTGAACAAGTAATGTCTGAACACAGAATGACCTGATCAGAAGCTCCAAATTTTTTTTCTGCTTCTGAACAGCATTCTATTTTTATTACAAGTCATATACTCATTGTAAATCAAGTAGGCTCTGATGATTATCATTGCTACTTGGTTATCCATATGATTGCACAAATATCTCACAATCTTGGTCAGTTCAATCCCTCCCAAATTCTGCATCCTTTTGAAATCTTTTCAAACTTGGTGTCAGAACTACTTTCAAACTCTTTCAAAAAGGGGGAAACTGAACTGCTTTGATACCTGCTCTCAAACTCTTTTCAAATCCTTTTCTGCTCTAATCCAGATAATTTCAAACTCTCTTGACAAAGGGGGAGAAATTTTTTCTGTCTTAAGGGGAGAAAGTAGTACTTTTTGTTGATGACAAAAGGGGGAGAAAAGTAAAACAAGTATTAAAGCACCTGAGCTCAAATAAGTTAAAATTGTCAGAAGCTAAGCCTATTAAAGCTCTGATACAATTGTTAGGATTAAGTTCTGATACAATTGTTAAGCCAGTTCTGATACTGATCAGTAAAGCTAAGTTAAGCTCTGATACATTTCTGACTAGCTCTGATACATTTAACTTATGAGAACTGCTTTGAAGTAAAATTCTAGCTCTGATATATTCTGTGAGATATATAACTCTTAGTGAGTAAAAAGAATTTAAAATAACTTGGATAAGACTCAGGGAGCTTACAAAACTCATCCTGTGGATTATCAGACTTAGGGGGAGAGCTTACAAACCTCAGAACCTGAAGTCAACAAGTCATTTTGAATTCTGAGTGTAAATTTCACCATATTGTTTTAAGTTAAGGTTAATTAACATGGATAAGAATCAAGGGGAGCTTACAAACCTCTCCTGAAGTCAGATTGTTAATTACACTTAACAACTATTCTGAAATTTTCACATTTGTGCTTTTATCTGAACTTAATTAACTTGTATCAGACTCAGGGGGAGCTTACAAACCTCACCCTGTAGTTAACTTGTTAATTAAGTTAACAACAATTTTCTGTTTTAATACTTATGTTTGTCATCATCAAAAAGGGGGAGATTGTTGGAACAAAATGTGTTTAACAAGTCTCTCATATAATAAGGGGGAGATTGTTGAAACATTTATGTGTAAACATATCTCTCTTTATGGTTTTGATGATAACAAAGTATTAAAGAGAAAATTGGTTATATGCTAATGCTTTGTTCAAGTGTTTCAGAACCACATGCTTAAATTAGTATTGATTGATAATGGTTATGAAGAACAAGCTAAAGAGCAAGAAGGAAAGCCAAGAAGGAAGGTTGCAAGGCTAGAAAGAAACTGGTCCTGAGTAGTGCTCCTGAAGTAAGAGCTTCTGAAGGAGGTCCTGAAGAAGTGCAGCTTCTGAAGTCTGGGTGCCTCTGAAGAAGTCAACGCAAGTCAACTCCTGAAACCAGCTTCTGATCCGTACAACTAAGTCAGCCTCTGATCCGTACAAGGAGAGCTTCTGATCACTGTTCTCTGAGAAGCTTCTGAAGCTGATATGGCATGGAAAAACAACCAGTACTGTGCGCATTTAATGCCTGGAAGTGTCAGAACAACTCAATGGAACAGTTGTTCCCCTGACCCAAACATTCTCCAGGATTAAAGGTGGGCCAATTCAAAAATGGCACCTGCCCTGTTCTGACAAGAAAAAGTGCAGCACACATTTGCAGCAACCTAGCCCAATTGCAACGGCTAAATTCCTGATTTCCAGCAAATCTCCAACAGCTCTTTTTTCATCTATAAAAGGAGGGAGATTTGAAGAAGAAAGTGTTGAAGACTCTTTGAAACGCATTGCTGAAACTCTGCCCTGTTTTCTGTGTAAAAACTGTCAAAGTTCAAATCTCTTAGAAATTCTTCAGTCTTTGTAACTTAGGAATTTCTTAAGGTTAAGAGTCTTAACCTGTGTTGTATTTAGAGAACACCTCTGATATTTGATCAAGTGTTCATCCCAAACTTCTTTACGTGTAAACCAGTTTGGTCCCTAAAGTCTTAGTCTGAATACTAAGCAATTGTAACCTCACTCCTTAGTGGTCTGAGTCAGAAGCCTCTTGTCTTTGTGACTTGAGCATTGAGAAGTCTCTTGTCTTAGTGACTTGAGCATTGGAAGCCTCTTCCTTGGTGGTTGAGCATAGAAGTCTCTTTCTTTGTGATTGAGCAGCTGAAGTCTCTTTCTTAGTGATTGAGCAATTGTAATCAGAACTTGATTATAGTGAAACTCTCTTGTTGGACACAAGGGGACAGGACTACTTCTCACATTGAGAAGGAACCTGTATAATTCTGTGTGTCTTCCCTTTCCCTTACTCCTTAACTTGTTTTAATCCGCTGCATTCAACTTCTGATATCTGTTCAGAACTGATCATATCAGCTTCTGAACTGAACCTTAAGCGTTAAAAGAAAAGGAACAAGTTTTTAGAGTCACACAATTCAACCCCCCCCCCTTCTTGTGTGTTTGTTTTTCTCACCTTCAAATTACAGGAAAGGTATTCAGAGATTAATTATCGAGTTACAGAATATGTGTAAGTGGTGATGACTTGAACTTACCAACAGTCTAACAGGAAATTGTAAGAGATAAGTCAAGGAATGTTTCGGATCTCGAAACTCATGAGAAAAGAGAATCGAAGCAGTTTGAAAGATTCAAAGGATGTGTTCTAGCACAATGAGTACATGGCGAAGGAAGCCACCACTAAAACGGTAATTTAGCTGTTCCAGCTTAGTAACTTAAAGTTAACTTGAGTAATAAGTTTAACCAAAGAGGAATTATGCCGTGGTATGCAGTTTCCGCATTGTATCCACGTTATGCTAGCATGTCGCATGTAACAGGCATGTTACAGGTTACGATTAGTATTATGTATACTGATCAGGCAAAGTTTATGCTACTTAGACAGTAGTGTAACATTTTTATAGTCATGAGACATGTGTTAGTAATTGTGGTACGCAGTCGGTAATGTTTTAACAGAAAAGTCATATGCATAACAGGTTTGTTGTTGCCGAATAAATCTCAGTTGAGGAGTTCAGAAATTCTTGAACTTAACGTTCATAGTTAAAGGAAGGAAATGTTTTACACGGATCAGGGGATTTCTCATAGTTTAAAGTAAAAGGCTACGTGAATTAAAGTTATGAGATAAAGGATTAAGAGTTTTAGAGTGTTGTTCTGACGGCGATCAGGATAGAGTTTTCTTTTCGAAAACAGAGAATGTCTTTTGACAAGTAAGTTACTACGACAACGGAATGCAACCATAACTTACGTTATGGGATTGTGAATGTTTAAAGGATACAAGGATGAATTAAAAGTCAAGAGAGTGACCTTGGTTGACGTGGTTTGTTTCAAGTATATTTTTTATTAAGTATGATGTCTCGTTAGTTGGACAACGTTGATGCAATGTATCATGTATCCGGTAGTAGTGAACACGTACTCGATCGTGAATGGAAGCTATGTGCTATGGACTGCATTATATGATGATATGTGAGACGGCTTATGCCACATGTCGCTTATACCGGATTTTCATAAGTTTGAAAGTATTGGTAAAGAAGAAGGTTCCTAAGACCTTTGGCTACTTGTTATCGTTGATTAATTAATCGGAGCATGAGTGACTCATAGATTTCTCAAGCTTTAAGAATTACCGCAGTGGGGATGTGAGTAATGTTTATGGTTGTGATAATAGCTACACCAGGATGTCAGATACTTTTCAGTGCAAGCTAAATTTATATGAAGAATGATACGAATGTAACAGTAAAAGGTCGTCTTACGAGGCGAAAGTTAAAGACAAGAATTCGTTTGAATTAAAAGTAATGTAATAGATTCCTCGGGAAGTTGGAATAACTGAGGAAATCAGGTCGACTCGACGTCTTCAGGATAATATGGAATGGTCAATTAAAGGAGAACCGATAGAGTTCAGTAAAGGAAATCAAGGTTTAATAATTTTACTTTGGATTTACAAGGACTATGTCGAATAGAGAACATAGTCTGATAATATGGATATGTTAGTTCAGATAACCATACGTCTTAGCAAGTGATAGTTATGTATTATACGTCAGACCTTTCGGTCGGAAAGAGATTGTCACATGTTTGGATTTACAGAAATGGAAATTTTCATAGTAGAGGAAGAGGTAGAAAGAATTTATCTTTCCAGAATCTTCGAAGGATTTTCTAAATTTCGAGGACGAAATTTCTTTTAAGGGGGGTAGAGTGTAATATCCCGTTTAAACATGACTTTTAACAGTATCACAGGATTTAAACGAACGGAATGGCGTTATAGTAATTTAAGAGAGGAAGAGGTTATAAAAGGAGATAAATATGATAATTTTCATATTTATCATGTCTTTCTCTCTCTAAATTCAATTCCTCTCCCTTCTCTCTTCACCCACTCTTGCGCCTCCCTCCAAACCTTCATCAATCATCAAACTTCAACATAGAATCATGGATTCAAGCAAGCTTGGTTGTGGGGGAAGCTAGATCATGAAGAAATTAAAGAAAACAAGAAGAAAGGAAAGAGTTAAAAGCTAGGGTTTTGAGGTAAAGGGCAAGCAAGCTAAACCAGCACCAAATCAAGATTAAGGTGAGCTCCCTAGGGGTTTTAGAATCCCTTTTTGTGAGTTTTATAGTGTTTGATTTCATAGGAAAAGTTATAGAAGTTTTAGAGTTTTACTCTAATTTCCTACTTGCAAATTCCTTGCTCATACATGTTTTAAACCATCAATTTGTAATAGAAAATCATTCCTAGCATGTTTTGGATGCTTGGGTATCTTTAATTGGGCAAAAATGGTGGAAAAACACATTTTTATACATGTTTATGCTGTCACGGTCGCTGTAGCGACGGGCTGTCGCTTGTAGCGACCAGGTTCTGTCTGTCTGCGCTTGTAGCGACGGATCTGCGCTTGTAGCGACAAGCCTGCGCTTGTAGCGACCAACTGGGCGCTTGTAGCGACCAGGTTCTGTCTATCCGCGCTTGTAGCGACGGATCTGCGCTTGTAGCGACCAAGCCAGAACATCAGCACTCAGTTGGGCTGTTCTGGGGTTCTGGTGCGCGCGGGCATGGCTTTTTGCAAATGTTTTCTCCTAATGCTTTTTAGAAACTATAACCACCATTTTAACTCATCCAAAGTCTTTTAATGATTGAGAAATTAGAGGAGCAAGGAACGCGCAAGGCATGGGAATTGCGGGAACAAGGTTATATGAATAGTTAAACCCTAATAGTGGCACATGACAACGATGTGTCGAATCCTTTGATAGGAAAACATGAATCATAGATGTATTCAGATTAGAATACGAGGATTATAGGAATGTTCCTACAATCATAGTCACAGGTAAGGTTTATAGTGTTGGTTCTCCAACGATTATAGGTGGCTTATGAGAACGATAAGCCCAGAATCATAGGTTATAGATTATAGTTACAGGAATGTTATATGTTCATAGTAACAGATTATATGCTCATACGTTATAGTTAAAGAATTAAAGATTAAAGATATTGGCGTGTTTACACGTTTTATAGTGGCGTGCTTGCACGTTTTACAGTGGCGTGTTCATCAGACTCCGGGATTCGCCGGATGGGACTTCTCCGAGAAGGTTGTCCACACGTTTTATAGGGAGTCCGGTGTTAGCCTGATATGATAGGAGTTTCACCGGTTTATAGGGAGACGTATCTCGGGGTTGCTCCACCCGGGGTGCCCTCCGTAAAATGAACTCAGATAATTGTTTGTTCAACGCTAACAGCTAACATAAAACTGCTATCGAACTGTTCATATGTTTTATGTTTTACAGTTATAGTCAAAGTTACGGTTATAGTTATAGTCACAGGAAATTCACAGTTATAGTTATAGACAGTTATCAGAAAGTGATCCTAGGTCTTCCCCTCGATCACTAAGTCATAGATACGGACATGATCACAGTTATGGATTTAGGCTATTATAGTTATAGACATAGGCCGTTAAGGCGATGGTTATAGACAGTTACACCAAAGGTTATAGGCAGCTTAGATTATAGCTACAGGAGGACTTATAGTCATAGGCAGTTAAAGACTTGGCGATCCTAGGAAATCCCCAAGATTGCCAAGGTAGGCATGGCGACCCTAGGTTCCCTGTGGTTGCCAACAGTAGGTTGGGTAGAGCTCACTGAGACATTATGTCTCATCCCATTCCTTCTGGTGCAGGTTTACAGGTTAGTCGGAGGTTCGTGACAAAGATCTTCATAGAGGTACTGGATGGAGTGCGTTTGCTCGTTGTGTACCAGCTCAGAAGTTTAATGGACATTTGTAAAAGTATGGTAACAGTATTGGATTATTGTACAAACGAGTAAACATGTATTTATTCTGTTGTGATGTAATATTATTATTGAAATTTTTAAATGTATCCAGTATCAGTTTAACGCACATGCTAATATACTAGTTAAAGTTAGTATGGGTGTTACATACATTGATTCAAAAAAAAAATAGTATTATTACTTAGTATGATTAAATTTATAAAATATTCAATACAATTACCTATTTAATGTTTTTCCCGAATTATCCCATAAGAGAGTTCTTCTAGAAGGTTTGAATTGACCGTCAGTCTTAAGAGTGGATTTGAAAATAGTTTTGAATAAACAACATAAGTGTCTTGGTTAATACCATATACCCCTAAAATTAACAAAATGTATTTAATTTATAATAATTTTAATATAGTTTTAAATTTACTATAATTTTTATGTATATTAAACCCAGACAAACCTGCTTAAAAGAGACAAGTGAAAAAATACGACATATCAAAACAATATGCTCGATAATAATAATCGTGACTCGTGAGAATACTCTTGTCTGGATCATAATTGGCAAACTCAACTTGGTGTATCTCGAGCAACAACAACTACTTCAAAGAATGACACAATATGTTCAAAGAAACAACCACCAATAACACGATCTGTGTAAGTTTCTTCCATCTATCTATATTTTTACTACTTGATATATTTCAAACATAATCAATCATTTTCATTCCATAATATACAAATATTAAATTCTAATATATTTTATACATTTTTTTTATCAAACCTAATATTTCACCGTGTTTGTGTAATATTAATATTATTTATTTTTAAAACTCGATATCCGGATCAAGGACAAATTAATTAGAGGGGTTCAATCTCATTGTTCACTTGTGGGGGATCATTTAAAACCATCAAATAGATTTGTGCGGACTTTTCCTACCGGAATTGGCACTAGGGGGATTCAAACATGAGATCTTTAGAGTAGGTCAATCCAAAACCACTAGGCCAACCCAATTGTGTAATACTAATATTAATAAAAAAATATTTATAATTGTATGTTGAATATACAAAAATTGATCCAAATAATTCTGCATTCAATTGGATTAGATCAAATAATTTCATTTAAAATGTTATTTAAACCGAACAAAACCTCGCATGATTTATATTTTCAATCGGATGATTTTTATCTCAATTTTTTTGACAGTCTTGGTGCATCTCGAGCAAAAACAACTGCTTCAAAGAATGACTCAATATGTTCAAAGAAACAACCACCAATAACGATCTGTGTAAGTTTCTTCCATCTATCTATATTTTTATTACTTCATATATTTCAAACATAATCAATCATTTTCATTCCGTAATATACAAATATTAAATTCTAATATGTTTTATATATTATTTTCTTTCAAACCTAATATTTCATTGTGTTTGTGTAATATTAATATTATTTATTTTTAAAACTCGATATCCGGCCCAATAACAGACTAATCAGAGAGGTTCAATCACATTGTTCACTTGTGGGGGATCATTTAAAGCCAGCACACATATCTGTGTGGACTTTTCCTACCGAAATTAGCACTAGGGGGATTCAAAAAATATATCTTGAGAGTAGGCCAATCCAACCACTAGGCCAACCCAAATGTGTAATATTAATATTAATGAAAAAATATTTACAATTGTATTTTGATTATACAAAAACTGATCCAAATAAATATGTATTCAATTGGATCAGATAAAATAATTTATTTTAAAGTGTTTTTAAAACAAACAGAACCTCACATGATTTTTATTTTCAACCGGATGATTTTTATCTCAAAACTGATCCAAACTATAACCCACACCTACAATCACTTAATTCACAAACAAACAATGATGTAAAAAACAAGTTTGGGAGTTGGGAACAACAAATCGAATAGTAAGATATAACACATGATTCTTACCATGGGAGAGGTGAAAATATAGAATTAAAATTTTTCTTCAAAGTCAATATAATAAATGATGTTCATTGACATATAAGATAAATTTAAGTCATATTCTTATTTTTCTTTTATTATAATCCAAAAACTAAATGAATAGTTGAAGTACAGGTGACCAGTTATCATAAACATTAAGGACTAAAGCAATACTAATAAACATTTTTTATGCAATATTGAGCTATTATTAAAAGTTCTAACAAAAAATCAGTATAAAATTCAAAATCCTACAATAATATGTATTTTTTATTAAAAGTTTTTATATTATTGTGACATTAGGTAAAATATAATATATCTCTTCAAACTTATTGAATATTGTATAACTCAACGAAGACTATATTAATTACCCTTATTTATCAAATTTATAATATAATGAAATAAATTTTTTTATACTTTTAAAATATTCTCTTATCTTAACATAATTAGTATTAACCATAATCACATCTCCCTATTATAATGCATATTCAAACATGTAACAAAAAAATGTATGTTCAAACATTGAACTATATAAATGATTATACTTCCCCTAAAAAAATGATTATACTTACTTTAATTCATGAATAAAAATATTTTAAGTATGTATTATAATAATAATAAACTTGTTCAACGCTGGATAATAATTTTGTCAGAAAAAACGCAAGGATAATAACATAGTTCATCTATAATTTAAGAATTTTTATAATTAAAAAATAATAGTCTAATCAAAAGCCCTTAAATGAGATGACACGAGTCTCTTTTTATTTAACCTTGGTATGTAGTTCAAAACTAAGCTTGAACATGTAACAATATTAAAACTCTTGTCACCCATTTGGATCCATAGTAGTCAAAGGATTAATCTCTGCGGTTTGAACAAAAATACCAGGTTTTAAAAAAATAGCCTTCAATCTATTAAAAAAATAACATTCTCTCACACAAAATATTATCCTTTTCTCCAACTATTTTCCTCATTTTCTTGTTCTACATATAAAATACTCTCCAACTTTCCCCTGTTTCTTGTTCCCTTTTTCTTGCACTACTCTTCTCAATTCTCATTGACCTCTCTTCCTTCATTAGCATCGATAGAGGTTTACTCCAAGAAAAAACCATCGATCGAGGCATTGGAGGAATTATGAGTGCTATTCTCTCTTTCTTGCCTTTTCCAACAATGTATTCAAGAAATTTGTTTACATTGTTGGAAAAACGCAAGGAAGAGAGAATAACACTTACAATTCCTCTAATGCCTTCATGGATGGTGTTTTTTTTGCATAATTCTCCATCAGTGCTAATGAAGGAAGATAGGCCAATGAGAATTTAGAAGAATAGTGCAAGAAGAAGCAAACAAGAAACAGGGGAAGTTGGAGAGTTTTTTTTTTTTTATGTAAAACAAGAAAATGAGGAAAATAGTGGGAGAAAAGGATAATATTTTGTGTGAGAGAAGGCTATATTTTTTTATAGATTAAAGGCTATTTTTTTAAATTTTTTTTAAAAACCTGGTATTTTTGTTCAATCGGCAAAGATTAATCCTTCGACTATTATGGATCCAAATGGGTGACAGTAGTTATAATATTGTTGCAAGCTTGGGTTCAAACTCGAGACATTGGTTAAACTAAAAAAAATGAGTATCATCTCATCTAAGTTCTCTTGATTAGATTAGTCCTTTTTTAGATACAAAAAATTCTTAAATTATAGATTAAATATATTCTTATTCTTGCGTATTTCTTTTTGACAAAAGTTATTATATATCCTACGTTGAACAAGTTTATTATAATAATGCATAAAATATTTTTATTCATGAATTTTACCAAGTATAATCATTTATATAGTTCAATGTTTGAACATGCTATTTTTTTTGTTACATGTTTGAACATGTATTAAAATAGAGTGATATTATTATGTTTAATATTAATTTATATTAAAATAAGAGAATATTTTAAAAGTATTAAAATTTGTTTTGGTTTATGCTTTAAATTTGATAAATATTTTAGTACAATTAATATAGTCTTTGTTGAGTTATAAAATATTCAACAAATTTAAAGAGTTATACTATATTTTACCTAACGGTCACTACAAGAAATCAACCATTTAGAGACCGAATTTTCAGTCGCTATAGCATCAAAATCGGTCACTAACAAATTTAGTGACTGAAATAGTGACCAAAAATAAGAGTCGCTAATTCGCTGGTCGCTGATCTATTGTGACTGTTATAGCGACTGAAATTCAGCGACTGTTTCTGTGACGACTCTTAGTGACTGATTTTGCGACTGTTCTTTAGTGACCGAATTTGCAACATATTCTAGTGACTGATTTAGTGACTGTTCTGAACTGAATATTCTATGAATATTCTACCAATAACGACTGGTGTAGGTCACTATTTCGGTCTCTAAATGCTGATTTTTTTTTAAAAAAAATTTCATTAACAGTCCAAAACATTATGAAAACACATTTTAAACATATTTAATCTCTCTCAAATATGTCATACACGCCAAAGACATTCAAACATTTTTTTTTTAAAAAATAAGACAAGGGCAAATTTATTAATCAGCTAATTCAGGTAACATAGTGTCATCAACACATAGTACATAGTTATTACAAACTAAAGCCAGGAGGGAGCAAATAGCAGCTAGAAAACACCTAATGCCATGGCACAAAATTGAACTAGCCTACAACTAAAAGAAAATATACTAAATTCCAAAATCACTTATAATGGCAGAAACACCTAAGGCTCTGAAAAATGCTCTTGTATAAATGAAGATTCACCAACATCACACATCCAAGTCAAAAAGAGCTCCTTGCATCTAAAACGAATTCTGCACTAGAGTCCTGAAACATTCAACCAGCACCAAAAGAAGATCAACACCAGAACAACAAAGAATATTATCACAGATGAGTAGTATTGTACCAATGAAGTCAACTTTCTATCATGATAATACAAATAAAAGTAATAGTTTTGAATGTCTCTAGATGTATGCCCTTTAGAGAAATAATAAAATCACCTAATAGTGGTGACAACAGTAAAACTTTAACGCTTAAAAGGTACATTGGTAGTGGAGAATGATAAGTGAACATGGTAATTGAAGCAATGTTGCTTCTTTTCTTTTCCATTTATTCCCTACTATTTACCATTACTTTATGCAATAATGCATGAGATTTCTAAAATAGGTTAAAAAACACTAGACATCAATTCAGAGTTTGAAAAATTCTTGAGTAGGATAAAATAATTAGATGAAGATACATAATCCAGAATCTAAATTCTTAATTATACTCATATGTATTACTTGTAAACATAGTGCATAGTTTCTAAAATAACAACCACAAGGTATCCTTGATTATCCTTCCATAATTAATTTAGTTATTGTCATGGTTAACTCTTTAATTCAATTAGGATTATAAGTCTAGTTTTAGAATAAACAGGGTTCAATGCTTAGTCTAAAGACCATACCTTCAAAAGATAAGGTAGCATATAAAAACCAACTTTCCTAGATCAGTTTAAATTTTCATTTCAAAGTCAATTGATATAAACTCAGCAGATATAATCCTAAATGGCCCAAGGCAATAATAAAAGGATAAAAATTGTATAACTGTCACAAGAGCATACCTAATGGCCATTGATTTCGTGAGCATCATATCCAACTTCATAAGGATCACTGTCCAAATCATCTAGCAGATCACTAACAACCTGAACATGAAATCGTCAGTTCAGTCTTTTGCGGATATAAAAATCTTGAAATCCTTAACAAGGGCATGAGCCAAACAACAAAGTGTGTCAACAACATCCTCTCAAAGCTCATTGTTTTTCCTGTAACAATTGATAGACATCAACAAACCAGCTAACAAGCAATGTAAAAGATGATAACAAAAATTGAAATAGAAAATCAAGAAACTCCGATGACCTTAGAAATTCTAAAAAATCGTATTATTATCAATAGTTTAACCAAAAACATTTTTTAAATACAATGAATCCAAATATACCCTCAACATAGTTTCATTCGATTATTAACAATTATTTCTATTAAATTTACTACCACTTTCCTTAACTTTTAACTATTAAAAGAACCAAAAGAAAGGTGTTCAAGTCCAACCCTCCACTGAAACATGTTTAAGGTCGCACTCAATCCATCATTCACCACTCAGATTCATACATGCTAAATCCAAACTACAACAATAATCTATTAACACTTCTGTCCATATTTCATATTTAATTGCCACTGATAACTAGTCAATTTTATAAAAAGGAAAAACCATAACTAATAAAAACAAATGTCATTATCAAAACTTAAGTTACAACAAACATTTATTTTCTTGGGTATGCAGACGAAGTGACAATCACCACAAAAACTTACACACAACTATGAGGTTACGAGTTTGGTCTCGGACGAAGGTATCCCAACCTAAATTTATGGGTATTTGTTGGTTACGCTAGTCCTTAAAGACAAATGCATGCTTCTTTTGTCAAAGAGAAAAATGCTTACATTACTTTCAAAGACCAAAATCAATTCGAAGCTACTAATATAATCATGAAAGGAATCATATTCATATATTGATTCCAGTATATGAAGGAATTAAAATGATTGGAATAAAAGAGATGAAGTATTAGAAATTAAATCTGGATTTAACTACAACCAATTGGAATAATTCCATAAATATTTCCACAATGTTATGAAATAAATTTGCATTAAAAAAGTTAAATATTGAAATAAATTATAAAAACTGAAGAGAAAAAAAATACCTCTGGTGTGGAGTGGATTGAAACCATCGACATCCAATAAAGCACAAGTTTTGAGTTCATATAATAGCTTATCCATCTTTAATCATATTCTGGATCATTGTGCTGTTTAACATCAGGAATAAACGTGTCAATGCTAAAAGATATAGACAGCTTAAACTCAATGCAGATGGTAGACTAACATCAATGCTCAGAAGTTGACGTTGGAAAGGAAGACACAGCCCAATAACCTAGCATATGCAAATACATAGAAATTCTACCGAATAAAACTATCATCATTTTGTAAAATATGAAAGAAAATACTGCATCCAACGATGAATGTTTAATTTGCAACAAAAAAAATGGCCCAAAATGAATCTCATTCTCATTTTTCAGTATAATACTTTTTATGGGCATTAAATTTTTCATTAAAAAATGCCAGTGAAATTGTAATAGACATATAAAGCTAGCCATTTCCTATTTCTAATAGAGCAAAAGGGATTATAAACAATCAGTGAAACAGGACTACAAATCTATCACTAAGGAGCATATAATCTGTACCCATTTTCAGAGCCAGATGTGATTTCTGCTCGCAGAAGATCACCAGCACTGAGGTGAATAAACCCGAAATGTTCGACAACATTTGCACATTGGGTACCCTTTCCACTGCCCGGGCCACCTGTACAATTATCATTATTAGATCAATAATCAACTTAAGATTAGAAAGAAGAAAAAAAAGTAATCCACAAACAACTTCAACAATAAACAAAATAGAGACAACCTTTCACCAATGCCAAACCGCAACTTAACGAGGGAACACAATTAAAAATAGACCAATCATATTTCATTTACATAAAATTAGGGGCACACTTTTGATACTAAAAAAGACAGGAATATGTATTTGGTCTTATACATCTTCGAATCATATTTGTGTCTAAATACAAATTGCTTATGCTTGCACTTTTGTTACCAAAAAAGAAGGGAAAATGTATTTGGTCTTATATAAATCCATCCGCCTATCATATTAAATCTACATATAGTTGCTTATATCTGTACTTGCTTATAAGGTCTCTATGTTTCACCAAATTTGGATAATACAGAAATGTTGTCATTCACCAATTAACAGATCAAGCAGACACGTAAACTCTCATTCAATTTTCGATACAAACTTTCACCAATGCCACGCAAGGCAGTACCATTAACCAAATCAGGAATCAAAACTTCAGATCTAAAGCCAAAACAATATCACAGACACTAGAAAAACTCAGTTAAATTTCTTAACATCAAAAACACATGGATTTAAACATTTCAGATAATTTTTGAAAACTATGTGTTTGATTTGATTTTGTTGGGTGCGATGAATGAGAAATTTAACTGAATTTTTCACATTGATTAGGGAGTGGATTCATGATTACGCTCTCAGTTTTGTGATTCCGCATTCTTCGCACGCATGAAATCAAACACAGATTTCAAAAAATCACACAACTATGAGCAAGATCACAAATCTACTCCCCAATTAATGTAAAAAAACTCAGTTTAATTTCTTTTTCTTAGGCAACATCAAACATGTGGATTTCAAAAAATCACAAAACTGAAAACATAAATCACAAATCCACTCCCTAATCAATGTTAAAAATTCTGTTAAACTCCTTATTCTTGGCACGCGGCAACATCAAATACACATGAATTTCAAAACTGAAATCACAAAACTGTGAGCAAGATCACAAATCCACTACCTAATCAATGTTAAAAAAATTGAGTTAAATTTCTCATTCTTCGCATGCGGCAACATCAAATCAAACACATATGAGAAACTTCATTTAAAACAATAAAAGCAGATACTTCAACTACTAGAATAGACCGATGCCTGACAGAAAATAAATCATAGACATTTGAGGCTGATATTTCAACTAAGAAATAGCTGGTCAAAATTACCTTTCCAGAATGATCCCGAACAGGTGATATGTGAAGAAGATTCCAAAATGAGCTTTTATCCTTCCTGTTAAATGTTGTGTAAATTGATTCAGCATATCCAGTAAACAAATTTCAAATCTTTGACCGCAGAGATAAAAATGAATGGAAGTATTAACCAGTAATTCAAAAATTGAGTTACATTTCTCATTGGGTACCCTTTACACTGCCCGGGCCATACCTAATCTGAGCAATTTTTGTATAAAAACAAAGAAGGAAGTTAGGGTTTTAAATAAAAATTGCGGCTTTTTAGGTTTCAAGAATAAACTGAGCGAAAGAAGAAAAGAAGACTAACCATTGAAGGAGAGGACACCACAGCGAAAGAGAGGAGGAGAGCAACGATGAAGTTGCTCCTATTGGAAAACTGATTGAACCAGATGATACATCTCGTGAAGGGGGTCTCGAAAATTAAATCTTTTTCTACGATCTCTTAGAGTGGTGGCCGGATCTGGCTGAGAAAGATGCAAAACGGTGGTGATATTAGAGAGAGAGGAGGAGCGGCTAGGTTTCATTTGTCTGAAGTGAGAGAAAATAAAAAGGAACAAAGTGAAATTAGAGTAGTTGTAGAAAAAGTAGATTTTTAATTTAATTTAAGTTTTTATTGAGAGACTGATTATTCGGTCGCTGATATATCGGTCTCTAAAAGGGTCTCTAAAATAATTTTGTGACCGATTTAGAAACTAATTATTCGTGACCGAAAGTTTCCATGTTTATAGTCTCAAAATCGGTCACTATTGTGACCAATTTTTTTCGGTTTCTAACTCGGTCACTAAATGACAATTTTCTGGTAGTGGGTACAGTCATATATAACTAGCAATAGAGCCTCAGTGCAAGAAATTCTTGAGTTGTGCAACAGAAACTGATCACCTAAGTGTAAGTTCACCATTTTAGTTGTTATCACAAACTGTTTTAACGTGATCTGGTATTACATAAATCATAAAAGATTCTCAAATTTGAATGACAATCCAAAAACAGCCATTAATGTCATATTTCTGCTACCTCTCTATCTGGGAACTCTTCATAAAGATTTTGTGATTCTGAAGGCTTTTAGTGTTAACATCAAGCATCCGAAACCTCCCTCCATCAAAGAAATCATATGGCAACCTCCTTTTCCTAATTGGTACAAATGTAATATTGATGGTGCTTCTCAGGAAACTCTGGCCTATATGCTTTTGCTGGCATTTTTAGAAATTCAAATGCAGATTTTTTTAGGTGCTTTTTGCTCTTCATCTGGGTATATCAAATGCTCTTGAAGCTGAAATGACTGTTGCAATGATTGCTTTTGAGACTTCCTATCAGAAAGGTTGGCATCCTCTATGCCTTCAAACAGATTCTATGCTGCTTACTTTGGCTTTGAAAACTCCCAAGATAATTCCTTGGCATTTATTGAATAGATGGGAGAACTGTAAATTGTTATGTGCTTCAATGACTTTTATTGTAACTCATATATTCAGATAAGAGAATCATTGTGCAGACAAACTTGCTAATCTTGGCTTAATTTAGTTTAATTTCATCTCGTGGAATGAATTACCTTTGCAAATTAGGGAAGATCACATTAGAAATAGATTAGATCTTCTTTAGTTTAGGTTCACTAATATGTGTTGAGGGTTTTGACTTTATGTCCCTCCTCTTCTTTTTGGTTTTCCCTTTGTTTTAATATACTTTAGGGGATTGTTGTGTTGCAATCTTCCTTTGTTTAAAAAAAATCATATAAAACTTTTAATCAAAAAATACATATTAGTGTAGGATTTATATCTTTTCAGAACTTGTAATAATATATAGTGCATCTACTACTATGAGAATATCAATCTCCAACAAAATTTCATTATTAACCTCGGTTAAACTATCTTTTTAATTTGATGAGTCAAATGGTCATTTTGAAAATAAAAATGCTAATTTGTTATGGCATAAATATAGGAAAATAGTTTTCCTCCTTTCTTATGTCATAGATATAGGAAAACAATTTCTTCTCATATCTTTTAATCTCTTAATCTAACTAATTTACATATAAAACAAAATAAAAAAATATTTAATAAAAACACTACATTAATGTTGATATTTTAAAAATAATCATCAGTTTTCAAAATTTTATCATATTGACTTTCTTATATCGGTACATAAAAATTTGTGTCCGTAGATTTACACACATAAAATCCGCAACGGGAGCGATGAGAATATATAATGATGTTTTGCATATAAAAAAGCAAATATTTAATAGAAACACTATATTAATGTTGATATTTTAAAAATGGCCATGAATTTTAAAAAATTTATCCTATCGACTTTCTCATATCAATACATAAAAATTTTCTTTCGCAGTTATATGCAATAAAATCTGGAACTGGCGTGGTGCAAATGTTTAACGGATTTTTGCATATAATTTTTTAATAAAAACATTACATTAATACTGATAATTTTCATTTATTATCTTTAAACATTTCACAATATTATCAATGTAATTATTTTTTTTATATATAATTACCGCAATGTTACGCAACTCGTGTGAATACCAAGTAAAATATTACATTAATAAAAACATTACATTAATACCGATAATTTTCATTTACTATCTTTAAATATTTCACAATATTATCAATGTTTTTTTTATACATAATTACCGCAATGTTACGCAACTTGTGTTTTCATTAAACTATTAAGATTTGTCCATTTTAGAATCTTCCCTATTGTCAAAAGAAAATCTTGTCCTATTATTAATATAATATTAATATTAATATTAATAATTTATAATTATAAATATAAAAAGTATACGGTTGGAACAGATGAGGGCAATGAACCATCGTCTTACGAAGTTATGACAATTTTGCGTATGAGTAATGCTACATTCTCTTTTGAACACTCTTTCTAATAATCACTCTCTTGTTGGTTTAAATTATTGTGGGTCTACACTTTGAAAATTGAACCTACATAAAGTGGTGAGACATACATTGATTTCATCCAATAAAAGAGTGAATGCTAAAGAGAGTATTGAAAAGTGAGTGTTGCTAGCATTCCTCTTCTGCGTATAGGGGTTGTTCACCTATAAGAGTTGACTTAAATGTTGAAGTGCTTTGCAAGTATCAACTCACAATTTCTAGATTGGGACATGTCGATAGAAAAATGGGGTAGTCATTTTGGCATTCGAATGTGTAACGAGTAACCACAATAGTCATTTAATGTGTTGAAATTTCAAAATAATATTTGTGCAATTCGTTAGTCAAAATAATCCTTCAATATATCTTAATTCATTTATTAAATTATTACCGGTGTTGACATGTCAATGTCAATGCTTCATAGATGAAGTACCACTGACACGTTGAGAACGATAATAATTTATGAAAATGGCAAAATAGAATATAACCACATGTGTTAGTGTCGTGCCAATGTCGAACACGAATCACGTCTTCGATCAAAAGTGTCGGTGCTACATAGTGTTTCATAGACACTACCATTACCTCCAATCAACAGACCGTCAATGCTCTCAATCATCGCCAGGGGCGGAACTAGGTAGGGACATGGGGAGGCCACGATCTCCCCAAAATCCCAAAAATTTCATTTTTAATAGGTATATAGATATATTTTAGCTAAATATTATTTTATATATATTCGTATTTGCACAAAAGTTCACATGTGCATGATGTAGTCTAGTGGCAAAGACAATCGCCTTTGAGGTTGTTATCGTGGCTTCGACCCCGTCCATGTTGAACCAAGGTCACATAAACAAAATCCAATAATTTGAACCACTACACCTACAACTTTATTTGTAGAAATATTTTGAAAACAAATAGATATACACTATGCAAATGGCCCCCTCAAAGATTTATTTCTGGCTCCGCCACTCATCTCTATCTCTTGTAATAAAAAAAAGTGGTTACAAACACAGGTTCCATAACAATTTCGCTGACCAAAACATTATAACATAACAATACATTAGATGCATATGAAATCTTTGAGGGGAAGTTAACTTCTGTAATATCCCGCTTAAAAGTATCAATTTAACGTGTTAGAACTTCGTTTGCAAGCAATGGCAAGATTGTAATTTGAGAGGTGGCATAGTTGTAATTAAGGGGAAAAGGCTTATTTGGATAAATATGAAAATTGGTTATGTTTCTACTCATTTTGCTTTCACATGAAAATCTGAAAATTTACTCTTCCTTCTCCTCTCTTCTTCGCCCCATCTCCTCTTCATCTTCATCATCAATTCATCACCCCTTAAGCTAACAAACTTCTCCCTAAACCTTTGTATGGTAAGCAAGCTTGTATTGGGGAAATTTTGGAGCAAGGATAAGAAGGAAAATAGAAGTTCTCTTGAGTAGAGATTTGGGACTTGAAGCTAGGGTTTTGAAGAAAAGCTTGGCAAAGGTTGGAATCAAGTTTAAGGTGAGCTCCTAGTGGGTTTTAGAACCCTCCTTGTTTAAGTTTTGAAGTTTATAGTTTATAGTCAAGTTTGTGATTATAGAACCCTAATCTTCCTCTTTATAGTAATTCCTTGTTCTAGCATGTTATAAGCTGTTTATAAGACTTAGAAATGTGCCATAAGCTGTATGATGATTGGGTGTGTTTGATTGTGCCAGGATTGGTGAAATTTATGCTTTGAAACTGCCCTATGTTGCCCAACTGCAGGTAAAATCGTGTCACGATTCAGCAACCGTGTCACGATTTTACAGGCAGGAACAAACACGAATTCTGGGCATGGAATCGTGACACGATTCCAAAATCGTGTCACGATTTTGAAGGAGGCAGAACATGAAATTTTTCCACATTTACTTGCACCATTCCAGCTATCCAACATTATCCCAAACTCATTAAGCGATGTGTAATGGCTATGTATCTCTTTATAGTGTTAAAGGACCTATCCCTTAGGGCATGATTAGATCATTAGGGAAGGCTTATAGTTTGATGATTAGAGAGCCTAAAGAGGTGAACAAGTCATAGAAAGGTTCCTTTGGAATCCATAAGCTTGGAATGTTTAGCAATCATAGTTAAAGATATAGTTAATAGAGTTGGTTTTCCAACAATTATAGGAGGCTTATGAGAACGATAAGCCAAGGTTATAGATTACAGGTTATAGATTACAGGTTATAGATTACAGTTTTGTTACAGTATCAAAGTGACAGATTATATGTTCATACGTTAAAGTTAAAGAATTAAAGAATTAAAGATCAAAGTTATTGGCGTGCTTGCACGTTTCACAGTCATAGGGCGTGTTCATCAGACTCCGGGATTCGCCGGATGGGACTTCTCCGAGAGGGTTGTCCACACGTTTCATAGGGAGTCCGGTGATAGCCTGATATGATAGGAGTTTCACCGGTTCATAGGGAGACGTATCTCGGGGTTGCTCCACCCGGGGTGCCCTCCGTAAAATGAACTCAGATAATTGTTTGTTCAACGCTAACAGCTAACATAAAACTGCTATCGAACTGTTTATAGGTTTTATGTTTTATAGTTATAGTTAAAGTTACAGTTACAGTTATAGTCACAGGAAACATACAGTTATAGTTATAGTTATAGACTGTTATCAGAAAGTGATCCTAGGTCCTCCCCTCGATCACTAAGTCATAGATACAGATATGATCACAGTTATGGTTTTAGGCAAGTATAGTTACAGTCATAGGCCGTTATGGCAATGGTTATAGACAGTTACAACAAAGGTTATAGGCAGTTTAAGTTATGGTTATAGAAGAACTTATAGTCATAGTCAGTTAAAGACTTGGCGATCATAGGAAATCCCCGAGATTGCCAAGGTAGGCATGGCGACCCTAGGTTCCCTGTGGTTGCCAACAGTAGGTTGGGTAGAGCTCACTGAGACATTATGTCTCATCCCATTCCTTCTGGTGCAGGTTTACAGGCTAGTCAGAGGTTCGTGACGAAGATCTTCATAGAGGTACTGGATGGAGTGCATTTACTCGTGGTGTACCAGCTCAGAAGCTTTATGGACATTTGTTTAAGCATTGTATAAATATTGGATTATTTGTACAACGAGTAATATGTATTCTCTCATCTGTGATGTATAATTATTATTATTGAAATTTTTAAATGTATCCAGTATCAGTTTAACGCACATGCTAATATACTAGTTAAAATTAGTATGGGTGTTACAATTGGTATCAGAGCAGGTCGATTCAGACCGTGCCATGGGTCGTTTAAGATTCAATAAAAGTAGTGGAATCATTGGGTTCCAGATGTTGTTCTAAATGTCATGTCTAGTTGAGCCTGATCAACTCAGACTAGTATATGGCAGTTAGGACAAGTATCCGAGAGCTGAATGTGACCAAGAAGGAAAGAAGTGTTCAAAGGGTGAAGGTTAAGACGTCAGATCCTAAGACGGAATTTGGCGAGGTATTTAATGTCAAGGGGTGGTTCTCTAGCAGTGAAGTATTTGAGCCTGTTAATGGCAAAGTTTCAAAATACAAGAGGTATTAAAAGGTAAGGTCAGGTACCTTAACTAGTTGGACGCATCATTAAACGATGCCTTCTCCGAGGAGACATGAACAGTAAAGAACTATGGAAATACTCTAAGGAATGATTTGGAATCTTAATGGGAACCGAAACTAGGAAGGTTAAAGTGAATTGAAAAATTAGAGTTTTAATTCCGGCTGCAGATGCATGGGATTGTGATACCGAACCCAGCGACTTGGAATAAAGAATGGCCAGTTAACGATTGGAAGTTCTGGGCTTTCAGTAAGGATAAAGTGTGTAAGGATGGATGAAATAGATTACCTTCCTTTATTATGGGACACCAAGATGCTTGGTATGAAGAATGCGAGCGTAGTGATAAGTAAAGAAAAAAAAAACCCCCGGTAAGGGTATGAAGTAAAGGTTGAATTATATGTTGTCGGATTATAGCAGACCACTTTCGAGGATTAAACATGAATTAGCCAAGAACTACTGAGAGGCTCTAGCAGCAGGAAGATCGTCACTAACGTGCAAGTTACGGTTAAAGCTATGGTTAATGTTAAGGAGTTCTATGTTATCCTTTGATGGGCTCCTTACACGAGTATTTGGGTAGGCCGACAAGAATCACCTTATGTTGGTAGATGTTAAAGATGGTAGATATATATACCTTGAATTGTTCGAACCCATGAAGAGGGCAACGGTCGAGAAGTCAGATGGACTATTATTTAGATAACAAGACTAGAATGGAATTGTGAATACAGTAATAAGTTATAGGAAGGACCCAATGGAAAATGTTAAGTATTGAAGCTTACAGATTTATTAATCGGGTATTCGAAGAGGTGTATCACGTGTTTGAATTTACAGGAGAGCCGGTAAAAGTTGGGTTTATACAGACGGATTATTTCCGGAGTGACCAAGAGTTATGTTAGAGTTATGTGGACCTAAGTGTCTTGGAAAAAGGTTGTGGATGTGAAATCCCTACGGATAATTACAGGATGAGACTCGATTCATTAATCGATTAAGTACATGAAAGACGAGAATCTCCGGAAGTCATAGAATGATTCTAGAAGTTACCACAAGTAAATAATGTATGAACTTAAGTTGTTTTTAACAGGAGCATTGATGGGCTCGCATTATTGTTAAGGACTGTTTACAGATTTCGGCGTGTTTCGTGAAAGTAAGAATTTCATTTATGTTCGAAAGGAAAAGCAAAGTCAAGCGTCGAGCAATCAGTAAGTTTAACAGGTGGTTTAAACCATAAGAGATATTATAATGTAAGATGGTTACTTATGGTAACTACAAAGTTATAAAGTCAAAGGATTGGTCAATGAAATTTTATATGGTAATAGTGATCCCAAGACGAATTGTTAAAAAATCAGAGTTGCGCAGCGGAGAAGTAATCCAATTATGAGCTAATAGATGAATCAAAGCTGAAGTTTAGAGAAAAGGATGTTGTGAAGTCCTTGCCAGATGAGTTACAGGAAGGGTATTCAAAGATTAAATCTCAAGTTACAGAATATGTGTAAGTAGTGATGACTTGAGCTTGTCATCAGTTCTAACAGGAAATTTTGATAGATGAGTCGAGGGATGTTTCAGATCCCGAAACTCATGAGATAAGAGAATCGAAGCAGTTTTATAACTTTAAAGGATGTGTTTATAGCAAAATGAGTTCATAGTGTAGGAGGCCACATTTCATACGATGATCTAACTGTTTAGCTCAGTAACTTAAAGTTAACTTGAATAGTAAGTTTAATTAAGAGGAATTATTCAGTGGCATGTGGTTATTCCGCATCGTATCCACGTTATGCTAGCATGTCGCATGTAACAGGCATGTAACAGGTTATGATTAGTATTATGTATACTGATCAGGCAGAGTTTATGCTACTTAGATAGTAGTGTAACATATTTTATAGTCGTGTGACAAGTATCGGTAACCGTGGTACGCAGTCGGTAATGTTTTAGCAAGAAAGTCTCAGTTGAGAAGTTCAGAAATTCTTGAACTTAATGTTAACAGATAAAGGAAGGAAATGTTTTACACCGATCAGAAGAGTACTCATAGTTTATAGTAAAAGGCTACGTGAATTCAAGTCATGAATTAAAGGATTCAGAGTTTAAGAGTGCTATTTTGAATAGCGAACAGAATAGAGTTTTCTTTTAGAAAACGGAGAATGTTCTTGAACAAAATAAGTTATAACGTCTATGGGACGTAATCATAGTTACATACGGGATTGTAGTTACTCAAAGAGTGCAAACATGATTTAAGAGCAAGTAGAGTGACCTTAGTTGGCGTGGCTTTGTCTCAAGTATATTTTGACTAAGTATGATGTCCCGTAGTTGGACAATGATAATGCGGTGTGCTGTGTACCCGATAGGAGTGTGCACGTACTCGATTATGTTTAGAGGCTATGTGCTATGGACAATGATGATATGTAAGACGGCTTATGCCACACGTCACTTATACTGGATTTTCATAAGTTTGAAAGTATTGGTAAAGAAGAAGGTTCCTAAGACCTTTGGTTACATGTTATTGTTGATTTATTAAATGGGAGCACGAGTGGCTCATAAGATTTCTCGAGCTTAAAGGATTTCCCGCAAAGGGAATGTGAGCAATGCTTATGGTTGTGATAATAGCTACACCAGGACAACAGAAAGAAAGGAACGTAAACCATAAGTTCAGTCACCACTTTCTATTTGAAACGTGAAGGTAATTGTAATAGGCTTCACTTCCGTTTAAGGATACTCTATATCGGATGCTTGCGGTGCAAGACTAACCTATATAAAGGATGATACAAATGTAACAGTAACAGGTCGTCTTTCGAGGCGAAAGTTAAAGATAAAAATTCTTCTGAAATAAAAGTAATGTAATAGATTCTTCGGAAAGTTGGAATAATTGAGGAAAAACAGAATGACTCGACGACTTCAGGTTAACATGGATATGTTGGTTTAGATAACCATACGCCTTAACAGATAATAGTTATGTAATATACGTTAGACCTTTCGGCAGGAAAGAGATTGTCATATGTTTTGGTTAATAGAAACGGGAATCATGGCTAAAGAACAAGTTTTAACCAGTATGGTTTAATAAGGATACGTGACTAATTTACATGTCGGACCCAAGAGTTGCCATGAAATTCAAATAAGCTAATAGAATTGGAAATTTTCATAGTAGAGGAAGAGGTAAAAAGGATTTATCTTTCAGGATCTCATAAGGATTATCTAAATTTCGAGGACGAAATTTCTTTTAAGGGGGGTAGAGTGTAATATCCCGCTTAAAAGTATCAATTTAACGTGTTAGAACTTCGTTTGCAAGCAATGGCAAGATTGTAATTTGAGAGGTGGCATAGTTGTAATTAAGGGGAAAAGGCTTATTTGGATAAATATGAAAATTGGTTATGTTTCTACTCATTTTGCTTTCACATGAAAATCTGAAAATTTACTCTTCCTTCTCCTCTCTTCTTCGCCCCATCTCCTCTTCATCTTCATCATCAATTCATCACCCCTTAAGCTAACAAACTTCTCCCTAAACCTTTGTATGGTAAGCAAGCTTGTATTGGGGAAATTTTGGAGCAAGGATAAGAAGGAAAATAGAAGTTCTCTTGAGTAGAGATTTGGGACTTGAAGCTAGGGTTTTGAAGAAAAGCTTGGCAAAGGTTGGAATCAAGTTTAAGGTGAGCTCCTAGTGGGTTTTAGAACCCTCCTTGTTTAAGTTTTGAAGTTTATAGTTTATAGTCAAGTTTGTGATTATAGAACCCTAATCTTCCTCTTTATAGTAATTCCTTGTTCTAGCATGTTATAAGCTGTTTATAAGACTTAGAAATGTGCCATAAGCTGTATGATGATTGGGTGTGTTTGATTGTGCCAGGATTGGTGAAATTTATGCTTTGAAACTGCCCTATGTTGCCCAACTGCAGGTAAAATCGTGTCACGATTCAGCAACCGTGTCACGATTTTACAGGCAGGAACAAACACGAATTCTGGGCATGGAATCGTGACACGATTCCAAAATCGTGTCACGATTTTGAAGGAGGCAGAACATGAAATTTTTCCACATTTACTTGCACCATTCCAGCTATCCAACATTATCCCAAACTCATTAAGCGATGTGTAATGGCTATGTATCTCTTTATAGTGTTAAAGGACCTATCCCTTAGGGCATGATTAGATCATTAGGGAAGGCTTATAGTTTGATGATTAGAGAGCCTAAAGAGGTGAACAAGTCATAGAAAGGTTCCTTTGGAATCCATAAGCTTGGAATGTTTAGCAATCATAGTTAAAGATATAGTTAATAGAGTTGGTTTTCCAACAATTATAGGAGGCTTATGAGAACGATAAGCCAAGGTTATAGATTACAGGTTATAGATTACAGGTTATAGATTACAGTTTTGTTACAGTATCAAAGTGACAGATTATATGTTCATACGTTAAAGTTAAAGAATTAAAGAATTAAAGATCAAAGTTATTGGCGTGCTTGCACGTTTCACAGTCATAGGGCGTGTTCATCAGACTCCGGGATTCGCCGGATGGGACTTCTCCGAGAGGGTTGTCCACACGTTTCATAGGGAGTCCGGTGATAGCCTGATATGATAGGAGTTTCACCGGTTCATAGGGAGACGTATCTCGGGGTTGCTCCACCCGGGGTGCCCTCCGTAAAATGAACTCAGATAATTGTTTGTTCAACGCTAACAGCTAACATAAAACTGCTATCGAACTGTTTATAGGTTTTATGTTTTATAGTTATAGTTAAAGTTACAGTTACAGTTATAGTCACAGGAAACATACAGTTATAGTTATAGTTATAGACTGTTATCAGAAAGTGATCCTAGGTCCTCCCCTCGATCACTAAGTCATAGATACAGATATGATCACAGTTATGGTTTTAGGCAAGTATAGTTACAGTCATAGGCCGTTATGGCAATGGTTATAGACAGTTACAACAAAGGTTATAGGCAGTTTAAGTTATGGTTATAGAAGAACTTATAGTCATAGTCAGTTAAAGACTTGGCGATCATAGGAAATCCCCGAGATTGCCAAGGTAGGCATGGCGACCCTAGGTTCCCTGTGGTTGCCAACAGTAGGTTGGGTAGAGCTCACTGAGACATTATGTCTCATCCCATTCCTTCTGGTGCAGGTTTACAGGCTAGTCAGAGGTTCGTGACGAAGATCTTCATAGAGGTACTGGATGGAGTGCATTTACTCGTGGTGTACCAGCTCAGAAGCTTTATGGACATTTGTTTAAGCATTGTATAAATATTGGATTATTTGTACAACGAGTAATATGTATTCTCTCATCTGTGATGTATAATTATTATTATTGAAATTTTTAAATGTATCCAGTATCAGTTTAACGCACATGCTAATATACTAGTTAAAATTAGTATGGGTGTTACACTTCTCACGTACAGCATCCAAATAAACCCCCAGAAAAAATATTAAAAAATTGATGAAAATGAAAATGAGAAGGAAATAAAAAATGCTATACAAGAAGGAGCAGTGTATTTTTTATATTAGGTTTTTCGTATTTTAATTTCACATTCAAAATCATTTTTGTTTTTGTTATGAGCTTACTCAGGATCCCCAAAAATCTCCTTCATGCACCTTGTGTTTCATGAATTATCTTTTGATCTATGAAGCACCGACACATACACGGACACCGAACAAGACACTAACACATCACATCGGTAATAATTTGTGAAAATGATATAAATCAAATGTGATCACAAGTGTCGGACACTGGACACGCATCGATCAAAAGTGTCGATGCTGCATAGCTTTTGATTAGACTGTGGTACATGTCATTTTTTTTAAGCTCAACTTTCAGTTCTATATTTTTTTCCTAATGATACATATACTAACAACAGAATTTATGAAATATCTGTAAGAAAAACCATGAGATTTTCATTGCCAATATCACAATGTTACAAGTTTCATATCCACTGCTAAAGTCTCAGAATTATTTAGAACTGAAATATCATATTTAATCCACTTTACCCTTCTGCTAAAGTAAAACCTGAAACATACCATCATCACTTTCTATTCTACAAGGAATTAATTAATAGATGACATAAAAATGCAGCATGGCATGGAAATCAAATTCCTAATCATCCTTCCTAAAAACAACTAAAAGAAAAGGAAACATTTATGCCTTTTGGAATCATTTCCACAAAACTAATCAAGAGCTTTTCAGTTTTATTGAAAATTAGACACTGAATTCAATCCAATGTCAATTTCCATTGATTTGCTGCTGTCTATCACACCATGGCTTTCAAGATCTGGCTCCTCTCATATCTGACAAGCTTCTAAGCCTTTATAGGGAAATGTTTCAGTCCTGAAAGTCTGTCCAAATATATCAACCGCCACATTGTTGTTTATCTCATTAAATGTGGTATTTGAGGACTCGGTTTGATTCTCTTGATCATCTTTACGATCAACGTATTCCTTGTTAGCTTTTATCCTCTCCTGGTTGAATCGAGTTCTAACTTGTATGTCGTTTTTATCATGATCAATAATAATAAGTTCCTTCCTAAGAGTAGGCATACTGTCAATTTCACTGAGTCTCTGCTGTCTATCATAACAAAGATTATGGAGTCTGGCTCATCTGATATTTGACCGACTTCTAAGCCTTTAGAGGGAATCGTTTTAGTCTCATAAGTCAAATTATAAATCACATAGTTCTTTTTCTTACTAACAGTTGTAATTGAGGACATTGTTAGCTTCTCTTGATCATCTGTTAGGTAATCGACTTTCTTTTTGGCATTTGTCCAGAATTCTGTTGTGTATTGTATATCTTCTCCATCTGTAGGAATAGCATCCTTGGTGAGTGTGTGCGTACTCTCACTAACAACAAGAAAATCCGTTAGAAATCATACCCTTCTCATCATTGTACGCTAGGGCATACGCCAAAACAATTCCCGTGGTCAAGCTAGAACTTCTTCCAACCTTAACTACTTGTGTTTCTAATAAGGCTGCTAGTTGGAGAGTGATGGAGACTGTAGTTCAATAATTTTCAATTCACCGTATATATCTCCAACACCTCTCACTGAAGTAGTAACAATAGTGCATGTGCAGAAGTCATCGGCAAAAGGAATGAATGCTCTGTCGGCTCTCACAAACGTCTCTACAGGGGAAACACGTTATCATGTGTGATGAGTATGTGTAGCGAAAAGTAAGCAAGTAATCAGATTAAATCAATCAGACTTTTGAAATTATGTTACCTGGGTTTATTCCAGAAAATATTCCATTCCAAAGCTCGTCTGTTATAAATGAAGTTGCTCTCTCTACCGCCACAAGATAAACCCCGGTGCCTAATATGGGTGGAAGAGGATGAAACATCTTTCGATTTGGGTAATCTAAATCGATTGCTTCATGATGATTTGTGAGAAAACCAACTTGCCGGCTACCTGTTTGGCTCCTCACAATGGCACCCAAAGTTCCGTATGTCTCCTGGATCGCCACCTAGAATAAGGAAATAAGTGGTCAGAGGTTCAACATATTTATAAAATAGAGCACAAAAAAGAGAATGAGAAATATTGCTATTAACTCTGCACGCTGGCAATCACAAGAGATTTTGCAGACCCTGCAATTTCACTCTTGCAAATATCTCAAATGACTTCTTTTGACAAGACAGATAAAACCACATGATCCATATTTCTGGTCTCCCTAAATTTATCGTTGTTAATTCAGAAAAGGAAATTTTGAAATATAAAGTGGTTGAGATTAGTCTGAAAGATGATAAAAAGAAAATATTCCCAAATGTCTGGCCGGTGACATTCACATAATGAGATCGCCAAAGAAAATGCATTGGAAACCAGATTTAAGGTTTAGTTCCAATTCAAATACTAAAACCATTGTATAGTAGGCATAGACATCAGTACCATATGAGAATTAAAAACATGTAATAAAGATATAAAAACAGGTTCCAGGAAGCACTGGATACTGCATATAACATGATGAAGCTTGAAATCTAAGGTCTCATAGAAGGTCAAGTCCATCCACAGAAACAGATATCAGGATGAACTTATGTTAGGTTAAATGAGTCTTAAGAAAACATAAGATGCATTGTTGAAGTTGCATACACAACCTGCAAATTTATAATCATGTAGATATGGCTAAGCTTCGTGGAACACAACCACCACAGAAAATGAATATGACATAAATTAAGGACTGTAGTGCAGTAATTACACACTGATATTTTAGTGGACGAGATTGACAAGTATTAGGCTCAAAATGCTTCCTTAATCATCACATATGTGATATATGCGATATTAATTGAATCAAACGACATTCTTTTGTAAACCAGATGAGTCATTCCGTAGGAAACATTAAACAAAAGATCAAAGAAATACCTGAGATCCTGAACCAATGCATGGATCACCTCCACCCGAGTCATCCACAATCTCTGCAGTGCTGTTCTTTTGGAACTGGATCAGGTGCGCTGAAATACAAGAATTCCACCATATTCAGATCACACCATACTCCACCAGGTCCCTGAAGAAAATTGCCATTGGTTTGAAATCCAGGATGCAATATCTTGACATGGATCCTATTCCGACTGATGGAGAGGATATACAAGGCAGAACTGAATTCAACCACAACATCAGATTTAATTCCACTAAGCGTACTCTCAGCAAAAAAGAAAGTTGAGCTTACAGATGATCAAGAGAAGGTAACAAAGTCCTCAATTACAACTGTTAGTAAGAAAAAGAACTATGTGATTTATAATCTGACTTTTGAGAGTAAAATGATTCCCTCGAAAGGCTTATAAACTGGTCAAATATAAGATGAGCCAGACTCCATAATCTTTGGTATTATAGACAATAGAAACTCGGTGGAAATCGACAGTATGACTAATCTCAGGAAGGAACTTATTATTATTGATGATGATGAAGAGGACATACAAGGTAGAATTGGATTCAACCAGGAGGGGATAAATGCTAGAAAGGAATTTGTTGAGCCAAAAGATGATCAAGAGAAGAAAACGGAGTCCTCAAATACCACAGTTAACAAGATAAACAACAATGTGGCGGTTGATACATTTGGATTATTATCTCCCAACAATTGTTTAATTCTGTAGAATTTGAATTTAAAGCTTCTGATTGATAATACTCTAATTTGTAGTGCTTATTATTGTCTTAATTAACCAAACTCAGAACTTAGACAATTGTTCTTGATATACATAAGTTTGTCATCATAAAAAAGGGGGAGGTTGTTGAATCAAAGTGGGTTTTAGAATAATGTCTCTAAGGTTTTGATAATAACAATGTATGAAAGAACAATTGGGTACTGTAATGTGCATTCAAGAGTGTATGACCATATAGTTAAATTCTGACTTTAAGGTCAGGTTTTTGGTTTTGATACATTAAGTTATGAGCAAAAGGAAAGAATTATGGTACTCAATAAAAGAATTGGAAACTTTTGAGGACTTAGAAAATGATATGAAAAAAGTAACAGATAGTCAAAGCTCTGATCATAAAATTTTCTGAACGCTCTAATGAGAACTAGTTTTGAGCGGAACATGTTCTTATGGACACGTTAGCAGTCGGGGTGACTCAAACCAGTTTTGTCTTCTTCTGATGGAAGGTCGCTTCCAAGCTCTAATAATATTGTTTGTCTGCTGACCACGTGCAGAAACAAACAAACAACTTCAATGACAAAAAGAATGTAACAGATCATTCCCTATGAAGCAAAGGAATCTCCTATTACTATTCAATGACATTATCCATTTGAGGAAAAATTTTCTGTAATATCCCGCTTAAACGTAACTTTTATCAGTATCAGAGGAATTACGAGCGAGTAAGGGCAAAATTGTAATTATGAGCTGGAAGGGCTTTATATAGGGGAAAGTTAAGATTTTCTTCATTTCCTCATTTCCCTTCTCTCTCTAGAATTAAGATTTTTCCCTCTCTCTCTCTCTAGGATTTCGGCCATCATCATCAACAACCTTTAATCCATCACTTTTCTTCTCAAACCTTGTTGGATCACAAGCAAGCAACCTTGAGAAGCTTGGAGCAAGAGAAAGCTAAGGAAACCAAGTCAAGAGGAGGAATTCCAAAGCTAGGGTTTTGGTAAAAGGAAGATTGGCAAGATCTGCAAGTATTAGGTGAGTTCCGTAGTACAGCTTATCCCTTTTGGGTCATACTGTGTGAGAATCACAACTTAATTTCTCAGGCTTAAGGAAAAAGGATAGTTTTTCCCCTTTTGATACATATGCTTAATTCATGCTTAATCCTTGAACCCAGTACGTTTTTATAGTTTAAAACGAGTCCCTGACATGTTTGAAAGATCACTTGGCGGTTGGGTACCAAGATTTTGAGGTTAAAACACAAGTTTCAGGATTCTGAGTTCTGCTACGATCGCAGAGCGACCAAGACTTTGCTCTGCGAAGCTTCAGACGCAGAAATTACTGTTGAGACGCAGAACGAAGATTCAGACGCATAAGTATTGTTCAGACGCAGAATTACTGTTCAGACTCAGACTCACCCTTCAAACTCTGACTTCAGATGCACCCTTCAGACTCTGACTTCAGACACACCCTTCAGACGCACCCTTCATACTCAGACGCACTCTTCAGACTCTGAATGATCAGACGCAGGTGCTCGCAGAGCGAAGTTAAGGGTCGCAAAGCGAAGTGGTTCAGAATGGCTTTTTATTAACAAACAGTTGTATCAAGCCTATGATCTTTGAGATGCCTTGGAACAGAGTTACTTATGAACCTTCAAGGATTAACCTAGGATAAACACATGTATCATACAAAGTGATGGGTAGTTTTCCCACATGATTTCAGGAAGAGGATCAGGAATTATTGCAGATGGGACAGTAAGCCCATAAGTATGACATATGATAACGATATGTCTAGAAACCTATAATAGGTTAACAGGAACTGAGAGGTATTCAGTTGGAAGTACATGAGTACTAGGAATGTTTCTCAACATTCAGGGATTCATATGAGAATAGTATCAAGTATGTTAAGGGTTAGTTTTTCAGGATACCCTTAACTAGGCAGATTATAGTGTACCCTAGTCAGTGGTACCAGGTTTTCCCCAGGTTCAGGTACATTTATATGTACATCAGGGCGTGTCTCAGCTGTTCACGTCAGAGTGACACTGAGGATATACGCAACAGTTCAGGACAGGACGTACCCTAGGTAGTGGTACAAAGCTAGTTATCAGGAACTATACAGATTATATGTATGTGTATATGTTGACAAGTTGTGGCACATGTACGCTTCAGATTTATTCTGGATAGGCCAGCCCATTAGGGAGCCTACATGATGACTCATATATATATATGTTCAGGAAAATATCAGGATAATGTATTATAATCAGGAATATCAGGAATAAATATATATGTATATATATAAGGAATAATAAATTATCAGGATAAACTTTGTGTCTTCTGGGTTCTCGCAGTTAGAGAGCGCAGGGGGTTCCAGTCATTGTTGGAATGGGAGGAACTTTCCGCAAGGATAACCACACATAAGTTTATAGTGTGTCTTCTGTGTTCTCGCTAGTTAGAGCACAGGGGGTTCCAGTTACAGCTGGAATGGGAGGAACTTTCCGTGAGGATAACCACACACACAAGCAAGAGGAGTCTAGTGATTAGCCTCAGATAGGAATTTTCACCGGTTATCAGGGGAATGTGCTACGGGGTTACTCCACTCGGGGGCATTCCATAAAATCAACTCAGATAATAATGTTTGTTACACGCTAACATCTACCATAATAATATCAGAAAAAATACTTTATTATATTTTCAGGCAGGAAATAGTTATCAGGCAGGTATCAGGTATCAGGTAGCAGTTATCAGACAGTTATCCTAGGTTTTCCCTCGATCACCAAATTATCAGTTTGTAGTCTAGTTTTATGACTACACTGTTTATTAGGAACAGGCAGGAATAACCCTATATGGGTAGAGATAAGGCTTGGCGATCATAGGTTTCCCCGAGATTGCCAATAGTAGTGCATGGCAACCCTAGGTTCCCCGTGGTTGCCAACAGTAGGTTGGGTGGAGCTCACTGAGACATTATGTCTCATCCCAATCCTTCTGGTGCAGGTTTACAGGTAAGCAAGAGGTTCGTGATGAAGTTCTTTCAGGAAGACGCTGGATGAAGTGCAGTTGCTCGTCATGTACCAGGTCAGGAGTTTATCAAACATATGTATAAGTATTTGTAATGGTATTTGGATAATTGTTTAAACGAGCTAATTGTACTCTTTCAGTTGTATTATTATTATTGAAAATTTTAATGTATCCAGTATTAGTATAATGCGCATGCTAATATTCTAGATAAAGTTAGTATCGGTGTTACATTTTCAAATCTAAATCAAAGTTTCTCAATGACGATTTTGATGAGTTGGAAATCTTCAAACACCGGTTTTCTCATTTCTCTCCAATATAAAGACCTTAACAGTTTGAAGAAATTAAGAGATTATGAATTTTTACAAGTGTCAAAACTCCGTCAAATTCAAAAGCACTCAAACACTTAGAAACTTCTGACACTAAGAAATTCTAGGATACTAAGTTTGTAAGAAGTTTCTAAGTGTTTGAGTGCTTTTGAATTTGACGGAGTTTTGACACTTGTAAAAATTCATAATCTCTTAAGCTTAAAGTTAGTTTACCACTCTTTGAGTTCTAAAGTGTAAACACATACAAACTCTTTTGTAAAACTCTGATTGAAAATATCCTCTTGTGTGAGGCAAAGAAGTCAGACTTGCGTGTTGCAGCAATTGTAATCTTGTGTGATTATAGTGAAGAATCCCTTGGAAGTGCAAGGGGAATGGACTAACCTCAGATTGTGGGCTGAACGAGAATAATTTGCTTGTGTTGTCTCTCTTCTCTTTGTCTGATTATCTCTTGCTCTGTTTTGTTTAAACTCTTAAAAAGATTTTCAGAAAAAGATAACACAATTGAAACCCCCCTTCTTGTATTTTTCGCACCTTCAAGCCGCACGACAACGGAAAGGAAGAAGGAGCAATGCCATCATGGTTATTTTAATTTCATTGTTATTTATTCTTCTATCTATGTCTAACTAATTACTCTTTGAATGGTTTAAGTCGGGAATTTTCTTTGTAACTGCTTGAACCATGTAATTTGTTGATTATCTTTGAATACAATTGCAATTGATTAGTTTTATTCAGTTAATATTTGTTATTAATGCTTTATATGCGTTTACGAATGTTCATAAATCGATCTAGGCTTCAATGAATATTAACCCTAGCTTTGGGGCTTGATCTAATTTTAACCGTTTAATCTATAATAGCTTTAGACATATTCTATTACCGCTTTTGTAACAAGATTTTGATGCTCATAAAAACCTTCAAAGGTAATAAACTCACCTAACACATTAGGGGTTGTACCAGGAGAAGAATGCTAGTGACCAAGACATTGACCTAGCTATTTTTTTCAAATGTTGTGAAACTAAGTAAGCAATTGTAGACATTAAACCTAGTACAGAGTACTAAAAGAGAAGTGAATCGAAATCGACCTAATCATTCTATTTAACTTGATTTTATTAACTTTTATTTCTTTTATGCATCAAAACTTATGCCCTGTACATTCCCTCAATTTTAAGTATAATTGATTTGTCAAGTTGAAATTGAAACAACCCGTAAGAAAAAAATCAGTTGAAAAAAACATTGACGGAGGCACTAAATTGTCCCGGTTTAATTTTGTAAGGTTCTCAGTGAGGTCATTTTTGTCCCAGTTTAATTTTGTAAGGTTCTAAATGAGGTCATTTTTTTGTCAAGGACTAACTTGACCCCTGCATATTTTGTCAGGGACCAAAATGAGTTTTTATTCTATTAATTATTATCTGTGCAGTGAATAATATATTTATTTTATATGAAATTGATTTTGAAATATAAGAACTGCATGAACGAATGTATTTTATGTATTTCTATAAAGTTAAAATATTTTAATTTTTACGTTAAAACTTATTAATAAAAATAAAATTATGGTTGAATTAAATTATTAGATTTTTTCTAAAATTATAGAAATCATTATTTCCCACAAATAACACCATGATATCATAGGATAAACTTGAATGAAATATTCATCATTTTTAAAATTATATTTCAAACTATTACTGTATTTTTCTTTGGTACATTGAATCAAACTATATTTTTTGGTACACTGATTCAAAAAAAATATTAGTATGATTAAATTTATGAAATATTGAATACAATTACCTCTATTGTTTTTCTTGAATTATTCCTTTTGAGAGTCCTTCCAGAAGGTTTGAATTGACCGCAAGTTTTGGAGTGGATTTGAAAATAGTTTTGAACCAATATCGTATTTCCTCGGTCAATACCCTATACCCCTAAAATTACAGAATGTATTTAATTTATAATAATTTTTAATATATTTTTTAATGGTTTTTTTATATATTAAATACAGACAAACCTGCTTAAAAGAGACAAGTGAAAAAATACAACATATCAAAATAACATGTTCAGTAATAATAGTCGTGACTCGTGAGAATACTCTTGTATGGATAATACTAGGCAAACTCAATTTGGTTCATCACAAACAACAACAACAACTACTTAAAAGAATGACGCAATATGCTCAAATACTAGTCAAACTCTATTGGTGCCTCGCAAGCCACAACAACTGCTTCAAAGAAACAACCACCAATAACATGATATGCGTAAGTTTCTTACATCGATCTAGATTGTTATTGCTTCATATATTTCAAACATAATCAATCATTTTCATTCAGTAATAAACAAATATTAAATTTAAATATAATTTATATATTATTTTATATCAAACCTAATATTTCACTATGTTTGTGTAATATTAATATTTTATTTTATACTCGGTATTCGGTCCAATGACCGAATAATTCGAGGGGTTCAATCTCATCGTTCACTTACGAGAGTCATTTAAAGTCAGCACATAGCTCTGTTGGATTTATCACATCGAAATTGGCATCTGGGGATTCAAATCTGAGACCTTGAGAGTAGCCCAATTCAACACCACTAGCAAACCCCAAATGTGTAATATTAATATTAATAAAAAAATATTTACAATTATATTTTGAATATACAAAATTGATCTAAATAAATCTGCATTTAATTGGATCGGATCAAATAATTTCTTTTAAGTGTTATTCAAACTGAACTGAATCTCACAAGATTTTTATTTTTGATCGGATGATTTTTAACTCAAAATTGATCCAAACTATACCACACCTACAATCGCTTAATTCACAAACAAACAATGATGTAAAAAAACATGCTTGGGAGTTGGGAACAACAAATCTAATAGTAAGATATAACACATGATTCTTACACATGGGAGAGGTGAAAATATAGAATTAAAAATTATCTTCAAAGTCAATATTATAAATGATGTTCATCGGCATATAAGATAAATTTAAGTCATATTCTTTTTTTTTATTATTATAATCCAAAAACTATATAAGTAGTTGAAGTCCAGGTGACCAAATTATCATAAACAATAATGGCTAAAGGAATACTCAGAAACATTTTTTTTTATATACAAATGAACTATTACTAAAAGTTCTAACAAAAAATCAGTATAAAATATATGTCCTACAATAATATGTATTTTTTAAAAAAGTTTTTATATTATTGTGACATTAGGTAAAATATAATATATCTCTTCAAACTTTTGGAATATTTTATAACTCAACAAAGACTATATTAATAGCCCCTAAAATATTTGTCAAATTTAAAATGTAACCAACTAAGTTTTTTAATTCTTTAAAAGTATTCTCTTATTTTAATTAAATTAGTATTAACCATAATCATATCTCCCTATTATAATACATATTCAAACAACTAACAAAAAAAAACATGTTCAAACATTGAACTATATAAGGATAATAACATAGGTTATCTATAATTTAAGAATTTTTTATAATTAAAAAAAATAATAATAGTCTAATAAAAACGCTTAAATGAGATGACATAAGTCTCTTTTAATTTAACCATAGTTTGCAGTTTGAACCTAAGTTTGAATGTGTAACTATATTAATAATCTTGGAGCCCATTTGGGTCCACAAACTCAAGATTAATTTCTGTCGTTCGAACAAAAATAACAAGTCTAAAAGAAAAATATATTCTTGTACCAAAAAAATTAGTCTTATCTTACTCAAAATACTACCCATTTTTTCCTACTATTTTGCTCATTTTCATTCTTGTTTTTTTACATAAACAATACTCTCAAACTTTCCCCTGTTTCTTGTTCCCTTTTTCTTGCGCTACTCTTCTTAATTTCCATTGGTCTCTCTTCCTTCATTAGCATCGATGGACATTTACTTCAAGAAAAAACCATCGATCGAGGCAATAGAGGAACTATGAGTGTTTTTCTCTTTTTCTTGCATTTCCAGCAATGTATTCAAGAAGTTTGTTTACATTGTTGGAAAACACAAGTAAAAAAGAAGAACACTCACAATTCCTCTAATGCCTGTATCAATGGTTTTTTCTTTGCATAATTCTCCATCAATGCTAATGAAGGAAGATAGGCCAATGAGAATTGAGAAGAGTAGTGCAAGAAGAAGCGATCAAGAAAGAGGGGAAGTTGGAGAATTTTCTTTTAATGTAAAACAAGAAAATAAGGAAAATAGTGGGAGAAAAGGATAATATTTTGTGAGAGAAGGCTATTTTTTTTAGTAGATTGAAGGATATTTTTTTAAAACCTGATATTTTTTTTCAAAATGAAGAGATTAATTCTTCGACTATTATGGATCCAAATGGGCGACAAGAGTTTTAATATTGTTGCATATCCAAACTTAGGTTCAACTTGAGACATTGGTTAAACTAAAAAAAAACTCGTATCATCTCATCTAAGTGTTCTTGATTAGATTATTCTTTCTTTAGCTATAAAAAATTCTTAAATTATAAATTAACTATATTATTATCCCTGTGTATTTCTTTTTTACAATAGTTATTATATATCCTGCGTTGAAGAGGTTTATTATAATAATACTTACTTAAAACATTTTTACTCGTGAATTTTAGCAAGCATAATCATTTATATAGTTCAATAAATATTTAAGGAAAATTAATATAGTCGTAATATCCCGCGTAATATTTTAGCAGACTGCAGAACAATTATCGGTGTTTATGAATGATTAATTCTAAAGGAAGGGCAATTGGGTATTTTAAGCATGTTAGTATTTAAACCTTGGACCACTCAGACAACACCATCCCTCTCCTTTCCCTTTCACCTCACGTGGCCTCACTCTCCCCACCACTCCAAATCAAGTTTAATTCAACATGCAATCCAACAATCATGACCTTAGTAGCAAATAAGCCCTTTCAGCAAGCCTAGATCACTCCTATCCTTGTCTTGGCCGAGCCTGTTCCCTCCTTTTCTCAATGTGAAGATTTTGGAAAAATCCATCATGGCTGGTTGTGCAAGTGTTTAGAATCAAGGGATTGAAAGAAGCTTGGAAACTGAAGCTTGGGTGCGCAAAAGTAGCAACAAGCTGTTGCAAAAGTGATTATTTTTGGGTATGTTATGCATGTCTAGAGGTGGTAGAGCTGTAAGTGATTATTTAAGTTACTGCTTATGTTGTTCTTGTATTTTGGGTTTGGCGAAATTATGCTCTAGAAGAGAGAAAGTGCAAATAAGCTATTTTTAAGAAGTTAATTTACAGCTTAATGTTATTCATGTTGGTTACTGTAACTGCTGGTTGGGCAGAGATTGAAGTTGGGTTGTAGCAGGTGTTGGAGCAGAAGATTGAAGGCAAGAGTAAAACCAATAAGTTGATGCATAAGTTGTTTTGGAATAAATCTGCTATAAGTCATTTAATTGCGAATTAAGCTGTTACAGTCATGGATTCAGTAGCGTTTAAGTATGTGTGGACTGCTGGTTTAGAGTTTTGTAGAAGCTGGAAGCTCCAGAAGCCATAAGCTGTTGATTAAGCTGTTTGGGGAGTTGACAGAAGTGATTATGCAGAATAAGCTGTTTTGATAGATTTTACTTATTGGGTCGTAACTTTTGCTATGTAAGTCAGAATTGGATAATGATTGGATATTTGAATTCTACATTAAATTCCCTTCAGTTTGGTTATAGATTTTGTGTTGTTCAGATTAGGAACGAAGTCGGAAAACGCATTTGAAGTTGGACGATTCTGCTGGAAAATCACTTACGGGTTTGGAAAAGCTGATGTGGGATAAGCTTAAGCTGTTTTCAGAAGCTTTAAGGTGAGTTCCTTTTTAGATTAGCAATTTCCCCTTGGGCTAGCTTTGTGAGATTACACAATTTAGTAACAATTTGATATTTAGTACCCCAAATTTCTAATGCACGCTATATCCTTGTTTGCCCATGAATTAAGCTGTCAAATCACATTTAAAAATCACTTCTAGAGTTGTTAGTAAGCCTTGGTAAGTTGGGTAAGTCAAAATGGAGAAAAATCACGTTTTGGAGACTTTTGTTGTACTGTCATGCTCGCTGCAACGAGCTTTTTTGCTACTGGCACTCCTCGCCATAGCGAGGGCTAGCTCGCTGGAGCGAGGCTGACCAGCTCCATCCTGAGCTGTTGAGTTGCGTTAAGCGAGCTGGTGCACATTAGGCGAGGCATTATGTAATCGTTTTATATAAAAACCCTATTCATATAGAAAGGACCATTTTGACGTATCCGAAAGGCTTTTAATAGTTAAAATACGGGTGAACAAGGATAAAGCAATGCATCAGAAGTCCGAGAGTAAAGGTTGGATAAACATGAAAGTTATTATGGGTAAATTGATAAACCCTTAAGTACGACATATGACAACGATATGTCTAGAACCTGAAATAGGTTATCATGAATAAGAATGTACCTAGACAAGTGTACGAAAGTACAAGGAATGTATTCAACATTCATATGATTAGAAAAGAATTTAGATAATACTAAACTAAGATGTGTCTCTTATTGTTTCCGCTAATTGAAACTTTGAGGGTCGCGTTTAAGTTAAGAGATTAATTAAAGTTAAGTTGTGTCTCATGTGATCTCACTAGTTAGAACACGGGGGATTCCGAATAGAGTTGTAACGGTGGAGTTACCATCCGCGAGGATAGCCGCACAAAAACAAGGGAGTCCGGTGTTAGCCTGATATGATAGGAGTCTCACCGGTAGAAGGGAGTGTATCTGGGGTTACTCCACTCGGGTCCATTCCATAAAATGAACCAAGATAATGATTGTGTGTTACACACTAACTTTCTAACTTAAAGATGAAGACAATATGTTTATGAACATGATAAGGCTTAAGTTAGTTATAAGATAGCGATCCTAGATTTCCCCCTTGATCGCTAAGTTATGCAATCAGCAGTAACCCTAAGTGGGGTCAAGTATAGACTAGCGGCGATCCTAGAATCCCTGAGATCGCCTGCAGCTTAGGATAGGTGGAACTCACTGAGACGTCCGTCTCACCCCAATCCCTTTAATTTAGTTACAGGTAAGCAGGTGGTTCGTGACGAAGTGTAGCAAAAAGCAAGCTGGATGACTACAGAGATACGTCCTGCATCACACCACCAGTCATACTATTTGATGTATCGTGTACTCGTCAGTTAGTATTATTATCAGATGTATGAGACTGTATTGATTTAGTTCATTCAGATGAAACTTTTTTTATGTCGTAATTTTAATGTATCTAGTACTATGTATAACACTTATGCTAAATATTCTAGACAATTTAGTATGTGTTACTGTTGAGTTATAAAATATTCAACAAATTTAAAGAGATCTCTCAAAAAAACAAATTTGAAGAGAGATGTTATATTTTACCTAACGGTGCAGTCATATAAAACTTTCAATCAAAAATACATATTGTTGTAGGATATATATATATATATATATATATATATATATATATATATATATATATATATATATATAAAACATGAACGTTCAAGTTAACAAAAGTGTACCTTTTCATTTGGACAAAAATATTCAATTTTTTTTTTTGAAGGGGTATTCAATTATCTTTATTATATAGAACTAATAACTCGAAAGTTACTTTAGTAATTTTCATTTAAACATATTTGTTAACTTGCACTGCTAACTTAGACTCACTTTTATTATGAACATAATTATGTCTCAAATAGACAATTACAAAAAACATTAAATGTACACTTTTTTAGTTGAAATTATGTGTTACTAGTTAAAACCATTGAAGTGTAAACGTGATTGATGAAACCATGAGTGAAGTTGAATTTTTATTTTTTATTTTTACAAAAAAACACCAATTAGAGATAAATATGAAGAAAACACTCAATCGGAAAGAGGAAAACGGGTTAAACCATGTAGTAATAAGAAAGAAGAAGTATAATTAAGCATCAAACATGTCTGGTACAGTTATTGACATGTTTTATTGAAACACTAACAATAGATTGGTTTATTGAAACACTAACAATAGATTGGTTTATTGAAACACTAACAATAGATTGGTTTATTTAAACGGATAAAACACTAACAATAGCCATTGCAAAGTGAAGTTACCGAAAATTTAGGAAACAGTTATTGACATGTTTTATTGAAAAACCAAAATTGAGTAAGATTTACTATATTATCTTTTATTTTAGATTGGTTTAAATAATGACAAGAGGGTAATTTTGTCCAAATAAAAATGTGCATTTTTTTTTAACATAGACTTTTATGTTTTTTTGTTGGTCTAAGTTAGCAAACCTCGTATTAACATTAATCTTGTTAGTTTTATAGGTCTCATGGTCATTTTGAAAATTAAAAAACCAATTTGTTAAGCATAAATATATAAAAAAACAGTTTATTCTTCTCTCTTATACAAGAAATATAGGAAAACAGTTTCTTCTCATATCTTTGAATCTCTTAATCTAACTAATTTACATATAAAATAAGATAAAAAATATTAAAAAGAAACACTACATTAATATTGATATTTTGAAACTAATCATCAATTTTCAAAATTTGATCATATCGACTTTCTCATATCGGTATATAAAAAATTTCTTCAACAGATGTAAGCACATAAAATCTGTAACCAGTGCGGCGCAAATATTTAACATTGTTTTACATATAAAATAAAAAATATATTTAATAGAAACATTACATTTAATGTTTTTTTTGAAGAAATTACATTAATGTTGATATTTTGAAAAATAGTCATATGTTTTCAAAATTTTATCAAATCGATTTTATCATATTAATACATAAAAATTTGCTTCCACAGATATAAACACATAAAATGTGCAACAAATACGGTTTATGTGGATATAATGACAATCAAGTGTCCTTACTCCTACAAATATGTGTCTCCTTAAAACCATATAACCATTTGGTTTTAATGCTTACGGTTATAAAAAGTTTACCCAACCGTTCTTGAGCCTTCATGGCCATTAATACTATTGATTTTTCTATGAGAATTGGCAACGGTAATTTGAGAAATTCTTTGAGTATGTGGCCACTTGCACAATATATATATGCAAGATGTATGGAAACCATAGCGGAGGAGAAATAGGGAGAATATAAAGTTCACTATATATTCTCAATTCAGTTTCTTCTCTCCTATTGTTATTCTATAATTATTCTGGGCTTTGTGAAGCTCCAACGTGTTTTGGCCTAGAGTACACGATTCACACACGCAGTTGTGTAAATCTTGGGGAGCAAAACCGGATATTGGGTTGCACCAAAGGTCCACCGGAAATTTGCTTTCAGGGTAGTGGCTTTGGCCACGACACAACAAATCTCTTCTATCTTTCCTAACTATCCAAAATCTATTCTACTTTCTATTAATATTTCCAACAATCTGAAAGCAAATCTTTATTTATTTAATTATATTTGGTAATATTAACTTTGTGATTTTTCTATGTATCATGTTGGTTTGAATTGCATGGAAAGAATCACTCGTTACCTTCATCAAATGGATGGTAAAGAACGTTGCGGTGAGAGTTCAAATGAATCATCGTATGATTTGAGATAAAAAAAGACGAGTTTCGAGTTCAAGTAAGCCTCAAACTCAAAGATGTTTATGCATAGATGTTAAATATAAATGTGTGATATTTTCTTTGTCCATGGTTGCAAGAAATTATCTAAATATTTTCTAATGGGAAAAACTTATATGAAAATTCTACAATGGAAGTATAGAATATATATAAGTTAATATCTTCATATGAAATCTTGACATGGTAATAATGATTCCTATATTTGAGATTGATAAACTACACATAATTATGTTTATGATTCAAAATCTCTAAAACAACTTTGTGGATTGATATAAAACATATGAGGGGAATGGATTTTACTATCTTTTTTTTATAGGAAAATTTTATTTCAAGTTTTAAGACTTTGTATTGATATTTATGTGCCTCTACATATGATTAAATATTGCAAAGTTACTTCAATGTAATATCTTCCTCTTGCTAGACTTTATTGGAACCATAATTTATGGATAATTATGGAAATACAATAAGGCTAAGTAATGATAATTTTCATATGGTTATACATTATTTGAACGTCAATATAATTCTAAGAGATCAAATTAGTGTAGGGTAAAGACGCTTTATTGTCTAGACTACATGGTGATTATAGATGTGTTGTTGGCTATCCACAAATATCTTGTGAATTTTGGAGTATATTGAGTATGAAATTTTGAAGTAACTGGATTTTATCGTATAACATGCTAGAAACTTTTGGAGTTTTGTATTGTTGATGAATTTATATGGTTATATATAATTCATGTTTAACTTTATGTTACATGCATGTTGAGGGGAGAGACCTATGAGAAATAAAATAAAATTATAAGAGTGGAAGAGTCATTCTCTTAATGTAAATTACTTAAATGTGGGGTTATGAGAATAAGAACAAAAACAATTTTGTGAATGATATTTATTCTATTTTTATTCTTGTTAATCTTGAATGTGCGCAAAGTTTTGAAATTTTTGAAACAAGGGAAAGTAGAAGGATTAGAAAAGAAAAAATAAATCTTATTGGCATAGATTGTATAATTTTCTCCTTTTAGTGGGAGTAGAAGATGTTGATAAATTATGAATTAAAAAAAAACTATGTTTAAGATAATTTCACTATCCATGAGTATGTTAGAGTTAACCAATGTTTTTTTTTTTTTGGCTTATTAGGTCATTTGGTCCCCTAAATAATTTACAGTTTTCATTTGGTCCCCTATCTCGAAAAATCAACATTTTGGTCCCCTTGGTTTTCCTCCGTTATTTTAAAAAAGTCATTTCTGTCAAATAAGTCACTTTGCCGTTAGTGAGTGCACACGTGGAGCATCCAACGTGGCACATATATAAGGCTTGACTTTTTCAGATCCCCCAAAATTAGGGTTCTTCCATCTTCTTTCTTCTTTCTCCTTCCTCCAATCCTCTCTCTTCTACCTCTCTCCCTCTCTCTATTTCTCTTCGAAATCTTCCAAAAATAGGGATTTTTCAACCAAAATCCCAACCAGTTTCAATCCCTTCCTCGAATCTCTCTTATCTCCTTCCTCAAATCGTAACGCTCTCTTATCCTTCTAATCCTTCAAATTTTTCGAATCTGAGAAATGTCAAATCTAATGGGTCAATCAGCTGGGTCTGTGGGTTCGAATTTGAGAGGTTCGAATTTGAGAAATAGAGCAAAAACAGAATGCAGGTGTGGAGAAGAAACTGTAGTACGAACTGTAACTGATAGCTACAATCCAAATTGTGGGAAAAAGTTCTGGGGGTGCAAAAACTACAAAAATCAATATGATAAAGGTTGTAGTTTCTTCAAGTTAGTGGATGAAGAGGTTAATGATGACAAGGAATTGAAGATTGTAAAGCTGCAGAAAAAATATACAAAGTTGAAGAATGAATTGGAGAAGACAAGATCTTTGTTGAAGATTTCAATGATTTTTGGATTATCATGTTTTGGTGTTTGCCTAGTGTTAGGAACAATACAACTTTGCAAGATTAGTGGCAGCTGGAGTCATGTGTACTTGAAATAGGAAGAATGTTTGAATGTAGTACTTTGTGATTGAAAGTTAGAATGTAGTACTTTGTTGTGTAATTTGAATGTTGTGTAATTTTGAAATTATGAAATGAATGAAAGAAGTTGATTTGGCATTTGAAAAAGTTGTGTATTTTGAGTTGAATGAAAGTTGAAATATTGTGTAAATTTACATTAAAAAATGACCTTAATGTATACCAAAATGATGTTGCCTGTAATGTATGTATAACAAAACGATGGTTTGGCTTAAAAAGAAGTGCTTGTAATGTATACCAAAATGGATACCAAAATTGCCTGTAATGTATACCAAATTGCCTTGTTATGTAGGACTTGGAACTAAGTTTTGGCATAATGATAAGGTAATAACATACTGATTCATTCGATCATAATAGGCATAAAAGTAACATTGTATCTGACACTTGGTCATTACATCAAAATAGACATAAAAGCTAAAGTGTATCTAGTACTTGGTCATTACATCAAAATAACATTAAAACCTAAAGTGTATCTAGCACTTTGTCATTACATCAAAATATATGCACTTAGGCATAATACCAAAAAAACAGTCAGGTTAGACACCTAGCTAATGTTGGGTTGAAACTGAACCCTTTTCTCTAGCAGACACTTTCTTCTTTTTACCATTTGTTGTTGGTTGTGTTGAAGAAACTTTCTCCTTGTCCTTCCTTTTCCTGGTTTTTGACTGCTGAGTTGCAGCAGATGGCTGCACAGATGTGGAGGCTGCACCAGTTGTACCCTCAGCTTGAGCAGTGACATTTTGGCTTGATGAGCCTTCAGCTGGAGGTGGTGGTGGAGGCTGCACAGTTGTGCCCTCAGCTTGAGCAGGGACATTTTGGCTTGATGAGCCTTCAGCTGGAGGTGGTGGTGGAGGTGGTGGAAGCTTGCAGGTGGACTTGTTATGTCCACTCTTCTTGCATCTGCTGCATTTCATACCCCATCTTGCCCTTTTCAGTTGACTGTGATCAAGTAACTCATTAGTATCCTTGTTTCTTTTCTTCTTTGGCCTGCCAGGTTGCCTTCTTATGGGTGGTGGCTGAAGATCACCATAATCAGTCCTTTGCCATAAACACTGCCCATTAGCTGGATAGATGACACTGCTGTAGCATGCTGCATATTGGTCCTTCTTGTAATAATCTGGAACAAAGTCAGCTATGTTCATGTCTTGGTTCCTCATGCATGAAATGGCATGACAACATGGCAAACCAGTCAGCAGCCATTTCCTACAGTCACATTCCCCCCTTTGCAAATTAACATGGAATTTGTGACCAGTTAATGACATATGCCTAACTTCATAATCATACTCACTCCCACGCCTACATAAATAACAGTTGCATACCTTATCAGCCAATTGTCAATTGTTATCAGCATTCACATTAATAAATAAAGGTTGTAGAGAAATAATAGCATACCTTATCAGCCAATTGTTAGTGTATGCAGATTCTCTGGCTAGTCTTTTCTTGATGTTTGGTAACACATCATCCTGATACCTTGCTATTCTCTTCCTATTTGCTTCCCACCTCTCCATTAAGTACACTCTAATGTCTTCAAACATAGTCACTATTGGTTTTGTCCTTGCAACAACAATTGTGGAATTGAATGCCTCTGACATGTTATTAACCAAAGTGTCACATTTTGATCCACATGTGAACTTGGACTTACTCCAATGCCTAGCAGGAATGTTCATCAGATAATCATATGCTCCCTCACTTATCTCTTTAATCTCTTGCATTGCATCATTGAAGGCATTTTCATAACTTGCCTTAGCTGCTTTCCACATTAGCTCCTTCAACTTCTTACCTGGATATCTCTTCCTAAAATTGTTGTAAAGGTGTCTCACACAAAACCTTTGATCCACTCCTGGCAGTAGCTCATCAATAGCTGGCAAAAGACCCTACCACACATTACAGAGAAAATAGCTTAGCTTAACAAAATGAACATAAACATTTTTCAAATTAACATTAAAATTTATTAAAATAAAAAAATAATTACCTTTTGTTGGTCACTTATAAAAGTGTAAGTCTTGCACATCCTAGGTCCACCTAAGTCAGAAATGAGCAGCTCCAAGAACCATTTCCAAGATTCCTTTGTCTCCCCTTCAACCACAGCAAATGCTATTGGAAGCATCTGGTCATTTGGGTCCCTTCCAATTGCAGCAAACAGTTGCCCCCCATAGTAACCCTTTAAAAAACACCCATCTAGTCCAATTATAGGCCTACACTTAAAAAAGCTTTCCTTACAGCCTTTTAAACAAACATACATCCTTTGAAAATGGGGACAAAATACAACATCAGGTCTCTCAAGGTCTTCTTCAGTGCCTTGGAATGGTTGAGTGCTAACAATAACATTAGATCCTCTATTAGACCTCAACAACTCATGGGCATAATCATATATCCTAGTGTACTGCTCCCTAAAAGACCCATCCACCATATCAAGTGCTTTACCTCTAGCTCTATATGACTTAGTCCAGTTCACCCCAATATTCCATTTTTTTTTGAGCTCTATCCATTATTGCAGACAACTTCAAAGTAAGATTCTCTCTCGCCCTTGTATGCAGTTTTTTACCCAACCAATCTGAGTTCATCATCTTTACCTTATACTCCCTACTGCAACTGTGTTTGCCCTTTATCCTCCTCAGTTGCCATGTTTCTTCATTTGGTATCTTTGCACAATATGCCTCCCAATTACAACTAGGTTTACAGAAAACCCTCACCCTCCTCTGATCATTCTTCTTAAACTTTAAAGCCCTTCCAGAATGGATTGCATATGTCCTTATCCCTTCTTGAAATTCCTTCTTAGACACAAAATATGTCCCTACCTCCCAATTATAGTCACGCATGTTGTCAGGTTGTTTAAATGTGGAAAACTTAATTCTACTGCCATCATCTTCCTCTTCCTCTACATCTTCAGTTTCACCATCACTCTCTAACACATCACTATTGTACTCCTCATCATCACTAAGTCCCCTATCCCTCACTATGCTAGACTAACCAATTACTTCCCCACAGTTTGCATTTGTGTTAATTTGATCAGCCAAAACCTCATCCTCAAACACAGGTTCATTCACAGGTGCTTCAACATTTTTCTTTGATGGTCTTCCCCTCTTCTTCTTTGTCCTACTACCACTAGCCTCCTTCCCATTAGTTCCCTGATTTGCTTCAACTTGAGTTAAAACAACACCATCTCCTTCAGCTACAACCACATTACACAAATCTGCTCCTTCAGCTACAACCACATTACACAGATCTGCTCCTTCAGCAAAAACCTCACCTTCTTTTTCTGTTTCTTCACCTACTGCTGCACCAAAGTTGTCTTCATCACCCACCTCTTCCTCTAAGTCATCAAAGTTTATATTCAGGGCACTATCTTCACTTTCCTCACCTACCCAGATTGACTCATCCCTCAATTCTTCCTCTGCACCAGCTTTTGTTCCCTCCTCACCACTAGGTCCATTAGCATTTACAACCACAGATGGTCCATCCACCTCAGTGGGCCCTTCACTTCTTTTTTCATTCAACTCAGTCACCCCACCATCCACCTCATCTCCTACTACATTTTCCAATTCAGTGGGCCCCTAATTCCCCACATTTTCAACCCCAGTGGTCCCCTCATTTTCAACATCAGTGGTCCCCTCATTCCCCACTGTGGTCCCCTCACCAACATTTCCTACTGGGTATTCAAGTAATGGCAGGTTCAAAACTGCACCATTAAACACATTTTCCACTTCCTCATTAATTTCCTCCAACACAACTCCAGCATTTGGTACAGAGAAATCATTTGCTTCATCTAAAGGGTTCAGATTCGCAACTCTAGGTTGTTCTACAGGGTGTACTACATAACCATGAACCCTATCATACATTTCTGCTATATGTTTCATCCTTCTACAACCATTGTCACTATTCAACCTAACCAAGTCAACCACTAGATTAGGGTCATGGTACCAAAGGCTGGTAATGGAGGGGTAACCTAGTCTCTTTATAGTTGATAGCAAAGAAAAATAACTCCAATAGTCAGGGTCACATTCTAACACAGTGTGTATGCCATGATAATCAGCGTGGTGAAATTGACCAAAAGCCCCCCCATGGTGGAGCACAAGCAGAAATCTACCCTCCAACTGTTACAAAACGAGAACATTATGCTTAACCCTTTAAAAAACCAGATTAAAAAGAACCCTAAACCACAAGTTAATTTGATTAAAAAAGGAATTTTTATCGAATCCATAAAACAATTCATAAGTTGATTAAAACGACATAGATAACACAAACCAGTTGTTAATCTGATTAAAAAAGGGATTTTTTTCGAAACCCTAACCCTAAACCAGAAACCAAAGCCCTAAACCGGAAATAGCAATAAACCCTAACTACGATTTAAATAAGTTTGAACACATACCTCGTCAATCTCCTCAATCTCAGCTTCAAAATCGTCATCTTCTGCAGCCATTTCTGTTTTCGAAAGCCAATTCGTATGAGTTGATTTGTAGGTGGTGTTGATTCTCATTCTTCTTCTTCTTCTTCTTCTTCAGACCTTTGGGATTCTCTCTCTCTCTCTCTCTCTAAAAACCCTTCCTTTCAAAAATAGTTCGTATTCTCTCTCTAAGTCCAAGAATAAGGCTTATATACGTGCCACGTTGGATGCTCCACGTGTGCACTCACTAACGGCAAAGTGACTTATTTGACAGAAAGGACTTTTTTGAATAACGGAGGAAAACCAAGGGGACCAAAATGTTGATTTTTCAAGATAGGGGACCAAAATGAAAACTGTAAATTATTTAGGGGACCAAATGACCTAATAAGCCTTTTTTTTCTTTGAAGGAAAGGGTTAACCAATGCTATTTTATTATTATTATTATTATTATAAAATAAAAATAAGGCATTAGAAGTGAACTAAATTCCATGGTAAATATGGTTTGAAATTAGTGAATATGCCTTAAGGTAGCAATCTCATGAATAACAAGTGAAATTTTTAAATGATAGTCTTTCAATTCGTGTGTGAGATAATTGATTGCGTTATTTATTTTATGAATTATATTATACATGATATTGCATGTGGTATAATGAATAGATGAAGTGTATACGTTCATAATCTCAATGGTGATCATTTAAATGATCAATTGTTTTTTTCTTCTAATCTATTCAAATGATGTTGTTGTCTGGATATCATGTGTTTTTTATAATAGTTGATCTGAGAAGGATTGAATAGTGTAAATTGGATCTCAAATAAAGACGAGGTAGGTTCCATTGCGAAGTACTTATTTATCTCATGATGATGTGATATCTCTTGGAAATAAATGAGCGAACTATGCCTAGTCAAATTTACTAATGGAATCAAAATTCTCAGCTCTTGAATTTGCAGGTCAAGAAGCATAATAGTTGAAAGACTCGGTGTGAATGAGATACATTTGTCGAGGAGATCCACACCTTCTAAATATTTTGTGATCACAAGTTATATGCTATGTGACTAATAATAGTGTCTATGACAGACGACACAAATCCTTTTGTGAAAGGAACTAAAAATAATGTTATCCCACTATGTGAGAATTGAGAAAAGAAAAATAATAATATCCTTTTGTAAAAGGATTACCCAGGAAACTTGTCCTGGATACGTCGAGGGGGATGAATCTAAAGCCTTGAGTGGAGGAAAATATGGTTGATACCCAATTTGTGGTCAAACGAAGCCATATGAATACTCCCATATGCACTACATTTTTCATCCCTATGGCGTGTGGTAGTGCTTAATGTGAGGAAGAGCTTTTAACTCTTAATGGATGCATGGTGCTATAGAGACGCACTTGATGTATCTACCTACATGAGTGTGAAGGCTTAAACCACCTTTTATGAAAGAATTGGGCAATCTTTCTATAGCACTCATGAGCAACCCAATGTGTCTTAATTATGATGAAAATAATTATCGCGGAGCTATCACAATATTTAAGGTAAAAGTGTGTGTTGTGGGGGTCTCATCTTAAGTCTATTAAATTCAAGATAAATTCACTTTATGGACATATGGTGTTGCCTCACTTCACTACGTGTTAATTCAATCCTTAGGACATTAACACTTATGCATGAAAAAACCTTTCCTTACCCTGAACTCTTCTTCCTCTGAACCATACTTTTCCTTGCTTATCATTAGTGAGGGATTGTGGATATAATGACAATCCAGTGTCCTTACTCCTACAAATATGTGTCTCCTTAAAACCATATAACCATTTGGTTTTAATGCTTACGGTTATAAAAAAATTACCCAACCGTTCTTGAGCCTTCATGGCCATTAATACTATTGAATTTTCTATGAGAATTGGCAACGGTAATTTGAGAAATTCTTTGAGTATGTGGCCCCTTGCACAATATATATAAGCAAGATGTACGGAAACCATAGCGGAGGAGAAATAGGGAGTATATAAAGTTCACTATATACTCTCAATTCAGTTTCTTCTCTCCTATTGTTATTCTATAATTATCCTGGGCATTGTTTGTGAAGCTCCCGCATGTTTTAGCTTCAAGTGCACGAATTCAGACACGCAGTTGTGTAAATTTTGGGGAGCAAAACAAGATATTGGGTTGCATCGTAGGTCCACCGGAAATTTGCTTTTAGGGCAGTGGCTTTGGGCACGGCACAACAAATCTCTTCTATCTTTCCTAACTATCCAAAATCTATTCTACTTTCTATTAATATTTCCAACAATGTAAATATTTAGTAGTGTTTTGCATATAAAATAAAAAATATTTAATAGAAACACTATATTAATGTTGATATGTTGAAAATATAGTCATTAATTATCAAAACTTTGTCATATAAGAACATAAAAATTGCTTCCGCGTGTATAATCACATAAAATCCGCAATGAGTACGGTTCAAATATTTAATGGTGTTATGCATATAAAATGTAAAAAAAATTATTAATAGAAACACTACCTAAAGGTTGATATTTTTGAAAATAGTCATAAGCTTTCAAAATTTTATCATATCGACTTTATCAAATCGGTACATAAAAATTTATCTCCCTAGATATATACACACATAAAATCTGCAACGGACGCGGTAAAAATATATAACGGTCTTTTGAATATAAAATAACAAAATATTTAACAGAAACGCTATATGTTTGTTAGGACAAGCCAAAATGAAACTTATATTAAACGACAAAAGATGCTCGTCTCAGCACAAGATGTGCCAAGAAAGAGCATTAGAGTTCAATTACAATACACCAAAAAGAAGAAACAAAGAAAAAATGTCTAATCAACGTCCAAGCAATCTAAAGGACACTGCCACCACCCAAATAGCCCAATAGAAACATTTACAACATTTTTCTTCAACAACCACATCGATAAATAGTTGACCTTTTCCAACATATGAGGCATAAATTTTACCTTATTATTAAAGATCCTATCATTTCTTTCTTGCGAAATCACCCAAACTGTAACAAGCCACATAAGCGCATATAAGATTGCCGTTTTTTCGGACCGCCTGACAAATAAGAATAATGATGAAAATGATCCACTATAGAATCCAGATTAACTAACGAGACCTCCACCCAATCACGAACCAAGTACCATAGAATGCCAAGAATATTACAATTTAAAAACAAATGGTGAACCAATTCCGCCCACCACAACTTTAAACACACAGAGAATCCTCATCAAGTAAGATACCACGCCTTCCTAAATTGCCTTTGGTAGGTAACCTGTTCTGAAGGAGGCGCCAAGCAAAAACGAAAACCTTCAACAGAACATCCTTATGCCAAATAAACTCATAAACTGATCTTGCATGTTGCATTTGCGGACTAGTAAGATAATGATGTACCCCTCAGACTGAGTACACATCACATCTGTCTAGCTGCCAATGCCATACATCAGTCACACCAACCTGCAGATGAATGTTAGAAATAACTATCAAGCATTCCCTGATCAACTCCTCCTTATAAGCTAATAAACGACGACACCACTTCCAAGCCTCGCCACCCTCCCCCATCATAGCGCTTGCATATCTGCCACCAACACCCACCTATCCATTGCCAAATCAAACAACCTGCTAAACATCGCACGCAACGGGCCCTCTCCCACCCACCTATCCAACCAAAAAATAGTATATGTCCCACTACCAACCTTCCTACACGCATTCTCCTCAAAACCCACACCATCACGAATCATATCCATATCCCTCCACAACCTCGATCCACCACACCCCCAACCAACACACACCCACCCTCCCCGCCATATCGCGCAACTAACACACGATACGACAAACCTTTCCTATCGACCAGCATCCTCCAACACCATAACCTAACAACACAATATTAAACTCCCTAAACCTTCTAATCCCCAGACCTCCCTCCTCTTTCCTCCTGCAAACCGAATCCCAGGAAACCCAAGAAATTTTCCTGTGATCCTCAAACACCACCACCACCGCGCCCAATTTTTTTTTTTTGCATAAAATATAATCAATAGAGGAAATGATACAGGTAGGGGCTTGGAAGACAAAAAGAACATATACATGAAGAGAGGTGGAACAAACTTCAGAAGAATTAACCGCCCACCCAGAGATAAATTCATACCCCTCCACCCAGAAATTCTAAACCTAATTCAATTGAGCACTGGATCCCAGAATGAAACACGCTTCAAATTACCCCCCATTGGCAAGCCCAAATAAACAAAAGAAAGCTTCCCAAATTTGCATTGCAACATTGTAGCCGCCTTATTCAACCAAGAATCATTAACATTGATACCCACCAACATACTCTTGTGAAAGTTAACTTTTAACCCATATAGGGCCTCAAACAAAAACAAAACATCCCTCAAAGCTCGGACATTTGCCCAACTCTTATTCCCAATTAACAACGTGTCATCAACAAATTGTACATGAGAGACAGATAAAGAATCAAAATTACCTACTTGATACCCAGAGAACACATTTGCTTCCACCATGGAATTCATCATCACATGTAAGCCTTCAGCCGCTAACAAAAACAAGAAAGGTAAAAGAGGGTAAGCCTGCCGCAACCCTTTTTCCATACTGAACTCTTCCGTTGGGATTTCATTAACCAAAACTGAAGTCGTGGCGGAACTAAGACACTCCTTAATCCACTTCGTCTAAAGGGTGGAAAACTGCATCTTGCACATAACATCTTCCAAATAACCCAGTCTACTTAATCATATGCCTTTTCAAAATCAACTTTAAACAACAATAACTTTTTTACGCTTACGCGCCTCATCCACCACCTCGTTGGCTATCAAAATCTCATCCAAAATTTGTCTATTTTTAACAAAAGATGATTGAGTATCTGAAATCACACTACCAAACACCTCCCTCAATCTATTAGCCAGAATCTTAGCCAAAATTTTATACAAACTACCAACCAGCGATATAGGTCTATAAAAGTAATAATATAGTCAATTTGATAGTTATATATATGAAGTTCTACAAAACACGTGCATCGCACAGGTTGGAGTCTTGTACAAATAAAATCTGCAATGGGCGCAGTGTAAATATTTAACGAATTTTAGCATATAATATTTTTTAATAAAAATCGAACCTGGGACCTTGAGGAGGAGCACACTCTCAGGTCTCAATCCAATACCACCAGGCCAACCCAAATGGGTTCATTTTACAATATTATCAACGTAATTATTTTTTAATATAATTACCATTAAACTATTAAGATTTGTCAGTTTAGAATCTTCTCCTGTTATTAATATAATATGGAAAATATTAACGAGTGCCCTCGAGGTACTCTTTAAGGACTATAAGTAGTAAGTATTTATGAAAATGCATGTAATCAATGTCTTGGAAATCGAAATATTTGACTTTTTAAAAGAATAATTGCTTATTTTAGAATGCTTAAAGAGTGTACTGGGGGTACTGGCCAAATACATCTTTTGGTCTTTTAAGTTTGACAAAATACCAGGTTAATCTTTAAGTTTTTTAAGTTTTAAATATGTCTTTTAAGTTGTTAATTTAATGTACCGTTAGCTTTTCAATGATTTATTTGAAACTTAAAAAACTTCAAATAGGTGCAATAAATTAATAACTTAAAAGATCTATTTGAAATCTAAAAGAACTTAAATGACCGATGTAACACCCATATAGAGATTGCCTAGGATCTCTTACGAGTATTAAAATTTCGTACCGGATACATTAAATACAATACAGAAAGATAGGTAATTGATTATACAATGCATAAGTTTATCATACAATTCATCATCCGATACAAAACATTCTTCATAATATACATCATTCTTATACAAATGTCCATATATTAAAACGTAAGCAGCACGATCAATCCGTAGCCTTCTCTTTACCTTTACGACGTGCTACCTGCGAAGAACCTGCACCAGAAGGAAAGGGATGAGACATAACGTCTCAGTGAGCTCCTACCCTACCTACTGCTTGGCAACCTCATGGAACCTAGGGTCGCCGTGCCTACCTCGGCGATCTTGGGAATACCTATTATCGCCAAGTCTTAACTTTTATCGCGATCAAGGGAAACCTAGGATCGCTTCATTGTCTTATCTCATACATTTCATATTCCATTCTTAATCTTAGACTTATACGGAGTGATCTTGGGGATATCCTATGATCACATCTCGTTCACTAGGAACTAATCATCATACCTCGTATTACATATAATATACATAATCATCTTTCGCATCTTTAAGTTAGAAGTTAGGGTTGAACAAACATAACATTATCTTGGTTCATTTTACGGAGTGCATCCGGGTGGAGTAACCCCGAAGTACATCTCCCTTCTTACCGGTGAAAATTCCTATCATATCAGGCTAACACCGGACTCCTCTTATCTTTTGTGTGGCTGCTCTCGCGAGCGGTAACTTCACCGTCCCAGCTGCCATTTAAGGCGGTAACTTCACAGGGACCCCCTGTATGCTAACTGGCGAGCAGACAGGAGACACATAACTTTATAGACTTGGATGTGCAGCTGCCCTCACGGGCGGTAACTACACCGTTCCGGCTGCCATTAAAGGCGGTAACTTCACAGGAACCCCTCGTATACTAACTAGCGAGCATACGAGAGACACATCAAGCCCATCTTATAATTAATTATCATTCTTAAGTGCTTAACCTATAAAGGTTCTAAGCTTGGATTCTGAATTAGTCTTGGCTTACATGTACTTAAATGAATGTAGGGATTTCATTTACAAAGATATGATCCCATTGCTAATCCCTCTTTATGTCTATATAACTTAGGAGTATAAGTATTCATCTCCTAATGCCATACCTATTCCTCATCCTACCCTAATTCCAAACCATAGCTCACGAACAAGAAGCTGGGAAAAGGGAAAATCGTAGCTCGATTTTCAAGGATCGGAGCACGATTTTTGCCGCAAGTTTTCATGAAATCAGGGCACAAAATCGTAGCCCGATGCCTAGAATCGTAGCACGATTTTGGCTTCAGCAGCACTCAGAATTTTGCTTCCTAGACTAAACCAAACATCCCCAAACATCAAAACAACTTATGGGAATGAATTTACAAGGCATAAGGGTAGATAATAACATGATTAGGCAAGGAATTAGTATACAAGGGATTAGGGCATAAATTCTCAACCTTGATTCAACTTGTAAAATGTACTAAAACTACTCAAATGGGTTATACAACCCTATGGAGCTCACCTTAGTTCTCAATTGGTATTGGTTAGGCTTTAATCCAGTAACTCTAAGTCACTCCAAGATAAACTCTTCCCTTGGTTCTTCCTTGCTTTACTCTCCTTTCTCTTATACTAGCTTCCAACCCAAGCTTTCTTGCAATTATTTCTCACTAGAGTTTTGATGAAGTTTGATGGGTATTGGTATGGTGAGATTGGGGCGTGAGAGATGAAGTGAGGGGAAGGAAAAATCTGAATTTTGGAATGATTGTGAAGGAATGGAAATGAAAGGAATAAATATCTTGTTCCATTTTCTAATTAATCTCCCCCTTAGCATAATTTACAAAATTTCCATTTCCCTTAATTACTCAATTGCCACGCTTGCTTCTCAAGTTTCTAACACTGATAACTGACACTTATGAGCGGGATATTACAATCTACCCCCTTAAAGAAATTTCGTCCTCGAAATTTAGAATTTACCTGAAAATAGATGAGGATAGTGCTCTTGCATTTCTGACTCTAGCTCCCACGTCGCTTCGCCGTCGGGAGAACCTTTCCAAACAAATTTAACAATAGGAATTTCTTTGTTCCGCAAGGACTTAACATCACGATCAATTATTCGATCTGGTTTAGGTTGAAAAGTCAAGTCCGATCTCAAGTCAATACTGTCCAGTTCCACTGGTTGGAAAGGATCGGGAATGAACTTCCTCAACTGAGAGACGTGGAAAACATCATGTAAACCTGACATGGCTGGTGGCACCGCTAACTGATAAGCTGCTGGACCGACTCGTCGAAGTATCTGAAACGGTCCAACATACCTTGGGCAAAGTTTCTTGGTTCTGAATGCTCCTCTTAACCCCAACTTGGGTGTAACCTTAAGGAATACATGATCCCCTTCATCGAACTCTAAGGGTCTTCGTCTCCTATCAGCATAACTTTTCTGACGACTTTGGGCTGTTCTCATCTTATCTTGGATTGACTTAATCTTCAAGGTCGTCTCCTGAATGATCTCAGGTCCCAAAATGCTCTTATCTCCAACCTCAGCCCAACAAAGTGGGGTTCTACATTTCCTACCATACAAAGCTTCATATGGTGCCATTCCAATGCTAGAATGGTAACTGTTATTGTAAGAAAATTCAATCAATGGTAGGTGATCGTTCCAACTTCCTCCATCTTCTAGGATACATGCACGTAACATATCCTCTAACGTCTGAATAGTCCTTTCTGATTGTCCGTCTGTTTGAGGATGATGGGACGTACTCATCTTTAATCTGGTCCCCAAAGCCTTCTGAAAAGCCTTCCAAAAGTGGGATGTAAAAATGGGATCTCTATCAGACACAATACTAGCTGGCACACCATGGAGTTTCACAATCTCCGAAATGAACAACTCGGCATACTGAGAAGCTCGGTAAGTAGTCTTAACCGGCAAGAAATGAGCTTACTTAGTCAACCGGTCCACTATTACCCATATGGAGTCATGTCCTCGCTGTGTTCGAGGTAATCCACTCACAAAATCCATGGTTATATCTTCCCATTTCCATTGTGGAATTTCCAAAGGTACTAACATTCCTGCAGGCCTTTGATGTTCAATCTTCACCTGCTGGCATACAATGCACCGCGACACAAAATCTGCAACATCTCTTTTCATGCTAGGCCACCAATAATCTCTTTTCAAATCTTGATTCATCTTGGTGGTACCTGGATGAATACTAAAACTGCTCTTGTGCGCTTCTTCTAAAATCAACCTTTTCAATTCCATATCATTCGGAACATAAATCCTTCCTTCAAACAATACTATACCATCTGGTGCCCATGAAAACCCTGCTTGGCCAACTTTCCTCTGAAGGTCCATATCCACAGATTGAGCTTGTGCAATCCTAAACCGTAGGTCGCACGAAATATCTATCTTATTCAGCAAGATGCCACCTTCTAGCTGTGTAACATGAAGGTTAAGGTCTCTAAACTTCTCATATAATCCACACGTGTGCATCATCACCTCAGCTTTAACCAAAGCCTTTCGACTCAAAGCATCTGCCACCACATTTGCCTTTCCGGGGTGGTATTTCAAATCAAAATCAAAATCCTTCAAGTATTCCATCCATCGTCTTTACCTCATATTGAGGTCTCGCTGATCAAACAAGTATTTTAAACTCTTGTGATCACTAAACAAGTCAAACTGCGCACCATACAAATGATGTCTCCATATCTTCAATGCAAACACTATTGCTGCTAACTCAAGATCATGGGTGGGGTAATTCTCTTCATGAGTCTTGAGCTGTCTAGAGGCATAAGCTATCACATTTTCTCCTTGCATGAGAACACTACCCAGTCCCTTGGAAGATGCATCGCAGAAAACGGTGTATCTCCTTTCAGGATCCGGTATTGCCAACACTGGCGCTTTGGTCAACTTCCTTTTCAAAACTCTGAAACTTTCTTCACATTCTTCATCCCAAATAAAGGGCACATCCTTTCTGGTAAGTCGTGACAAAGGTAAGGCAATCTGAGAAAATTTCATGATAAACCTTCGATAATAACCTGCCAAGCCTAGAAAGCTCCTAACCTTTGCTACATTCTTGGGTCTTTCCCAATTGAGAACAGCTTCAACTTTAGATGGATCAACAGCTACTCCTCCTTGAGAAATAAAGTGACCCAAAAACTTAATCTCAGATAACCAGAATTCACACTTGCTGAACTTAGCATACAGCTGTTTGTCTCTAAGGACATCCAATACAATTCTCAAATGTTGAGCATGCTCCTGAGGATCCTTAGAATAGATCAAGATGTCATCAATGAAAATCACTACAAATTGATCGAGATAGGGCTGAAATATCCTGTTCATGTAATCCATAAATACTGCTGGTGCATTAGTTACACCGAAAGGCATAACCAAAAATTCATAGTGCCCATAACGCGTTCGAAACGCCGTCTTAGACACATCTGAAGATTTGATACGGATCTGATGGTAACCTGACCGAAGATCAATTTTGGAAAATACCGTTGCTCCTTTAAGCTTGTCTAGAAGATCATCAATCCTGGGTAGAGGATACTTGTTCTTGATAGTCACTTTATTGAGTTGGCGGTAGTCAATACACAGCCTCATGCTTCCATCTTTCTTTTTAACTAACAGAACAGGAGCACCCCAAGGTGACACACTGGGTCTAATAAAATGCTTCTGAATTAACTCCTCGAGTTGAGATTTCAGCTCTTTCAATTCCGTTGGTGACATTCTGTACGGTGCCACAGATACTGGCTCCGCTCCTGGAATCAAATCAATTGAAAACTCCACCTCACGCTCTGGAGGTAAACTAATTACTTCTGAAGGAAAAACATCTAGGTACTCATTCACAACAGGAATATCACTGGGACTTAATTCTGATTCTGAAGCCACAGTGAGCATCACATAAAACCCTTTATCTTGAGCACAAATAAACTGGATTAACTGATGGGTACGGTTAATCAATTCAGATAGAGCCACACCTTCCGCCGTATCACTGGTCGGCATATAAATACTCTTTTCAGAACATCCAATATACACATGGTTAGCAGAGAGCCAATCCATGCCTAAAATCACGTCAAGTTGCTCCATCGGGAGACATACTAAATCAACGTAATAGGTCTTACTAGACACAGTGATAGGACAGCTTTCATAAACATACTTTGCCTCATTTCCACCTTCAGTAGCGGTAGATACTAACATTGGAGGATTCATCGGAGACAAAGGTAATTGCAGCGTCTCCACACATTTATATGAAATAAAAGAACATGTAGCGCCGCAATCAAAAAGAACTTTTACTGGGTATGAGCCAAGATAACACATACCGACAATCAAATCTTCATTCGCCAAAGCCTTTGCGCCTTCGAGGGAGTACACCCTGCCTTTGCTAGTGGTAGTTCCTTCAGCCGGTCCTTTACCACGTCTATTTGGACATTCATGTATGAAGTGCCCAGGTTGCTTACACCCGTAGCAGACACCCATACCCATCATATATTCACCTTTGTGGGACTTCCCACACTTCCTGCAAGCAGAATATACTGAGGTCGGACTAGATTGCTTTCCTCTTTGCGGAGATCCCTTTGGCTTAAGCTTGTCATGGTACTTATCTGACATTCTACTCTTTTTCTTTTCAAAAGCTGCCGCTCTTTCTTTCGAGGCCTTAGCAAGTCCTGCTTCAACCACCAAGCTATCATGCACTAGCTCATCATAACTCGCAGTCCTCTGAAGGCTCACTGCAGTGTCAATCTCGCCTCTTAAGCCTCGCTTGTACTGATTCATCTTCCACACTTCATTCTCAGCATACTCGTTGTGTGTGGAATAGTATGACAACTCCTCAAACTTCTTTGTGAATTCAGTCACTGACATGCTACCCTGTTTCAACTCCAGGAATTCTTGCTCCTTCTTTACCTTGTAAGACAAAGGTAAATATTTCTCCAACAACACTTTTTAAAGTTTACCCAATTAACTTCTACACCATTGGCTTCCATCCTGCGCTGAGCAGATTCCCACCAGTCTTCTGCTGCGCCTCTGAGTTGGTTTGTGGCATAGACCACTTTATCTTCTTCTGAACATTCAGCCATTCTAAAGATCTTCTCCATCTGCTTAATCCACTTCCTAGCTTCTTGAGGTTCACCTTCTCCATTGAACTCCGGAGGGTGATGCCTATTATATTCCCGGAACACGGGATTACCGATTGCTGGAGGAGGTGGTGGCTGTGGATGGAAACCCTGCCCTTGCTGCATCATTTCCATCCATTGCTGTTGAGCTTGGGCCTGTTGCTGAGATTGTTGTTGCATCATCAGCATCATTTGCTGATACTGTAATGCATTTTGAGCTTGTTGCTCTTGATACTGCTGCTGCCAGGCTTGCTGCTGCTGTATCATCTGTTCCCATGAGTTCATACTGGGTCCTCCACTTTCGTCACTAGCTTGATTAGTACGAGGTCTACCTCTTCTTCTCCCAGACATCTTATCCTAGCTGTCATATACAAGTCAAAGTGATCAGTTTTAACTGAATATAACATTTAGAATAATGTCCTGGATCCAACAGGTCCACAAACTTGGATTGTACTTTAATGACCCAAGGCACGGTCTGAATCGACCTGCTCTGATACCAAATTGTAACACCCATATAGAGATTGCCTAGGATCTCTTACGAGTATTAAAATTTCGTACCGGATACATTAAATACAATACAGAAAGATAGGTAATTGATTATACAATGCATAAGTTTATCATACAATTCATCATCCGATACAAAACATTCTTCATAATATACATCATTCTTATACAAATGTCCATATATTAAAACGTAAGCAGCACGATCAATCCGTAGCCTTCTCTTTACCCTTACGACGTGCTACCTGCGAAGAACCTGCACCAGAAGGAAAGGGATGAGACATAACGTCTCAGTGAGCTCCTACCCTACCTACTGCTTGGCAACCTCAGGGAACCTAGGGTCGCCGTGCCTACCTCGGCGATCTTGGGAATACCTATTATCGCCAAGTCTTAACTTTTATCGCGATCAAGGGAAACCTAGGATCGCTTCATTGTCTTATCTCATACATTTCATATTCCATTCTTAATCTTAGACTTATACGGAGTGATCTTGGGGATATCCTATGATCACATCTCGTTCACTAGGAACTAATCATCATACCTCGTATTACATATAATATACATAATCATCTTTCGCATCTTTAAGTTAGAAGTTAGGGTTGAACAAACATAACATTATCTTGGTTCATTTTACGGAGTGCATCCGGGTGGAGTAACCCCGAAGTACATCTCCCTTCTTACCGGTGAAAATTCCTATCATATCAGGCTAACACCGGACTCCTCTTATCTTTTGTGTGGCTGCTCTCGCGAGCGGTAACTTCACCGTCCCAGCTGCCATTTAAGGCGGTAACTTCACAGGGACCCCCTGTATGCTAACTGGCGAGCAGACAGGAGACACATAACTTTATAGACTTGGATGTGCAGCTGCCCTCACGGGCGGTAACTACACCGTTCCGGCTGCCATTAAAGGCGGTAACTTCACAGGAACCCCTCGTATACTAACTAGCGAGCATACGAGAGACACATCAAGCCCATCTTATAATTAATTATCATTCTTAAGTGCTTAACCTATAAAGGTTCTAAGCTTGGATTCTGAATTAGTCTTGGCTTACATGTACTTAAATGAATGTAGGGATTTCATTTACAAAGATATGATCCCATTGCTAATCCCTCTTTATGTCTATATAACTTAGGAGTATAAGTATTCATCTCCTAATGCCATACCTATTCCTCATCCTACCCTAATTCCAAGCCATAGCTCACGTACAAGAAGCTGGGAAAAGGGAAAATCGTAGCCCGATTTTCAAGGATCGGAGCACGATTTTTGCCGCAAGTTTTCATGAAATCAGGGCACAAAATCGTAGCCCGATGCCTAGAAATCGTAGCACGATTTTGGCTTCAGCAGCACTCAGAATTTTGCTTCCTAGACTAAACCAAACATCCCCAAACATCAAAACAACTTATGGGAATGAATTTACAAGGCATAAGGGTAGATAATAACATGATTAGGAAAGGAATTAGTATACAAGGGATTAGGGCATAAATTCTCAACCTTGATTTAACTTGTAAAATGTACTAAAACTACTCAAATGGGTTATACAACCCTATGGAGCTCACCTTAGTTCTCAATTGGTGCTGGTTAGGCTTTAATCCAGTAACTCTAAGTCACTCCAAGATAAACTCTTCCCTTGGTTCTTCCTTGCTTTACTCTCCTTTCTCTTATACTAGCTTCCAACCCAAGCTTTCTTGCAATTATTTCTCACTAGAGTTTTGATGAAGTTTGATGGGTATTGGTATGGTGAGATTGGGGCGTGAGAGATGAAGTGAGGGGAAGGAAAAATCTGAATTTTGGAATGATTGTGAAGGAATGGAAATGAAAGGAATAAATATCTTGTTCCATTTTCTAATTAATCTCCCCCTTAGCATAATTTACAAAATTGCCATTTCCCTTAATTACTCAATTGCCACGCTTGCTTCTCAAGTTTCTAACACTGATAACTGACACTTATGAGCGGGATATTACAACCGACTAACCTGATATTTTTGTCAAAGTTAAAGATAAGAGGTATTTGACCTAATTTATAATTAGAATAATATAAAAAGTATTCAGTTTGAACACATGAGGGCAATGATCCCTCTTCTTATGAAGTTATGACCATTCTGCATATAGGGGTTGTTCACCTATAAGAGTTGACTTAAAGGTTGAAGTGTTTTAAAAGCATCAACTCACAACTTCTAGATTGGGACATTTCGAGAGAAAAATTACTACAGAATTGAATTTTCTGATATCATATATATCTTCTATTTGATTTCATTTTATGCTTTTGTAATATCTCATTCTGAAGCAAAACAGTCATGGTATTAGCAACTCAACCAACCAGACATACAGGACTTAAAACATTTCTCTAATCAGTTGATCCAATAGCAATGTTAGAGCAGAGAATTTCTGCAATACAAACAAGTTCAGATAATTAAAAAAGCTATACATCTCTCGATCCCACCCCTCGAGCGAGGAAGATGGATCACATGTAATGTAACTAACTATATGAGAACGTTGTATGTATTCTCGACCAAATCATCAAAGCGTTTTATGTTAGGTATATGGACCCTAGTCTGAATGCGTCGGACAATAGGCTTAGACGTTTCCATCTGCAAAAACTTCAACCGCACCAGATTGAGAACGTTGAATGCCTTCCTGACATGATTTTGATAAAGGGTTCTAGACAGTACAACTTTCCTTGTTGTACTTTGGCAAGGGACTGTACTGTATCAGTATTCTCATTTCTTGGAGTGTGTCCCTCATCTAAAATGAGAACTGAGGGAACCTTAAGCAATATCTCTTGGCAAGATATTGATGCAGTTTTATTACTATTATCACAGACAATAGAAGAGAACTGTTTGTATCCTAGGAATAGGATACTCTTGTTATCCACCCACTGTTTCAAAAGCTCCAACTGCTGTGATCTTCCGTCAGCTTTCACTTGCCATGTCTCAAACTCCTTTTTCCATGTTGACAGTATTCCTTTAGGAAGCATAACCAGAGGCCGAGCATTGAGATACTTTCCTAGAAAACTCTGCACGAAACTGATAATCATGAAAGGTTTTCCAGATCCTGGAGCATGTGCCAGGATGATCCCCACCAGATTTCTGACCAGAAACTTTAATCCTTCGACTTGGTGCGGTTTCATTTGACTCACATGCCGAGGATGTGCTGATATATCAGTTACCATGTGATCTTCAGTGATATTGATTTCAAATATACCAACTTCACATCGACTCATGAACACTGTAGATTGAACCCTGAAGATTTTGCTTTACACTGTTGTTATATCTGTTGTTAGCTTGCAATTGTTTTGGTTATTCATTGTCATTGCTCCGCACATCAAAGTTTATTGGTGTGAGTTTTGAGTACGAATTCACAACAACGGAGGGGGCAGTAACTAAGAAAGATCTAGCTAAGAAGGAATTATGTAACTAACTAGTCAGCTATACTACAACAGAAAACTGCCAACTGATCAAAAATTGTTAATTTGAAAACTCTTTTAAGTTCTGTTTAACAATACATATATTCTTATCCACGTTCTTTTTTCATGAGGGAAAAATTGTCTGTTTCCCTTAAAATTTACTAGTACTGTTTCATCTCCTACATGCACTGTATTTTGGATATTAGGTTTTCGTTTTCTTAATTTCACATTTAAAATCATTTTTGTTTTTGTTATGGACTTACTCAGGTTACCCCCAAAATATCCTTCATGCACCTTGTGTTTCATGGGTTACATTTTGATCTATGAAGCACTGACACATACATTTTGAAAAAATGATATAAATCGAATGTAATCACACGGGTTGGAATTTCATGCTTCAAAGTATGAGACTAACAAACAAGTGGCCATGAGTCCCTAACTAGAGTAGAATAGTTTTCTATTCTATGCAATCTCTGCAAGCAACAAACAATCGAGTTATATTTAAATTATAATACTTCTTAAAAACTACTATCAGAAATATATTCACTGTATATTTAACAGAATTTATAAAATACTTGTAAGAAAAACCATGAGATTTTTATTGGAAATATCACAATGTTACAAGTTTCACATCCACTGCTAAAGTCTCAGAACTATTCAGAACTGAAATACCATATTTAATCCACTTTCCCTTCTGCTAAAGAAAAACCTGAAATATATCATCATCTCTTTCTATTCTACAAGGAATTAATTAATAGATGACATAAAAATGCAGCATGGTATAGGAATCAAATTCCTAATCATCCTTCCGAAAAACAACTAAAAGAAAAGTAAACATTTATGCCTTTTGGAATCATTTCCACAAAACTAATCAAGAACTTTTCAGTTTTATTGAAAATTAGACACTGAATTCAATCCAATTTCAATTTCCATTGATTTGTTGCTGTCTGTCATACCATGGCTTTCAAGATCTGGCTCCTCTGATATCTGACAAGCTTCTAAGCCTTTTTAGGGAAATGTTTCAGTCCTGAAAGTCTGTCCAAATATATCAACCGCCACATTGTTGTTTATCTCATTAACTGTGGTATTTGAGGACTAATTGGTTTGCTTCTCTTGATCATCTTCTGGCTCAACGTATTCCTTGTTAGCATTTATCCCCTCCTGGTTGAATCCAGTTCTACCTTGTATGTCCTCTTCATCACTTATTATTATTGATGATGAAACATACAAGGTAGAACTGGATTCAACCAGGAGGGGGTAAATGGAAAAAAGGAATTCGTTGAGCCAAAAGTTGATCAAGAGAAGCAAACTGAGGCCTCAAATACCACAGTTAATGAGATAAACACCAATGTGACGGTTGATATATTTGGACAGGCTTTCAGGACTGAAACATTTCCCTCTAAAGGCTAAGAAGCTTGTCAGATATGAGAGGAGCCAGATCTTGAAAGCCATGCTGTGATAGACCGCAGCAAATCAATGGAATTTGACATTGGATTGAATTACATTATGCATGCTCTCATAAGCAAGGTTCGTAACCCTATTGATGGGATTCATGTTTCCATCTGAAGTTAGTGGAGCCATTGGCAAAAGTCTAGGTGTTGGTGAAATGCTACTCGTTTGTCCATCTACTAACATTCCAGAACCTTCTTCTTTGATAACCTTTTCCGAACATGAATTACCATTTGTAGCAGCAGCAGCGGCAGCATAAGTTCCTGTAGCTGATTTCTTCTTTTTCTTCGGTTCCTCATCGACTTTTTTCTTGAAAGTAGCCACAATAATCTGATTCACAAAGAGATAAATATTGTTAATTCAATGTTACTCACTTTAATAAAACACTCTTTCTAACACTATTTCTTACTGATTGAAATTTATGTAAGTTCTATCATTTTAAATATAAAGTCTCACATGAATTTCATTCAATAGTGAAGAATTTAAAGTGAATATTGTTAATAGCACTACTCGTTCCATAAATTAAATATGATATGCTTACTTCAACAGTGCCAGCCGCTATGAGGGAATTCACAGGGGTATTTCCAGAAGTCTTTCCTGTATCATCGGCCAGCATAACGAACACATTACATATTCACGATGATGACGACCATCTTCACCAACGAGACATGTGTTAAAGGATATAAAGTTAGTCAAAGAAGTTAACATTTAATATAATTAATAGTATTCATTTGTAATTATATGATTGTAATATTGTCATAATTACTGTATCCCTTAGACAGCTCATTTTGACTGCTCAATGTTCTCTGTTGTATCTATCTATATAACAGCAGCTTTGTACAAAGCATGTTACACAATACAATTTATCCCCTATCATACATTTGTTTAACATGATCCAGATAAAGAAAGTATCTGAAATTCTCCCTGCATATAGAAAGTTGAAATAAACAAATAAATATGCGCGCACACAAATGATAAGATATGAGAGAAACATTTAGAGCATTACTAATACTATACTATATTATAAAGATAACATGCAAAATTAATCAGATTTGGACCTTTGATTACTTGGCGCGTGGAAGGACCCGTTTGGAGCAAAAAGAACAACCTTTGATACAGAACCGGTCCCAGAAATTATGCAAACAGATCGACAAAGATGAGATTCCTTAGATAGTTTGCATATAGCGTCCACCAAATCCTGCAAAATTAATAATTCATTCCATAACCATATAGTAACTGTTGTTTTTGGATTTCCAAACTTTTTATTTGGTTTCCAAATTCTAATTTGAAAAAGAATATCTACCGAAGTTGTTACTAGGTTGAGTCACGACCAGGTCGCTCTCTTTAAGATGTTTCGTGGCAGAATATATTTTTAAGATCATTCTTATTATACCAGAAAAGGGACAATGATCTTAAAATATTATTTGTTCCAAAGGACATAAATTATTGAAAGGACTATGCTCTTAAAATATTATTTATTTTGAAGAGACATAAATAATTGAAGGGACTATGCTCTTAAGACCATTCTAAATTCCGAAGGGACTTTTTACCGAAAGGGACTATAGTCTTAAGAACACTCTCAACTTCGAAGGACAGAAAGAGGAGAAGATGAGGAGAATAACTCGTTAACACTAGCTGGAGGTTGAATAGAGAAAGAGTTCTCGACAACTCAATAGAACTCTTTGGTGTGTAGAACGCACTATGTGAGTTCTCTATTTATAGAGAAAATTCAAAACTAATAAGTGAGAAACTTTGGCAACAAGTAATTCACATATTAGATCTAGTACAAAAATATCTCAAATTGAATACCAAAATATATTATATTGAGTACAAAAATATATTATTCCGTACAAAAAAATATTATTGAGTATCAAAATATATTTTAGATCACGTACTAAAATATATTAGATCACGTACTAAAATATATTTTAGATCACGTACTAAAATATATTAGATTGCATACCAAAATATTTCAGATTGTGCACCAAAATATTCTAGATTGTGTTCCAAAATATTTTAGCAAAACTTGGGGACTAAGAAAACACTTTCTAATAATGATTAAATTAATTACTTAATTTAACATTTCCAAATATATAAATATATATTTTTTCTTTAGTGCTTACTTTGTTCACTTAATTATGCACCCTCCTTAGAGGTACACCTCCCAATATATAAACACTACTAATGTGTGTGTGTTTCATCCGATGTAGGACTTCCACTTTTTTCAATTCACACAACAATAGTTATACCCAACGTGGGAATTTGTGTTTAGTCTTTTAAAACAATTTTCACACATGTTACAACAGTAAAGTAACGGTACATGAAAGGTGGATTTCCTCCCACAATAAGTAGGTCCATCTTTTCTCTTCATGGATGTTATGTTGAAAGAAGAAACCAATGGCAATGACAATATAGAATCATACTAGTGCCACCTTCATTCATCACTACGTCATCACCACCGCCACCCTCTTTCTGTTGATGATAAGTAGTGGAACTGATCATCTTTGCTGCCGCCTCGTTCTTATGATCATCCTCCATTTTTGGGCCACAAGAACAAGAAGAATAAATTTTGATTTTCAACAATTTTTAATAATTTACAAGAAACTATAGAATGTGAGCAGAGAGGGAATATTTATTTATAGTAGGAAGAGCTAGTTATAACTGCTTCTAACAAATCAACTATACTATACCATAACAGAAAATTTCCAACTGATCAACAACTGTCTTTTCTTTGATTTCCATGAATAAATTTGTGTTCATCACTTTCTACAATATATTTATAGATATGGATGTACATTCTGTTTTATAAGGGGTTTATTTTGAAAAGATTAATTGATCATATATATTTTGGAATCTATGTGGCAATAGGAGTCACATTGCATTACTAGATCAAACACTTCATCATGCAATGTCAATAGAGTTATAAGAGGAACATAGGGTCACATTTTTAGAGAAAATACACTTTATACACTTTTCTGCTAGGTTATAATAACCTTGTGCAATTCTTGAACATTTACAAATTTCATTCATGTTTTGTAAAAAATATCTTGTATTCTTTTACAGAAAGTTAAAACAAGTAATGATTGCCTTCTCATAAAAAATGAAGTTTTTTTTTTGACAGAACGTAAAAAATGAAGTTACTATTTCAATATGCGGTCGAATTATTTTTCAAAAAATAAATTTAGAAAATTTATTTTAAATTTAAAACATATCTTACAAAGTATTGTAATAAGGAATATTTTGCATAAGTACATTGTAAGAAATTAGCCATTAAATTTTCATTTAAAACATCGATTTCAAGTTACAAGTTTCACATCCACTACTACTACAACATCAGAACTGAAAATATTTCCCTCAACAATGAACTAGAAACCTGAAATAGATCATAATCTCTTCTAAATTGATCACAAGTTGCAAGATTTAAAATGGTCTAAGTATAAATGAATTAATTAGGGAGCTTCTTTTTCTATCTCTAGAGTTACTTTTGAAGTATACTACTTTCATAAAAATGCTACTTTTTTGTCCTTCAAATGTATACTTCCAAACAGTCAAGTTTTTTGTCATTCAAAAGTATACTTCCAAACATATAGGTGATTTTTTTAAAATGTGGGGATGAGAAAAGAAGCTATCTTGAATTATTATGGATGAACAGATTGAAAGAATGATGAATTCTTTTTGGTGGGGTCATTCGGGAGGTCAAAGTAGAGGTATTAACCGGCTTTCTTGGGATAAACTGTCCACGCACAAGAATGATGGAGGTATGAGTTTCAAAAATCTAACTACCTTTAATCTATCTATGTTAGGCAAACAAGCCCTAGGACTAGAGCCTTATGACAAATCAAGATCCGTTGGTAGCTAGACTTTACAAGGCAAGATATTTTGAGTCGACTTTAGGACATAAGCCTAGCTTTGTTTGGCGTATATGTAATTCTAAATTTATTTTCAAAGTTGGAAGTAGATGGAGGATAGGTGATGGTGAGTATATCTTGGTTTGATATAACAAGTGGATTTCAAATGATGTTACACTTATCCCACATGCTGATGGAGATTTTCCTCTAGCTGATCTAAGAGTCTTAGATTGCATGCTACATGACCGCAAGGAAGGAATCTACCTTTCCTCTAGTCAATTTTTTATCACCGGTTAGTTGAACATATAGTGAACACACCGCTCTACCCATCAGTGACGGAAGATTGGCTCATCTGGAAAAAAAAAATCATGGCGAATACTTTGTTCGTAGTGCAACCCGTTTTTGTGTGCAAGAATTACTTGATACATCCCATTTTAAAATACAAGACTCTTGGAATCTATTTTGGAAGCTCAAGATTCCCCCAAAAGTAAAAAAATTCATTTGGTGAATTTGTAGGAATTTCTTACCCACTCGTGTACATCTAAAAGATAAAGGAGTCACATGCCATATGAATTGTACACTGTGTACGATGGGCAATGAGGATACACTTCATTTATTTTTTCAATGTCCAAGTAGCTTAAATGTTTGGAGTATGCTTCCTTTATTTTCTTCTATTTCTATTGCCACAACAAGATATGGATAGCAAGAATATTATCTTCAAAGCATTACATGATTTATCTAAGGAAGATGCGGCTTTATTTTCACTACAAGAAAACAGTGTTTTAGCGCCGGCCAAAAACCCACGCTAACAGGGTTAAAATGGACGCTAACATGGATTTAGCGTCGGTTTAGTGTCGGTGTCGGGGCAATGCTAAAAAAGTTGAAGCTACTGGGTAGCGTCGGATTTATGGCATCCGAGGCTAATATAGAGTCGGCCACGCCGAGTTAAAGTCAGACTCTATTCTCAACCGACGCTAAATTAGGCCACTATATATAAAGTCAACTAAATCACTTAGCGTCGGAATGGCCGACACTAAGGTCAACTAGACCAAAGTCAGCAATATCATTTAGAGTCGGACTGACCAACTCTATAGTCAACATAATTTAGAGTCGGTTTGGCCGACGCTATAGTCAATTTATAAAAAAAAATTATTTAATTGGTGCTTCACTTTGTATCATGTTTTGCCTATGATGCTAATAAACCAATTAACACATCAAATCAGCAGCAAACTGTAATATTGCATTAACATAAACATGTTATTTTTTGTTTCGTTTTAAAAAAAAATGTTGACTTAGCATATATGTAACTTACTATATCCAAATGGTACTGTATAATATACCATCTCCCACTATGATAGCGTAGGGATAATAGTGAATCCTCCAATAGAAAAAAAAAGACTCTTATAATTGTATGAGTTTTTAAGTTCACATGTTTGTAAGCACTTTCATTAGTGAATTCAACCTAAGATTGTTTATATGGGTCCCTTAAAGTTGAATCTAATGATAAACTGTAAAACACAGCCCAGCAGAAATGAATTGGAATGATTCAAAACAACCTAAGTATTCCCAGAGTTAGCAATTCACACCTCTTCTATCAAAGTGTACTTTTTACCTGATTAATAATGTTTAAGGGGGCAAGAGATTTTGCATATATCTAGACATGACATGAGGCAACTACATTGACTAATCATTACGAGTGAGTTGAAGTACGTATCGAGCATTTTGCAGAAGAGCATTGGCTTCCTCATTTGAGGCATCACGTGCACGCAATTCTTTGATTTCTTCCTGCCATTTTTCGACCTGCTCCTTGTGAATCCTGTATATTTCGAAGTTCAAAGAATCACACAACGAAAATTCAAAAACTAACAATATTCAAAGTGAAGGATGATTTCAGCTTTGAAAATTCAGTGGTAACTTCATATCTCACATAATCAGTTACTCTTCAAATTCATTGCACAGCTCCTTAAGCATTGTTTTTGCCGATTCTAAGAGCTCAGATACCTACAAACAATCAACAATTAAACATATATTCATAAGCTTGTTCGATTCACAACAAAAAATGGAGTACCGGACATGTACCGACTTTGCGTGAATATTTTTTTCAATTGTTAATTTTTTTCGTTTGTAATTTGCTATCTACAATAATGAGCAGTGTAGTTGAGTAACAAGTATTCCCTTAATGGTGAGACAATGAAATAGTTTTTTTAAGGAGACAATGAAACAATTGCTGAATGCAGATTCATGTGTACGGAAAAGAAAATGTTAGACCTTGTCTCCTAAAAATAACCTACCATAAAAATAACAGCCCCCCATTTCTGCAGAACACGTCAAGGCCTTCACACTGCCAGTGACCGCCTACTATTAGAGTAAACAATGATCCAATAATTGGCAAAAGAAAAAAAAATCCCAAATTTGGTTGGTAGCATATGCTTAAAAATCTACAGCTGGAAACTCAACCTTCCAATTTCCAAAAGGGCCGCATATTGTGGAACCACCCAATACAAAACTTAAAGCCAAATTTCTCATTGTAGTACTTGAATAATAATTCCTATGTATTCACCAGGCCATAAACATCTTAAGGCTAATATATAAGAGACTAAATGCAATATCAAAATCATAAAAACAAATCTTCAGGAGACAAAGATGAAATTTTGGTAGCAATTGACAAAAATTTCAGCAAGCCAGGTATGAGATTATTCAAGATTTAAATTGCAAGCAGTGGAAATAACACATGAAATTATGGCTATGTGCAACCAAAAACTATGAATTAGCATCTATTAGAGTTCAGACTTCAAACGCACAAGGTTTTCTGTAACATCCCGCCTAAGACTCGAATATTTATTAATAGTGAGACGATGTATCAGAGATGTTTTGAGCAAAGGACAATTTGGTAAATTGTCAGTTAAGGGCTTATTTATATGGTAAGTGTAATATTCCGCTTGAAAGTATCAGATATTAGCGTTAGAAACTTATGAATCAAGCATGGCAAGTTAGTAAATAAGTGGAATGGCATTTTAGTAAATACTTGAAAGAAGAAGAATGAATTTAAGAAGGGGAACAAGATATTTTCTTGTTATTTCCTCTTCTTTCTTCCACTCTCCAAAATCAGCATGTTCCTCTCCCTCTCTCCCTCAACCACACGCCTCCTCTCCCCCTCCATCAACCCATCAAACTTCATTCCAATTCATGTGAGAAAGAGCATGCTAGCAAGCTTGTGTGGAAAGCTAGTACAAGAGAAAGAAACAAAGAGAATTGAAGAAGAATCAAGAGAAGAGAAAAGAGGAGCAAGCTAGGGTTTTAAAGTTGAGAGCTTGGCAAGGAAGCTAGCAATCAAGGTGAGCTCCCTAGGGGTTATAGAACCCACTTTGATGAATATTCATGAGTATTTAGCACTTGAGCAAAGTTTACAATTTTAGTACCCTAATTATATGTTATGAGTAATCCTTGATCATTACATGTTGTGATATGTTAATATGCATTAGAAATGATCCTTTAAAGTTGTATGATGCTTGGGCATGATTGGATAGACCAAAAATGGTGGAAAACATGTTTTGAACTAGCCCTATGCTGTCCAACTGCAGGTAAAATTGTGTCACGGTTTTACCAGCGTGTCACGATTTTACAGGCAGGAACCAACACGATTTCTGGGCATGAAATCGTGACACGATTGCCAAATCGTGTCACGATTTTGAAGGGGACAGGATTATGTTGTTTTTCAATTTTACTTGCACCGTTTCGGCTATCCAATACTGCTTCGGGCTCAAGGAACAACATGTAATGGTTAAGCATTGCTATTAAGCATCTAAAGACCTTTCCTTGAGAATGTTTAGATCATTATTATAGAGCACAAGGTTGAGAGGATGGATGCCTTAATCCACAAGACATTATAGAGAAGAATAAGAGCTAGTATTGAGCTTGTCCCTTATTAGGCATTTCTCAAATACTCAATTAAGTATGAGCAAGCCAAGAGAGATATGGTATTCAAGTTCTGAAACCTAATATAGGTTAGAGAGAATTAAGATGGTACTTATCATGTATTAAGCACAAGAATGATATATGCTTATAGTTAAGAACCTCTAATAGGTTAAGCTTTACAGAATGCATTAGATATGCACAAGAAATATGAAACGTAATAGATATCCTTATGAACGAAAGTTAAGAATTAAATGATAAAGATTATACGTGTTCATAAGACTCCGGATTATGCCGGATGGGATTTCTCCGAAAGGGCTATCCACACGTAAGTTATAAGACTATGATAAACGTGTTCATCAGACTCCGGGTTTCGCCGGATGGGACTCTTCCGAGAGGATTGTCCACACGTATGTTAAAAGATTAAGCATGTCCAGCAGGCTCCGGGTTACGCCGGATGGGACTTCTCCGAGAGGGTTGTCTACATGTAAGATGTGTCCAGCAGGCTCCGGATTATGCCGGATGGGGCTTCACCGAGAGGGTTGCCTACACAAAGATAAGAGGAGTCCGGTGTTAGCCTGATATGATAGGAATTTCACCGGTATGATGGGAGATGTACTTCGGGGTTACTCCACCCGGATGCACTCCGTAAAATGAACCAAGATAATGATATGTTTGTTCAACGCTAACTTCTAACTTTATGATATGAAAAGATGATACGAATATGAAAATGAATATGTATACTTTATATGTAATACGAGACATGATGATTAGTTCCTAGTGAACGAGGTGTGATCATAGGATGTCCCCAAGATCACTACGTATAAGTCTAAGATTTAGAATGGAACATGTTATGCATGAGACAAGGAAATGAAGCGATCCTAGGTTTTCCCCTTGATCGCGATAAATGTAAAGAATGACAGCGATCGTAGGTATCCCCAAGATCGCTAAGAGTAGGCACGGCGACCCTAGGTTTCCCCCGTGGTTGCCAACAGTAGGTTGGGTTGGAGCTCACTGAGACGTTATGTCTCACCCCAATCCTTCTGGTGCAGGTCCATAGGTTAGCAAGAGATGTTCATGAAGATCTTCAGGAAGACGCTGGATGGAGTGCAGATGCTCGTCAAGGCAAGCTCAGGAGGTTGACAGACTTTATATATGTATATGAAAGTGTATTTTTGTGATATTTGGATATATGTATAAACGAGCTATTTGTACTCATTCAGTAGTTTTGTATTATATTTATTATTGAAAATTTTAATGTATCCGATATCAGATTAATGCACATGCTAAATATTCTAGATAATTTAGTGTGGGTGTTACAATTGGTATCAGAGCAGGTCGATTCAGACCGTGCCTTGGGTCATTAAAGTTTCAATAAAAGTAGTGGGACCATTGGGTTCCGGATATTGTTCTAAAGGTCACATCTAGTTGAGCCTGATCAACTCAATCTTGTATATGACAGTTAGGATAAATGTCCGAGAGCTGAATGTGACCAAGGAGGAATGAAGTTTATTAAGGGCGAAGATTATGGTGACGGAATTTTAAGACGGAATTGGCGAAGAAGTATTCATGCCAATGGTGGCCATCAAACTGTAAAGTGACGAAGCCTGATAGTGGCAATGTCTTAGAGACATAAGGGATATTTAACAGTGAGGTGAACCACCTCAACCCAGTTGGACGCATCGTTGGACGATGCCTTGTATGCGGAAGAGATAAGGATTAAGGAATCATGAAATGCTCTAAGGGAATGACGTGGAACCTTGACGGAAACCGTAGTTTGAGAAGTTAAAGTGAAGTGTGGACTAAGTAACAATTCTGAGTACACAGTTGAGGAATCGAACTTGAATCGGATGAGATTTTAATGTCCGGACAGTTAAGAGAATTAATTATGGATTACGTGAGTTATTTGGACAGACGAAACTAACCACTCAAGTGTGGTTATTGAGTATGAATTACAAGTATGTTTGACCCCATCAGATCAGCCACGTCTCCTGAACCAGATTTGTGAAATAAGAAGAGGAGATGATATGCAGCCTAAGAATTAAGATGGATGAATAAGTGGTAACAATAAGACTCGTTGCATGTCAAAGCGTGAATCAAATTTTTGGATGTATCCTAATGGTAAGAAGATTAGAAGTAAGATAAGTTAGACTGGAATTTTACTTAATGAAGGTTGGATAGTAAATAATAAGTTGCTGGAATTTAGTATACTGATGGACGAATTAAGTTGAACACTCTTGATTAGACGAACAGTATTGAATTTCCCTGATTGGTTAAAGAAGGTAAATTCAAGATAACACAAGGTTATAGTAAACCAGTGTAGAAGGATGATCGGGATTTCAGCCGAGAATTATGTTGAGATTTTAATATACGGCGGATCGTCTTGAACATGAAATTTTAGGATTGAGGTAAATGCTAAGGAGTTGTATGCACCCCATTGAAGAGGTTCCTTCCACAAATTTTATAGAACAGAAAGAGATCACCTCGTGTTGATAAGTTTCCGAGGGCAGTAATAAGGTATAGACTTGAATTGTGAATACAATAACGAGTTACTGGAGGAATCCAATAGATCGTGATAATGTGCAAAAGTTTAAGATCGATTAATCGGGCACTCGAAGAAACGCAACCTATGTTGGGCGTTCTAAAGAACCGGTAAGAATTTGGAACTTTTCAGGACGGATTGTTCCGTAGAAACTCGAGGGTAACTTAAGGGACATGATAGAGCTAAGGAGACCAAAGTTGTCTCGGAAAAGATTATGGATATGAAATCATTACGGATAAAGAAAGAGCAAATAGTAACAATACTCAAATGAAATGTATGAACCTTCAGAAGTTATAAGTGTTTTTTTGAAGTTGCCACAAATGGATGTACATGAATTTAAGCTGCCTCAGACATATTTTCCAGTCGGGTTTCTGCAGTGTTTAATGATTATACATGAAGAGCTGACCAAGAGAAATGGTAACGTCAGACAAATTTGTTACAGTGATTACGAAGTGATAGAGTAAAATGATTGATCGATGGAATTTTATGTGACAATAGTGAAGTCTTCCTCCGATGCTAACTCGAGTGTTAAAAATCAGAGTGGCGCAGCGGAGTGGTGATCCAAGAATGATATAATGAACAACGCTAAGCTGAGGCTTAGAGTATGAGAAGATGTTAAGTGTTTAATTCCTATTATACAGGATAGTAGTAAGTATAAGTGATTTGAATATATCATGAGTTCTAATGGAAAGTTATGGAAGTTAAGTTGATGAATACCTTAAACATCGAAATCCATGAGGGATGAAATATTTGAATAGAGGCCTTGATCAGATACGACAATGCAGTGGCGAGTGAGTTTAATTCCATGTTGTAACCATAAATTTACATTATAGGTTGTTGTATACTTAAGAATAAACATGAGTAACATTGGCGGGGCAAACCTGGCAAGCCAGTTGAAAGGCAAATCCCGGATGTTACGAAATGAGTTAAGCGTAAGGAAAGATTCTCAATTGATGTGGTAGTGTCTCAAATATGTTAAGATTAAGAACGATGTCCCGTTAGTCGGACAAAGATGAGGTAATGTAAAGTGTACACGTGCTCGCTTATGTATGTAAGTTATATGCTATGAAATATATTATATATGATATGTGAGACGACTTAAGCCACTCATCACTTGGATTAAATTCCTATAAGTTTGGGATTATCGGTGTAGAAAACATTTATGCTACGACAAGAAAACGAGAATAAGTTGTGACAAGAACGATGGGAGATTGGCAAACTCCTAGTATGAAAGATAAGTAACGTCATAGATCAATCGAAGAAGAACGCGGGTAATCAGTAAGTTTTCGCGAACCCTTGAGGAATTCCGTAGTGGAAGCAATGATGAAGATTATGGAAAGTAACACACCAGGATGCCTCCTCCTTGTATTTGTATAATGGAGGTAGTGCGGCAGTTTTACTCTCATTAAAGAATGATATAATTATGGTAAAACCATATATGTAGGATGTCGTTGTATAAGGCAAAGATCGAATATAAGAATTCAATGGAATCGTCGAGGATAATAAGAAAGTCCAATGTCGTCTAAGTAAGATTACGCGGACTATAACGAGATTATAAGATTCAGCACAAGTGTTAGGATTGGATAACTCTAGTTTGGGTTTGCAAGAAGTGTATGAACAAGGATATAGTCATCAAGTTAGACACGATGGTTCGGATAATCTCATATTCTTCTACGCAAGAAATGTGTAATACACATCAGGCGCTCAGATAACGAAAAGATTGTCGAATACCTTCGACTTATAGAGTTGAAAATCTGAGGGATTCCGATAAGTAATTCATATATGATAGTGGATTCTAAATTTCGAGGACGAAATTTCTTTAAGGGGGGTAGATTGTAACATCCCGCCTAAGATTCGAATATTTATTAATAGTGAGACGATGTATCAGAGATGTTTTGAGCAAAGGACAATTTGGTAAATTGTCAGTTAAGGGCTTATTTATATGGTAAGTGTAATATTCCGCTTGAAAGTATCAGATATTAGCGTTAGAAACTTATGAATCAAGCATGGCAAGTTAGTAAATAAGTGGAATGGCATTTTAGTAAATACTTGAAAGAAGAAGAATGAATTTAAGAAGGGGAACAAGATATTTTCTTGTTATTTCCTCTTCTTTCTTCCACTCTCCAAAATCAGCATGTTCCTCTCCCTCTCTCCCTCAACCACACGCCTCCTCTCCCCCTCCATCAACCCATCAAACTTCATTCCAATTCATGTGAGAAAGAGCATGCTAGCAAGCTTGTGTGGAAAGCTAGTACAAGAGAAAGAAACAAAGAGAATTGAAGAAGAATCAAGAGAAGAGAAAAGAGGAGCAAGCTAGGGTTTTAAAGTTGAGAGCTTGGCAAGGAAGCTAGCAATCAAGGTGAGCTCCCTAGGGGTTATAGAACCCACTTTGATGAATATTCATGAGTATTTAGCACTTGAGCAAAGTTTACAATTTTAGTACCCTAATTATATGTTATGAGTAATCCTTGATCATTACATGTTGTGATATGTTAATATGCATTAGAAATGATCCTTTAAAGTTGTATGATGCTTGGGCATGATTGGATAGACCAAAAATGGTGGAAAACATGTTTTGAACTAGCCCTATGCTGTCCAACTGCAGGTAAAATTGTGTCACGATTTTACCAGCGTGTCACGATTTTACAGGCAGGAACCAACACGATTTCTGGGCATGAAATCGTGACACGATTGCCAAATCGTGTCACGATTTTGAAAGGTACAGGATTATGTTGTTTTTCAATTTTACTTGCACCGTTTCGGCTATCCAATACTGCTTCGGGCTCAAGGAACAACATGTAATGGTTAAGCATTGCTATTAAGCATCTAAAGACCTTTCCTTGAGAATGTTTAGATCATTATTATAGAGCACAAGGTTGAGAGGATGGATGCCTTAATCCACAAGACATTATAGAGAAGAATAAGAGCTAGTATTGAGCTTGTCCCTTATTAGGCATTTCTCAAATACTCAATTAAGTATGAGCAAGCCAAGAGAGATATGGTATTCAAGTTCTGAAACCTAATATAGGTTAGAGAGAATTAAGATGGTACTTATCATGTATTAAGCACAAGAATGATATATGCTTATAGTTAAGAACCTCTAATAGGTTAAGCTTTACAGAATGCATTAGATATGCATAAGAAATATGAAACGTAATAGATATCCTTATGAACGAAAGTTAAGAATTAAATGATAAAGATTATACGTGTTCATCAGACTCCGGATTATGCCGGATGGGATTTCTCCGAAAGGGCTATCCACACGTAAGTTATAAGACTATGATAAACGTGTTCATCAGACTCCGGGTTTCGCCGGATGGGACTCTTCCGAGAGGATTGTCCACACGTATGTTAAAAGATTAAGCATGTCCAGCAGGCTCCGGGTTACGCCGGATGGGACTTCTCCGAGAGGGTTGTCTACATGTAAGATGTGTCCAGCAGGCTCCGGATTATGCCGGATGGGGCTTCACCGAGAGGGTTGCCTACACAAAGATAAGAGGAGTCCGGTGTTAGCCTGATATGATAGGAATTTCACCGGTATGATGGGAGATGTACTTCGGGGTTACTCCACCCGGATGCACTCCGTAAAATGAACCAAGATAATGATATGTTTGTTCAACGCTAACTTCTAACTTTATGATATGAAAAGATGATACGAATATGAAAATGAATATGTATACTTTATATGTAATACGAGACATGATGATTAGTTCCTAGTGAACGAGATGTGATCATAGGATGTCCCCAAGATCACTACGTATAAGTCTAAGATTTAGAATGGAACATGTTATGCATGAGACAAGGCAATGAAGCGATCCTAGGTTTTCCCCTTGATCGCGATAAATGTAAAGAATGACAGCGATCGTAGGTATCCCCAAGATCGCTAAGAGTAGGCACGGCGACCCTAGGTTTCCCCCGTGGTTGCCAACAGTAGGTTGGGTTGGAGCTCACTGAGACGTTATGTCTCACCCCAATCCTTCTGGTGCAGGTCCATAGGTTAGCAAGAGATGTTCATGAAGATCTTCAGGAAGACGCTGGATGGAGTGCAGATGCTCGTCAAGGCAAGCTCAGGAGGTTGACAGACTTTATATATGTATATGAAAGTGTATTTTTGTGATATTTGGATATATGTATAAACGAGCTATTTGTACTCATTCAGTAGTTTTGTATTATATTTATTATTGAAAATTTTAATGTATCCGATATCAGATTAATGCACATGCTAAATATTCTAGATAATTTAGTGTGGGTGTTACATTTTCCAACTTCTAGTCGTGATGGACAAATATCTTTTAAAAGAAATATCTCATATCTCATTAATCACATGCAGAACCTATGTCTCAATAAGAAACAAGGTGTAGTGGCTGCTCTCATGAAATATACTGATTTTCCTTATTCAAGATACAAGATATCTACGAGAAAAACAATATATTTAGAACACAGCAACCTTTGACTATCTATGAAAGAAAATATGAGAAAATCCTTTGCTAAACATACAAACTGAACTTGAGCAGAGAATAATTAAACCCATGAAAGAAATAAAGTAAACTGTAATGATGAATGAGATATAAATCACAGAAAGTCAGATAAAAAGTGAGGCAAATATGACTCTCTCCCAGGAAAAGAACCAAGGTTCAATTCCTGGGTTGTCGATTAAAGAAGTAGTCCAACCTCGTAAAAAAAATCAGATATCCGGCTGCCGACTCAAAGATTAGTTCCATAACAAGCCCAAAGGGCCTGAGCCATGAAGATACTTTGAGACCCCTACTGTGGGTCAAAGATCATAATTATGATACGTTGGCAGTAAATAGTGAGGCAACTGCTGAAACTTTTGTCCGTGAAAATAAAAATGGACAAAATGATGAGAAAAAATGAGTACCAAACAAGTCGTGTACGCGCACCAGTAACAGGTATAACGTTGACTGTAAATGTAACAAGTTTTGAATAAGGAGGAAATGAAAATTGAAAAAACAAACATTCAATGTCTATGTCTATCACTACTATAATACCTGCACTCCAGTTTTGGCCAATTCTTCATCAATCATCCTATACTCATGCATGACCCAATTGCTTCGGTTACCATGTGGGGCCCGAACCAGGTGATAAACAAGGGTCTTCTTCATTCCAACTGTCTCCTCCCCGTTTTTGATAACCCGATCCTTTCCAGTAGTCTTCCAATAACCTCGATCAGTAGCACGATTTGTCCTGCATCCAGTGCCGTACTTCTTGTCCAGCCCACTGAAGAAGTACCATTCCAAATCCTTAGTCTTCAGCTTGGACATATCTAAAAAATATCAAAACAACATCAATCATCAAATCCCCATTGAAAAACCCTAAACAAAAACAATAACATAGAAAACACTAAAAAATCAAAACAACATCAACCACCAAATCACCATTGAAAAACCCTAAACAAAAACAATAACATAGAAAACCCTAAAAAATCAAAACACCAACCAAATCACCATTGAAAAACCCTAAATAATTAAAACAACATTAATCATCAAGCGTCCGATCACTCACTATTAACACACACACTCTTCATCTTCTACTACAATACATTTACATGTCATTCCTCCACCTAACGACAACAATCGAACCCATTTTCCTTCTTCCAACTATTCACCTCACTACACTTTCAATCGCTCCAAAAAAAAACCCTAAAAAATAACATCAATCATAAAACCACCATTGGAAAACCCTAAACAAAAACAATATCATTGAAAACCCGGACAAAATCAAAACAACACCCATCATCAAATTACCATTGAAAAACCCTAAATAGAAACCCTAAAAATAATAGCATTGAAAACCCTAAAAAATCAAAACAAAACAATCATCAAATCACCATAAATAAAAACCTTAAACAATTCCTAGCTCATTAGCCTTGCCCTTTTTGATGAAATGTTTGGTTTTTGTGAAAATTTTGTTGGGAAAAGTTGTTTTGATGGTGGGTTTTAAGGTTTAGGATGAATTTTTGTGTTTGAGTTAGGATTTGTGAAGATTTTTGGAGGTTTTGGTTTAGGGATTTGGTTTATATGAAATTTGGGATTTTTATTGGTAGTAGGTGATTTGTGATTTTGAAGGTTGGAATGTGCTTAATAGGTTGTGGGTTATTGATTTGGGTTGTGTTTGATGAGGTTTGGTGAAGTTTTGATAAAGATTGGTTGATTTCGGAAGTTTTAGGAGGTTAGGTTTTTAGAGAAGATGAAGATGAAAAGTTTGAATGGTGTATGATAAGGGAAAGGGTAAGGGAACCCGTGTTTTAATTTTCTCTTCTGAAGCTCACGCATGCTCGTGCGTTATGTTAGCGTCGGCTAAGCAGACTCTATATCTAATCTAAACATTATATGGGTCCCATTTGAGCAAAAAAATAGGAATAATAATTTTATTATATTAAATTTTTATCAATTAAAATAATAGAGTCGGACAGACCGACTCTAAATATAGTCTAAAATGTCATACGTAGGTCCCCTAACCTTTAGCCTCGGCTAGGCCGACTCTAAATCTTTTTAAAAATAAAGGAAAACTAGAAATTGAAGTAGAGTGGGTTAGGCCGACTCTAGTCAGACGCTAGTAGCGTCGGTGTCGGGGGCCGACGCTAAAATTTGACGCTAAAACGTTGTTTTCTTGTAGTGTTTGTTGTGTTGTGGAGTATCTGGAAACAAAGTAACAACAAAGTGTGGAACGAGATAATTGATGCCCAAGTTTATGTTGTGGAGAGAGCAAAATCTATGCTTCATGATTGGCAAGATGCACGTAGGATTTGTAATACATCTTGTCCACTCCCGCGATAAGAAGGAAATGTGAAATGGATCAAACCAGCTGAAGGGAGATTTAAGTGCAATATTGATGTTTCTTTCTCCCAGCTTTCTAATAGAGTGGGAATAGGAGTTTGTATAAGGGATGATACAAACATTTTTGTTTTGGCAAAAACTGAATGGTTTACTCTAGTCTGTGAGGTACATGTTGACGAAGTTCTTGAATTGTTATCAGCTTTAGAATGGGTTCATCAATTACACTTGGGACCTATCGATTTTGAGCTTGATGCCAAAAAAGTGGTGGATAGTTTTTCATCTGCACATCAGGATGTTACTGAATTTGAGATGATTATTCATAATTGTAAAACTATCTTTGAATAATATTATGTCAACTCTAGTGTTCAGTTTGTGAGAAGACAAGTAAATGAGGCAGCCTATAGATTAGCTAAGGTGGCCACATCCTCAGTAGTTTCCAGATTTTGGTAGAAATATCAGATTGTATTTAACACATTTTAAGTAATAAAATGATATAAGCTTCTTTCTTTAAAAATAAAAAAATTAGTATGTCATATAATTAATTTGAGTTCAAATATTTGTTTGAGTTTTCAGTCTAAACACCACAAGGAATATGTTGATTTCATAGGGATATTTTCCCATAAGCAAAAACCCCTCGCGAAATTGTCAAAGCAAGGCCATGGCAAACCCCTCCCAAAAGACTTTTTTCGAAAGTTGTATTTGCCAAGAGCAACCCTGTCAAAATCCCTTGCAAATAAGAATAATGATGAAAATGATCCACTATAGAATCCAGATTAACTAACGAGAAACCCACCCAATCACGAACCAAGTACCATAGAATGCCAAGAATATTACAATTTAAAAACAAATGGTGAACCAATTCCGCCCACCGCAACTTTAAAAACACAGAGAATCCTCATCAAGTAAGACACCACTCCTTCCTAAATTGCCTTTGGTAGGTAACATGTTCTGAAGGAGGCGCCAAGCAAAAAGGAAAACCTTCAACGGAACATCCTTATGCCAAATAAACTCAGAAACCGATCTTGCATGTTGCATTTGCGGACTAGTAAGATAATGATGTACCCCTCAGACTGAGTACACACCACATCTGTCTAGCTGCCAATGCCATCTATCAGTCACACCAACCTGCAGATGAATGTTAGAAATAACTATCGAACACTCCATGATCAACTCCTCCTCCTAAGCTAATAAACGACGACGCCACTTCCAAGCCTCACCACCTCCCCCATCAAAGCGCTTGCATATCTGCAACCAACACCCACATATCCATTGCCAAATCAAACAACCTACTAAACCTCACACGCAACGGGCCCTCACCCACCCACCTATCCAACCAAAAAAATAGTATATGTCCCACTACCAACCTTCCTACACACATTCTCCTCAAAACCCACACCATCATGAATCATATCCATATCCCTCCACAACCTCGATCCACCACACCCCCCAACCAACACCCCCCAACTAACCTACTAAACCTCACACGCTGGTCAATGATTTTATACTCGCTCTTTTGGATTATCCTTAGGAACTCTTCGGCCTCTTTTTGCGGGATTGTCTTTTGAGAAGGCCCCGCTTGGTTCTCTTCTTCCTCCACGCTCTTTTCTTTGAGCGGTTCTCTTGGTAGTACGGCTGGCGTCTTCCCGAGTTCTTTCGGAGCGAAGACTCTACCGCTTCTGGTCATTCCTCCAACACCGGTAATGTTAGTGATGCTGGGCTCGATTTTGGCTAGTGGTTTTCCTTCCACATAGGCCACAGGTTGGTAATTCCATGGTACCCTCTTCGTGCTCTCAAAAGAGAAGGGTGCAGGTACGTGGAATGTTATGGGTTGTATTGGCATTGGTACCTCTCTCCTTTGGTATGGGATCTCGAGAGGTTTTGGGTTGTTAGACTCTAAGGTAGCAACGTCCGTGCCATCCTTTATATAGCCAATTTGGATCCAACCTTGGTCCATTAACTCTTGAAGACAGCTCTTCAACTCTTCGCACTCATTCGGGTTGACCTTGCAGGCTTCACAGTTGGCGTGCATTTCCTCGAATAATCCAAAGCCGGTTAAACGCTCCCTTATGGTCGACAGGGGAGTCTTAACATTGGATACCCTTTTGACTGGACCAAAGTCCTCTTGTTCCTCCACCGCATTTACAGAGGGACCCGCATGCCCCGGCAATGGGTTGTTCTTCACATTGGGGTTTTCCTCTTTGAAGGATAACAGCTTCTTGTCAATAAGATCCTGCACCTTGTGTTTGAAAACTCTACAGTTTTCGACATTGTGCCCCATGGATCCTGCGTGGAAATCACATTTGGCGTTTGCGTCGTACCAATGTGGATATGGTGGCGACATTGGTGGTAGTAGTCTTGTCTCGACCATACCCTTTTGGATTAGGTATGGCAAGATTTGACCATAAGACATAGGTACAGGATCAAACTGCCTATTAAAATAACTGTTCCTTGAGCTCGCTTGATTCCTTGATGGGTACCCGCCTTGTTGTTGTTGCTGTTGATTTTGCTGTGGCAACACTACTGGTTGTCGAGGTGGATTTGCGGGAATCACTTGAGGTGAGTAACGCCCTTGAGCCGTTGCTGCTGCCACATAAGGATAGTGGTAGTGAGGCATTTGATTTGGTGGTGGGTAGGATGGTCCCACTAGAACGGCATTTGTCTCCCCCTCTTTCTTTTTGTGAAAGTTGCTGGGGGGTTTTCTAGCTCCACTTTGAGCTTCTGGAGAGCCTTGGATTTTTCCTCTCTTTACTCCGTCTTCTATTCTTTCACCGACCATGACTAGATCGGAGAAACCGGCAGACGTGCTTCCAATCATCTTGTCGTAATATGGGCTTTGAAGTGTGCCCATAAAGGTGTCGACAAGTTCTCTTTCCAATAGTGGTGGTTGTACACGAAAAGCTAGTTCTCTCCACCGCTGAGCGTACTCCTTGAAGGACTCGTTGCTTCTTTGTAGGAGGTTTTGTAGTTGCATCCTATTTGGAGCCATGTCCAAATTATATTTGTATTGCTTTAAGAAGGCATCGGCTAGATCCTTCCAAGTTTGAACATGAGTACGCTCGAGCTGCATGTACCAATCCAAGGACGCTCCGCTTAAACTATCTTGAAACACATGCACCATGAGTTTCTCGTTCATTGCGTAGGCTGCCATCTTCCTACAGAACATCCTTAGATGGTTCCGAGGGCATTGAATTCCTTTGTACTTCTCGAAGTCCGGTGCTTTGAACTTCGGAGGAATTACCACGTCGGGCACTAGGCACATATCCAAGGCGTTGTGGGCACCGTATGAGCTGAACCCTTCGACAGCTTTCAACCTTTCTTCCAAAACTCGATACATTTGGGTGGTATCATTGTCTTGGTGGGTGGTGTCGAGAGCAGATTGCCTTAGCTGGCTATTTTCCACATCATGGGGAATTACTTCATGCTGAGTAGTGGAAGTTCCTTGAGGACGACGCTCTTCATTCCTTACGGGGATTGTGAGCGGTGGTGGAGGTGGTCCTTGACCCTCATTTTCGAAGGGTGGGGTATAGTTCGGAGGTAAACCATAAAGAGGCCATTGCACATTGGATGCATCCGTTGTTGGGCGAGGGTTACTTTCTCGTGCCGATAGAGCTTGCATTAACTCTAGCATCTGATCCATCTTTCCCTTCATTCCATCAACCTCTTCTCTCAAAGCCGCTTGAGTTTGTTCCAAATTGTCCATGATCCTTTGTTTGTTAGCTCGTGTTCCGTACGAGTGTTGAATATCTGGTTCTTGGACCGAGGGCTTTCGGGGATTTCGGGCTATGATTGCTTTGAACTGTTTTTAGGGAAATGAATGAGTTTTTTTTTGAAAAAAAATGCATGAAGATGCATGTGGATGTATGTATGCTATGAGTATGCAAAATATGCGTTTTTTTTTTATTTTGCTTTATGGAGTTTAAAGGTGCACTATTAATATTAGGAAATTCGAAATATTAAAGACCGGGAAATTGATTATACTTCAAAATATATTTGATTAAATAACATTTGTTTACAAAGTGTAACTAATGCTATTACAAATCAAATAGCCGCTCGCTTCTCGGCTTTGCTCATCTCCTCCCTATAGAAATCTATGGTGTCCTTGCAGAACTTCATAAACTTCTGGATCTCCATAGGGATGACAAAGTAGGGTATGACCATCTCGGCCTCCGCTAGCTTCTTTGGAAGTTGGGTGATTACCAAATTTGAGAATGCAACCAATTTAGTGAAATCCTCACTTAATCGGGTGGCGTCTTGCCATACATACTCAATCACTTCCTTGCGCTGGTCTAGCTTGACTCTTGCACTTCTAATTTCATCGTGTAGTTGTGCAATGTGGTCCCCGTGAGCTCTTGCAATCTTGTCGAAGTACTCTTCGAATTTCTTGATGTCTTCTTCGAGATGATTGCACTTTAGCCTCCCTTGATGAGAGAGACTCTCATGTCTTTGCCGCTGGACGCGTTCGGCTTGAAGCTGCTCTTTGTAGTCTTTCACTACTTCTTGGAGCTGTTGATTTTTCTCTTGAAATTTCAACCTCCATTTCCGTTGAGCTTCAATGGCTAGTTCGCCAAACTTCTTGAGCTCTTGGTTGGAATGCAAGATTCTTTCCAACTCTTCGTCCTTGGCTACAAGGTTAGCATCCGCACTAACCAAGCCGCCTCCTATCCAATCCCTTTTCCCTTCGGAGGTTCTTAACCGTTTTTGGCATACTAGGAGAGAATGTGATACTTCATCACGATCTTTCTTCGTCCTAGTAATTTCTCCTAAAGCTTGGAGGTGTTTCAATTCTAAGTCTCCGTTTTTGTTTCGGAGTTCTTGAATTTTAGCCTTGAGGTCCTCCACTTCTTTGTTGGGAATGATTGCAATAGGTTTAGGTGTAGGAGGTTTTGGAGGGTTTATGACCACGAAGGGTAACTTGATTGCTTTGACCCTCCCCTTCACCCATTGAGTATAAAGGGGTTTGGCGACACAGTTTCTCTTGCCGACCCTTCCCTTGCGTACTTGGCTCCATGCTCCCCGGATTCTCTCTAGCAATGCCGGGTCTTGATCGCCTTCCCTTAGGTAGAAAGCTTCCAACAAAAGGTCATTAGGTTTATCCTCCATTGAAAAACCTAGTTGTCGGAGAGAGAGGACCGGATTGTAATTAATACATCCCTTAGTACCAATGAGGGGTACATTAGGGAAGTCCCCGCAACTGAGGATAATTTCCGGGTCCTCTAAGTTTGGTGAAAACCAATGGATGTCCTTCTCGGCGAGGGTTGTCATCCGTTGCGACCATTTGAGCTTGGCCCGGTTTTCCACAAAGTCTCGGTTTCTTGGCATGTGGGACATCATCCAAATTTGCACCACGGGAGTGCAACAAGTAATTTTGCGTCCCCTTGCTTGTTCATGCCTAGAGGGTATGATAAAAATCCGCTAAGATTGTAGGAACTGGATTTTTAGTCATAAACACCTCTAGAGCCGGAAAGTCTACGAAATCATCCATGTTGGGGAATAAAACAATCCCGTAGACTAAGAGGGCTAAGATGGCGTTGAATGCCATTACCTCTTTGTTGGCTAGTAAATCCCGAGCTTTGGCTTCCAAAAACTTTCTTGAAAATCCCTTAAGGTTTCCTCTAACTTCCAAGTTAGATGCCACTTCTTGGGTGTCGAGGTATAAGGATTCGGCGATGGCTTCAAATGTGGGATCCTTTCCCGGACCGAGATAGAGTTCATGACCTTTCATGCTACAACCCAAAATCTTCTCAAACTCTTCCAAAGTTGGCGCTAGTTGGAAGTCTTGAAATGTGAAGCACCGTAGAGGTGGGTCGAAGAATTGCGCCAAAGTGGTTAAGGCCGTTGAATCTATTCTCACGGGTAGAAGATCAAGGATTAGCCCATAGCTTGCCTCGAAAATGTTCTTGTTGACCGAAGAGAGCCTCTTGCTTAGAGCTAATAAACTTTCCACCCTAGGAGCTTTAATTTTGAAGGCGAGCGTATTCTTGTTCCCGGAATCCATATTTCTTTTTTTGCTAATATTTGTTTATTCTTTTTAAACTCCTATAAAGCAAAATGATGCGAAAATTACTTTCATGAATGCAAATGATATGCAAGGGTATGGTTTATGAAGGTTCGGAACTTCCCCCCATCCTCACATGTAGGCTCTAAATTGTGAAATCTCCTAAGAAGAGGTCCTTAGAGTCATAGACCTCACATGGAATTAGGGTTGTCTATGGACATACGTCGACATGACTTCAATTAATTCCACGTGAAAATCTCATCTAAGCGGGGTTGGACATCCTACCTCACGGACATACGTCAACGCGGGCTTCCGCACACAACCTCCTTCTAACTTAGTTTTTTTCTCAAGCTCGGGTAGAGAGCCTCACACGTCCGGCATTAACCCGAACAATGTGGAGTAACATCACTCAAGTAACCCCCGCATTTGATATATATGATATGAATATAAAGCAGATAAAGCAAATATAAACATAAAGCATAAATATAACATGTATGAATAAAATAAATAAACATGGCACGCAAAGAAAATAAAACAATTGGCTTTAAACCAAATAGGTTAGGCTTGACTCACTAGTGGGAACAGGGTCCCCAGTGAAGTCGCCAGCTGTGCGCACCTCGTTTTTTTCCTTGGGAAAAAGACGCGCAAATCCTCCGAGGTCGTTCGCAAACGCTCGGAGGGCCTTTGTGAAGCCGCCACCAAAGTTTTTGTGTAAAGGGAACGTTGATAAACCCTTAAGTTTTTTTTTGTTTAAAGGGAAACGATAATAAAACCCTTTTGACGATGAGGATAAGGATTGGTCATCGTAACCATTGTCGGGTTCGGGAGTCGGTTACGCAAGGGGAAGGTATTAGCACCCCTCACGTCCGTTGTACTCAACGGGAACCTTCTATTTGGTCAAAGCTTGAATTGTTTTTTAATATTTTGCGCGCATGTTCATTTATGTTAAAAATATAATAAAAAGGGGGGAAAGAGATAAAAACAAACGAAAGAAAAAAAGTTTTTATTATTGCGCTTGACAAGATGTCGATCTTGCTCCTACGTATCTCCCGGTAGTCGGAGAATTCAAAGCGTATGTAGTTCTTTGGTAGAAAAACGTACATGTGTTGGTTAATTTTAAATGGACGATGTTTTAACCGAATTCTTGCGATTTAAACGTAGCTTGTATGCTCGCGCTTGGGAGACTTATTAAGCGTATAGCTTGTATGCTCGCGCTTGGGAGACTTATTAAGCGTTTGTTCACGAATCGCACTAGAATTGTTAAAAGGTACGTCCGTTAGGGTAAAGGGTTAATTGGTCGCTATGCGACCAAGAGAGGTGCAATGGACTCATACAAGTCAATCATTGACCGAGTGGACTCCGAAGAGTCGGGCGATTGTTCGATTGATCCACTGAGATCAAGAACAGGTACAATGGACTCGGATGAGTCGAACATTGACCGAGTGACTCAAACGAGTCGAGGGGTGAGTCTAATGGCCACGGGGGACCAAAAGGTTTGGATTGACCACAAGGGGCCAAGGTTTGGTTTGGTTAGGGTTGTACATATTGAAAAAAGGAATGACGATTGTCCGAACGACGAGACATACGTCACGCATTCGTACAATCGGGGCGATGGAGAGACATACGTCACACCATCCCTTTTTCATTCATGTTTTTGGGTTGAATCCTTTAGAAATCTCAAGGTATGTCAAAACATTTGGTTTGAAAACCCAAAATGCGAAGGTTTAGCAAATTTTGCTAGAAAACGCACAAGTTCGTCTCATTTTGCGAAAATGCGAACGTATTTGGCGTATGTTCATGTTTGAGTTTTGAAAATCATGAACAATATTTATTGTTCAAGTTTAGATTGAAATGATGAACATAGCTTGTTTGTTCATGTGGTTTTGAAATTTTGAGAACATAACTTGTTTTGCAAGTTATCCACATAATGGTCATACGAACTTGTGATTTTGTCAAAATTATGCAAAATCCTTGTTATGGTTTGAAAGACATGGGTTTAAAAACTCTTAGGTTCTGAGCTCTGGGGCTAGAACCTCAAAAATTGGTCATTTGGACACAAAAACTCAGATTCTGAGTTCTGTCATGGTCGCACTGCGACCATGACTTCGCACTGCGAAGCATGCGAAATTTTGAGTTCAGAAGCTGTTTCTGAACTTTTGTTCAGAAACAACTTCTGAACACACTCAGGACCTTATAGGTGGGTGAAAAACTTTGAGTTTTTGGGGTGAAAAAGGCTGGACAAACCAGTTTTGATGTTTTGAAAACCTTGGGATTTCTTTGAAATTCAAAAGGGTTTTTTTAGAACCAAATGGTTTTGAACCAAAATAGCTATGCAAACACAATTGTAAATGCAATATAAAAGCTTAGAAACTTACAGAACTCCTTAGCAAAGCTCCAGCTGCAATTGATTTGTATTGGTTGAAGGCTTTCACAAAGGTTTTTTTGATATTGGTGATGAACTTGAACTTTGGTAAAGCTTTGTGTTGGATTGATTTTTTCTGGTTGTTTGTGAGGGTTTGTAAGCTAAAATGAGTAGAGTTTCTGCTCTTGAAATGTTGTTGTCAATTGTGTTTGAAACCTTGGGCATTGCCTTCTATTTATAGGCCAAAACCAAACCTTTTTCATCATTACAAAATCCCAAAATTCAGCTGATTTGTGGCTAAGATCAAGCTGGATCCTTTTGCATTAAATGCTAATGGATAGAGGCAACCTTGCCTTGTACCAAGGGGCAAGACTCAGCCTGATTTCAGCCACAAATTCAACCAATTCTAGAAGGTAATGATGAAGAACCAAGCTGAATTGCAATTGGCTAATGCTTGGGGATCAATCCTTGCAATCTCAATGGTTGATCAATGAAAACGTGCACTGTAGTGTGCAGAGATTGAGGGATGAAAAAGGCTACTTATGGCTGGTGTGAGGGGTGAAAAGCTGCTGCAAAAACAGAGTAGGCACTCATGGCTTTTCAAGTGAGAAAATCCAGCTAGTTTGACTGGTTTTGGGGGAGCAAGCAGGAGGAAAGTCCTCAAGCAGGTGGTTGGCAACCTTGTGGTGGTTAGCAGGTCACATGGGAGGGACTAGAGCTGCCCAAGGGCAAGCCCACTTGCTTGTCACATGCTAGGTTGGAAGAAAAAGCTTCCAACCTTGGCATTAATGGCAAGTCCTTCAATTCTGGTTTTGCTTGGCCCAATTAGCCATGAATGCTACTTAAAATAATTATGGAAATGATATGCAACAAATTCTGGAATTAAATCAAAGAAACCAAAAATCTGCAGAAAAATCGCAGACTTCGCAGTGCGAAGTCAGCATTTTTGAAATGTTGACTTTTCTGTTGACTTTTGTTGACTTTTGACTTTTTCCCCTCTTTGATTTTTTTTGATTTTTGTTTTAAAATGCTTAGGACAAAATTAGGGTACTACAGCTGCCCCTACTTAATTGTGTCTTCGCATAGAGTGCGTGAGTGCCGAGGGCATCTCATGAACTCTTTGCGAAGATCAATTAAGTAAAAAGAAGGACCCGAATTTTGTCCTTCGCGAAATGCAAATGCAATGGTTGGAAAAGGTTGATCGTATCCAGCCGCTAACACTGGAGGTAGATCCACTGGGGGATGAAGGTAATCTTATCTAGGCACTGTCACTAGAGGTCGATTCCTGAGGATGGTGATTTACTCTAGGCACTGTCACTAGAGGTCGAACATTGAGGGAGGTGATCTACTCTAGGCACTGTCACTAGAGGTCGATACCTAAGGATGGTGATTTACTCTAGGCACTGTCACTAGAGGTTGATACATTGATGGAGGTGATCTTCTCTAGGCACTGTCACTAGAGGTTGAACATTGATGGAGGTGATCTACTCTAGGCACTGTCACTAGAGGTCGATACCTAAGCTAGGTGATCTTATTCAGGCACTGTCACTGAATGTCGATTCCTAACGAGCTGTGGTCTTACCCTAAATAGGTGCCCCTGGTTGAATGTTTGATGGATATTGGTGAATATGTGATACTCACTGGAGAATCCTTGTTGAGGATGCAAGATTTATGAAATTAAATGCATGTGTATGAATGATTTGAGTATGCATGCATGAATGAAAATGAAATGATGCTGGTTGGGTGCCGAGCAAAGTCGGTCTTGGTTGTGGTTGTGCTAATGACAATTGGGCTCTCTTCTTTTTTGTTTTGTTGGTTTTTTTGGTTGGTCGGTTTGGAAGGACAAGGTCCTTTGCCTACATACCCGAATGGGATCAAAACCGGTGTAGTTCGAGCTATGCCCGAAGATTTGTGTGGGTTTGCCAATAATGATTGGACTTTTGTTTGTGGTTGAGACTCCCTGGGGAATATCAATGAGGTTTGGCTTATGGGGATATAAGGATCATTTTGGAAGCATGATCGATATCCAGCCTTGGTTGGTGTTTGGATGTTTAGGGTGTTTACTGGGGATTTTTGTTCCTCTTAACCCTTGGGAGTTTTTGCGCTCCGCGTGCCGCGAGCTACGCACTTGCCTTTGCTAAGGAGCATAAGTCCTTTGGTGCAATATTTTGGTGGGAATTACCACAATTCTTTCAGAATTCACGAAGATTCAAAATAAAGCAATGTTTGTTTGTTTTTTCTCTTTTTTTGGAAGAAAATTCTTTTGTTTATTTCCCATGTTTTAAAGCATTTTCATCATGAATAAAACAAAATTTTATGCGCTACTGAGAACATAAAATAACAAAAAGGAAATTTATTCAATGCAGATTTGACCTCTTGAATGGGTAAAAAATACACAAAGTGAGAAGTGAGATAGAGAAAGACAAGAAAAAGCAAAAAGAAAATGTTGGTTTTGGCACAACACATACTATTTCCTTATGACTTCGAGATTTTTGTTTGTTGGAAGATGCTGATGAGACCGATTCTTCTCCTCTTGAATCTTGTCCGGAGCTTGGATGCTGTAGTCATTGCCTTTCTTTTTTGTTAACCCCTAACTTTTGCCTGGACCGCTCTTTCGAGTTTTCAATCCACCGGGGTGTATTTCCTTTTTTGATGTCCTTAATTTTTGCCTAGACCGCCTTTTTAGGTTTTCAATCTAGCAGGACGCTCTCTATTGCCTAAACCGCCCTTTCAGGTTTTCGATTTAGCGAGCTTTTTTCTCTTTTTTTTCTTTTTTTTCTTAGGCATAGTACCTCTTGACTGCATCGGAGTTTATTGAGAGTGGGAACTCTTCTCCGTCCATAGTGGTGATGATCAGGGCTCCGCCTGAGAAAGCTTTCTTTACCACGTACGGCCCATCATAGCTGGGAGTCCACTTCCCTCGGGGATCTTTGTGGATAGGTAATATCTTCTTGAGCACTAGGTCTCCTTCTTTGAACTCTCGAGGACGGACCTTCTTGTCGAATGCTCTCTTGAGCCTCCTTTGATAGAGTTGTCCGTGACATATTGCCGTCAGACGCTTCTCCTCTATGAGATTCAGTTGGTCGAACCTTGTTTGGACCCATTCAGCTTCTTCTAGCTTGGTTTCCATCAAGACCCTTAACGAAGGAATTTCCACCTCTACGGGGAGAACAGCTTCCATACCGTATACTAAGGAGAAGGGGGTTGCCCCAGTTGAAGTGTGAATGGCTGTTCTGTAGCCATGTAGCGCAAAGGGAAGCATCTCATGCCAATCCTTATATGTTGTCACCATCTTTTGGATGATCTTCTTTATGTTCTTATTGGCTGCTTCTACCGCACCGTTCATCTTTGGTCGGTAAGGGGAGGAATTATGGTGCTCAATCTTGAAATCTTTGCACAACTCCTTCATTGTCTTGTTGTTTAGGTTTGCCCCATTATCGGTGATGATTTTGTGGGGAGTACCATAACGGCAAATGATTTCCTTCTTGATGAATCGGGCTACCACTTGTTTGGTTACGTTTGCATATGAAGCTGCTTCTACCCATTTGGTGAAGTAGTCGATGGCAACGAGGATGAAGCGATGTCCATTTGACGCTTTGGGCTCGATCATTCCAATCATGTCTATGCCCCACATAGAGAAAGGCCAAGGTGAAGTCATGACGTTCAGTGGAATTGGTGGCACATGCACCTTGTCGGCGTAAATCTGGCACTTGTGACAAGTCTTGGCATAGTGGAAACAGTCAGCTTCCATGGTTAACCAATAGTAGCCCGCCCTTAAGATTTTCTTTGCCATTGCATGCCCATTAGCATGGGTTCCAAAAGATCCCTCGTGGATTTCTTTGATGAGCATGTCCGCTTCATGTTTATCCACACATCTGAGCAGGACCATGTCATAATTTCTTTTGTAGAGGGTATTTCCACTGAGGAAGAACTGGGATGCCAATCTTCTGAGGGTCCTCTTGTCGGTGTGCGAGACATTTTCTGGATACTCTTGCTCTTCGAGGTATCGCTTGATGTCGTAGAACCAAGGTTTGTCGTCAAGTCCCTCTTTGACTGATGCGCATACAACTGGTTTGTCTCTACGATCCATCCTTATGATTGGTGCTTCGTTGTAGAAATTTACTTGGTACATTGATGATAATGTAGCCAAAGCGTCTGCCACTTGATTTTCTTCTCGAGGTCTGTGGTGGAAGTTGATTTCATCAAAATGCTTGATCAATTTTACAACCCGGGCTCGGTAGGGAATTAAATTGGGATGTTTTGTTTCCCATTCTCCTTTGACTTGATAGATGACTAAGGCTGAGTCACCGTATACTTCAAGGTTTTTGATCCTTAGATCAATTGCTGCTTCGAGGCCTAGGATACATGCTTCATATTCTGCCATATTATTGGTGCAGTCAAAGCATAACCTTGCTGTGAAGGGCTGGTATCCATTTCTTGGGGAGATTAAAACTGCTCCGATACCGTGTCCCATGGCATTTGAGGCGCCGTTGATAAGTGCTTAAATGTTGTTATATTTTGGTACAAATTTAGGCACTTATGTTTACTTGTTGTACAAGTTACCTTAGGATTAGGGCATAAATGTGTTAAAAATGCAATGAATGTGATCCTAAGCCTTACCCCATTTGATTATGCAGGAAATACATGCTTGAACCTGATTGATGCAAAAGATTGAAGGTTTTCTTGATGCCATCGCTACAAGCGCAAGACTCATCGCTAGTAGCGAGGATAGGCAGAGATTTTCAGTGATCCATCGCTTGAAGCGCAGCATCCATCGCTAGTAGCGAGCTTAGGCAGGGATTATCAGGAGTTCATCGCTTGTAGCGATGAACTGGACGCTTGAAGCGAGCCTAGGCAGGGAATTTTCAAAGGCTGGTCGCTAGTAGCGACAGACCTGGTCGCTATAGCGACCAATGGGGCGGTTTAATGCTGATGGTGACGTGGAGCTCTATGATTGGCCAACTGAAGTCCTCGCTACAAGCGACAGACTGGTCGCTTGTAGCGAGCGTGCATTATCTCAGCATATTTAAGGATTTTTAAGCTCATTTCTTAGATATATAGTTTTTTTATCAGTTATAATATTTTCCAGAGCTTAGAAAACTTATAATCTTTGAGAGAGAATAGGCATAGAGGGAGAAAAACTTCATATAGCAATTAGATTTGGATTGAAGAGGATCTTAAGAAGCTTTGAGACATCAAGCTCTCACATATCTTCATCTTCTTTTCTTATTTTGCAAGTGTTGTCATGACAATGATCAACCAATCTCCTTTGTTGGGATTGATAGGTAATCAATCACTCATGTTGTAAACTTTTGATTATTCAATATATGATTCTAGCAATTTTTATATACCATTGAATTTCTTCTTGCTTTTCAATCTTATGTTTGATTTAAATGTTGTTGAAAAAGGCTTTTGAATCTAGGTTTAGAATGATTTTCTATCAAGATAAGAAATTCTAGAAATGGGATTTGGTTTTGATAATTACATTATAGTATTGGATCATAATGCTTTTGGATCGTTTAATAGATTGAGAAATCATCGATTAAACGATACAATCGATCTCACGACGTCATTTGGGAAATCAATGATGTTGTTGAGCAATACGTAATAATGCAATATATAAGAAAACGCTAGAATTCGTATTTGTGATCAATCGGATATAAACAATGTTTGATTGATGAAAGTCAATCCTAAACACCTTCTATGTCCTATTACTCTACCATTTATTTATTATGTTTTAAAATTATGAGTAGTGTAGTAAAACAAACGATTAAACCCTAACTTAAGACGATAATCGAAGTTGAACGGAATATGATATCACATTAATCCCTGTGGAACGATATAAAAACTAATACTTGCTTTTGCAATACTAACAGCCGTCGAAAGCGAGCTTCCATTGAGCTCCTGGTTCTGGCCCTTCATCATCGCTTGTGACTTCTTCGTCATTCAAAGCTACGACATCTTCGTCCGGGAAGTCGAATCGTATGGGCTGATAATCCTCCAATGGTTGGTGAGCAAGGTGCTCGGATAAAACACTCCCTTTGATGGCTTTTTGAGCAACATATTGGATGTCGTACTCAGACAGCAGCATTTGCCAACGGGCTATCTTCCCTGTGAGGGCAGGCTTTTCGAAGATGTACTTGATGGGATCCATCTTCGATATCAACCAAGTTGTATGGGTCAACATGTATTGCCTTAGACGTCGAGCAGCCCATGCTAAAGCGCAGCAAGTCTTTTCAAGTGAAGTATACCTTGTTTCACAGTCAGTAAACTTCTTGCTTAAGTAGTAGATTGCGTGTTCTTTTCTTCCCGTTTCATCTTGTTGTCCTAACACACAACCCATTGATCCTTCAAGTACGGTTAGGTATAAGATGAGGGGTTTACCCGGAACAGGAGGTATTAAAATTGGTGGTTCTTGCAGGTATTGTTTGATCTTGTCAAACGCTTCTTGGCAATCCTCGTTCCAATGAACGGCTTGGTTTTTTCTTAGCAGTTTGAAGATTGGTTCGCAGGTAGCTGTCATGTGTGAGATGAACCTGGCGATGTAGTTCAATCTTCCTAAGAAACCCCGGACTTCTTTCTCGGTATTTGGCGCTGGCATTTCTTGGATAGCCTTTACCTTATCAGGATCCACTTCAATACCTCTTTGGCTGACGATGAAGCCCAATAACTTCCCGGATCTAACACCAAATGTGCACTTGTTAGGATTTAAGCGCAGCTTGAATTTTCTTAGGCGTTCGAAAAGCTTTTGTAGATGGACTAGATGATCCTCCTCCGTTTGGGATTTGGCAATCATATCGTCGACGTAGACCTCAATTTCCTTATGGATCATGTCGTGGAAAAGAGTCACCATTGCTCTTTGGTATGTTGCCCCGGCATTTGTTAATCCGAAAGGCATTACCTTATAGCAGAATGTCCCCCATGGAGTGATGAACGTAGTTTTCTCCATGTCCTCTGGAGCCATCTTGATTTGGTTATAGCCCGAGAAGCCATCCATAAAGGAAAAGACTGAGAATTGGGCTGTGTTGTCCACCAATATGTCGATGTGTGGTAGCGGGAAATCATCCTTTGGGCTTGCTCTATTCAAGTCCCGATAATCCACACACATTCTCACCTTGCCATCCTTCTTCGGAACTGGCACAATGTTGGCAACCCATGTTGGATACTTGGTTACAGCTAAGAAGCCGGCATCGAATTGCTTTTTGACCTCCTCTCTGATCTTGAGAGCCATATCGGGTCGAGTTCTTCTCAATTTCTGCTTCACTGGCGGGCATTCCGGCTTGAGTGGCAGCTTGTGTACAACGATGTTAGGGTCTAAACCCGGCATGTCTTGATACGACCAAGCGAATACGTCCACGTACTCTTGCAGAAGCTTAATCAACTTTCCTTTCACATCCTCGTGCAGGGAGGCTCCTATCTTGACCTCTTTCTTATCCTCTTTGGTCCCCAAGTTGACCTTTTCAACTGATTCTTGGTGAGGTTGTATTACCTTATCCCCTTGATTTGCAAGTCTAGACAATTCTTCAGGCGGTTCATAATCGTCCTCTTCATCATCTTCCGTTTGATTAATCGGGCAATCGAAGTCATAAGGGTTTAAGGCAGTGTTGTTTTTGGAGGGTGGATTTGTAGATCTGCATGAGTATGATTTTTTTTTAGGCTTTTTGTAGAAATTTTTTTTTTAAAACAAATGTAAAAAGAAAAAGACTCAAATGAACATAAAAGAGTGTTTTTATTCATGATTGTAAATAACTTTTGAAACATGGGGGCCCCACACGACTAATCATTTGCCTTGGGCAGAGCTAAATGATTTTTTTTTTAAAAGTAAAAAAACAAACAAACATGGTTTATTACTTGATCCTGGTAATGATCTCGGGAATTGCGATAGCCCTCCAATTGTTCAAAGCTTCATCCGAAGTGCAACGGCACACCAAATCAGGCACGTCTTCGTCTACGTCTTCGAGTAGAGCCACTTGATCTTCATGGATAAACCCCGCACTGATGAATGTTTCCGAAATGGGGAGGATCCCTTGCTTTGAAGGCTTTGAGAAAGTTTCGGCTGATGGATGATACCCCAACCCGAAGCGATTTTTCTTCTCCGGTATGTCCACTAACTTGCCCCATCCAGTGGGTCGGCTTTCTTCTAGGGCCTCTCTTATCGCCCTCCATGATGACATGGCTGTCCTAGCCTCTTCCTTGGGCTTCGAGCTCAATGTCACGACATTCGCCACTTCCAAAGATTGGAATGGGACGTCCACAGCTTCTTCATCCGTTTCTATATAACGGAAAGATGAGAGATGGCTTACCATCATGTCCTCTTGCCCGAAAACTACAATCATTTGGTTATCAATGATGAACTTCAGCTTCTGGTGCAGGGTAGAGGTAATGGCTCCGGCCGCATGGATCCATGGTCGTCCGAGAAGACAACTGTATGTTGGATTAATATCCATGACTTGGAAGGTTGTGGTGAAAACCTTAGGTCCGATTTGGACTGGTAAGTCGATCTCCCCTATAACGGCTCTTCTTGACCCATCGAAAGCTTTTACGACCAAGGCGCTGGGCTTCATTACGGTCCCTTCACATGATAGTTTGAGGAGGGTAGTCTTGGGCATGACATTCAATGACGACCCCGTGTCCACTAGCACTCTTGAGAGGATGTGGTCCATGCATTTCACGGAGATATGTAAGGCGCGGTTATGAATGTGCCCCTCGTCGGGTAGCTCATCGCCATTGAAACCCAAGTACCTACTTGAGGTAATATTTCCGACTATCCCGTCGAATTGGTCCACCGGAATGTCCTTGGTGACATGTGCCTCACTGAGGATCCGCAGTAGTGCTTCTCGGTGTGCTTCCGAGCTTAGTAGTAAGGATAGCATGGAGATCTTGGAGGGAGTTTGACCTAGCTGGTCAATGATTTTATACTCGCTCTTTTGGATTATCCTTAGGAACTCTTCGGCCTCTTTTTGCGGGATTGTCTTTTGAGAAGGCCCCGCTTGGTTCTCTTCTTCCTCCACGCTCTTTTCTTTGAGCGGTTCTCTTGGTAGTACGGCTGGCGTCTTCCCGAGTTCTTTCGGAGCGAAGACTCTACCGCTTCTGGTCATTCCTCCAACACCGGTAATGTTAGTGATGCTGGGCTCGATTTTGGCTAGTGGTTTTCCTTCCACATAGGCCACAGGTTGGTAATTCCATGGTACCCTCTTCGTGCTCTCAAAAGAGAAGGGTGCAGGTACGTGGAATGTTATGGGTTGTATTGGCATTGGTACCTCTCTCCTTTGGTATGGGATCTCGAGAGGTTTTGGGTTGTTAGACTCTAAGGTAGCAACGTCCGTGCCATCCTTTATATAGCCAATTTGGATCCAACCTTGGTCCATTAACTCTTGAAGACAGCTCTTCAACTCTTCGCACTCATTCGGGTTGACCTTGCAGGCTTCACAGTTGGCGTGCATTTCCTCGAATAATCCAAAGCCGGTTAAACGCTCCCTTATGGTCGACAGGGGAGTCTTAACATTGGATACCCTTTTGACTGGACCAAAGTCCTCTTGTTCCTCCACCGCATTTACAGAGGGACCCGCATGCCCCGGCAATGGGTTGTTCTTCACATTGGGGTTTTCCTCTTTGAAGGATAACAGCTTCTTGTCAATAAGATCCTGCACCTTGTGTTTGAAAACTCTACAGTTTTCGACATTGTGCCCCATGGATCCTGCGTGGAAATCACATTTGGCGTTTGCGTCGTACCAATGTGGATATGGTGGCGACATTGGTGGTAGTAGTCTTGTCTCGACCATACCCTTTTGGATTAGGTATGGCAAGATTTGACCATAAGACATAGGTACAGGATCAAACTGCCTATTAAAATAACTGTTCCTTGAGCTCGCTTGATTCCTTGATGGGTACCCGCCTTGTTGTTGTTGCTGTTGATTTTGCTGTGGCAACACTACTGGTTGTCGAGGTGGATTTGCGGGAATCACTTGAGGTGAGTAACGCCCTTGAGCCGTTGCTGCTGCCACATAAGGATAGTGGTAGTGAGGCATTTGATTTGGTGGTGGGTAGGATGGTCCCACTAGAACGGCATTTGTCTCCCCCTCTTTCTTTTTGTGAAAGTTGCTGGGGGGTTTTCTAGCTCCACTTTGAGCTTCTAGAGAGCCTTGGATTTTTCCTCTCTTTACTCCGTCTTCTATTCTTTCACCGACCATGACTAGATCGGAGAAACCGGCAGACGTGCTTCCAATCATCTTGTCGTAATATGGGCCTTTGAAGTGTGCCCATAAAGGTGTCGACAAGTTCTCTTTCCAATAGTGGTGGTTGTACACGAGAAGCTAGTTCTCTCCACCGCTGAGCGTACTCCTTGAAGGACTCGTTGCTTCTTTGTAGGAGGTTTTGTAGTTGCATCCTATTTGGAGCCATGTCCAAATTATATTTGTATTGCTTTAGGAAGGCATCGGCTAGATCCTTCCAAGTTTGACATGAGTACGCTCGAGCTGCATGTACCAATCCAAGGACGCTCCGCTTAAACTATCTTGAAACACATGCACCATGAGTTTCTCGTTCATTGCGTAGGCTGCCATCTTCCTACAGAACATCCTTAGATGGTTCCGAGGGCATTGAATTCCTTTGTACTTCTCGAAGTCCGGTGCTTTGAACTTCGGAGGAATTACCACGTCGGGCACTAGGCACATATCCAAGGCGTTGTGGGCACCGTATGAGCTGAACCCTTCGACAGCTTTCAACCTTTCTTCCAAAACTCGATACATTTGGGTGGTATCATTGTCTTGGTGGGTGGTGTCGAGAGCAGATTGCCTTAGCTGGCTATTTTCCACATCATGGGGAATTACTTCATGCTGAGTAGTGGAAGTTCCTTGAGGACGACGCTCTTCATTCCTTACGGGGATTGTGAGCGGTGGTGGAGGTGGTCCTTGACCCTCATTTTCGAAGGGTGGGGTATAGTTCGGAGGTAAACCATAAGAGGCCATTGCACATTGGATGCATCCGTTGTTGGGCGAGGGTTACTTTCTCGTGCCGATAGAGCTTGCATTAACTCTAGCATCTGATCCATCTTTCCCTTCATTCCATCAACCTCTTCTCTCAAAGCCGCTTGAGTTTGTTCCAAATTGTCCATGATCCTTTGTTTGTTAGCTCGTGTTCCGTACGAGTGTTGAATATCTGGTTCTTGGACCGAGGGCTTTCGGGGATTTTCGGGCTATGATTGCTTTGAACTGTTTTTAATGGGAAATGAATGAGTTTTTTTTTTGAAAAAAAATGCATGAAGATGCATGTGGATGTATGTATGCTATGAGTATGCAAAATATGTGTTTTTTTTTTTTATTTTGCTTTATGGAGTTTAAAGGTGCACTATTAATATTAGCAAATTCGAAATATTAAAGACCGGGAAATTGATTATACTTCAAAATATATTTGATTAAATAACATTTGTTTACAAAGTGTAACTAATGCTATTACAAATCAAATAGCCGCTCGCTTCTCGGCTTTGCTCATCTCCTCCCTATAGAAATCTATGGTGTCCTTGCAGAACTTCATAAACTTCTGGATCTCCATAGGGATGACAAAGTAGGGTATGACCATCTCGGCCTCCGCTAGCTTCTTTGGAAGTTGGGTGATTACCAAATTTGAGAATGCAACCAATTTAGTGAAATCCTCACTTAATCGGGTGGCGTCTTGCCATACATACTCAATCACTTCCTTGCGCTGGTCTAGCTTGACTCTTGCACTTCTAATTTCATCGTGTAGTTGTGCAATGTGGTCCCCAGTGAGCTCTTGCAATCTTGTCGAAGTACTCTTCGAATTTCTTGATGTCTTCTTCGAGATGATTGCACTTTAGCCTCCCTTGATGAGAGAGACTCTCATGTCTTTGCCGCTGGACGCGTTCGGCTTGAAGCTGCTCTTTGTAGTCTTTCACTACTTCTTGGAGCTGTTGATTTTTCTCTTGAAATTTCAACCTCCATTTCCGTTGAGCTTCAATGGCTAGTTCGCCAAACTTCTTGAGCTCTTGGTTGGAATGCAAGATTCTTTCCAACTCTTCGTCCTTGGCTACAAGGTTAGCATCCGCACTAACCAAGCCGCCTCCTATCCAATCCCTTTTCCCTTCGGAGGTTCTTAGCCGTTTTTGGCATACTAGGAGAGAATGTGATACTTCATCACGATCTCTCTTCGTCCTAGTAATTTCTCCTAAAGCTTGGAGGTGCTTTCAATTCTAAGTCTCCGTTTTTGTTTCGGAGTTCTTGAATTTTAGCCTTGAGGTCCTCCACTTCTTTGTTGGGAATGATTGCAATAGGTTTAGGTGTAGGAGGATTTTGGAGGGTTTATGACCACGAAGGGTAACTTGATTGCTTTGACCCTCTCCTTCACCCATTGAGTATAAAGGGGTTTGGCGACACAGTTTCTCTTGCCGACCCTTCCCTTGCGTACTTGGCTCCATGCTCCCCGGATTCTCTCTAGCAATGCCGGGTCTTGATCGCCTTCCCTTAGGTAGAAAGCTTCCAACAAAAGGTCATTAGGTTTATCCTCCATTGAAAAACCTAGTTGTCGGAGAGAGAGGACCGGATTGTAATTAATACATCCCTTAGTACCAATGAGGGGTACGTTAGGGAAGTCCCCGCAACTGAGGATAATTTCCGGGTCCTCTAAGTTTGGTGAAAACCAATGGATGTCCTTCTCGGCGAGGGTTGTCATCCGTTGCGATCCATTTGAGCTTGGCCCGGTTTTCCACAAAGTCTCGGTTTCTTGGCATGTGGGACATCATCCAAATTTGCACCACGGGAGTGCAACAAGTAATTTTGCGTCCCCTTGCTTGTTCATGCCTAGAGTAGAGGGTATGATAAAAATCCGCTAAGATTGTAGGAACTGGATTTTTAGTCATAAACACCTCTAGAGCCGGGAAAGTCTACGAAATCATCCATGTTGGGGAATAAAACAATCCCGTAGACTAAGAGGGCTAAGATGGCGTTGAATGCCATTACCTCTTTGTTGGCTAGTAAGTCCCGAGCTTTGGCTTCCAAAAACTTTCTTGAAAATCCCTTAAGGTTTCCTCTAACTTCCAAGTTAGATGCCACTTCTTGGGTGTCGAGGTATAAGGATTCGGCGATGGCTTCAAATGTGGGATCCTTTCCCGGACCGAGATAGAGTTCATGACCTTTCATGCTACAACCCAAAATCTTCTCAAACTCTTCCAAAGTTGGCGCTAGTTGGAAGTCTTGAAATGTGAAGCACCGTAGAGGTGGGTCGAAGAATTGCGCCAAAGTGGTTAAGGCCGTTGAATCTATTCTCACGGGTAGGAGATCAAGGATTAGCCCATAGCTTGCCTCGAAAATGTTCTTGTTGACCGAAGAGAGCCTCTTGCTTAGAGCTAATAAGCTTTCCACCCTAGGAGCTTTAATTTTGAAGGCGAGCGTATTTTTGTTCCCGGAATCCATATTTCTTTTTTGCTAATATTTGTTTGTTCTTTTTAAACTCCTATAAAGCAAAATGATGCGAAAATTACTTTCATGAATGCAAATGATATGCAAGGGTATGGTTTATGAAGGTTCGGAACTTCCCCCCCATCCTCACATGTAGGCTCTAAGTTGTGAAATCTTCTAAGAAGAGGTCCTTAGAGTCATAGACCTCACATGGAATTAGGGTTGTCTATGGACATACGTCGACATGACTTCAATTAATTCCACGTGAAAATCTCATCTAAGCGGGGTTGGACATCCTACCTCACGGACATACGTCAACGCGGGCTTCCGCACACAACCTCCTTCTAACTTAGTTTTTTTCTCAAGCTCGGGTAGAGAGCCTCACACGTCCGGCATTAACCCGAACAATGTGGAGTAACATCACTCAAGTAACCCCCGCATTTGATATATATGATATGAATATAAAGCAGATAAAGCAAATATAAACATAAAGCATAAATATAACATGTATGAATAAAATAAATAAACATGGCAGCGCAAAGAAAATAAAACAATTGGCTTTAAACCAAATAGGTTAGGCTTGACTCACTAGTGGGAACAGGGTCCCCAGTGAAGTCGCCAGCTGTGCGCACCTCAGTTTTTTTCCTTGGGAAAAAGACGCGCAAATCCTCCGAGGTCGTTCGCAAACGCTCGGAGGGCCTTTGTGAAGCCGCCACCAAAGTTTTTGTGTAAAGGGAACGTTGATAAACCCTTAAGTTTTTTTTGTTTAAAGGGAAACGATAATAAAACCCTTTGACGATGAGGATAAGGATTTGGTCATCGCAACCATTGTCGGGTTCGGGAGTCGATTATGCAAGGGGAAGGTATTAGCACCCCTCACGTCCGTTGTACTCAACGGGAACCTTCTATTTGGTTAAAGCTTGAATTGTTTTTTTAAATACTTTGCGCGCATGTTCATTTATGTTAAAAATATAATAAAAGGGGGGAAAAGAGATAAAAACAAACGAAAGAAAAGAAGGAAAAAAAGTTTTTATTATTGCGCTTGACAAGATGTCGATCTTGCTCCTACGTATCTCCCGGTAGTCGGAGAATTCAAAGCGTACGTAGTTCTTTGGTAGAAAAACGTACATGTGTTGGTTGATTTTAAATGGACGATGTTTTAACCGAATTCTTGCGATTAATAACGTAGCTTGTATGCTCGCGCTCGGGAGACTTATTAAGCGTATAGCTTGTATGCTCGCGCTTGGGAGACTTATTAAGCGTTTGTTCACGAATCGCATTGGAATTGTTAAAAGGTACGTCCGTTAGGGTAAAGGGTTAGTTGGTCGCTATGGGACCAAGAGGTACAATGGACTCATACAAGTCAATCATTGACCGAGTGAACTCCGAAGAGTCGGGCGATTGTTCGATTGATCCACTGAGATCAAGAACAGGTACAATGGACTCGGATGAGTCGAACATTGACCGAGTGACTCAAACGAGTCGAGGGGTGAGTTTAATGGCCACGGGGGACCAAAAGGTTTGGATTGACCACAAGGGGCCAAGCTTTGGTTTGATTAGGGTTGTACATATTGAAAAAAAGGAATGACGATTGTCCGAGCGACGAGACATACGTCACGCATTCGTACAATCGGGGCGATGGAGAGACATACGTCACACCATCCCTTTTTCATTCATGTTTTTGGGTTGAATCCTTTAGAAATCCCAAGGTATGTCAAAACATTTGGTTTGAAAACCCAAAATGGGAAGGTTTAGCAAATTTTGCTAGAAAACGCATAAGTTCGTCTCATTTTGCGAAAATGCGAACGTATTCGGCGTATGTTCATGCTTGAGTTTTGAAAGTCATGAACAATATTTATTGTTCAAGCTTAGATTGAAATGATGAACATAGCCTGTTTGTTCATGTGGTTTGAAAGTTTGGGAACATAACTTGCTTTGCAAGTTATCCACATAATGGTCATACGAACTTGTGATTTTGTCAAAATTATGCAAAATCCTTGTTATGGTTTGAAGAACATGGGTTTAAAAACTCTTAGGTTCTGAGCTCTGGGGCTAGAACCTCAAAAATTGGTCATTTTGACACAAAAACTCAGATTCTGAGTTCTGTCATGGTCGCACTGCGACCATGACTTCGCACTGCGAAGCATGCGAAATTTTGAGTTCAGAAGCTGTTTCTGAACTTTTGTTTAGAAACAACTTCTGAACACACTCAGGACCTTTTAGGTGGGTGAAAAGCTTTGAGTTTTTGGGGTGAAAAAGGCTGGACAAACCAGTTTTGATGTTTTGAAAACCTTGGGATTTCTTTGAAATTCAAAAGGGGTTTTTTAGAATCAAATGGTTTTGAACCAAAATAGCTATGCAAACACAATTGTAAATGCAATATAAGAGCTTAGAAACTTACAGAACTCCTTAGCAAAGTTCCAGCTGCGATTGATTTGATTTGGTTGAAGGCTTTTGCAAGAGGTTTGAATATTTGGTGATGGTTTTGGAACTTTGTAATGCTTGGTGTTGGATTGATTTTTTCTGGTTGTTTGTGAGGGTTTGTAAGCTAAAATGAGTAGAGTTTCTGCTCTTGAAATGCTGTGTTTATTGTTGTTTTTTGGGCATTGCCTTCTATTTATAGGCCAAAACCAAATCTTTTTCATCATTACACAATCCCAAAATTCAGCTGATTTGTGGCTAAGATCAAGCTGGATCCTTTTGCATTAAATGCTAATGGATAGAGGCAACCTTGCCTTGCACCAAGGGGCAAGACTCAGCCTGATTTCAGCCACAAATTCAACCAATTCTAGAAGGTAATGATGAAGAACAAAGCTGAATTGCAATTGGCTAATGCTTGGGGATCAATCCTTGCAATCTCAATGGTTGATCAATGAAAACGTGCACTGTAATGTGCAGAGATTGAGGGATGAAAAAGGCTACTTATGGCTGGTGTGAGAGGGTGAAAAGCTGCTGCAAAACAGAGTAGGCACTCATGGCTTTTCAAGTGAGAAAATCCAGCTAGTTTGACTGGTTTTGGGGGGAGCAAGCAGGAGGAAAGTCCTCAAGCAGGTGGCTGGCAACCTTGTGGTGGTTAGCAGGTCACATGGGAGGGACTAGAGCTGCCCAAGGGCAAGCCCACTTGCTTGTCACATGCTAGGTTGGAAGAAAAAGCTTCCAACCTTGGCATTAATGGCAAGTCCTTCAATTCTGGTTTTGCTTGGCCCAATTAGCCATGAATGCTACTTAAAATAATTATGGAAATGATATGCAACAAATTCTGGAATTAAATCAAAGAAACCAAAAATCTGCAGAAAAATCGCAGACTTCGCAGTGCGAAGTCAGCATTTTTGAAATGTTGACTTTTCTGTTGACTTTTGTTGACTTTTGACTTTTTCCCCTCTTTGATTTTTTTATTTTTGTTTTAAAATGCTTAGGACAAAATTAGGGTACTACAACTAGGAAGGAAGAACCATCCTTCGATTTCTTCAAATCATCGCAGGCTTCCCCGATCGAGTCATATAGAACGGCCAGCAAAAGGCGCCCAAGTCCAAATATTCTGCCTTCTCCAATTTGCTGGGCCATGGGAATGAATCTTTTTGCCACTTGCAGGGACTTCGAACAGAAGACGAAATGTGATAGCCACAAGGTCAGAAATGCGACATGTTCTTCGTCTGATACTTCGTCATCATGACCCCTGTTCTCCGCTATATACTTAGCAAACGTTGCCTCTTTAAAATCTACTTAGCAGCGATGAGCATCTCTGGTCGATACTCTGGACTAGTCCTGGAAAATTGAATAAGGTCGAAGATCTCATGTCTTTTCCAAAATTCTCCATAGTCACTTTCGACTCGATCTAGCCAAGAGATATAATCCAGGTTGCCTATATAAGGGACTGATCGAAATAGCTTGCCAGGTTTATTTAGAAAACTGAAGTTATATGGGTCACTTAGGAATATCCTAGGTTCGCAGGTTGTGAACAAAGGAAATACCTTATCCATGGCCTTCGACAGATTTGGCTGGTCCGGAAGAGGTCCACCAAAGGCATAAGTTTGGCCATTCACGGAAAACGGGATCATCACGTTCAGCTCCCAAATAGCTTTCTTTGCTGCGTCTCCGTGAGGTTCAGACACCATTTCTTTGCCACCGTTACTGGTGATAGTGATTGGCCATTTCCCAGCTATAGGAACCTCCTGGTTTTCTTGAGACATTGTCGAAGAAGACGATGAACAGTTTCGTATGAAGAAGGTTTTAATGGCGAACTGATTGAATCAATGCTGACGATTCTGATTCCAAGAAAAGGGTTTCTTTACTAGAGATTCGAGAACAAACGATTGTGAAAAGAAGCAATAGGTTGGTCTGATTCACAAGAAGCTGTGGAGAATGGGAAGCAAGAGAGTGGGAAAAAGCAAGAACTGAAAGCAAAACGTCTGAGAAAACGTTTCAATGGCCATTTTTGGCCTATTTATAGGGTAAAATAAAATAAAAAATAAAAAAAAATTGAAAAAAATCTTTCAAATCAGATTCACTTCGACTTCCTAGTGTGACACGTGTCCCACTTTTACCTAGAAAGTTGGGACTCATGATGATAGTGGGAATCGAGGTGACAGTTACACAGTAAAACGTGCAATCATGACGCCGTTTCAGTAAAACGTGTAGAAAAAGAAAAAATGTCAACTTCTCATCTTCCTTCGATCACGAATCGAAGCAGACATTTTTTGGGGGCAATTTGTTAGCCCATATTTTTGATAAGCTAAAAATATGCTCTAAACACGCATTAAATGCTGAAGAGAATCTTGTCAGATTCTATCGAATCGAAGAGTAAGAAGACTCTTGGAAATGTTCACAGGTTCAAGGGAATATTTACAAACACAAGGCTAAGGCAAGAAAGAGGACTTCAAACCATTGGGCAAATCGACCTAGCGTATGATCGAATCGAAGCAACAGATTTCTGGACTTAGCACAATTCTGACAAACTTCACAAATTCAGTTCGACTTCGAGTGATACAACCGTTCTAAGGAGCAGTTAGGTGCATGCAGGGTGTACGTGGCAGGACACTTGGTAGTAGGGTAGTGTTCGACCGTTAGGACAGTTTATTTTCGAAAGGCTATATATAGTAATTTTTTAGTCAGAAACAAAGGTCGCAATTCATTTATACGAAAATCCTTGTAAAACTCAAAGTATCCATGCTATCGAGAGAAACGAGTGAAATGGGATCCAAGTATGAATCTGTGAACCATTCTTTTCTGTAAAGCACATTTTACAATTCTATGCAATTTACTTTTCATGTAAATTTATCTTTCAAGCACTTTAAGTTTCATGCAAAGTTTACTGCCTTTCATTTAAATTCTATTCATTTATCTGTTTCGATCGAAACAAAGCGTTTGTTTATTAAAAACTTATTTTCCTTGTTGCTTGTAATCCAAGTGACTTGTATATTTAATTTTCCCAAAACAACAATAAATGTTTATGCGTAATGAACATTCAAACAACTTAAAGAATTCAAACAAAGTACTATGCTCCTGAGATTCACTAGTTGGTCTCGCAAGCAATTAACCCAGACTAGCGGTTGTTTACCAAACTTCAGCGTAAACAGGTGGTAGGTAGAAAGTCTGAGTTATGCCATATTATTGGTCTGGTCTAGAAGAGATGCCCCCCCTAAAAAGTCTAGGTGTTTTCTTTACAACTTCTTGACCGGATCCCAACTAAAGCTAACTTGTCTAGACATTGGGTTATTGTTAACTCGACTAACTCTCTTTTTTCCTTTTATGGGGCGTCTAGTGAGTCTGTCGATCATCTTTTTGTTACTTGTGGGGTAGCCTCTAAATTGTGCTATAGGATCTTTATATGGTTCGAGTGGGAGTTGGTGTTGCCTATGGATTTGATTTGTTTTTTTTTTGTGTGTTGTTTTCGACTTAATTGGGTGGGGTAAGATTAGACATGGTCTTCTGTTAATCTGACATTCTGTTGTATAATGAATCTGGAAATCCCGCAGTGATCTTATGTTTTCAGATAAGCCTTTAGCCGAGGAGGAACTGGTTGATAAAATACAATTCTCTTCGTGGTGCTGGTTTTTTTGGGAGAAAACTCTGGATCACCTTGTTCTCATTATGATTGAGTTATGGAACCAGTCTTTTACTGGAGCTGGTAGTCCTTCCGTCTGAGGGCCTTCCTTGGGTGCCTTAGAAAGGGGTTTCTGAGGTTTGTTTCCTGGTTTTCTCTGTGTCTTCTATCCCTGACGAAGTAGACTTGGTTCATGGTCATGTTGTGATGGGCTTTTCGTGGATGGAGTTTCTGGCACTAATTTAGTTGCTTTCTTTAATTTTACTTTTGTGTTCCTTTATTTGGCTTCTTTTGAGGTGTTGTTTGTGCTTTTCGTTTTTTCCTTTTAGGGTTGGCCGGTTCAACTTTGTGTATTCACTCACTCTTTCTATTTTATATATACACGATGGATGTTTCAAATGAGAACTGATTTTAAAATTAGAAGTAAGAAGGTTAAATATCAGCATCAGATTAAATAAATAGTTCAGATTAAATTTTAATTAATAACATCTGCCGTGACCTTCTCTCTCCCTCCCTCCCTCCCTCCCTCCCTCCCTCCCTCCCTCTCCCTCCCCCTCTCTCTCTCTCTTTCTCTCTTTCTCTCTCTCTCTCTCTCTCTCTCTCTCTCTCTCTCTCTCTCTCTCTCTCTCTCTCTCGTTTAACTCACGCCTTTCTTTCATTCTTTCCCACGTACACACACTTCCCATTCTCCTGGTTCTCCAATATTTGATTTTTGCATAAAGAGGTATATTAGGAAACAAATCCATTGTTTTGTAAGTAATTAATGGCTTGTTTATTCACCTATCTTTTATTTCCTTTTTCCGAAGAGTATTGGTTTTTCTTATATTGTTGTTATTAGAGAGCTGCTAATATAATTCAGATTCACGCTCAAATTTGGATAAGATTGATGCAACTCCCTCAGGAGTACTGGGGTAATCATACTCTCTTTGAGATAGCCTCTGCTATTGATGTGGACTTTTTGCGAGGTTGTTCAATTTTGTGCTTGTTGAGAGAGATGGTTATGCTTTCCACTTAGAGGTTACCTATGAGAAACACCCTCTTTTTTGCAACAACTGTAAAGTGATTGCCCATAACATTCAACAATGTAATAAGTTAAGGGTTCATGCTGGAGCTGCTAAGGATTCCAAGGGAAAGAGATATCATAGCAAGACATATTTTTTCCACAAACACAACACTATGTCCCAAAACTGGTCTGAAAGGTTACCTGGGAAACAAATTACATCATTTCCTGCAGATAAGCTAAATCTAGAAGCGATGCCTGCAGCTCCTGTACCAGTGAACACAACAGATAATGTTCCTGATATGGTGTACTCAGTCTTGGAACAGGAACAACCTTCGGCTAGTGATATGGCTCTGCCTTTGGAAAATTCCTTTGAACTTCTAAAGGAACTAGGAAACCTTGCAGATCGTAAGGCTTTGGTTGAAGATTTGCAACCTGTGGCGACAAGCTCCAATCGAACTGTTTGCAACGAGGACCTTGTTATAGGTTCATCAGGGGCACACTTATCGACTAAATTACCTGAGAAGTCATCGGTAGTTGTTTCCTCAACCATTGATTTGGATCCTCGTTTGTCTGGTATGGATATCACTTTCCAGGAACCTACTATGCGTCAACCTATCACTACTAAACACACCTCTGTGACAACAGACAAGCTTCCTGTTTTGGAGTTTGTCAATACATAAGTGCATTATGCAGTTGAACTTTCTTCTGCAGCTTAGAGAAGTGTGGACATTTTACAAAAGTTTCGGGGGGATTATACTACTAAGGAACATGAATCTAGCCTTGCCTGTCCAACAATAGCTACAAACAAAAAGCAAAAGAAGCATACAAATAGACATGTTTCACCAAAAAGCACAAGTAGTGAGCACATACAAACTCGTTCCAAAAAGGGTGTAATCAAAAGCAATCCCAAATATTTGTGATTAGATGATTAGGAAGGTTTGATACTCAAATATTCTACATACTTGCTGCTATGTCTGATTAGAATTCTTTAGATGTATGTTTTTCTTTCTTTTTTGTAAAAAGGTTCAGACCTTAATCCTGGTTTGCAATTTATTTTCATTGCTTTGATAAAAAAAAAGGGTTAATAGTGCTTTAACCCCTGTAATATAGGACATTCCCGGTTTTCCACCCTGTAAATTTTTTTTTTTAGTTTTCGTCCTTGTAATTTGAAGATTTATGGTTTTAGACCTTCATGAATTTTGACTGTACAAAATCGATGATATGGTAGGGGTAAACCGAAATTTGCTCAAATTACCAGGGGGTAAACCGAAAGTTGCTCAACTTACAGGGGGTAAACCAAAATTTGCTCAAATTACAGGGGGAGAAATTTGTCATGAAGGTCTAAAACCAAAAAATCTTCAAATTACAAGGACGAAAACTAAAAAAAAAAATTACACGGTGGAAAACTGGAAATGATCTATATTACAGGAGGGTAAAGCACTGTTAACCCAAAAAAAAAACAGCGTTGCTAAATAGTGTTAACCACTCGCTAATGTTCTTGTCTCATGTGTTTTATTAACTTGTTTTTGAAAAGTTAATTTGAAGAAACATGTTAGTTAGAGAAAAATCGACTAGTTTGGAATTAGGTGCTAAGAAGTTAAATGGTTATTGAAATTATGCTGCTATGAAATGGTTTAAAGTGTTGTATAAAATGCTACGAAGACCTGCAAAACAAAAACAGTGAGATGATTTGAGACGTGCTGAACGCACTGTCCTCAAGGATTTTTCGTGTATAGAACACTAATCCCCCAGGATTTAACAGACACTTCCCGGAAAGCCGAGGATTCAGAACTGACAAGAAATGTTATGTAACGGGAAGTGTAACCCAGAATTAATTGAAAAGTTTCTTTGATACAATAGAGATTTTATTTTCAGACTTTCTATATGCTTTCTATATTCCTCAAAGAAAAGTATATAGGCTGTTTTCTAAAATGACCGTTCAACCATAATTAAATTAAAAGATTGTGAAAATAATGACAATTAAGTGGTGGCTTGATTGTTTCCTTATCTTTCTCACTTCAGGCACAAAAATAGGTTTATTATAACAAAACTTACGTTACTATAACAATGAATTTTCATTACCTTTGACTGCCAAAAACAACCTTTAATGCCATAAAGCATTGTTACTTCTAGTCTCTTATTATTAAATAATTGAATTAAATATTTTCTACTAAAATATTTTTCAATTAACAATGAGGGACAAAAATATATTTGAAAACTTTTGAAATATAAATAAAATTTACAACAATCCCCCACATATTTCAAAAGTTTAAAAGAAAATTATGAAGAAAAAAAAATTGGGTTAACAGCTGGATGTGATGCATCAAACTGGTGTAACAAGCTATATGAACCAGCTCTAGTATGATAAACTTAACGCACAGTGGAATTGGTGTAGCAAGCTATATAAACCAAATACACTTGTGTATGTTAGAGGTCTACCATCCGCATCACACCCCTACAATTCTTGTTGTTGGCGTTGTGGTGCGCTAATAAGCCGTGCGCGTGCCTGCATTTTTTCATGAGTGCTCTAGAGATTTTGCCAAGATCTCATACAAGCGGCCCCACTTGACACTCACATAGGTGATTTCATCAAGTGTATGCTGCAAATCATACACCACCCATAAGGGATATGAAATTCATTAAAAGCTACATTTGCTTATCCTCTCAGTAATGCAGTGTCTAGCACTTCTCACTCACACCGTAGGAAAGAGACGAAAACAAAAATTACTTAGTTAATTTTTGGTGCTAGCAGAACTAACAAGTGACTTGTTCTTACCCATATGAACCTTATTCATCGGGATCTCCAATCACAAAGGTTGGGTTCCTATCACTTATTAATTTCGAATGGCTTAAGTCTAATTCCCCTCGATGTGTCACATATGATTTTCCTCCCTAGGGGCTTTATCGGATCCGCTAAACTCATAACTATTGACTAAGACGTCTCTTAATCAATTAATCTCATGTTTACTCAAGTATCATAAACTTGATATTCATAATAGATTTATACAGGTCTGCTTAGATATTTATTAAGCGACAACACCCCCACAATGAGTAAAATTATTCCTCATTGAGTTCAAATCAAATTAATATCATTGCATTATTTTAATACAATGGCTCATACACTCTAAGCAACAATTCACATCATAAGTAATTTGCAGAGAATGAAAAATCTAGTGCCACCACAATGGTAATCTTGATTACCATAATTTTGGACTGTATAACTTATTAAGATCAGTAATATACATTTACAGGTCCAACTATGAAAATAAGTTACAACGAATTTTGTCTGAATGGCACTGCTATCCTTACGAATACACTTGTCCACAAAAAAACCACACCAAAATTAAAGAAGAAAAAAAATCAACTCTAACATAAGTCAAACTTTGTGATTTGTCTACTTTTAATTGTAAGAAGAACACATACATTAAATATAGTTTAATGTAAGAGACTAAGAGAATGAGAGAGGTAGTTGCAAACAAATAATTTCATCCAATATGCACAAATATATTCTCATATACTTTCTCATTATCAAAATTACATTTTCAATCATGTATAACAGGTAAGCATTTATCTACCAAAACATACACATTCAGAATATGAATTTCAAATTATAAAACTTGTCACATGATGATAATCATGAATTAACAAAATCAAATGCTACGCCTAACTAAATCATGATGACAGTACAAAAATGAAATGCTGATAAAATTACATACAGAACTTGAGTTATACAAAACTATAGTAAAGAATTGCTTACTTTCAGTTCTGTGTGCAGTCTGTACAAAACCAGAATATATAGTAAAGTAATTTCAAAATTGAATAGTTGATTAAATTATATAGTAAAGTAAATTGCCATATCTCAATACTATAACATGTATTTGATAGACAGATACCGAGACCATATAAAGGAGGAGGACTGATTGAATTTGAAACTTAAGTAAACAAAACTGCATCACATCTGATAGGTTTTACATCGAAAACTAATTTTAAAAAAAACACTTAAAACAAAACCATGTAGAACAAATAAGAGTAATACATGAAGCAACAAAATTTAATTTAACAGAATGAAATAACATGATTGAACGAAAGCTTTTCAGCAATATTTATTCTAGGTGCCATACTAATAAGAAAAATCTAATCCCTCTATAAGAGGAACCTAATTATGCATAACTTCAGCAATGTTTAGTAGAAAGAGTCCCTGATCACAATAACCTTTCCCCACAAATACATTATTCTTTGTCATAACAATCTTGTCAGACTCAAAGGACACTTTAATCCCACCCTTGCTCAAAAGAGCCACTGAAATTAGATTGGTCCTTATATTAGGCACATGTAAGACATCACTTAAAGCCAAGGTCTTTCCTGATGTGAGCTTCAACATAACTTTGCCTTTTCCTGAAACAGCAGCAGTTCGAGAGTCACTGAGATAAACTTGTTCCTCTCCATCCCCCACAATAGTGTAGGAGGTGAAGGCATCTTTAGTAGCACATATATGTCGGGTGGCTCCAGAGTCTACCACCCATTTGTTCACATCAGTCACAATGTTTGCTGGAGCAATGACCGCAACAATAATGTCATCATCTCCTTCAGCCAAATTAGCTTCAGGAGGATTCTCATTCTTCTTTCGGTATCTGCACTGAGGTGCATAATGACATTTCTTACCACATACATAACAGTGTCCTTCTTTTTTGAAAGTGGGATTAGAAACACGAGGAACATAATTATTTTTATTGTGACCAGGTTTATGATTAGGTTTGTTATCATCCCTTCTTTTATGATTAGTGTTGTTCTGGACCAGATTTACCTGGGAAGCTAATACATTCAGAAGCTAAACAATACTTCAGACGCACTGTTCAGAAGCTGACCTTTAGACGCACTGTTCAGACGCTGACTTTAGTTGACCTTCAGAATCTGCATTTCAGAAGCACGTTTGCTGCGTTCATTCTTGTGCCTTGATTCTGTTAATTCTCTCACAGTATCTTTCGAAGATTTGATTGAAGATTTATCCAAGCTGATGTTTCTAGAAGGCAGATTAATTAGCGTGAAGATCAATGTTGAAGATTTGTTCCTGTTATTTAAGAATATATTTTCAAAGCAATCTTTGGAAAATATATTTCTAAAATATATTTGCTTCTATGAGCTTCTAAAGAATTTTAGAACAATATCTGTTGAAGATTATTTTGTTCAAAATTATGTGCTGCTGAAGACTATATAAGGAGGACGCTGCTATTGAAGAAGAAGACATCTCAACAAAAGCTAGAATTGAAAGAGTCTTAGGTTGTTGAGTCTGTGAGCCTTGTGCTTTGTTTTGTACACCACTCAAAGTGTTTAGAGTTGGTTGTTTTGTTATTGATGTGTTCACTTAAAGCTTTTAAGCAAAAGTGATGTCTTTGTTGTTTTGAAGAGTGTCTTCATCCTTGATTTGGTTAAGAGTCTGATAATCACTGGGGCAGTGATTACTTGAGTAGGAAGTAAGTGGAATCTTATATCTAGGAGTTCCTAGGTAGAAATCTATACGGGTAGTGATTAAGTGATAAGGCTGTGAAACAGAGGCTGTTGTCATGAGTCTTTGAATTGATACTATTTAGTGGATTTCCTTCCTAGCTTGGTAGCCTCCAGACGTAGGTGTGTTTGTCACCGAACTGGGTTAACAAATCAACTGTGTTCTTTTATTTTTTGTCCTTATTTTGCTGCTTCTGATACGTACTCTGTTCTGCGTTTTTTGCACTCTGTTTTACTATTAGTTTCAGTACCTGCCAGAATTTCAATAAATTTAACGATCTCCTTTTTAAGAGGGTTAAAATTAACGAAACAAGACCAAATTAATTGACAGAACAAAGATGAATGATAGATTTGAAACATTTAATAGTTATGGGATCAAAATGAAAAAATAAAATAAATTAAGGGACCGGATGATCAATTAAGCCATAATTTTAATACATAAATTCAGTCAAATATTTGGTTTATGATAGAGTAAAACTTTTACACTTGTGTTTCAATAGTTTTTTGGACTTAACATTGCATCCCCGATTTCGAAATGAAGGTTCTCTGCTTGAATTAGAAGTACATGTTGTACGGTTGGAATCAGTGCCTCCGTTTGAGCCTTTACCACAATTTTTTAGGGAATTTCTTTAAGGACAACTTTGACCTGCCTTTTTTTTTTGTTTTCCTTTGTCATCTTGTTTAATTTAGTTTTCCTTTTGGCCTTTTGAGGATTTTGGTTTGGTCCCCCTTCTTGTATATATTTTCCCTTTTTTTATATAAATATTTTATGAGTTAGATGGTATATGATGTGGATGTCGTGGAGATACCAACTCATTTGGGCTATCTACGATGCCCCCTGATGCATGTCATTTCTCTTAGTTCATCGAAAAAAAATAAACTATGAAAATAAAACATGTATTACAAATTAAAATAAATATTATTTGTTTGTTCCAATGAGCTTAAATCAATTGGTAGAGACATTGTATTATATATGTAGGGGCCGAGGTTCGAATTCCGAACTTGTCACTTATTCACCTTAAAAAACTAAATTTCTAGTCACTAGACTGCTTGACGAAATAATAGTATTTGATGATATTATATGTATCTAATATAATATTAAATAGGTTTAGTCAAAGTAAATTTTATGTATCAAAAGATCACATGTAATAATAATACTCAATTATAATTTATTTTTCATCACTAAATAATAACTATGAGACAATCCATCGAAAGAAATTGTGATATACATTTAATAGAGTATCTAATATATTAAATTATTGAATATAATATTTACCCGACTTATAATTATTTATGAAAAATATTTTTCAAGAACATCACATCTAATACAATCTTATTTAGTTTATAAGGTGTCAATTCAGTGGTAAGAGCTTCATTATTTAGTTTATAAGGTACTACCTCCGTTCTTTTTTAATTGTCACCTTTTGACATTTTACACAAAACAAGACAATCAATAATTGTTACTACTTTTGATACAATAATTTATACTTTTACTATAATGACCTTATTCATTTAATATCTCATTTCATATATTTCTCTTTCCGCAATAAATAACTAAGGGTAATATTGGTAAAACAACATTTAATGTTGCATTGAACTTTGAAAGTGACAATTAAATAGGAACAAAAAATTTCTCCAAAAGAGACACTTAAAAAGGAACGGAGGGAGTATCTTATAAATGGGGTGTTGAAGGAGAACCATCTACAACACCCTAAATATAAGCTAGAATAAAAAAAAAAACATAACCAAAAAGAGAAGGTGAATCAATTTGGAAGCCTGCTCCTAGAGCGGGTAAAATGAATCATAAAACCCTTTTTGTTTTTCTTGGACACTACATCAATAATAGGCTCTTCCATAATAGCGGAACAATTCTTTAAATAATTTATAGTTTCCACTCTCCCTTCTTTGTTAGTATAAACCCGAGGCACACTAGCAGCGATATCTTTGCCCTTTCACTATGACTATAGAATCTCCAAGTCATGAGCGACGTTGAGATTTAAATCTTCTTCTCGGATATAATCCAAATCTATCACAGCATCACTCCAAGGGCCATTTATACGCATGCCAAGAATTTGATGATCCACCGCTTGTTTCTCAGCTTGAGCTAAGTTGTCTTCCACGTGCTTTGGTTGCACATGAAGTGCACTAACAACGATAGGAAATATCTCTATCTCAAGGGTAAAGATGTCTCCTACATAACCAGTAACTGCCCTATCTTTGGACCTTATTATATTAGTAGGAAGAGGATCATCTTCTATAACAATTTTACCTGCTGCAATGTTTGAAACGGGTCCTGAAGGTGTGACCTCAACGACCTTCTTAACTTCAAAATTTGATGCAGTAGGCTTAGCCACATGCTGTTTGTGCACATCTACTTATTATATTAGTAGAGCTTGTGAACAATACTAGAAGTATGAAAACAGAGAACGAAAGAGTTAGTATTCACAAACAACATCAGATTGTTTATCCATATTGTGACTCCAGATCGTGAACCACCGAGAAGCGCGGCGGTAAGCATCCTCATTCTTTAGAAGTCTACCATTTTCTACTAGAACGAACCATCGTTTGTTAAATACCTTATTATTCTACAATCAAATAACAACAAAACTGAGCTTTAAATTCATATACAACATAATAAAAAAATACATTTTCATTACATTAATAAAAAAATTGTCCATAAAAAAGAGGACATTCTTCTCTTTTAAACGGAAAAATCTACTTATTATTTCATTAATAATGAATAGTTATCAATATACAAAGGCTAAATTTTACAAATTCATTAATGATTAACTATCATTAATGAATAGTTATGATATACATTGAGCTATAAATTCTTAGGGAAATATATGTAACGATCACGGTCCAAAGGATCCACCAAAAATTCCACCTTATCCTAAGTTTCCATGCATCGAAGAGATACTTTCGGAAGCCCAGTTGTGTTGATTGTCGATAGAATTGTAGACTTTTTTCTTGTTATGAGAAGTTCATATCATGAAGGATTGTCAAAGGCAAGGAACTTTCAATTCAACTTACACATCTTTGCGACATCAGATGGCTTCATAGTACTCTTGTTTCTCTCCTTTGTATTCGACAAGGCAAGATGAGATTCAACACTAATCATCTGCATACCAAATATTTCATCATCAATAGGGTTTAAAATTATCAATATAATACTCAATTTGCTTAAACTCACTCACATGTGATACTAATTACAATTTTTAAAAAGCAATAACAATACTTTCAACATAATATATTTAGAAAGATTCAAGTAATGAACAATACATGAATAGATCTTTATTCAACTATGTAGGCTGGTTAATAACATATCCATACCATTATAAACAATTTAAATAAAAGATTTATTTGAGAGTATGGAGAGCATCGAAAGTGACAATAGGCTAAACAATTTAAATAAAGGATTTATTTGGAAGTCTGGAGAGCGTCGAAAGCGACAATGGGCTAAACAATTTAAATAAATAATTTATTTGGAAGTCTGGAGAGCGTCGGAAGCGACGTCAATGGGCTAAACTTCTAAGAGCACTAAAAGACATAGACACCACATTTTTACCCAAAATCATATGACATTAGGTGTGTGGGTCATCTCTCTTATATATCGAATATTTCCTTCATTTCTAGATGATGTGGGACTTAACTACTAACCTTTGAATTTTAACTAAATTAGTCCTTATAAATCACCACAAATTTAATTTAGTCCCTAAAGTTTTTTTTTTTTACTAATCCCTAAAATTTTAATTTAATTTTAGTCCTAGTATTGATTTTAAAGGGAATAGATGCATGGATTAAAAGTTCTATTTTTTATATAAAATAATTAATAAAACTATAAACTAAAATTGAATGTTTTGTTTTGGAAACTAAATTTAAAAGTCATAATTTATAGAGATTAAAAATATATTTAAACCTTTAAATAAAAGATCTAAAGGTGAACCTTTACCATTTTTAGCAAAAAATAAATTTAATAATAATAAAAATTTAAGAACAAAAATAATATTTTATTAAAACTAACCAAAATCAGGAGGATCCGCCATTGGACCGACTCCATAATAGACAACCCAAAAAGATGCAAAATTAGGAGGAAACCATCAATTTATTTAACAGCGATGCAAAAAGAAGCAAAAAAAGAAAAGGGAACCTTTTGGAAGAGTTTCCTGTGGAGAAGCATCATTAGCAGCAATGCATTGAATCCTGTGAACCATCATCGTTCGTATCAATTAACAGGTGCTTTAGATAATTGATGTTTTAAATCAAAATACGGAGAAATTTGGACATCCATATATATTTAAATGTATAAAAAACATGAAATATACATGTGGTGTTCCCTCCTTTAAAAAAAAAAAGTTTGTTCCTTAAAAAAAATCAAATATACATGTTTGTGAAATTTCAGAGAAGAATCACTTACTATTCCGACATAATATACTAATATGGTACTTCGTCGATTTGATTTGGCGATAAAAAAATAGTTTCCTTGATGAAGGTCGATGTAAAGGGAAAAAGAAAGGTATGTGAAGGCCATATAAGCCCTCGAACACAATAAAATGACCATATAACATGAATATTTCTTATGAGAAGTAGGATCTTGAGAACTATATTTATAGACTCATGCAATGACTTAAAGTTTAATAATGTCATTGAACCTTTTTTTGGTGGAAAAAAGTTGGGTCAAATATGTATTTATGGAAAGTGTAAAATTTGTGAATAATAAACTTTTTTAAATGAGCTTTTTCACTTTTTTGTTGAAAAAAATTGAGTCAAATATGTCATTTATTGAAAGTGTAATTGAGTCAAATATGTCATTTATTGAAAGTATAAAGTTTTTGACACGGATCATATGGATGTTCGCGGTGCGGTTTGGTTCGGTTTTGAGGCTAAAAGTCATCCGAACCGCAAAATAAAAAAGCATGCGGTTTGGTTTGGTTCGGTTGACTTTTAAATTAAAATCCGAACCAAACCAAACCAAACTAATGCGGTTTGTTTTGGATTGGTTGATGCGGTTTTTTCGAGACAATACAATTTTTTTTTCCAACATTAAAAATCAAGTAAAAAATATATTTTCAACAATGTTTAAATTTCATCCAACATTACAATTTCATTTTCAATTGAAAAATTTCCCAACTACATAGACCAAATTTAAAACGTGAACAAAAAGTAATCATATTTTGTAAGAAATACAAAAGACTAAGATTTTAACATTCACTAAAAGTTTAAGTAGCATATGAATACACTTTTGAAATAAAATGCAAAGAAGAAACTTATCAAGAGAAAAAAAATATGTCATTTTATAAAAGTTTTCATTGAGTTTCTATAAGTATTGGTCTAGGTGACATATATTTAATCAGTGTTTTTCTTACGTTGCGATTTGGTTTGGTTTGGTTTGGTTGGTAAAATAAAAACCGCAAACCAAACCAAACCATGCGGTTGGGTAGAAAAATGATCTGAATACATCCGAACCAAATTCGGTTTTTTGCGGTTTCGGTTTGGGTTAGTTCGGTTTACAGTTTTTCTATTGGATTGGTTCGGTTTTGAACACCCCTAACGGATCATATATTTTTTTTTTGTGAGTTAACAAGGATAAAATTTAAACTCTTGAAACATTTTTTTAATAAATTCAAAAGAAATTTGGGTATTTGATATATATATATATATATATATATACATATTGAGTCAGGATCCGTTGACACCAGGTGTAAGTCTAAAAGACTTACACCAAATCTCTACCGTTGTAAGTGATTGATCTAACGACTCATAATATGTCAATAATAAATGGAAAGAAATCGTATAATGACCAGAAAAGGAAATTATCTCAAAGAGATATTGCTTGATTTGCACTTAATTATTTTCTTACTCTCTCTCTTGTTAAAATATGACACAAAATTTTTTTTGTGTGGCTGACCTGCAAATTAAAAAAAATGGGACTTATTCTCAGTGAAAACAATACGATTGTGTCAAAAAATTGCACTTTGTTTTTAGTGAAGGCCCTATCTCTGGTGGGAGACCTGAATAGGTCGCCTACCGTAGGAGATTTGATATATATTTTTTTTTTTGCAAAATGAATATAAACAACGCATGAAAGCTTTTTTTCTTGCAAAATGAATATAAACCACACATGAAAGCTTTTAAATAGTTGTGATCTATAGATAATGTGACCCACTAAAATGTTATCATTTAAATGATTAAATAAAATTTTAGTCCCTATAAATATTGTTTTTAGTCAGCATATAAAAAAGTGATATGTTTTGGTCTCTATGAAAAAATCCGGCACACAGTTTTAGTCCTTATTAAAATAAAATTTGTTCAATTATTCTTAAACTTTTAAATTTTTGAATAATTTTTTACAGACAGGTTAAGATCATTATAAGAAACTCTTTTATAAAAAATAATATTTTTTTACCATGTAATGAATTAAATATGAATTTTTATAAACATTAAAATTTCACGATTAAAGTAATAAAAATTTAGACCTTCCTTCAAAAAAAATTTGAACCTAAAAATCAAATTTTGAGTTAACTTTTTTTTTTTGCGGAGGAACTTTGTATAATGTTCTAAATAAATATGTAAAAAATCATTCAAAAATTTAAAAGTTTAAGCATAATTTAATTTAATAGGGACTAAAATTACGTGTCGAAATTTTTTTTAACAATTTTTTTTGTTAACAAAGATTAAAGAGAAACATTCTTTTTTATTTTAATTGAGGAAAAATGTTCCCCTTTTCCCAAAAAAATAAAATAATGGCCGCCTTGTTGTCCCCTTGTTTTTTGCTCAAAGAATGAAACTATTTTTAACAAACTAACACGGCAGAAAAAACTTGCAATTGCAGATGTAAATGACATGACAATAGCACAAAGAATTATAGTTTCATATTATGAGAGGAAAAAATTATTAAAGGTGAATCAAGCAATATTTCACATAGAGATAATTTCCTTTTCTAATCATCATGTGATTTCTTTCCATTTATTATTGACATAATATGAACTGTTAGATCAACTAATAATAATGGTTGAGATTTGGTGTAAGTTTCAAGACTTACATCTTGTGTCAATGGATCCTGACTCATATATATATATATATATATATATATATATATATATATATATATATATATATATATATATATATATATAGGGATAGGATCAAATGACACGATGGTGTCAAATTAAATTTGACACCAAATCATAACCATTAATCCAACTTTAATCTGACGTCTCTCATCAATTCATTAAATGCTCACATACTTGATTAAATGATCTAAATTTTAATTTTAGAAACAATTTATTCTTTCTTCTATTGATTAATTATTTACCAAAAATTCTCTGATGATATTATTATGGTTTCTTTACAATTCACTGTCATCTTTGTTTTTTTTGAAGGGCTTATCATCCTTATTTCTTTATTCCTATTAACCTTTTTTATTTTTATTTTTCTTAGAAGAACCCAAAGAAAATTGATTTATAAAGAGCACCAGGAATAATGAATGAACTAGTGCACCAAAAAATTAAAAAGAAAGTCTAAAGACTATTAGCAGCATGAACTCAAGAATAAAGCAATGAACTAAAGCAAAAAACAAATGCTAGAACACCCGATACAAGAATATTAGCAGCATGCACTCAAGAATAATATCATCCAACAAATGAAAGAGTAGCCAATACAAACAAGATACAAAGATGATCAAACATAGATTAGTAAATAGAATCTCTAAAAAAATAGTAGGGAGAAATCAAATGACAATCATCTACCTATTAGTGCAAAATATAACGAAAATGGTAAGTAATTAACCAAGAAAAGAAAGAATAAATTATTTCTAAAATTAAAATTTGGATCATTTGATCAAGCATGTGAACACTTAATGAATTGATGAGAGACGTCGGATTAAAGTGGATTAATGGTTAGGATTTGGTGTCAAATTTAATTTGACACCTTGGTGTCATTTGATCCTATCCCATATATATATATATATATATATATATATATATATATATTATTTAATATTTAATATAACATTAAATAGGTTTAGTCAAAACTAAATTTTATGTACCTGAAACATTTATTTCAAAACAATAATTTGTGTATCATAAATACAATTGACATTTAAGAGGAAGTTGATATGTAGATGTTTGTGTTTGAATCTGGGATTTCCCATTTTTCCACATCTAAAACGTGTAAGTCTTGTCATTAGGCTACTTAACCTAAAATATAACAACAGTCCATTATAGGTTATTTTTTTTCACCGGAGATATTTTGACTCCAAGAGTAAGTTTTTTTACTTACTCCAAATCTTGGCCTTTAATTCTATTATCAATTAATGGTTGAGATTGATTTATAATAAGTGATAATGTAGGCTTTCATTTTCTTCTCTATTGTAAAAGGCTTAGCAATAAAACTTGAAAACCCTATCACAACAAAAGTGCACAAGATGTAAAACTCAGATTGGCTATCGGTTAGGCATAGTTTTTTACAATACTGTTTTTTTTTTCTTACACGTATGCTTTTCATATGTATTTCATTTTCTTTTCTCTTACAAACCCGCAATCTTTTTATTATTTTTCAATTACCGACAAAAATATATAATTATCTAAAAAAATGAACATATATTTTATTTTTCCTTGTTATTTATTTATTTTATCTAAAAAACAAACATATATTTTATTTTTTTCCTTGCTATGTATTTATTTTTTGCGTATATAAAAAAGCAAAGGGAGAAGAAGAATAGAAAAACAACCAATTAAAAATCATTAATTATTTTGCCATTTTGGAGTGATGAGTGTTAACTTCAATAGAGAAAAAAATTAAAGCTTAATGTATCACTTATTTTTAATCAATCTAAGATAATTAATTAACAATAGAATTAAAGGCCAAGATTCGGAGTAAGTAAACAAACTTACTCTTGGAGTCAAAATATTCGCCCTCACTCATATATAAAATATATTAGACATTATAATAATAATTAGTCAAATTATTTATGACAATTTTTTTCTTGAATATCACATTTAATAAAATACTCTCTCTAGTCCTATTTATAAAAGAAATTTAGGTCAACAAAAGTTGATGTATCATGTTAAATAATTGAACCAGATACATCAACTTTTGTTGACACAAATGTCCCCTATAAATAAAATCGGAGAGAGTATTATGCATTTATGATATGTCAATTGTGTGGTAGGAGTTTGACTTCAAAAGTGGAAGTCATTAATGCTTATTTTGAGTCAAACATTTGATTTGTCGACAATATAACTCTTTTGACTCAAATATTGCATCAAAATTAAACTCACATTTGATTTGTCAAATATTTAACTTGTTGACAATATAACTTTTTTGACTCTTTAGACTAAATAACACTCCCTCCGGTCCTATATATAAGAAAAATTTCAAAAAAAAATTGGTCCTATTTATAAGAAAATATCACAACTTTTTAGGTGTAATTATTGCTTCAAAGACTTTTCTACTCTTATTTAATGTTTGTCTTTTTAATATTAGTGAATGTATTTAATGTTTCACAATTTTTTATGAGGATATATTTGTAAAAATATTCAAAAAGTTACACTAATTAATGACTGCATTGATTTTAGATTTTTTTTGTTTTTCTTCTTATAATAAAGACCGGAGAGACTATCTTGATCATTTCTAATTGCACCCAAATACTTCTAATTAGACTTTGAATATACAAAAATACCCTTAACTCCCTTTCAAATTCACAACCACTATCATTTCCTCTTTTTTGTCTCCCTTTCACTAATCTTCAAATTCAAACCCTTTATCATAATATTTCCACATCTTAGTTAGAATGATAATGTAACACCCATATAAAGATTGCCTAGGATCTTATACGAGTATTAAAATTTCGTACTGGATGCATTAATTTACAATACAGAAAGTTTATCTCATAATGATACATAACATAAGTATCAATACATCCAATTGCTAATACAAAACATCTCTGAATTTGTACATCATAATACAACATCTGAATACAAAATAACTAGAACAACTAGAAACCAACATGATCAGTCCAAAGCTTTCTCCTTACCATTGATGCGTGCTACCTGCGAACCTGCATCAGAAGGAATGGGATGAGACATAATGTCACAGTGAGCTCCACCCAACCTACTGTTGGCAACCTCGGGGAACCTAGGGTCGTCATGCACTACTGTTGGCAATCTCGGGGATTCCTATGATCGCCAAGCCTTAACTTTACCCATATAGGGTTTATACCTGCCTAAGCCTGCTAAACTGTGTAGTCATGAAAATTGGACTACAAACCGATAACTTGATGATCGAGGGAAAACCTAGGATCACCGCCTGATAACTACTACCTGATACCTGATACCTGCCTAATAACTAATTCCTGCATGATAACATTAAAATGTTATCCTGATAATTAACTGTTAGATGTTAGCGTGTAACAAACATTATTATCTGAGTTGATTTTACTGAATGCCCCCGAGTGGAGTAACCCCGGAGCACATTCCCCTGATAACCGGTGAAAATTTCTATCTGAGGCTAATCACCAGACTCCTCTTGCCTGTGTGTGGTTATCCTCGCGGAAAGTTCCTCCCATTCCAGCTGTATCTGGAACCCCATGTGCTCTCTAACTGCGAGAACACAGAAGACACAATTATCTTTAATTAAAACTTATGTGTGGTTATCCTCGCGGAAAGTTCTTCCCATTCCAGTCGTAACTGGAACCCCCTGTACTCTCTAACTGCGGGAACACAGAAGACACTAAGTTTATCCTGGTAATTAATTAAGTATTCCTGATATAATACCTTATCCTGATCGATATTCCTGATAATTTCCTGAACTAATACGTGTACCCTCAGTGTCACTCTGACGTGAACAACTGAGGCACGTCCTGATGTACATATAAATGTACCTGAAACTGGGGAAAACCTGGTACCTCTTCCTACGGTACACTATAACCTGCCTAGTTAAGGGTATCCTGAAACTAACCCTTAACTAACTTGAATTCCTGTGGATAAATTACCCATCACTCTGTATGATACATGTGTTTATCCTAGATTAATCCTTGAAAGTTCATGAGTATCTCTATCCCAAAGCATATCAAAGATCATTGGCATGGTACAACTGTTTGTTAATAAAAAGCCATTATGGACCACTTCGCTCTGCGACCTTCAACATCGCTCTACGACCTCCTGTGTAGCATCGCAAAGCGTCCAAGAACTTTGCTTTGTGAAGCATCTGCCCAGATTCTGGGTATGAACTTCGCAGAGCAAACTCTAGGCAATGGCTGGGCGAAGTAAGTCAGTAGCTGCATTCCACTACTTCGCAGAGCGAAGTCCTGGTCGCTCATCTACCGTAGCAAAACTCAGAGTTCTAAATCGTGTTTCAACCTCAAAAATCTTGGTACCCAACTGCCTAGTGATCTTTGAAACATGTCAAGGACTCATTTTAATCTATAAAAACATACTGGAATCAAGGATTAAGCATGAATTAAGCATATGTATCAAAAAGGGGAAAACTATCCTTTTTCTCTAAAATCTTAGAATTGAGTTGCAATTCTCACACAATATAACCCAAAAGGATATTTCTACTCTAAGGAACTCACTTAGTACTTGCTGATCTTGCTAAGCTTCCTTCTACCAAAAGCCTAGCTTTGAATTCCTCCCCTTGGCTTGGTTTTTCTTAAGCTTCCTTTGCTCCAATCTTTCCCAAAAGCTTGCTTGCTTGCAATACAATGAATTAGGGAAGAAAATTGATGGATTAAAGATTGGTGGTGGTGCTGGCCGATTTCTAGAGAGAGAGGGAGAGAAAATTTGAGTTCTAGAGAAAGAAGGAAAATGAGGAAATGAAGAAAATATTGATTTTCCCCTATATAAAGCCCTTCCGTCTCAATTTACAATTTTTCCCCTACTCGCTCGTAATTCCTCTGATACTGATAAAAGTTACGCCTACGCGGGATATTACACTCTACCTCCCCTTAAAGAAATTCTATCCTCAAAATTTAAAATTTACCTGAAAATAGATGCGGATAGCTCCTTTGCATCTCTAATTCTAGCTCCCAAGTAACTTCACCATCGAGAGAACCTTTCCACACAACCTTGACAATTGGATCTCTTTGTTCCTCAAGGACTTAACATCAAGATTAACAATTTGTTCTGGTTCTGGCTGAAACGTTAAATCTGATCTCAAGTCGATAGTTTCCAATTATACTGTTTAAAAGGATCGGGAATGAATTTCCTTAACTGCGAGACATGAAAAACATCATGCAATCCTGACATAGCCGGTGGCAGAGCCAACTGATAAGCTGCCGGACCGACGCGTTTAAGTATCTGAAACGGCCCAATAAATCTTGGACATAATTTCTTTATCCTGAAAATGCCACGTAAACCCGGCTTAGGTGTAACCTTCAGGAATACGTGATCTCCCACTTCGAACTCTAAAGGCCTTCGCCTCTTGTCCGCATAAATTTTCTGTCGACTCTGAGCAGTCCTTATCTTATCCTGAATGGATTTAATCTTCAGAGTAGTCTCCTGAATAATCTCGGGTCCTAGAATACTCTTATCTCCGACCTCAGCCCAACAAAGTGGTGTCCTACACTTCCTACCATACAATGCCTCATAAGGTGTCATCCCTATACTGGAATGGTAACTATTGTTGTAAGAGAATTCAATCAAAGGTAGATGATTATGCCAACATTCCTCCATCTTCTAAGATGCACGCACGTAGCATATCCTCTAATGTCTAAATAGTTCTCTCGGATTGACCATCTGTCTGAGGATGATGGGGCGTACTCATCTTTAACCTCGTTCCTAAAGCCCTCTGAAAAGCTTTTCAAATGTAAGAGGTAAAGATTGGATCTCTATCTGAGACAATACTAGTTGGAACACCATGCAGTTTCACAATCTCTGCAATAAACAACTCTGCATATTGGGAAGCCCTGAATGTAGTCCTAACCGACAAGAAATGAGCAGACTTAGTTAACCGGTCTACAATTATCCAAATCGAATCATGCCCTCGCTGAGTTCGAGGTAATCCACTTACAAAATCCATAGATATCTCTTCCCATTTCCACTGAGGGATTTCCAATGGCACTAGCATCCCTGATGGCCTTTGATGTTCAATCTTTACCTATTGACACACTATGCATTGTGACACAAATTCAGCAATGTTGGTTTTCATACCAGGCCACCAATAATCTCTTTTCAAATATTGATACATCTTAGTGGTACCCGAATGGATACTGAAACTACTCTTATGCGCCTCTTCTAAAATCAGTCTCTTCAATTCTGCATCGTTCGGAACACAGATCCTACCATCAAACAGCAATGTGTCATCTGATGCCTTAGAAAACTCTGATTGACCGACTCTTCTCTGGAGGTCCATATCCATGCTCTGAGCCTGTGCGATTCTGGACCGCAAATCACATGTGATCTCTAGCTTATGTAACATAATGCCATTATCCACCTCGGTGACAGCTGAGATTAAGACCTCTGAACTTCTCATACAGACCACAAGTATGCATCATCACTTCTGCTCTACCCAAGGACTTCCTGCTTAAGGCGTCAGCAACTACGTTCGCCTTTCCTAGATGGTACTTTAAATCAAAATCAAAATCCTTCAAATATTCCATCCACCTCCTCTGTCTGATGTTCAATTCCCGTTGATCAAACAAATACTTTAAGCTTTTATGGTCATTGAACAAGTCAAACTGCGCACCATATAAATGATGCCTCCACACTTTCAATGCTAAGACTATAGCTGCTAACTCAAGATCATGGGTGGGGTAATTCTCTTCATGAGATTTAAGTTATCGCGAAGCATAGGCTATCACATTACCTTCTTGCATGAGCACACTACCAAGTCCATTAGAGGACGCATCGCAAAATACAACGTATCTCTTGTCGGGATCCGGTATCGCTAGCACTGGGGCCTTAGATAATTTCTTCCTCAAAGTTCTAAAGTTCTTCTCACACTCTTCGTCCCACACAAAGGGCACATCCTTCCTAGTGAGACATGTCAAAGGCAAAGCAATATGAGAAAACCTCATAATGAATCTTCGGTAGTAACCTGCTAAGCCCAAGAAACTTCTAACTTCAGCCACATTCTTAGGTCTGGCCCAATTAAGGACAATCTTCCACTTTCTATGAGTCTACTGACACTCCTCATTTAGAGATAACATGACCTAACAACTTAATTTCAGACAACCAAAATTCACACTTACTGAATTTGACATATAACTGCTTCTCTCTGAGAACATTCAAAACAATTCTCAGATGCTGGGCATGTTCCTGAGGGTCCCTTGAATAAATCAAGATGTCATCAATGAAAATTACTACAAACTGATCCAGATAAGGCTGAAAAATCCTGTTCATGTAATCAATAAACACTACTGGGGCATTAGTCACTCCAAAAGGCATAACTAGGAATTCGTAATGTCCATAACGTGTTCTGAACGTTGTCTTGGACACATCTGATGACTTGATGTGAATCTGGTGATAACCGGATCTGAGGTCAATCTTAGAAAATACTGTTGCTCCCTTGAGCTGATCTAAAAGATCATCAATCCTTGGAAGATGATACTTATTCTTAATAGTTACCTTATTCAACTGACGGTAGTCTATGCACAATCTCATACTACCATCCTTCTTCTTAACCAGCAAAACTTGGTGCACCCCAAGGTGACACACTAGACCTGATAAAATGTTTCTGAATCAAGTCCTCTAACTGGGACTTCAACTCCTTAAGCTCTGATGGTGACATTCTATACGGTGCCACAGACACTGGCTTCCGCTCCTTGGAATGAGATCAATAGAGAACTCAACTTCACATGTTCTGGGGGTAAACTGGTTATCTCAGAAGGAAAAACATCTAGATATTCATTAACAACTGGAATGTCACTAGGACTTAGCTCTGATTCTGAAGTCACAGTAACCATTACATAAAAACCCTATCCTGAGCACAAATAAACTGAACTAACTGGTGGGTACGATTAATCAATTCAGATAAAGCAACACCTTCTATTATATCACTTGTTGGCATATAGATACTCTTCTCGGAACATCTGATATACACATGGTTAGCGGAGAGCCAATCCATTCCTAGAATCACGTCGAGTTGTACCATGGGAAGACACACCAAATCTATGTAGTATGTCTTACTGGATACAGTGATAGGACAATTCTCACATACATAACTTGCTACGATTCCGCCTTCTATAGCAGGTATATACCTGTCATAGGAGGAATCAATGGAGACAAAGGTAACTGCAGTGTTTCTACACACTTATATGAAATAAACGAACAAGTTGCACCACAATCAAAAGGAACTTTAACTGGATTCTGGCCAAGATAACACATACCAGCAATCAGATCTTCATTAGCTAGAGCTTTCCGACCATCTAGGGAATACACCCTGCCTTTGCTTGTGGTAGTTCCCTCAGTTGTTCCCTTACCTCGCCTATTGGGGCATTCTAGTAAAAAGTGTCCAGGTTGCTTGCACCCGTAACACACATTAGCACCCTCCATGCATTCACCTTTGTGAGATCTTCCACATGTCTTACAATTAGGATTAGGCTGTGGAGAGTATGACTGTTTTCCTCTCTGAGGGGAACCCTTTGGCTTCAGTTTATCATGATACTTGTCTTGAAATTTACTCTTTCTCTTCTCAAAAGTTGCAGCTTTCTCTCTAGCGGTCTTGTCAAAACCCGCTTCAGCAACCAAACTATCATGAACCAATTCATCATAACTTGTATTTCTCTAGAGGCTCATTGTGGTGTCAATTTCACCTCTTAGACCCCGCTTATACTGGTTCATTTTCCAATTCACATTTCCTGCATACTCGTTGTGAGTGGAATAATACGACAACTCTTCAAACTTCTTTGCTCTTTCTTTACTTTATATGACAATGGCAAATACTTCTCTAGCATTGCTTCCTTGAAGTTTATCCAATTTACCTCTACATCATTTGCCAACATTCTGCACTGAGTAGATTCCCACCAGTCTTCTGCTGCGCCTCTGAACTGGTTTGTGGCATACAATACCTAATCAGCTTTCGTGCACTCAGCCATCCGAAAAAATCTTCTCCATCTGTTTTAGCCACCTCTTGGCTTCCTCTGGATCGCCCTCTCCATTGAATTTGGGAGGGTGACTCCTATTAAATTCCCGGAAGACTGGATTTCCAACAACTGGAGGCGGTAGAGGCTGCTGATGGAAACCTTGCCCCTGATGCATCATTTCCATCCATTGATGCTGAGATTGGGCCTGATGTTGCACTTGTTGTTGCATCATCTGCTGATGCTGTAATGCATTCTGAGCTTGTTGCTCCTAATACTGTTGTTGCAACGCTTGTTGCTGATGCATCATTTAAGCCCAGAAATTCACATTAGGATCTCCTGCTTCCTCATTAGCCTGATTTACTCTAGGCCTTCCTGGTCCTCTTCGTCTCCCAGACATCTTATCCTAGCTGTCATATACAAGTCAAAGTGATCACTTTTAACCAGATATAACATTTAGAATAATGTCCTGGATCCAAATGGTCCATATACTTGGATTGTAATTTTAATGACCCAAGACACGATCTGAATCGACCTGCTCTGATACCAAATTGTAACACCCATATAAAGATTGTCTAGGATCTTATACGAGTATTAAAATTTCGTACTGGATGCATTAATTTACAATATAGAAAGTTTATCTCATAATGATACATAACATAAGTATCAATACATCCAACTGCTAATACAAAACATTTTTGAATTTGTACATCATAATACAATATCTGAATACAAAATAACTAGAACAACTAGAAACCAGCACGATCAGTCCAAAGCCTTCTCCTTACCCTTGCTGCATGCTACCTGCGAACCTACATCAGAAGGAATGGGATGAGACATAATGTCTCAGTGAGCTCCACCCAACCTATTGTTGGCAACCTCGGGGAACCTAGGGTCGCTATGCACTACTGTCGGCAATCTCGGTGATGCCTATGATCGCCAAGCCTTAACTTTACCCATATAGGGTTTATACCTGCCTGAGCCTGCTAAACTGTGTAGTCATGAAAACTGGACTACAAACCGATAACTTGATGATCGAGGGAAAACCTAGGATCACCGTCTGATAACTGCTACCTGATACCTAATACCTGCCTGATAAATAATTCATGCCTGATAACATTAAAATGTTATCCTATTAATTAACTGTTAGATGTTAGCGTGTAACAAACATTATTATCTGAGTTGATTTTACGGAATGCCCCCGAGTGGAGTAACCCCGGAGCACATTCCCCTGATAACCGGTGAAAATTCCTATCTGAGGCTAATCACCGGACTCCTCTTGCCTGTGTGTGGTTATCCTCGCGGAAAGTTCCTCCCATTCCAGCTGTATCTGGAACCCCCTGTGCTCTCTAACTGCGAGAACATTTTAAACACAATTATCTTTAATTAAAACTTATGTGTGGTTATCCTCGCGGAAAGTTCCTCCCATTCTAGTCGTAACTGGAACCCCATGTGCTCTCTAACTGCGAGAACACAGAAGACACTAAGTTTATTCTGGTAATTAATTAAGTATTCCTGATATAATACCTTATCCTGATATTCCAGATAATATCCTGAACTGATATGTGTACCCTCAGTGTCACTCTGACGTGAACAACTAAGGCACGTTCTGATGTACATATAAATGTACCTAAAAATGGGGAAAACCTGGTACCTCTGCCTACGGTACACTATAACCTGCCTGGTTAAGGGTATCCTGAAACTAACCCTTAACTAACATGAATTCCTGTGGATAAATTACCCATCACTTTGTATGATACATGTGTTTATCCTAGATTAATCCTTGAAAGTTCATGAGTATCTCTATCCCAAAGCATATCAAAGATCATTGACATGGTACAACTGTTTGTTAATAAAAAGCCATTCTGGACCACTTCGCTCTGCGACCTTCAACATCGCTCTACGACCTCCTGTGTAGCATCGCAGAGCGTCCAAGAACTTTGCTTTGCGAAGCATCTGCCCAGATACTGGGTATGAACTTCGCAGAGCAAACACTAGGCGATGGCGCCTGGGTGAAGTAAGTCAGTAGCTGCATTCCACTACTTCGCAGAGCGAAGTCCTGGTCGCTCAGCGACCGTAGCAGAACTCAGAGTTCTAAAATCGTGTTTCAACCTCAAAAATCTTGGTACCCAACTGCCTAGTGATCTTTGAAACATGTCAGGGACTCATTTTAATCTATAAAAACATACTGGAATCAAGGATAAAGCATGAATTAAGCATATGTATCAAAAAGGGGAAAACTATCCTTTTTCTCTAAAATCTTAGAATTGAGTTGCAATTCTCACACAATATAACCCAAAAGGATATTGCTACTCTAAGGAACTCACTTAGTACTTGCTAATCTTGCTAAGCTTCCTTCTACCAAAACCCTAGCTTTGAATTCCTCCTCTTGTCTTGGTTTTTCTTAGGCTTCATTTGCTCCAATCTTTCCCAAAAGCTTGCTTGCTTGCAATACAAGGAATTAGGGAAGAAAATTGTTGGATTAAAGATTGATGGTGGTGCTGGCCGATTTCTATAGAGAGAGGGAGAGAAAATTAGAGTTCTAGAGAGAGAAGGAAAATGACGAAATGAAGAAAATCTTGATTTTCCCCTATATAAAGCCCTTTCGTCTCAATTTACAATTTTGCCCCTACTCGCTCGTAATTCCTCTGATAAAAGTTACGCCTACGCGGGATATTATAGATAATGTCCCTTATTCCTTGCTTTCTTTTACGAAAATAGGTTGCTTTCGTTTAGGAAAAATTACGAGTTGCAATCAGTAGACAAGATTTCAATAGGATTTGTTTTCACCACGTAATTGCAATTCAATTGCAGATCAAGTCACGGTAATTCAATTGCATATCACATACATGGAACGAAGAATCAAACCATACTAAATGCATAGACTCATGTACGTGAATTAATCTGCATACACTTAATGTATTTCAGTCGGTTTAAGTTGAATCCGATTCACGTATGTATGGCTTAAATTGAATTTTCACGTACAATTTGGGGGTAAAGAGCTAAGGGCTATTTCGGTATTATCAAATAATATTCAAGTTATTTTGGGTGTAAGAATATTTTTTATGGTTGTAACTAGAAAAATTCTAATTTCTCCTACTCAATTTTTTAAAAAAATCTATCTTTTTTGTTTTAGGAAAAAAAATGTATTATTCAATAGACTTCCCATGCTTATATATTGAGTCAAACATTTGATTTGTTGACAATATAACTCTTTTGACTCAAATACTGCATCAAAATTAAACTCTTGAAGCAAATAATTTTTAAATGACTTATTTATATGTTTAGTCCCTGCAAATAGGGGTCACTTAAATTTTGGTCCCTAATTTGTTAATCCTTTCATATTTGCCCTGCAAATACTAATTACTTGAGTTTTCGTCCCTGGACCCATTTAATCATGGTCACGTCACTAATTTGTGAGTTGGCACAACTAATTGGTTAAGTGACTTGCTGAATCACCAAAAGACAAGATAGATTCACGAAAATCCCCCTACATCTTTAAGACAAAAAATGTAATGATTGAACTACCCTTTTTCTACCTTCTCCTCTATCCATCTTCTCCAACATTAGCATGATTCTTTAACCCATTTTCAAAGAGCCCACTAATCACAAACCCAGAAATCCATTTTAAACCACAAATCCAACAAAAACAAAAATTCATCAAAGTTAATTTGAACATCATGGAGGCTCACGGTTAGCAAATGAATTTGATATGCTCTTATTCATAATTCCAACTTTTAAGTTTTTTTTCTTTTTCATACTCCATCTTCTAAACTCAAAATCTAAAATAAAAAAAAAAAAAAGCCAGAAAAATTTATCCCAAAAACAAACTCCTACAATCTTCAACTCAAAACCCATAAAATTCAACGGATACAAATCTTGCTTTCTACACTTCCCTCTCTTCAGATCTACAAATTTCCTTCAACATTTGAAAATCTCCCCCATAAGCTATATTTCTGGGTCGCGGATTTATGATTGTGCAAAAATTTCTCGATGTTGTCATGTTCATCCTATTGGGTGACGCTTTCGGTTGTGGTCTTTGTATGAGCATTGAAGTTATTGGAGTTTTGCCTGAGTGCAAGGAAGGAAAAGAAAATATGAGAAAGTTTATGTGGGTGTGTTGTTGGGTTTCATATTGAGTTTGAAATTGAAGGAAATTGTATCCAGGTTGAAATTGAGGAGTATGGGATTGAAGTTAATTTTTTTTTTCCTTTCTAGGTTTAAAGATTTGGGATTTTATAAGTTTGAAGGTTGATGAAGGGATCGATTTCAGGAGAACAAAGAGAGGGAGAGGAGATCGATGAAAGAGGAGGAAATAATATTTTAGAAGATGACACGTGTAACAGCCCGATTTTTAGAATTAGAATTATTTTAGTGTTGCGATATTTGTTAATTGTTAATTTTATTCAATTAATGATTATTTTATGTTTGATTGGTGGGTTAGAGGATTATTAAGTAAATGAGGGTATTTTAGTCATTTTGGTATGAGTGACATTTTTGTAATTATGCTAGAACTAGTAATTTGAATTTAGAGAATAATGGTGTATAATTAATATGTGGGGGGGGGGGGGGTTAAGTGAAGTAAAAGTGTAGATAAATAGTTGTGAGTTAATTGTGACTAAACCCATTAGTGGGAGTGACCATAACCCATATTATAAATAGAATAGTAGTGAGTGGTGGTGTACTAGGTTAAACATTTTAACATAAAATTTTGAGAGGCAAATGAGATAATAGAGAAAGGAGAGGCTTCGAGAAGAGCAAACTAGAAGAGCTCAAGGGGAAGAGAGGATTCAACTAAAAGTAGCAAGAGGAGTGAAGAATTAAGGTAAGAGGGGATATTACTTTTACCATATGGGTTTAATAAGCAATTGAGAAGTTTGAGTGTTTTAAATTATGATTAATTGCATGTTAATTGCTGCTGATTGTGGTCAATTTCGTGTTCCTTTTTGTTGATTAAATTAAGCATGTTAAACCTTGATGAAATTGCATTTTCTTCATGTCAAAATTCATGTTTTATTATGTTAAATTGATACCTTTGTGAATTTTGATGATTTTGATGATTAACCTTGATAAATTTGACTATGAGTATGGGTATGTGTTTTGTTTGAGAAATCATGAAGTTATGTTGAATAAGTTGTGATTTAAGTGATTTTGGAAAAATTGATTAATTGAGTGAATTTGATTAAGTTGCTACTTTTTTGATTAAGTTGCTGCCATATGATGAAAAGCATGAAGATATATGTTGGTTGTGTAGCTTTGATGAGAATTAAGTTGTTGTTGTTGGTGTTTTGCTAAAAGGGCTTAATTAAGTGAAAATGAATAAGTTGCTGCTTAAATGAATAAGTTGTTGTTGGAATAGTTTGAATAGGTGATTATGGTGATGTTGAACTTGATGAAATACTATTGATGTTGTTATACAAACTTATTTGCTAAGTTGTTGGTGAAAATGGACTTTTGAGACGAACTTTGAAATTAACCGAAAAACCTTGAGAATTCATGTAAATTTTATGTTTCACCGTGTATCCATTGTTCAATTTAAGTATATTGATCATGGGTATTGTTTGTAAAATGATTTTGGGTCAATTGTGATGAAAAATGGAATTTTTGGGTGGAAGTTGGGGTATTCTCGTAGTGAATACCTTAGCGAAGTCCCTGGTCGCTCAGCGACCAAGACAGCAACAACATGTGCTGTTTTGTGCATTTTGATCCTTAAGAGATGTTTCCGGACATCCCTGGGCATTCCTTTTGTGTTGTTTTGCAGTTGTTTTGACCATTTGTTGACACATAATGATTGCTTGCAATGAATTGATTATAATGTTTGATTTTGAGACGAACTTGGCGATTTTGTGAAACTTGATAATTGTCGAAATGAACTTAATAATCAATTACAGTAGTATGAATGAAGTTGAATCATGAATATAATGTGATGTAGTAGTAGGTTGAGGTAACCTTACTTAATTTATTCATGAAATGTGGATTATGTGATTTATAGTGAATAAATGCAAGAATGACGTGTTTATGATTAAACTTGGTGAAATGCATTGATATGAAGTGAATGGTGTTGAGTGTGTCTTAATGCATTATAGTGATGATTAAGCATGATGAATGTGGTGAAATGATGTTGTGATGATTAAGCATGATGAATGTGATTTAAATGATGTTGTGATGATTAAGCATGATGATGTTGTGATGATTAAGCATGATGAATGTGATAAAATGATGATGTGATGATAACATGATTTGTATTGTATGAATGTATCGATTTGATAATGCAATAGTGACGATGTGAATATACATTATATGATGGAGTGAATTATATAACAGCATGATGAGTGCATTGTTGAGTCTATACGTGGTGTCCATGCATACATAGTCAATCGAATTGTGAATTGATGAAAACATGCCGATGGTTTTGATAACCCAACATGCCGAGGGTTTTTTATAATTCAACATGCCGAGGGTTCTAGTAATCCAACATGCCGAGGAATCCGATATCCAAACTTTGGTACCACATGTATTTAGTGTCGTGTTAGGCATATTGCATGAACATGATGAGTCGTATGTGGAAGTATTTTGGCGTGAACTTGTGCATTTATGTGGTAAATGTATACTTGATATTGATGACGTGGTGAATGTTTTATGCTTGAATTAATGATGAGATATGAACGATGTAAAATTGAGTTGATTATCTGTTGATGACTTATAGACAATTTGATATTTATCTGTTGATGACTTATAGACGAGTGATATTTATTTGTTGATGACTTATAGATGAGCTGATGATTTATAGTTGAGATTATGATGTAGTTGTTGATGATGTATAATTAAGTTGGTAATTATATAATGATGAGGGTATACTATGATTTATGAAATTATGCATGAGTATTAACCAGGCTTTATGTATTGATGAATACTTATATACTAAGTGATGTTTTGCCTGAAACTTACATGCGTTTATTATATCCTTTTGTTGAATGTATATCTTACCCTCTAGTGGCTTTATTGTCGCCACATCCATGGGTTTTACCCTTGGGGATGTAGACTTGCAGGTATAGGAGTAGTTGCTTGGTGAGTTGTGCTGAGGATGTCGTTATGCCTTCTCTTTTATGTTGTATTTTTCGAGGATGTCTAGATTAGGTGCTCTGATCTAGGAGTCCGGAATTTATTTTACTTGTTGAATTTTTATGACGATGTATTTATTTGAGATATTTTTGATGAGACCCGAGATGATTATTATGTTGAGATGTTTATTTTCCGTTGTGCTGTGATAATTGTTGATGAAATTTTTATTATAAAAATTAGCATGAGATGTTTGATGTATCGTAATACCTCGATGTTGTTGAATTACATGAATTATTATTTAAATAGTAGTCTTCGAGATCGGGGTGTTATAGCACGGAGGGTAGTTTGGTCATTTTGAATTTGCCTGAAATCCAAGATGTATTTTCGTCAATCCACCATATACTTTGTGACTCAGCAGCTGACTTATCCAATCAGTTGTGACAACTCAACAAATTAGTGACGTGCCACAGATTAAATGGGTTCAGAGACTGAAACCCAAGTGATTAATATTTGTAGGGCAAAAATGGAAGGATTAAGAAATTCAGGGACCAAAACTCAAGTGACCCCTATTTGCATGGACTAAACATATAAATAAGCCTTTTAATAATGTTGAAAAAATTATAGTATTTAATATATAATATTTATCTAAGAATAATATAATTTTAAATAGTTTTAGTCTAGGTATAGCTCAGTGGTAAGATCTTAACATCGTAACCTTAAGGTACCGAATTCAATAGTTGTAAAATGGTCATATTTTGTTTGAATTTAATTAATATACTCTGTCGATGTATATAAAAACACATAAGTTGTGATATTCATTAATTGGCGTGACAACACATCATTTAATAAATGTGTAAAATAATTGTATACTGACAGAGCATACTAATTAAACTTTTTATATTTTTAATAAACAAGAGTGATGCAAGATTGTATCAACTCAATTCATTAAAATAAGAGAAAGGGAGTACAAATAAGTTAAGGAGACTAAGAAAAAACCTTTTTAGAGTGTTACAAATTTGAAATTAGGCAAACCAAGTTTGTTTTTAATGTACTCATTTCTAATCTCATTAGGTATCTTATTCCACACAAAAAAAAAGGAGTTGTAGAATGATCATTAGGGTTTTTGAACTAAAAACAATTTTAAACTTCCCTAATCATTAAAAATAGTTTCTTTGACATGTGAATTTAGCTTAGTTGGTATGGATATTTAATCATATATGCAGAGTTCCGGGTTTGAACCTCAAACACCACACTTATATGAAACGGTTGTTAAATATTCATTGATACTTCCATTATGAATAATAATTTATCATTCCCGAGTTAAAAAAATATATTATATTATTCATTATCATTTTAATACATAAATTCAGTCAAATATGTGGTTTATGATAGAGTAAAACTTTTACATTAACCGTACTTCAATTGTGTTTTGGATTTTCTTGGTTACTTTGGACTTAACACTACATCAAAATTAAACTCTACAATTAAAACATTTATAATAAAATAAAATTAATAGTAGTTATTTTACTATAAAAAAGTATTTAATAATATTATATGTATCTAATATAATATTAAATAGGTTTAGTCAAAGTAAATTTTATGTATCAAAATATCACATTAAATAGTATTTTTGGGATATACATTTAATATAGTATCTAATATATTATGATTATTAAATATGATATTTAGTTGAATTATTTATGAAAAATATTTTTCATGAACATCACATCTAATACAATATTATTCAGCTTATAAGGTGTCAACTCAATGGTAAGAGCTTCATTTTGTAACTTTAGGGGACAAAATTTAAAGCTCATATGAGACAATTATAAAATAGTCATTGGTGACATTGCGATAATATGTTCAAATTCATTTTTTTTTTTTGACAAAATGTTTAGATTCTCATCAAACTTGACATTTACATTAAAATATAGTATACACCATAATATATATATGTAACCCCCCTTAAATATATATATTGTAATTTTTGAAAATTTAAGACATGTATAGAAAAAAACAAGGTTTAAATATATGAAAGGTCCCTGCTAATATAGCGCATTTGACTTTTGGTACCTGTAAAAAAAAAAAATTGAAATCCATCCTTGCAATTTTTTTTTTTGTTTTTTAAAATAGTCTCTGGACCCATTTAAGCTGATAGGTGGCACTCTGATGCCTACGTGGCACACACCACCAGTGTATAAGTGGCCACGTGGCATCTGACGTGTCAATTTTAAAATTAAAAAACGAATTTATTAATTAGAAAAATTATTTTTTATAAATAAAAATTATAATTTTTTTAAATACATATATACAGAAAAGGGGGTAAAATTGAAACTAGGGTTTTTGATTTTCCCCCATTTCTTCTTCTCCATCGTTTTCCATCCTCTTCTCCATCGTGTGAATCCATCTTTCCATTTGTATCCATCTTCTCCAGAAAAATCGATCTCCATTGTTCTTCTTCATCTTCTTTATCTTTCTGGGCATTATTGTTCTTGTTCTTTCCCATTTTCTACAACAAGAACAAGACAAGATTGTGGGAAGATGTCTAGAAGCAGAGGTAATTCAAATAGCAAAGGTTCACATTCTTATTTGATTTCCATAAATGGGGCAAGTCGTGGCTTTGCTCGAGTTCCAGAAATGATGGTTGTTATGCTACCGGTTTGTAGGTGCAATCTACCCATGAAGGTGTAAATAGCTAACACCTTCGAGAACCAAGGGCGTAGGTTTTGGAAATGTCGTCATTGGAATAAAAATGTTAGTTTTATTTAAGCTTGTTTGATGCTTAACTGAGATTGTGCATCTGTTGTTTCTTGGCTAGAATTTAAGTTTGTTCCATGGGTTATTGCCACATATTGTTCATACTTGTGTGCTATTCATCTGGGATGATGAAATCGTACTACGGGTGACATCCATGATTCATATTAATCCTGCTATGGAAGTGTCAATGGAGGAGGACATGTCAAGGGTGGAAGGAATCAATAACCAAGGTTGTACCAAATGCAACAACATTGAAGAAATTATGAAGGTAATTGAGTCGAGGTAAATTGTAAAGTGGAACACATAGTACGAGGCTGAGAGGAACAAAGTTATATGGATGGCATTGGCCTTGATGGTTTTTTTTTTTTTTTGGTGTTTATGCTAAGAATTGATGTAATAGTCTTATTTTGAAGTAGAGTGACAAAATTAAATGTAGTTGCTGTTATTTGATGTGTTATGAATCAAAGTTTTAGCAAGTTAAGACTGTATTTGTTGAGTAATGAATGGAAATGGTTTGTTTGATGTGATATGAATCAAAGTTCTAACTCATTTTGGTTGGTATTTAATGTATTTTGTTGCATTATTATGGATACACTTTGATATGGCTATTTTCATAACACATTAAAAACAAAAAGGCTATGCCACTGTTATCATATATTTTGTTGTGACATTGACAGTTTATCTAAACAAAAGGCATTGTTTAAGCCATTACATTAAAAATAAAATATAGTTGTTTAAGCAGCTACATCCAAAACAGAAGACATAGTTTAAGCCATTAAATCCATAATAGAAGGCATTGTTTAAGTCATTACATCCAAAACTAATCAAAAGGCATTGTAAGCCATTACATTTGAAACTAAAACAAAATGCTTGGTTTAAATCTCCTGAGTTAGTTCTCCATCTCCATCATCTATTCCAACTTCAATAGGATTTTTTTCTCCAAAGTTCCTGGTGCACCTAATTTTGGTAGAGGCCCAAAGTAACAGGTTCTTCCAATCCTTCTTAGTTTGTTGAAATTGTATTTTGGTACCTTAGCAGTTGATTTTTCCTTAGATCTTGTAACACCCGTAATGAGATTGTCTAAAATTCTCATACAAGCGTTAAATTTCGTACTGGATACATTAAATTACAATACATAATTTAAGTCTGAATTACATATGTTTCGAATACATGCCATAACGTCGGATACATAATACATAGCTGTCTAAAGATAAAAGTAGTAACTAACAAGTACATAATATCTAACATAGTCTATGTACATAGTACAACATAACATGAAATCCGAGTACATAACATAACATCATAACATAAACTAAGGCACGAGGAAAAATAGCAGAATCATTCAGTAGCCTTCTCCTTACACTTGCTACGTGCTACCTGAGTACCTGAAAAATTTAAATGGATTGGGATGAGACATAATGTCTTAGTGAGCTCCACCTATCCTACTTAGTGATCAGGGGGATTCCTATGACCACATGTTGTACATCATGTATCATATTACATGTTATCATAATCATATCATAATTTAACTATGTTGGCGTTGAAAATACAATCATTAATTATCTGGGTTCATTTTACAGAATGCATCCGAGTGGAGTAACTTCGGAGTACATCCCCATAACATACCGGTGAAAATTTCTATCTGAGGCTAACACCGGACTCCTCTTATTGTTGTGTGGTCAACCCTTTCGGAGAAGTCCCATCCGACATAATACGGAGCCTGCTGGACACAACTTATAACATACGTGTGGACAACCCTTTCAGAGGAGTCCCATTGGGCATAATCTGAAGCCTGATGGACACGTTTACCTTATTCATGTTCATATTCGTCTGCTATAACCTGATTTGGAGTTATCTAAACTCTAAACCCATCTTTAGCATTACATGTTATAATCCATCACTCGTAGACCATACGTGAATCCAATTACATTAACCATTGATTCTAGTATTAATAATTTGTTTTAAAGCCTTTGATGACCCATTGGTACTTCACACGCATAGTATAAAAAATTTAGTTTCTGGACACCTTCGCTTAGCCATATATGCATCGCTTAGCGAGCTACAACCCATAACTAGTCTGGGAGGTTCGCTCAGCAAGCCTCTGCTTCGCTCAACGATGCTTGGCAGTAGAAAATGCTCTTCTTGCTCGCTTAGCGAGCATGACAGAACACCAAAACTGCTGGAAATGTGTTTTATATGTATACGGCTGTTTTTGAAGACCTGGGCATGAAGTATCCCTTCACGCCCTTTGAGGTAGACGTCCTTAATTGTCTGAATGTGGCGCCGTCTCAGCTGCAGCCCAACAGTACGCGCTTTTGAAATTCTATGCGAGGGGCTAAGTTTCCAACCCTCGATTGGGTCCTTTTTTACGTTCTATGGCACGAAAGGGGTAGACAAACTTTCTTGGGTGTCCGTCAGTGCGCACCCTGGTAAGAGGTTATTCCCGCCCTATGCCTCTCATTATAAGAACTGGAGGCAACATTCCTTAGGACCCGGGGGGGAAAGGATTGTGAAGCAGCTGCTGTGCGGGTCGATGGTAAGTTGAGGTTTCCCGTATGCTGGACGAGCGCTCCGGCGTCTATCATGGGATTTGATTATGAGAAGCTGGACGCGTATGACCAAGGCGTCGTCTGCTTTTTGGACAAGATGCTGCCTATGAACATCGGAGAGCTATTGAATAGGGAGGGGGATGTGAATATCTTAGACACTTACTTACGTGAGTTGTGAAATTCTGGCAGGCACTGAATCAGAACCGTAAAACAGAGTACTAAAAACGTAAAACAGAGTACTTAAACACAGGTTCAGAAGCAGCAAAATAAAGGACAGAAAATAAAGAACACATAGTATTTGTTAACCCAGTTCGGTGCAAACTACACCTACGTCTGGAGGATACCAATCCAGGAAGGAAATCCACTAAGAGGAATTATGTAACATCCCGCTCATAAGTATCGGTTAATAGTAGCGTTTATCTGTGTTAGAACTTATGCCGCAAGCAATGGCAATTATGAAATTAGAAGGAAGTGGCAAATTTGTAATTTAAGCTAAGAGGGAGACTAATAAGTAAATGGAACAAGATATTTTCCTTCTTGTAATCCATTCCTTCCCCATTCATTTTCCAAAATCAGCATTCCTTTCCCCTTCTCCTACAAGTCTCACGCCCCCATCTCATTCCCCATCCTTCAACCAAACTTCAATCAAACACTAGTAAGAAACCTTGCAAGGCAAACTTGAGTAGAAAGCTAGAGCAAGGGAAAAGAAAAGAAGAACAAGGAAGAACTAGAGAAGAGTCAAGCTAGGAGTGTTGTAGAGTTGTTGGAATCAAGTTTAATCTGCATCAAACTGAAGCTTAAGGTGAGCTCCACAGGGTTTAGAACCCATTTTATGTAAGCTAGCAAAGTTGTGCAAGTTAAGAGTAGAATTTAGAAATTATGCCATGAATCTAATAGTTTGCTAATCCTATGTCCAAGTATGTTTTATCTATTAATATGTCTTAGTAATTACTCCCATAAGCTGTTTGTATGTTTGGGAGTGTTTGGATTAGCCTAGGAAGCAAGAAATTGAACCCTGCAAATGTCAAAATCGGCCACCGATTTGGAGGATTCGGCCCCCGATTTCAAGACTCATTTTCTAAGTATCTTACGGCAAAAATCGGGCCCCGATTTATGCCAATCGGCCGCCGATTTTGCCCTGCCCTAAACTCATGTTTTTCTTGATTTTAAGCAAGGTTTAAGATAGGATGGGTTAAGGGTACTATAATGGAAGATGATTACCCAACTTCTAGGTTATATTAGAGAAGTATATGAGCTAGTTTTGGGGTTTAACCCTTATGGAACAATGATAGGAACATGAATTAGTTTATACAACAATAAGAATGATTTAAAGAATAAGCTTAGAACCTTTATAGGTTGAGCATTAAGAATGAATACTCGAAGATGCATTAGATATGCATAAGTCAAGTTATACATTATATGTATATGTATGTTTAAAAGATTAAGAACAATTATTAAGATGACTTGATGTGTCTCTTGTATGCTCGCTAGTTAGTATACGAGAGGTTCCTGTGAAGTTACCGCCTTAAATGGCAGCCGGAACGGTGAAGTTACCGCTCGTGAGGGCAGCTACACATCCAAGTCTATAAAGTTAATGTGTCTCCTGTCTGCTCGTCAGTTAGTATACAGGGGGTCCCCGTGAAGTTACCGCCTTAAATGGCAGCTGGGACGGTGAAGTTACCGCTCGCGAGAGCAGCCACACAAAATATAAGAGGAGTCCGGTGTTAGCCTGATATGATAGGAATTTTCACCGGTAAGAAGGGAGATGTACTTCGGGGTTACTCCACCCGGATGCACTCCGTAAAATGAACCAAGATAATGCAATGTTTGTTCAACCCTAACTTCTAACTTAAAGATGCTAATGATGATTATGTATATTATATGTAAAACACGAAATGATGATTAGTTCTCAGAGAACGAGACGTGATCATAGGATGTCCCCAAGATCACTCCGTATAAGTTTAGGATTAAGAATGGAATATGAAATGTATAAGTTAAGACTTGGCGATCATAGGTATCCCCAAGATCGCCGAGGTAGGCACGGCAACCCTAGGTTCCCCGAGGTTGCCAAACAGTAGGTAGGGTAGGAGCTCACTGAGACGTTATGTCTCATCCCTTTCCTTCTGGTGCAGGTTCCTCGCAGGTAGCACGACGAAAAGGTAAAGAGAAAGCTACGGATTGATCGTGCTGCTTATGATTTTGTTATTTGGACTTTTGTATAAGAATGGTGTATTATGATGTATAATATGAAAATTGTTCTGTATCGGATTATGGATTGTATCAAAGACATATGCTTTGTATAATTAATAAACATCTTTCTGTATTGTATTTAATGTATCCGGTACGAAATTTTAATACTCGTAAGAGATCCTAGGCAATCTCTATATGGGTGTTACAATTTGGTATCAGAGCAGGTCGATTCAGACCGTGCCTTGGGTCATTAAAGTACAATCCAAGTTTGTGGACCTCTTGGATCCAGGACATTATTCTAGATGTTATGTTCAGTTAAAACTGATCACTTTGACTTGTATATGACAGCTAGGATAAGATGTCTGGGAGAAGAAGAGGTAGACCTCGTACTAATCAAGCCAGTGACGAGAGTGGAGGACCCAGTCAGAATTCATGGGAACAGATGATGCAACAACAGCAGGCCTGGCAGCAGCAATACCAAGAGCAACAAGCTCAGAATGCGTTACAGTATCAGCAAATGATGCTGATGATGCAACAGCAGTCTCAGCAACAGGCCCAAGCTCAACAACAATGGATGGAAATGATGCAACAAGGACAAGGTTTCCATCCACAGCCACCACCTCCTCCAGTGATTGGAAACCCCGTGTTCCGGGAATATAACAGACATCACCCTCCGGAGTTTAACGGAGAAGGTGAACCTCAAGAAGCAAGAAAGTGGATTAAACAAATGGAGAAGATTTTTAGAATGGCTGATTGTTCGGAAGAAGACAAAGTGGTCTATGCCACAAACCAACTCAGAGGTGCAGCAGAAGACTGGTGGGAATCTGCTCAGCGCAGGATGGAAGCTAACGGTGTAGAAGTGAATTGGGAGAATTTTAAAGGAGTGATGCTGGAAAAGTATTTACCTTTGTCTTACAAGGTAAAGAAGGAGCAAGAGTTCTTGGAATTGAAGCAAGGAAGTATGTCGGTTGCTGAGTTTACAAAGAAGTTTGAAGAGTTGTCCTACTATTCCACACACAACGAGTATGCTGAGAATGAAGTGTGGAAAATGAATCAGTATAAACGAGGCTTAAGAGGTGAGATCGATACTGCAGTGAGTCTCCAAAGAACTGCGAGTTACGATGAATTGGTACATGATAGCTTAGTAGTCGAAGCAGGACTTGCAAAGACTTCAAAGGAAAGATCAGTTGCTTTTGAAAGAAGAAAGAGCAGGATGCAGGATAAGTATCATGACAAGTTGAAGCCAAAGGGATCACCGCAAAGAGGAAAGCAATCTAGTCCGACCTCAGTATATTCTGCTTGCAGGAAGTGTGGGAAGTCCCACAAAGGTGAATGTATGATGGGTATGGGTGTCTGTTACGGGTGTAAGCAACCTGGGCACTTCATACATGAATGTCCGAATAGACGTGGTAAGGGACCAGCTGAAGGTACTACCACTAGCAAAGGAAGAGTGTATTCTCTCGATGGTGCAAAGGCCTTGGCGAATGAAGATCTGATTGCCGGTATGTGTTATCTTGGCTCATACCCAGTAAAAGTTCTTTTTGATTGTGGTGCTTCATGCTCTTTTATTTCATATAAATGTGTGGAGACGCTTCAATTACCTTTGTCTCCGTTGAATCCTCCCATGTTGGTATCCACCGCTACTGAAGGCGGAATTGAGGCGAGTTATGTTTGTGAAAACTGTCCTATCACTGTGTCCAGTAAGACTTACTATGTTGATCTAGTGTGTCTCCCGATGGAGCAACTTGACGTGATTTTAGGCATGGATTGGCTCTCTGCTAACCATGTGTATATTGGATGTTCAGAGAAAAGTATTTATATGCCGACCAGTGATACGGCAGAAGGTGTGGCTTTATCTGAATTGATTAACCGCACCCATCAGTTAATCCAATTCATTTGTGCTCAAGATAAGGGATTTTATGTAATGCTCACTGTGGCTTCAGAGTCAGAGTTAAGTCCCAGCGATATTCCTGTTGTGAATGAGTACCTAGATGTTTTCCCTTCAGAAGTAACTAGTTTACCTCCAGAGCGAGAGGTGGAGTTTTCAATTGATTTGATTCCAGGAGCGGAGCCAGTGTCTGTGGCACCGTACAGAATGTCACCAACAGAGTTGAAAGAGTTGAAATCTCAGCTAGAAGAATTGATTCAGAAGCATTTCATCAGACCTAGTGTGTCACCTTGGGGTGCTCCAGTTTTGTTAGTCAAGAAAAAGGATGGAAGTATGAGGCTGTGTATAGACTACCGCCAACTTAATAAAGTGACTATCAAGAACAAGTATCCTCTTCCAAGAATTGATGATCTTTTAGATCAGCTCAAGGGAGCAACTGTGTTTTCCAAAATTGATCTTCGGTCAGGTTATCATCAAATCCGTATTAAGTCTTCAGATGTGTCTAAGACGGCGTTTCGAACGCGTTACGGACACTATGAATTTCTGGTTATGCCTTTCGGTGTAACTAATGCTCCAGCAGTCTTTATGGATTACATGAACAGAATATTCCAGCCTTACCTTGATCAATTTGTGGTAATTTTCATAGATGACATCTTGATTTATTCCAAGGATTCCCAGGAGCATGCTCAGCACTTGAGAATTGTTTTGGATGTCCTCAGAGACAAGCAGTTATATGCTAAATTCAGTAAATGCGAGTTCTGGTTATCTGAGATTAAGTTTTTGGGTCACGTTATTTCTCAAGGAGGAGTAGCCGTCGATCCATCCAAAGTTGAAGCTGTACTAAGTTGGGAAAGACCCAAGAATGTAGCAGAGGTCAGGAGCTTTCTCGGCTTGGCAGGTTATTATCGAAGGTTTATCATGAAATTTTCTCAGATTGCCTTACCTTTGTCACGACTTACCAGAAAGGATGTACCATTTGTCTGGGACGAAGAATGTGAGGAAAGTTTCAGAGTTCTGAAAAGAAAATTGACTAAAGCACCAGTGTTGGCAATACCAGATCCTGAAAGGAGATACACCGTTTTCTGCGATGCATCTTCCAAGGGACTGGGAAGTGTTCTTATGCAAGGTGAGAACGTGATTGCTTATGCATCTAGACAGCTCAAGACTCATGAAGAGAATTACCCCACTCATGACCTCGAGCTAGCAGCCATAATTTTTGCATTGAAGATATGGAGGCATCATCTGTATGGAGCACAATTTGATTTGTTTAGCGATCATAAGAGTTTGAAGTACTTGTTTGATCAACGAGATTTGAATATGAGACAAAGACGATGGATGGAGTACTTGAAGGACTTTGATTTCGATCTGAAGTACCATCCAGGAAAAGCAAATGTGGTAGCTGATGCCTTGAGTAGAAAAGCTTTAGCTAAAGCTGAAGTAATGATGCATACAAGTGGGTTGTATGAGAAATTCAGAGATCTTAACCTTCATGTTACAGAGTTAGAAGGTGGCATCTTACTGAACAAGATGGATATTATGTGTGACCTACGGTTTAGGATTGCACAAGCTCAATCTGTGGATATGGACCTTCAGAGGAAAGTTAGCCAAGCAGGATTTTCATGGGCACCAGATGGTATGGTATTGTTTGAAGGAAGGGTTTATGTTCCGAATGATATGGAATTGAGAAGGTTGATTTTAGAGGAAGCGCACAAGAGCAGTTTTAGTATTCATCCTGGTACCACCAAGATGTATCAGGACTTGAAAAGAGATTATTGGTGGCCTAGTATGAAAAGAGATGTTGCAGAATTTGTGTCGCGATGCATTGTTTGTCAGCAGGTGAAGATTGAGCATCAAAGGCCTGCAGGGATGTTGGTACCATTGGAGATTCCATTATGGAAGTGGGAGGATATAACCATGGATTTTGTGAGTGGATTACCTCGAACACAGCGGGGACATGACTCAATCTGGGTGATAGTGGACCGGTTAACTAAGTCAGCTCATTTCTTGCCGGTTAAGACTACTTACCGAGCCTCTCAGTACGCCGAGTTATTTACTTCAGAGATTGTGAAACTCCATGGTGTGCCAGCTAGTATTGTGTCAGATAGAGATCCTATTTTCACATCCCACTTTTGGAAGGCATTTCAAAAGGCTTTGGGAACCAGATTAAAAATGAGCACGTCCCATCATCCTCAGACAGATGGACAATCCGAGAGGACTATTCAGACGTTAGAGGATATGTTACGTGCATGTGTCCTAGAAGATGGAGGAAGTTGGAATGATCACCTCCCGTTGATCGAATTCTCTTACAATAACAGTTACCATTCTAGCATTGGAATGGCACCATATGAAGCATTGTATGGTAGGAAATGTAGAACTCCGCTTTGTTGGGCTGAAGTTGGAGACAAAAGTATTTTGGGACCTGAGATAATACAGGAGACGACCTTAAAGATTAAATCCATTCAGGATAAGATGAGAATAGCTCAAAGTCGTCAGAAAAGTTATGCTGACAAGCGACGAAGACCCTTAGAGTTTGAAGAAGGGGACCATGTATTCCTTAAAGTTACACCCAAGTTGGGATTAAGAGGAGCGTTCAGGACCAAGAAGCTTTGTCCAAGGTATGTGGGACCGTTTCAGATACTTCGACGTGTCGGACCAGCAGCTTATCAGTTAGCGCTGCCACCGGCCATGTCAGGCTTACACGATGTATTTCATGTCTCGCAACTACGGAAATTCATTCCCGATCCTTTCCAACCAGTGGAGCTGGATAGTATAGATTTGAGATCAGACTTGACCTTTCAACCTGAGCCAGAACAAATAATCGATCGTGATATTAAGTCTTTGCGGAACAAAGAAATCCCTATTGTTAAAGTTGTATGGAAAGGCTCTCCCGACGGCGAAGCGACGTGGGAGCTAGAATCAGAAATGCAAGAGCACTATCCTCATTTGTTTTCAGGTAACTTCTAAATTTCGAGGACGAAATTTCTTTAAGGGGGGTAGATTGTAACATCCCGCTCATAAGTATCGGTTAATAGTAGCGTTTATCTGTGTTAGAACTTATGCCGCAAGCAATGGCAATTATGAAATTAGAAGGAAGTGGCAAATTTGTAATTTAAGCTAAGAGGGAGACTAATAAGTAAATGGAACAAGATATTTTCCTTCTTGTAATCCATTCCTTCCCCATTCATTTTCCAAAATCAGCATTCCTTTCCCCTTCTCCTACAAGTCTCACGCCCCCATCTCATTCCCCATCCTTCAACCAAACTTCAATCAAACACTAGTAAGAAACCTTGCAAGGCAAACTTGAGTAGAAAGCTAGAGCAAGGGAAAAGAAAAGAAGAACAAGGAAGAACTAGAGAAGAGTCAAGCTAGGAGTGTTGTAGAGTTGTTGGAATCAAGTTTAATCTGCATCAAACTGAAGCTTAAGGTGAGCTCCACAGGGTTTAGAACCCATTTTATGTAAGCTAGCAAAGTTGTGCAAGTTAAGAGTAGAATTTAGAAATTATGCCATGAATCTAATAGTTTGCTAATCCTATGTCCAAGTATGTTTTATCTATTAATATGTCTTAGTAATTACTCCCATAAGCTGTTTGTATGTTTGGGAGTGTTTGGATTAGCCTAGGAAGCAAGAAATTGAACCCTGCAAATGTCAAAATCGGCCACCGATTTGGAGGATTCGGCCCCCGATTTCAAGACTCATTTTCTAAGTATCTTACGGCAAAAATCGGGCCCCGATTTATGCCAATCGGCCGCCGATTTTGCCCTGCCCTAAACTCATGTTTTTCTTGATTTTAAGCAAGGTTTAAGATAGGATGGGTTAAGGGTACTATAATGGAAGATGATTACCCAACTTCTAGGTTATATTAGAGAAGTATATGAGCTAGTTTTGGGGTTTAACCCTTATGGAACAATGATAGGAACATGAATTAGTTTATACAACAATAAGAATGATTTAAAGAATAAGCTTAGAACCTTTATAGGTTGAGCATTAAGAATGAATACTCGAAGATGCATTAGATATGCATAAGTCAAGTTATACATTATATGTATATGTATGTTTAAAAGATTAAGAACAATTATTAAGATGACTTGATGTGTCTCTCGTATGCTCGCTAGTTAGTATACGAGAGGTTCCTGTGAAGTTACCGCCTTAAATGGCAGCCGGAACGGTGAAGTTACCGCTCGTGAGGGCAGCTACACATCCAAGTCTATAAAGTTAATGTGTCTCCTGTCTGCTCGTCAGTTAGTATACAGGGGGTCCCCGTGAAGTTACCGCCTTAAATGGCAGCTGGGACGGTGAAGTTACCGCTCGCGAGAGCAGCCACACAAAATATAAGAGGAGTCCGGTGTTAGCCTGATATGATAGGAATTTTCACCGGTAAGAAGGGAGATGTACTTCGGGGTTACTCCACCCGGATGCACTCCGTAAAATGAACCAAGATAATGCAATGTTTGTTCAACCCTAACTTCTAACTTAAAGATGCTAATGATGATTATGTATATTATATGTAAAACACGAAATGATGATTAGTTCTCAGAGAACGAGACGTGATCATAGGATGTCCCCAAGATCACTCCGTATAAGTTTAGGATTAAGAATGGAATATGAAATGTATAAGTTAAGACTTGGCGATCATAGGTATCCCCAAGATCGCCGAGGTAGGCACGGCAACCCTAGGTTCCCCGAGGTTGCCAAACAGTAGGTAGGGTAGGAGCTCACTGAGACGTTATGTCTCATCCCTTTCCTTCTGGTGCAGGTTCCTCGCAGGTAGCACGACGAAAAGGTAAAGAGAAAGCTACGGATTGATCGTGCTGCTTATGATTTTGTTATTTGGACTTTTGTATAAGAATGGTGTATTATGATGTATAATATGAAAATTGTTCTGTATCGGATTATGGATTGTATCAAAGACATATGCTTTGTATAATTAATAAACATCTTTCTGTATTGTATTTAATGTATCCGGTACGAAATTTTAATACTCGTAAGAGATCCTAGGCAATCTCTATATGGGTGTTACAAATTAATTCAAAGACTCAAGACACAGCCCCTGTTCCCAGCCTTATCACTTAATCTCCACCCGTATAGACTTCTATCTAGTAACCCCTAGATATAAGAACCTACTTACTTCCCAACCAAGTAATCACAGCCCAGTGATTATCAACTTCTGAACAAAACAAGTATGATGAAGACACTCTTCAAAACAACAAAAACATCACTTGTGCTTAAAAGCTTTAAGTGAAAACCAACTCTAAACAAAACAACCAACTCTAACAGATGAGTGGTACAAAACAAAGCTTCAAGCTTACAGACTCAAAAACACTAAGACTCTTAATTCTAATTTCTGGTTTTTTTTATTAGTCTTCAATAGCAGCACGTCCTCCTTAAATAGGCTTCAACAACAACATAGTTCTGAACACAATAATCCTCAAAGATATAATTCTGAAATTCTTTAGAAGCTCAAAGAAGGAAATATATTTCTGAATTATATTTTGCAAAGATTCCTTTGAAAATATATTCATAAATAAACGAAGCCAATCTTCAACAAGATCTTCACGTAAAATTACTCAACCTTCTAGAACCATTAGCCTGGATAAAACTTCAAACAAATCTTCAAAAGATACGCAGAAAGAATTAACAAAAAGAACGCAGAAATTCAGCTTCTGAAATGCAGCTTCTCAAAGTCAACAGAAGTCAACGTCTGAAGGAAGCTTCTGAAGGTCAAAAGAAGTCAACATCTGAACAGTGCGTCTGATGACCAGTTCTGCGTCTGATGAACAGTACCAGCGTCTGAAGACCTTCGCAGAGCCAAGTTAACAGCTTCTGAAGTACTGTAGCTTCTGAACCAGCTTCTGAAGATGCACAAAATGAGATAGTCAGCTTCTGAAGACATAAATAGCTTCTGGTGACGCATTGCTTGCACACTTTGATTTTACCAAACATGTAGCCAACATTCAGATATCCAACAAGTTGGCTTTGTTTATTTATGAGTATATTATACTTTGCTATTTTCTTGTCCTCGTAACCTTTTCGTTTTCATTTTTGTAGAGTCCATGGCGCCCATGACTGCGGTGGAAAGGAAGAAATATTTTGAGGAAATGAAGGCAAAGAAGGCTGCTGAGGGGTTGGCAGCCAGTGATCCTACTGGACTGATCACACGCAAGCCTAAGAGGAAGGCTGATAATCCGCCGGAGGCTCAGACTGAGTTCGTCGCGGTGGTCGGGCAGGACAAGGCGTCACCCAGAAAAGATGATAGAGGGAAGGCCATAGCTGAGAAAAAGAGTAAGAAAACGCCTTCCCCTTCCTCGACTGGTGCTGCCAGGATCTGTGGGACTGTGCAATCCTTCTGGGATAAGGATTTCAACTATGGCGCCTACGTCAAAGACAGGTTGGTCTTTAATCCAGAAGATGTGGAGGTTGAAAATCAAGGCGATGATCCCTTCATGACGAGAGATGTGGGCGTTCATTGCTTGCGGTCGATAATGCTCTTAGACGCAATAGATCGGAAGCATGAAGAGCTGGTGCAGAGTGAAGAAGCGCTCCAGGCCACGGTGAGGGCGCTGGAAAAAGAGTTGAAGGAGCCCAAGGACGCCAGGGAGAAAGAGGTGAAAGAAGCCAAAGAGGCGATGAAACTTGAACGTGACGAGCGCGTCGCTGATCTGAAAATTGGTCATGCCGCGGATCTGGCCGGGAAGGATGGGGTTATCGCGAAGCTTCAAAAGGATGACGCGGCTGGAGTGGAAAGGGAAAATTAGCTTAAGGCTGAAGTTTCTATGGCAAAAGGCGAGTTAGCCCTGACCTTTGATGCTGGCTTTGAGCGGGATAAAGCTCAAGTCGCTCTTTTGCACCTTGGCGTTGATCTTTCCGCCCTTGATTCTTTTAAGGTTATTGTAGATGGCGTCCTAGTGGACGAACCATAATCTCACTTGTTGTAATTTGTTTTGAACTCAGTACTCTCTCCAAATTTGTAATGATGCGTTGTTTTTCTTTAAGCTTGGGCGATGATTATTACATGTGCTTATTTCGCGACCTTGTTAAAAATTGTCGAGTGATTTTATTCTCAATGTTATTATTTCTTGCGTGGATCGTCCTATTTTTGTGACGTCTTAAAGCCCTTATTGGGGTTAAGGAATTAGGTGGCGATCTCATTTTCGGCTCACGACGTCTTAGAGCCCTCATTAGGATTAAGGAATTAGGTGGCGATTTCATTTCCGGCTCATGACGTCTTAGAGCCCTCATTGTGGTTAAGGAAATAGGTGGCGGTCTCATTTTTGGCTCACGACGTCTTAGAGCCCTCATTGGGGTTAAGGAATTAGGTGACGATTTCATTTCCGGCTCACGACATCTTAGAGCCCTCATTGGGGTTAAGGAATTAGGTGGCGGTCTCATTTTCGACTCACGACGTCTTAGAGCCCTCATTGGGGGTTAATGAATTAGGTGGCGATCTCATTTAAGCTCACGACGTCTTAGAGCCCTCATTGGGGTTAATGAATTAGGTGTGTCGCGTCGAATTTCGGATATCAAGCTATTGACGAGCGTTGACTCACTAATTTTAAATCACGACTGAACTTTTAATTTTTTGGGGAAAAAGGGAAAAAAGTTCGAAATTACCACAATGTTAGAGATTTTGGGTTCGGGAGTCGATTATGCAAGGGGAAGGTATTAGCACCCCTCACATCCGTTGTACTCAACGGGAACCTCCTAGTTAGCTAAGGCTAAAGTGTTTTTGAAGTTTTGCTTGCATGCTTAAATATGTAAAGATAATAAAGAAGGGGAAAAAGTTTATTTTTTGTTAATGTGCTTGACAAGATGTGAATCCTGCTCCTACGTATCTCCCGGTGCGATGGAGAATTCAAAGCTTACGTAGTTCTTTGTAGCAAAAGTTTGTGTGTTGGTTGATTTTAATCATAAAAATGATTTAATCGCGCTCGGGCAAAAAAGTTTGCTTGAAAAGGAAACGTGGTCTACTATCGTTGTGTGGATAGCTTAATGAAGACCGATAAAAAGTTTTTTACCTACTACCGTTATGAGGGTAGCTTAAAAAAGGTAAAAGGGACGGATTCGCACTCGGGCGATGGTATCCGTTTGAAAACGCGCAAGGACAAAAGGTTTGAATTGACCACGGGGGCCAAAAAAGTTTGAATTGACCACGGGGGCCAAAAAAGTTTAAATTGGTCACGAAGGACCAAAAAAGTTTGAATTGGTCACGAAGGTCCAAGAAAAGGTTTGATGTATTTGATTTGTTTTATGTTTTGAAAATAGAATGACTTTTTCCCGAATGACGAGACATACGTCAAGCATTCGTGCAACCGGGGAATGGAGAGACATACGTCAAACCACTCCTTTTTCATTCAAGTTTGAAACTCAAGAAATCTCAAAGAGAGCAAAACACTTGGTTAAAAAACCTAAGAAAATTTTGTTGCTCAAATTAGTTGTTGCAACCTATGAACAAATGTTGTTCAAGTTTCGAAAAAAAGAACAAGTTTGCCTCGAGTTTATGATGCAAAAATGAACAAGCATTGCTCACGTGTGTTGGAACTCAAAAACAAGTTTGTTGAAAATCATGAACAAATTTGTTGTTCGAGTTTGTTGAAAATAGTGAACATAGCTTGTTGCTTAAGTTATTGGAACTCAAGAACAAGTGTTATTCAAGTTTGCAAAATGAACAAGTTCATGAAAAGATGCACAAGTTTGGAAAATGCACAAGTTCGGCTCAAATTCAAGCTTGATTTTGAAAAATGAACAAGTTCGGCTCAAGTTCACGTTTTGATTTTGAAGAATGAACAAGTTCGGCTCAAGTTCACGTTTGATTGAAATTCATGAACAAGATTGTTGTTCAAGTTTGGTTTTGAAATTTATTGAACATAGCTTATTGCTCAAATTTGACTTTGAATTTTAATGAACATAACTTGTTGCTCAAGTTACTCAAAATTATTGTTCAAACTTGTGAAATTTCCAACAACATGCAAAACTCTTGTTATGTTTCTGGACCATGTCATACCCCATTTTTTGACTCATATTTTTCTTAATTCATTATTATATTATTATTTCTCATTTCATTTTTTTCTTATTTTTATTTACCTTTTATTATTTTTATCTTCATTTTTAGATTTTTATTTATTAATGTGTATCATCATCATTATTATCATTATCAGTAATATTATCATTATCCTTATTAATATCATTTGCTATTGTTTTTTTAATAATATTATTATTATTATCTTCTTTTATCAATGTATTATTATTATTATTATTAATTATTATTATCATTTAATAATTATTAACTTTTCCATCATGTTATTATTTTTATCTTTATTACTATTATCATTACCATCTTTTTCCATTATCATTTTCATCATTTACTATCTTTGTTATTTGCATCATTTACTATTATCATTATTGTTTTATTATTTATTTGTTTTTTATCTTTTATTTTTATTTTAAAGAAAACAAAAAATTCAAAAAAAAGGGGAGTTCGCACTGCGAACTCTGCGAAATTTCTGCAGAATTTTTATTTTTTGATTTATCTTGCTTTTGTTTTCATTTGTAGTTATTATTATTAGTATTCTTACTATTGTTATTGCCAATTGTGGCTGAAATGATGCAGCAAAGCAAGATTTAATGTGTGACATTAAAGGTAAAGGTAAGAAGGATTTTCATCCAACCTAGCATGTGCCCAAGCAAATTGGCTGCCCTTGGTCAGCTTTTGTCCCTCCCAATTGACCTATCATCCAACCTGAGCTTGCCAGCCAGCTGCTTGATCCCTTTCCTTCCTTATTTCTCCACCAAAACCAGTCAAACACAAGTGGTTTTCTTGCCCAAAAAGCTGTTTGGTCTGCCCTGTTTTCAGCTGGATTTCTCCTCCCACACACCAGCCCACATGCTCTTTTTGCTTCCCCCAATCTCTCTGTACATGGCAGTACACGTTTTCCTTGCTTGACCTCCCAAGATTGCAAGGATTGATCCCAAGAATCACCTAATTGCAAGCTGCCCTGTTTTTCAGTTTTTTCTCATCATTGCATTCTAGGTTCAGTTGCATTTGTGGCTGAAATCAGTCAAGGTCTTGACCCTTGGCACAAGGCAAAGTAACTTCTATCCTTTAGCATTAAATGCAAAGCAATTTAGCCTGGATTTAGCCCACAAATCAGCTAGGTTCTATAGATTTTTCCATCATTGCATAGATTTGGTTTTTGGCCTATAAAAGGGAATGCAAGGCATAAGGATCAAAAAAGACAGAAGAACACATTCAACACACACGAATTTTACACCAAAAATACACTACATTACAACATTGTGAGAGTAGAAAAACAATTCAACTCAAAGCAAAACCAATTAGAGTTATTTGTCCATAACCTCTAATCAATCAAGCAAGCCACTTCCATTCTCTTGCACAAGCACTGCTAGGAGTTCTGTAAGTATCCTAAAGTCCTTATCTTTCATTTTGATTTGCTGTTTGCATCATTTGTTTTGTTTAATTTCATTTTTGTACAAAAACCCCTTTTGAAACTCAAAAGGAATCTCAAAGTGGCAAAGTGCTAAAACTGAGTTGTTATACTCCTTTTCACCCAAATTTGCAAAGCTTTTTAACCCCCTTAAGGTTCTGAAGCTTGCTCAGGAGCAGTTTCTGAACTTTTGTTCAGAAACAGCTTCTGAGTTCAATTTTTCGCATACTTCGCAGAGCAAAGTAATGTTCGCAGAGCGACCACATCAGAACCTGACTTCGCAGAGCCAAGTTCTGGTTGCTCTGCGAAGTATGTAGAACTCATAACATGAATCAGCCTTCCAAAGGCCAAATTTTTGGGGTTCCAGCCCTTGATTCAGAACTTAAAGAGGGTTAAAATGCATTTTTGTTCAAACCACATCAAGAATCATGCATGACTTTGGAAATTTCACAAGTTCGTGCAATTTAATTTTGAGTAACTTGCATAACAAGTTATGTTCTAGAATTTTCAAAATCAAGCTTGAGCAATAAGCTAAGTTCTTTTCCTTCAAAGTTAAAACTTGAACAACAACGTTGTTCATAATTTTCAATCCAAACATGAACTTGAGCCGAGCTTGCTCACTCTTTTTAAACCAAACTCAAATCGAGCCGAACTTGTGCATTTTCCAAATTTATGCATGTTTTATGATTTTTGTTCATCTTTCAAACTTGAACAAACACTTGTTCTTGAGTTTCAATAACTTAAGCAATAAGTGATGTTCATGATTTTCAATAAACTCGAACAACAAATTTGTTCATGATTTCCTTTTACAACTTTCCTTTTAACCAAGTGTTTTGTCCCTTTGAGATTTCTTTGATTTTCAACGAAACAAAACTTGAATGAAAAAGGAATGGCTTGACGTATGTCTCCCCAAACCTCGGTTGCACGAATGCGTGACGTATGTCTCATCGTTCGGGTAATCGTCATTCCACCTTCGACGCGTCTAGCACGCTTAACCTTTCTTTGGTCCTCCGTGACCATTTTAACCCTTTTCTTGGCCCTCGTGGTCAATCCGAACTTTTCGCGCCTTTGCGCGTTTCCTTTTTTAAAACCTTTTACGCCTTGTGCGAGTTTATCGCCTTAATGTGCGTCTGTCTTTTATCTTTTCAACCTTTTACGCCTTGTGCGAGTTTATCGCCTTAATGTGCGTCTGTCTTTTACCTTTAACCTTTTACGCCTTGTGCGAGTTTATCGCCTTAATGTGCGTCCGTCTTTTTATCTTTCAACTTTTTACGCCTTGTGCGAGTTTATCGCCTTAATGTGCGTCCGTCTTTTTTATCTTCAAAACTTTTACGCCTTGTGCGAGTTCATCGCCTTAATGTGCGTTCGTCTCTTTTATCATTTAAACGTTTTACGCCTCTGTGCGTCTTCAAATCTTTTTTAATTAAAACGAACCAACATACAAATTTTTTCTACCAAAGAACTACGTACGCTTTGTATTCTCCGACTACCGGGAGATACGTAGGAGCAGGATCGACATCTTGTCAAGCCCGTTAATAAAAACTTTATTTTTCCCCTTCGTTGTATTTTATCTCTTTTTTCCCTTTATGTCATATTTTCTTTTTCCCTTTTATATATTCAAACACGCAAGCAAAACTTTGAAAACATTTTAAGCCTAAGCCGACTAAGAGGTTCCCGTTGAGTACAACGGGTGTGAGGGGTGCTAATACCTTCCCCTCGCATAATCGACTCTCGAACCTAAAATCTCTTTTTCAAGGTAATTTCGAACTTTTTTCCTTTTCTTCCCGAAAAATTAAAAGTTCAGTCGTGATTTAAAATTAGTGATTCAACGCTTCCCAATAGCTTGACATTCGAAATTCGACGCGACAAAAATGGCGACTTCACTGGGGAATATGCACAAGCACTTTGTTTTTGTATGACGAGTCAAGCCTATCTCAGTCGGCTTTTAGGCTAAATTGTTTTATTTTACTTGCGTGTTTATATCTTCTTATCATTATTTGTTTCTATTCTTTTGCTCTATATTCATATTTCATATTGCTTCATAATTATATGTATCAATTGTGGGGTTGTTACTTGAGCGATGTTACTCCACATTGTTCGGGTTAATGCCGGACGTGTGAGGCTCTCTACCCGAGCTCGAGAGAAAATTAAGTTAGAATGGTGGTTGTGAGCGGAAGCCCGTGTTGACGTATGTCCGTGAGGTAGGATGCCAAACCCCGCTTAGAGGAGATTTTCACGTGGAATGAATTGAAATCATGCGAAGTTCGCAATCGACGACCTTAATTCCATGTGAGATCTATGACTCTAAGGACCTTTTTAGGGAATCTCATCTTTAGAGCCTACATGTGAGGATGGGGGGAATTTTGAACATACATGACATACCTATGCATACCATACATTTGCATTCATAAAAAAACGATTTTTGCATATGCATTTTAAAAAAAAAAAGGGGCATATTTTTTCATCTACATCGCATTAGCATCATGCATGACATGCATACATTTGTCTTCGAGTTCAAAACTCATTTCCATTCTTATCATAAGGATTTCTTACAATCCGAATTGAGTCATCTGTGTTCGCATTTCATTCGCAACACTACATCCCTGTCAAGGAAAGTGGCTCGTCGTCCCAAAGCAACCCACACATATAACACTACCCCCCGGTTGTACATGGGGCATGTCATTCGACTTTGGTGAGGAATTCATCCATATTCCCACTACTCTTCAAGAGATTCCGGTACCTCAACCCGAGGTTACCTTCCCCCAGGCTACTGCGGCCTTTCTCCCCAATTAACAAAAGCCCAATCATCATTGGCACTCACCCACATTTCCATACAAAGCCCGACCTTGCTCGGCATTCGATCAAAAAGCCCAATTTTCATTGGCATTCACAAATACAATTTTAACCAAAGCCCAATTCCCATTGGCACCCACATGTACTTAGTACTAAAGTTATATCATACAATTTGTGTTTTTAATATGTTTATTCTGTGAACCATTTAGAGCTAGCCAAAATGTGAGGAATCCTCAAAATCATCATTATACATATGCAGGAGACCGGTATTTTTTGTTTAACTCGATTTTGTTATGTTAAATCTAAACGTTGTTTTAGATTGTATGAGAGCATTGAAAGGATCAAGGCATTTTTTTTTTTTTGAAAATGAGTGAAAACACTTGACCACAAATAGCCCACCCTATGAGAAGTGAGCATTTGTTAACCCCTTTTGAGCCTAATGAATCAGAATCATTAACTATGAACTGCCAACTTTCATAAGCTCAATTGCTTAATGAAATTGCCGGAGTTTGTAAAAAAAATTCAGTTCATAGTTAAATCATCACTGAATTCTGATAATTTTCTTTCAATTTTTGAACCCTTAAACCATCATGATTATTGTCCCTTGCCAAAAGAAGAGGGGAACATTCAATTAGGGTATCATTGTGACTAAATTGAAGAAAAAGAGGAGGTTGTGAAAGTCAAGAAATGGTGAATTTTGTAATTGATCTTGACAACAAAAAGAAAGAAAAAAAGAAAGAAAAACAAATCAAGAAATCTCAAAGAGAAGAGAAAAAAATCAATAAATCAAAAAAGAGTTGTCAAGATCAAAAAGAAAATAATTGTAAATCACCAAGAGTTGTGATTGAACAAAGAGGAAGTGTGTAATTAGAAAGAATGTTCCTCTTGCTTGGCCTTTTGAATTCAATTTCCCACAAATGACATTTCTTTTGTAACCAAGCCAAAATTACAACCCTCAAAGACCTTGTGATCAATGCTTTTGTGCTTTTTTAGAAACGATGATTAGATGGGCACATAACTTGATCGGAATGTTAACAAACTTGCCGGGTGAGTGTTCATTACCCCCACAATTAATATTCAATTTGTTTATCTATTTAAAAAAAGTGTGATAGGTGTGGTTCATTGATAAACATGTTTTTAACTTGAGCTGTATGATATAAATTTTGTGTTTAGTGCGATCTTGGATTAATGGGAATATCAAATTGCCTGTACAAACCAAAGCCCGACCTCGCTCGGCAACCAACCATACAAAGTCCGACCTCGCTCGGCTACCAATCAAAAAGCCCGACCTTGCTCGGCATCCAATTACGATCAAAGCCCGACCTCGCTCGGCAACCAATAATCAAAGCCCGACCTTGTTCGGCAACCAATAATCAAAGCCCGACCTCGCTCGGCATCCCAAACACAATTTCCTACAAAAAACCCAAAGCTCAACCATGCTTGACACCTAATCACAAGCAAAGCCCAATTGTCATTGGCAATCACAACTACAATTTCACATTAAGCCCAATCGTCATTGGCATTCCTCACAATCTCCCACAAAAAAACCCAATTGTCATTGGCACTCCCAAAAGCAATTCACAAAGCCCAACCATGCTTGGCACCCAATCATAGAAAAAGCCCAATTTTCATTGGCACATACAAATACAATTTCCATCCAAAGCCCAATTTCCATTGGCACTCACAGACCCTATTTCCAATAAAAGCCCAATTTTCATTGGCCCTTACAAACACAATCATAACCAAAGTCCGACCTCGCTCGGCATCCAATCATAAAAAGTCCGACCTCGCTCGGCATCCAATTACAATCAAAGCCCGACCTCGCTCGGCATCCAATCACAAAGCCCGACCTCGCTCGCCATCCCATCATCAAAGCCCGACCTCGCTCGGCATCCAACAATCAAAGCCCGACCTCGCTCGGCATCCAACAATCAAAGCCCGACCTCGCTCGGCATCCAACAATCAAAGCCCGACCTCGCTCGGCATCCAATCATCAAAGCCCGACCTCGCTCGGCATCCAATCATCAAAGCCCGACCTCGCTCGGCATCCCATCATCAAAGCCCGACCTCGCTCGGCATCCAAATCATAAAAGCCCGACCTCGCTCGGCATCCAACCATAAAAGCCCGACCTCGCTCGGCATCCAAACAAAGCCAAAGGCCAGTATCCATTGGCACCCAACAAATAAAGCCCAATTTTCATTGGCACCCCCAATTTTAAACCAAAACCCAACTATGCCCAGTTCACAATTATTCAAAGGGCCCAACCATGCTTGGTACTCCCCTACAATTCACAAAGAGCCCAGTCATCATTAACATTCCTCCGTCCCCTACAAAAAACCCATTTGACATCAGCAATCCCAAGCACGATCCGTGGAGCCACGCCTATGGCAGGCTACCACCCCATTAATAAATTTTTCTTTCCAACATTCTTTTGTTTTTATCAAAATTCCCAATTATTCTATTCATTCATTTTTATTCTTGATGATAGTACTTTAAAACAAAAACTTTTTCAAAATTATTTCGTGAGTCTTTTATCTTTTATAAAATAACAAACACATTTCTTCTGAACTCATGAATATTTAGAATGTACATCAATGTCTGTCCTTAAAGCGAATGAAGCTTCGCAGGCCAAGCATGGTCAATTTCAAAAAGGGATTCCCCAACAGAATCCTCAGTGAACCATAAGGGAATATCCCCAATGAATCGAGAGCCCGAAAGGACGATTCAGGCAAAGACTTGCCAACCAGTGCACAAGTATCCCCCGGCGGAATCATCAGTTCTTCTCCCCAGTGGATTAACAATCTCCCCGTGAGGTATTTATCTTTTTATCAGTTATTGCGGCTTTACCCCGTCATTTTTGGATGTATCCCCTGTGGTATCACCCCTATTTAAGATTACCGAGTGTTTGCAATGCGACGTCAGTCAACCGTTCATTTTACCGATCTAGCCTTGTCTCATCAAGTTTATCGGTCATACAATCAACCAAGTCAATCTTTTTTCAATCAATCGAAAGCCCAATTTTCATTGGCACACAAATACAATTCTTAACCAAAGCTCGACCTTGCTCGGCATTTAAGTCGCAAAGCCCAATTTTATTGGCATTCCCCAGTGGAGTTTCAACCCCAAAAGCCCAATCATCATTGGCACAACCACAACCAAAGCCTGACTTTGCTCGGCACCCAAATCATAATCCCCAGCGTCCAACATGACGTCTGTTATCCCACAAGTCAGCATAATTCATGCATCATATCAAACTCATTCATTAACATGCATCTCATATTCATATCATGTATCCCCCACAATTTATTTTCCCCCAGAAAACAGTCGAGTGTCATCCCCAGTCTGTCTGGTCTAGGGATGTCAATCTCCTTTTCGCCAAGTGGTAGTTCCTTAACGAACAGCTTGCGCGCCTCTCATTATATTCTTATATCAAGGGGCAGTTCCTTAACGAACAGTTTGGGTATCCCCAGTGCAAGTCAATCTTTCACACGACATCCCCAGTGAGAGTCATGCATTCATACATTCATACATTTATACATTTATACATTCATACATTTGTACGTTTGCACATTCAGGTGTTTGTACATTCATACATTCATGCATACGTACATTTATGCATGCAACATACTACAATATCATTCATACATGGTTGCTCTAACCACCATGAGTCTCACCAATCAATCATGAAAAATTTGTGAACTCTTTTTTCCCCAAGTGTCGTCCCCAGTCTGTCTGGTCCAGAGATGTCACCTTTTATGCCAAGTGGCAGTTCAAACGAACAGCTTGTGCATATTCCCCAGTGTTGTGCCAAGTGGCAAGTTCTTTAACGAACAACTTGTGCATCCCTTCTCCCCAATTGAAGGGGCAGTTCTGTAAGGAACGGCTTGTCTGCCGTATCCCCAGTGTCGTCAATGGCAAGTTCGGCAACAACTCGAACAACTGACATTTACTTTTCATTTCTTGTCGTCAGTGGCAAGTTCGGCAACAACCCGAACAGCTGACATTTACTTTTCATTTCTTGTCGTCAGTGGCAAGTTCGGCAACAACCCGAACAGCTGACATTTAATTTTCATTTCTTATCGTCAGTGGCAAGTTCGGCAACAACCCGAATAGCTGACATTTACTTTTCATTTCTTGTCGTCAGTGGAAAGTTCGGCAGCAACCCGAACAGCTGACATTCATTTCCTGTCGTCAGTGGCAAGTTCGGCAACAACCCGAACAGCTGACATTTACTTTTCATTTCCTGTCGTCAGTGGCAAGTTCGGCAACAACCCGAACAGCTGACATTTACTTTTCATTTCCTGTAGTCAGTGGCAAGTTCGGCAACAACCCGAACAGCTGACATTTACTTTTCATTTCCTGTCGTCAGTGGCAAGTTCGGCAACAACCCAAACAGCTGGCATTTACCTTTGTTTCTTGTCGTCAGTGGCAGTTCGGCATTAACCCGAACAACTGACATTTATCCCCAGTGGAACCATGTTCCCCAGTAAAGTCGGATCTCGTTTCTTTAACGAACCCGGGTATCCCTTTGTCTCTTTTTTCCCCCCCAGTCGGGTCATCTTTGCCGTCTTTGCATTCACACTTGCATTACGAGCATTCGCAGCATTGCATGCATACATTCATAGCATTTTCAATTCGAGAAAAATATTTAGTCAAAAATGGTGTACTCTATATTTAAGTCTCTTCGACCCGTCAATTTCAAAATTTCACTTTCAATCTCCGGGGCGAAGAAACTTAAATAGGGGCATCTGTCATACCCCATTTTTTGACTCATATTTTTCTTAATTCATTATCATATTATTATTTCTCATTTCATTTTTTTCTTATTTTTATTTACCTTTTATTATTTTTATCTTCATTTTTAGATTTTATTTATTAATGTGTATCATCATTATTATTATCATTATCATTAATATTATCATTATCCTTATTAATATCATTTGCTATTGTTTTTTTAATATTATTATTATTATTATCTTCTTTTATCAATGTATTATTATTATTAATAATTATTATTATCATTTAATAATTATTAACTTTTCCATCATTTTATTATTTTTATCTTTATTACTATTATCATTACCATCTTTTTCTATTATCATTTTCATCATTTACTATCTTTGTTATTTGCATCATTTACTATTATCATTATTGTTTTATTATTTATTTGTTTTTTATCTTTTATTTTTATTTTAAAGAAAACAAAAAATTCAAAAAAAGGGGAGTTCGCACTGCGAAGTGACCTTCGCACTGCGAACTCTGCGAAATTTCTGCAGAATTTTTATTTTTTGATTTATCTTGCTTTTGTTTTCATTTGTAGTTATTATTATTAGTATTATTACTATTGTTATTGCCAATTGTGGCTGAAATGATGCAGCAAAGCAAGATTTAATGTGTGACATTAAAGGTAAAGGTAAGAAGGATTTTCATCCAACCTAGCATGTGCCCAAGCAAATTGGCTGCCCTTGGTCAGCTTTTGTCCCTCCCAATTGACCTATCATCCAACCTGAGCTTGCCAGCCAGCTGCTTGATCCCTTTCCTTCCTTATTTCTCCACCAAAACCAGTCAAACACAAGTGGTTTTCTTGCCCAAAAAGCTGTTTGGTCTGCCCTGTTTTCAGCTGGATTTCTCCTCCCACACACCAGCCCACATGCTCTTTTTGCTTCCCCCAATCTCTCTGTACATGGCAGTACACGTTTTCCTTGCTTGACCTCCCAAGATTGCAAGGATTGATCCCAAGAATCACCTAATTGCAAGCTGCCCTGTTTTTCAGTTTTTTCTCATCATTGCATTCTAGGTTCAGTTGCATTTGTGGCTGAAATCAGTCAAGGTCTTGACCCTTGGCACAAGGCAAAGTAACTTCTATCCTTTAGCATTAAATGCAAAGCAATTTAGCCTGGATTTAGCCCACAAATCAGCTAGGTTCTATAGATTTTTCCATCATTGCATAGATTTGGTTTTTGGCCTATAAAAGGGAATGCAAGGCATAAGGATCAAAAAAGACAGAAGAACACATTCAACACACACGAATTTTACACCAAAAATACACTACATTACAACATTGTGAGAGTAGAAAAACAATTCAACTCAAAGCAAAACCAATTAGAGTTATTTGTCCATAACCTCTAATCAATCAAGCAAGCCACTTCCATTCTCTTGCACAAGCACTGCTAGGAGTTCTGTAAGTATCCTAAAGTCCTTATCTTTCATTTTGATTTGCTGTTTGCATCATTTGTTTTGTTTAATTTCATTTTTGTACAAAAACCCCTTTTGAAACTCAAAAGGAATCTCAAAGTGGCAAAGTGCTAAAACTGAGTTGTTATACTCCTTTTCACCCAAATTTGCAAAGCTTTTTAACCCCCTTAAGGTTCTGAAGCTTGCTCAGGAGCAGTTTCTGAACTTTTGTTCAGAAACAGCTTCTGAGTTCAATTTTTCGCATACTTCGCAGAGCAAAGTAATGTTCGCAGAGCGACCACATCAGAACCTGACTTCGCAGAGCCAAGTTCTGGTTGCTCTGCGAAGTATGTAGAACTCAGAACATGAATCAGCCTTCCAAAGGCCAAATTTTTGGGGTTCCAGCCCTTGATTCAGAACCTAAAGAGGGTTAAAATGCATTTTTGTTCAAACCACATCAAGAATCATGCATGACTTTGGAAATTTCACAAGTTCGTGCAATTTAATTTTGAGTAACTTGCATAACAAGTTATGTTCTAGAATTTTCAAAATCAAGCTTGAGCAATAAGCTAAGTTCTTTTCCTTCAAAGTTAAAACTTGAACAACAACGTTGTTCATAATTTTCAATCCAAACATGAACTTGAGCCGAGCTTGCTCACTCTTTTTAAACCAAACTCAAATCGAGCCGAACTTGTGCATTTTCCAAATTTATGCATGTTTTATGATTTTTGTTCATCTTTCAAACTTGAACAAACACTTGTTCTTGAGTTTCAATAACTTAAGCAATAAGTGATGTTCATGATTTTCAATAAACTCGAACAAAAAATTTGTTCGTGATTTCCTTTTACAACTTTCCTTTTAACCAAGTGTTTTGTCCCTTTGAGATTTCTTTGATTTTCAACGAAACAAAACTTGAATGAAAAAGGAATGGCTTGACGTATGTCTCCCCAAACCTCGGTTGCACGAATGCGTGACGTATGTCTCGTCGTTCGGGTAATTGTCATTCCACCTTCGACGCGTCTAGCACGCTTAACCTTTCTTTGGTCCTCCGTGACCATTTTAACCCTTTTCTTGGCCCTCGTGGTCAATCCGAACTTTTCGCGCCTTTGCGCGTTTCCTTTTTTAAAACCTTTTACGCCTTGTGCGAGTTTATCGCCTTAATGTGCGTCTGTCTTTTATCTTTTCAACCTTTTACGCCTTGTGCGAGTTTATCGCCTTAATGTGCGTCTGTCTTTTACCTTTAACCTTTTACGCCTTGTGCGAGTTTATCGCCTTAATGTTCGTCCGTCTTTTTATCTTTCAACTTTTTACGCCTTGTGCGAGTTTATCGCCTTAATGTGCGTCCGTCTTTTTTATCTTCAAAACTTTTACGCCTTGTGCGAGTTCATCGCCTTAATGTGCGTTCGTCTCTTTTATCATTTAAACGTTTTACGCCTCTGTGCGTGTTCAAATCTTTTTTAATTAAAACGAACCAACATACAAATTTTTTTCTACCAAAGAACTACGTACGCTTTGAATTCTCCGACTACCGGGAGATACGTAGGAGCAGGATCGACATCTTGTCAAGCCCGTTAATAAAAACTTTATTTTTCCCCTTCGTTGTATTTTATCTCTTTTTTCCCTTTATGTCATATTTTCTTTTTCCCTTTTATATATTCAAACACGCAAGCAAAACTTTGAAAACATTTTAAGCCTAAGCCGACTAAGAGGTTCCCGTTGAGTACAACGGATGTGAGGGGTGCTAATACCTTCCCCTCGCATAATCGACTCTCGAACCTAAAATCTCTTTTTCAAGGTAATTTCGAACTTTTTTCCTTTTCTCCCCGAAAAATTAAAAGTTCAGTCGTGATTTAAAATTAGTGATTCAACGCTTCCCAATAGCTTGACATCTGAAATTCGACGCGATAGACCAAAATGAGTTTTAATCCTCTTAGGTTCTGAATTTTTAGGTTAGAACCTCATAAATTAGCTTTTAGAAACTTTGAACTCAGAATCTGAGTTCTGCCATTATCGCAGAGCGATCTGAACTTGGCTCTGCGAGCCTAAGTTCTGTCGTGGTTGCTGAGCGACCATGACTTCGCTCTGCGAACTCTGCGAAAATTTGAAACTCAGAAGCTGCTTCTGAACTTCTGTTCAGAAGCTGCTTCTAAACAAGCTTCAGAACCTTAAGGGGATTGAAAAGCTTTGGAAATTAGCAAGAAAAGGAGTAAAACAACTCAGTTTAGTGTTTTGCAAATTTGTGATTTCTTTGAAGTTTCAAAAGTGATTTTTTGAACAAAATGAATTTAAACAAAAGTTAATGATGCAAGCAACAATGCAAAATGAAGGATCAAGAATTCAAAATGCTTACAAAACTCCTAGCCAATGCTTGTGTTGTAAGAAAATGGAAGAGGCTTGGATGATTGTGGTTTTGCAAAAGTTGGAAGTGTTGATGAATAAGAACAATGTTGTGCAATTGCTCCTCTCTCTCTTCAATGCCTATTCACTCTCAATTCACTATGAAATTCTCTGTCTAAGAACTGATTTTTTGTTGTGTTTTTGTGCTGTGTATCAACTGTTATTGAATTGTGTTGAATCCTTATGCAATGCATTGCTTAAATAGGCAAAAATGAAATCAATTGCCATGATGAAAAAATCCCTAGAGCAGGCTATTTTGTGGGCTAAAAATCAGGCTATTGGCTTTGCATTTAATGCAAAAGGGAAGAGATGACATTGCCTTGTAACCTTGGTCAAGACTTTGGCCAAATTTCAGGGCAAATGGTGCTGATTTTGACAGAAAAAATGATGAAAAGGTAAGAAAACATGGTTGTTTGCAACTTGAGCCACCCTTTGGGATTGATCCTTGCAATTTTGAGAGGACAAGCAAGAAAAACGTGCACTGCAATGTGCAGAGGTTGGGAGAAGCAAATGGAACATGTGGGCTGCTGTGAGAAGGGAAGGAAGAAAGCTGAAACAGGGCAGCACTTTGTTCTTTGGGCAAGCAAAAAATGCAGCTATGTTTGACTGATTTTGGTGGAGAAGGAAGGAAGATAAAGGGCAAGCTGCTTGCTGGAAAGCTCAGGGTCAGATTGCAGGCAATTGAGAGGGATTAGAGCTGCCCAAGGGCAGCCAACTTGCTTGGCACATGCTTGGTTGGCACAAAAACCTTCCTACCTTGATCTTTAATGGCACATGCTTCATTTCTCTCTTTGTTGAATCCAATCAGTAAAATTGACAATAATAGTAATAATAATAATAATAATAGATGATAATAACAATAACTATAATGAAAACAAAAGAAAGATAAATCAAAGAAATCAAAACCTGCAAAAAATCGCAGAGTTCGCAGAGCGATTGGAACATCGCTCTGCGAAATCCTTAATTTTCCCTTTTTTTATTTTCTTTAAAATAAAACAATAAAACAAATAATAATAAAAATAATAATGAAAATAATAATAATAATAACAATGACAATAATAATAAAGATGATAATAAGAATAAGGATGAAAGAGATAATAATAGTAGTAATGGTAATAATAATAATAATAATAATAATAATAATAATAATAATAATAATAATAATAATAATAATAATAATAATAATAATAATAAAAAAACATTGATAAAAAGATAATAATAATATTATTAATGAAAAAAGATAATAATAATAGTATTAATAATAATAGTAGTGATAATAGTGATGACAATATTAATAATAATAATAGTAATGATAATGATAATAAATAAAAATCTAAAAATAAAGATGAAATAATAAAGATAATAAAAGGTAAAAGTAAGAAATTAAAAATTACAATGAAATAATAAATAATAAAAGAATAAAAAAACAAAGAAAAATATGAGTCAAAAAATGGGGTATGACAAGGTGGCAACCCTCGTTGGGGTTAAGGAATCAGGCGACGATCTCTTTTTCGTTCTTGGCGTTGTTGATCTGTTACAGGCGATGTAAGTAATATAAAATAGGTAATATATATATATATATTTCAATAAGAAAGCACGGTGCCTCGTTAAAAACCCACACCGTCGCGGGGGAAAAGAGTACTCTGTGTTCCTTTTCATTCAGACAATACAAAAATGCATAAACTAAAAGACAAGGTAACAATCAAAATGGCTTCACATGCTTTCTAGCTCGCCTTAGAGTTGTCATGGTGAGCGGTTAGGTTTGTGAAATCCCATAATCATGTTTGTTCCCTTCAGTAGGTCTGTCTTGCTAGCTTTCTTTGTGAAATTTCTGGTATGCCATTCTGGCACGCTGGCCGGCTTATCTTCTGGACGTAAAGCGAGGCGACGACAAACTTCGGCGGGATAGACGCTAAGCATATATGTCGGCTTACGCGCGAGGAGGTTGAGGTTCTTCTTCTGGAGCTCTATTATGCTCAACTCTTCATCCATCAAACTCTCTTATAGACCTTCGTTGCTGACCGGCTTATCTTCTGGACACAGAGCGAGGTGACGATACACTTCGGTGGGATGGACGCTAAGCATATACGTCGGACGACGAGTGAGGAGGTTTAGGTTCTTCTTTAGGAGCTATGTTATGCTCAGCTCTTCATCCATCAAACTCTCTTTTAGATCTTTAGTGGTTCTGTGCGCTCTTGCTGAAATTTTTCTCTTGGACCTATGTTGACGACGTTCACCTGGTGTGCTTTTAGGTTGTCGGGTCCCTTCTTTTCCTTCTGTAGCTTCAAGCTGTTGTGGTAACACTCTTGGGCAATTTTCTGGTCTGCTCTAATAGTGCCGACTTGTCCATTATCCAGTGGGTATTTCATGACGAGGAACTTAGTGAATAGGTAGGCGCCAAGAAGGTTGAAAGCCGGGCGGTCTATTATGATGTTGTAAGAACAAGGCGAGTTGACCACTAAATATTTAATCCTAATGGTTTCAGTGTTGTTGCCTGTACCGAAGGTTGTTTTCAAAGTAATGTATCCACGAACGTGCACCTGTTCTCCTGTGAAGCCAGCCAGAATCCCTTTGAAGGGCTGCAACTGTTCCTCGTCAAGTCCCATTCTTTCAAAAGCAGAGTAATAAAGGATATTTGTGGAGCTACCGGGATCAATCAGCACTTTTTTGATGTCCCAATTGAAGATTTGCACAGTGAAGACCATAGGATCGTCATCATGGGGAATTACCCCCTCACGGTCTTTTCCTGAGAAGGTGATATCTGTTGGGCACTCTGGCCTTGACGGGGCGTGGTTGTCAACAAGCATCACCTGTCTCACATATCTCTTTCGGGAAGCGCTGGATTCACAGCCTCCCGTGAAACTACTGGATATAGTGTTAAGAGTGTGGTGTTTGCCATCCTTAGTCGCATATTTCTCCTTTTGGGGGTATTCTGGGGGGCGTCTGTCTCCTTCCCTGTTATCTTTGACGTATCCTCTCAATCTGCCATTCTGAATCAACTTTTCAATCTCTCTCTTCAGATGGATGCAGTCATCTGTGGTGTGTCCTTTAATCTGGTGGTACTTACACCAGGCATCCTTATCACTTCCCATTATATTTACTCTTGGGGGCGGGGGGTCGGGGATGAGCCTGGAGTGGTAGACGTCCCTCCAGATCTGCTCACGACGAGTGTTGAGCGCTGTGAAAGATTCTGGTAGGGGGCTCGCCTGTCCGGGATATTGCGCTTGTAAGGCTCTCTGTCTCTGTGGGCGGGAAGATAGTAGCTTCGGCGATGGTCGTAGTTACTGGGGCCGCGCTCTCTAGAATCTCTGGCTTTCTTCTCGGCGTTGATTTCTTCTCCCTTGATGCAACATTCGGCTCTGGACATAATCTCCTCCATGGAATCAGCTGGTTTCTGTGCCAGTGATTCATTGAATTGGCCAGCGTGGAGGCCGTTCTGAAAGTCTCCCACGAACAACTCTTGATTTGGGTTAATGACTTTGATGGTGGCGTCATTGTACTGTGCGAGATATTCACGGAGGGACTCGTTCGATCCTTGACGGACGTTGAAGAGGCTGGTGGATGATACTTTGCGATGGCGACTTGCTGAAAATTGGTGCGTCAATTTGCGTGTCATGTCTTGATAGCTGATGATGGAAAAACGGGGTAGGTTCGTATACCATCTGATGGTGGCGTCTTTGAGGGTTCCCGCTAACAGCTTGCACTTGAGAGAGTCAGCGGCGCCGATGATGGCCATTTGAGTGTTGAAAGCCGTCACATGTTTCACCGGGTCGCTCTTTCCGTCGAAGGACGAAAGAGAGGGTGGCTTGAAGTTTTCTGGAACTGGCGCATTCCAAACCTCGGCGGAAAGTGGTTGCGGATCCGGATCTACTAATTCGTCTTGTTGGGATCCGTTTCCTTCAGCGTGATGTTGTTGCTGGATTGTCTCCATTGTTGCTTGCAAGGCTTCGTTGTGGTCTCGAAGCTGCTGGATCTGTTGTTGTAAAGCTTCTAAGGCCGCCGGGTCCGCCATCAGTGGTGGCGACGACGGTTGTTCAAATCAGTATGTGAAGTTTGAGATTGGCGGTTGGAGATTTGCGACTGAGCTCGCGAATCTCAGGGCTTGGATTGGTTTTTTGAACGGATGTGGGTTGAATGTTGGATTTGTGAGGGTTTATGAATCGCGACGGATTCAGAGAGTTTAGGTTGCTCTGAAAGATACGGCGGATTCACGGCGTTCTGGTGGAGTTTAGAGGCCATGGATCAACTGTATTGTTTCAGAGACGGTGGCTAGGTCAGTTTTACCGTAGCCCCACGGTGGGCGCCAACTGTACTGGTTGTGAGTACAATCTAGGAAAACTAGGGTTTTCAGGGTCTGTTTTGGTCATCTCTTGGGAATGATCCCAAGGTTACTATTTGTAGCCCCAATTTGGGCCTATCCAGTCATGGTTTTGGGCCCAAATCATAAAGTGCCAAAACCATGATTAGGGTGCCCTCACCGGCTGCTAAGGGCGCCTCCAAAGGGTATCCATTAGGAGAGTTCCCTGAGGTTATGTGTGGTTGCCAGGTGGGCTTTGTGCCCTTCTGGAGGGTGCTCAGCCTTGCTCTAAGGGTTCAAGCCCTTTGTCTGTAGAGCCCTAAGGCCTAAAGGGTAAGATATACAGTCCAGATACATAATACATAGTTGTCTGAAGATAAAAGTACTAACTGACAAGTACATAATATCTAACATAGTCTGTGTACATAGTACAACATAACATGAAATCCGAGTACATAACATAACATCATAACATAAAGTGAGGCATGAGGAAAAATAGCACGATCAGTCAATAGTCTTCTCCTTACCCTTGTTATGTGCTACATGAGTACCTGTAAAAATTTAAATGAATTGGGATAAGACATAATGTCTCAATGAGCTCCACCTATCCTACTCAGTACTCAGTGATCAGGGGGATTCCTATGACCACAGGATGTACATCATGTATCATATTACATGTTATCATAATCATATCATAATTTAATTATGTTAGCGTTGAACATACAATCATTAATTATTTGGTTTCATTTTACTTAATGCATCCTAGTGAAGTAAGCCTAGAATACATCCTCATAACATACCGGTAAAAAAATTCCTATCTGAGGCTAACATCAGACTCCTCTTATTATTGTGTGGTCAACCCTTTCGGAGAAGTCCCATCCGTCATAATCCGGACCCTGCTGGACACAACATATAACATACGTGTGGACAACCCTTTTGGAGGAGTTCCATCCGACATAATCTGGAGCCTGATGGACACGTTTACCTTATTCATGTTCATATTCGTCTGCTATAACCTGATTTGGAGTTATCTTAACTCTAAACCCATCGTTAGCATTACATGTTATAATCCATCACTCGTAGACGATACGCGAATCCAATTACATTAACCCTTGATTCTATTAGTAATAACTCGTTATAAACCCTTTGATGACCAACTGGTACTTCACACACATAGTTTAAAAAATTTAGTTTCTAGACACCTTTGCTTAGCCACAGATGCATCGCTTAGCGAGCCGCAACCCAAAACTAGTCTGGGAGGTTCGCTCAGCGAGCCTCTGCTTCGCTTAGCGAAGCTTGGCAGTAGCAAATGCTCTGACTGCTCGCTTGGCGAGCTACTACTCGCTCAGCGAGCATGACAGAACACCAGAACTGCTAAAAACACGTTTTAATCCAAAAATCTTCATACCCAAGTGTCCAGTAACATCTGTACGGTACCAATGACTCAATCAAAGCAACAATAAGTTAGTAGAATCAAGGATTAACAGAAATTAGATACATGCATCATCAAATGTTGAAATAAGCTAAAATCCTAATCAATTAAGTTAGATCATCTCACTCATCATCATTCCCATGGGAAAATCTAGTCTATAGGAACTCACATTGATTTTCTCTGATTTCTTTCTCAAAGCTTCAAGTTCAGAATCAATCTTCCAAGCTCCAACTTTGATTCTTCCCTCCTCTTGCTTCTATACACCAAAATAAGTCATTATCAGCATCAAATTCGAACATGCATGAAGCTTGGTAATTGATTCTACATTTGATTGACTTCGCAAGTGGAAGTCATTAATCCTTATATTGAGTCAAACATTTGATTTGTTGACAATATAGCTCTTTTGACTCAAATATTGCATCAAAATTAAACTCAAATTTGATTTGTAGACAATGTAACTCTTTTGGCTCTTTAAACTCAAAAATACCCCAAATTAACAAAAATACCCTTAATTCCCTTTTAAATTTACAACCACTATCCTTTATATTCTTCTTCTATTTCTTCACACTCTCTCTCCCTTTTGTTTTCCTCTTTTTTGCATCCCTTTCACTCATCTTCAAATTCAAAATCATTAACATAATAACTGTCACATCTTAGTTAGAATGATCAGGCCGCTCATTCCTTGCTTTCTTGTAGGATAGTAAGTTGCTTTCGTTTAGAAAAAACTATGTGTTGCAATTAGTGTACATGAATTCAATAGGAATTTTTTTTCACCACGTAATGGCGATTCAATTGCAGATCAAGTCATGGTAATTCAATTGCATATCACATACGTGGAACCCACGAAAAATCAAACTATATTAAATGCATAGACTCATGTACGGGAATTAAATCTGCATACACTGAATTGATTTAGATCGGTTCAAGTTGAATCCAATTCACGTATGTATGTATGAATTAAATTAAATTTTCATGTACAATTTGGTCATAAATTTACTTAGGATACGTGAAGGGAGTTCAGGTATAATAACGTGCATTAAATTGATGTACCACTATTAAATTTTTGTGGGTAAAGAGCTAAGTGCTACTCCCTCCGTCCCAAAATATACGAAAAAATTGGTCAACAAAAGTTAATGTATTTGGTTCAAAATTTGTACTAAATACATCAACTTATGTTGACTCATTTTTGCTTATATTTTGGGACGGAGTAGTATTTCATTATTATCAAATAATATTCATCACATTTTGGGTGTAACTAGAAAAATTCTAATTTCTCCTATTCAGTTTTTAAAAAAAATCTTTTTTTTTAGGAAAAAAAATTGTATTATTCAATAGTCTTTCCATGCTTATAATGGATCAAACATTTGATTTGTTGATAACATAACTCTTTGACTCAAATATTCATGCTTAAACAGTGATCTTAAATCACTCAACTATAAATAGTGATCGTAAATCACCCAACTATAAATCTTGATCTTAAATCAAGCAACTATAAATCTTGATATTAAATCAAGCAACTTTTGACTGACCATGAATGCATGAGTGTTCACATATGGACTTGACAATGCACACAACTATAAATCATGATCTTAAATCATGCAACTTTCACAGCTATCATTTGCATTATCAAATCAATACATCCATACAATTTATGTTATCACCACATCATTTACTCACAACTATTATGCATTAAGCCACAACTATCATCATCACATCATTTTAATGCATTCAACAAGTTTAATCATCGTCATATCATAAACAACAAGCTTACATTCGTCAACATTCACATAGTTCGTATTTCATGATTAAATCAAGCAAGTTACATCAATCCATCATTAATTCACTTTATAATCATGGTATAACATCATTCACACTTCCATAACCAATTATCATGATCGCAAAACATTTCACGGCTCAATTAAAGATAGATTTCCAAGTTTAATTCTTAACTTTCTAATCCTAAGTTATTTTTAATCATGCATCATGTTAATCAAACTTGTACATCATAATTAAACACTCATTGATCAAGTTAGGGGTTTGGGACCCAACACATGCCTTATGAACCTTTAAAAATACGAAAAATGAGGTTTCCGGCCAAAACAGGAGGCGCACGGTCGTGCTCCTAACACACACGGTCATGCTGACTAATGTCAAGACTCACGCACGGTCTGTGCGGTCAGGGCGCACGGTCGTGCGTCCTTCCCAGGACAGCAAAAGAGATTTTTCGCGTTTTCACGCTGAAAAACGCGAAAAATCCCGTTATAACAACACCTTTCGATCCCAAACGCACTAGATTCGATAAAAAAACATTTATTCAACATTTCTTACTTAGTTATGCTTCAAACTCAGTTTAAACAACTTAATCAATAATCACTTTTCATCAAATTCACTATGTTTTCACTTAATTTCAAACTTTGTCTCAAAATCATATTTTCACCAACAACTCATCAACAAACATGGATTAACAACAGTAGCAACAATTCTGTCATGTTCCACATGTTCATAATCACTTAATTCATTCATTACATCAACAACTTATTTAATCCATTATCAACTTAATCATTTTCATTCAATTAAGTTATTTCATCAAAACACAACAACAACAACTCAATTCACCACCAAACCACAAAATCAACATAATCTCATTCATTCTTATCATGTATCATGGCAGCAACTTAATTCAACAACAACAACTTATTCAAATTCATTTAATTAAGCAATTTCACCATGAACATAACAATAATCACTTAAACTACGACTTATTCAACATAATTTCATGGAATCTCAAACAAAACATATATCCATGCTCAAAATCAACTTATTAAACAACAAACATCATTCAATTATCATGCTATTCATCAAAATCATCAAAATTCACCAATTTAATCAATTCACTATATCAAACCATGAATTTTGACATGAACAAAACATGAATTGACTAAGTTTTAACATACTTAATTCAACCAACAAAATAGAGCACAAATTTCACATAATTAACAACAAACATCATGAAATTAATCATAAGCTAAAACACCCAAACTATCCATTTGCTTATTAAACCCAATTGGTGAAAATAATCTTCCTCCTTACCTCAATTTTTCACAATAATTGCTTCCTAGCTTGAAACTCTAGCTTCTAGTGCTTTCCCTTCTTCCTTGTCTCCAAGTTTCTTCTTCTTCTTCTATTCTCTCCCTCTTGCCTCTTCCCAAAGTTTTGACAAAATGTGGTTAACCTAATTCACTAACACTCACTACTACTCTTTATATAGTATGGGTCAGGGTCATTCACATTAATGGGCTTAGTCACATCTAACTCTCACAATTATTTTCTCTACAATTTTACTTCATTTAAACCTCCCATTTTACTTATACACCACTGTTCTCTAAAATTCAAATTTCTAGTTCTAACATAATTACGAAAATGTCACTCATGCTAAAATGACTAAAATACCCTCAATCACTTAAAATTCCACTAACCCACCAATCACACATCAAATAAACATTTGAAAAATATAATAAATAAATAATAATAATAGATAAATTTAATTCTAAAAATCGGGTTGTTACATTTTCAGGGATCACAATTGCTTGTTCTTGGGAGCTTTTGCTCAAAACCTAAACACTAACTCTACTTTTAATGCTGAACTTTTAGGGGTTATTGCTTCCATAGACATTGTTGTATCAAGAAATTGGAGAAATCTTTGGCTTGAAACAGATTCCCAGTTGGTTACCTTGGCCTTCAAGAAAGCAGACATGGTTCCTTGGAGCTTAAGGAAAAGATGGCTTAACACTCTAGTTAACATTAGAAATATGAACTTTTTTATCACTCATATTATATTTACAGAGAGGGGTAGTCTTGTGCAAATAATATGACTAATGTTGGATTAGGGTTGTCTGCATTTGCTTGGTTCCCCTCACTACAAGAAACATTGCAGTTTGCCAGGGGCGAATTCCCTGGGAAAAGAGCAAAAAACCTTGTGAAAATGACGTTTGCCAGGGGCGAAATCCCTGGGAAAAACGCTCGTCGCAAACAGAAAATGAGGGGTTATACCCCTGGGAAAAAAGCGAGGGGTTGAGCCCCTGGCAAATTACCTCACAAATTCCCTGTCAGAAGCCCTGGCAAAATCCCTCGCTTTTCTGCAGACTGCTTTCTGACGCACTGCAGAATTGACCCAAGGTCAAATCTGCAGGTGGACAAATGCGAGGGGTTTTGCGAGGGGTTAAACCCCTGTGAAATTGTACATGATTTTTTTTTTAAAAAATGTTTATTTTTTAAAATCGAATTTTTTAATAAATAGTTAATTGTTTTGAAAATCATTTTAATTAATAAAAATCATTTTAATTAATGAAATTTATTTAAAATAATAAAAAAATCGCTTTTTTAATTGTTTTTTAAAATATAATTAATTGTTTCAAAAATAATTTTAATTAATAAAAAATAATTAAAATCATTTTTTCAAACAAAAAAAATGTAAATATAATTAATAGGCATATAATAAAAGCAACATCATACTAAAACATATATTCAACATGCATTTCTTCAACAAAAAACATGCATATATTATTAAACAGAACAACATACATGCTCCACATATATTCTACATATAAATAATAATAGACCATAATCATATATTATTTAACAACAAACATAATCATCATCACAAAAAATCAAAGACATAAGAGAAATACACATACCCTAAAAAAATTTCAAAAATTATACATACCCTAAAAAAAATTCGAAAAATTCAGCCATTAATTAACACCATCATTCTAAAAAACCTATTTTACATACTGATCACACTAAGTCACCAAACATAAAACAAAACACAACAGAATCATTTGGCACACAAAAAGTATAGTACCCTTGAGATAGATTACAGCAACGAACCAATTGGACTATGAACAAGCTATGAAGAAATAGTCCATTGGAAACAACATTTCATATATTTAAACATTACACAATGAAGCATGCTTACTTGGAAATAAATTACATAGTGGCTAAACCATGACCAGCACATTAGAAATAACATTCCATTGGACTATGACAATTACTATAAGAGAATGATGGCATAGTGGCATGAACCATGACCTGCACATAAACGTATAATAGTCATACCCTTATCGGTTATAAATTACAGTTCAGTTAGTAGTAGTACAATGCTAGTATGAGTTCAAATATATTATGATGTCCATTGATTTATATTGTATGTGCCTTAATAACTTAAATCAAAATTATAGAACAACATCAGCAGCAGAAAACAGTGGCATCTAAGAAAACAGTTTAGAAAACAAGAATTACATGGCATGTTCTACGTAGCTAAACCATTTAAAATAAAAAAGGATGGAAAATATCAATATTCCTTTCACTATTCTTAGCCTCAAGTAAAACAAATCTTTAGCACTAATATCAATTTAAGTCATCATTTTCAAAATAGCATCAACACTACAATCCATATCAAGAACTTAATAAGAATTTAGTATCATTCATCATCAAGAATCATTACATTCAAAGGCTAATCTATCCACTAGTTGTTCTTAACTTCAATAAATTGATTCCTTAAGCAGTAACTCAACTGTTGAAATAGTTTACCTTCTCTAATTCATAGATATGCCCCACTAAATATTATAAAATAGCTCAAATGTCATCAAAGTCTCGTTAGAATTCCAATTCTCTTTGAAATCCTATATCAAACATAGTTTCCAACTTATCCAAAACTCATCCTCAAGAGCATCAACATTACAAGCTAAAATATATTATAGTTAATCTTAACACAATCCAGCAAATCTCAAACTAATAATCAAATAACTAATTTATATAAGCAAAAAGTTAAAGTTCATACCCTAACTTATATTTCTCCTCACAACAACACCAAAGTACTTAAGATCAGAACTTACACATACAAAAATTGCCCCGTCCGTTACACTAAAATAACTCGGAGCAAACCCAATTTCAGATTTGAACATAAAAGAATAAAGTTAGGGTTTACTCAAAATTAGAAGTGGGATCAATTAAAACAGTTTTATGATTAAAAAATTAACACAACAAATGCACAATTCGGATTTGAGTGAGTGGAAAAGTTAGGGTTTAACAAAAATTGATCCTTTTTAGTTTTCAAAGCTCAAACTCAAAAATTGATGAAAGGAGAACACTCACCCTTGGAGAAGGTGAAGTTAATGGCGTGGCGGCCAGCGGAGCTCCGACACGGTGGTTCTTCCCAACTGATTCTCACCACAAAATGAAGAGAAAAGAAGGAAAAAGTCACAAAAATGAATGAAGCATAAAAGAAGAAGAAGGACAGCGATGTATGGTGACCGGAAAAGACCTTACCGCGGCGGAGGAAGAAAAAAGGTCAAAGGAAAAGTTGCTCCTTTCGTAAATCAAATTGGACCAACGGAAAGCTCTCGTCGAGTGGATAAAGAAAATGATTTTATTTTCCTCGATCGGTGAGAATGGCGGCCTGAGCAACGCCGATAAGCTAGCAGCGGTGGTAGGGTCTGAAGAGAGAAGAAGAGGTTGGTATTGTAAGAGAGAGGAGAGGAAGAAGAAGAGTGAGTCATATTTTATTTTTGATTTTTTTTCTAATTGGCTTTCAAAGTATAATAATAATGAGATGGAGACAGAGAAAAAAGAGATAAAGCCCGTTTGCCAGGGAAAACACAGGGAAAGTCAGGGTTTCTCCTTGCTTTTTGCGAAATGTCATTTGCCAGGGGTTTGTCAGGGCCTTGCTCCTGGCAAATTTGCCAGGGATTGTTGCTCCTGATAAATATCCCTGTGAAACAAGCCTTTTTCTTGTAGTGCCTCCCTTCCAGATTGTATTAGACAAGAATTTATTAGAAATAGGCTTGATTTGCCTAACTATAGGTTTACCTTTTTTTTTTTTGAAAGGGTCTTGATATAGTTCCCCCTTTTTGTATGCTTTTCATCTTTTCTCTTTATTAATGAATTGAAGTGATGCACTTTGCATTACTTTTGGTTATAAAAAAAAAATGTGTTTTCAAGCGCATTTAAGATTCTTATGCTTATTTTTTGCACAAAAAAAAACTGTAAAAAACATAGCTATCCAAATATATGATTGACACAGGTCAGTTTTATTATTGAATTGAAATCCACTTATAGTAACTGAAATGGGGATCACTTGATGAGACCAACAACAAAATTTGATTACAATATGGTAATTCTGACATTCAAATTGACCTAAAATTTCAAGGCAATAATATGTATAGATTTTTCACGTTGATCCATTTATTTTCATATGTTTATGAAAACGGTGCCCCCGTTTTAAAATTCTCCAAATTTTGATATTTCTTTCATTTTCTTGAACTAAAAAAATAATGACATGGTGTATTTTAAATTAGGCTTAATTGCACTTTTGCCCCCTATCTTTTTCCAATTGTGCGATTTTGCACCCCATCCTTTTTTTTGAGCGATTTTGCACCCTATCATTTACCCTCTTTTTGATTTTGTAGCCCCTCATGTGTTTTTTTGCTGATGTGTTGAATTTTGCTGACATGTATTCATTAAATGTTTGCCATGTGTGTAATTGGTATTTTTAAAAAAAAAATCAAAATTGACCTAATTGAAGTTGGAGGTCAGTGGTCACGTGACCCTCCACTTCTCCTCACACCCAAAATCTGAAACCCTTATTCACTCAGACCTCCCCACTTCTCCTCTCCTCTTCTCCCATGGCTGTCATCGCAAATGACTCCTTCATATTTGTTCATCAATAGATTCATCTTTAAAACCCATTTTTACAATAAGCTTAATTGAATAATGAATTCTTTGATTGAGAATTCTCCTGCTCAGAATCCATGAATGAAGCCCAAAACAGACCTAAACACAGCACCACAGAGAGTAACAACAACTCAAGCATACGCAAAACGTAAAGCATCAATGAACCCAAAAACAAATTTCGGTTTGAGAGCAAAAAGCCAGATCTAAAATCATATTAGAAGCAAAAATCGATTATTGAAAAGAAAACCCATTTTCGGTTACTGTTCATCCATTAGTGCCAGGTTGATTGAGAAAAATCGAAAGGTGGAGCTGAATCGATTATTGAAGAGAAAACCCATTTACGGATCTGGGTTGATTAGGATTGAGAACGATGATGATGAGAGAAAGGGCGAGAGAGAAGAGGAGAGGAGAAGTGGGGAGGTCTGAGCTGAATCGATTATTGAGAATTTTGATTTTTTTTAAAAATATCAATTACACACATGGATGAATACATGTCAGCAAAATTCAACACATCAACAAAAAAACACATGAGGGGCTACAAAATCAGAAAGGGGGTAAATGATAGGGTGCAAAATCGCTCAAAAAAAGGATGGGGTGCAAAATCGCACAATTGAAAAAAGATAAGGGTCAAAAGTGCAATTAAGCCTTTAAATTAAGTAGCATACAATATGATAAATTGCATTTTTTTTTAGTCCAAGAAACATGTCCTTCATCATTTTTTTAGTCCAAGAATATGAGGAAGGGACCTATATTACGAAATTTTAAAATTGGGGGAACGATCCTCTTAAAATAAGGGGACCAAAATTACAATTAAGCCTAAATTTTAATATACATTCTTAATGAAAAGATAACCTTACCACTCTCAAACAAATATACTTTTAAACTGGATAGACTTGTTTTTATTTTCATGTTATTAGAAACAAATGGAGCAATGGGTACCAACATATATGGAGATTATCTCTTCACCAACCATTATTCTCATTCTGTCTTCACTGTCACATGGTTGGGTTGGTTTCCCAAAACCATTCCTCCATACCCGTATTGTTGCACAACTAGCACAGATGATCTCGAACCAAAATTGTTTGATGCCAAAATGTCCCCCAAAACTCCAAGTTCTGGACAATCACACCAGTCCAATAAATTTGAAAAGACACGAGTGTTCCTACGATTCCCTTGTCCAACTATATATAAATCACAACAAAAATTTTCTATCTCATTGAGGGCTGTGGGAATATCTTCACCTGAATGGACATGAACTTCTGAATAAGATATAGAATCATTGTTGTTCATCGCTGTCAATCTAAATCCATTCACATACTCATCATCTAACTCCTTCTGCTTCTCACTATCCATTACAATAGATAGTATGCCTTGTGCTTCAGAATGACTTGAGGTGTCTACTATTTCAGCTTTATCAAATAAGAGCATTCGAACCACTGATAATTGGGTTCCTAAGCGTCCTGCCATCCTCCATGCAATAGCTAAGGCTTCACGATCATCAGGACCTCCAACAAAGATCATACAAATACGAAAATTTATTTTCGGTAATGACCAAAGATCACGGTCAACAAATATTCCCACAGAGCAAGGTGCAGTTTGCATCACATTCAAGTTTATATCTCTGTATGCAATACTAGTTGTTTCGAGTGCACCTTCTGAACTTAGTTGATTGTGGAATGGAAGGAGAATCAAGCTTGTACATTTTTCATTAGCCGAGTTGTATATGTCTTCGTGAATGGTTGCATAGTTTGACACAACATTTAGTGTTTGGACTCTGATAGCATCATATGCCTCTCTGAATGCTTCAAAGGTACTATTAATGCTTTCTGACTCTATCTGGGATCTTGTAAGATTTTGTGTTCCTGATTGGTCGATAGAATTTACCATATGAGAAGCAACAAGGGCACCAGCACGTCCAACGAGTTCAACAAGGTAAAGGCCAAAAACATGTATAGGGGAAAGTCTAGTGGCATTGAAACATTTAATGAGGCTAATAACCCCTGTGGCCTGACGAGTATTGTGAACACATGCTAGAATCCTAAGCTCTGCATCAAGTCTCAGCTTTTGTATTGTCTTTAGCTTGTTATTCTCAAATCTCTTTCTGGGCTTGTATATGGCATTGATGACTGGAGCCACCACTATAGTCATTAGAAGAACTGCAGATGTTAAAACAGCATAGGTTGGTGGAGAAAGAATCTACAAATATACATTATAACAAATCAAAGATTGAACTTTTATAATTTTGATGTGTGAGTTAATTATTAAAAAAGGGAGTAAATAATAATTTTCAAGTGTAGATCAATACCGATTTATCCCAGGAAATATTGAGCATTATCAGTGCAACGGCACCCTTGGTATTGAGAAGTAAGCCTAGAGCAAAACCATCTTGAGCACGCATGCCAAAGAAGAAAGTGGCAAACAAAGTGCTTAAAATCTTTGGAACACACAACAAGAGTATAATGATAAGTGTATAGGGCCAATTTGGCTGAATGAAAATGGTTTTCACCATGAGTTTGGATCCATTGCCACAAAAGTAGACCGGTGCAAGAAACCCAACACCAAAATCATTAGTCATTGACACGACCATGTCAGCAAATTTACCGTGAGGTAAAATCAACCCGTATAAGAATGCCCCAACAACATCATGTGTGCCAAGAGTATCTCCTATGAATGAGAAAACCAAAAGGCCCATCACGACAAAGACTAATTGGTTATCATCCCATTCATCTCTTTCTGTCTTGCGATCAATGACCTTTACAATGATAGGATGCACCACAAAGATGGAAATGAAAATAAATATTGCAGTGCTTAACACTGTGTATATTGCCCTTGTACCATTAATTGAAAATGGAACAAATAATATGAATAAAATCCAAGCATATGTGTCACTGATCATGGCTGATGTTAATGCAACCTTACCAAGACCAGTATAAAGAAGTTTAAGCTCAGAAAGGGTGTGGACTATAACTGGAAAACCTGTCACAGTGAGAACTAAAGTCCATAATATATAAGCATTTGTTGTATTTTCTTCAAGATTAGATCCATCACCCTTGCCATAAAACTTCCGATGTAGAAGGTATAAAGCTGGTCCCATCACCATTGGAAAAATTATCCCGGAAATTGCAATTGTTGCAGCTTTCTTTTTAACATGTAAAATGGTATTCAAGTTCACCTCCAAACCACTTAGGAATGCATAGTATATGACACCAATATTTGATATAACTTCGACATTGATCATATTAGATACAGGAAAAAGATATAGGGCCAGAGATGGTGCATAAGACCCTAGGATTGGTATTACAAAACCAGCCTACATTTAATAATTGGAACACCCACAAATTAGTACAATAAAACATTTTGTTTATAATAGAATGGAATATATATGCACCCAATCATTGTCTTTGTATAAAAAAAAAATAGATCTATGAAGAAAATTTACCAAAATTTACTCCGTCCGTCCTTTTTTTATAAGACTATTTTACAAAAAAAAAATTGTCCATAAATATAAGACTATTTACAAATTTCTAGATGAATTTATTACTCTTTTTCCAAATACATTCCTCATTAATATTATCAATATACCTTAAAATATGAAAAGTTAAGATTAAATATCTCTATAGACAAAGGGTAATTAGGTATAGCAACATACATTTATGACAAATTTATTACTTCAAACATTTTTCTTAATACCCGCGATTTTTGTAAATTATTCCTATATAAAGGGACGGATGGAGTATTTTATATGCTCAATTAATTACGAGTTATTATTACTACTTTGTAAAAAAATAAAATATTAATAAAACTTTTTTGGGTAATGAATTAATACTATTATGGAGTCAAAAAGAAAAGTTATTAGTTATTACTACAATCAAAATAACTGGTAAATTTATATACTTACAGTGATATGTGAAATGATGCGAGGTTGATGAAGGGGTTTATAGATAATGAAGAAAAGACGAGACACAATTATGATGGCGATAATTGTCATGGCATTATAGGGGACCCCAGTTTTTATAACATTGTCAGTTTGCCATATTCGATTAGAATTAATCACATGTACTTCATAATATGCAGGAGGCACGAGATTCTTCATAATTATTTGCTTTTTTTATTTTGTTGGTTCCTTCTTCTTCTTCTTCTTCTAATATGCGGCTTTTAATTATGTGTACGTTACGGTGGTCTTTGCCATTATTATTATTATCATTATCATGGTGGTGGTAATGATTTGTTTGTGTAAGAATTGGATAGAAATTAAAAAAATTTGGGAATGGTGATTTGATCGGAGTTTCCGCTTTTTCTGGTGGTAACTCATGCATGCATTCTTAGGTGTCACTCTTTTGACGGTTTGTTTTTTGGTTTGGCAGGTTTTTCTCCCTCACACATTTTTGCTTTCAACTTCTATATTTGTTCAATTTATATTTTCTCTTTCTATTGACCCTTTTTCATTTGTGACTACAAACAAGAAGGTAAATAACCTTAACAGTTACGTTATTTACATATGTAAGACGACATAAAGAATCTAAATATAGGTGAAAACAAACTGCAACCATATTATTAGTAATATGAAATGAACAAAAGAGGGAAAATTCTTATTGATGAATGAAAAAGTACAAGAGTAGTTATACAAGAGAAGCTATGCAAGAGTAACTAACTAAAACTAGAACAAAGAGGAATGGATGAAAAGTCTAAAATATCCTCTGACTGAATTTCTTGTGGTGCAAGCAAGTTATCTCTATTGTTGTTATTCTTTCTCTTCACTTCTATATTGTTAAATATCCCCCACAAGTTGGAGTTTGGTAGATATCTAACATCCCCAACTTGGATAGAAGTAAGTTGAAAGGTTGTGGAAAAAGTGATTTTGTAAAAAAAAAATCTGCAACTTGGTCTTTGGATGAAATAGGGAGTAGCTTGAACAAGCCAGCTTGCAACTTCTCTCTCACAATGTGACAGTCAATTTCAAGATGCTTAGTTCTTTCATGGAAGACAGGATTATTAGCAATATGAATTTCACTTTGATTATCACAGAAAAGAATTGGTGCTTTGGTACATGAAACCTGTAAATCCCTGAGAAGATAAAGCTTGCAATTCACAAGTAGCAGAAGCTAGAGCCATATATTCAGCTTCTGATGACGATATAGAAACTGTAAGCTGCTTCTTGGTTCTCTAGGAAATAAGAGATTGACCAAGAAAGAAACATTGGCCAGAAACAGACCTTCTAGTGTCCTTACAACCTGCTCAGTCAGCATCAGTGTAACCTTGGAGTTGTAAAGGACTTTGTCAGGGGAAAAATAAACCTCTGCCAAGACAACTTTTAAGATATCTGAGAACTCTCATAGCAACAATATGATGAGTTTAAGTAGGGATACTTAGGAACAGGCTCAGTTGTTGGGTGATGTAGGTGTTGTCAGGTCTTGTTGTGTTAAGGTAGAGTAATCTACCAATTAACCGTCTATAAGCTGGAATATCTGAGAATGGAGGAGAAGAAACTTTGTGCAATTTGATGGAAGGATCAGAAGGAGTGGAAACAGGTTTTGATCCAATAAGATCTGAATCATCAAGAAGGTCAAGGCAATATTTCCTCTGACACAGTGAAATGCCATATTGAGAGTGAGCAACTTCAAGACCCAGGAAGTATTTGAGCTGACCTAAATCCTTAATTTTGAAAGCTTCATGAAGAACAGCTTTAATGGATGCAAACTCAGATAAGGCATTGCCAGTAAGAATGACATCATCAACATAAACCAACAATAAGGTATGTAAAGGTACTCTTGATGAACAAAGAAGCATCAGAGACTGATTGTTTGTAACCATTGGAAAGAAGAATGGTGGTAAGCTTCTCATACCATTTTCTACTTGCCTGTTTAAGCCCATTTAAAGATTTGGATAACTTGCAGACTTGAGTAGGCTTATTGTGAGAAACACCTGGGGGTATAAGCATATACACATCTTCTTGAGTAGACTTGAGTAGCCACTAAACGTGCTTTGTACCTCTCAATAGAGCCATTAATATGGAGCTTGATCTTAGAAATCCATCTACACCTTATAGGTTTAACTGATGGAGGAAGATCCACTATTTTCCAAGTACCAGTCTGAGCAAGAGCAGTAAGTTCATTTTGCATAGCTTGCTTCCAACAATCATGTTTGATAACATCAGCATAGGATTTTGGTTCAGTATTGAAATTCTGGCTGGACAGACTAAGAACACGATGCATGGCACAATAAATTGCTAAAACAGAGCACACACACAAACACAACACAAGCAGCAAAGTAAAGTGCAGGAAAGTAAAAAGGCACAAGGTTTGTTAACCCAGTTCGGAGTAAACACCTCCTACTCTGGGGGATACCAATCCAGGAAGGAATTCCACTATAGGAATTAATCCTTATGACTCAAGACACTGAACACCCAGTTCCCAGCCTAAGCAATTAACTTCCTCCTAGTCTGAATTCTACCCAACACGTTGAGTATTAGAGACCACTAACTTCCTATTCAAGTAACAAACCTGTTATTGAAACCCTTAAACAAAACTACCCTATTTTGAAGAACAACTTCAATACATAAGACTGCACTCGTACCTACGGGCTTAGAGTGATTACAACTCAATAAAACACCTAAACCAACTCAATAGAGTGGTGCACAAACAAAGCTAAAAAGCTTAAAACTCTAAGACTCAAAACTCTGAAATTTTTCTCTCTTCGTCCGTCTTCAAAACATAGCAGCAATCTCCTTTTATAGACTTCAGTGACTCTTCTTAATTCTGTAGCCAATCTTCTGAATTTGATTTGTTTCTGAATTATGAACAGCCCAAATAAGGAAACAAATCAATCTGCATTGTATCTGAAAAGATTACATCAGAAAATATAAACTTCATAACTTCGAGCCAAATCATCAATAAAACTTCACCAAATCAATTAGCATTCTAGAAGCAATATGTGAGGATAAATCCTTGATAAATCTTGCCAAGATTCTCGCAAAAATAACTTGAAAAAGTGCAGCTTCTGATGAAGTCAACAAAAGTCAACGCCAGGAATAGTGCGTCTGAAGGCCTCACCAGCGTCTGAAGCAACTTTCAGCTTCTGAAGGAATTTTCAGCTTCTGAACAGCTTCAAATTAAAAACCTTGCAACTGAAGACTTGTTCTAATCATGGAGATGCTTCTATTCAATACATTGGATTTGCCAAAACATGCAGCCAACTTCAAAATACTCAACAATCTCCCCCTTTGGCAAATTTTTGGCTAAAATCAATGTTCACACAAAACACAAGCTCTTCAACTCATCATGAACAATCTTAGAAATGAGGAACTCCACAATGATCAATCATAACATAGAGATAAGCAGCGGATTCAGTTATGACTAACATGAAAAACACAAACAGTTCAGCTTCTGAACACCTTAAAGCACACATAACAGCTTCTGAACATCACAGGAAGACTCCAGCTTCTCTAATCAACACAAGAACACTCCCCCTGAAGCTATACATACTCAAAAACAAACACTCACATACTCCAGCTCCCCCTGCAACTCAGCAAACATCAAACTCCCCCTGACTTCTGAACAGCAGTGCCTTCTGGAACAAGTAACTTTTGAAACTTCAACCTGAAACACTACTTCAACCTGAAACACTTCATCATTCAGGAACATAACAATCTTGTACTCCCCCTGAGACACACACTCCCCCTCAATCAGATCTTCACAACACTTCTTGCACTAGTTCTGAACTCTGAACAAAACTGAAAACTGAACACAAACTGAGCAACACATCTTCTGATCACAAACTGAGCAACACATCTTCTGATACTGAACAGCTCAAACACAGGTTTTTCTCCCTCTTTTTAGCCACAAAATTATGACAAATAAACATCTTCAAATGAGGAACAAAAAACATATAGGGACAAAAATCATTAGAATCAGTCCCAGCATTAACTTCAGATTCAGGATCAGACACACACTTAGCATTAACAAAGCTGGCAGGTACTCTATCTTCCTCACATCCAGTTTGCATTAATTGCGATAACTCTTCATATAAACAAACACCCAACTTGCTTCTCAGATTTTCAAACTGTTTAGCATCTAAAGCCTTTGTGAAAATGTCAGCAACTTGTTCTTCAGTATCCACATGTTCCAGTTGAATGATCATATCTTCCACAAGATTTCTGATAAAATGGTGTCTGATATCTATGTGTTTAGTTCTGCTGTGCTGTATGGGGTTCTTAGAAATGTTAATTGCACTGAGGTTATCACAATAAAGTGTCATAGTTCTTTGTTCAATGTTATACTCTTCAAGCATCTGCTTCATCCAAACCAGTTGTGAGCAACTATTCCCAGCAGCAATGTATTCAGCCTCAACAGTTGATAAAGAGACACAATTTTATTTCTTGCTGAACCATGAAATTAAATTATTTCCTAGAAAGAAACAACCTCCTGATGTGTTCTTCCTGTCATCAGCACTTCCAGCTCAGTCAGCATCACAATAACCCATTAAATCAGAACTTGAACTATGAGAATACATGATCCCATAATCACTTGTGCTATTCACATATTTCAGAATTCTCTTCACTTGAGTTAGATGACTCATCTTGGGATCAGCTTGATATCTGGCACACATACCAACAACAAATGTGATATCAGGTCTGCTTGCAGTCAAGTATAATAAGCTGCCTATCATACTTCTATATTGACTTTGATCTACTGAAACTCCATGTTCATCCTTAGTCAGCTTCAGATGAGTAGCAGCAGGTGTTCTCTTATGAGCAGCATATTCCATTCCAAACTTCTTCACAATATTCTTAGCATATTTACTCTGAGAAATAAAAATTGTATCTTCCATTTGCTTGACTTGCAGTCCAAGAAAGTATGTCAGCTCACCAACCAAACTCATTTCAAATTCAAATTGCATCTGCTGAACAAATAACTTAACCATTTTATCAGACATTCCACCAAACACAATGTCATCTACATAGATCTGAGCAATCATCAGACTTCCATCTTGATCTTTCACAAATAAAGTTTTATCAGAACCACCTTTTCTGTATCCTTGAGCAACAAGAAATTGAGTCAGTCTTTCATACCAAGCTCTTGGTGCTTGCTTTAATCCATATAAGGCTTTCTTCAACTTGTACACATGATCTGGAAACTGTTGATCCACAAAACCCTTAGGCTGTTCAACATATACTTCTTCTTGCAAATATCCATTCAAAAATGCACTCTTCACATCCATCTGGAATAGCTTGAACTTGAGAACGCAGGATACACCCAACAGTAATCTTATGGACTCTAGTCTGGCCACATGTGCAAAGGTTTCATCAAAATCAAGACCCTCTACTTGAGTGTAACCTTGAGCACCTAACCTTGCCTTGTTTCTGACCACAGTACCATTTTCATCTGTTTTATTCTTGTATATCCACTTAGTGCCAATCACATTCATCCCTTCAGGTCTTGGAACCAGATCCCACACTTCACTCCTTTTGAATTGATTCAACTCATCTTGCATAGCTTCAATCCAATATTCATCAGTTAGGGCTTCTTTCACATTTTTGGGTTCAACCTTAGACACAAAACAAGAATCAGTAGCAGCTGAGTCTGATCTCCTGGTTCTGACCCCTTGATCCAAACTCCCAATGATAAGCTCCTTAGGATGATCCTTTTGAACTCTAATTGATGGCCCTTTACCAGCAGGAACATGATCTGGATGCACTTCTGCTTCTTCAGACTCTGGATGATTTTCTGCTTCTGAAGTTTGTTCTTCTGAGGCTTCAGACTCTGGAATAACTTCAGACTCATCCCTTTCATTCTCAGCAGACAGATCATCAATAACCACATTTATGCTCTCCATCACAACTTTTGTTCTTGAGTTAAACACCCTATAAGCTCTGCTGTTTACTGAATATCCCAAAAATATACCTTCATCAGACTTTGGGTCCAGTTTTCTCCTATTTTCTCTGTCAGCCAAAATGTAACATCTGCTCCCAAACACTTGAAAGTATTTCACAGTTGGCTTTCTTCCTTTCCATAATTCATATAAGGTACAAGTTGTTCCCTTCTTCAGCCCAAAACATATAAGGCAGCTTCTTTGCATGTAGCATAACCCTTGCACATTCTGCTAATGTCCTATTCTTCCTCTCAACTACACCATTTTGTTGAGGTGTCATAGGTGCAGAAAACTCATATTTTATACCTTCAGAAGCACAAAACTCAGAAAAACTCTTGTTTTCAAACTCTTTGCCATGATCACTCCTGATTCTGACAATACCACAGTCCTTCTCTCTTTGTAATTGAATGCACAACTCTTTAAAAACATCAAAAGTATCAGACTTCTCTCTAACAAAACTGACCCATGTGTATCTTGAGTAGTCATCAACTATAACAAATGCATACCTTTTACCTCCAATACTTTCTACTTGCATAGGCCCCATTAAATCCATATGAACAAGTTCTAGTACTTTAGTAGTTACCTGGTGAACTAATCTGGGATGAGACTTTCTTGTTTGCTTCCCAATTTGACAATCACCACAAAAACTGTCCTCATTGATCTTCAGATTAGGTACACCTCTGATAGCTTCAGTACTTAGGATTTTTTCATGCCTTTCAGATGCAGATGACCCAATTTTTGGTGCCAGAGTCTGACTTCTTCTTCTGAACTAATGAGACAAGAAGTCAGGCTTCCTTCTTGTTCAGACACCCATAAATAACAGTTATCTTTGGATCTGCAGCCCCTCATCTGAACCTTATCTTCCTGATCAGTAACAATACACTCTTGCTTGTTGAAATTCACTTTTAAATCCTGATCACATAGCTGGCTAATACTGATCAGATTAGAGGTCAATCCTTTCACCAACAGCACATCATTCAATCTAGGCAAACCTTCACTTATTAAATCACCAATACCCAGAATCTCCCCTTTTGCTCCATCTCCAAATGTCACATAGCTTCTGTAATAAGGTTTGATATTGCTCAGCAGCTTCTTCACACCAGTCATGTGCCTTGAACAACCACTATCAAAGTACCAGTCCTCTCTAGAAGTGGCTCTCAATGAGGTATGAGCAATAAGGCCTACATTCTGAACCTTAGGTTTCCACACCTTCTGAACATTGTGTCTGGCTACAGCTGGTTGCACTCTTCTATATTGAAAGTGTTCAGGATAGCCATACAGTTTAAAGCAAAAAGGTTTAATATGCCCCTTCTTACCACAATGATGATAGGTCCAGGTATGATTCCTCCTTCTTCTGTTGAACTTCTGGGGTTGCATCTGAACATGCTTCTGAGGTTGCATCTGAACATGCTTCTGGCCTTGCATTTGGACTTGCTTCTGAGGTCTCATCTGAGTTTGCTTCTAACCTTGCATCTGGGCTTGTTTCTGAGGTCTCATCTTAGATGTTCCAATCATAGGATTAAAATTTTGAGTAGCAAGAACAAACTGTTTAACTGGATTTTTCTGCTTGAGGTTCAGACTCTCATCCACAAATCCTAAACCAGTTTTTCCTTGTTTCTGAGCATCCAAAATTTCCTCCAACACATCAGTAGCAGTATTCATCATTCTAACCTTCTTTTTCATATGCTCAAGTTGGGAATTTAGTTGGTTCACTTCTTCTTTCAATTCTGAATTCTGCACTAGAAGTTTACCTTTCTCAGCCTCCAGTTGACATATAGTCTCCTTCTGATCCAGAACCTGCTTGCAAACTTCTGCACTTCTAGTATACAGCTTTCTGTAGTTTTCAGCCAGTTCATCATATGAGGTTTTAGCAGCTTCAGATACAGATGAAGCTTCAGACTCTGAGTCAGACTCAGAAAAAGTTTCAGACTCTAAGTCAGCTTCATTCTTTAAGATAGCTCCTGACCTTACCATCAAACTAGTATCACCTTTACCAGATTCACTTGCAACATCCTCTTCAGAATCATCATCTGACCATGAAACAACTAGGCTATTCTTCTGCTTCTTGAGAAAAGTGGGACATTCAGACTTGATATGCCAATAGCCCTCACACTCAAAGCACTGCACACCTTTGGCTTGGTTACTTTTCTCCTCAGACTTGGTCTTCTTCTCATCAGTTTGTTGCTTCTTGTTATTGAATCTGAAATTCTGAACTGTGGTCTTGGATTTTCTGTCCACCTTCTTCAGAATTTTGTTGAATTGTTTTCCAAGCAACACTAGAGCTTCTGATAAATCACTATCCTCCTCATCAGACTCTTGTTGATCATCAGCTCCTGAATTAACTGCAAATGTTACTCCTTTCCCTTTCTTATCAGGTTGTTTGCAGAATGCAGTCTCAAAATTTAGCAAAGACCCAAGCAGCTCCTCAACCTTCATGGTGGTGATGTCATGAGCTTCTTCTATGGCTGTAACCTTCATATCAAATCTTCTGGGCAGGGACCTGAGGATTTTTCTTACTATCTTTTCATCAGACATCTTTTCCCCAAGAGAATCAAAGGAATTTGCCATGTCCAGCATATTCATGTAGAAATCTTGTATGGTTTCATCCTCCTTCATCTTCAGGTTCTCAAACTTGGTGGTCAGCAACTGCAATCTGGACATCTTCACCTTAGAAGTTCCTTCATGAGTTGTTTTTAAAATTTCCCAGGCCTCCTTTGCAACTGTACATTGCTTGATGAGTCTGAACATATTCTGGTCCACACCATTAAAAATTGCATTCAAAGCTTTTGAATTTCCTAGTGACAGATCATCTTCAGCTTTGGTCCATTCTTCTTCAGGCTTCAGAACCTCAGTTTTGTTCCCATCTTTGTCCAAAACCACAGGATGATCCCAGCCTTTAATCACAGCTTTCCAAGTCCTGCTGTCAATAGATTTTAAGAAGGCACACATCCTAGACTTCCAATACTCATAGTTTGTGCCATCTAGTAGGGGTGGTCTATTGACATATCCTCCTTCTCTATCCATGCTTGCCAGAAATTAACTACCCTGGAAACACACCCAAAACACAGGCAGGGTGCCTGCTCTGATGCCAATTGAAATTCTGGCTGGACAGACTAAGAACACGATGCAGGGCACAATAAATTGCTAAAACAGAGCACACACACAAACACAACACAAGCAGCAAAGTAAAGTGCAGGAAAGTAAAAAGGCACAAGGTTTGTTAACCCAGTTCGGAGTAAACACCTCCTACTCTGGGGGATACCAATCCAGGAAGGAAATATAGGAATTAATCCTTATGACTCAAGACACTGAACACCCAGTTCCCAGCCTAAGCAATTAACTTCCTCCTAGTCTGAATTCTACCCAACACGTTGAGTATTAGAGACCACTAACTTCCTATTCATGTAACAAACCTGTTACTGAATCCCTTAAACAAAACTACCCTGTTTAGAAGAACAACTTCAATACATAAGACTGCACTCGTACCTACGGGCTTAGAGTGATTACAACTCAATAAAACACCTAAACCAACTCAATAGAGTGGTGCACAAACAAAGCTAAAAAGCTTAAAACTCTAAGACTCAAAACTCTGAAATTTTTCTCTCTTCGTCCGTCTTCAAAACATAGCAGTAATCTCCTTTTATAGACTTCAGTGACTCTTCTTAATTCTGTAGCCAATCTTCTGAATTTGATTTGTTTCTGAATTATGAACAGCCCAAATAAGGAAACAAATCAATCTGCATTATATCTGAAAAGATTACATCAGAAAATATAAACTTCATAACTTCGAGCCAAATCTTCAATAAAACTTCACCAAATCAATTAGCATTCTAAAAGCAATATGCGAGGATAAATCCTTGATAAATCTTGCCAAGATTCGCGCAAAAATAACTTGAAAAAGTGCAGCTTCTGATGAAGTCAACAAAAGTCAACACCAGGAATAGTGCGTCTGAAGGCCTCACCAGCGTCTGAAGCAACTTTCAGCTTCTGAAGGAATTTTCAGCTTCTGAACAGCTTCAAATCAAAAACCTTGCAACTGAAGACTTGTTCTAATCATGGAGATGTTTCTATTCAATACATTGGACTTGCCAAAACATGCAGCCAACTTCAAAATACTCAACAAGTATGAGTGGTAATAGACAAAGCAAACAATGAATGTGAGTTAGATAAATGTGTATGAGAAAGAAAATCAGATAATGGATATTTACATGAAACAAAATGAGCATGAGAAGTATGGGCAAGATGACATATGTAATCTTGTAAGTATGATGGGGTGTGTCTAGTTCTAGATGAGGTTCTGATGGGTAGGGGATATTCAAGAACAATGGGTGGATGAGGTTCAACAGGTGTAGGAGTTGGAATAAGAGTAGAAAGTTCAGGTGGATCAATAATAGGTGAGTGACTAGGGAAGAAGTAAAATATTGTCAATTAGATGTAAAGGATGGCAAAGAGGAAGTATATGGTAAAATGGATTCGTGGAATATGACATTTCTGGAAATGAAGATTTCTTTATTGTTAAGATCAAAAAGAACATAACCTTTGAAGCCTGACTTGTATCCTAAGAAAACTAATTTTCTGGCTCTAGGCTGAAGTTTAGTTCTATGAGCTTGGAGTGTTGAAGCATAGCATAGGCAACCAAATACTTTGAAGGAAGTAAGGTCAGGGAAAGAATCATACAAAACATGATAAGGAGATTTATTTTGGAGAATTGGAGTAGGTATTCTATTGATAAGGAAAAAACCGTGTAAGACTGCATAGGACCAGAACATGTTGGGTAATTTGGACTGATAAAGAAGTTCGCTAGCAACATTTAGGATATGTTGATGCTTTCTTTCTACTCTCCCATTTTGTTGGGGAGTCTCAACACAAGACTTTTGGTGGATGATACCTTTTGAAGCATAGAACTCAGAGAGGAGAAATTCAGGTCCATTATCAGATCTGATGAATTTAGGTGTGATATGGTAATGATTATATATGAGTTGGATGAAATTTTTGACATGTAAAGAAACTTCAGAGTTGGTTTTGAGTAATATGATCCATAGAAATCTATTGAAATCATCAACAATGGTGAGAAAATATTTGTGACCATGAATGGAGGTTTTGGATATGGGACCCCATATATCAAAATGCAACAATTCATACTTAGAAGAAGCAATAGAAGTACTTAGAGAATAAGGTAATTTTCTTTGCTTAGCAAAATGAAGGATATCACATATGGATTTATTATCAACATGAATATTGGGATACAAAAGATGCATCTGAGACATTCTTTGATTAGACAAATGTCATAATCTAAAGTGCCAGATAGCATTAGAAGGAATAGGAGAATTAAGACTATAGGAAATTGAATTACAAGACATATTGGAATTTTTATTACAAGGACTATTTAAAGGTAAAGCAGAAGAAGACTGAGACATTGAAGAAGGAGAAGTAAGTCTCAATCTATAAAGGCCATCACAAAGATCACCCAAACCAATCATCTTCTGTGATTTCACATCCTGTATGGTACATTGATCAGACACAAAATTGATATTGTACGTCATAAGCCTGCAAAGCTTGGATACATAAATAAGATTAACTTTGAAATGTGGGGAATATAAGACATTGGTGATGTGAAAAGATGGGGTAAAAATAGTAGTACCAACATAATGAACAAGAATTGAAGAACCATTAGGTAATGTGACATTGATAGGTTTAATTTTGTAAAATGAATGGAGTAAAGTCAAAGAGGAACAAATGTGCTCATTAGCACCTGAATCAATGATCCAATGTTGAGACTGGACATTCAAAGAACAAGAGATAACAGTGTGTATACCTGAAGAAGAAGAAGAAGAAGGCATGGAGGAAGAAGGCAAAGAAATGACATGATTAGTGCTAGCAGGATTGGTGGAGGATGCTGAAGGAAGAAAAGAGGATTGTTGAAGCAGAGATACAAGTTGAACATATTGATCTTGAGTCAAACCAGTTTGAGAAATAACAGAAGAACCTTCAGTAGCAACCTGAGATTCAGAAGCACTATCAGAATTAACTGCATTAGAAGAAGATTTCCCTTATTGGCATTGGGGTAACCATTTTTTTGGAAGCAGAAATCAACAGTATGGTTAGTCTTGTGGCAAAAAGTGCAGTATCTAGAATTGTTCTTGGACTGAGATGAACCAGATGAAGGTTTGCCACGACCAAAAGGGGGTTTTCTTGCGTCAGAAGCATTAACCAAAATGCTAGAATCTTCAATGGAAGAAGGAGCAGAAATTAAAGCATTGTTACTTTCTTCTTGAACAACAAGAGAGTTCACTTTGTTGAAGGAAGGAAGAGGATCCATCAATAGAACTTGAGTTTTGACAACTCCAAAATTATCATTCAAGCCATTTAGGAGTTGAATGACTTGATCTTCCAATCTGAAATTACGTGCAACTCTCATAGATTCACAACGACATGGATGAGGACAAGTGCACACAGGCATAATACGATGTGAATTGAGCTCTTCCCAAAGAGATTTCATCTCAGTGAATTAATCAAGCACATATTTGTTACCTTGTTTCAAGTTGTTGATTGCAGAACGTAAAGTAGCAATACGAATGCGATCAACCTTAGAAAATCATTCTTGCAGCTCAATCCAAACATCAATGGCGTATTCATGAAACATAAGAGTTTGAGCAATTTGTGGAGAAACATAGTTCAATATTCAAGAGTGAATCAAGTGATTACAACATTCCCAAGCATTTTGATTCAAATCATCCATAGGAGGAATAGGAACAGATCTATCAACAAATGCAAGCTTGTTCTTGGCACCAAGAGCATTCTTCACAGAACGATGCCATGCGAGGTAGTTGGAACCGGTGAGAAGAGGTGTGACAGTTACAAAGTTCGGTCCTTCACTAAGATGAACATAGAAAGGAGAATCAGTGTTTTGCTGAAGAACCAGTGGAGCTTGATGAGAAGGCAACTGAATCGTAACAAACTCCTCTCATAGGAGAGAGAAGAAACTAATACCATAATATGAAATGACCAAAAGAGGGAAAATTCTTATTGATGAATGAAGAAGTACAAGAGTATTTATACAAGAGAAGCTATGCAAGAGTAACTATCTAAAACTAGAACAAAGAGGAATGGATGAAAAGTCTAAAATATCCTCTAACTGAATTTCTTGTGGTGCAAGCTATCTCTATTGTTGTTATCCTTTCTCTTCTCTTCTATATTGTTCAATAATTAGGTAATGAAAAAAAACCTAATATAACAATATTTATCTATTTGAGGTGGCATTTAGATTATTTTTTCATCAGATAATATAGAGATATGATGTTGCGCTCTGTAGGGCTTCGCTCACCTAAGGCTTCTCTTTTTGTTTTAATCTCTGATCAACATAACATGCCATACAATGATGCCTCTTCACCATTGCTCTTCAGATACGAACATCAACTATAAGTTTAGCGGTCGAGTTTGATCAAATGTTGTGATATCGCAGCCGCGTTGATGTCATTGGTGTTGCAAAGGTTGAATCCCGAAAAATCCCTTACTTTTGTACTCATTGTCGTAATGGAAACATTCGTATCCTCGAGCATCAGAAAGGTTCCGTCTGTTAGGGTTGCAACCTACGCATGGCCTTATCATGCATGTGGCCATGTTTGGCGGACAATCAGATTGTTCCGTTGAAACCTCCACAACAATCACAATCGTTTGCACAAGTTCTCTCTTCAACATCGATTGCTATTTCTAATTCATGTCACTTCCAGCAATCAAATTTGATTGTTATCTTCTATTTGCGTACTTCATCTTTTATCTCGAATAGCTTTCAATTGATTCACGATTCACGTTTGATTAGATTTCAATCTATTCATCTTTATTATTCATCTTCGATTTAGTTAAATTGATGCATGATTCATGTTTGATTAGGTTTCAATTGTAAGCTTCTGATTTCACTAAGGTTTCATGAAACACACCGTTTTATTAATTGAAAAAAAAAAGTAAAAGTAACAATATTATATAAATAAGACTAAATTACATCAAGGGACTTTTAAGTTTGAAGTTTATAACAGATAAGTATTAAAGTTATTTTGTTTACACATAGGTCCTTTAATTCTTCAAATGTTTGGACTGTTATCTTTTTCGTTAAAAAAATTAAGGTGGTCGTTAAGTGCTGACGTGGCATGTCCATGTCAACAGGAAAAAAATGAAACTCGGCAAACTAAACAATCTTCATCCTCTTCCTTTCATCTTCTTCATCATCTTCAAGATCACCTTCATCAATAAACCCAGAAATCCAAAAATCAAAATCTAGCAAAATCAATGTTCATCATCTTGTTCATGACTTCATCACACAGAAAAAAAAAACCCAAAAAATTATAAAAACTAAAAATTAAATAAAACACAACACTAAAAACAAAACACATAAGTAAGAGACTTTCTTTGCTCAATCACACAAGAAAGAGACTTCTACAATCAGAGTTTAACAAATAAATAAGATTGTGTTTTACATTTGATAGACAATCAGAGGTGTAATAAATTGAAGTTCAGATGACTTCTGATACTTAAGATATTCTAAGATATGAAAGTTTGTAAGAATTTATTAAGTGTTTGTGTGCTATTAATTCGACAGAGTAAGGGGACTTGTAAAATGATAGAAGTCTTGTTATGGTTCTTCAACTACTCAAGTCCTTATATAGGATAAGTTCTCAGAGTCGTTGTTGAAGAGTGTCAGCGCATCATATGAGTCCTTAAGAAGTTTGATTAGAGATGTTGCCTCAAATGGATAATGTCGTTGAGTAGTTATTCAAATTCCTTTGATTCTAATAGAATGATCTATTACATTCTCTTTGTCCTTGAATTCGTTTGTTTGTTTCTGCACGTGGTCAGAAGAAGACAAAATGTACTACTTTGACTCTGATAGTGACATTCCTTCAAAAGACGACAAACTTGTTCAAAGTCTTCAGCTTCTGACATCACCTTCAGATGCTTCATCCTTCAGAGTCTGATGGAAATTCTCTTCTGATCAGACTATTGACTTTGTGGTTAACCTTTCTTCATATCATGTTTTAAGTCTTCAGCTTCTCACTTACTTTACTTCAAATACACTCTTAAGTGTTCAGAATCTTGATATTTCAGAACCAAAACTTGATTTAAGAATTAGAGTTTAATTCTATGGTCATGCAAACTTGAACACACATTAGTATATTCAATTGTTCTATCCATACATTGTTATCACCAAATTTCATAGGCATTGTACAAAACTCACTTTGGTTCAACATAACCTGATCCAACCCACTACAACTCACAAAGTTTGGTTTAGGTATTAGGTTTAAGTTATTGAGCCTGCAGACCCATCCGTTGGTATTGATTTATTATATTATTATTATTTTAAGTCAAAAAAACTTAAGAAATATATGTGTATTTTTTATCTTAGGACAATTTCTACTAAAAACAATTAAGCATGACTTTCTCTAAGAAAAAAATTATGAGCTTGACCTAACCCAAATTTTGTTTACAGCCGATTCCCATTCCAAACCACAATTTTTTTCTTCAGAATTTAAAAATATATTATTTTTCTAACAAAATTATTCATTTTTTTAGACGCACAACCCACAAACCCAACCCATTGAAAGTTGAAGGGATTGGACAACAGGTTTGGCCAAACCCGACTCAATCCAACCTATCTAGGAACAAAACTTAAGTTAGGGATGAATCTTCGTGATAAACTGAGTTTGACTTTTAACGAATCAAATATTGGTCAGGCTTTAATTACCTATTAATAAAACTTAAGATAGGATTATCAATTTCCTCCTTTCTATAATTAAAGACTTAAGACGGAAAAGGCCTTATCAAAAAAGATAAAGACTAAAAGGATTGCGATTTACAGATGACACGTTGGTAACTACCTTATTTTTGTCGTTACAAGCAAAGATTCGCAGCACAACCTCGAAGGTTCACATTGTCCTTTCACATTAATATAAATAATTTGAATAGCATTCACACTAGCTGATGTTATGTTTTTCAATGTTGATATTTTTTTTGCCAAGATCTATCGGAAGATTATTTATCTAATTTGTTTTTGTGCAAGATTATTTATTTTGTTAGAAAAATAACAAGTTGGAGTTGGAGGAAGATAGAAGGAAAGAGAATAATAATGTATAATAACATTACAAGTTGCTAGTTTAGTCCAACTTCAATCAAAATGGCCATAAAAGGAAAGAATAGGATATATATATTTGCCATATATCTACATCTATACTATATATATATATATATATATATATATATATATATATATATAGGATTTGCTAATATACACCCACTAGTTTTTATGTGGGAGTATTTTAGCAAGTTATAACTAAAAAGTTGATAAATACACCTTGAGGTGTATGTTGCTATAACACACCTTCTATAAAATAAGTGGGTGTATGTTAGCAACTCCTATAGGCATTTGCTAGAATACCCACTTATTTTTTAGAAGGAGTATTTTAGCAACATGCATCTTTAGGTGTATTTAGCCACTTTTTAGTTATCACTTGCTAAAATACTCCTTCTAAAAAATAAGTGGGTGTATTCTAGCAAATGTCTATAGGAGTTGCTAACATACACCCAGTTATTTTTTAGAATGTGTGTTATAGCAACATACACCTCAAGGTGTATTTATCAACTTTTTAGTTATAACTTGCTAAAATACTCCCACATAAAAACTAGTGGGTGTATATTAGCAAATCTTATATATATATATATATATATATATATATATATATATATATATATATATATATATATATATATATAATAACATGTTTTGTTTCTTTTGAACTGACTTTTTCTCTTTCTAAAATAATTACCCTCAACTTTCAATATAAATAATATATATAACAAATACATGAGAGAAAATTCAAATATTAAAATAAAAGTGTAACAAACAAGATATGATTATATGTCAATTTTTTTTTCTTTATCCTTTAAAAAGTGTAACAAACTAGATTAGTATATCTATATTTACTTTATATAAAGAAAATATGAGATTTTGGGCTTACTTTTTCATTATCCCAATTATACTCTTAAACAACTTTTTTCATAATAATGATTGTTGTTGATGTCACTACAAAGATAAGAATTTAGATTATATATGTTTTTTTGTTATATTGGTGTCATTGTTATAATTTGAATGCAACAAGCATTTATATTTTTACTTTTAATCAAAATCAAAATTTTATAAAAAAAACACCGTTTATAATTTTCAAACACGTGTTTGTCTTTTCAATAGTCTATATAGAGTAGTAAGTTAGAGAGTTGATTATTATTGAGAATATGGAGAATCAAGGCAAGGCAATGGAGGAGGTTGTGAGAGGGCATGATTTGGCTAACCAACTAAGGCAAGTACTGCTAAAGAATAATGAGTTGACAACAACTTCATTAGTTCAAAATCTTGTCAACAATGTCATCAACTCATTTAACAGTGGCATATTCATCTTGAGCAAAGACAAAAACATCCCTAAAGACCAACTACAAAATGACTTTTCTTCCATTAATCCAGTAATTAGATCTATCGACTTCAAAGAATCCTCTACTACCGCAAGAGGATGTTACAAAAGAAGGTAATTATATCATTTCTTTCTTGCATTTTGTATTTTTAAATACGGTTACATTTATTATTTTAAAGTAGACGACACATTTTAAAATATAAAGTAGTATCTATAGTGGATGAATAAGTTAACACAATAATGTATTTGTAAGACTTATCACTCAACTTACAATGTCAATATTGTTACACTGGACATATTTACTTGAGTTCAAGTCAAAAACCTTGCGGTCGTACGTGTAATTTTAAGAGAATGTTTGATGAAGGTGAGAAAAACACACACACAAGAAGGGGGGGTTGAATTGTGTGACTCAAAAACTTGTTCTTTGCTTTTCAAAGACTTAACACTAGTTCAGAACCAGGTTCTGAACTGTTATCAGAGGTATATGCAGCGGATTAACAAGTTAAAAAGAGAAGGGAAGAGAGACACACAGAATTTTATACTGGTTCCTTCTCAATGTGAGAAGTAGTCCAGTCCCCTTGTTTTCCAACAAGAGAGTTCCACTATAATCAGAAGATTGCACTTTGCTCAACCACTGAGGAAGAGACTTCCAGTTGCTCAATCACAAAGAAAGAGGCTTCTAATGCTCAACCACAAAGGAAGAGGCTTCCAATGCTCAAGACACCAAGTCAAGAGACTTCCCAATGCTCAAGACACTAAGTCAAGAGACTTCTGACTCAGACCACAAAGGAATGAGGTTACAATTGCTCAGTATACAGACTGAGACTTTAGGGACCAAACTGGTTTACAAATAAATGAGTTTGGGATGAACACTTGATAAAATATTAGAGGTGTTCTCTTAATACTACACAGGCTAAGACTCTTAACCTTAAGAAATTCTAAGTTACAAGGACTGAAGAATTTCTAAGAGTTTTTTGAACTTATGAGTTTTACAGCAGAAAACAGAGCACAGGTTCAGCAATTTGTTTCAAGAGTCTTAGACAAATTTCTTCTTCAAATCTTCTTCCTTTTATAGAGGAAATAGAGCTGTTGAAGATTTGCATAATTTGAGGAAAGAGCCGTTGCAAGTTGAGCTAGGATTTCTGCAAAATGTGTGCTCCACTTTTTCAAACAAAACAGAGCAGCAGGCATTTTTGAAATGGCCTACCTTAAAAGCTGGGGAATGTTTGGGTCAGGGAGACAACTGTTCCATTGGGTTGTTCTGACACATCCAGGCATTAAATGTGCATAGTAATACTTGCTTTCCATGCCACATCAGCTTCAGAAGCTTCTGTGTGAACAGTGCATCAGAAGCTGTCTTTGTACGGATCAGAAGCTGTCTTCAGAAGTTGACTTTTGTTGACTTCTTCAGACGCTGACTTTTGTTGACTTCCTTCAGAAGCTGGCTTCAGACGCAGGCTTTCACACACTCACTTCAGGAGCTTCACTTCAGGAGCACTACTTCACGAGCACCACTTCAGAAGTACTTCTTCAGGAGCACTTCTTCAGACCCAGTTTCCTTCTAGCTTGCAACATTGCTTCTTAGCTTTCCTTTCTTGCTCTAAGCTTGTTCTTTCATAACCATTCTTAATTTCCAATCAATAAACACGTGGTTCTGAAATCACTTGAACAAAGCATTAGCAAATAACCAATTTCCATTTAACACTTTGTTATCATCAAAACCATAAAGAGAGATATGTTTACACATAATGTTTCAACAATCTCCCCCTTAATTCATAAGAGAGTTGTTAAACATATTTTGTTCCAACAGTTTGACGCCTTGTCTTAAAAAAACTAATACAATAATTTTTCATATTGATATAAACAAATGTTACAAAGATACTAGTTGTTATTATAATAACAAATTATGAATTATTAGAATATTATAATAGTAGTTGTTACTTTGCTCAAAAAAAATAAAATAGTTGTTACCATAAAAACAAATTATGAATGATTAGAATATTAATTCTTTATCTTATTCACTATTTACGACATTGAATCTTACATAAAATGTTAATTAATAATCACTCACAATGTGACGGATCAATTAAAACTTGGATTCTCATCAAGAGAGGTGTCTACATTTATGTGATTTTAACCATGGGCTGGTCCTAATGTTTGTTCCTCACACCTAGGCACCCACTCTGTTAGCTCCGCTCACAATTTCACTAAGACTGTTATTGTAATATCCCGCTTAAACGAGGTAATTAACAGTGTTATAGGAATTATATGAAAGAGTGGCAAATTAGTAATTATGTGGCAATGGCAAAGTTGTAATTATTTGAAATGGGAGGATTGTTTAAAAATTGGGAACCAAGATATTTTCCCATTTTTCTTCTCATCTTTCTCCTCTTCAAAATCAGCTCTCTCTTCCCTTCTTCCCCTCTTCTCACACGCCATCATCATCATCATCTCTTCATCACCTATCCAAGCTTCATCCATATATTTGTGAGAAAACCCCTTGCAAGCAAGCTTGTATTGGAAGTAGAGCAAAAGAAGTAAAAGAAGAAGCATGAAGCAAAGCAAGAAAAGGACAAGTGAGGAGCTAGGGTTTTGAGGTTAAGCTTGGCAAAGATTGGAAGCAAGTTAAGGTGAGCTCCCTAGGGTTTTATAACCCACTATGTGCAAGTTTTAATGTTTATTGTGTTATGAACAAGTTTAAGGTTTTAGTACCCTAATCACCTTTCCATGTGATTCTTTGGTTATTCATGATGTAATCTAGCTATATGCCTTAGAAATTGAACCTTAAAGATGTTATGATGTCTGGGTATGTTGGATAAGCTGAAATGGTGAAAAATCACGTTTAAAACTTGCCAAATGCTGTCTAACTGCAGGTAAAATCGTGTCACGATTGTCCAATCGTGTCACGATTTCACAGGCAGGAACAAACACATTTTCTGGGTAGAAAATCGTGTCACGATTTCCAAATCGTGACACGATGTGACAGTGGGCAGAATGTGTTGCTTTTTCATCACTTCTCGCACCATTCCGGCTAACCAACGCTACCTCGGATTCAATAACGATATGTAGTGACTAAGCGTCGCTAACAAGCATAAAAGCCCTATCCTTTAGAGAATGTATGGATGAATTATAGATGAGGATAGGTACATTGGTCAAGAGAGGAGTATCTTAATCCATAAGCTATTATAGTGATGTTAAGGATCTAGTTTAGGGTTTAACCCTTACCTGGCAATGTTATAGACTCGTTTCAGTATACACGAATCTAAGAATGATATAATAGTCGAGTTTGGAACCTATTGTAGGTAATCATGATTATAGTTGTATTCCATTTAGGATACGAGGATAATAGGAATGCTTCGGCAACCAAAGTTACAGATAAGATCATAGTGTTGGTTTTCCGACGATTATAGGTGGCTTATGAGAACGATAAGCCAAGAATCATAGGTTATAGGTTATACGTTATAGAATTGTTATATGATTACAGTAACAGGTTATATGTTCATACGTTAAAGTTAAGGAATTTAAAGATCAAAGATAATGGCGTGCTTGCACGTTTTACAGTTACAGTTACAGGGCGTGTTCAGCAGACTCCGGGATTCGCCGGATGGGACTTCTCCGAAAGGGTTGTCCACACGTTTCATAGGGAGTCCGGTGTTAGCCTGATATGATAGGAATTTCACCGGTTTATAGGGAGACGTATCTCGGGGTTGCTCCACCCGGGGTGCCCTCCGTAAAATGAACTCAGATTAATTGTTTGTTCAACGCTAACAGCTAACATAAAACTGCTATCGAACTGTTTATATGTTTTATGTTTTATAGTTATAGTCAAAGTTACAGTTACAGTTATAGTCACAGGAAACTTATAGTTATAGTTATAGACAGATATCAGGAAGTGATCCTAGGTTTTCCCCTCGATCACTAAGTTAAAGTTATAGGCAGATTACAGTTATGGTTATAGATAGTTACAGCAAAGGTTATAGCCAGTTTAAGTCATAGTTACAGGAGGACTTATAGTCATAGACAGATAAAAGACTTGGCGATCATAGGAAATCCCCAAGATTGCCAAGGTAGGCATGGCGACCCTAGGTTCCCTGTGGTTGCCAACAGTTGGTTGGGCTGGAGCTCACTGAGACATTATGTCTCATCCCTTTCCTTCTGGTGCAGGTTTTCAGGTAAGTCAGAGATTCGTGATGAAGATCTTCACAGAGATGCTGGATGGAGTACAGTTGCTCGTTGTGTACCAGCTCAGGAGCTTGATGGATATAGTATGAGTAGTGTAATAATATTGGATATTTGTACAGACGAGTAAACTTGTATTCAATCTTTTGTGATGTAATATTATTATTATTGAAATTTTTAAATGTATCCAGTATCAGTTTAACGCACATGCTAATATACTAGTTAAAGTTAGTATGGGTGTTACAGTTATCCCCTTACATAAACTTAGCATTAACTCGACTCTGAGAAACTCATAGATAGTGTCCCTTTGATAACCTTAGGAGCCATGTGGAGTAGTTTTGAAGTATATAAATCCAACTAATGCATTTGCCCAAATCATTTAGGCCCTTGCTTATTGTATAATTGAATGCGATTTAATTATAATAGTTTTCAATAATTAGTTTCTGGAATGGATCAAGGATTAGAATTAATTAAAATTTATATGCAGAAGAACTACAGAAACATGGGAGAAGGTGACAGAAACTCCAACAGATGATGGGCATCAATGTAGAAAGTATGGCCAGAAAAAGATCGTCAATTCTCAATATCTCAGGCGAGTAATAATTCTTACTCCCTCCCGTCCCTATTTATACGAGTAGTTTACAAAAAAAAATTGCCCTTAAATATAAGATTATATATAAATTCCTAGATGCATTAATTATTCTTTTTTCTAATATACCCCTTATTAATACTACTAATTTGTATTGGTATATAAGAATTAACATTAAATATATATTTAATTAAGAGTAATATAGTAATAGTCACACACATTTGAGACAACTTTATTATTCCAACAACTTGTTTTTAATACCCGTGATTTTTGTAAACTACTCGTATAATGGACGGAGGGAGTATTAAATATTATTTCAATTTTTTCTAGCAGCAAAGAATTCTTATAATGTTACATTTTTCCTAACCTAATAGATGTTCCCTATCCAATTTGATATATACAGGACATACTACAGGTGTACTCACAAGTATGATCAAAGATGCAAAACAACCAAACAAGTGGATTAATTCAAGAAATTCCTCCCTTGTTTAAGACCACATATTATGGCCACCACACTTGTGAAAACATGTCTAATCTTTCTCACATCATAGATGATCCCAATGACACATCTCCCATATTATTACTTAGCTTTAACAACACATTCCCAACTCCATCAAAGCATGAATGTCCCTTTTTATCATCATCATCACATTTAGTGGAGTATAAGGAGGAAGTTTCTTCATCTTCCCTAGATATCAATAACCCTGTCTCCCCTGACCCCATTTTAGATAATTCTATATCTAGACTTGAATCTGATCACATGGATTTGATGTATGGTTTCTTGTATGATTCTGTTGAGTTTAATGGTGATGATTTCTTTCATCCTTTTCATGGTTTTTGATGATCAACTGGCTATAATTTATTTAAATTCCCAGTATAAGATTGATGAAGTTGCATTGTAATTTTATTTCAAGTTGTGAAATGGTTATTAGTACCATAATGATTATTCATGAAAAAAAATTGATGAAAACCACGATATGTTGGAGTTTTGTTATATGGAGTTTTGTTTAGTGTCTACTTATCATCCAATCATTTGATGTCATGTCGTTTTTTATATTCAATTATTTCAGAATAAATTTAAATTTTGAGTTAATTTAACGCACGCAAAAATAGTATCTATCAAAACATCAGGTTACCAAAGAATTTTCATAATTTCTTTCTCCTTTATATAAAAATAAATTAAAAGTTTTTTAAACTTCTTACTATTACTAGTGAAAATTGCTATTTAGTACTATAATTTAATAATTAAAGATTCCTCGTCAAAACTAATTTGTAGATAATAGTCATTTTAGTCCTGAATGTGTAATTAGTAGCCACATTAGTCCATCAATTTATCAAAATTCCAAAAAGTCTTTGATTATGCACTCCGTTAGTCAAAGTAATCGATGTTAAAATAGTGTCTGATCGATTATGCACTCTGTTAATCATAATAGTCTCTGACTTTAAAATAGTCACTCAATTATTTTTGACAGTAACTCTTTTTTTATAGGGATCGATATGATAATAAGTAAGTACTTATAAGGACTAATATGATAGTAAGTAAGTATATTGAGAGACTGATATGATGGTATTAACAAAACATTTTAACGCAAGAGACTATTTTGATTACGGAATGCATAAACAGGGACTATTTTGAAATTTTGATATATTGAGGGACTATTACGACTACTCGTAACATATTCAGGGATAAAAATGATTATTACCCTAATAATTTATGAGGGAAATTTCCCTAGGTGACGAGGGACCATATCGAAGGTATTTGAAGTTTTGTTTTGCCGCCCAAACTTACCCAGGTCTATGTTCCCTCGATATGGGATAAACGGGTTGGTACAACGGATCAGACCCATTTTGCCACTCCTACACACACACACACACAGAGAGAGAGAGAGAGAGAGAGAGAGGAGAGCGAGAGAGAGAGAGAGAGAGAGAGAGAGAGAGAGAGAGAGAGAGAGAGAGAGAGAGAGAGAGAGAGAGAGAGAGAGAGAGAGAGACAATAAGAAAAAAGTTATCCAAAGAATTGTCAGAAAGTTGTTGTACAAATATCATTGCTCATAATTAATATATGGATTTGAAGACATGACCAATATGCCTATTAGTTTTTTTTTTTTTTTGAAAGAATATGCTTATTTATTTAGTTACCTAATTTGAATCTGAAGGAATTTAGTTATAAACAATTTTAAACTCCTTTGATTAGTTTCTTGTACATGGAAAAAGGATTTGAGAAATTGATTTACCACAATGATGGAGCTGATCAAGCTCTAACATTCCAGCATAATTTAAGAAAAAGATGTAATATATTAACATTTTTATTTATAATTATCATGTTTTAGTACTATATATAACAGTCTTTTCACTCGGGAAAAAATTACAAACTACTCTCTCCGTTTTTATTTTTTGATGTTTTAGCTCTTGACACAAATCTTAAAGAGTAATTAAAGTATATAAATATTTGTATGTTTTGGACTAAAAAGTCTTTATTTATAATTAAATTCACATGTGATAAGCCAAATGTCACAACTCATTCAATAGTTTTATGGTGTGTTTTTCAACAAGGGTAAACTTGGAAAAAAATATTAAATATACTAAAACATCAAATATTTTGAAGTATAGTTGAAGTCCTAAAACATAAAAAAAAAAACATAGGTAGTAATTTTTATGTTTAAAAGGAAGAAATTATTATTAATTAAAATAACACGAATAATTATTTTAGAATTTGAAATTACAAAGTCAAACTCTTAGCTCACATCTCATGAACTAGAAATTAAATAAATCAAAACCAATTAAATGATCATCACTAAAAGCCATCAAAAGGTTGAAAGAAATCATCATCAAAGTGAACAGAATCATACAATAAATCATACATCATATCATTGTGACCATATTCAAGTGTAGAATTATGTAAAGTGAGATCTGAGCAGGGCAGGTTAGTATCATCTAAGGTTGATGAAGGAACTTCATCGTTATTATTAGAATATCTTTATATTTTATTAGAATATATTCTAATAAAATATAAAGATATTCTAATACACCTCCGTAGTCGAAACGGGGGGTTGACGGATGTTGAGACTATTACGAAAATCGTCAAAGAGTTGCAACAGAAGTCCTTTGGTGAAGATGTCAGCGATTTGGTGATGTGACTGAACATGTAAGACTCGTACTTGGCCGCGTGTAACTTCTCACGCACAAATGTATATCCATCTTGATGTGTTTGGTGCGTTGATGTTGAACTGGGTTGCCGGATAGATAGACAACACTCACATTGTCACAATAAACCAGTGTGGTTGTTGTGACTGGGAAATGTAGTTCCAACAGCAAGTTTCTAATCCAACAAGATTCAGATACTACATTGGCAACTCTACGGTACTCGGCTTCAGCACTAGACCGAGAGAGGGTGTGTTGGCGTTTGGCAGACCATGAGATTAAACTGTCACCAGGATAGACACAGTAAGCAGAGGTGGATCGCCTAGTGTCTGGGCAACCAGCCCAATCTGCATCAGTGTAAGAAACCAATTTGTTGACAGAGGAGGGATGTAAGTGAAGGCCGAAATCAATAGTGCCATGAATATACCGAATGATACGCTTCAGTGCTGACATATCTTGCGTTTTAGGGTCATGCATGAATAGGCATATATGTTGTACTACATAAGAGATATCTGGTCTTGTGAAAGTTAAATATTGCAATGCTCTTGCAAGACTTCGATATCCAGTTGGGTCATGATACGGATTTCTAGAAGAGCCGCTGAGTTTTGCCTTGGTGTCGACTGGACTGGGTGATGGTTTGCAGGAGGACATGACTGCTCGTTCTATAATTTTCTCTGCATATTTTCTTTGAGACAAGAAAAGACCACATGTATGTTTAGTGACAAATATTCCAAGAAAATAACTTAGAGGACTTAAATCCTTCATGGCGAATTCAGAACTAAGTTTAGACATAATAGAGTCACGAAGAGCATCAGATGAAGCAGTGAGAATTATGTCATCCACATATAGAAGGATATACGTAGTATCATCACCATGATGAAACACGAACAAAGAGTGATCAGAGATGCTGTGAGAGAAATCCAATGTGGCAACATAGTCGATGAATCTTTGGTACCAGACACGAGGTGCTTGTTTTAAACCATATAGAGACTTCTTGAGGAGACAAACATGCTCAGGATAGTGTGGATCACATAAACCATGAGGTTGGTGCATATACACAGTTTCATCAAGATTTCCATGCAAAAAGGCATTTTTGACATCTAGTTGATGGAGACACCATAATTTAGATATGGCAATGCTATAAAGATATTCTGATAATATATAAAGATATTCTAATAATATTATAATAGTTATACTCCTCTAAATGTGATGAAGAAAGAGATGATGGTGATGACAAAAAGGATATTCTTGTTTTGTTGGAATTGGGAACGTGTTATTAAAGCTAAGTAATAAGGAAGAAGTGTCATTAGGATCAAGTATGATGTCAGGGTTGGGCAAGTTTCCACAAGTGTGGTGACCATAATAAGTTGTCTTATACAAGGGAGGATTTTGTTGAATTCTATGCACATGCTTGGTTGTTAGGCATCTTTTATCAAACTTGTGACACCTGTAGTAGTTCCTGCATATATCAAATTGGATAGGGAAAAAAAAAATTTAGAACCTAAAGGATTATTGGGAAAACAAATTAAGAAAGAGTGAAGGAATCAATATTCAATATTTAATGCACATGTCAATAATGGTAATGGAGCGGGGCGGGTTCGAGTTTTACATTTCCGGTCCTCGTCTTTGAATATAGGTATACATTACCTTACCCGATTTTCTGATGGGGGTGAGAAATTGAACCCCATCTCCGACAGGTTCAGGTATCTCCCCATAGTCTCCATTCCCGTAGTGCAATAATTTTTTTAATAAAAAAGAAGTTTTTCCAGTGCCCGCCCCGAACACAGAATTTTCCCCAAATTCATAGCCCAAACCCTAACCAACTATCATAAATTATTTTCCATCCTTTTTCTATTAATCTAATCTATTTGGGGTAGAAAAACACCGAACACCACATGTATTTGTCAATTACAAACTAAGAAAATGTTCACAGTATTTGAAAGTTCAAAAATATCTCAAAAGTATGGATGACGTTTAAAGACTAGCATGTTGCATATCAAAGGTTTCTACATTCGAGACTAGTTCGGTGTGGGTACAAATAAGAAAAAAGTTATCCAAAAAATTGTCAGAAAATTGTTGTACAAATATCATTATTCGTAATTAATATATGGATTTTGAAGACATGACCAATATGCCTATTAGTTTTTTTTTGAAAGAATATGATTATTTATTTAGTTAGTTACCTAATTTGAATCTGAAGGAATTTAGTTATAAACAATTTTAAACTCCTTTGATTAGTTTCTTGTACATGGAAAAAGGATTTTGAGAAATTGATTTACCACCGATCAAGCTCTAACATTCCAGCATAATTTAGGAAAAAGATGTAATATATTAACATTTTTATTTATAATTATCATGTTTTAGTACTATATATAGCAGTCTTTTCACTCGGGAAAAAATTACAAACTATTTCCTAAGTTTTTAATCTTTTGATGTTTTAACTCTTGACACAAGTCTTAGGGAGTGTATATAAATATTTGTATGTTTGGCGGCCACTAAAGAAAACAAGACGACTCAACATTGTGTGTGAAAAATAGTGTAGTAGAGAGTGAATTGCTAGAATAGTTTCTTGATTTTAAACATTAATTATAGACACTTAACAAAGCACCAACGCCATTAACTTGGGGTATTTGTGTATTTAGAATAGAAAAAGGGACAAGAATCTGTGAGTCATTAGAGAGGTCTCAAAAATTAAAAATGTGAGTGCAATTTTTCTTTGAAAAAACTGGATAGAACAGGAGGTGCGAATAGTAGCAACCGTTCAGCATTTGAACCATAGCCACCCCTATGCAATAATGAATAAATTTGACAACTTTGATGGAACTTGTTCAGCATACTCATGAAAATTTCAACAAGAAATTATAACCAAACAGAAAAACTTGAAGTTAGGTATCTCTTTCATGTATAGGAGTTAATTCAACATTGGAGATATTAGATTGTTACATGTTAGTGAGATAGTAGAAGTTTGTACTACAGTTCAATATAATAGTACTAGTAAAAGATATATATTACTGATTATTAGATACTATATAATCTTAAACATTGATTACACAAAAGGAAAGAAAAAAGAAGGAGCTCAGGGGCATATTTGTCATCCATTGTTTCAGTATAGGTGATGTAACCCAACACCACAAATATTATCATCACAGCTCCATCTGAAACTGCACCAGCCGGGAATCGAACCCGGGTCTGTACCGTGGCAGGGTACTATTCTACCACTAGACCACTGGTGCTTTGTTGTTATCAGTTACGAGAACATAGTATATATTGTTTTATTACAACAGCTCTTCAATGAGGTTTTTCACCACTTCTTTCGTGCTTTCTATATATCCATCGTTAAATATCATTGTGCAATTCGTCCAATAAATTTGTTTCCCAATGATCATAACATACACTTCTATGTACATATCCAATTTGTCAGCCTCCTGAGCGTGTCCTCGACGAGCAACTGCACTCCATCCAGCATCTTCCTGAAGATCTTCATCTGAAAGCCACTTGGCTACCTGAAAACCTGCACCAGAAGGATAGGGATGAGACATAATGTCTCAGTGAGCTCCTACCCTACCTACTGTTGGCAACCACAGGGAACCTAGGGTCGCCGTGCCTACCTCGGCAATCTTGGGGATACCTATGATCGCCAAGTCTTAACCTTACCCATAGAGGGTTACCTGACTGTTCCTGCTAAACTGTGTAGTCATAAACTGGACTACTTCCTACTAAACCAGTGATCAAGGGGAAACCTAGGATCACTGTCTGAATCTGATACTGAATAGTCCTGAGATCTAGACTATATCCTGATAACTGGGTGATCGAGGGGAAACCTAGGATCACCGCCTGATAACTGATACCTGAATCTGATACCTGTCTGATAATTATTCTCTGTCTGATAACATGAATAAATATTAACTGTTACATGTCTTTATGTTAGCTGTTAGCGTTGAACAAGCAATATTATCTGGGTTCATTTTACGGAATGCCCCCGGGTGGAGTAACCCCGAAGCACATTCCCCTGATAACCGGTGAAAATTCCTATCATATCAGGCTAACATCGGACTCCTCTTGTCGTCGTGCGGTTATCCTTGCGGAATAACACGTCCCACTGGCGTGAACCTCCTGTGTCCCACTGGCGTGAACAACAGAAGACACGACTTAACATTAGTCTTAACTGATGCGTATACCTCCCGTGTCCCACTGGCGTGAACGACGGAAGACGCGAATTAATAATCTTTAAACTTATGCATGAACCTTTCATGTCCCACTGGCGTGAACGATGAAAGTCACGACTTAATAGTATTAATCTTATACTTAACTTTGCGTGGACCATTCGTGTCCCACTGGCGTGAACGACGAAGACCACGACTTAATATCTGATTAATTCTTGTTCTTATTCTTCTTATACATATAACTTATGTCTATTGCATATCTGATGCATTCTTGAATGCTTAACCTATTAAAGGTTCTTAACTATGACTATAGTTCCATTCTGGTGCTTAGTACATGATGAATTTTATTCTAAATCTCCTTAACCTATAAAGGTTCTTGACTTATCGTTCTCATAAGCCATTATCTAAAGGTTGGGAACTAAGCCCCTTTTTCTTACTTGATAACTTAGGGTTTAATCTACCCATTGTCATAATGACACTTGATTCTTATGAGGTTAAACCTCAATGTTATGTGAAGTTTCTAACCCCACTCTCATGCTAATACGAGGTATACTATGATCCATTCTTCCATTACTAAATGCATAAAGGCATACTGGCACTGTGCGGATGGTTTCTGGCATTAAAACAAGTTTCCAAAAATGGAGTGTCATTCTGTCTCCATCGTGGCACGACAGGATCCCATCGTGGCACGATGGCATGCTGATCCTTATGATCATGGCACGATGGGTGCCATCGTGGCACGATAAATCCAGGGGTGCCAGGCCCTGTAGCTGTTCCAGAAAGTTCAAAAACGAGTTTTTAATCTCCACACAGTACAGCAAGCAATTATACATCAAAATCAAAGGTTTTTAACACATAAGATCATAGCATATCATGTATTAACAAAAGGGAAACTAACTTATGCAAATCTAGCTTAAAATCATTCATGATTTCCTTTCCTCTCTAAACCATAAAACTACCCAAAAAGGGGTAAAATTCATAGGGAGCTCACCTCAAGTGTGCTTGGTGCTTGCTAAGCTTTCAACCACAACAACCCTAACTTGCTCTTCTCCTTTCCTTGATTCTTCTTCAACTTCTCTTGCTCTAGAAATCCCAAAGTGAGCTTGCTAAGAAAAGGTTCCACAATAATTGAATGAAAGCTTGGTGAATTGTAGCAATATAGAGAAGGAGGGCGTGTGCCAAGGGAAGTGAGGAAGAGAAAACAGATTCTCAAGAGTGAGAATGGTGTTAGAAGAATGAGGAAAATATCTAGATTTTCCTTTTAAAAACCTTTCCTTCCAAAACTACCAATTTACAAGATTGCCATTGCTTATTCTTTAATTCTCCAACATCGATTAAAGTTACGTCTGAGCGGGATATTACAATATTGTAGGAATATCTATTTACCAAATAGACATACTAAATACACTATGTACTTTTCTTAATATAAATTCAAATTTTAAATTGTGTTCATTATAAAAAGTTTTGGAGGTAGTATCATATAAGTCATTTTACAGTTGTTCATGTATGCATTATACACACACACACAGAGAGAGAAGTAGGATGGAACATTTTTACATGTTATAGTTATTCATGTTTATTATAATCCTTATTATGCACACACTCACCAAAGAAGTAAGATGGAGTACTCTTACATGTTCTAGTAATGTAGTTATTTATGTGTGAAGTAATCATTATTTAATTTCATCCAAGTTTGAACACTATTATTAGTCTGTTCTCCTTATCGTTTCTGTTTACAGTTGGCTGCATGTGCACACCCATTCTTCAACGATCTGCGAGACCCAAACTTAAGCTTGCCAAATGGACAACCACTACCTCCTTTGTTCAACTTCACACCGCAAGGTAAGATGGTAGTGGCGGTGAAGTTTCCATTTTTAGTTATATGTTATTACATGTTGCTTATATAAAAATAAAACAATGCAGAACTGGTAAATGCGCCTGAAGATTTGCGTCAACGTCTCATTCCCGAGCATGCAAGGAGTTAAATTGATTCATTCGGTCATTGTAACATCTATATGGGTATTGTAAATTGGTTTCAAATGATTAGAATACCCTCACTCGCCTTCATTGCTTCCTGCCCGTCAAAGTCTTTTGTCCAGCCTTCACAATTGTGACTATACAACTCATATAAAGTGAAGACAATCAAAATCAAGACAATGAAGACATGTAGGTGACTATAGCATGGATAAAGTGACACTTTACCTGTTGTTGTAAGTGTTTGGATTGTAAACCCCTTTGTAGTAGTAGCTTATGATTATTTATGTTTAGGTTCTGAAAGATAGCGACTTCTAACAATTATGTAATTATGTTTCTATATAGTTCAAGTTCGTTTATTCCTTAAAATGAAACCTAGATGGATCTTCAATTTAGTAGGCACCACTTTTCTACAAATCCTTTATTCATTTTTCTTATTTTATCAAAAACAATGATAATATATTCTCTATATCTGCCTCTGATGTTTGGTTGTAATGGATTTAACTTGTGTATTGGCGTACGATCATCGATTATGTATACCTTATGGATGTCAGAATGTATATATTTTCTCTACATTCTAAAATTGAGTTAAAAGTGTATAAAACTCTAAGTTATGTGAAAGCCTATGTTTGAAAAACAGTGATATTTATGATGCAATGCACAGGTGATTTTTATGCGCAACTTGTTTTCTTGTGTTATGTTACTCTAATCAAATGTATTCGCAGCAGTCATGGAGCGGTGCGGCCTAAAAGGAGGCTAATGATTCTCCTTGACGGTGATCTCTTAATCAACCTCAATTCCAGCACCCTCTTTACCCCACTAGTGGCATGCCACCAAGTGATTCGTCTTTTCCCCCATCATTGTTGCTTCCATGGTTCTTGAGATAAAAACCAAGTGTCAGAATGTGACGTCCACTCCACTGAGTGGGGATCGACACAATGTGAGTACGCTGTTTACCTCACCTTGTCGGCCTTCGGTCCTTCCACCTTTTCAAATAGATGGGAAGGGTAGGACTCTGAATTCTGATAGTGAGAAAACGAAGGAGACAGACAATGGAAGAACAATAGTGACAGAGTGTAATCTCGTGTAGACAATGCTTTGTAAGATTTGTTGTACCTCTTTTATTGTATATGGTTTTCAAATGTCAATGCTCACCCTACCACAAAAAAGGATTAATAAAAGAATGAATATTAAGGACTAGTATGTAGGGATTAATTACTGAAAATCCATTAGTTTTGTTGTTACTTTTAAGATGCCTTCTATAATACCCAAAAAAATATTGCTTCAATTAGGAATATGTCAAAAAGGAAAAAAAGAAAAAAGAAAGGAGCTCAGGGGCATATTTGTCATCCAGTATTTCAGGATAAGTGATGTTACCGAACACCACAAATATTATCATCACAGCTCCATCTGAAACTGCACCAGCCGGGAATCGAACCCGGGTCTGTACCGTGGCAGGGTACTATTCTACCACTAGACCACTGGTGCTTGGTGTTCAATTGTTGGAATATACTAATACTATACCTATTATTACCATATATTATTCTGCCTTATCAATGTGGTGTATTATTCCTTTGTCTCTTTATATACATTATAAAATATCATTTTTTGAGAAATGATAAAGTGAGAAATTATGCAACTCATTCAATAAAGTGAGAATGTTTTTTCTTTTGATCCTTGTTATTTTGTCTGCAATTTTATTTTAGAAGAAAAATAACTATGCCGAGTGAGAATCGAACATGGGAAAATTTATTTATTTTGAAATTGGTCTATATATATGTCAAATATTTTATTTTAATCACTCAAAATAAGAACATATTATAGACAACTTTGGGGAGTCAACTGTTTTAATCACTCTATATCAACACAACATCAACACATGTTGTTACAATCAAATATTTTATTTTGTAAGTGTCAATGTCGTTTTTGATATGTGTGATTGTGCTTCATAATTTATCGACCAAAATTCAAAGTAATAGTACTACTATTAGTTTTTACGGATTAGAGAATATATAATCTAAACATTGATTGATACACAGATTACAAGATTGGTTAAATATATAATCTAAACATTGATTACACAAATTACCAAGGTTTTGCATACCACAGTTTTACATTCTAAGCTACTTGTTTCATTCAGACAATGAAACAGCAACATTGATAAGAACAAAAGTGATAAAGAAAGAGCTTAATGATGCAAAAACTAAAAACAGTTGCAACATGGAATTTTTCCATCATTTTCTGCTAAACAAGCTTCTCAATTTCCCTCTTTCCAATCTTTCAAGCAACTTTTTAGCTCCTGGAATCTCCATCTCAATAAGCTTCTTCAAATACCCTATTGCTCCATATGAAATCATCAACCTCTTACATTTCTTACAAGAAGAAAGTGATCCAAGGCAACAAACTGCGTATTTTTTCGCAGTGTTTTGTGGACTAGGGTCAAGCAACTGTACCAGATTTGGCACGCTTTTATCATCCTTCTTAACCTCTCTTCGATTTTGCGACAAAATCATCAAGCTTGCAATCGCTTGTGCTGCAAGTTCTCTAGCAGTGTTTGCTTTAGCCTCAAGCATGTTGATCAATAGAGGAATGCAACCAACTTCACCTAACATTTTCTTCATCTCAATAGAGCTACAAATCCTGCATATAACTGACGCAGCGCATTGTTTCGCACCTAATGATCCTGATTTCAAAACATGAACTAAACAAGGAAGCAATCCAAGAGAAACTAGAGTTTCCTCGGAAACCGATGCAACGAGATTCCTCAATGCACCAACAGCAGATTCTTGAGGAAGTGGACCATCAAGATAAGCCAAAATGCTCCGAACGCCGCCTTCTGATATAACTGACCTTCTCAGATTCTCATTGCTTGCAGTCAGATTCTGCAAACACTCGGCAGCATACTCTTTAGTTCCTAACAACATTCCATTGTTAAGAAGATTGATCATAACCTTAACAACACCTTCTTCAGCCAAAACCTGTCTCACTTCTGGAACAGCCGAAATGTTCTTCAAAGTACAAGCGGCTGCAGATTGTGAAACAGAATCACCAATCTGACAAAGCTCGACTAACGGGCGAACCCCTCCATGTCCGACGATCGCACGAGTTGTGTCTTCCGTCATAGACAACCTTTGAAGAGATACAATAGCCTTTTCTTTACCAGCAGCACTACCTGATTCAACAAGCCTTATAAGTGGTGGCAAAACACCTTCAGAAACTAACCAGTTTTCGCAGCTACCACCAGATTCAACGAGAGAGCATATAATACTAATTGTTTTCTCCCTTATCCTTGTTGATGTTGCTGTAAGCAACTGAACCAAAGCAACAACATTGCTCCTGCAAAAAACAGCCAAAACATTCTTCTCATCTTCTCTCATAATATCATGAAGTCTATCCAAAGCTTTGTGTTTCGATTCCAAATGACCGATTTGAAGGCGCGCGAGTAGCTCTTTTATGTTGCAATGTGTTTCAATATCTGATTCTGTTATTGAACCAGAAACATTGAATTGCAAAGTAGCTTCACCAAGTACACCAGTTTTTGTTAACAAGCTACAATCCTTTAAATTCAAATCAAGCTTACCAATTAATGCATCAAGATCACTTTGCATTCTTAGTTTTCCTTCATACTTTTCTTTCAAACATAACTCAGCTAATTCAATAGCTTCTCTTAGTGTCTTTGACACAGCCTGCAATTGTTCCTTGCAAAGTGCATTCTTTGAAAAACAAGGGTGGCTTGATAAATCTGACAGCTTTGATGGAACTTGTTCCAATTTTGAAATGATCATTTTCCACCTACCTTGGAACCCTTTTACCTCTCTTGCTTTTGTAAGAGCAATAGGAACAAGTTCTTGTGAATTCAACAACCATTCTTCTGTTGAACAAGTATCGACTGTGACAGCAACTATACTATCTTCTACCATGGTATAAAAATTTGTTGAAGTAGTGTTGTAGAAATGATGATGATCACCAAAGCTGTAGAATAGAAGAAAAGCAAGCTCAAAGAAATGACCAAACAAAGATACCAATTGTAGAAAGGCAATAATATTAATTTATTTGTTAGTATATAGAAAGTTAAAAAGGTTGTGGAGCAGTAGTTATCATCAAATCCTTAAATTATAAATCAAGACTCCAAAAGAAAATTCTTATACATAAAAATATAAAGAGTAAAATATGTTTAATCCTTATAATTATCTAAACTTTTGTTGCTTCCTACAAATTGTAAAGTTGCATGCTTTTAGTCCTGAAATCCCTCTCTAGGTGCTAAAGGAGTGCAGTTTTACAATTTGTAGAAATTACAAAATAGATACAAGGACTAAAAACAAAATCTATAAAATAATTAGGGATTACAACTTGGGTTTATCGGTTGGTGTTGGCTTGGGACCTAGGAGTGTACTTCTTTCAAGGTCTCAAGTTTGATTTCCCCCAAGTCTATTGGTAGTCCTTAAACTGAGTACGAGTTTAAAAACTAAAAAATATCAAAAGAGTAGGCCAACAAAAATAACTTATGAGAATCTCATGATCACACAAGAAGCTTGTTTATTTGTTCACATCATGACTTGACTATAAAATGTGATGTACCTAAAGATGCCACCCAATGAGTATTTCTTACTTTAGCAAGTGATCATTTAATACCCTTTGGAAAATTCCAAAACACATTATTAAATTTTGATATGAGAGATAAAGTATGGTTTATGAGAATGGCTGTTGATGAAAATGAAGGAATTGGCGTATAACTACTAACAATAACAAATTAAGTAGCCGTCGGTGGATATTATTTTTTATACAAAACTAAATCATTTGGCTTAAAAATATCCACCTCACATTAACCTGTACAAAATGTAATAATGGTTACTTTATAAGGGTAAATTTGTAATTGAAACAACTTTACATGGTTGGTGGAAAGAGTATCAAAGTTAATGTAAAAGTTTTGACATGATATCAATTATCAAATGGTCAAGGATTCCTGTTTCTACGAGAGAGGCTGCTGAAAAGTAGAGTTCTTAGCTGTGATTTTACATCTTTGTCCTCATAGAAAATGAGTAACAATCTCAGAAAGGAGAAGCCTTGCTTTGAAGGGAAGACAAATAAGTCTCTCTCAAGAAGTTGTATTCAATACAAGTATATCTCAAATCAATAATCAATTATTACAATGGAATTCGACTTTATGAATCAACATTTAATTAAAAATAATCAATAATTGTAGTTATCTACCACAAAAATTATTATTGTTATTGTAATTCAGTAGAGATGAGCATGAAAATAAAAACAACCATGAGAAATTAAAATAATTAATTTGAATAAAATATACCTCAATCAAACAAACTTGACTTGCTGAATATTCAAACAACTGATCCATTCACTGTTTCTGTAAGCAAAAAAAACTGAAAGAAATTAGAACTCCCCAAACATAAGCTACAAAAAAAATAGCTCAAGTTCAGAAAAAAAATAAAAAATACAGAAAAGAAAAACAAAATTTATTTTTCCTGTAAAAAGTGATCAAATCAAAGCAAAAAAGAAAAAAATTACAAAATGAAGAAAAAGAACCAACCTTTAAGAATGAGTAACTAAGAAAACAAGCTTATGTAGCTTAATCTTCAAACTTCAAACGCAATGTCACACTCACATAATCCAGAAAATGTCTATAGAAAGCACTTCACCGACCTTCAAAACCTTTGCTTACAACATTTACTTTTTCAAAATGCAAATGCTTCCAAACTCATCAATAAAAAATACAGCTGGATTTTCATCAAAACCGTAGCTTTTGATTTATGAGAATCAGAAACGTCTTTTATATCATAATTGAGAATCAAACACCAAAAGGGTACAATTACAAATTACAAATAACAATATTTACTCACAACCCATGATTCAAAAATCAAACTTTTTCACTCACACTATAAAATGGAAGTGAATGTTGATTTTGGGTTATAAGGGTTAAATGTGGAGAAGATTCAGTGATTGAACGGTTGAGATTGTTTTTATGACAGAAACGTTACCGTTGGGATTAGTTAAAATTTGAAAATGCTAAGGTTTTTGTTTTTTTATTATTTTACGTTACCTAGGAATCTAGGATGAGATGTAGAAAAGTGACACGTGTCATGGGGGGTAGGGTAATACTTTTCAAAATGGGTTTGAAATCACACGTGTGAAGTGGACAGATTATTATGAAGATCTTAGAACTGTGTTCACTGTTGTGTTTGTGTTCAGTGTTGTGGTTTTGAATTTGAATATATTTGACATTGTTTTTGTTTGACATTGTTTTTGTTGTGAAATTGCCAAGATGCCACTCATGTTTTATGCCTGTGTTTGGTTGTGCGATGAAAAAAATTGATTTTGGTTAAAAATAATTCTGACTAAAAGTGGTTGTTTGTGTTTGAATATATTCATGTAAAAGTAAGTTGAATTTTAAATATGTATGAAAATCAATTCTAAAATCAAAAGTTACAAATTCTAGCTTCAAATAGAACCAATTCTAAACTCGACAATAACCAAACATGTCAGAATCAATTATACGTTTCCAGAATCAATTTTGGCCCCTCCAAAAGTGGAACCAAACATGCGAGAAGCAATGTATTTTCCTGTGGTGGGGATGAGGAGTCTGTCTTGTAATTGGAGGGAGCGTATGTGATTGTTTTTTTCTTTACTAACAACCCAAGTGGGGTCTTTCAAAAAAAAAAACACAAGTGGGGTTGTATTGTACTTGTTCTACTATTGTGGTTTGGGTCATGAGGAGAGTTTGAAGATCTTTTAAATTGATCTTACAGTGTATTTGGATGGGGAAATGTTTTGAAGTAATGTAATATTTTGAGAGAATTTAAATACTTTGAGGTGAATTCTATTGTTTGGATAATAATTTGAAGAATTTTCAAAATGATGGAAATTTATGAAGTATTTTGTTCAATTTAAATTTAGAGAATTTCAAATGACATCTAAAAGCTAAGAATTTCAAATTTTTTCATTGTTATAATTTTTCAAATTTTGCATTTTGGTCCTCAAAATTTTCAAATTGACCCCAAAAAATTTCCAAAAAATTGCAAATTGACCCCTTAATTTTTTCAAAAATTATAATGACCCCTCAAAATTTTTTAAATTTACAAATTGGCCCTAATTTCAATTTTCAAATTTAGCCCAAAAAAATTAATATTTAGAAAAGTTGCCAAGAAATATGACAATGAAATTTTTTATTACCCCATCCAAATAAAAGTATTGAGAAATGAAAGTAATTTAATTGAATCAATTGAATTGCCTAGAATTCTAAATTCTTTAAAATTTCCAAATTACCTAGAGTGTGTTTGGATGGGGGAATGTTTTGAGGTAATGTAATGTTTTGAGAGAATTCAAATACTATTAGATGAATTTCATTGTTTGGATAATAATATGGAGAATTTTCAAAATGATGGAAATTTATGAAGTATTTTGTTTAAGTTAAATTTAGAGAATTTCAAATGACATCTAAAAACTAAGAATTTCAAATTTCTTCATTCTTATAATATATCTTAATATAAAACTTTAAAGTTATTGGATTTATGAGTTTTCTCATTTATATATTGTTCAACTCGTATTTTTTTTTTTTAAATATTGTAGTACTTCTAACTTACATTTGCTATATAATACTACTAGTTTAATCCTTTCAGACAAAAATACTACCAGTTTAATAAGTAAATTAATTACATAATACTTATGGAAAATATTTAATAAACACCGAATCTTGAGACAAAAAAAAAAAATGATATGTTGATGATGTGGTGAGAAATAGAGAGAAAATTTAGTGTTGAATGAGTGTATGAGAATTAAGGGTGTCCAAATATCATCACTCGTAAGCCATTTATAACTATAATCAAGTTGATTAATTTGGTGAAAATTTATTTTATTATAATTTCCTATGTTTGAATTGTTGAAGATGATAAAAGAATCTTTTAAAAACAAAGATCATAGAAGAAATAATGCAATACTAGTTTTTTTTCCTTGGAAAAAACTTAGGTACAATTCCTTAGGTGCTTTTCGTATTGTTCTTAACTAAATTTACCATGATTTTCTCAAATCCTTAATTTTCTTAAAGTTAATTCCACAAATAGTTTTAAGACATAACAAACATTAAGATAATAGTTTTAAGTAATTCAATGAGATTAGTCATGGCTAGACGAGTGATCAAAGATATTTGGATGCATGTGCCGAAGAAAACATACATGTAAGTAATTCGGGTACAATATTAAAAGAAATATTAAAAAAAATGTTTTAAGACAATAGATTGTATAAATTTGAAATAATTATAATTTTTAAAAATTTAAGAATGGTATTCCTTCAAAAAAAATTAAGAATGATATATTTTTCCCACTCAAAGGATATATTGTTAATTTTATGGAGATATGATATGTTTGTTTAATGTGTTATATATATATATATATATATATATATATATATATATATATTAAAAAGTACAACTGATGGAAGTTAAGGAGAAAAGAGTTTTTATGAATAAAGTTGAAATAATATATTGTTAGGTTCAAATATTAAAAAAATCGATAATATGGTTTATAATTATGTATTAAAGAGAATAAAATGATTTATCCTCAAATAATTTTATTTTTTGAGGGGATCCTCAAATAATTTTTCCTCTCTCACTTTCTTCTCTCTTTACATTTTCTTTCCTACCATTTTATTTTTCTAACAAAACAAAGTGTTAATTATGAGCTTGACGTGTATGTGAAACTTATTTGATAATCATGGATGATGAAATTACTAGAAAATAGAAATGATGTTGAATGTCCAAATTTGAAAATTTGTGAATAGAAAATAGAACTTCACACTGTGTACGTGACTGGCGGAGAAACAGCAAATACTTACAAAATGATTGAAGAAATCATGCATACATGCTTTTTGGTATTGTTGACATTTTTTTTGTTTCAAGGAGAATTTTCCATGCCAATAATCAAATTGACATGAATGGGAAAATTACAGAAGATACAATCAATGTTGTGACTTGTGATGACAGTTCGATTATGGATGTTAGTGAGAAATACATTTTCACTTCTTTTATTGCATACACACACATATATGCATGTGGCCCACATACATAGGGAGAGATGCATACATACATTTTTTAGATAAACATATACATGCACACACATTTACATGTCTCCATGTACTCCGTCCATTTTTAAATATCATTTTATAGTTTTTTAAACAACTAATACCATTATTTATGTTTTAACTATATTACCCTTAATAATTTATTATCTCATGTCACATATTTCTTTTTCTGTAATAAATAGTTAAGGTATTATTGATAAATCAATAATTGATATTCCATTGAACTTTGAAAACGACAATTTAATTTGAACAAAATTTTCCTTTGAATGTGACATTTCAAAAGGAACGGATGGAGTATAAAGTAAGATCAACTTATTTTAGCAATAAATTACTAAATTTGTATAATTTTATATAAAATATTAAATTAACTAACTCATATATCAGAATAATACAATATTAAGACATGCATTTTTTTATAAAATCAAATTGACTTTATTATATAGAAGGTAAAATTAGGAAGGATATAGTACATGAAAACATGGGAATCTACAATAGTGTGATTTTTTTATTTTAAATTTTTTTGAAATGTGCAATTGTGCTAACTTACTTTTAAACTTCAAAAAGTATTTTATAAGTTAAAATTCAATTATAAAAAATGAACTATCAATTTGTTTAAAATTGTGTGAAATTTTGTATATTTGATTTACATAATGAGACTTTTCAAAGTAGAGCTTAATCAAAATTAATATTAAAAAATACGTTGCTTTGACATACAGACACACATGACACATGTGCATAGAGAGAAAGAGATGTATGGGAAAATAAGGGTAAGAAACATCCCTTAAAAAAAAGGGTAAGAAACATCATTGGTTTTATTGAAAGATTATACAATGAGATAATTATCATAGTGCATGCATGCATGCCTTCAACAACAACAAAAAACACAGTGCATGTAGAGTTTTTTCTTCTTTTTACAAGAGGTGCATATATATAAAAAAACAAAAAAAAAAAGGGGAGAAAATGGATATACGCCAACGCGATTAGATAGGCGTGGGGCTCCTTTTCCAATCTACTATCTTCAAAGTGGGTGTGGAGTACTTTCCAACCTCTACTATTTGAGGGGAAACAAAAAGTTTCTTTCCCTATCTTCTTTCTTAAACGTGTTTGTATATCCAACAAGATTGACATATTCACATCGCTCACTCTCTCCGAAAAGAAAATAGTTATAGTGATTTTCCCGTTAAGTTGACTCTTTGGGAATCTGGTCCGATAGAGAGTAGTTTTCTCTTTTGTTTTGCTTTTTTGTTTTTTCTTGTTTCTTTAACCTTGTAACCAAAATATATATACAAAATTTGTTTTTTTAGTTATTGAACTAAAAAAAGTAAAGGGAAATGTTAATTTGCACACTTAAAGTACAAGTAAATGGGTTATATGTAGAAAAATTTTGTTTGAATCTATGCATTGAATTAATTTTTTAACTTTTAATTAATTGAATGCACAAAATAGTCAAAAATGCTATAAAGTAGTAAAAATTATATTAACCATGTCTGAAAGATAAGTATAGTTAACAATGCACAAGTAAACGGTTCTACTTTGGTGTTACGAGTTCATTATCATGTATGAAATATTTTCCTTCACAAGCTATTTGTCACTTTCCCCTAAAAAGAAAAGTTATTTGTCCCTTAAAAATATCATGAAAGTACTTATTGAGTTTTTCCAAAAGTTTCATCATTTTTTTTTTCATTAGTACTACTTTTTTCCTGGTCCAATTAATATGCATTTTGTCTTCACAAGTTTAATAAGAAACAAACATAACTATTTTCTTAAGAAATATCCATTGTCTAAAATAACAATTGTTATCAGATAAGGAGTATAAGCTAGCCATATTTAACTTTGTCAAATAAAATATACTTCTATGCTTGGCTTGACAGGGGAGTGGAAGACAGCACAAATTCATTTGAAATTTTTTGAACACTTGAATGAAGACAAGAGAGTAAACCATTAAAACTCGAGATCCGAAATTTTCAAACCTAGTGGGTGCAAAGGTCATGCTTTGACACTGTTGCACAATATAAACAAGTTCTAAAACTCGATTAATTTTTATAAAAAAAAAAAAATGAAAGGGGATTCAAAACTTGAGTTTGAGACAAGTCAAACTCCAGCCTTAAAAAAATCAATCCAAACAGCAAATAAGACAGCTCGTTGATCCACCTCAATGGATGCTACTTGCAACTGATTGTTCCATAATTGGCACAACATATTGCTCATGAAATGGTAGAATAAAACAAAGAACAAAGGGTACCATAACTAACAACCAAGTTAAACTCTAATAAGTACACTATTGAGCAAAATTCAGGATTCGGCATAATAACAAAAAACAAAAGGCAATTACAGAAAGTAGAAACAGAATAAGCAAGGATGCATCTACAAGACTAAACATGTGAAAGTCACTAAAGAAGGCTCACAGATCCAATCAGAGTATATGAACAAGCAACAAGGAAGAAGATTACCATCGGTTAAAATTTAAATAAATCATTTTTCAGAAGAAAAATCATAAAACACAATGTTTAACATAACTGTATCTAATATATAATAATGTCTTTGCAGATAGCACATAAAACCTGACCAAACATACGAGTAAATACAATAAATAAGTCCTGGTTTTCTTGGTGCCAAACTATGGACTAACATAAGTTGAAACGAAATAAAAATGGTCCAGCAACAATTTCACATACAGTTCTTTTTGTTTTGACAAAAATTTCACATACAGTTCTATTCAGCTACTCCTCAAGACCGCGACCGATCACGAGGTGGGGGAGATCGGCTGTATGAACAGTAAAATAGTTAGAATATAATGATAAAACTACCCAAAAAAAAAACTTTGAAAAAACTATTTAATTGGATCATACCTATCATATCTCCTATTCATTGGGCTTTCAGCTCGTTCATACTTGGGGCTTCCTCTTGGTTCTGGTCTGGAAGATGGATTTGATCCACGAGGTGGGGGTGATCGGCTGCATGAAAAGTAAAATTATCAAAATACAATGAGATATATATTACACTACCCAAAAAAACAAAAAATAAAGAAATAAAAATTAATTAAATGGATCATACCTATCGTATCTCCCATTCATTGGGCTTTCAGCTCGTTCATACTTTGGGCTTCCTCTTGGTTCTGGTCTGGAAGCGGGATTTGATCCACGACCATAATCAGGGCTACCCCTACCTCTACGATAAGGACTTGGGGATCTGCCACGACCATACCTCCCATCAGGAGAGCCACGGCCAAACCTACCATCAGGGGAGCCACGACCTCTTCTATCAGGACTGTATCCATCCCTTTTGACATCATCATCTCTTATAGCATACTCCACTGTGATAACACGGTCCATAAACTTGCTGCACATCAAATCAAATATAAAAAAATTGAGCCATTGAGATATATAGCCCCTTACCCTCATTCCTCTCCATAAAGGCGGTGGAATGTACTATGTTTCTAAAGGATAAAACTTCTAAAGATAATAATAACTATTCAACAACTCAGAAAGTAATTACAACCTCAGGTTAGTTGCTTCCAAAGCTTTAGTGGCTTCCTCCTGGGTTTCAAACTGGATAAAAGCAAAATTCCTTCTGATCCTTAAATTTGATATTTTCCCATAGGGATCAAAGTGTCTCTCTAAATCCCTTGTCCTGGTGTGAACAGGATCAAAATTTATGATAAACAAAGTCTTTGATGGTTTTGTATTGGTTGATGATTTCTTTGAATCGCCACCAGACCTTCTGTTGTCACGTTCTGCCTAAAAATCATAATATAACAGAATGTGTATATTAAAATACCCAATATTAAACAATTCCAAAATCATTCATTAAGAAAAGAACATAAGCAGCAGCTACAAGGACAAGTTCATTTGAATGGAAATGTATCTGTCACACAAATGAGAACATCCACCAAAAGTACAGCAATTCTCATGAATGATAATATCACACACCGTCATTAAAATCTAACAAATTGTGGTGAAGTTTTCCAAAATGATTTATAACCAAAATGATCCCCAAATGCCAAGCTTTAAAGTACATGATGATGCGTCATAACAATCGACATTGTTTAGCAAACCCTAATGCAGTTCACTATTACAACGTACCTTAGTCCACTCAACACGAATTCGGCGCCCCTTTCTACCAAATTCTGTTTGATCCAGTCTTCTGATTGCATACTCGGCATCACGTTCGTCTTCCATGTAAATAAAAGCAAAACCTATGAAACAAGAATGTTAAAATAAAACCAAGCAGAAATATTTCAGTTCAATATTATTTGAAGACTCCTTTCATCAAGATGGCGTAGGGAGGAATGCGGCATCAGGATATCAGATAAGAGAGATAAATTCAACATAAAACAGAAATAAACTGTAAGGAAGTACCACAACACCTGCCACATTTGCGAAATCATCATGGTTCATATGTTGAAACATGTCGGAAATTGAACGGTGAGCAAAAGTCATGAGGAATGAAAAATCAATGAATGCTGAGTGAGGGAATGCAGAATGGCAGGGCTAGGGCGGATCAGATTATTTCTTCTGGAAAAATACAAGAAGGAGAAGCTGGGGCACATTCTATAAAAGAAATGCAGAGAAGCACATCCATCTAAGAGGAGCATGGACATTCATATTATCCAAGTAATCCTGCCACAAAGAAATTGTTGAGTATGGGGGTTCATATTTTAATGACAGTTTTTTTTTTCTTTTAAAAGGAAAAGAAAATGTACATCCATTTACAAGTAACAAGTCAAAGAGCATCATCTTGACCCTTTTAAAAATCATTTGAGGACGAAAATCGCATGACCCAATTGAAATTCAAGATGAAAACAAAAAGCTAAGGCCAAAAAAAAAAAACAGCGCTTGTACAGTTGAACTTAGCATCCTTAGCATTAGCATAAGTGCAAGGCATACAAATAAAAGGATTGCACTACTAGCACTCTCCTTTGCCAAATGTGCAGCATATAAAAGACCAGTTTGAATTTGAAATGTTTTAACAGTTTCGCAATCACGTAGGATTTAGGCCATGTCTCTTTATTTCTTTTTTAAAGTATTTTGTGTGCAAGTCCAAACTGATATCAAAAGAGGGTCAAAGAGTTCTTTGAAAAACGATTGCTTTCAATGGTTGTACATAACATTTTCCTTTCTCCAGATAGTACTATAACCCCAATGCAACTCAACACGAGAGGACTCTTTTATCTTGACTTCACATTCGTCAACCACAGCCACAATAACACCATTGTCCATCATGTATCGTTGGTCACTAATCTGTGAATCTGATTGTGAATCTGCTTTTTCGTAACGGAACCTACCTCTATAATATCAAACCGGGCACAATCTATCCAACCACCACATAACAACAAGTCAAGCAAAAAACTCCAGCAAATTCAGCACAACAAAGAAAGCTACTCAAAACTATCACATTTAAAATAATACTTGGCCATCCAATATACCAAACTTACAATTCAAAAAACACAAACCATAGTAAAAGAATACCTACGCCCTGTTTGGATAGCCAACTTAACTAAGTGTTTAAAGCATTAACGCTTATCATATAAGTACTTATGTATAAGCTATTTCTATAACACAAGATAAAACAAAGTCAAACAGTGTCATATAACCGATAACATTGTTTTCATAAGCCATCCTAGAGAGCTTATAGATTTGTTATTAGTTGATTTCATAAGCTCTCCGAACCAGTTCCACAAGTGCATATGCTAGTAGACAAGCTCAAATAAGTCAATCCAAGAGACTAATAGTAAATAATAAGCATCAAGTTGGTCCTTAAACTATCACTCTCATCAATTTAGTCTCAAAACTATAGAAATACACTAAATAGTCTCGTACTTAGTTTTAATCCATCAAGGTAGTCCCTGAATTATCATTCTTTCTTCTATTTTTAAAGGAAATGAGGAGTTAATTAGATGAACTAATAATAGTTTAGGAACTACCAAGTATATTTCTATAGTTTAGGGACTAAGGCCTGTTTAAATTGGCTTATTTGAGCTTATCTATCGGCATAATTTTTGTGAGACTGTTTGGGAGAACTTATGAAAACAGCTTATGACAATTTTCATAAGCTTTTTCCAGCTTATTTTCATAAGTTCTCCAATATAACTCATAAAAACAACTTATAGCATATAAAAATAGCTTATGCAAGCTTATACATAACCGCTTATCTTATCACAATAAACGCTTGTGTTATAAGCTGTTTATCCAAACAGGCCCTAAATTGGTGAGAGAGTGATAGTTAAGGACCAACTTGATAGTTTATTCAATAGTAAATAACTAATTGAGCTACAAAAACAGCACTTTAAACAAAACAAACTCAATTATGACAAAATAAAAATGAAGTGATGAAGAATGTCATACCAGACTTCAAGTCCACCCTATCAATCTTCCCATATTTTCTGAACAGTCTCTCAACATCAGATTGTCTTGCGTCAAAATCCAGATTTCCACAAAAAATTGGCTTCATTTTTCCAAATGCTTCTGCAACAAACCTGCAATGCAATGTAAGAAAAAATGGATTATTGCGATTCGGAAACGGTGAAATTGAACGAATTGTTGGAGGAAGAAGAAGAAGGAGATGTGGCGGATCTGATGATCCGATGAAGGATCGGTACCTTTTCGGAGGGAGATAGGGTTTGCGAATGAAACCCTAGGGTTGAGATTTGGGGGAAATTACGAAATGCAAAGGAGAGAGAAAATGGTGATAGAGATAATTATTTCTGTCATAAGCATAGCTTAGACTGGATTAAAACGCACCGTTTCTTTTGGAAGTTTGAAAAGAGGGGGAGAGAAGGTTTTGGAGGATTAGAAAATATAGAATAGAAAAAATCTTTTATATCTACTAACAATATATAAAAATCAAAGTCCAACAAAATTTTATAATCGTCCTTATTAAAATTAATGATCTCCTTAATTTTATATGCATAATGGTCATTTTGAAAAATTTAATTTATTTGTTTTTAAAAAATTAATTACGGATAATGGTCATCATATGTGTAACTAATTTCTACGGATAACTATGAAACTAATTAATTAATTTTTTTTAAAAATTGATTGCGAATAATGGTCAAGTGTAACCAATTTCAACGGATAACTATGAAACTAATTTATTTGTTTTTTAAAAAATTAATTACGGATAATGGTCATCACATCACAAGTGTAACAAGTTTTTTTGTCAAAAAAAAATTACAAATTTTCATAATTGTCCTTAATTATATAATCGTCCAACAAACATTGAATGATGTTTTGCATATAAAAAAAATTATTAGACACACTACATTGATGTTTATATATTAAAAATTATCATGAATTTCTAAAATTTTATTATATTCTCATATATGTATATAAATTTTGTTTCTGCATATATAAACATTTAAAATCTGCAGCGGCAGCGGTGCAAACGTACTACATTAATGTTGATATTTTGAAAATAGTCACGAGTTTCTAAAATTTTATCATATTGACTTTCTCATATATGTATATAAAATTTGTTTCTGCAGATATAAACATTTAAAATCTGCAAAGGCAGCGGTGCAAACATTGAACGGTGTTTTGCATATAAAATAAAAATTGAATTAATAGAAACACCGCACTAATGTTGATATTTTGAAAATAGTCATGAATTTTCAAAATTTTATCATATTGACTATCACACATTGGTACATAAAAAATTTCTTCTGCATATATAAGCATATAAAATCTTCAATAAGTGCGGTTTAAATATTTACCGGTGTTTTAAATATAAAATATAAATTCATTTAATAGACACACTGCATTAATGTTGATATTTTGAAAATAGTACCGAGTTTTCAAAATTTTATCATATCGACTTTCTCATATATGTATATAAAAATTTGTTTATGCAGATATAAGTACATAAAATCTGCAACGGATGCGGTGCAAACATTGAACAGTCTTTTGCATATAAAATAAAAAGTTATTTAATAGAAACACTAAATTAATTTTGATTTTGAAAATAGTTATGAATTTTCAAAATTATATCATATCAACTTTCTCATATATCTACATAAAAATTTGTTAACGCATATATAAGCAAATAAAATCCATAACTGGTGTGACTCAACTATTTAGTAAATTTTTGTATATATAAGAGAAAAATATTTAATAGAAACATTACATTAATACTCATAATTTTCATTTAATATTTATAAACATTCTAAAATATTAACAATCAAATTATTTTTTATATAATTATCACAATATTACGTGACTCGTGCAAAAACACGGGTTTTTTACTGGTTTTATGAAAAAGTAACTTTTTAGAGAATTATTAATATATTTTTAATTTGGGTTGTTAAGGATTTAAAAGAGAAAATTATTTGTAAATTGTATGTAGGAAATATTCCTTTTTAAAGTTTCAATATGTTGAATAAACAATCTCCAAGAAAAAAAATTTCTTTAGACTTCTAAACAAGTGTTCCAAGAGCAATTGTTAGCGTTTCCATTTTAATTTTAAGAATATTATAACTACTTAGATTAAATTTGAAGAATTCATGTAAGCCCTCTAAAACCCTTCAAAACCCTCCTCCAATACAATTTTTGAGTTCCCAAAATAAGGAAGGTTTTGTATTATGAAGAAAAATGAAAACACAAAGTCTTTCCCACTCAATGTCATCTATTTCTTCCATTTGCTCCTTTTTTTTTTCAAACTTCTCCCCTTTTTCCCCTCCAAACTCGCAAACAAAGCTTTATGGAAGTAATTTTAGTTTCCTCTCCAAAAAACTTTTTTTTCGTTTATATCGTTTAATTGCATTATTTCTATGACAATGCTTAGTCTTCTCTAAACTTTTCCATTAATTTGAATCTCCAAAACAAATAACAGATCAAAATGTTTCTCTCTCTCTTGTTACAAACCTTGTTTCTTTACTATGATGTCAAAGACATGGTTACTTATCCTTGTAATATTTTCATTTGTTCCCGCGACTTTGTGTTTTGTGTCTACACGTCATTGGGTTTCAAAACCCTTATAGGAGATGATGGAAGAATCTATGTTTGTTGATGAAACATTTTTGGCTTTTGAAACCAATGGTACCATTGTTTGGTCCATTCATTTTGACTATAAATGTAATGTTGGGATGGTGCTAGTTCATGCTGGTCTTGGAAAGGTGAGTTGCTTTTAAATGAAATTAATTTTTCTTTAGGTTTGAATTTGGTGGTAGTGATATAAATTTATTCATGTTGAATAAGTAAAATTCTCATGAATTATAGCAACCCGACAATTTGTTATACTTTCGTTAGCACTTACCATCGACCCTTTAGTTATATGACGTGTCTGGTGTTTGACATGTGTTAGTACCAAACATCAATACATGTGATTACATTTCATTATTTCTATTTTTAAAATTACCAACCTTTCCTGGAATTGAACTTCATTGAAAGGCTTGTTTTGTAAACGGTTACATATATAAATGACCATTTTGTGTTGGTTTTGGATTTCCAAACTGTTGTATTTGAATTTCCAAATTCTATTTTGAAAGAGAATACCTACCGAAGTTGTTACTAGGTTGAGTCACGACCAGGTCGCTCTCTTTAAGACGTTTCGTGGCACCGCCCAAAATTGTGCAAGGCAGACTATCAACCACGCCGCCTCTAGGATAAAACAAGCTCAACTACAACTGTGCGGTTAACTACTGCACTGTAGAAAACCGTTCGAGATTTACACCTCCAATATGGTACTAAGACCACTCTTTAATACTGAAACCACTCTAATATGGTAGTGTGACCACTCTATTATGGTGCTAAGACCACTCAAATATGGTGTTATCACTATTCTAACCTTTAAGTTCTACAAAATATCAATATGGTACTACGACCACTCAAATATGGTGATACCACCATTCTAACTTTTTAACTTCTCCAAGAGAAGAAAATATCGAAAGAATATTTATATACCGTTAAGATCATTCTTAATTCCGACGGGACATTATTATTCCAAAAAGGGACTATGATCTTAAAAGTACTCTTTATTCCGAAGGGACATATATTATCGAAGAGACTATGTTCTTAAGATCTTTCTTAATTCCGAAGGGACATTATACTGAATAGGGACTAAGGTCTTAAGAACACTCTTAAATCCGAATGGACAGAAAAAGGAGATAAGGAGAAGAATAGCTTGTTAACACAAGCTGGGGGAGAAGAGAGAAAGAGTTCTCGACAACTCAATAGAACTCTTTGGTGTGATTTTTGAACTGAGTGGAGTTCTCTATTTATATAGAGATTTTGTAACTGTTTTAGCTAAAATTGCAGCAGCAGTTACTCTAATGGATAAGATCAAAAGGAAACTTAACCACTAATCAATTTAATAACACTTGTGGATAAGATCAAAAGGAAACAAATCCACAAAAGTGGAGGAAACAAACTCATTGGATATGAATGAAGGAAAGATAGAAAATTCAGTTGAATTCTTATTCTTATCACAATCAACATAAGCTAAAATTATGGGAAGTGATATTCATGAATAAAAACAATAATTACTATTATTTTTATCATTATCAAGTATTTAAAAGTAAATATCGCAATTTAAACACTACTAATGTGTGTGTTTTATTTTATGTGGGACCTCCACTCTCTATTTTTTCAATTCACATCAGACTAGCTCAAAGTCTTATTACTTGGTGTTTAATCTTTTAATTTCCTTCCAACTTCACGCCAATGTTCCAACAATCCCCCACTTGAATTTAAAAAATGGTTTCAATAGTAACGTCAAAACGTTTCTATAAGGTTGCTAATAAACAAAGGTGTCGCCTACAACTTGAACCTTTGCATAGCGGAAACTATTCTGATTCAACAAGAGTTGCTTACAGCATTGAACTCTATCTCAGACATAGAGTCCGCACACAAACCTTTTCCTAAGGTGTATTCTAAAAGCCCGTGCATTTATGGCCCTGCACGTCTATTCCATAGGAACCGGCCTTAGTTCCACATTCGTATAGGTGAGTCTATCAAGAGTACTCCTGTAGTTATGTACTCCACTCAACATAGAGTATAGATCTCATTAAGAGTTTCTATTATCTCATCCTCTTGTCGCTACATGATTCATGCTTTCTTAATTTTCTCATAGCATGTTCTATCACTCATGACTTGTTATTATCCATTGAACCTATTTCTTGGCATCTCCAGTCAGTTAGGTCGGGTTATCGTCACTTGTGATCTTTAGGCATTAGTCCCATCCTATTGGATGTGTTTATGACTTTCTTTCTAGTAATTCCTTTAGTCAAAGGATTAACTAATTCTTTATCAGTACGTACATGATCTACTTTAACCGTTCCTTTTGAGAGTAGCTAGCTCTCTAATTGTTATGTGTTCGTGCCTTAATTATCGTCTCTTACTATTGTAGTAACAATTCTCAATTTTGTAATAGTTGCAGTACTATCATAATGAATTAACACTCATGGCAACGGTTTTACCCACTAAGGGATCTCAACTAGCAAGCATTTTCTCAACTTGCTTCTTCACTAGTTTTCTCTAGTGTTCTCATCTCAGATCATTCCATAGTGGATTGAGTCAATATCATATGTTTCAACAAACAACTCCTCCAGTGATGCTCAATGTGCAGTCATTGTTCGCTTAAGACTCATCTTAAGGATGTTCTATTTTGTATCTTGTACCATTCAAGTACAACAGGATACTTCTGATAATGTAATCTTATAGTCATAGTCTTCTTAAGGCACCTTATGACTCTTTCAGTAGCATGTCAATGCTTCTCATCCATGTACTAGTAAACTTGCACAAGAGTCCCGCGACATATGTAATGTCGGGTCTAATACAGTCAGTGGCAAACCTTAGGACTGCCAATGATGCTCACATATTCTATTTGTCTAACTCCATCTCAAGTGTTCTTGAAGAGTTTTACACTTGGATCATAAGATATGCTTGCAAGTTTACAGTCAAATAATTACATTTCTTAAGATCTTCTCAACATAGTGAGATTGATCCAAACAATTCTCTTTTCTTATCCTGTAATCTTGATACCAAGAATCACTTCAACTTCGTATAGTTCTTTCTTATCAATGTTTTTGCTAAACAATGATTTCTCACAATATATAGCATGAATCTTTGAACCAAATATGAGCAAGTCGTCTACGTAGAGACATGATCGTGCAAATGTTATTTCCATATTTGTAGTGAATACATTTGTCACTTTCATTCACTTTATACTCATTTGATAGCATTAGAATGCAAAAATTTTCATGCCATTCCTTAGGAGTTTATTTTTGATCATACAAAGAATTATCTAACTTACATACCTTGTTTTCTTGTCCATGAATCACAAAACCTTCTGGCTGTTCCATAAAGATTTCTTCTTCTAGTTCACCATTTAAGGAGGCAAATTTCACATCCATTTGGTGTACTATCAAGTTATGAACAGCGACTAAAGGGACTAGCACCCTTATGGATATGATTCGATTGACTGGTGACTAAGTGTCGAAGAAATCTTTTTTTTTGCTCTTTGCCTAAAACCTTTTTCTACAAGGTGAGTCTTGTATTTAGCAACTGAACCATTAGGTTTTAGTTTCTTTTTCCAAAATCCAAATACAACCAACTGGTTTGCAATTAGGAGGTAAGTCAAATAAGAGTCGTGTTTCGTTAGACTCTAGAAAATCCATTTTATCGGTTACTTTTTTTTTTCTTTTCAAAAGTTAGCATCCAATGAAGACAAAGCTTCTTGAAGGTCAGATGGATCCTCTTCCAATAAACAAACCATATAATTAGGTTTAAACTTTTTAGCATTTTATAGCTTTCTTACCTCTTCGAGGTTCTATAACATCTCGTACGATGTTTTCATAACTGTTTCTGATTACTGAAATCTGATCAGATGCAGTGCCCCCACTAGCTCTCAATTTAAAAGGGAAATTATTTTGCCCCCACTATTCTTTATTTAAAGGGGTATTTATTTACATAGAAATTGGTATCGTTTAATTTTATGCTCACTTTAGCATTTAGGTCATAAAACCTATATGATTTGATATTTATAGCATACCCAATGAATACACATTCATAGGCTCTACTAGTGAGTTCAACTCTCTTGGGGTCCGAAATCCGAATATAGTCTAGACAATCCCAAGCTCAAAAATAAGACAACTTGGGTTGTCTTTTCTTCAAAACTTCTTAATTAGAATTTTTGATTTTAGACTTAGGTAATCTTTTCAACATAAATTTCAATTTTTGTTATAAAAATTGAACATATCAAGCGTATCAATTTTATTTTTCAAAATTTACAGTCATCAATAAATATGATAAAATATCTTTTTTATCATTTCTAGTTTTAGTGTCATCAAGTTCGCACATATCATAATTTATTAAGTTTAGAGGTTCAAATTCGCTAAACACTGATTTATATGAACTTTTGGTTCATTCATTTTGACTGCAAAAAATAAAATTTTATAGTCATATAACTTTGAAATTAAGTCCAAGTTACTCAAGTTTAAAATTAAACGCTTGTTCATATGATAAATTTTGACATGTCAAATATTAAAATCACACAACTTATAAAATAGAAGGAGAGTTTAATTTTGAACATATCATCAAAGGAGCAGTCTTTTCCCCACAAGAATGCATGGTGCACAAGTCTCTCTTTAAGTCTGAGTCAACTCAGTCTTATTCAATAGAAATCTGAAATTCAGATTCTTTCTTATTTTGGAGCATGCATCACGTCCTAGAGAATAATTTTCTTTTCGGACATGATTTGCAACCTCACATCTCCAATGCCAACAAATTTAATGATGTTATAATATTCTAACAACACTTTCTTATTTACAGCAGTAACATACGTTTTTGAACATAGCATAATCATAACAAACACGACGCGAGACGCTAATGTTTATTCATCATTCACTTAATTCACCAACTAGATTGAATTAACTAGTCATATCAGTGAATTTCTTTTTAGTTATGTTAGGCAGCGGAGCAACAATTTACTTGTTCATATACTTGCGGGACATATGACCTGGTTTCTCACAATTGTATTAAAAATAAATTGTGAACCAGTGTCATTTCTTGATGGTGGCTGCTGATTTTTAATATAGGACCTTTCTGGGGTTCCTATTCTCTTGGCAATTAGAGTTATTTATTCACAGTGCGGTTCTGATTTTTGAAAATAGTTTTTAAACAAAAATTTAAAATCGCATATGTGAATTTCTTAGTGTTGTTATTATAGCAACAAACACTTCATTGTGTTTAATATAGAGATGTATTTCTATAGCTTTTTTATCCTTCTTGTATTTAGGGACACTAAAATTCGAGTTAGTAATTTCTTCGGTAGACATGGCAGAAGGAAATGTCTTAAAATTGTTGGTTTTGGATTTCCAAACTGTTGTATTTGAATTTCGAAATTCTATTTGAAAGAGAATATCTACCGAAATTGTTACTAGGTTGAGTCACGATCAGGTTGCTCTCTTTAAGACGTTTCGGGGCACCGCCCAAAATTGTGCAAGGCAGGCTATCAATCACGCCGCCTCCAGGATAAAACAAGCCCAGCTACAACTGTGCGGTTAACTACTGCACTCTTTAATACTGAAACACTCTAATATGGTACTGTGACCACTCTGTTATGGTGCTAAGACCACTCAAATATGGTGTTATCATCATTCTAACCTTTAAGTTCTACAAAATATCAATATGGTACTACGACCACTCAAATATGGTGATACCACCATTCTAACTTTTTAACTTCTCCAAGAGTATAAAATCTCGAAAGAATATTTATATACCGTTAAGATCATTCTTAATTCCGACGGGACATTATTATTCCAAAAAGGGACTATGATCTTAAAAGTACTCTTTATTCCGAAGGGACATATATTATCGAAAGGACTATGTTCTTAAGACCTTTCTTAATTCCGAAGGGACATTATACCGAATAGGGACTAAGGTCTTAAGAACGCTCTTAAATCCGAAGGGACAAAAAAAGGAGATAAGGAGAAGAATAGTTCGTTAACACAAGCTTGGGGAGAAGAGAGAAAGAGTTCTCGACAACTCAATAGAACTCTTTGGTGTGATTTTTGAACTGAGTGGAGTCCTCTATTTATATAAAGATTTTGTAACTGTTTTAGCTAAAATTGCGGCAGCAGTTACTCTAATGGATAAGATCAAAAGGAAACTTAACCATTAATCAGTTCAATAACACTTGTGGATAAGATCAAAAGGAAACAAATCCACAAAAGTGGAGGAAACAAACTAATTGGATATGAATGAAGGAAAGATAAGAAATTCAGTTGAATTCTTATTCTTATCACAACCAACATAAGCTAAAATTATGAGAAGTGATATTCATGAATAAAAATAATAATTACTATTATTTTTATCATTATCAAGTATTTAAAACTAAATACCGCAATTTAAACACTACTAATGTGTGTGTTCTATTTTATGTGGGACCTCCACTCTCTATTTTTTCAATTCACATCACACTAGCTCAAAGTCTTATTACTTGGTGTTTAATCTTTTAATTTCCTTCCAACTTCACGCCAATGTTCCAACATTTTGATATTAAAGAATGTAAAAAAAAAATAACTTTTTACAAATGTTAAACTTATCGACTATTTTTCTTGCTCCCTCACTCATTCGTTTTTCTTTTAAATTAGCTCACACACTTCTTCCTTCTTGTTGTAAGCTGCGGTAAAGTTCTAAAAGTCAAACATTTTATTCTTTCTTTACTATAACATGTTAACAATATAGATAATTAGAGAAGAACAATGACGATTAAGGTTCCAATAATATCAATAATATTACATTACTAAAAGTTATAAGCAAATATATAATAAAGCTAAATTGACTATAAACCTTATAGGCCCAATAACATAGGCTAAACACCTTTATTATCTAACCAACAAAGGTAAACATTATATTGTATTGGTGTCTATGCATGTATCTTTTAAGTTTCAAACGTAACTTTCTTTGATTACAATTTAAGTTATCATTGTATCCATTGTTATTGAACTTGGGAGTGATTTTTTTGAAAAGTTTAAGGGAGTAGATTCTTGGGCTTAACATATGTATGGTTGTCTTTATTAGCCTCTATTGGTCATTGCTATTTTTCAAACAAATTAAAAAGTAAAAATTGTGATAGTTGTTTATAGTTACAGCAGTACGGGCAAAGATGGAATATCAATGAGAATAAAATATTAACCAAAAAGTTCAGTAAAGTAGGGATTATAGATTACAAAGACAATTCAGTAAAGTTCGGCCAAAAAAAAAAGCACAACATATATTTTCCCTTGTTATAGTATTGATGCTTCAAATAAAAGAAGTAAGATCACAAAAAACATGTTTTTAAAATATGAGACCTAGGATAGAAAATAAGAAAATCATGTGGAGATTCATTAAGGTTGGAAAATGTTGTGCTCAACAATGTTGATTCATAAATTAGATGGAAACATGAGTAAATTAGCACCCCTAGTCTAGAAGAATAATTAATCATCAATAGAATGATTGAGAATGATATAAATGAAATGAACCTTCAAGAGAGTAGCAGTTTCATCCTAGTCGGTGAAAACATCAGTTGACTCAAGTACTCAACATAATCGGTTTAAAATTCACTCCTAATGGTTCATATTATTCAAATGCAATCAGATTAATTAATCCTTGAAACTCAATACCAAAGTGCTGAAAATACGAATTAAAAAGACATTATAACTATGTGGTTAACTCCAACATTGAAGCATGCAGGTTTATGGAAAATTAAAAGACATTCTGACGCATGGCGGTTTTCCGGACGAATCAGACCGAACACTGGTCAGGTTCACAGTAGAACTGGTTAGACCGGCCGGTCCGGTTTTGATTACCATGATTACAATTATAAATATTAATTAAAGTTCAAAAGTTTGAACCCCCTGACTCAAGGTCCTGACTACGCCACTGGAGATGAAGCAAGGAGGCACACGAGAAGGAATTTTTGAGGAGGCACGATAGTGAGAAGATACATGTGTGGGTTATTATCGTATAGGGTTGCTTACGCACTAAAAACTATGGATTAAAAAATGAATAAAATAAGATTAGAAATAGGTTTAATTTTTTTTATTGGTGCATCAAGCAACATATTAAAACGCGATAAAATAATTTTGTACTTTTATCATATTTTATCCCTTATTCTGTCCACCAATTCTAAATTAAGGATACGGATTTGCGGTTAAAAGATTCACGGGATAGACTATATTTTGCCACATGTCCTATAATATGAAATAATCCCCTTTCTCTCTCAAAAAAAATAAGAACCATAGGATTAATCAAACGGTTTGCTGCGTAAAAAAAAAGACTCGTGAATCTCTATTCTCACGAGTCATAAATTTGAGTTTGACTAATAGTATGAGATAAAATATGAGTTACAAACCACCTTTATAACTGTCACATGTTCCCCTAAAAAACCTAAACTGTCGCAATGTTCACAATGTTGAGTTACAAACATTGGTTCTTTACTCTGGTCCGTATTATAAGAAGAAAAACAAAAAAAACGAGTTCAGATCCTCTCCATTTGGAGTGTAAATGGCAATCTCTCTTTCCTTTCATATCCAGCTGACATATGTTTAAATGAAAATCAATGACTCCGATTTAATAATCAACTTAAATCATTTATTTTAAAAAATAAAAAAAAACGAATTTTTCTAGATCACATCTTCTCTCATCTTCGTAAAACACTTTTCCCTTCTTCTCTAGAAAACCCATTTCTCTTCTTCTTCTTCTTGATATTGGCCCATAAAACATAGTTCCTTTCTTCTGCACGAGACTCACCAGACGACGGAGGTCGCTCAAGTGTCTTGTCCACTCTTTGTTGTCGTCGTAAAACTCCACCACGAGGTTCTTGATGGTGTTGTGATTGTTAATCGCGACGGCAAAAGAACAAGTCGGTGGTAAGCTCACAACGATCGATTTGGGTTTACAACTAGTGTGGGTCTCATTTTTCCATTGTCATTGCCTCTCTCTTCATTCCCTCTCTCTATTCTTCTCTATTTTGCATGTGTGGGTTATTGTTGTCATATTAAACGGGATTGGGATAAATTTGGGTGAATTCAATTTGGGATAAATTTAGATCAATTTTTCTCTATTTTGCCTAATGTATTGATGTAACAGGTGTTTAACAAGGTAGCTGATTATGAAGCACACCTTTTAGTTAACTTGATGTAAGAAGACTCAATGGATTAGGCGATTAGAAGACTAATTCTAACAGAATTTGGAAGAAGACAAGAAAGGAGAAGACTACTATATGTACTAAACTCATAGAGAAGGATTGGAGTTATAGATGTAGTGAATTGTAATCAAGCATATGACTATTGATTTGTAACCAAGCATAAGGCTATTGAATTATGTTGTTGTGTTGTAGTGAATGTATTTTATATTTTAATTGAGCATAATGGAATTCAATGTCCTGAATTGTGTTGTTGTGTTGTAGTGAATATATTTGTTAAACAATTTTGCAATTGAGCATAAGGCTAAACTCATTGTATCTGTTGTGTGAATTATATTGTTGATGTTGTGTGAATTCAAATATATTTGTTAAGCATAAGGCTAAACTAACTTGTGCCTATGCAAGACACACAAATGCTAGCGATAAATAAAATACGCCCAAAGTAGACACCATACATAGGTGATACATCCAAAAAAATACAACCACATACCGGCCTCCTCCCTGCTACAAAAGACTATAAACCATGACTTCAATTCCAAACTAAAATCTACAGCTCCTACTAGATGAACAAACCAAAAAACAGCCACATGAAGCAAAAAAGACTGTTGTAGCTGTTGGTTTTATGTGACATACATACACAACAGAGAATTGACATCAGGAAATGCAATTATATGACATACATACACAGCAGAAATCACAACATAAAATTAAAATAACACCTCTGAAATGCTTTAAAACAACAGATGTTTCACATCAACAAATGGTTCAAACCAGTACATCATTCAATCTAGTAAATTTTGTCAAAAGCTTGTACCAGAAATGCATTACATGTCCCCCAAAAAACGACTGACAAAAGTCTCACAAAAATTGAAATTCAAAGTAAACATTCTAAGTGTCATAAGATCTTCATCTTCATAACTTGCAGAAATATTCAAAAGAAGTTGTACATCCCTAAAGTGTTAACTTGGTTTGTAATGCCTTGTTCATTTGCATTCCCATGTTGACTTTCATCTACAAATTCACTCAAATTTAAATGTAGACTTTGTTGGAACAAAATGTATGAACAAGTCCCTTTTGAGTTTTGATGATAACAAAGTGTTAAAAAGAAAATTGGATTTGCTAATGCTTGTTATAAGTGTGCAGGACCATATACTGAAAGTTATGTATCTAACAGTGGTTCTGAAAGATCAAGTTAAGAGCAGAAGGAAAATATTGAAGCTTGTGTTGCAAGTCTAAAGACAATCAGCGTCTGAAGGTCAGCGTCTGATGAACAGTGCGTCTGAAGAACAACTTCTGAAGAACAGTGTCTGATGAACAGTGTCTGAAGACCAGCTTCTGAAGAACTGCGTCTGAAGACTGGGAGTATGAGTCTGAAGGAAACGCAGAAGTCAACAGTACAGTACGACAGAAATCTCAGAGTCAGAACCGCTCTCTGCAACTTTGTCTCCTTGGATGAAACACTCAACCCTGTTTTAAGGAAACAATTCAAAACACTATTCCTCTGTTCCTCTGTTCGTATACCATATCAGGAAGGAACTAACGTTGGCTGAAGCTTCAATACCAACGACTCTAATTGATGACCTGACATCTTCTCAACGGCTCTTTGTTCCTCTATAAAGGATTGGGGATTTGAAGAAGAAAAAAAGACTATGTTTTCTGAAAACGTCATACTCTGCCAAATTCGAAAGTCATCAAATAACTTAGAAATTCTTACAAACTTTCTTATCTTAGAATTTCTTAAGTATAGAGTCTGAATCTGTGTTGTATTCTGTGAACACCACTGATAGTATATCAAGTGTTCAACTCAAACATATTCTTTTGTAAATCTGTTTGATTCAAAGTCTCTCGCCTGTGAGCTTGAGCAATCAGAAGTCTCTTACTTTGTGTTTGAGCATAGAAAGTCTCTTACTTTGTGTTTGAGCAAGGAAGTCTCTTACTTAGTGTTTGAGCAAGGAAGTCTCTTACTTTGTGTTTGAGCATAGGAAGTTTCTTACTTTGTGTTTGAGCATTGGAAGTCTCTTGCTTTGTGCTTGAGCAATTGTAATCTTTGTGATTATAGTGAAAAATCTCTTGTAAGTGACAAGGGGACTGGACTACTTCCGGGTTGTGGAAGGAACCAGGATAATTGCTTGTGTCCTTCTCTCTCTCTCTCTCTCTCTCTCATTTACTTTATATCCGCTGCAAAATAACTCTGAAAATAGCTTCAGAATCTGATCAATATCAGACTCTGAACTAACATAAGTTTTTGAGAAAGAAAAAGGCCAACACAATTCAACCCCCTTCTTGTGTTTTTCTCACCTTCAGTTGGTATCAGAGCTCCGGTTATGATATTCAATCACCTAACAGTGAGTCAGTCAAGATCCTGAGAAAAACATGTCTTCTGATGATTTTGGTGAATTCTCTCAAAGAAGTGGTGGTGCTTCTGTATCATATGATTATAATACAGATGACAAGCAATCTCACTCACACCATAAACCTCCTATGTTTACTGGTGATCCTGAGAAATTTTCATGGTGGAAAAGCAATATGTATAGTCATATCATTGGAATAGATGATAGTCTACGGGACATCAATGAAGATGGTATAACTATACCAGTTGATGAAGAAGGAGCAGCTATTGATAGAAGAAGCCTTACTGATGCTGAAAGAAAGATCTACAGAAAGCATCAGAAAGTAAGAGGTATCATTGTGGACCCTCTGCCCCACAATGAATACTTGAAGCTGAGTGATAAATCAACAACAAAAGCCATCTTCGAATCTCTCTGCTCTAACTATGAAGGAAACAAGAAGGTTAGAGAAGCAAAAGCAAATCTTCTGGTTCAGCAGTATGAGCTGTTCAGAATAAAGGATGATGAAACACATTGAGACTATGTTCTCAAGATTTCAGACTCTGGTTTCTGGACTTCAAATCCTGAAAAAGAGTTACTCAACTGCTGATCATGTGAACAAGATTCTCAGAAGTCTGCCATCTAAATGGAGACCTAAAGTGATTGCTATTGAGGAAGCTAAAGATCTAAATACTCTAAGTATTGAAGATCTTATAAGCTTTCTCAAAGTGCATGAACTGGGACTCAATGAAGATGAACCTATTAGAAAGTCTTTAGCACTTAAATCTAAAGGAAAGTCATTAAAAGCACTAAAAGCTATAGAATCTGATGAAGAATCTCCTGAGGGAAGTTCTGAAGAAGATTCAGAAGTTGAGGAGCTGGAAATGCTTTCTAAAAGGTTTCAGTACTTGATGAAGAGACAAAAGAAATCTTCTAACAGGAGCAGCAACTTCAAAGGATCTGGTTCCGAGAAGGAAGAACAGAAGGGTTGCTTCAACTGCAAGAAAACTGGTCATTTCATAACTGATTGTCCAGAACTTCAAAATGACAAATCAAAGGAGAAATTCAGAAGGACCAACTCAAAGTCAGGCAACCTCAAAGACAGATTCAAGAAAAGTCTTATGGCTACATGGGATGAGCTTGAAAATAAATCTGAGATTGAGAAGAAGCAAATCTCGCTCTTGTTGCTACAACATCTTCTGATGCAGAGTCAGGTTCAGACTCTGAAGATGAAGATGAGGTATATTCTGAACTCACTCTTTCTGAACTTGTTGATACAATTAAGGGTCTTATGAACCATATCAGAAGCAAGCTAATTCAGTTAAAATCTTTGAAAAAGAAATACAACTTGCTGACTGATGAGAATCTCCAACTTCAATATCATATCAATGAGATTGAGGAAGAAGTTAGAGAACTCAGAGAAATGGTTCATAAGAAACCTGATCAAGTTCCAAGTGAACATGAAATTGCTCTTCAGGATTTTATCCTAACTGGAATCAACAGAAGTAAAGTTGCTTCTATGATTTATAATATTAATAGAAACAGGGGAGAAGGTATTGGTTTCAAAAATGATCCTTTCAGTCATTCAAAAGAAACAAACCTACCATCCTGTTCTGGAGATATTATGAAAGACACTGAGGTGTGCTTTGTATCTGCATCTATCATTTCTGAGAAACTGAATTCATCAGAAAATGAGACTGCTAAACCTGAGGTTCTGAATAACTCAGAATCCAAAACTTCTGAACCTAAGGGAAAGATGAAGGCAGAATCTAAAACTTTGCCAAAATCTAAACCAAAAAGGTTCTAAGTCTAAGCCTATGAGGAAAGCAGATTCTAAACCTAGAAAGGTCCAGACTCACATTTTCAAAAGACTGTGTTTGTAAAATCTTCAAAAGATACTAAACCAGTTTATACAAAACCTTTTAAATCTCAGAATGTCAGACCAAAGGTACAAAGGAAGCCATATCCTTTCAGAACTAACCAAAGAGGACCCATAAAGATATGGGTACCTAAGTCTGAAATCATTTCTATTGCAGATATTCGGCTCTCAAAGGACACTTCAGAACCTGAACAGATTTCTGAGTGTAAAGAAAGTCCAGAAGATGAAAATCCTCCACAAGCTGAAAAACTCTCAGAAGCTGACACTCCTCCTGAAACCAATCAAGATCAAGATGTTTCTGAACAAGGTCATAATGATTCTCAAGAAGCAAATCCACCCTAACTCATTCAAGTACAAGTCTTCACATCCTGAAGAGTTAATCATTGGAAACAAGGATAGTCCAAGACAGACTAGATCAGCATTCAGTCAGAATGACTCTTTGCTTGGATTACTGTCAATTATTGAACCTACAACAGCTGATGAAGCACTTGCAGATGATGGATGGATTGTGGCTATGCAAGAAGAACTCAATCAGCTTCAAAGAAATGATGCAAAACCAAATCACAAGAACATTATTGGAACAAAATGGGTGTTCAGAAACAAACTGAATGAACAAGGAGAGGTAGATCAGAAGCTCTACAGAGGTATGATTGGTTCTCTGTTATACTTAACAGCTTCTAGACCAGATATTTTATTTAGTCTATGCTTATGTGCAAGATTCCAATCAGATCCTAGATAATCTCATATGACTGCTGTCAAGAGAATCTTCAGGTATCTGAAGGGAACAACTAATCTTGGACTTCTGTATAAGAAATCCTTAGATTACAAGCTGGTTGGATTCTGTGATGCTGATTATGCTGGTGACAGGATTGAAAGAAAATCCACCAGTGGAAATTGTCAATTCCTTGGTGAGAATCTGATATCATGGGCCATCAAAAGACAATCAACTATTGCATTGTCAACAGCAGAAGCAGAATACATCTCAGCTGCAAGTTGTTGCACACAACTTCTCTGGATGAAACATCAGTTGGAAGACTATCAGATTCATGAAAATAGCATTCCTATCTTTTGTGATAATATTGCTGCTATCTGTTTGTCTAAAAATCCAATTCTTCATTCAAGGGCCAAACATATTGAAATTAAACATCATTTTATTAGAGATTATGTTCAGAAGGGTGTTCTGGATATTCAATTCATTGATACTGATCATCAATAGGCTGATATATTTACAAAACCCCTCACAAAAGATAGATTTAATTTTATTAAAAAGAATCTGAACATGCATTTTATCTCTGAAAAAATTGCTTGACTCTGAATAGAAACTGAGAATCTGAAGTTCATCAGAAGCTAAGACTTATCAGACACTCACTTTGAGAGTCTAAAGAAAGTTCAGCCTCTGAAGACATCAGAGTCTGAGTTTCAGAATCTGAATTTTTGACTTCTGATAAAACTCATTGTAAGTGGACACTTTACACGTGGCCCACTAATGAGAGTGAATCTGAACAGTAGTCTAACACATGGTCAGAATTTGATAAGTAATAACTGCTGGGCAGTGATGAGTTAGTTTTGAAAGTTGTACTTTGCGCCCTCCTAAAGTCATTAATGTGCAATTGTGTTTAATGGTTTTCTGTTTTTAGTTTCTGAAACGTTTTAACAAAAACACTCAAAAAACTTTTACACTTTCACTTTCACATCTTACACGTTCAGTTTTCAGAACCATTTAAAAACTCTCAAACGTTTTCTGAAATAGTTCAGTAGTACTGAACCATAAGTTCTGAACAATTGTGTCTGAAAGAGTTCAGTGATACTGAACAAAATGCTCTGAACATTTTTATCTCACGTTTTAACTCTCTTGTGTCTTAAATTATTGAATTTTCTTTTTGTTGATGACAAAAGGGGGAGTAAAAGTAACAAGTATTTCAGGCTCTGAGCCATATCAGAACATAAGTTAATTATTGAAAATTAATTAATTTAGGAGAACATCTTCTCATCTCTTAGCCTCTGATTAATTCTTTGTGAGATAATTCTGTGAAAAATCACTCAGAAACAATTTGGATTTTTCACCTGTTTGATTTAAATGGAATTTAATTAACCTGGATAAGACTCAGGGGGAGCTTACAAACCTCACCTTGTGAATTATCAGACTCAGGGGGAGCTTACAAACCTCAGACCCTGAAGTCAACTTGTTAATTAAATTAACAACAATTTTCTATTAATACTTGTGTTTGTCATCATCAAAAAGGGGGAGATTGTTGGAACAAAATGTATGAACAAGTCCCTTTTGAGTTTTAATGATAACAAAGTGTTAAAAAGAAAATTGGATTTGCTAATGCTTGTTCTAAGTGTGCAGGACCATATACTGAAAGTTATGTATCTAACAGCGGTTCTGAAAGATCAAGTTAAGAGCAGAAGGAAAATATTGAAGCTTATGTTGCAAGTTTGAAGACAATCAGTGTCTGAAGGTCAGCGTCTGAAGACCAGCGTCGCAAGGTCAGCGTCTGATGAACAGTGCATCTGAAGAACTGCGTCTGATGAACAGTTCGTCTGAAGAACAGCTTCTGAAGAACAACGTCTGATGAATAGTGTCTGAAGACCAGCTTCTGAAGAACCGCGTCTCAAGACTGGGAGTCTGAGTCTGAAGGAAATGCAGAAGTCAACAGCTGTCACTGTCAACAGTACAGTACGACAGAAATCTCAGAGTCAGAACCGCTCTCTGTAACTTTGTCTCCTTGGACGAAACACTCAACCCTGTTTTAAGGAAACAATTCAAAATGTTATTCCTCTGTTCCTCTGTTCGTATACCATATCAAGAAGGAACTAACGTTGGCTGAAGCTTCAATACCAACGACTCTAATTGATGACCTGGCATCTTCTCAACGACTCTTTGTTCCTCTATAATGGACTGGAGATTTGAAGAAGAAAAAAAGACTCTGTTTTCTGGAAACGCCATACTCTGCCAAATTCGAAAGTCATCAAATAACTTAGAAATTCTTACAAACTTTCTTATCTTAGAATTTCTTAAGTATAGAGTCTGAATCTGTGTTGTATTCTGTGAACACCACTGATAGTATATCAAGTGTTCAACTCAAACATATTCTTTTGTAAATCTGTTTGATTCAAAGTCTCTCGCCTGTGTGCTTGAGCAATCAGAAGTCTCTTACTTTGTGTTTGAGCAAGGGAGTCTCTTACTTAGTGTTTGAGCAAGGAAGTCTCTTACTTAGTGTTTGAGCAAGAAAGTCTCTTACTTAGTGTTTGAGCAAGGAAGTCTCTTACTTTGTGTTTGAGCATAGGAAGTCTCTTACTTTGTGTTTGAACATTGGAAGTCTCTTGCTTTGTGCTTGAGCAATAGTAATCTTTGTGATTATAGTGAAAAATCTCTTGTAAGTGACAAGGGGACTAGACTACTTCCGGGTTGTGGAAGGAACCAGGATAATTGCTTGTGTCCTTCTCTCTCTCTCATTTACTTTATATCCGCTGCAAAACAACTCTGAAAATAGCTTCAAAATCTGATCAATATCAGACTCTGAACTAACATAAGTTTTTGAGAAAGAAAAAGGCCAACACAATTCAACCCCCCCTTCTTGTGTTTTTCTCATCTTCAGACTTGCAGTGCCATGTTGATTTGTTACAAGTTGACTTGTAATCCCAATAAAATGTTCTTGAGATAGAGAAATTGGACAGCAGTCCAAAGCCAATATATGGTTCTTGCAAATTTAATGTATATCATCAATATATAGAAGAATGAATTTTTACTACATAGATGACTGTAAATATGAGAAACTAGTTACAAGTAAATTACCATTGATTTTTTTTTTCTGTGATTGGTCTCCCTTTTTCTTTTTCTGTGATTGATCTCCCTTTCTCTTTTTTGCCATTTTTTCAACCCAAGTCTTGGGTCGTTTTTTAGCCTTATATGGACAATATTTCTTCTTTATGCCTTTTGGTCCACCAATATCAATAGTGTCCACATTGCTTTTGATTTCTCCACCTGAAATTGATATGGAAACAACATGCATTCCAATTGACTCTTCATCCATGGAATTCTTAGCCAACATTGAAGGAAAATCGACATGATTAAAGTAGTGGAAATAAAATTTTTTGATTTTCTTTCCTTAGATCATTAAGAATTTGACATGAATCAGTGATGAAATTGTTACCACTTGAAGTGTAGAAACAAATTTCGATCACAACCAAGCAACAAGCAAAGTCTCTACTCGTCCACAGGAATAGTTCTCCTCTGGTTCCCGGTGCTAGCCAAACAATCAGAAGTTGAGAGAAAACTAGGGTTTGATTTCGCCTTTAGGGTTTCTCAAAAGTGTAGCTCGGACTTCAACACAAGATTTCTATTTATAGAACTCCTTGTGTGCTCTGAAAGTCAGCAATCACTATTGGGCTTCCGTAAGCCCATTAACCCATCAGCTTTCGCTAACTGATTAGCATCAATTGCCAAATGCACCCCATCTTATAAGGCTTACTTATATTTCTCCTTTTGACCGTTCTATTGTGTGTGACCCTATAGGTTCTTGTAACGTTGGCAATAATATTAAATCTTATATTTAATATTATAAACAGTGAGCGATATCTAGCAACACATCACTGCTACCCAAGTAACAAAAATGTCAAGTGATCTGACGAAACCTTTTCCATGATAATGTCTATGTGTACGATTACTCCTTTGTCCTCATATCTTTATTGAACACAAGGCATAGATTGTGTCACCCTTGTATAGCTCAATATTTATATTTCTTGATCCCGAAATATACTGAATTATGAATAAGTCCAATATCTCATATTGACTTAATTCTGCATGACCATACATTTTTACAGTCATATTTCATCAAGAGGCCTAAAGATATATCTCCTGTTATGAAGGAGGGACAACTCCCATCTAGGACACTCATGTCCCTTAGCATGAATCGTCAAGTGCCCATCAACCAACGTTATGGTTATCTTGTTAAAGATAACATTTGAATGGCAATAAAACACTTGAGTCCACATCTAGGGGTCATAGTGGTTTCAGGTCTAAGAGTGGTATACATCATTATCATTATGAGAATAACTTATGACGATTTCATAACATACTATGTAGTATTCTCACGATGGGTCAATCCAGTATAAAAATTACTCCTAATACTCATACCTATGTATAGACTTAATATCTCATATTCATGACCCATGAGATGTGGTCATCAGTCTATATACATAATAGTCTCCACGCTTTATTATTATCCCGATTTATATTAAAGCTTGACTACGGATACTTTTAAGAATAATGTTCTTTTTGGTAATGTAATCTCATGATTAAGTCACACTTAATATTCCATCACATGAACCAACTATTCTAGGGACTTTATTAATCTCATAACAAGTGTAATAAACAACTCCATGTTTTATTTAATAATAAAAGTCACGATACATATGATAAGTTTAACATAAACTATTGGCCTCTAGGACTTACACCAACAAACATATTCTCAACTATTTTGTTGGACTCGTCATAAACTTTAGACAAAAATGAGTAGGTTTCATGAGTTTCAGATGCTCTATTTATCAATTTAACCATGCTAGGACATAACTTATTGTAGTGCTTCATGAAATGAGCTTTTATGTCCAAATCTATATGTTGTCCTTTCCAATCTCGATTACTTCCCATCCTCACATCTCTTTGTCCATCGCTTTAGTATATAATGCTCAGGAATTTGCTTGATATTCATTGCATCCAAAACTTTTAAAGCATGACTGCATAAGATACCATGTGTCTCAAGCTTACAACAATCATAAGAAACCCTTTGATCTAGAGGATTCCCCATAACTTTCCGCTCTTTACTATTATCATAATTTGTAACAATAGAACCCATCTTTCAATACCTGAATGCAAGTGCCTTGATATTCCTCATATTCCTCTTGGAATTCCTCAAATGATTTTGGCGTGTAAATATTTCTAGCTTGTACGAGCATGGGGACCTTCTTCATTTTCAATCGAGGCAATTTATGTCTTGACTCATAATCAGCTTGAGACTCATTGTTTCTCTTTCCATTGACAACCCTTTCAAAGTGAGTTAAAAATTGCACTAAATTTAAATCTGACTTCAGATGATTTTTCAAATATGCATTAAAGCTTTCACTTAATTGAGTAGATCTCATACCAGCAGTGAAATTTTTTCGAACATAAGCCCATGCCCATTTTACCTTCACTCGAAAAATTGTATGCATCCAAGAATCATCGGGAACATTATGCTCAACAAACAAACCATCCTATGCACTCAAAAACTTACTTTCCTCTTCATGTAAATCGATGCATGCTTTAAAACCTGAGCAGAATTTAGGACTCCTTTGATACAGATGATTTACATGTCTTAGAGCTTTTTCTCTGATATGCTAAGTGCATAATCCATGAAATGTTTGTGGCATAGTTAAAAAAATAGCCTTTGCCATTGCAACATCTTGATCAGTGAGAATTGTTTTAGGTTTTTTTCCACTCATTGCTTTGAGAAATGTTTCAAATAACCATTGAGATGAAGAAATTGTTTCATTGTATAGCAATGTTGCCCCAAAAACAACAATTTGTCTATGATTATTAAGACCAACAAATACTCCAAGGGGTCGATAATCCTTATTTTCCTTATATGTGGTGTCAAAAGTGACCACATCACCAAAGTATCCATAATCATTTATCATCTGTGCATCTGCCCAAAATATGTTCGTTATTTTCTCTACAAAATCCATTTGAAATTCATAAAAGAATGAAGGATTTTCACTTTGTTGTTTGAAATGCATCAGCAATGCACCCACTTCACCATACTTTAGTGATTGCATTCTTTTGGTTCGAAGGTAGTTCCTATGGTCCTGACTTGTATATCCAATCATTTCTTTTCCACCAACTTGCTTGGACACATATTCATCGAAATCTTTTGGTTTTAGTCCAGATTCATCAGCTAACACAATTTGAAATGCTTGGGACTCGTATATGCGTCGATGAGAGCGAATCATGTGAACAAACTCTTGCGGTTGAAGAGAGTGATTATGCTCAGGAATAAAGTCAACCACCTTGTATTTTCCAATCTTTCGATCAAGTGAAATACACATACGTGCCGCACACCCTGTTCTTGTTTCTGCTCTAGGCTCTTTAGTTAAGTAATCTCGCTTGTCAACACCTCGATTACCCTCTTTGAAGCATACAAATCTTCTTGAAGTCAGAATTCCATCTTTTTTGCTTTTATTTCCATATTCCCGACGAATACCAAACCCGATTTTCTTATTGTACTCGTTATAAAAATCATATGCTGCTATCTCAAATTTAAATTCCATTTCTAACTGTGTTATATAATTAACAACACTCTTTGTACCATGTTCCACAATATCTTTTTCGATATTGTTCACTAAATTCCCTCCATCTTTGACTAATGGAAATGAAGATTCGTTCATGTTTTCTGACAAAGAAAAGGCAATGACTTTATATCTATCAAATAAAACGGAACAACTGTAGCTAATATATGCAAAACAAAATAACAGGGACATACACAAATAGTAATAGGGACATGTAAAAAATGAAAGACATGAGATGTTAAATAACATAGTAACATGAATAATTAGATCAAAAGAGTGACACATAGATAACAAAATAACAGTAAAATTTAGGCAAAGTGACACATACATGAGGCAAAGTGACGGAGCGGAAAGTGCCAGAGTGAGTTAGAATGGTAAACCGTAGATATATATGGAGAGGCAAGCTAGCAACTCTGCACTAATTGAAGGAGAGTGATTTTTCTGGAATTTCTGCCCTGATAAAGGAGAGTTATTTTTCTGGAAACTCTACACTCCCGCGCGAGTCTCTTCATTTTCTTTTATTAATTATTTATTAATATGTAAAAATTAAACTTAAATCTAAACCATTGATTTTCATTTAAACACATGTCACTTGAATATGAAAGGAAAGAGAAATTGTCATTTACTCTCCAAATGGAGAGGATCTTAACCACCAAAAAAACATCAAAACTAATACAATTATTAATTATTCTGACTTTTTAAATATTTTTACAAATATATCCATATAGAAAGTTCTAAAACATTAAATACACCTACTAATATTAAAAAGACAATCATTAAATAAAGGGTAGAAAAATCTTTTAAACAATAACTACACCTTAAAAATTATGACATTTTTTTATAAATAGGACCAATTTTTTTTTTTTTTAAAAAATTTTCTTAAGACCGGAGGAGGGAGTATGATGATCTCAATAACATTGTTACTTCTCTTTGTAACATTGTTGTTTGTTCCTGCGACATTGTGTTCTGTCTCTACACGTCATTGGCTTTCAAAACCTATTATTGGAGATGACGGAAGAATTTATGTTTGTTCTGATAAAACCTTTTTGGCTTTTGAAACCAATGGTACCATTGCTTGGTCTATTCATGTTGATTATAAGTGTAATGTTGGTTTGGCGCCTGTTTATGGTGGTACTGGAAAGGTGAGTGAGTCACTTTTTGTTTAAATTTAATTTTGAATATTGTGGTGAGTAGAGTACTTGAGAATTTTTCTTAATTGTAGTCACCCCTGTTTGTTATCGGGACCCTTCTTATACTTTGGTTAGCACTAATATTTTTGATTAAAGGTGTGTCCGGTTTTTAACATGTGTCACGACGAACACCAACATGACAATGACACACGTGATTGTTTCTATTTGTAAAATTACCGGTATCAATATGTCAGTGTCGTGTCTGGTGTCTGACACACACCAACACATGGTTACAAGGGTTGGATAGTCCTTAGTTCACAATCTTGTTTTATGTGGTTGAGTTAGGCTGAAGACTAAATCTAAGATAGAAAAAGACACAATTTTTAGGATACATAAACCTACCATGATTGGTTGTAAGCTATGAAGCACACACTCAAACACAGACATGGACACGTCGACACCAATAAAATTTGAGAAAATGACATAATTCAATGTAATCATATGTGTCGGTGTCGTGCCAGTGTCAGACACTATATATATCCGACATCAAGATACGCCTAATCCGATGAGTATATGTGCTTCATAGGTTGTAAGATTATTAGTTATTATTTTATTAGAAAAGGAAATGTGGACCCAAATCCTGATGCTATGAGCTTTTGTTTCATGTTACCTTCACATTTATCAATCTTTATAAATAAGTTTTTGCTCTGAACTTTCTTGTTTTTCTGCATGTTAGAGTGTTCGGTTCTGTGTTTGGATAAAGGAATTTGAAGAGGTCATGTTTGGCCAATTTCATGATACATTTATGTTCTGCATTGATTTGACTAATTCTTAAATCTGAGAGAGTTCACTGTTCTTCATAAAATCTGGGGTTAGTCCTATATCAATTCGGGTGTTTTCTATTTTGTCTTTACTTTGTAAATTGTGTACAAAGAATAGCTCCTATACTTCGATCTAGACAACCTTTTCAATAACTTGGTATTTGTCATGATATATAATATGATGACAGTGAAAATTGGTATGTGTAGCCTGGACGCTTCATATTGAATGATTGCATATGGTACACACCGTTACATTCAATTACTTTTATTACTATCTTAAATTATTAATGGTGTCTACATGTTAGAATGTCGTGTTCGGTGTCGAAGTCAGTAATATCCATGCATTTGATCCCACCTAGTGGAAAAAGGGAGAGGCTTTTATTATTATTATTATTATTATTATTATTATTATTATTATTATTATTATTTGTCATGATATAATATGGCGACGATGTTTAGAATTGTTATTTTTTGTTGTTGTGGTGATGATGGTTATTAATTCATGTAAGGCCATTGCAGATATACTTGGTGGCTGAAAATAGAATATTGAAGATTGATTATGGAAATATCGGAATTTCTGAGCCCGCAGTAGAAATTTTCTTTGGTCCAGAACCAGGTCAAAAGGCAGAAACTGAGATTATTGGGCTATCAGTAAGCACATTAAGCTCAACTGTATTCATCAATGTCAAGAATCGAGGACTCTTTGCGTAGCTCTCACATGGCCGTTTACTTTGGAGTTTAGGACCTGCGCTTTACCAGTTTGGCTACTGTCAAGGATGCAGGAAAAACCTTACAGATTGTTACTTTTCATCAGTTCCTGTGCTTGATCAATGCGAGGCTAGTATTTATGTAAGGTTTACTCATCCTTGATTTATTGTAACATTTGATTATTCTTCACTTTGGCTCTAGAATTGTAGCAAATGTTGAATAATTTTTTTTTTTTGGAACAATCACATGTTTTTGAAGAATATGTTTTTCAACTTGCAGATTGCAAACACAGAAGGAGAACTGTATTGTTTGTCGGTCCATGGCCGTGACTTTAGATGGATACAAGATTTTAGTTCATTAGACAAAAGTTTCACCATAACTCCTGGAAACAACGGTCATCTGTATGTAACAGTTCCAACAAGAGCTCTTGTATTAGCTCTGGATGTCTTTTCGGGTAATATCTTGTGGGAGGGCAGTGTTGGACCGTTAAGCAAAATTGACTGTGCTCCTATTGTTAACTCTAATGGTAATCCAATTTCTCTTAAGAATACAAAGCTTATTTTCATTATTAGTATTGATTTGTTAGATAATGGTTTCGTAAAGTCAGATCAATTTTTTAACAAACTATAGCAGATGAGTAGGTGCGAGAAAATCAGCAAGAAAGAATATTTTGGCATAGTGCATTGTTTTCAAATAGCGACGCTATAGCAAAGGAGATTTTTATGAGTCTGCTATGAAAACTCTGACGCTGTCCTAGTTTCGCTAAATTTCTGCTTGCTGATGTAGTGACGATATCGGGAAAAAGAAAATTTTAAGGTTTTTAAAAATAATAAAACTGAAGAATCTGCATTAGGGCTAAACAGGACCTATTTTTATAATAGGAAAACTGAATTGTGTGTGTGTATTCAAAATTTCTAGGAATGAAGCAAATAAATTGCTTATGGTACATTTTTTTCTTCACTTATGGAAGTTACTTTAGTTTCTTCTCCGAGAACCTTTTTTTTTGTCTGCATGATCTCGTTCATATTTATATCCTTTAACTGCATTATTTCAATGATAATGCTTAGTCTTCTCTAAACTTTTGCATTAATATGTATCTCAAAAACCAACGACAGATTGCAAAAAATATCAGTTTTTCATATTCTGCTACACAACAGCGCTAAAGTGCCTATATTTGACAACATTTTGCACTAAGTAGTGTATCAGGGAACAAAAACGATTTGTTTGAATTCAGATACGTTATAGCGCTATAGCCGCTATTTCACGACACTGCTGTATAAACAACTTAAATTACTGAAGCATACTTGATGAATCAGGATGGATATCTATTGGCTCATTGGATGGATTCCTTTACTCATTTTCGCCAACCGGAATACTCAAGAAGAAATACTGAGAACTCTATTGCTCAAGTTGGTCCTTTTCTTGATTGTTCTGGATTTGCTGTCTACAGTTCACAGATAGAGATGGAAGGAAAAGTTAGCCATGGTATTGGCGAATATACTGTTGTTTCGGCAATTCGACCAAAAGCTGCAATAGTCACTATGTTGGTTCCTGCAACTGGATCAATATATTGGTCTGAAGGATATCCTGGTACATGTTTTCTTTTTTGTCATTTCCTCGTTTTATAGCATAAAAACCTTTCTTATTTTTCGATTGTTTCTTGATTAAATTCAGGTAAACTTTCAACTTTATTATCCAAGAGTGATCTAAGTCAATTTGTTGTGAATGAGGAGATTCTTCTTACATTCATTGCTGCCTCAAGTAAGAGTTAACTCTTAAATAATCATAATTCGACATTTTCATGTGGCATTTGGTGCAGAAAGTTTATTATTTTTCTGATTGATTGTGCATTCTTCGTTTAAGGAATAACAAATTGGATTGCACAAATAACTTGTTTGGATTGACTTATTTGAGCTTATCTAATGACATAAGTACTTGTGAAGCTATTTGGTAGAGCTTACGGAAATAGCTTATGACATGTTCAAAAGCTGTTTTGAACTTATTCCCATAAGCTCTCCAGGATAGCTTACGAAAATAGCTTATAGCTTATACACAAGAACTTATATGATAAGTGTTTATCCCATAAGCGCTTAATTAGGTTGTTTATCCAAACACTTCCAAAATCTTCCGGACTTTTCACTTTTGCGAGTTACATGCTTGTAGATGTTAGACTGTATCAAAATATATTCTAAGATATTTCATACATATTCTAACAGTATCAAATTACTTTCGTCTGAACGAACTAACAGCTTGGTCCTTGTATTCAATGCAGAGGTTGACACGCCGCTGCAATGCCGTACTACAGGTACAGATCTATTCTACACCTTCCTTTAAATGAATAGTCAGATTTTTAACCACTTCTTTAATCACAAATCCAAAACACAGATGTTGCATCATATTATCAAACTTTGATCTGAATATGCCATCTATTATTGATGAAAATTCCTCATTTATTGCTACATTTCAAGAAAAAACTTATTTTCTTTCTTGATACAAGGCAACTGATTAAGGATATCAGACAATTGTTTTGTCAATATTTAAGTACTTTCTACTTGACAAACATTTGAATGTAAGGATCAAGGAATGCAATTGTATATCAAAAATCATTGTTGGTGTTCAAGTAAATCCTAAGCTAATTTTCACTCCAAAAAACAAATGGTTTTTCTCAATGTTCATTGAAAATGAAACCATATACTGGCTTTAGTTTAATGTTTTCTAAATGCAGCTTTAAATTTCTAACTTTTAAACATGACACAAACGTTTCTGTAAAAGTAATTTCTTATCACTTTCTTAGTTCAGAAGCTTGCATCTAGCTGCTCTCAAGCAAGGAATAAGCTTGTCAACATCTATTCAGGTAACGTACAACTCTGTATATTAAAAAGAGTGTGAGAGTACAAATTTTTAACAACTTATAAGTACAATTTTATTTTATTTTTTGGTAGGCTATGAAAGGACTATAGAATTTTTTCTTCTGTTTGAGTCATTCCTGTTGGTGCTACTAATTGGACTTGTAATATTATGCTGCACATTTTGGGCAAAAAAGAAACTTCAAGATCAAGGCCTTGGAAGTTTCCTTGACAAGCGAGTAAGTCGAAAATCCTTCTGTCTTTGTTCTTCTACTCCTTTTCCTTACTCTTACTAGGTTTAATTACTAGGTTTGAAATATTTTAAATAATTTTCTAAACTAAAAAAGTTTGTAATTGAGTCTGTTCTTGTCTAAGAACACCAGTCTAGGTCATCGTCACTGTCAAGGATCGATAGTTCAACGCTATAAAAAGATAAAGGTCAGAGAGAGATGGTAGATTCACACATTTCCCAAAAATACTATAGGCTATTTCCACATTTAGGACAACGACTAACCCTTGACGGCAATGGTGACCCAAACTTGTGTTCTTAGACAAGAACAAAGTCCTTGAACTTGTCAATAATTTGTAATTGAGTTCTTCAGTTTTAATGGGATCCCGAAACTTTTAAGCGGTTTGTAACTGGATCCCTCGAAATCAAGGACTCAATTACAAATTATTTAAAATTTTGGGGACCTCTACAAACGTATTTAAAAAATTTGGGGTCCCAATTAAAGCTTAGAGACAAGTTACAAATTATTGACAAGTTCATGAACTCGGTTACATACTTTTTTAATTAAGGAACCTATTTAGAAATTCTCAAATAATTCGTCTGTCTTTCTTCGCCAAGTAAGAATATACCTTCTTTCAAAACCTACATATTTATACCCTTTGGACCATTCAGTGCTCTCTTCAACTCCAAAAGAAAGCTTTGGTTAAGACAATCTCTGAGCTTGAGAAAAAATCTGCAGAAGAATCAATGGACAATGAAGTTTACCAAAAGTTGGGTGATATAGTAAGAAAAAAAGAAAACAGAGAGGAAACTATCAACCACCTATAGTTTAGGAAGGGACAGAACAAACTCAAAATCAAAATCTATGTTACCTTTACAAATTGGAAAAAGAAAAAGCTACTCATTTCAAGGTACAAAGAAGCAGAAGCTAACAATGTTTCACACAATGAGTGATGCATCTAGTGAAAGCAGCATTGAAGGAGAGACAGAAATGGTTGAGGTATTAGATTCATTTGCTAAGGAGAAAGGAAAAACACCTATGGTAGAGGTTACTTCAAATTCAAGCAATATAAGTCGTGTACTTAAGTAGTATCATACATGTACTTAGGAAGTAGCAATATTGTTAATTTTCTTGTTAATGTAAATTATATTTATATTAATTGCTAAGAGTGTATAAATAGAGGATCAATCACTCAAGCATTTCTAGTAAATGCAAATCTTCCATTTGGTCTGACAAAAAAAAATTGCTGTAATCGATAATGTAACGTAGGGGGGCATTTTTTTTTTTTTTAATAACCTGGTGGGGAGCACACAACTCCAACACCTAAAATATATGCAAAAAGATTGTTACAAACAGAGAAGGGGGACCAAGCCAAAACCCTCTCAAGCAAAAGAGAACCTGTAACTGGGCATTTGTTTACACCTAAAAATAATTATCATGTTAGCATATAAGAGATTAGAGGATTAATTTCTTTGCCATTCAAAAAAAGTGGATTGATTTTCCTCGGACGATGGAAGGTTAGACAAAGACTATGACAACCAAACTATAGATAGTTGATTCTTTCTCGAGTCTACTAACTAGTACATGGATCTTGAAGACATAAGACTCGATCAAAGTTTCGGTAGAATTGAACGATGAAACACTAAACTTATGCTCCATGATTATCTAAAATGTCATATTAAATATTAAAATGAGATTTAATCTTGTGGATTTATTAACTCGTTAGTTTATTTAAATGTAAATTAAATTACTTATTTAAATGTGTTTTCTATATAAAATAAAATTTAAAAAAATTCACCTAAAAGAAATTAAATAAATTAACATATCATACAATACTCGACTCTCAAAATTCACCAAAAAAAAGCTCGACTCTCAAAGTAAGACGAAATACAAATCAAGTCTAGGCCTTGACTCTTTTCGCAAGACACTAACGGCCCCTTTCTCTTTCAATCTTAATATCGAAATGCCACTAAAATAAAATAAAAATTGTAGAAAATGTTTTATAATTTATAAAATAAATATCGTAGTCAGTTACTATGATTCTTATTAATGAAGTTTCCTCAATTGATAAGGAGTGAACGTAAGGTCATAAGTTCAAATATAATCTTTTAAAAGAAATAACAATCTATACCAATATCATCTTTTAATAAAAGACTAAAAATTATCCAAAATCCAATTTTTTAAAGTATCCATAGATTAAATTGACTGACATATACATATTTGAAGAATCAAAATGAACGTTTTAAAAGTTATACGATGGAAATAAAACACAAAAATTAACTAAACGACCAAATATCCAATTAAGTATTAAAAATATTAAATCAACCTAGTGCCGGTTGCCAATTTCAAATTTTATTTAGACAAGCGAGGGTGAGGTGGACCAATGAAGGAGGAAGTATCCAAAAGCGTTTAATCAATTTTGTTTAACTAGTAAAAGACATTCGCACGGGTCACGTAACATTGTGGTATTAATGTAATATTTAAATTGTCGAATGATTAATAATATTAAATAAAAATTATGAGTATTAATATGATATTTTTATTAAATATTTTTCTATTATATATACATAAATATGTTAAATAGTTGAATCGTGTCAGTTATGGATTTTATTTGCTTATATATGTGGAAAAAAATTATGTACATATATGAGAATGACGATATGAATTTTTTTTGAAAACTCATGACTATTTTTAGAATATCAAAATTATTGTAGTGTTTCTATTAAATAACTTTTTATTTTATATGCAAAACATTGTTCAATGTTTGCACCGCTCTCGTTGCAGATTTTATGTGTTTGTATCTGCAGAAACAAATTTTATATACATAAATGAGAAAGTTGATATATAAAATATTCAAAACTCATGACTATTTTTAAAATGTAAACATTAATGTAGTGTTTTTATTTTTGTTGGTTTATTAATATATTTCTCTTAGCCTTTTCAAAAAAAATGTAGTGTTTTTATTAAATAACTTTTTTATTTTATATGCAAAACACGTTCAATATTAACACCGCGTCCGTTGCAGATTTTATGTGCTAACAAACTTTTATGTACATATAGGAAAGAGTCGATATGATAAAATTTTGGAAACTCATGACTATTTTCAAAATATCAACATTAATGTAGTGTTTCTATCAAATAAATTTTTATTTAATATTTAAAACATCGTTAAATATTTGTACCGCACTCGTTGTGGATTTTATATGCTTATATATGCAGAAGAAAATTTTTATGTACCGATATGTGATAGTCGATATGATAAAATTTTGAAAACTCGTGACTATTTTCAAAATATCAACATTAATATAGTGTTTCTATTAAATATTTTTATTTTATATACAAAATGATCATTAGACACATAAAACTAAAAAGTTCATGAGTTTAAAAAAGGATAATTATGACATTTTGCATAATCTGATACGGTCATTCAATTTCAAAAGAGTTTTGTAAAACCACACTTTCAAAAAACTTTAGATAAAGACGATAATTTATTCACCCCTCTGTAACTTATCGTTATTTTTGTCATATCGGACAAAACACTTGTTGCAGATTTAATGTCTATATATAAAATATAAATAAATATAAAGTAGCATTATTTACATAGAAGCAATTTTTATGACATTTGAGATTTTATTTCCTTTTTTGTTAGATGTTTTAGAGAACTGTTTTAAAAAATGGGTCTTGTCATTAAATCGGACAGATTTTTTTTTATATTCTAAATTAAAGATTCTTTCTTGAAAGAAAATTAAAGATAAAAATAGGTTCATAAAGTTTTGCAGCACCTCTGTTGCATTAAACTCGGATATGATCTCTCCTCTTTCCCTGTTTTTCTTTTTAATGTATTAACGTAATTTTATTAGGAGAAGTATGTTGCAGATCTGTTTTTGGGCTTCTAATCAACCTAGATATGATTTTGAACTTCATTGTGATAAAAACTGCTATGTGAGAGAAGAAAGGATATGAATAACTACTTTTAGTGAATAAGCAATCATAATTAGAGTTGTATATATCATTGATTAATATTATTTCTAATTTATCTAAATAAACAATTAAGAGTAAAATAATCAGAAGAATGAGTATTGAAGAAATTGTAGTATGATATGAATTTTTTTGAGCTACGAAATATTTGACCAAGGTACTTTGATAGAATAAAAAATGCATTGGAAAATGGAGATATGTAGGAGTGTATTATAAGGAATTGCAGGATATGATTAGTGAGAGAAAATGATGATTAGACCCATGAATTTAGTGATTTAGTGAGTCTACTTCAGGTTAATTAAGGAAATTTGATGGTAATGACTTTTCTTATTATAGTAGTAGAAGTAGATGTCCCTTCTCATACCTAATCGCAAAGTTTACCAATTTATGATGCGTTTGATAGTTTAAAATATAACACGAATACAAATCAGAACAACACAAAACAATTAGTGACAAATTTTATGGTACTGGATAATTTTTCGTCTGATACGATTTTTTGTGAACAAAATTGGAATTTTAGACAATTTCTTGTCGACAAAATTGGTATTTTAGACAACTTATATGTATGACAAAAAGTTGTGTTGTGGTTTAGTGATGGACAAAAATTTTAGTTTTTGTCATGTTCTTGTCTTTAGTTTGTTTTGTCCCTAAACTAGTTTTACAAATCAAACACTGTACAACTGCAGTTGTCATGTTTTGTCCTTCATTTTTTAGCAGATCATACGTACCCTATCAAACATCAAGTTCAACTGGCGTTTACAAATGTGTTTGCATTCATTTACTAAAAGATTCTCAATCGACCGCTAGAGTAAGGCCACCACCTTACAAGTGAGTCAAATTCTTATTAAACAAGTCATCCTTAATAAAATATTAATTTGAATTTCAGAGGTCCTTTTTATTTGTACAAAAAAGGGTAATGCCCAAGGAAAAAAATTACAGATCTAAGCGAATATTTTGAGGCATGCAAGCGTCAGAGGAGCTTCTAAAACATACAAATCAGAAGAGTTTAAAGATAAGGTAAAATTTGCTTGCCAATCAACAAGGTGATCTTAACTTGCTAGTTCATGTTCTTTTGATCAAGAATTTTCCTAATCAAGATAGGAATATTCATGTTAATATTGTAGTTTTATGAAACCATGTCGACCAGCACCTTTGAACCACTATCAACTTGAAGGTGGATAATCCCTTTGTCTTCGAGCCAAATTCATACCGCTATACATGCCCCACATATCCGTCGGGAGTGCATCACAAGCTCCAACTTTGCGGGAATAACTTACAAGGCAAGTGTCATTGTTATCTAGAAGAAGACCGCCACAACCCGAAAGATTAGTTGAGCATTAGTGAGTGCCATCACAATTGTGTTTAACTTTTTTATTTTATTTATTTGTAAAAATTGATTCATTATTTATTTATTTTTCTAACAAGTCTTCTATCTCTTATAACGTGCGCAAATCCTTTTTTTCTTTAAAATGCTGACGTGGCAAACCACATAGTATAATTTTGTTCTTGACAATTTTTTAAGAATAACAAAACCCCAAAAAATTTATAAACATATTCATCATCTTCATATCTTGATCATCTACTTAAACCGAAAGAAGAATTGTCTACTCAAATACACCTCAAAATAGCATGAATCTTTGTGTTAAGTTAACCTCCATCTTCTTCTAAAATCAAAAATCAAAATTTCCAAATTCTAAGTAAACACAACTCAAATTTTGTAAACTTCTTCCTACTTTCTTCAATAAAAAAAAACTTGAATTTCTATTACCCATTTTTTCATCTTCTTCCATTTTTGTTCAACCATGAAATTCATATTTCTTCTTACTTTGTTTCTTTTCTCTACTTTGTTTTCTTCTCTCTTTACAACAAAATCCCAAATTAAATTTTTAATGTTCTTCAAACCAATTTTGTTATTGAATCACTAACAAGGAGTTGCACAATAAAAGACTTCTTCTATTTTCACTTATTGTCATCTCAATGATCATCCTATTATCTCTCCCCCATTATATAAAACTCTCACATTTTCTTCTTTTTATCACACTCCCAACTTCTCTTCATATTTTTGCTAGAGTTCATGTATTTGGTTGGTCATGAACAAAAAATATTAGGATTTTTTTTGTTATTGTTGATGTTGTTTTGGGTCTTGTGGATTGTGTGAAAAGTGTCCTTTTTCTTGTTTTTATTTTGCAATTTTTTGCCCTTGATTTGTTGATCTACTAAACTTCTTTTGGTAGTTTGAGTGTAGAGTTTTTTCTTCTTTTTTACAAACCATTGTTTTTGTTTTAGCTTTTAGATCAACTTTTTATTTAGATGTTTGGTAATGAACCTGGTTGATTTGGTGTGGATCTAGTTGTAAATTGTAGGTTATGGAAGTTATTGAACAAGTAAGCTCCTTTTTTTGCTATTGTTTTTAGGTTTTTGTTTTTAAGTTTGGGTATGCGTTTTTTGGGTTAAAATGAAGATGAGGAGACAAGAAGATGAATATGTTAGGGTTTATAAGTATTTTTGCTCCAATTCAGAATTTTCTTTTAAAATAATAATGAAAAAGTCGGAGACTTTATTGCCAAGTCACAAGAACGTCGACATTTTTAAAGAAAAAAAATAGGAAAAGGGATTTATTAGTGCACTTTATAAAATATAAAAGACTTAAATGAGGTAAAAATATAGATAAAAGACTCAAGTGTTACAAATAAATAAGATAAAAGATCTTTAGAGTAATTTTATCATAGTTAATTGATAGTTAATGTTAATATTAATGTTTTTTATTAAAGTTATTGGCTCATGTATTTTTTATGTATTATTGATAAATATTTGTCTTGCGAATTTTTTATGTATTAGTGACAAATATTTGTCTCATGTTTCTTATATTTATTAGAAACAATATTTAACTTGTGTTTTTTATGTATCAGTGATAACCATTTTATATTTATCAATTCAAATATTTATATCATATTATATGTGTGCGTCTCTCTCTCTCTCTCTCTCTCTATATATATATATATATATATATATATATATATATATATCAATCACACACATATTTATCAATTCAAATATTTATATCGTGTTTTTTTTTATAAAATAATAAAAGACAGTGAAAAACTAAAATGAAGAAAATAGTCAAAATGAAGTTAGAGAAAAAGGGAACACGAGAACAAAAAAGATATATAAATAGTGAAAAGAGAAATTAAAATAAAATGTGAGCGTGAGGGTGGGAGATAAAAGATGAGAGGGAGGTGAGGGAGTTAAGAAAAAGAGAGTGTTTCTAGGATTTCTTTAAGAAAAAATAAGGAAGAGAGAGGAAGCCGTGAGAAAAATAATGAAGAAAGTGAGTGTTTAAGAAAAAGAGAGTGTTTCTAGTATTTCTTTACGATTTCATAGACCGATGAGATAATGGATTACTTACAGTTCACATTGGAGGAGGTCTGAAGCAGCGGTTGACGACAACAAAGTAGCAGTAGGGTTGGACGAGTGATTTTTACATGTAACAAATAAGAGTGATAGATAACCTAATAATAAAAGTTTCCTAAAAAAAAGTTGTTACAAGGTTATTATAACCTAATAATAATAAAAGATGTTAGAATGATAATATAACATAATAATAATATTAATAATAATAATAATAATAATAATAATAATAATAATAATAATAATAATAATAATAATAGTTGTTATAATTTGTCATAAAAAATAATAATAAAAGTTGTTACAAGGATAATATTGAGATTTTAAATTAATCTAAGGATAATTTTGGCAAAACAATTAAATTTTAAAGAGATCATCTCCCATCCTCTCAGAAAAACTCCAATTTAGGGAAAAAAAAAAGTGGATCTGGATTTTGTCCCATCCTCTCCCCTCCCCTCTCTTATTAAAAATTGAACCAAATACGTCAAATTAAAAATATTTCCTTTTCTCTCCTCCAAAACTCTCGAACCAAACAGACCCTTAAGTTCCATAAAAAAGTGCATAATACATTGTTTAAGCTATCGTTCTATAAAAATGTTGAATTAACTACCCTTGCAATTGACCAACAAAAGAATTAATTAAGCAAGTCCCTTGGCAAACCTAAAAACATTACCCTCTTCATCTTTAATTAGAATCTCTTGTCTTTCTTTCTCCTCCTTTAGCAAACCTAAAAATATTTTTTCTCCCTCCTTGGTGCCTAAGGATTGATATGTAAAAAATTTGAGTTCTTGCTTTGTTCACCGTCATCTGGTCTCTTTTTAACTCTCTTATAATTTTTCCAAGTTTCAACATTTATACTACTAGATCAATCTTTAAAGCATTTCCTTTTAATTTTAACTTTACTCCCCATTTTTGTTCCACCAACAAGATTCTTTACCTCCAAGTCCAAAACATCTTGATTCTCACAAGGTCTTTTTTTTTACTTTTCTAACTTTATATGCCATATTTTCTAACATTCTCTCATACTAAATAATAGTAGTAGTGAAAAAAAATAGTAATTAAAAATGTAAAAATTATATGAGTATATGGAAAGAGTCATAATGGAAAATCCAAGTCTAAATATTCTTTTCCCACGTGTACATAAACATTCGACCAATCCTATTTCCGAGGATCTAGAAATATTTTTTGAGGTAATCATGTCTCAAAACATAATCTTGACATGGTCATCCCATAAAACTTTTTGAATCCTACGTTTCTTTTTCTCTCTAGCAATAATTCTTGTCATTATTTTGTATATTACAAAAAGTAGTATCACATTCAACCACAAGAAGTATATCACCTGGAGCTAAACAACTGCAGAAATTTCTATACGTTAAAAATCAAGTTAGAAAAATTATGGTGCAATTTTTATATTGACTTTTTTATAAAGTTCTTCGGTTATCAATATAATCTTAAAATTCACCTTATATTCAACTTGCTTTTTCATTGTTTATCTTGTTATTCAAAAGAGCTACTACATATAAAAACAAAACCAATTATTTGTGCAATCCATATATAGGTGTACCTACCCACACATTATTCTCTCAAACTCTCTAGATCCAAAAATACACCACGTGCAACAAAGAGCAGAAAGTGAAATGATAATAAGTAAAAAGTATTGCCAATGTATTTTTATTCCAAAGATGTTCAATTATATTACACAAATATACTTTGCCACATCCATCTACACCATGCTACTAATATGCACCAACTCAAATTAACTTAGACTTTTTTATATGTTACATCCAAGACAGTTCATATAAAATCAACTTGAAAAGAGAGTTCATTTTGCAGCCAAACTTCAACATATAGTTAATTGCAGATCCTTTGGCATAACTAAAACAAAACAATTTTCTCATATATAGATCCAAAGTTCTGTTCTTATGTACATATAAGAACTTAGTCCTCAACTTTTAATCATATAACATGAGTTTATGCTCTTAATTGACTTTTTTGAAAAGATGCTCATAACAATTTTTTAGCAGGCATCAATCAAATTAAGAGCATTACTATGACTATCACTACATGCATGTTTGGATTGTGGTCAAATACAAAGAAACCACAGTGACACCATGATAATTTTTTTCAAGCTCCAAAGTTTAGTTTCTGCCAAAATCACGGTGATCCACAGTGATTCCATCAGATTTACTGTTAATCCAAACACGAATTTCAGGTTTCTTTCAATTTTACTTCTTGCTACCATAATAAGGAGAGGCATAACCATTACAAGGGGATTCACAACTATTATATGGAGAAGCATAACCACTATAAGGTGAACCACAGTCATAAGGAGAACCAGAGAAAGTTGGAGGCACAAGAACAGAAGAAGATACCTTAAACCTCTTACTACTTGAACCTTCACAAATATCAGAACTATCATCAATCCACCCCATGAGTTGTTCCAAAAAACCTTGATCACCAACATTAATATTAACATTATTATTAATCTCTCCTATATCAGATCCATCAGAATCCAACCCTTGATTCTGAAATCCAAACCATTCAGAACTACAATCAGAAACCCTAGAAGGGTAATTATTATGATTTTGATCACCATCATTAGAGGGAACAATGATACTAGGCTGCACAACTTTCTCAATGTTCTTCATATCCAAAGCAGATATTTGGTTGTAATTATGATTCCTACGGTTGAATATGCTTGCAAAAGTAAAATGATCACTCACTCTACTCTTTGAAAACTTATTGTTATGACGATCACTAGTTCTTGCCATAATACTTTGAAGATTCTTGCTCAATTTTGCTTTCAATGAAGCAAAAGTTAAACTGTTGTTTTTTCCTTCATTTGTTTCTGGTGATGATAATAGCCCTTGATCATCACTGCATGGTGTGGTACTGTCTGTTGATACTGCTGCGGCGAAGTTGGTTCGAGCATTTTCTCCGCGTAAAGCTCGAGCAGCTTCGTCGTAAGCTCGAGCAGCTTCTTCTGGTGTGTCATAGGTTCCAAGCCATAATCTTACATGTTGAGATGAGTCTTTGATCTCAGCTACCCATCTACCTGATGGCCTTTGTCTCACACCAATGAATCTTCTCATGTTTGGTTTTTTTGATTTGGTTATGTTGTTTGTAGCAGAAGCATATTTTGTAGCTTCAGCCATAAATTTTTTTCCTTTGATTAGCTAAAAAATTTGGTTTTGGATTTGAGTGTTGTTTTGGAAGTGGAGTTTATATTACTGGAATGATAAATGTTGGTGATATGTTGTAGTATTTATATGTGTAAAGTTTTGGAATTCAGTGAAATATGATTGTAAGAATATAGAATATACCCATGTCATCTATTTTTTATTTGTGCATGTATGTCTTCAAGTGTCTAATTTTTTTAATACTTATATTGTGTGCTTGATATGTACTTGCAAGTTGATCTCCCTGCAACTTAGATGAGTTTATTTGGTTAGTGAGAATTCTACCAACTTGGTAATATGTACTACACTATTGGTACTTTTGGAGAATCTAAATTACTAGATGAATCATTACATTGAACTAAGAACAAATGCTCAAGTTAGTTTGGACACCACGTCTTCACTCACAACCTTAAGACATTATCAATGTAGCCTTTTAATATGGTCTTCTAAATCACACTTGACACATCAACAATCAGATCTCCTTCACCTCACCAAGTCGAAACACACTCTGATACAACTTTTGAGACTTGATGGGAGCCTCAAATATTTAGGAATCATCTAAAAGTCGCTGCACAAGTGCATATAGACATCACATCTTCATTCATAACCTTAAGATATTAGATGTTTCGCCAGCCCCTTTCACTTATATGATGTTCGACATCTACTTTTTCCTCCTTAAAAACATTTACTTTTCCAACAAATATGTGTAACCTTTGACTCACACTTTACTCATCAATTGTTGCATGTATTAACAAATACACACGTTTATACATATTAAATGATTTAGACATGTAGTTTGAGTTCGAGTAATTTAAATTACATCTTCACCAAATCATCTTCAATAATCCATACAATTGATTTGAGATTAAACAGTAAACATCAATTAATCCATCACACATTTAATGCGTGGAATCCAAATCCTGTTGAGGGATACTTATTACAACGTTAAGGTTGTTGACTTGTGACTTAGTAGTTACATGTTTAAATCTTAAAATTACTCTTTTTGTTCATGTATATAAATAAGTTTAAGGTTGTGTGCATCTATATTGTCTATCATTCATCTGATGGGAGTCTCGTTCACCGGATCGCCATTGATATAATAAACAAAATGTACAAATTTTGATTGTTGAATAAAGATTGAACAACTCATATTTCGACCTTCAACCATGTTTGAAATATGCAAATGTTGGAATTGTGACAAAAGATAATCCAAATTCCAAAATATCACCCTTCTAGAGGTTTGTGTTTACTGTTTTGTGATTTTATTGCTTGTTGTTGGTGATTTATATGCTGAAGTTAAAAAAATATACACTAAGTGAATAACCAAGTCAACGTTTCCTCTTTGGGATTAATGGTAAGTAGGATTATTAAGGTGGTCAATTAATATTTTGCTAAAGTCCAAATTGAACCGTGTTAATCAGTAGTAGCCACTAAATCTTCCAAACTCAAATTATTTTTACAACGTATGCCTGCAATCTGCGCCAAGAAACAGATATATCCGCCAACTTCAAGTAATATTGATGCATGTAAATTTTTTGTATTTGTAATTTTGCATAACTAAATTAAAAATTGTAAAGGAAATATAATTTTACAAAAGAGTAATAAATAGTTGAGGGTATAGTAGAAAACTATTCTTCATTAATAGTAAAGGAAAGATAAATTAAAAATTAAGGACTCTATGTTGGGGTTAATATATTCCATTTTTGCTTGTTCAAAAAAAAAGTAATATAGTTGAGGGTATAGTGGAAAAAATATCATTTTTTTTTACAAAAAAAAAATAACATTTAATGTTTCATTGATATTATTTTGAAAGAATGTTTCATTGATATTATAAAGCAACTTATAATTTTGAACATTTTTTCGACGACTTAATTTGGGACCTAGGGAGACATTTTACCGCTGTGCAAATTCACATGCTTAATGCGGTAGAAGGAATCAAATCTAAATTTTTTTTAAACGCTAAATCTTTATTATTAAATTTTACAAGTTTAATATTCACTAATTTCTGCAGTTTTTGTGTGTGTTAATCCTTTGGTTCTCAGGTGTATAATTGATTTTACACGTTTGCTTGCTCTCAATTGTATAATTGATTTTGTTTCCAGAATTGATTCTAAACTAAAGTTAGAAATTGAAGCTTTTAATTATAGAATTGATTTTTATATTCAAATAATTATTCTACTTACTTTTATATGAATGTATCTAAACATGTATCATTCTACTTTCAACTCACTTTTAACCAAAATAAGTTTTACAAAATTAATTCACTCAAAATTAAATTTGTCATCGCAAAACCAAACATAAACTGATTGGTTTAATATTTTGATTGAATGAATAATTCCAAGTTTACTAGTTTTGGTTTTATTACACCACAAGGAGAAAATTATGTGTTAGTGAATAGTTATGTTATTTGAACATTGATCTAGAGAACTTTTGTGACAATTTTCTTTTTTGGAATACAAAATTTTAGATGAGTTGAACTCCAAGGGATCATCAAATTTTTACCCAAGCCTCTAGACTAAAAAAAACACTTATGAATGTACTTATAGATCACCTATAAAAAAAGATCATTATGCTAACAATGAAAGTTCTGCACACATATTTGCGGGATATGAGTCCAACTCCTTACCAAGATAAACTACTTTTATCGACAATTGTGACGACTTTTTAAGTTGTTTATTAATGCAGTTTAAATATGTGGTCAATTATATTCAATGAATGATTCATGGATAGATCGGATATCAAAACTTATTAATCATTAATACTTCATTAATCATGTTGCAGGTAAATGTAATTGGGGTAATTATAATAATCATTTTTTATCTTTGAATGTGTTACGAGTAGTCACAATAGTCCTTCAATGTATCTAAATTCCTAAACAATCTCTGATTGTGCACTTTGTTAGTCAAAATATTAATCAAAATAGTCAGTCAATGTTGACATTAACTCTTTTCATATAGAGATTGATATGACGATAAGCGCTTATAGAGACTGATATGAAAATAAGTAAGTATATTGACGAAATATATAATATCACAATATTAACGAAATATTTTAACGTAAGAGATTATTTTTACTAACATAATGCACAATCAATGATTATTTAATTTTTTTTAATACATTTAATGACTATTGTGCATACTCGTTACACATTCAGAGATCAAAATGAATATTTTCTCAAATGTAATTAACCATAAACTTCACGTGTTCAAATTTATATGTAGTTGAACACATGATATATTAACCACATCCATTTAATTATAGTAAAAAAAAATGTTAACCACATCTAAATTTGTGATTAATGAAGTTATGTTGTCATTAACTAATTTCAATACAGTTACAAAAAAACAACTAATTTCAACACATGATATATCAATTAAATATTTATTAAACATAATTAATCATTCTTTTAATGGAATGCATCATCTATTTAAATTTCATTAATCACTTAAAAATTTGTCGTAAAAATTATGCAAAGGGTGGATTAAAATTACACGATTCTAATAATTAGGAGATTGAAAGGGAAATTAATTTCTTTCAAAAAACAGTTAAATTAATTTTATATAAGATAATTAAAAGTCCATTTTCATTTTTTTCTTGTTTTGGTCCAACTTACAATCTTTCAAATTGCATGCCCTAAAGATTAAACTCAAGTACAATATTCTATTAGCCAACTTGTCTCTTTCTTTTTTTGGCAAAAGCCAACTTGTCTCTTTCCCTTGTGTAAGCAAATTACTGATCATGTTAATATGCTAAGAAATTGAATGCCTTGCAAAATTTATTCCTAGCTAGAGAGCTTGGAAGTTGGCTAAGCCGTAGCCGAGACTGTTCGTTTAAAGTACAAAGCAGACAATACAACAAGAAGCATACAAAAGTAGGGCACAAACAAAGAACGGGTTCGCAACGTTAAATCATAACCCTAATATACATTATAATATCAATCGATAAAGTTTATTTATAGCTTCTAGTGACGTATTGGAATTTAGCAGTTGTTGATAGAATGATTTAAGGGCTCCACTTTTTTTTGTACCCTTGTTTTTTCTTCTGTTTCCATTTACCCTTAAATGCTTTCACCTTATTTTTATATGATATGATTTAGGATTATTTAATTTGTTGCAAATTGTGTTTAGCGGGTGAAATTAAGATGGCTATTTTGTCCTATTGTTGAAGACGTGGTCCATTTGAATTATGACTAATCACCTAAATGTGGCCTTAAGATTAAGATGCCACTAATTTCGTTTTTGTCAACTTGGAAGGAAGAGATTTGTCCTTTAATATTGTGAACTTTTGGATAATTATGTATTTAGAATGTCGACACCTAGCAAGTTTTTTATGTTTGTGTAATTATTGCCACTTACCAATGATGATTAAGGAGAATACTTGCAAAGTTATTGAATTTATTTAGTGTGTGATTTTTTTTTGAACTAAATATCTTCGTGTGTAATCATAGCTTATAATTATTCGAATTAAGTAGAAGTCCACAAGCAACAAAATGCTCAAGAGTAAACTTTAACGCATTTGTAGAGTTGATCTTCAACTCGAATTGACTGGTTTATGCAGAAGTTCAACATCACTAGTTAAGTGTACTTAATATGCCTCAGGCAAACCAATGTAAACCAATATGGTGTTCAAATAAGTGTAGATGTTTGGGTGTCATAAATATTTGGTTCGAAGTTTGATAATAGGTCAATGTGCTATGGAAAAACATACAAAGTATTATGTTTGAATGAAGAAATCAACCACCTAAATGAATAATATTGTTAGATTTTTGATGAATATATATCAGTTGAGTGGGCCAATGTTACATTGGTTTACGGAAAAAAGAAAATCTCACGTAAATAGCTCGGTTGTGAACTAAGAAACATCAAATGAATTTTAAAAAGGAGATTCATATCCTAAAAACTAACAACTATTAATTTACTATCATCCTCCTATAAAAACAAAATATTTGTACTCCCACCATCTAAAAATGACTGACATTGTTTGATCATGTGCATTATTTATATAATATATTTTGACCATATTTTTCTATTGATATATAAAGACACATGATATCATTTAAAATGTTTGATTTATCTTGATAAATGTTTTCAAAATACATCAACTTTTTGTAATTTTTACTAATAGATAATTAAATATATTATTGGTCAAAATTGTCAACCAGTCATTTTGAAACAAAGGCGGGGATCCTGTGAGTTAAAAAAATAATTTAAAATTGTGATGAGGCTATTTGTTTTAAGGCTGGTGTCACATGCTCCACAAAAGCCTAATTCATTCAAAAATTCCAAGGTTTTGTCCAATTTTCAGTGTAAGGTAGCAAAATCATTGTTCTTCTTAGTCGATGATATCAACATATGTGTGGGCTCATCATTCTGCTAGAATTGTACTTCTCCGTAATGAAGTTGACTTGATCTTAATTTCTAAACTCAGAGAGTCATGCTAGCTACTTAAGCTCAAGTCCTCATGAATAAAGTTGGCAACTTCTGTATGTAATGGCATCATTTGCAGAATCTGTTAAATTTGTTAGATAATTTCACTATTTGTATATTTTGCTCTAAAAATAATAATTATCAATATTTTGAAAATATTAATCAGACTGTTCTTTAAATTATTTTTTCATACCAGATTGGCTTGTTATTTTTTTCTTCATGGTAATTTATTTAATTTTCATAATATTAATTAACAATGTGGACATTTTTTTAAAAAGTTTTCTTATCTTAAGTGCTAGAGATAACCGATATTAAACAACTATCTAATCAAATTGGCTTAACTTTGACATCTTTTACGTGGTGAGATCTCCTGCCTAATCAAATTGGGGTAGACTTTTTTAGAAATAGATTAGGTTTGCCTTACTTTAAATTCTATGTTAATTTCACTTAGAGTGTGTTTGGATGAGGTAATTGAGAAATTTTGAAGAATTTAGAATTCTAGACAATTCAAATGATTCAATTAAATTGACTTCATTTCTAAATATTCTTGTTTGGATGGAGTAATAAAAAATTTCATTGTCGTCATTTTTGGACAACTTTTATAAATTTTAATTTTTTTGGGCCAAATTTAAAAATTAAAATTAGGGGTCAATTTGTAAATTTCAAAATTTTGAGGGGTCAATTTATAATTTTGAAAAAGTTGAGGGGTTAATTTGTAATTTCCAAAAAATATTTGGGTTCAAATTGCAATTTTTTGTAAATATTGGGGTCTATTTGAAAATTTTGGAAAGTTTGAGGACCGAATGCAAAATTTGAAAAATTATAAGAATGAAGAAATATGAAATTCTTAGCTTTTAGGTGTCATTTGAAATTCTTTAAATTTAACTTAAACAAAATACTTTATAAATTTCCATCATTTTGAAAATTCTCTATATTATTATCCAAACAATGAAATTCATCTAAAAATATTTGAACTACCTCAAAACATTCCTCCATCCAAACACACTCTTAGGCTTTGTTTGGGAGTTTGGAGGGGAGGGGAAATGAGGGTTTTGGAAAGTGAGAAATATAGGGGAAAATGAAGAAATCTTTCATATTTTTTAAAAGAGCAGTATTTTATAGAATGATAAATTAATACTTATGATTACTATATTTTTAATTTTAAAAATATTATAAAAACATAAATTTGAAGAATTCATATAAACCCTCCAAAACCCTCCTCTTCCATTTTTTTCTATTCCTTCCACTTGCTCATTACTTTTTTCCAAAACCCTGATAAGGTGTAGTTTATAATGTTTTTAGTTTCCAATTTCAATAAAAGTTTGTGTTTTGGTCTCGTTATAGAACTATTTTACTTCAAAGTATTTGTTTTGTTTTCTAGGTCAAAATAATGAAGAACAAGTAATTTGGATCAAAGTCGAGGATAGAGAGCCAAGAAAAGTAAAGAAAAGTCAAGAAAAAAGTCTTCTTCAAGTGGCACGGTCGTGCCCTCTTTTGAACTGGTCGTGCGTTCCCTTCAGCTGGACCGTGCGCCCCAGCCGCACGGTCGTGCGCCCCAGCCGCACGGTCGTGCGCCCCTTCAGTGCTAGAATTCTGTCAGTTTGAAACCAGACACGGTCGTGTGCCTCACCAGCACGACCGTGCATGTTATGCAGTCAGTTTTTAATGATGAAAACTCTTGGAATTTGCCTATTAATGCCTTGTAATCCGAGTTTAATGCCTTGTCTGAGGTTCTAGGCCATAAATAGGGCTCATATCAGAGTTGTAAACTATCTTGGAATGCTTGTAACTTTACTATAGAGAAATCAAAAAGTTTTACACTTGTTCTAAGTTCTTTTTGTTCTAAATTTATGCACTTTACATTCTTGCACCTTACTTTTCTGCAATTTATCTTCCACCATTTTACTTTCATGTCTTTATATTCTATGTCTTTTAATTTGTATCCCTTGTCTACAATGAACATGTGTGAGTATACTTTCTAGTCTTGGGATTGTTGGAATAGTCTAATGACTAAATCCTATTCAAACCAATTCTAGAACCTTATTTTAATTAAATTCTTTTTCTAATCTAATCTCATCATTTTTTAAGTCATATATCAAATATCAATCGAAGTATCGAAAGATGAAGACTTTTTATTGAAGAAGCTAGACTTTTTATTGAAGAAGCTAAATTAGTCCACCTAAATTGACATTGGGGATAATCGAACCTGAGACCTTGAGGAGGAGCACACTCTCAGGTCCCAATCCAATACCACCAGGCCAACCCAAGTGGGTTCGAAAAATGAAGATTGATATTAGAACAAATGAGATTAGACAAGATGAGCAAAACTTAAGAATAGTTTTGTGAACCTTGAGACAATAAGATTAAAACTTAAAGGGTCTCAATAATAATCAACCATGAGAATAGGCTTGATTGTTATTTAGATACATTCATGTATTCTGAAAGGAAACATGAAATACTTATGAAAATCTTGTCTTAAGAAAATAAGTTTATCATAGAACAAGGAAATAGATAGGGAATGTTTATGATTTGTCATTATGATGAACCAATAATCTCACGACGCTTTTATAATATATGAAATTAAAACCAAGAAACCATTGAACTTATAAATTTGATCTTTTCAGATAATCACAACTAAAAATGAGATTGGTAATCATATAACTCTTTGTGGATCGACAATTTTTTACTACTCGATAGAACCGTACACTTGCGGATTCATATCAAACCCTCCCCTCCCTTCCCCTTCAAACTCGCAAACAAGGTTTTGATTGTTTGTCCCCCCTCTTTTTTTTTTGTAACTTTCCTTCTTTTTAATATATACTTCTTGCGCTTGCCTCTCTAGCAAGTTTCCATTGTCTAAAAAAAAAATATTAAACAACTGTCGTCACAATTGAAGAGAGGTATCAACAACAACTCTGACCCTCAAATGAGTATGAGAACAAAAAGTGTGAAGTATTAAAATGATAGAAGTTGTGTACTTTGTGTTTGTGCTAGAGCTGTCAAAACGTGCTACCTGACCTGTTTAAGGCTGACTCGAACATGCTATGGATTTCATAGGGCCGGGCTGAAAAGCCCTGTTTAAATATGAGCTGCAAATATAAATCCCGAGTCCGACCCTTTACAGGCTACGGGCTAATGGGCCAGCCCGCTATATTTGAAAAAAAAAATCTATAACATATCAATTGTGTAATCTAACTAGAAAAAAACCAATTAAAAAAATGTGTATAATACATTCAATTTCGGTGTTAATGTTGAAAAGGTCATACATTCAATTTCAGTTTAGTTAAAACATGGTCATTACTTGTTGTTTCATACTCAAGGGCGTGAATCAATTAATTGCTGCTAAGCTTGTAGCAAATTTAATTACAGAAGCAGCTGCTAAGCTTGTAGCAAGTTTAATTATAGAAGCAAGTCCTTTTTGTCTGCGACGGCTATTTGTGTTTTCTGTTTTTGTTTGTTTGATTTTCTGTTTGTTTTCTTATGTTTTTGTTGTGTTTTGTTTGTTCTGAGCTCGGTGGTTGCAGATTTGGCCTTGGTTTGGTTTGGTTTGTAAACCCGTATGGGTTGTTTGGTTGCCAACGATTTGGACTCGTGATCTGGGTTCAAACGTGATCTTGAGAAACCGGTTGAGTTGGTGTTCCTTGCTTGATTCTCTGGTATTTTCAGGTTTGTTGAGATCTGCAGGTCTCGATGCATCAGGTCTGCCTTCACTCCGGTACCGTCATCTTGTCCGTCGCAATCATTGTGATTGTTATCGGAGTGTTGCTCGAAAGAGCTTTTTACCTGCTGCTTTGTTCAGGGGTTGCTAGTATGTGGATCTTGTTACCGTGCTGGCGGTCGATCCATTCTCCAATATAAAACCCTCTTTTTTCCTACGGACGCTCACTCGTAATATTTTTTGTAACCTGGTTTCGAGTCCGTATGCGGGTTCGCTGGGTTGCCCCCGTGAGGAGAGTTTGTTTTGTTAGGATTGATTAGGGTTGTTTCATTTTGTTGTTTTATCACGATGTATTCCCGATTGGGTTGTTTCTGGGTCAGGTTTAATGTCCCCCAGCTTTGTACCTTTTTATTTTATGTTAATATATTTCTCTTTTGCCTAAAAAAAAAAAATTATAGAAGCAAGTTCAAATTGTGTTCTTGCATGTGACGTCCAGTCTGGGCAGTCAATGGGCTACTTCAATATTGCAGTTTTTTCATATACTAATTTGGAAGAATAAAACACAAATTAGTAACTACTTTTTTTGGGCTGCAAGCTACCCGAGCCCCAATGGGTAGTGGGCTATATAAAATTGCTCTTCCCATATACAAAAATGCTCATTCCCAAAGAAAATGACTAAAATACCCCAGCGTGACTTAAGTCACACTCAGTATATATTAATGACTTCAACTCACGATGGTGTATAACCTGCGTGATTTAACTCACGCTGATGTATAACCTGCGTGACTTAAGTCACACTGGTGTATGACCTGCGTAACTTAACTCACGCTCGGTAGATGTCAGCGTGACTTAAGTCACGCTGCGTTCATTTATAACCGAGACAAAACCTCACTTCTCCATTTCACTTCTCAAATCTCTAAAAAATCTCCCAAATATATTGGAATGCATTCCTTTTTGTCATGACGCATCCTATATGAAGGGATATTCGATGTGATAATTTATATAGTTGATTCGGTAGAATAGATGTGTTGTGTTCTTTTCATTCTTTTGAGTTTTCAAAGAGACTTGTAAATTTTTACACTAAGTATAAGACACTTCAATGCCAACATTTTCGGCAAACTGTCATGAATTTAATTTTAATCCAACATTATGATGATACAACATCCTTAGGAATTTAATGTAATATAATGTAACGTAACGCTTCGTTTATTTGAACGGAGATGAAATTATAACTAAATAAATTTGCCGTATTCTATTAATTTTGGAATTTATTACGCGTGCGTGTGTATTTTTAGTTATGATTTATTTTGGATCATGATTGAATTGTTGTTATTGTTGTTTCTAAGTCATGACATGCTTTTAAAAAATGAACATAACATATTGTATGTTTAAGGATTTCAAAAAATATTATCTTTGTGCAAAATTGGTGAAAAGATAACTTACCTAAAACAAGCGTGACTTAAGTCACACAGGTTATACACCAGCGTGACTTAAGTCACCTTGATATACCGAGCGTGACTTAAGTCACATTGATATAGCGAGCGTGACTTAAGTCACGCTGATGTATAACCAGCGTGACTGGGTATTTTCGTTAGTTTGTATGGGAGTGAGCAATTTTTGTAGGGGGAAGAGCAATTTTCTGGGTTATATAGGGCCGGGTTAAAAAGCCCTGAAAAAATTCTGGCTAAAATTTTAAGACCAAAGCCCCAAGTTTTGTCCGGGTTGGCGGACGGCCCATATGGGCTAACCCGTTTTGACAGTTCTAGTTTGTGGTGAATGATGTCTTTAATAAGTGCCGATAAGGAGCCGTTGTGGTGTTGACAAGAGTCTATTACGATGTTACTAACGTATTTTTTAATATTTTATTGAGAAAAAATAATACTAAAATTTACCTTCTTTTTCTTAACATGAACCCAAATATTCTTCCCATTATCAAACCATAATTACTTTTTGAGTTTAATTGTAGTGCAGTGACGGTGTAAAGGCGGTTTACACACTCATCCAATAACATTTTGCCGTGTCATTTTCTCATTTACAAATTGATTTTTTTTTAAACAAAAAACACAGATCATGGCATCTTTCTCACGTTGACGGTAACCAACATCGTCCTGCCCCCCTCCATTTCACTGTTAGTCTCTCACAAATCTCAATCTACTGCTTTTTTGTGGAAACTATAATTGATTGAAGGTGTAGTTGATTGACCATATTGAAGAACAGAGAATCAAAAGTGTCGTCAGAGGTATTGTGATATTGGCCATTGAAATGGAGAAATATTCATTGTAGAACCCTCTTGGTTGGTGTAATCGTCCCTTTTTTTTTGTACAAACAATCCTCCCATTCTAATACAGAAGCTTTGGCAATTTGGATGCACATGCAATGCTCTAAAGTGGCTGAAGGCAACGTCGGAAGAGAAGATGGTGAAAGGAGTTTAATAACTAATAATTTTATTCAATTGACAAATTTTAAATTAAATGACATGGTGAAATGCTATTGATTGACTATGTAAACTGTCTTTACATTGTCAGTTCACTACGATTAAACTCTTAATTTTTTTAGATATTGAACCATAATTCTTTTCCCCACCCAACACAAACATCATTTTAACCAAAATTTTCCCCTCTAGTCGTTTTTTATCTTACAAAAATTAGGAAAGGTCTTCATTTACCCATTTTGACAAACATGTGTCTTTATATATGTTTCTCGTAACATCAACAAATTTGACGTTGTTTTTCTTTTGTTGATAAATAAATATAGTCTTGTTGTTCCTTTAAAAAAAATTGCAGTCTTGTTGTTCCTTCAAAAAATATAGGTCTTGTTGGCTGTTGCTATGATGATATTCTTAGTCCATTGTCGTTTTAGCATAATTTTTTTTGTTAATATTTAACTTTTGTTTTGATAGTTATGAGTATAATTTATCAGTTATATAATTTCTCAATTACTTCTTACATCTTTTTTTGAGTAGTATACTAGTATTACTTCTTATTAATTTTCAATAAAACTAAATGTTATGTATTTGAAAAATTCAAGTTTTTTTTAAAAAAAAAAGTTTGTTTTTTGTTCTGAGAAAATTAAAACTTTCATAAAAATAAAGCATGTTTTATATAATAATGGCTTCTTGATACGGAAAAAAGATTTACTCCCTGAACATTAAATTCCATTAATACTTTAAAAAAAAAAATTGATCAATTGAAGAGTTGAAATTCTATAAATAAGATGAATAAAATGTATTTTGCTTTACTAATGTTTAAAAAAAAAGTTACAACGACTTTCAATTGAAATTTGTAAATTGACAATTGTTTGTTTTGGAAGAAAGGAAGGGCACATAAATTTTATTAGAAAGATAAAGTGTGTACAAAAAAAATAGTTATGGGAGAGAGAGAGGATGTAATATCCCGCTTAGAAGTATCAGTTAAACGTGTTAGAAACTTCATGAGCAAGTAATGGCAAGGTTGTAATTAAGAGGAGTGGCATAGTTGTAATTAAGGGCAAATGGTCATTTGGATATATATGAAAAAATTGCCAAGTTTCTACTCATTTTCCTCTTGCTCCAAATCAGAAAATTTCTCTTCCTTTCCTCTCATTTTCGCCCCTCACAAGCAATCCTCTATAATCCATCTTTCTTCCAAAATCTTGTGTTTCAAGTCTTCATCAAGTTCTTGTGGGAGTTCTCACTTATAAGCTTAGTTTTGAGAGTTTGGAACTAGAAGAAATTAAAGGAAAAGCAAGGGTTAGAGTAATTGGTCAAGTGAAGGATAAGCTAAGGTTGAAGTTAAAAGGATTGGCCAACATCAAACCAAGTCTAAGGTGAGCTCCTAGAGGGTTTAGAAACCCACTTTGTTTAAGCTTGAAAGTTATGGTATTAAGAGTTAAATTGCTAGTTTCATGCCTTAAATCTCTTGTTGGCTTGTGATTACATGAACTATTATGTTATAAGTTGATTAAATGTCTTGGAAATCCATTCCCATAAGCTGTTTTTGATGATTGGAGGGGTTTGGATTAGCCTAGGAAGCAAAATTATGAATGCTGCTGAAGCCAAAATCGGACTACGATTTTGTGGCATCGGGCTACGATTTTGTGCCCTGTTTTTCATGAAATCTTACGGCAAAAATCGTGCTACGATCCTAGAAAATCGGACTACGATTTTCCAGCCACCCAGATTTTTGTTCTTAAGGAATGGCATGGAATTAAGGTATGATAGGTAATAGGTATGGCATGGGGAGATGATTACTCAATTTCCAAGTTATGTAGAGGAATAAAGGAGCTAGTAATGGGATTATCCCTTACTAAGCAACTTCATTTACACACTTAGTATGTGCAAGCCTAAGAGCAATGAGGATATGAATGTTTGAAAATCATAGTTATAGACATGTTCATAGTGTTGATTCTCCAACGACCATAGGTGGCTTATGAGAACGATAAGCCAAGAGTTATAGGTTACAGGATTGTTATAGAATTTAAGAGACAAATTATATGCTTATATGTTATAGTTAAAGAATTAAAGATTAAAGATAATGGCGTGCTTGCACGTTTTACAGTTACAGGGCGTGTTCATCAGACTCCGGGATTCGCCGGATGGGACTTCTCCGAGAGGGTTGTCCACACGTTTTATAGGGAGTCCGGTGTTAGCCTGATATGATAGGAATTTCACCGGTTTATAGGGAGACGTATCTCGGGGTTGCTCCACCCGGGCTACCCTCCGTAAAATGAACTCAGATTAATTGTTTGTTCAACGCTAACAGCTAACATAAAACACTTTATTTGTTTTATGATTCATAGTTATAATTAAAGTTATAGTTACAGGAAGTTTTACAGACACGGATAAACTACAGTTAAAGTTGTAGGAGGTTTTATTTATCCTTTGGGGATAGAATTAAAGACTTGGCGATTCTAGAATTCCCCTAAATCGCCAAGGTAGGCATGGCGACCCTAGGTTCCCTGTGGTTGCCAACAGTAGGTTGGGTAGAGCTCACTGAGACATTATGTCTCATCCCATTCCTTCTGGTGCAGGTTCACAGGCAGGATCGCAATCAGCACGCAACAAGGGTAAGGAGAAGGCTACGGACTGATCGTGCTGTTGTTTTATGTTATGGTTGTTTGTATTATATGGGCTATACTTCAGTTGTATATGTATCAGAGATATTGTATAAACTTTGGATTGTAATATTACAATGTGATGTAATATTCTGAATGAACTTTTATATTGTAAATTAATGTATCCAGTACGAAATTTTAATACTCGTATAAGATCCTAGGCAATCTTATTATGGGTGTTACAGAGGACGCATTAAATGAATGTTATTTTCTTACAAAAATTTACTATGCATCCAACTTCCATATTCTTTTATTTGATACAAACATCTCAACAAATTAAATCTGATTTTTTTTTTTAAAATTTTATTTTTTTCATAAACATCTCAACAAACTCATCCAATTAGCCATTAAAATGTTATTTTCTTTTTCATCAAACTTTTGTCGTTTTTTTTTGCTTTCAAAGTAATGATTTTTTTTAAATGGCTAAATTTGTTGATAACAAGTCTCTATTCAAGATGAACAAAGACAAGCAAAGCAAACAAAGCAACGGGCTCCATATATAGACTAATTAATACTTTGTATTTGGAAATTATAACATTTGTTGATTTTTTACTCCCTCTTTGATAACAAAAACTATGTATTTGTTGATTTTTTACTCTCACTGTTTCTTTTTAAGTGTCGTTTGATGTTTGATTTTGTGTTTTTATTTAACTTTCGTTTTGATCTTTTAAGGGGTACAATTTGTTAATTATAACAGTTCTCAATTACTCATACTTACTCATTTTCAATAAAACTAATTAATACTATATATATTTTTGTAAAACAAAGTTTGTTTTTTCCTAAAACAAAATTTTGTTACCTACAATAATGGATCTATGAAGAGTAGAAATTCTAAAAATAAGATTGTAACATTGTTAAAAAAAAATTAAGTGCAAATTAGAATAACATTTTTTATGGAAAAATTTTAAGTGCAAATTAGTAGAAACTTCAAGTCATAGATGAAGCCTAAATTTTGATTAAAGTAGTTGGAAAGAAGTTGAGGGATGTAGTTATATTTTGATTAATGTTGTTATAGGAGAGAGACAGAGTGTGTGAAAAAAGGAGTTGGTTGGAGGGAGGGAGAGATTAAGTATAACAATTGTTTATCATGGAGAAAGATACAGAAAGGACAAACCTATTACAATGTTGCTAACATTTTGAACCAACTTGAGACGTTTAAAATATATTGGACTAACTTGAAACTTAAAATAAACATAAATTATCAAACATGCAATTAAGGCTGCTGCTACTGCTGTTGCTCCTCCTGTTCCTCCTTCTCCTCCTCCTCCTCCTACTTAGTAGTAGTAGTAGTAGTAGTAGTAGTAGTAGTAGTAGTAGTAGTAGTAATAATAATAATAATAATAATAATAATAAATATGGTCTTTCCTTCCACCTCTCTCTCGAGCCGCCACCAAATTTTCTAAACCCTAATTTCTTTTCCTTCATCCGCTAAAGATGAGTGGTTTATGGTCAATTTTTGATCCATAATTAGCACTCTCAATCATTTTTCTCCTTTTCTTTTGATTTAAACAAGTAATTTTAACATATACTGGTTTTTTCTTTCATGATTACATCGTTGTAGTGCACCATTGTTTTATTCGTCGTTGTTGTGCAGTGTTGTTTTGTTTTCCCGTCTTGTTACAATGTTTGTTCGGTTCATATTGTCAAATCACCTACGATTTCATGCCGATCCAATCAATAACTTTGGCGTCATCAACATTACAAACCAGATACATGCATATTCCAGACACTTGAATATAATCATATTTGTAGGCTTATGTACTTTTCCGTTTTATGTGATTAGCATGAATGATGAGTTTGTTTGGAGATTAATTCTTTTTGTTTTTAGCGAATTTTATTGTATTGATATACTCTATCAAATTAAATAAATCAACATAATTTATTTGTAGTTAACAAAAAAATATGGTATTTCCTTCAATTTTGGGAGGGACCATATTAATAAGTCTTAATTTAGTGTGTTTTTAGCATTTGAATTAAATAAAATTTAAGGAATTTTAGTTTTACTTTGGATCTATTTTACTACAAAATTTTAGTTTTATTTTCAGGATCAAGGAAAGGAAGAATCTAGTTGAATCAAAAGTAATGATCAAAAGTGCAAGGATAGAGAGCAAAAACACGGAAATGGTCCAGTAGCTGGCACACGACTAGTGTGCCCTGGCACATGACCCGTGCGCTTTCATACAAAGCAGAATTTCAAAGGCCACCAACAAGCATGACCCGTGCTTTGAGACACACGAGCAATTTACCCTGTGCAGAACCAAAATGGTTGTTATAAACCTTTGGAATTCTCTTATTTATGTCTTGTAACTCGAAATTAATGTATCGTCTATGATTCTAGGCTATATATAGACCTCATTTCTGAGGCAAAAGACATGACTTCATACTTGTAATCTTACTCCAAAGTTGAAATCAAGTTCCTGTATTTTTTTTCTTAAGCTTTTGTTCTTTATTTGCATTTCTTTACTTTCTTGCCTTTATTTTATGTTCTTTACATTTCCAACATTTTTTATTTCAAGTTCTTTATCGCTTTGTTTTCATTCCGTCATTTACTTTTTTGTCATCTACTTTCATGTCTTTATCTTATAATCCCTTGTCTACTATGATCATGTGTCAGTAGACTTTTCTAGTCTTGGGATTGTTGGAATAATCTAATGATGAAATCCTAATAAGTCCCAAGTCTAGACTTTGTTTTGTTTGAGTTCCTATTCTAATATAACCTCGTTATTATTAAATCATATTTCAAATATCAAACGAAGTACCGAGATGTGAAGTTTGTTATTGGAACAAATGAGGTTAGACAAGACAATCAAAACACGAGAATAGTTTTGAGAGTCTTGGGACAATAAGGTTGTACTTAACAATGATCAACCATGAAAATATGATTGACCATTATTTCGAGATACATTCATGTATTTTGAGAAGAAACATGGAATAAAAAATGAATACACCGTCCTTAGAAATGAATTCAATATAAAATAGAGGATAGATAGGGAAATGTCAGATTTATCATTTATTCTCTAATTTTGAAATTTAATATCTACCAAAAATACAATCTTACTCCTTCTTAATTTTTTGTCACGTCATCAAAATTATATCCTTGTGTCTTTTGCTTCAACCTCTCCCTATTTTTTCTCTCTTAAAAACAAATTAAAACAAACTCACTCAATAAAACACACTAACTTAATCTTTTTTTAAAGAACAAACAAACTTAATCTTAATCCCAATCAAAACAAATTTTCCTATAATTCAACTTCTAAATATCTAAAGAGTTAAAAACAATTTACAATCTATTATCTTTCTCTAATTAAGAAAGTTAATGACCAGTAAAAACACAATTTTTTTCCATCTTAATATTATGACACCTCAACATAAATTTACCTATTTGTGTCTTTTGAAACAAAAGATTCTATTTAGCTGAGAGATAAAATAACTTTCAAAAGATTGATGTGATTATGCAACAAAAAATTCCTTTTATATTGATATATCTAAACAAACTAAATTATTTTAAAAAAAATGATTTTATTACGATAAACATACACAAATAGATTATGATTATTTTATAAAAATTTAATAAAATCACTAAATTATTGAATTTTAATATTATTTTTATTTTAATTCGTAACAAACAAGCCCTACGGAATATGCTATATTTTTTAAAAAAAAAACTTTAAAGAGTATTGTACTTGTCTGTTATAATTTTTAAAATAATCAGGTTCAACAATTTTTTTTAAAAGCGCCTTTAAATGAAAAGAGATTACAGTAACTTTTCAAAAAATATAAGTGATGGAGAAAATAAGTATAAAAAAAATGAAGATAATTTTGTAACAAAAAATCTATTTTATATAGTTGTATCCAAACAAATATTTTTTTCAAAGAAGTGATTGTTATTACGAGAAACAATCACAAAATTGATTATGCTTTTTCAAAAAATTTCTAAAAAATAATCTCTAAATGATTGAATATCAAAATATATTTTTATTCTATTAAAAGCGAGCCATATATTCAATTTACATTTAGTAAAAATAAGTTTTATGATTGTACAATTTTTTTTTATGATATTCATGTGTTTTTATCTCACACTGAGTCTATTTGATGAAATATAACTACTTTCCTATGATTTTTTTCTTTTTTATGATACAATAGAACTACCTTCCCATGAGTTTTTCTTTTGTAGGTAATCCAATGAAAAACTTTAAAGAGTATTGTACTTGTCTGTTATAATTTTTAAAAAAATCAGGTTCAACAATTTTTTTTGAAAGCGCCTTTAAATGAAAAGAGATTACAGTAACTTTTCAAAAAATATAAGACATGGAGAAAATAAGTATAAAAAAATGAAGATAATTTTGTAACAAAAAATCCATTTTATATAGTTGTATCCAAACAAATATTTTTTTTCAAAGAAGTGATTGTTATTACGAGAAACAAACACAAAATTGATTATGCTTTTTCAAAAAATTTCTAAAAAATAATTTCAAAATGATTGAATATCAAAATATATTTTTATTTTATTAAAAGCGAGCCATATATTCAATTTACATTTAGTAAAAATAAGTTTTATGATTGTACAATTTTTTTTATGATATTCATGTGTTTTTATCTCACACTGAGTCTATTTGATGAAATATAACTACTTTCCTATGATTTTTTTCTTTTTTATGATACAATAGAACTACCTTCCGATGAGTTTTTCTTTTGCAGGTAGTCCAATGAAAAAATGACAATTGTTTACATATTTAGTCTAAAAAATAATCATAAATATAAATTTTAATAAAAAACATTAATAAATACATTTCACTTATCAATAAAATAACAAAATATTGTTGAGACAATTATCGTTGATACTAACAAAATATTGAAAAAATATTTTCACTAAGAAAATAAAAAAGAAAAAAAACATTTAATTATATCTGATTGATAATCATAAAATAACATTCATTTAGTCAAAAGTTGCAAAAAAAACATTTTAAAAAAAAACATAAAAAAAAGTTGCAAAATATTTATTACAAGGCATATACCTACTTTTCAAAAAGTTACACATTTTCAAGATTGCTACTTTTCTAAAAATAATTTGCCTTTGTTTTTTCTTTATCTTTTTTTAGTCAAAAGAAAAATTATATTATAGAAAAAGAAATAGATAAAGAGACCGGGGGCATTAGACCCGACTCAGGTAAAACCCAAAACGAGGATACACCATAATAAATCAGACCAAGTGGATCGACCCTAATCTATCCTAAAAATTCACTAATCACGGGCGCAACCCAGCAAACTCGTATATGGCGCGCGAAACCAGGTTATAGAAAATATGAAAAGTGAACATCTGCGAAGAACAATTAATGGATCGACCGTCAACACGATATTAAAATTCAAGTGCCAACAGCTCTTTGAACAAATCAGCAAGCATAAAAGCTCTTTCGAGCTTAAAGAACTAGAGTTTAGGCAAACAAGACACCCTGAAACCTGCATACCTCAACATATTTGGAAACAACAGAGGATCGAAGAAGTCAGACCACCATGTCATATTATAAAATATTATTTTTTATTGTTGTATATTATTAATTAGGCTTAATTGCAGTTTTAGCCCCCTAACTATCACGAACTTGCGATTTTAGCCCCCTATAAAAAACAATAACAAACCAGCCCCCTATGTTTAACCCATTTTGCAGTTTTGGCCCCCTCGGCCAATTTTGACAAATTCAACGCAGACGTCTGCGTTGAATTGGTCAAAATTGGCCTGGGGGCCAAAACTGCAAAAGGGGCTAAACATAGGGGGCTGGTTTGTTATTGTTTTTTATAGGGGGCTAAAATTGCAAGTTCGTGATAGTTAGGGGGCTAAAACTGCAATTAAGCCTATTAATTATTATATCTTTTAGAAATATGACTATAAAAAACATTGAAAATGATAAATGAGTTACTAAATAATATAGTTGTACAATTCATACACGAGACTCATAACGACATCTTTATCAATAATGAAATCTTTATTAGTTTTAATATTTTTAGTTTACCACTTCATAATATTTAATAACAACTATTTCAATGATTTTATCATGGGCAAATTACACTAACCTCCCTTAAGGTCTTCTTAAATAACACAAACAACTGCTCTATTTTTTAACTAAACACTAATCTCCCTTATTATTTTTTATCAAATTGACAAGCACTTCCTTTATAACACGGTTTAAACTTTGTTAATTCCATTTTTTTTAGCAATTAACTTCTTCATACGAGCACGAATTCACTTAATTTTCGACCATTTTTTTCTTTCCATTTTTCACTTAGATGATTTTTCTCAACTTATTGTTCCTCAGTCAAGGTGGTTTAATTTTTAAACTCTAATGTAATAAAACAGATATATCGAAGATTATTTTCTTTTCATTGATCAACCACAATTTCTATCCACCAAAATTCTTCTCATTTCTATATTCTCTTTTGATCTCTTCTGTAATTGCCGATGTTTGATTCTATTTGGTGGTAAAAACAAATGTTGTTATTGTTTCTTCAATGCAAGAAAAAAAAACCTCATTTAACTTAATTGTAAAAAGAGAAAACAGAAACATACAAACCAAAATGAGTGAAATTAAATTGTATATTTACAAAGTTATTGAAATGAATAAAATGAGGGGAGATTGATGTGTTTGAAAAATTAGAATGAGTGTTTGTGTTATTTAAGAAAATCTCAAGAGAAGTCAATGTAATTTGCCCTTTTATCATTAACGTCGAGTTTATCATTAATTTTTTTCTTATTTTCTCAATTCATATAACATTGCAATGAGTTTTGATGCATAACCCTCCGCTTCAAATTAGTCCGGGCGGAGCACGGATTTGTTGCTAGTTATGATTAAAACCACAATCTTAAGACACTTTATAATTAGAGTTTTAATCAAACAAGCATTTTCCTTTACCAAATTATTTCTTTTTAGCTAACCAAAACTAAAAAGTTAGATCGGTAATCACCCGTGAGATCCATATTCTTTACCACTCGATAGAACTGTCCATTTGCTGACATATCACATATTTTTGTGGATTAAAAAAAGAAAACCTCTTTCTATCATTCATTCATTCCAATTTCAATGAAATCAAACACAGGATTCTTTGAAACATATATGATTAACGTATTTCCTTTCCTTTCATTGACTTTTCTATTCCATTCTCTTCACCACTCTACAATGGCGGATCAATCGCTTCACCAGACCCAACCATTGAAGCAAATCGCCATCGACTACACTCCAGAAGCATGTACCCACTGTCCTATCTCCAACACCATCACCCTCACCTACGACCACCGCGGCGGTGCACGGTGGCGATCCACAACCCGTTTCCTATATGGAACCTTCACCGCCAAAATTCAAACCCCGAAAGGTAACACAGATGGACTCAACTTCAACTTCTACCTTTCCTCCCTCGAAGGTGATAAATCACAAGATGAAATTGATTTTGAGTTTCTCGGCAAAGATACCACCATCGTTCAAACCAACTATTACTCTAACGGTAATGTTCGTTATAGTTAGAGATTTGTTAGAATTAACTTAAGGTAGTTAGACTCTGTTTGGTAAACACTAGTAAATAGCTTATAGTGGACGGACTTACAGTGGATAGTAGATAAGTTAACTTACAACTTGTAGAGAATAAGATTGTAGTATTTGATAAAATTAGGACGTAAAAGAGATATATTCAATTACTATTGAATTTTTTTCCTATTAAGGTTATATATTCATTTTAAATTGAGAGAAAATTTGATAAGCTATAAGCTATTTGAATTAGTTTATCAAAAAATACTATGGCCATGTTTGGTAAAAAATTGCGGATAGCTGATAAGTTCATTTATAGCGGATGAATTTATAGCGGATGACTTATAAGCTAGCTTATAGCCAATTGAATTTGTAGTATTTGGTAAAATTAACAGTTGAAGTAATTTATAAATATGAAATGACAAAAAAAATATGCATTTAATTAATATTTCTTTTAACTAAGATTGCAAGGGTAAAATTGAGATAAAATGTAACAAGCTTTAAGCTATAAGCTACTTGAATTAGCTTATCAAAAAACACTATAAGCTCATAAAAATAAGCTATGAGCTTGTGAGAAAGTGACCATTACCAAACAGGTCTTTTTTAATCAAATGAGCTTATAAGACATAAGCTATAAGCTCAAAAACAGACCTTACCAAACATATCCTATATGTTGGTAAAAATAGGCTAAAAGCTTGTGAGAAAATGACGGTTATCAATCGAGTCTTTTGTGGTCATATGAGTTATAAGCTATAAGGTCCAGAATATGTTTTGCCAACAGACCCCGAAAGTTAGTTATGATTAGGTGGAAGTTTGTTATGTTAGTAACAGATCATTATATAAAGGTGTATATCGTACCTAATTGTATCATTATTATTCATTCTATTACTTTTGAAATAATTCATTTTTCTCACAATTTATTTTCTCTTACATGGGTTTAACAATGCTTTTCGACAGGTAATGGAAACAATGAAAAGATTCATCAACTGGGTTTTGATTCTTCTGATGGGTTTCATGAGTATGGGATCAAGTGGGGTGATGGGTTGATTGAGTGGTGGATTGATGGGAAGTTATTGAGGAAGGAGGAGAGGAAAGAGGGTGATATGTTTCCTGAAAAGGCTATGTATTTGTATGCTTCTATTTGGGATGCTAGTTGTATTGCAGAGGGAGAGTGGACTGGGAAGTATTGTGGAGCTGATGTTCCTTATGTTTGTCTTTATAAGGATATTCATGTTCCTTTGAGGAATGCTGTTGAATGATCGTGTCTCTAGATCTTGTGCTTTTCTGTTTTTATCCTTTGTTTTCAGATACATAGTGTATCTGTGATAGGTGGTCCGCTGTGGATTGGTACTTGAAAAATCTCAAAATACTAGCAAAGATTGACATTGCCTTTGAGAAGTAGAAGTTCACAGTACTCTTTGTTCTCACTACTGAGACGATAATCTGGTTGATACCGATTTGACAAAAGGTAGGGAAAACAAATATAAATTGAGTTTTGAGGAATTTATATCTATTTACATTGTTAGGTGACTGTCTCGTAAACTTCTACTTGTGAAGATCGACATCAGTTATTATTGAAGTTTCAAGCAATTTTCAAATACCGGTGTATTATGGATCCCTTTATCACGGTGGTCGACGGTTGACCACCATACTATAAAACTTGCCTTGTTTTCAAGTGTTTTCAATTTGAGCATTGTCTTTGTTTTTTGTACTTGTTTGCCACATGATTTATGGGCATTAACACGTTGATTGCTTTTTGTAACTTGACATGGAAGAGCATCTATCTCATGGACAATTTTGGAGCAACTGATTTTGGGTTGTTTAGCCTAAATTACTTCAACATGAGAAAGGTTTTGTCTCTGCTTGAGACTATCCAAAGGATGTTAGTATCTAGTTTGGTGGTGGTATTTCTGATTTTTGCCCTCTCTTCAAATTTGATTGATTTCTTTATTTTTGGGATTTTTTGAAATGATATGGAAAGTGGAATGAGTCTGCTTCTCTGTCTAAACTGAGTTTGACAGTCTATTCTACTTAAATTTAAGCAGAGTGAGAGGCTCATTTTGTTTCTTGCTGTAAAAGTAAAAGCTCGACATTATATTCTCAAACATTTGTCTGATTGGAATTAGCAAAACTATATTATTACACACAATGTGTATTCCAAGTAGAAATCTGAAACAGCAATTCCAATCCAGTACCTTTTTTAATGCTTTAAATTTTATTGAGGGTTTACTTGTTTTCGTGATAATGTCTACATTCTTATTTCTTGGATCCTTTCCTGATATTGGTTAGCTTCTCAAATTTAACTTATGGAGATTATGTATAAGATCACATCAAACCTATATATCAAATCTGCAACTGCTTGAGCCTTTTCTATATATCACTTTTGTTTTGTTCTAAAGAGCTTAACCACGAAACTCACACACTAAGTTTTGAGAAGTGGGGAATCTCACTCTGAATAACAAATGTCCCTGCGGCTAACATCTGAGGTGTACTTATGGGACCTTTTTATATCACTTTACTAAATTTACAGTAGAAAAATATGTGGATTTCATGCTGTATTTAATCATATTTCACAAGCCTAGTTGTTATGTCAGGAAGTTATTAGCTTCAAACCTATGAAGCCCGGATACTCCAAAATGGTGCCGTACCCGTGTCGGATACGTATCAGATACCGATACGCCGCGGATACGCCCGGATACGTATCCCAGAAGTATCCAAATGATTTAATTTAAGTTTTATTTAAAAAAATACGGGATACGTTACGGATACGTTCGAGATACGGAGAAATAATTCGGGATACGGCTTAATAGGTAAGATACGGACGGGATACGTGTGTTAAAAATACAACATGAGTTTATTTAATTTTTTTTTTTGTGAACTATTTGCTGTACTAGTTTTATACTTTTATTATACATGTGAATTATAAATTATAATATAGGGGTCAAAACATATTTTGATTTAGACAAAACTCTAATTTGTATTTTGATCACAAGTATTATTTTTTGTAAATTGTGATCATTATACTGGTCATGACTTGAAAATGGTGACTATCTTCATACTACTTTGGTATCTTCATAGTGCAAGTTGTTTATATGGTATGTTTTGGTTTAAAGAATTACTATCTTAGTTGGTGAATCGTGATCCATTATAGTTTGACTTGGTGTAATTAGTTTTAAGATTTCATGCTATTTATTTTTTATGTGCGTGTATGTCTAATATATATATTAAAAAAATTGTAAACGTATCTAAGCCGTATCGTATCCTAAATTTGAAATTTTTGACGTATTCGCGTACCCGTATCGTACCCGTATCCGTATCTGGGCTTCATAGCTTCAAACTGATAATATATAAATTTGAAGGTGTAGAAATGGTTGGTGTTGGACTTAATATCGTCCTAAAGGGAACTCAAATTAAAATACACTGAAGTAAAGACATGTACATGATTTATTTTTTCTATTTAATATAAAAAGGGATTAATTTTTCCTATGAAAGCATGTCGTTATTGCATTTCTATTTGGTAATTGCAAGATTTTATGCATCAACTCATGCTTTTGGGACATTTGCAGATTCCTTTGCTGCTTTGTGACATTCCTGTTAAGTACATTGAAGCCCTTTTTTACATGCACTAATTATCGGTCTCTCTTTTCTTTTCCATGTGAACAAGCCTCAAGGTTAGAAAAGGAAGCTTATCAAACAAGAATAAAGCCAAAACAATCGCGTGCAATTATGTTAATTCAAATATTGAATTTAATGGGAATGTAACATCTTTTCTTGCAGATATACTAGTTTTATGTGCTAACAGAACACAACTGCTCTTTCATTTGGGGCATGGCTTATCAAAGCAGAATAAAGACAAAACAAAACCTACAAAATAAAGGACATACTAAGGTAAATCTATGATGGACTCAATCAATTATTAGTCATGACCATATTAGACTCACAATTTGAAATGCCAATCTGCAACACTAATTAAAATTACAATATTAGCTATGCCAGATAGATTTTCTTTATATTTCAATCACAACTTCAAGTGTACTCAACCAAACAATAACAAGATTAAAATGAAATTAAGTACCAAATTAATATAGCATATTTTATCAAAATATCATAAGAGAAGTAAAAAAAAGAAGGGCCAACATTAAACATGAGGAAGCAAATCAAATAACAAAAATTTATCCTTAAGAATCAGAATCACTTTCTTTGTTGATCTTATTCAAAGCAGATCCAAAGATGCTCTCAAGCTCCTTCAAAAATTCCACAAACACAAATGTATCTTCTTGCTGGTTTCCTTCAATCAAACGTTTTCCCTTTATCATTGCAGAATCTATCAAAATTTTGTCTACAGATGCCAGCATGGAACTAACACTATTATCCTTCATTATTTTCCTCACATGGTAAAGATAGTCATCCAAAGCATTGATTGCTTTAACTTTCCTTTTGAACTTCATATCTCCGGCCTTGAAATCCTCAGCTTCCTGGATCATTCTCTCAATTTCATCCCTTGACAGTCTTCCATTTTCGTTTGTTATTGTAATATCTTTCTTATTACCACTGGTTTCTTCCTTTGCAGAGACGTTTAAAATACCGTCAGCATCTATAGCAAAGCATACTTGGACAGGAAGGCCACGGGGTGCACGAGGAACTGAAAGAATAAACAAACCAAGCAAGTTGTTTTCACTAGATATCACTCTCTCGCCCTCACAAACATCAATTGGGACTCCAGTTTGGTTATCAACCGCAGTAAAATATATTTCTGTCTTCTTGACAGGGATACAAGTGTTCCTAGGAATCACAACACTCATGAGATCTCCTTTTATTGAGGTACCAAGAGACAAAGGTATAACATCTTGCAGTGTCACTTTCGGAACAGTCTTAATGCCTTCACTCAACAAAGCAGCCTGAACAGCAGCACCATAAGCAACAGCCTCATCAGGGTTGATGCTCTTGCATAACTCCTTCCCCTTGAAAAACTCCTGCATTAGCTGCTTCACCTTGGGAATCCTAGACGAGCCACCAACAAGTACAATATCATCTATACTACTCTTGTCGATCTTAGCATCAGTCAAACAACTTTCAACGGTCTCCATACACTTTTCAAAGAGGTCCATATTCAGTTGCTCAAACTTGGCACGAGTGACAGATGAACAGAAGTCAATACCCTCACATATAGCATCTATGTCAATTGTAGCCTCAGTATCGTATGAAAGTGTCCTTTTCGCCCTCTCGCAGTTAGTTCTCAATCTCCTCAAGGCTTTTGAGTTCCCACTAATGTCAACTTTGTTCTTCCTCTTAAACTCCTTCACAAAGTGATTCACCATTCGATTGTCAAAGTCCACTCCTCCAAGGTGAGTGTCTCCCGCAGTAGCCTTGACTTCGAAGACATTATTCTTAACTGTAAGAAGGGACACATCAAAAGTTCCACCACCAAGATCAAAAATAAAAATCTTTCTCTCTTCAAGACAATTAGCTCTCTTTTGAATGCCATATGCAAGAGCAGCTGCAGTTGGTTCATTGATTATCCGTATTACATTGATCCCAGCAATGACACCAGCATCCTTGGTGGCTCTTCGCTGTGAATCATTGAAATAAGCTGGCACCGTAATCACTGCATTCTTAACAGGTGACTCAAGAAATGCATCTGCAATCTCTCGCATCTGTGATAGAATCATAGAGGATATTTCTTCAGCAACAAAGTGATGTTCCTTACCATTGTAGTTCACAAGGATCGTCGGTTTGTCGTTAGCACCAGCAATCACCTTAAAGGGCCACAACAGTCTATCATTCTGAACTATGGAGTCACTATACTTTCTTCCAATTAACCTCTTTGCATCTGCAAAGTTAAAATGGTGATATATATAATTTGTTTTTCAAAGGTAACAACAGAACATAAAAAATAACAATTACAATAATATATAAAGGATAACAGTGATCTGTCACAACTGGATGAACTTAAGTAACAGCAGAACCGAAAGAGGTGAATTCATTGGCGATCAAACGGTGTGGAAAAAAGGTCAACCAATACCTCAAGAAGCAGAAGCATCGTCTCTAAGGCAAGCGCTTTTGTGGCTTATGTGGGGATAAAACTAGATAGCAAGCTAATGGTACACGGCATCTCGAGTAAGTTTGGTCACAAGTCCGAATTTGGTGCTATTTTAAATGCTTGTAGGAAGTTATTATTTTCTTTATCAAGCTTTAGGTTAAGTTTTATTTGGCGGCAAGCCAACAATGTTACTAATTTGTTAACTAGAATAACATTGTCTTATGCTAGTCACCACACTTTTGATTATACTCCAGCATGAATTATGACTATTTTGATGAATGAAATGAGTTAAGTTTGCTTTTGTAAAAAAAAATAAAGTTAACTATGTTTTTGATCCGGTTAACCTCTTTATTTTTTAGGGACTAAAAATTAAACAATGCTGGAAACTTGAAAAAAAAAGAATTACCAAAGATAGTGTTGGTAGGGTTAGAGGAAGCTTGATTTTTGGCAGCATCACCAATCAATCTTTGAGAATTAGTAAAAGCAACACAAGAAGGTGTTGTTTTGTTTCCTTGATCATTGTGAATTATTTCCACACGATCAGTTTGCTCTTGCCATACTCCAACACATGAGTAGGTTGTGCCAAGATCAATTCCTATAGCAACTCCCTCATACTTTTTTGCCATTCTCTTTCAAGTGAATGAAATGAAACTGTTTGTAGAGAAGATTTTATGGATTGGTTTTAAACCTGTGGAATATGAAAAGTACATAAGCTGAATGTGTTATGTAATCTCTATCTCTATATGTATTCTAAGGTGCATTTTGATGATGTGTCACCTTACCAAACCTCTCTCTTTTCTAACTAATATCTCATACTTAACTAATATCTCATACTTATGCCAAGTGACTCTCTTTTTCATTTTTGTCTTTTCTTACATCTATTTACTACATATTTATTTATATAAAATTCATTCATATTCATGTAGTTTTATTATGTAACTTCTAATTAATTTGTGTAACTCCTTCCACTACTCATTGTTTTTTATTCATAACCTACAAATTGGAAAAATTTAGTTCATGATGATACATGTATACTAAGGTGCATTTTGATGATGTGTCACCTCACCAAACCTCTCTCTTTTCTAACTAATATCTCATACTTATGCCAAGTGGCTCTCTTTTTCATTTTTGTCTTTTCTTACATATATTTACTACATATTTATTTATATAAAATTCATTCATATTCATGTAGTTCTTTATTATGTAACTTCTAATTAATTTGTGCAACTCCTTCCACTACTCATTGTTTTTTATTCATAACCTACAAATTGAAAAAATTTAGTTCATGATTTTTCACATTCACTCTCACCCTTTATAACCACCACTTACTCCACATTCATTTTCAACTCATTTCTACCCATTTTGACAATTATACCAAATCTTAGAGTGTTTCCACCATGGTGCTATTGCTACTACCATAAACAAATAGTTTAATGCTTTTATTATATTGGATTGTTGGTAGAGTATTCTATAGTAGTTAGTTAGTACATGTTGTCCTTTATTTAGTTGTAGCATAGCACATCGTTATCATTTTTGTAGTCGTTTTAACCATTATCATTATTTTTTAATTGGAAATTCTATGTGCAATATTTTACTTTCTTTAAATTTCATTGAATAATTGTTTTTTTTTTTAACTCTGGATGTAGTTTTTTTTTAGTATGTTGATAATTTATTTTTGTCTTTACTAAAGTATACCTTTTAAATTCGGTCCCCCGGATTTTAAATCCTGGCTCCGCCCCTGGTCGACCCTCTTAAAGAATTATTGAGTGGAAAAAGAATGAATCTATTTTATTTGCTATAAACTTCAATGCTAAGATATAAAAAGCCTATATATAAGGTTCACGTATAAATTGTTAGTATTATTTTTAGGAAAACACGATGTATAGTTCTCTGGACGTGAATGGTGTGGGACATGAAAACGCAAAAGGAATCAATCACTTTTTTTGCAAAGTGAGTGTGATCTCTAATAAGTCCAGCCTACAAGACTACAACTCTCATAAAGGTTTATATCATTGTGCTTAGTGCATGCTACAGACTTAGCTATTAAGATTGCAATAATTATACACTAAATTGTGGACTTAGTTGGAAAAACAATTCTCCTTGTTAAAGCATTATGGGTTAACAAATACACCATTTGATTTTTTTTTTGTCCAAATAATAAAACTACGATTGCAAAGTGAAGGTAGGATACATGGCCGACCTGAGTCGTAAGGGGTTTATATTTCTTAGATAAGTGGTTAGTGGTGTAATATCTAGGTTTTGTTTGAGATGAAAATCGGGTTGTGAGAGAAAAATCCACTTTGTATGTTTAACATAATTTCCTATCAAGATTAACCACTTTAAACGTCGGTGGATACTTCAATATCACCGTCCTCATTTTCTTCACTAAAAAATGTCAAAGTTGTTAGAGCTTCCTTAGTACTCTATTTGGCCAAGTGATTGTGGACTTTTCCCCTAATAAAGATATAATGCTACATTCAAGTGTAGATCCTTTAAATGAGTTTTGGGGTTTTGGAATCAAGACTTATAGATAGAAAAAATACGATTAGAAACGAGACTCCACTAAAACTAATCATTTAGATTTCTTGATAGAAGTTAGTAATCAACAAAGTTAATAGATATTTTGCAGCTATAACATAATTAAAAATACTTTATAAACGTAGAGTAATGAAAAATTGATTGATAACTGGAATTTTCAATATTCACACACCAATATGCTCAATAAAGTTATCAATCAATTTTTCATTACTCTACGTTTATAAAGTATTTTTAATTATGTTATAGCTGCAAAATATCTATTAACTTTGTTGATTACTAACTTCTATCAAGAAATCTAAATGATTAGTTTTAGTGGAGTCTCGTTTCTAATCGTATTTTTTCTATCTATAAGTCTTGATTCCAAAACCCCAAAACTCATTTAAAGGATCTACACTTGAATGTAGCATTATATCTTTATTAGGGGAAAAGTCCACAATCACTTGGCCAAATAGAGTACTAAGGAAGCTCAAACAACTTTGACATTTTTTAGTGAAGAAAATGAGGACGGTGATATTGAAGTATCCACCGACGTTTAAAGTGGTTAATCTTGATAGGAAATTATGTTAAACATACAAAGTGGATTTTTCTCTCACAACCCGATTTTCATCTCAAACAAAACCTAGATATTACACCACTAACCACTTATCTAAGAAATATAAACCCCTTACGACTCAGGTCGGCCATGTATCCTACCTTCACTTTGCAATCGTAGTTTTATTATTTGGACAAAAAAAAAATCAAATGGTGTATTTGTTAACCCATAATGCTTTAACAAGGAGAATTGTTTTTCCAACTAAGTCCACAATTTAGTGTATAATTATTGCAATCTTAATAGCTAAGTCTGTAGCATGCACTAAGCACAATGATATAAACCTTTATGAGAGTTGTAGTCTTGTAGGCTGGACTTATTAGAGATCACACTCACTTTGCAAAAAAAGTGATTGATTCCTTTTGCGTTTTCATGTCCCACACCATTCACGTCCAGAGAACTATACATCGTGTTTTCCTAAAAATAATACTAACAATTTATACGTGAACCTTATATATAGGCTTTTTATATCTTAGCATTGAAGTTTATAGCAAATAAAATAGATTCATTCTTTTTCCACTCAATAATTCTTTAAGAGGGTCGACCAGGGGCGGAGCCAGGATTTAAAATCTGGGGGACCGAATTTAAAAGGTATACTTTAGTAAAGACAAAAATAAATTATCAAATGCACTACATATTAAAAAAAAAACTACATCCAGAGTTAAAAAAAAACAATTATTCAATGAAATTTAAAGAAAGTAAAATATTGCACATAGAATTTCCAATTAAAAAATAGTGATAATGGTTAAAACGACTACAAAAATGATAACGGTGTGCTATGCTACAACTAAATAAAGGACAACATGTACTAACTAACTACTATAAAATACTCTACCAACAATCCAATATAATAAAAGCATTAAACTATTTGTTTATGGTAGTAGCAATAGCACCATGGTGGAAACACTCTAAGATTTGGTATAATTGTCAAAATGGGTAGAAATGAGTTGAAAATGAATGTGGAGTAAGTGGTGGTTATAAAGGGTGAGAGTGAATGTGAAAAATCATGAACTAAATTTTTTCAATTTGTAGGTTATGAATAAAAAACAATGAGTAGTGGAAGGAGTTACACAAATTAATTAGAAGTTACATAATAAAGAACTACATGAATATGAATGAATTTTATATAAATAAATTTATAGTAAATATATGTAAGAAAAGACAAAAATGAAAAAGAGAGCCACTTGACATAAGTATGAGATATTAGTTAGAAAAGAGAGAGGTTTGGTGAGGTGACACATCATCAAAATGCACCTTAGTATACATGTATCATGAACTAAATTTTTTTAATTTGTAGGTTATGAATAAAAAACAATGAGTAGTGGAAGGAGTTACACAAATTAATTAGAAGTTACATAATAAAACTACATGAATATAAATGAATTTTATATAAATAAATATGTAGTAAATAGATGTAAGAAAAGACAAAAATGAAAAAGAGAGCCACTTGGCATAAGTATGAGATATTAGTTAGAAGAGAGAGAGGTTTGGTGAGGTGACACATCATCAAAATGCACCTTAGAATACATATACATCTTTACTTTCATTAAGTTAGAAAGTTAGCGTTGAACATACAATAATTATCTTGGTTCATTTTACGGAATGCCCCCGAGTGGAGTAACCCCGGAGCACATTCCCCTGATAACCGGTGAAAATTCCTATCTAAGGCTAATCACCGGACTCCTCTTATCGTTGTGTGGACAACTCTCTCGAAGAAGTCCCATCCGGCATAATCCGGAGTCTGCTGAACACAACTTAACTTGCATGTGGACAACCCTCTCGGTGAAGTCCCATCCGGCATAATCCGGAGTTTGCTGAACATGCTTAACCTTACATGTGGACAACCCTCTCGGAGAAGTCCCATCCGGCATAATCCGGAGCCTGCTGGACATGTTAACTCTTTAACATACCTGTGGATAATCCTCTCGGAGAAGTCCCATCCTGCATAATCCGGTGCCTGCTGGACACGTTAACATAGTCTTATAATCTTACGTGTGGACAACCCTTTCGGAGAAGTTCCGTCCGGCATAATCCGGAGTCTGCTAAACACGTATAAATTTATACTTTAATTCTTGGCTTTATAATTCATATGTGTATCTGATACATCATTCTAATCTTATGCATATCTAACGCATTCCTCAAGTACTTAAACAATAGATTCTTAACCTATAAAAAGGTTTAAGCTTATCGTTCTCATAAGCCTCTTACTTAATTGTTGGGAACTAAGCCCCCTTAGCTTACTTGAAGCCTATAGGTAATCTATACCCATCACTCTATATGATACATATCTTTATCCTAGACTAATCCTTGTAAGTTCATGAGTATCTCCACCCCAAAGCATATCTAAGATCCTTGGCATGGTACATTTATTTGATAATAAAATGCCATTCTGGACAACTTCGCTCTGCGATTACCTGCGTCTGACCGTTCAGAGTCTGAACATTCAGAGTCTGATATCCCTGAGTCTGAAGCTTCACAGAGCGTCCAAGAACTTGGCTCTGCGAACTCAACTTCTGAATACTTTGCAAAGCGATGGCTAGGCGAAGATAGGCAGTAACTAAACTCTGCTACTTCACAGAGCAAAATCCTGGTCGCTCTGCGACCGTAGCAGAACTCAGAATTTTGAAAACAATTTTCATCTTTAAAGAATCTTGGTACCCAATAGCCCAGGAATCTTCGAAACATGCTAGGGACTCCTTTTGAACTATAAAAACATATTGGGTTGAAGGATTAAACATGAATCAAGCATATGTACCAAAAGGGGGAAAACTATCATTTTTCTCTAAAATCTTAGAAATTGAGTTGTAATTCTCACATAAGTATAACCCAAAAGGATTAAGCTTCTCTAAGGAACTCACCTAATACTTGCTGATCTTGCCAAGCTTCCTTTTACCAAAACCCTAGCTTTGGAATTCCTCCTCTTGACTTGGTTTCCTTAGTTCCTCTTGCTTCAATCTTTCCCAAACGCTTGCTTGCTTGCAACTCAAGAAATTAGGGAAGAAAACTAATGGTTAAAGGTTGCTGCTGATGATGACCGAATTCTAGAGAGAGAGAGGGAGAGAAAATCTGAACTTTAGTAAGAGAAGGAATGAGGAAAATGAAGAAATATCAATCCTCCCCCTATATATAGCCCTTCATCTCATATTTACAATTTTGCCCCCACTCACTCATAACTCCTCTGATACTGATAAAAGTTACGCCTACGCGGGATATTACAAATTGAAAGAAAATTATTAAAGAAAATAAATGTGTATTTGTAAAATGGCATAAATAGATTACTAAAAATGACATAAATATCCTTCAACTGAAACTTGATATGGTAAAATTAAAATAAGTATTTCATTACAATCAACAAAATTACAAAATATAAATATAAAATATATTTCATAACAATCAAAGAATCTTTCAATTTAATAAATTAATAATAAAATGAAATATATTTTAGAACTGTTTTATGCATTTATACTACATACTATGAGTAATAAATCGTAAGAAAATAAGAATTCGCAGTTAGCTTACGACATGTATATTTTATGCATTTATATTACATATTATGATTAATTAAAAGTTAAATATGTTTTTTTTCTCTCTTTCCTCCTTTCCAAATCCTAACCGTCCTCATTTCTTTTTCTTTGGTCTACTGAAGAGGGTGATTTATGGTCAATTTTGATCCGAAATCGCCCCTCTAAATTGTTTTTCTTTCTCTTTTAATTAAATAAGTGATTTTGATCCCGTGAGCTTAGCTCAGTTGGTAGGGATATTGCATATTGTATGCAGTGGTCGGGGTTTGAACCCAGGACACCCCACTTCTCCACAATTAAAATGTGTGAGCTCTAGCCACTAGACTACTTGACAAAAAAAAGTGATTTCCACATTTAATTTTCAGTCTTTTTCTTTTGTTTTTGTGATTTCGTCTTCTTCGCACAACTCTATTCTCTGTTTGTTTTGATGATTACATGTCTTTGTGCGGTGTGTTTTTGATTTCTAGAGTGGTGTTTGTTGATTCAGGTTGAAAGATTAACGTTGATCAAGTGCAAATTCAATCAATGACTTTTGCGTCTGCAACGTTGTAGATCCGGAGACATAAGTATTCCAAAAGACTTGAATATATATTGAAACATTTTATGTTATTAACATGGATATCGCGAGTTTGTACTTAAATTCATCATTTTTATTTATAACAACTTTGAATTTATATTGTATTGATATACTCTATCAATTTGAATGAAAGAATATTGTTTATTTTTTTCAAAAAAAATATTTTCTTCAAACATTGATTTTCCAAGAAAATTCTGCCATCAAATTTAGTTTTTAGCTTTGTTTTGTGTTGAGAAAAATAAAAGTTCACAGTCAACTTGTCACATGTATATTTTAAATTGTGTTGCATTTGCGTGACATGTGACTCTTTAGATTTATTATTTTTATATAACTAAACACATTTTATTCATTGAGATGATGAGTATCTCGTTTGATTGAGTTATGAGATTAAAGAAGTTAAATGTCCGGGGTTCACATCTTGCAACAGAGAAAAGACTTTTTTTGGTAAAGAGGGAAACAAAATTTGTGAAAAACAAAAGGGAGGGAGAAAAGAAAAAAGAGGAAAAGACTTTTTTGGTGGCGATGTTTGCAAGGGATTTTGACAGCGTTGCTCTTGGCAAATACAACTTTCCAAAAAAGTCTTTTGGGAGGGGTTTGCCAGGGCCTTGCTATGACAATTTTGCTAGGGGTTTTTGCTTATGGGAAAATATCCTATGAAATCAACGTATTTCTTGTGGTGTTTGGACTAAAATCTTCTAAACAAATATTTGAACTCAGACATACTATTTTTTTTTAAAGAAAGAAGCTTATATCATTTCATTAATTAAAATGTGTTTAATACAATCTGGTATTTCTACCAAACTCTGGAAACTAACTGAGAATGTGGCCGCCTTAGCTAATCTATGGGCTGCCTCATTTGCTTGTCTTCTCACAAACTAAACACTAGAGTTGACATAATATTATTCAAAGATAGTTTTACAATTATGGATAATCATCTCAAATTCTGTAACATCCTGATGTGCAGATGAAAAACTATCCACCACTTTTTTGGCATCAAGCTCAAAATCGATAGGTCCTAAGTGTAACTGATGAACCCATTCTAAAGCTGATAACAATCCAAGAACTTCGCCAACATGTACCTCACATACTGGAGTAAACCATTCTGTTTTTGCCAAAACAAAAGTGCATGTATCATCCCTTATACAAACTCCTATTCCCATTCTATTAGAAAGCTGGGAGAAAGAAACATCAATATTGCACTTAAATCTTCCTTCAACAGGTTTTATCCATTTCACATTTCCTTCATGTCGCAGCAGTGCACAAGATGTATTACAAATCATATGTGCATCTTGACAATCATGAAGCATAGCTTTTTCTCTCTCCACAACATAAACTTGAGCATCAATTACCTAATTCCACACTGTAACATCCCGCTCAAGACTCAAATATTTATCAGTGTCGAGACGACGCAGCAGAGATATTTTTAAGGAAGGGCATTTTAGTAATTTGAGGGTTTAGGCTATAAAAGCAATTTACCCCCAAAATTTCCTCATTTCCTCATCTCCCTTGTCTCTCTAAAATTCACAAATCCTCTCCCTCTCTCTCTAGACTCTCGCCCTCACTCTCTTCACACCTCCATCCATCAAATTTCTATCCCAATCTCTTTGAAATTCTTGGCAGGACCTGGTTCTGAACGTAAAACAGAGTACTGGTGCAGTAAAACAGAGTATGCAAAACAGTAACAGTGGTTCAGAAGCAGAAACAATAACAGGCAGAAATAAAAAGGCACAGTAGATTTGTTAACCCAGTTCGGTGCAATGTCACCTACATCTGGAGGCTACCAAGCCAGGAAGGAAATCCACTATGATAGTCCTAGTTCTAAGTTCTCAGCAAACTCCCAGTTTACAACTGATCACCTAGACACTACCCGTATTGATTTTAACCTAGGAACTCCTAGACCTGGGATCCCATCTCACTTCCCTCAGTCAATCACTGCCCCAGTGATTATCAGACTGTAAACAATAAACAACTTAGGAGACACACTCCAAAAAACACAAACAGTCACTTTTGCTTAAAAGCTTCAAGTGATTACAACTCAATAAACTAAACCAACTCTAAACAATTGAGTGGTGTACAAAAACAGAGCATAAAGCTCACAGACTCAAAAACTAAGAATAACTCTCTCTCTAAAGGTTTCTGGTTTTTGTTGTAATTTCTTCATAGCAGCGTCCTCTATTTATACCTTCAGCAGCAACATAATTCTTGAACCAAATCCTTCAAAGATATATTTCCAAAATACTTTAGAAACATATAGAAGCAATTTATTTTCCAAAAATATATTTTCCAAAGATTTCTTTGAAAATATATTCACAAATAATTGAATCCAATCTTGCGAAAATCTTTCATCTAGAAACATACACAGCTTGGAGAATTCTTCAAACAAATCTTCAAATGATCAGGTGAGAAAATATATAACTCCAAGTGCGAAAACAAGACTGCTTCTGAAAGTTGCTTCTGAACTTCAGCTTCTGAAGTTTCAGCGTCGGAAGCACTGTTCAGTGTCTGAACATCAGCTTCTGAAGGTTCAACGTCTGAAGCACTGTTCAACGTCTGAACATCAACTTCTGAAGGTTCAGCGTCTGAAGTACTGTTCAGCTTCTGAAGACCCAGCTTCTGAAGTACTGTTCAGCTTCTGAAGACGCACAATGCTTGTATATTTGATTTTAGCAAACATGAAGCCAACAACCATATATCCAACACTCTTGAATCCACTTCCAAGCTCACTTTGTGGGAATTTGAGACAAGAGAAAGTTAGAGAAAGCAAGAAAAGAAGAAGAAGCAAGCTAGGGTTTTGATGTAGAAGCTTGGCAAGGAATCAAATCATTTAATTCAGGTGAGTTCCTCTAGACAGAACCCACCTTGGGTTAGTTGGGTGTGAAATCCACCTCTTGAGCAAAGTTTAATATATTGTGCCCTAATTCCTTTTGCTTGCTAATTCCTTGTTTATTTATATTTTAAACTATCAATTTGCATTGGAAAATCATCCTTAATACTATTAGGAAGCTTGGGTAAGTTGGAAAGAGTCAAAATGGTGAAAAATATGTTTTTGAACAATTTCTGAACTGTCAGGCTCGCTTCAGCGAGCAGACCATTTTCTGGTTTTGGAACAGCTCACTACAGCGCATGGTTGCTCGCTACAACGCGCTTGTCAGAATCAGCTTGGCCTGCTGAGCTGTTTCGAGTGATTTGATGCGTTTATGTGAGGCGTTTCACGACCGTTTTCTACAAAAACTCTAAATTTTCAAGGAACACCATTTTAACTTAACCAAAAGGCTTCCAACGGAAGAAATCATATGAGAACAAGGATTGGACAATGCATAAGGAATGTGGGAACAAGGTTAGATGAGGAGGATAATGATATTGTAAATGTATTGAACCCTTAAGTACGACATATGACAACGATATGTCTAGAAACTATAATAGGTTAGCAAGAATAGAGATGTATTCAGTTAAGTGTATGAAAGTACTAGGAATGTATTTCAACCTTCAAAGATTCAGATAAGACTAGATTAACCATGGGTTAGATTTCAGATAACTTATGATCAGAATAGATTTCAGATAAGATTGTATATATATATATATATATATATATATATATATATATATATATATGCTGACGAGTCGTGGCTCAGGTACGCTCCAGATTTATTCTGGATAGGTCAGCCCGTTAGGGAACCTACATGACGACTCACACACACACACACACACACACACACACACACACACACACACACACACACATATATATATATATGTACAGATAAGATTATATGTACATCAGAACGTGCCTCAGAAGCTCACGTCAGTGTGACACTGAGGATACACGTAGCAGTTCAGATAATTAATCAGATTTAATTAAAAAGGTTAAATTATGTGTCTTCTGTGTTCTCGTCAGTTAGAGAGCACAAGGGGTTCCGGATACATCTGGGACGGGCAGGAACCTTCCGCGAGGATAACCGCACATAAGATTTAATTAAAGGTTAAGTGTGTCTTCTGTGTTCTCGCTAGTTAGAGCACAGGGGGTTCCGGATACAGCTGGAACGGGCAGGGACTTTCCGCGAGGATAACCACACACACAGCAAGAGGAATCCGGTGACTAGCCTCAGATAGGAATTTTCATCGGTTATCAGCAGGGGATGTACTCTGGGGTTACTCCACTCAGATTCATTCCATAAAATCAACTCAGATAATAATTGTTTGTTATATGCTAACGTACTAACTTAATGTTATCAGAAAATACTTTAATATGATCAGATCAGTTAGCAGTTATCAGATGGTGATCCTATATTCCCCTTGATCACTAAATTAGCAGATTGTAGTCTAGCTTTCACGACTACACAATATAGCAGGCACTTACACGTATAAACCCGAAATGGGTTGAGATTAGAATGTGGCAACTCGTAGGTTTCCCCTGAGGTTGCCACACAGCCTAGGATTGGTGGATCTCACTGAGACATTATGTCTCATCCCAATCCATTTGATTCAGTTTCAGGTAAGCAAGAGGTTCGTGATGAAGTTTATCAGGGAGACGCTGAGTGGAGTGCATTTGCTCGTTATGTATCAGCTCAGGAGTTTATCGGCAATTTGGTTTATGTATTTTAGTGGTATTTGGTTAATTGTATACAACAAGCAAATTTGTATTCATTCAGTTGTATTGTTTTAATATTGAAAATTTTAATGTATCCAATATCAGATTAATACACATGCTAAATATTATAGACAATTTGGTATGGGTGTTACAATTGGTATCAGAGCAGGTCGATTCAGATCGTGCCTTGGGTCATTAAAAAAATTCAATAAACGTAGTGGGACCATTGGGTTCTGAATTTTGTTCTAAATGTCACATCTAGTCGAGCCTGATCAACGCAATCTAGTATATGACAGTTAGGACAAATGTCTGAGAGCTGAATGAGACCGTGGAGGAATGAAGCGTATGAAAGGTGAAGATTAAGATGTCAGATTTATAAGACGAAAATTGACGAAGAGGTGTTTAGTTCCAAATGGTGGCTATTAAATAATGGAGTAATGAAGTCTATAGATGACAAAGTTTCACGAATATTAGAGATATTTAAGAACAAGGTGAAGTACCTTAACACCGTTGGACGCGTCGTCGAGCAATGCCTTGTCTGTGGAAGACATAAGAAGTAAGGAATTATGGGATACTCTAAGGAATGACTTGGAACTTTAATCAGAGTCGTAGTTGAGAAGTGAAGGTGAAGTGTAGACTAAAGTAACAATTCCGGGTACAGAGTTAAAGGATTGCAGTACCATACCCAGAAACTTGGAATGAGGAATTATAGGTCGATTATCGGAACCCCTAAACTTCCAGTAAAGACAGAGTATACAAGAATTGAAGGACTCGCACACTTGAACCGGACAAGATTGTAATATCCAAACAACTATGAGGATTAGTTATGGACTAAGCGAATTATTTGGATAAATGAGACTAACCCTCAAATGTGGTCATTGAGCGTGAAGCACAGACAAGTTTAACCCCGTCAGATCAGCCACATCCTCCGAACCTTAAGTGTCAGATTTGTGAATTAAGAAGGGAAGATGGTATGCAACCTAAGAAACGTGATGGATGAGTAAGTAGTAGTGATAAGACCTGTTGCGTATCGAAGCGTGAATTCGAATGTGTTTTGTTGACAAGAGATGAGACGTAAATTTTTCCAGTGAAATCGGGAAAAGGATATTGAGTAATAAGTTGTTGGAATTTAGTGAACTAACAGACGAACAATATCGAACTTCTTTGATTGGATATAAAAGGCAAGTTTAAGATAACACATGATTATAATAGACCAGTATTTTGAGGATTAATCGGGAATTTTGGCCGAGAACCATTTTGAGGCTTTATTATATGGAAGATCGTCATTGGTGCACAAGTTAAGATTGCGGTTAATGTTAAGAAGTTTAATGTTTCAACTGATGGGTTTCCTTACGCAATTATTCTGGAAAACGGACAGAGATCACCTTATGTTGGTATGCATTCGAAGGTGGTAGAATGTACGGACTTTGGATTGTTCAAAACCATATGAAGAAGATGATAGTCGAGAAGACCTATGGAAGTTACTTAGTATAAATGGAGAGTCATTTAGATAATAAGACTAGATTTTAGGTTGTGAATGCAGTAACGAGTTACTGGATGAATCCAATAGGTAATGATAAAGTGTTGAAGTTTAAGATCATCTAGTCAGGTACTTGAAGGAACGTAACCTATAAGTGGGCGTACAAGAGAGCCGATAAGAGTTTGAATCTATTCAAGACGAATTGTTCTCGAAAAGAAACTCAAAGAGTAACCTAATGGACATGATAGAGTTTTGGAGACCGAAGTTGTCTCGGAAAAGATTATGAGTATGAAATCCTTATGGATATGAATAGAATGAATGGAAACGAAACTCGACCATCAGTGGGTTCAGTATACGAAAGATGTGAATCTGGGAGAGTATTCAAGGAATCGATTCGCGAAAACAAGTATATTGTTTATGTCCGAAGGGAAACATAAAGCCAGGAGATGACTAGTCAAGAAGGTAAGTAGTGTTTCGAAGCGATCCACAGTATGAAGATAATTCTTGTTATTAGTATGTGGGCTTCGAAGGACGATTACAACATTTGGGTAAGAAGGTAGTCTAAGCCACAAGTGAACTAACGAACACAAGATGGTTCTGCAATAGTAACTACAAAGTTATTAAGGAACAAGATTGATCAAGAGATTTAATATGGTAATAGTGGTGTATTACTCCTACTCCAAGTGAGTTGTTAAAATCAGAGTTGCGCAACGAAGAAGTAATCCAAGAATGAGTTAATGAACAATGCTAAGCTGAAGCTTAGGGAACAAGAAGGCTTGTGAAGTCCTTGCCGGATGAATCACAAGAAAGGTATTAAGTGTTCAATTCTTACAACGCAGAATAGTAGTAAGTAGAGATGACTTGAACATATCATAAGCTCTAACGGGAAATCGTACAAAGTTAAGCTGAGGGATACTTCAAACCTCAAAACCCATGAGTAATGGAAATCAAAGTAGTTTAGGAATATGTGGTAAGAGTAAAGAAGGATGTATTCCTACCACGTTAAGTCTAAGCGATGGAGTTACCGCTAGTACGGTAAGCTAGTTAAGCAGCTCAGTAACTCCAATCGGTCTTGAAGAGTAAGTTTAGCCAAAAGAGAATTATGCATAAGGCAACAACAGTAAATGTTGCACTTGTGAGATGATATATTTTGGGCTTGCAGCATCGATCAGGAACGACAGAAGTAATGGCATGTGAGTTTATTTCACATTATATCCACGTTATGTCAACATGTCTCGCATACTAGATTACATTTAGTATTGAGTATTTATCAGGCAGTGCTTATGCTACTCAGACAGTAGTGTATCAGATTTTCAGTTATGTGACATGTATCAGTAACCATTGTACGCAGACTTTAATGTTTAAGCTAGAAGGTTTTAATCAAGACAGGTTTGTTGATGCCGAACATATTTCAGCTAAAGAATTCGGAAATTTTGAACCCGATGTTCACAGGTAGGGAAAGAACCTTGTTGCGCAGATTAGAAAATCGCTCGTAGTCTACAATATGGAGCTACGCAAGTTCAGGTTACGAATAAATGATTAAGAGATCGATGGGATTAAGTGTGCTACTTTAGTAGCGGCCAGAATAGAGTTTTCTTTTCGAAAACAAGGAGTATCTTTTGAACGACATAAGTTACGTTGTAGACGGGATTCATGAGGCCAGTTCTACTCACCCCGTTACGACCAAGAAGTATCTTGAATGATGCAAGATTGTCAGAATCCTAGTAAGGAAGAAGAATTCCTAAGTTATTGAGATACACGTTATCGTCGACTAGTTAAGGCGAAGCGCGAGTAGCAAATAAGATTTCTCGAGCCCTTAAGGATTCCGCAGTGGGAGCGGAAGCAATGTTATGGTTATGATAAGTAGTACACCAAGGTGTCAAAAAGAAAGGGACAAGTACTAGAGGTAATGCCTCCTCCTTGTATTTGGATAGTGGAGGTAGTTTCAGTAGTCTTTACTTCCGTTTGAGAAAACCCAATATCAGATGCTTTTCAATGTACGGATGGTTCTATATGAAGAATGGTACGATTATAGTGGTAAGATGCCATCATGCGAGGCAAAAGTCAAAGATAACAATTCATTGGGATTAAGTTGTAGTGCAATAGACCTTTTGAAGAGTGGAATTATTGAGAAGAATAAGATTGACCCGATGTCGTCAGGGTAAGACCATGCGGACAATGAAGGAAACTTATGGACTCAGTAAGAGCATCCAATGCTTAATAACCTTAAGTTGAAGTTGCAAAGTGTGTAAACAAGGAACATAGTCAAGTGAGTCGGATATGCTGGTTCAGATAACCACACGTCCTACTATGTAAGAATTATGTGATGTACATTAAGCCATTTAGTTAAGGAAGAGATTGTCGAGTATTTTTGACTTGTAGAATTGGAAATCCTGGCCGTGAACCAATTTTATCCAACCGGGTTTTAATTGAGGTGTATGAATAATCCACATGTCAGACTTTAGAGTAGCCATGGAATCCCGATAAGCAAGTTGAATTGGAGAATCGGCTAGTAGAAAAAAAAGTATGAAAGATCCATTCGTTTTTTTATCTCAAGAGAATTCTAAATTTCGAGGACGAAATTTCTTTAAGGAGGGTAAAGTGTAACATCCCACTCAAGACTCAAATATTTATCAGTGTCGAGACGACGTAGCAGAGATATTTTTAAGGAAGGACATTTTAGTAATTTGAGGGTTTAGGCTATAAAAGCCTTTTACACCCAAAATTTCCTCATTTCCTAATCTCCCTTCTCTCTCTAAAATTCACAAATCCTCTCCCTCTCTCTCTAAACTCTCGCCCTCACTCTCTTCATACCTCCATCCATCAAATTTCTATCCCAATCTCTTGAATCCACTTCCAAGCTCACTTTGTGGGAATTTGAGACAAGAGAAAGTTAGAGAAAGCAAGAAAAGAAGAAGAAGCAAACTAGGGTTTTGATGTAGAAGCTTGGCAAGGAATCAAATCATTTAATTTAGGTGAGTTCCTCTAGATAGAACCCACCTTGGGTTAGTTGGGTGTGAAATCCATCTCTTGAGCAAAGTTTAATATTTTGTCCCCTTATTCCTTTTGCTTGCTAATTCCTTGTTTATTTATGTTTTAAACAATCAATTTGCATTGGAAAATCATCCTTAATACTGTTAGGAAGCTTGGGTAAGTTGGAATGGGTCAAAATGGTGAAAAATACGTTTTTGAACAATTTCTGAACTGTCAGGCTCGCTACAGCGAGCAGACCATTTTCTGGTTTTGGAACAGCTTGCTACAGTGCAGGGTTGCTCGCTATAGCGCGCTTGTCAGAATCAGCTTGGCCTGCTGAGCTGTTTCGAGTGATTTGATGCGTTTATGCGAGGCGTTTCATGACCATTTTCCACAAAAACTCTAAATTTTCAAGGAACACCATTTTAACTTAACCAAAAGGCTTCCAACGGAAGAAATCATATGAGAACAAGGATTAGACAATGCATAAGGAATGCGGGAACAAGGTTAGATGAGGAGGATAATGCTATTGTAAATGTATTGAACCCTTAAGTACGACATATGACAACGATATGTCTAGAACCTATAATAGGTTAGCAAGAATAGAGATGTATTCAGTTAAGTGTACGAAAGTACTAGGAATGTATTTCAACATTCAAAGATTCATATAAGACTAGATTAACCATGGGTTAGATTTCAGATAACTTATGATCAGAATAGATTTCAGATAAGATTAGTATCAGATAATACCAGATTTATACAGACTATATATATATATATATATATATATATATATATATATGCTGACGAGTCATGGCTCAGGTACGCTCTTGATTTATTCTGGATAGGTCAGCCCGTTAGGGAACCTACATGACGACTCACACACACACACATACACACATACACACACACACACACACACACACACACACACACACATATATATATATATATATGTACAGATAAGATTATATGTGTTGTACCCTAATTTTGTCCCAAGCCTTTTAAAAAAAGAGGAGAAAGTCAAAGTCAACAAAAAAGTCAACAGAAGTCAACAAAAAAAGAGGATTTCGCAAAACGATGTTGCTATCGCTCTGCGAAATCTGTGATGAACTTCGCAGAGCAACGTTCAGGTCGCTCTGCGAAGTCTGCGATTTTATAGGTTTTTGATTTTCTGATTTACCTCTTTTTTTATTTTTATTCCTATTATCATCTATTATTATTATCATCTATTATTATCATGATTATTGCTGGATTCAGCAAAGAAATCAGAATTAAGCATGTGCCAATTGCAAAGTAAAGGAAAGAAGGTTTTTGTTCCAACCAAGCATGTGCCAAGCAAGTTGGCCTGCCCTTGGGCAGCTCTCATCTCTCCCAATTGCCTACAATCTGACCCTGAGCTTGCCAGCAAGCAGCTTACTCATTTTCTTCTTCCTTTTCCACCCTAAAACCAGTCAAACATAGAGGCTTTTGCTTGCCCAAGAGCTGGTTTTGCTGCCCTGTTTCAGCAGCTTTTCCTCCCTTCTCACACCAGCCCACATGCTCCTTTTGTTTCCCCCAACCTCTGTACATCCTAGCCCACGTTTTTCTTGCTTGGCTCCTCAAGATTGCAAGGTTTAATCCCAAGGAATAGCCCAAGTTGCATACAGCCTTGTTTTTCATGTTTTTCATCATTTTTTCTGTCAAATCAGCACCATTTGTAGCTGAAATCAGCCAAAGTCTTGCCCTTGGCACAAGGCAAAGTCACCTCTTCCCTTTTGCATTAAATGCAAAGCAAATTAGCCTGATTATAGCCCACAAACCAGCTTGGCTCTAGAGATTTTTTCATCATGGCAATTTGATTTTGTTTTGCCTATAAAAGGAAGGCAATGCACAAGGATTAAACACAGCATTCTTACAACATTTTTGAGAGCAATTACAGAACTTTGAAAGTAGAAAAAACTAGTTCAAACATAGTGCTAAACACCAACATTATTGTTCTTGTTCATCAACATTCCAACCTTTGCAAAACCATCATCATCCAAGCCTCTTCCTTCTTTTTGCAACACAAGCATTGGCTAGGAGTTTTGTAAGTCATTCTGAATTCTCTATCTAGCATTTACATCACTGTTTGCATTTGTTCAATCTCAGTTTTGCATCCTCAATTTTTTAACTCATTTTGCATAAAAAGCCTCTTTTGAAACCCCCAAAGAAATCTCAAATTTGCAAAACTTTAAGCTGAGTTGTTGTACTCCTTTTCTTGCTAAAATCCAAAGCTTTTCAATCCCCTTTAGGTTCTGAAGCTTGTTCAGAAGTAGCTTCTGAACAGAAGTTCAGAAGCAGCTTCTGAACCCAAAAATCGTAGATTTCGCACAGCAAAGTCATGGTCGCTCTGCGACCATGACAGAACTTAGGTTCGCAGAGCCAAGTTCAGATCGCTCTGCGAAAATTGCAGAACTCAGAACCTGAGTTCAGGTTTCTAAAAAGCCAATTTTTTTGAAGTTCTAACCTATTGATCCAGAACCTAAGTGGATTAAAATCTTTTTTTAAGAACCATAACAAGAGTTTTGCATGATATTGGAAATTTCACAAGTTTTGAGCAATAATTTTGAGTAACTTGAGAAACAAGTTATGTTCATAATTTTCAAAAATCAAATTTGTGCAAATAAGCTAAGTTCAATAAGCTTCAAAACCAAACTTGAACAACTACTTTGTTCATGAATTTCAATCAAACTCGGACTTGAGCCGAACTTGCTCATTTTCACATTTTCAAACTCGGATTTGAGCCGAACTTGCTCATTTTCATAAATCAAGCTTAAATTTGAGCCGAACTTGTGCATTTTCATAAACTTGTGTATTTTTCATACACATGAACAAGCAAACGTGTTCATAGGTTGCAACAACTAATTTGAGCATTAAACCTTTTTAAGTTTCAACAACCACATGTTTTGCTCTCTTTGGGGATTTCTTAAGTTTCATTAACAAACTTGAATGAAAAAAGGAGTGGTTTGACGTATGTCTCTCCATTTCCCGATTGAATAAGCACTTGACGTATGTCTCGTTGCTTAGACGATCGTCATTCTTTTCAACTTCACCAAAAATACATTTTTGAGTTCCAACAATAAACTTGAATGAAAAAGGGGTGGTTTGACGTATGTCTCTCCATTTCCCCGATTGAATGAATGCTTGACGTATGTCTCGTTGTTCGGGCAATCGTCATTCCATTTTCATCTCAAAAACATAAAACAAATCCAACACACCAATTTTGCCCCCCGTGGTCAATCCGAACCTTTTCTTGATCCCGTTGGATCAATTCGAACCCCTTTTTTCCCCCAATGAGCATGTTTTTATCTATTCTAGCGCGATTTCAAACAAACGCTTAAGCCTCCCACGCGCGAGCATACAAGCTACGTTTAATCGCAAGAATACGATCAAAAGCATCGTTCATTAAAAACAACCAACCAATTTACGTTTTTCTACCAAAGAACTACGTAGCTTTGAATTCTCCATCGCACCGGGAGATACGTAGGAGCAAGATCATCATCTTGTCAAGCACAATAATAAAAAAAAAACTTTTTCCCCCTTCTTTATTATCTTTATATATTCAAGCATGCAAGCAAACTTTAAAAACACTTTTAGCCTTAACTAACTAGGAGGTTCCCGTTGAGTACAACGGACGTGAGGGGTGCTAATACCTTCCCCTTGCGTAACCGACTCCTGAACTCGGTAATGGTTGCAATGACCATCCTTTCTTCATCGTCAAGGGTTTTATTATCGTTTCCCTTTAATAAAAAAAAACTTAAGGGTTTATCAACGTTCCCTTTAAACAAAAACTTTGGTGGCGACTCCGCAGTCTTTACGAGTGTCCTTACGACCTCAAGCATTTTCTTTTTAAAACGAGAGCGCACAGCTGGCGACTCCGCTGGGGATCCTTGTACCTCATAGCGAGTCAAGCCTATCCTAGTTAGCTTTTAGGCTAAGTGTTTTTATTTTTGCTTGCATGCTTTTATTTTATTGTCTTTATCTTCTTTTTCTCATCGCATTTATATTTATATGCTTCATATTAAATATGTTCATATTGATATATCAATTGTGGGGTTGTCACATGAGCGATGTTACGCCACATTGTTCGGGTTAATGCCGAACGTGTGAGGCTCTATACCCGAGCTTTGAGAGAAATTAAGATAGGATGGTGGTTGCGTAGCAGAGGCCCGCGTTGACGTATGTCCGTGAGGTTGATGTGAAAACCCCGCCTAGAGGAGGTTTCACTTGGAATTTATTGAAGTCTTGCGAGTAATTTGCAATTGACGACCTTATTTCCTTGTGGGATCCATGACTTTAGGGACCTTTTAGAAAATCTCATCTCTAGAGCCTACATGTGAGAATGGGGGGAGTTTTGAACATTCATATACCATACCTATGCATACCATACATTTGCATTCATGAAAATAATTTTGCATATCATTTTGCTTTATAGGAAATTAAAAAGGCAACCAATATTTAGCAAAAGAAATATGGCTTCCGGAAATAGAAACACGCTCGCTTTCAAGGTCAAGGCTCCTAAAGTAGAGAGCTTGCTAGCTTTGAGTAAAAGGCTTTCTTTGGTCGACAAGAGTATTTTCGAAGCAAGCTATGGTTTGATACTTGACCTCCTGTCCGTGAAGATAGATTCGTTGGCTTTAACCACGTTGGCTCAATTCTTTGACCCACCTCTCCGGTGCTTTACCTTTCAAGACTTCCAATTAGCCCCAACCTTGGAGGAATTTGAGAAGATTTTGGGATGTAGTATGAAAGACCATGGGCTCTATCTCGGTTCGGGAAAAGACCCTACTTTAGAGGCCATCGCCGAATCCTTGCACCTTAATGTCCAAGAAATAGCACCTCACTTGGAAACAAGAGGAAGCATTAAGGGCTTCACGAAGAAGTTTTTGGAGGCTAAGGCTCGAGGATTATTAGCCAACAAAGAGGGGAAAGCATTCAACGCAATCTATCCCTCTTGGTGTATAGGATAGTTCTATTCCCCAACATGGAGGACTTTATAGATCTTCCGGCTTTAGAGGTATTTATGACTAAAAATCCGGTTCCCACACTTTTGGCGGATTTTTATCATTCTCTCTATGCTAGACATGAACAAGGGAGAGGACGCACAATTTCTTGTTGTACTCCTTTAGTGCACATTTGGTTAATGTCCCACATGCCAAGAAGCCAGGACTTTGTGGAGAATCGGGCTAAGCTCAAGTGGTCGCAAAGAATGACAACTCTCACCGAGAGGGATATCCATTGGTTTTCTCCAGATTTAGAGGATCCGGAAATCATGCTTAGTTGTGGTGATTTCCCTAATGTACCCCTCATTGGTACTAAGGGATGCATCAATTACAACCCGGTCCTCTCTCTTCGCCAATTAGGGTATCCAATGGAGGACAAACCCGACGACCTCTTATTGGAAGCTTTCTTCCTAAGAGAAGGAGATCAAGACCCGACATTACTAGAAAGAATCCAAGGAGCTTGGAGCCAAGTGCACAAGGGAAAGGTTGGCAAGAAAAATTGTGTAGCCAATCCTCTCTACACTCAGTGGGTGAAGGAAAGGGTCAAAACAATCAAGTTACCCTTTGTGGTCATATGCCCTCCTAAATCTCCTACACCTAAGCCAAGTGCAAACATTCCCAACAAGGAAGCGGAGGAACTTAAAGCTAAAATTCGGGAACTCCAAAACAAAAATGGGGAACTAGAATTAAAGCACCTCCAAGCTTTAGGAGAAATCACTAGAACAAAGAGAGATCGAGATGAAACAACAAAATCTCTCCTAGTGTGTGAAAAAAGGCTAAAAATATCCGAGGGAAAAAGAGAGTGGATCGGTGGAGGTTTGGTCAGTGCCGATGCTAACCTCATAGCCAAAGACGAAGAGTTGGAAAAAGTCTTGCATTCCAACCAAGAGCTCAAAAAGTTCGGAGAGCTAGCCATCGAAGCTCAAAGAAAATGGAGGTTGAAATTTCAAGAGAAAAATCAACAACTCCAAGAAGTCGTCAAGGACTACAAAGAGCAGCTCCAAGCCGAGCGCGTCCAACGGCAAAAATATGAGAGCCTTTCTCATCAAGGAAAGCTAAAATACAATCGTCTTGAAACCAACATCAAGAAATATGAAGAATATTTCGACAAGATTGCAAAAGCACACGAGGACCATATTGCACAACTACACGATGAGATTAGGAGTGTAAACCTCAAGCTAGATCAACGCAAAGAGGTGATTGAGTTTGTGTGGCAAGACGCCACCCGATTAAGTGAAGACTTCACTAAATTGGTCGCATTCTCAAACTTGGTCATTACCAAACTTCCAAAGAAGCTAGCAAAAGCCGAGATGGTCATGCCATACTTTGACATCCCTAAGAAGGTCAAGACATTCATGAAGTTCTGCAAAGACACCGTAGACTTCTATAGGGAAGAAATGGACAAAGCGGAAAAAAGAGCAGCTATTTGATTTGTATTAGCATTAGTTACACTTTGTAAACAAATGTTATCCAATCAAATAATAATATTTTGAAGCAATATCAATTTCCTAGCCTTTAATATTTACGATTGCTAATATTAACGGTGCGCCTTTAATTTCCTCGCAAAGCAAAATAAAAAAAAAACACATGTTTTTCATATTCATCGCATACATACATTCACATGCATTTTCATGCATTTTTCTTAATAAAAGGAAAAAAACACTCATTTCATTTCCCCTAAAAAAAAGTTTGAAGCAATCATAGCCAGAAAACCCAAGAAGCCCTCAGCTCAAGAGCCAGATCTCCAACACTCGTACGGAACACGAGCTAACAAGCAAAGGATCATGGATAACTTGGAACAAAATCAAGTTGCTTTGAGAGGGGAAGTTGACGTTATGAAAGAGAAGATGGATCAAATGATAGAGTTAATGCAAGCTTTGTCTGCCCGGGAAAGTAACCCTCGACCAACTGTGGATGCAGCCAATGTGGTATGGCCTCCATACGGTCTTCCTCAAGGATATACCCCACCGCTTGAAGGTGATAACCTTGTGCCACCTCCACAACCACAGCTTACAATCCCCGTTAGGAACGAAGAGCATCGTCCTCAAGGGAATTCCACTACTCAACATGAGATTGTTTCTCATAATATGGAAAACACTCAGCCTAGGCAGTCTGCTCATAGCAATGCTCACCAAGACAACGATTCTGCTCATATGTATCGTGTTTTGGAAGAAAGGTTAAAAGCTATCGAAGGATCCAGCTCATATGGTGCCTATAACGCTTTGGATATGTGTTTAGTGCCCGATGTGGTCATTCCTCCCAAGTTCAAAGTACCAGACTTCGAAAGGTACAAGGGAATTCAATGCCCTAGAAACCATCTACGGATGTTTTGTAGGAAGATGGCAGCTTACGCAACAAACGAGAAACTCATGATCCATGTGTTTCAAGACAGTTTGAGAGAAGCCTCGCTAGATTGGTACATGCAATTGGAGCGTACCCACATCCAAACTTGGAAGGACTTAGCCGATGCTTTCTTAAAGCAATACAAGTACAATTTGGACATGGCTCCAAACAGGATGCAGTTGCAAAACCTTGTGCAAAGAAGCAACGAGTCCTTCAAAGAGTACCCTCAAAGGTGGAGGGAACTAGCATCTCGCGTGCAGCCACCGCTTTTGGAGAGGGAATTAGTTGACACTTTCATGGGCACACTACAAGGCCCATATTATGACAAAATGATCGGAAGCACATCATCTGGCTTCTCCGATCTAGTCATAATCGGTGAAAGAATAGAAGATGGAGTGAAGAGGGGAAAAATTCAAGGCCCTCCTGAGGCTCAAAGCGGAGCTAGAAGACCCCCCAACAACTTTCACAAAAAGAAAGAAGGGGATGCTAATGCTATTTTGGTAGGCCCATCTCGGGTATCCTCGATTCAAATGCCTCGCTACCATTATCCCTATGTGGCAGCAGCAGCAGTTCAGGGGTAATACTCACCCCAAGTAATCCCCACAACTCCACCTCAACAACCAGCAGCAATGCCTCGGCAAAATCAACAGCAGCAACAGAGTGGGTACCCACCAAGAAATCAAATGGTCCCGAAGAATAGTTATAACAATGTACAGTTTGATCCTGTACCCATGCCTTACGGTCAAATCTTGCCGTACTTAATCCAAAAAGGGATGGTTGAGCTAAGACCACTACAACCTTTGTTGCCACCATACCCACCTTGGTATGACGCAAATGCAAGGTGTGAATATCATGCGGGAACCACGGGCACAACATCGAGGGTTGTAGAGCTTTCAAACACAAGGTCCAGAACCTTATTAACCAGAAGTTGCTTTCCTTCAAAGAGGAAAATCCAAATGTGAAGAATAACCCATTGCCAGGGCATGCGGGTCCTTCTGTGAACGCAGTGGAAGAACAAGAAAACATTGGCCCGATCCAGGAGGTGGTCAATGTAAAAACCCCCATGTCAATCATATGGGAGAAGTTGATCGGTTTTGGTTTGTTCGAAGAGATGCATGCTAACTGCGAAGCTTGCATAATTAATCCCGACAAGTGTGAAGAATTAAAGAAATGTCTTCAAAAGCTGATGGATCAAGGTTGGATCCAAATGGGCTATACAAAAGATAGCACGGTCGTTGCTACCTTGGAGTCTTATGACCCAAAACCTCTCGAAATCCCATACCAAAGGAGAGAGGTACAAATACCCGTACAGCCCATCACATTCCATGTGCCGGCACCTTTCTCTTTCGAAAGCACAAAGAGGGTACCGTGGAATTACCAACCTGTTGCCTATGTGGAGGGAAAACCATTGGCAAAAGTGAACCCAACATCACTAACATTACCGGTGTTTGAGGAATGACAAGGAGTGGTAGAGTCTTTGCTCCGAAAGAGCTCAGGAAGACACCAGCTGAACTACTAAGGGAACCACTCAAAGAAAAGAACGTGGAGGAAATGGAGAACCAAGCAGGACCTTCTCAAAAAACAGCCCCACAAAAGGAGGCCGAGGAGTTTCTACGGATAATCCAAAAGAGCGAGTATAAAATCATTGACCAGTTGGGTCAAACTCCCTCCAAAATCTCCATGTTATCTTTATTGCTAAGCTCGGAGGCTCACCGAGAAGCATTACTACGGATCCTTAGTGAAGCACATGTCACTAAGGATATCCCTGTGGACCAGTTCGACGGGATAGTATCAAACATTACCTCAAGTAGGTATTTGGGTTTCAATGACGACGAGCTACCCAACGAGGGGCATATTCACAACCGTGCTTTGCATATCTCCGTAAAATGCATGGACCACATCCTCTCTCGAGTGTTAGTGGATACAGGATCATCATTAAACGTCATGCCCAAGACTACCCTCTTGAAGCTATCATGCGAAGGGACAGTCATGAAGCCAAGTGCTTTGGTGGTAAAAGCCTTCGATGGGTCAAGAAGGGCCGTCATAGGAGAGATCGACTTGCCTGTTCAAATCGGGCCTAAGGTTTTCACAATCACCTTCCAGGTCATGGACATTAATCCAACCTACAGTTGTCTTCTCGGACGACCTTGGATTCACACCAGAAACTCCACTCTACACCAGAAACTCAAGTTCATCGTCGATCATCAAATGATCGTAGTTTCCGGGCAAGAGGATATGATGGTAAGCCATCTTTCGTCATTCCGCTACATAGAAAAGGATGAAGAAGCTGTGGACATTCCCTTCCAGTCTTTGGAAGTAGCAAATGTCGTAACCTTGAGCTTAAAGCCCAAGAGAGGAGCATGGGCAGCCATGTCATCATGGAAGGCAGTAAGAGAAGCTCTAAAAGAGAGTAGCCTTAAAGGATGGGGCAAACTGGTGGATATACCGGAGAAGAAGAACCGTTTTGGGCTAGGGTATCAGCCATCAGCGGAAACTTCCTCAAAACCTCAAAAGTAAGGGATCCTTCCCATTTTGGAAACGTTCTACAGTGAGGGTTTTAACTATGAAGACCAAGTAGCTCTTTTGGAAGACACGAATGAAGAAGTACCCGAACTCGTGTACCGCTGTGCTTCGGGCGAAATATTGAACAACTGGAGGGCCATCGCAATTCCCGAAATCATTACCAAGATCAAGTAATTTACCATGTTTGTTTTTGTTTTTGAAAAAAAAATCATTTAGCTCTGCCCAAGGCAAATGATTAGTTGTGTGGGGCCCCCATGTTTTTAAGTTTATTTCAATCATAAATAAAATTGCATTTCTATGATCAATTGAGTTCTTTTCTTTTGTTTCTTTAATTGCAATACAAAAAATTTTTCTGCAAAAAAAACCTAAAATAAAATCATACTCATGCAGATTCACAAATTCTCCCACCAATAACACTGCCTTAATCCCTCATGACTTCGATTTCCCGATTAACCAAACGGAAGATGATGAAGAGGACGATTTTGAACTTCCTGAAGAATTGTCCAGATTTGGGGATCAAAAGGATAGGGTAATACAACCTCATCAATAACCGATTGAAATGATCAACTTAGGGACCGAAGAGGATAAGAAAGAGGTCAAAATGGGTGCCTCCCTGCAAGAAGATGTGAAGAAAAAATTGATTAAGCTTCTACAAGAGTATGTGGACGTGTTCGCTTGGTCGTATCAAGACATGCCAGGATTAGACCCCAACATTGTCGTACATAAGCTACCACTTAAGCCAGAATGCCCACCAGTAAAGCAGAAATTGAGAAGAACCAGACCCGACATGGCTCTCAAGATTAGAGAGGAGGTCAAAAAGCAGTTCGATGCCGGCTTTTTAGCAGTAACCAAGTACCCACAATGGGTTGCCAACATTGTGCCAGTTCCGAAGAAGGATGGCAAAGTCAGGATGTGTGTGGACTATCGGGACTTAAATAGAGCAAGCCCAAAGGATGATTTCCCACTACCACACATTGATATATTGGTAGACAACACTGCCCAATTCTCAGTCTTCTCCTTCATGGATGGCTTCTCGGGATATAACCAAATCAAAATGGCTCCAGAAGACATGGAGAAAACCACATTCATCACCCCATGGGGAACTTTCTGCTACAAGGTAATGCCTTTCGGATTAACAAATGCCGGGGCAACATACCAAAGAGCAATGGTGACTCTTTTCCATGATATGATTCATAAGGAAATAGAGGTCTACGTTGATGACATGATTGCTAAATCCCAAAAGGAGGAGGATCATCTAGTCCATTTGCAAAAGCTATTCGAACGACTGAGAAAGTTCAAGCTGCGCTTAAATCCTAACAAGTGCACATTTGGGGTTAGATCCGGAAAATTATTGGGTTTCATCGTCAGCTGTCATACCCCATTTTTTGACTTATATTTTCTATTTGTTTTATCTTTTATTATTTCATCATTTATTATTACCTTTTTATTATTACATTCTTGTCATAGAATTTTTATTTGCATTTATCACTATTAGCATTACTATCAATAATATCATCATCCTTATTAATATTATTGTTATTCTATTTTCATTAATAATATCATTATTATTTTTTATTATTATTATTGAGGTTTTATTAATTAATAATATTAAACTTTTCATCATTTTTATTATTATCATCATTTTCATTTTCATTCTCATTGCATTTTATTTTTTATTTACATTATCATTTTCATTATCCTTATTATTATTGCTATTATTATTATTTCTTCATTTTACCTTTTATTTTATTTTAAAATACAAAAATTCAAAAAAAAGGGGAGTTCACAGTGCGAAGTGGCCTTCGCACTGCGACCTCTGCGATTTTCTGCAGAATTTTTATTTTCTTTGATTTATCTGTTTTGTTTTCATTTGTAATTGTTGTTATTATTATTATTATTATTATTATTATTATTATTATTATTATTATTATTGTTATTGCCATTTGTGACTGATTTAGTGCAGCAAGGCAAGAATCAAAGTGTGACATTAAAGGCAAAAGGAAAGAAGGATTTTCTTCCAATCTAACATGTGCTCAAACAAATTGGCTGCCCTTGGTCAGCTCTTGTCCCTCCAAATTGACCCATCATCCAACCTGAGCTTGCCAGCCAGCTACTTGATCCCTTTCCTTCCCTTTTTCTCCACCAAAACCAGTCAAACTCAAGTGGTTTTTGCTTGCAAAAAGCTGTTTGTGCTGCCCTGTTTTGAGCTGGATTTCTCCTCCCACACACCAGCCCACATGCTCATTTTGCTTCCCCCAATCTCCCTGTACATGGCAGTACACGTTTTCATTGCTTGGCCTTCCAAGATTGCAAGGATTGATCGCAAGAATCACACAATCTCAAGCTGCCCTGTTTTTCAGTTTTTTCCATCATTACCTTCTAGAATCAGCTGCATTTGTGGCTGAGATCAGTCAAGGTCTTGCCCCTTGGCACAAGGCAAAGCAGCTTCTATCCATTAGCATTAAATGCAAAGTGATTTAGCCTGGATTTAGCCCACAAACCAGCTAGGATCTAGAGATTTTGTTCATCATTGCAAGAATTGCATTTTTGCCTATAAAAGGAATGCCAAGGCCCAAGGATTTAAAGACAATCAATAGACCAATTCAGAGAGCCATTACACCAGAAAAACAGCCAAAAAATCCATTGCATTGCAGCATCAAATCAGCTCATACACAAAGCAAACCCAATTAGAGTTCATTGTTCATAAACTCTAAACAATCAAGCAAGCCACTTCCAATCTTGCTCAAGCATTGCTAGGAGTTCTGTAAGTCTCCTATAATCTTTCTCTTTCATTTTGTTTGCTGTTTGCATCTCTTGCTTTGTTCAAATTTCATTTTGTGCACAAAAACCTCCTTTTGAAACTCAAAAGGGATCTCAAAGGGGCCAAACCTTAAACTGAGTTTTTACACTCCTATTTCCCAATCTTTGCCAAGCTTTTTAACCCCCTTTAGGTTCTGAAGCTTGCTTAGAAGCAGTTTCTGAACTTCTGTTCAGAAACAGCTTCTGAGTTCAAAATTTCGTATACTTCGCAGAGCAAAGTATTGCTCGCACTGCGAACACATCAGAACCTGACTTCGCAGAGCCAAGTTCTGGTTGCTCTGCGAAGTATGTGAAATTCAGAACATGGATCAGGCATCCCAATGCCAAATTTTTGGGGTTCCAGCCCTTGATTCAGAACCTAAAGAGGGTTAAAAATCATTTTTGTTCGAACCCTATCCATAACCATGCACAACTTTGAAAATTTTACAAGATCGTGCGATAAGTTTTGAGTAACTTGTGAAACAAGTTATGTTCTTCAATTTCCAAAACTAAGCTTGAGCGATAAGCTAAGTTCGTTTATTTTCAAAACCAAACTTGAACAACCATGTTGTTCATGATTTTCAATCAAAACGCGAACTTAAGCCGAGCTTGCTCATTCTTTTAAATCAAACTCGAATCGAGCCGAACTTGTGGACTTTCGAAATTTGTGTATGTCTTATGATCTTGTTCATCGTTCAAACTTGAACTACGCTTGTTCTTGAGTTTCAATAGCTTAAGCAACAAGTAATGTTCATGATTTTAATAAACTCGAACAACAAATTTGTTCGTGATTTCCTTTTTTTAACTTTCCTTTTTAAAATGTCTTGTTTTCCTTTGAGATTCCTTAGAGTTTAAACCAAACCAAACTTGAATGAAACGGGAATGGCTTGACGTATGTCTCCCCAAACCTCGGTTGCACGAATGCGTGACGTATGTCTCGTCGCTCGGGCAATCGTCATTCCACCTTTTGACGCGTCTAGCACGCTCAACCTTCCCTTGGCCCCCCTTGTGGCCATTTTTAACCTTTTCTTGGCCCTTGTGGTCAATCCGAACCTTTTCGCGCCTTTGCGCGTTTATTTTCAACCTTTTACGCCTTGCGCGAATTTATCCCCTCGGAGCGTTTGTCTTTTATTTTACGCCTCCGAGCGTTTGTCTTTATTTTCAACCTTTTACGCCTTGCGCGAATTTATCGCCTCCGTGCGTTTGTCTTTTATTTTACGCCTCCGAGCGTTTGTCTTTATTTTCAACTTTTTACGCCTCTGTGCGTCTGTCCTTTTTTTTCTTCTTAAAACATTTACGCCTTGCGCGAGTTTATCGCCTTAGCGTTTGTCTTTCATCATTTAAAACCTTTTACGCTTTCGTGCGTTTTAAAACCTTTGCTCACGTCCGAGTGCGAATCTTTTTTATCAAATCATTTAGCTTTATGCATTGTCGTCAATGGCCAGTTCGGCAACAACCCGAACAGTTGACATTTACTTTCATTTCATTTCTTTTTCAAACTTTTTCGCTCGGACGCGATCAAATCTTTTTTAACTAAAACGAACCAACATATAAGCTTTTTCTACCAAAGAACTACGTACGCTTTGAATTCTCCGACTACCGGGAGATACGTAGGAGCAAGATCGACATCTTGTCAAGCCCATTAATAAAACTTTATTTTTTTCCCTTCGTTTGTTTTTATCTCTTTCATATACATATCATATTTCCTTTTCTTTTTTTATATATATGATTAAACACGCAAGTAAAACTTTTGAAACATTTTAAGCCTAAGCCGACTAAGAGGTTCCCGTTGAGTACAACGGATGTGAGGGGTGCTAATACCTTCCCCTCGCATAATCGACTTTCGAACCTAAAATCTTTTTCAAAAGGGTAATTTCGAACTTTTTTCCTTTTCTCCCCGAAAAATTAAAAGTTCAGTCGTGATTTAAAATTAGTGATTCAACGCTTCCCAATAGCTTGATATCCGAAATTCGACGCGACAAAGATGGCGACTTCACTGGGGATTCAAGGATTTTTCCTCACTAGTGAGTCAAGCCTATCCTAGTTAGCTTTTAAGCTAAATGTTTTATCTTTTTGCTTGCATGCTTTTATTTTTATTGTCTTTATATGCTTTTATTCCCTTGCTTTATGTTTATATATTTCATATTGCTTTATGTTTTGCGTTCGTCACCATACAAAGATGGCGACTTCACTGGGGACTCTGTAAAAACACTTTGTTTTGCGTTCGTCACCATACAAAGATGGCGACTTCACTGGGGATATAAGTAAAACACTTTGTTTGTGTATGACGGGTCAAGCCTATCTCATTCGACTTTTAGGCTAAATTGTTTCATTTTTACTTGCGTGTTTATATCTTCTTATCATTATTTGTTTCTATTCTTTTTGCTCTATATTTATATTGCTTCATATTTATATATATCAATTGTGGGGTTGTTCCTTAAGTGAGGTTACTCCACATTGTTCGGGTTAATGCCGGACGTGTGAGGCTCTCTACCCGAGCTCGAGAGAAAACTAAGTTAGAATGGTGTTTGTGTGCGGAAGCCCGCGTTGACGTATGTCCGTGAGGTAGGATGCCAAACCCCGCCTAGAGGAGATTTTCACGTGGAAGGTATTGAAGTCTCGCGTGCCAATCCGCGATGGACGACTTTAATTCCATGTGAGATCCATGACTCTAGGGACCCTTTTTTAGGAAATCTCACCTTTAGAGCCTACCTGTGAGGATGGGGGAAATTTTGAACATTAAGCATTCATATACCATACATATGCATACCATGCATTTACATTCATAATAATAATTTTTGCATATCATTTTACTTTATAAGGGAATTGCAAAGGCAGTTTTGCAATTGTCTAAAATTTTTTTTTTGAGCATGTGCTCCAAAAAAACCTTTTCATGCATTTACATTAACATCATGCATATCATGCATACATTTGTCTTTGAGTCCAAAACTCGTTTCCCTTCTTACCTCAAGGATTTCTTACAATCCGCATTGAGTCTTCGGTGTTCGCATTTTGTTCGCAACACTACACGTCAACGTCAAGAAAAGTGGCTCGTCGTCCCAAAGCAACCCACACATAAACACTAAGCCCCCGGTTATACATGGGGCATGCCATTCAACTTTGGTGAGGAATTCATCCCTATTCCCACTACTCTTCAAGAGATTTCGGTACCTCAACCCGAGGTTACCTTCCCCCAGGCTACTGCGGCCTTTTCCCCAATTACAACAAAAGCCCGACCTTGCTCGGCATCCAATACAGTTTGCGTTGACAAGCATTAATACAAAAGTTATATCATACAATTTGCGTTTTTAATGTGTTTATTCTGTGAACCATTTAGAACCAGCCAAAAATGTGAGGAATCCTCAAAATCATTTTATATATGCAGGAGACCGGCATTTTTGTTTAACTCGATTTTGTTATGTTAAATCTGAACGTTGTTTTAGATTGTATGAAAGCATTGATAGGATCAAGGCATTTTTTTTTGAAATGAGTGAAAACACTTGACCACAAATAACCCACCCTGTGAGCAGTGAGTATTTGTTAAACCCCTTTGAGCCTAATAAATCAGAATTGTTAACTATGAACTGCCAATTTTCATAAGCTCAATTGCTTAATGAGATTGCCGGAGTTTGTAAAAATTCAGTTCATAGTTAAATCATTTTGAATTCTGATATTTTTCTTTCATTTTGAACCCTTAACCTTCATGATTATTGTCCTTTGCCGAAAGAGGAAGGAACATTCAATTAGGGTATCATCTTGAATTAAGGGAGGGTGTGTGTATCAAGCAAATGGTGAATTTTGATCTTGACAACAAAGAAAAAGAAGAAAGAAGAAAAAAAAAACAAATCAAGAAATCTCAAAGAGAAAAGAAAAAGAAAGATCAAATCAAAAGGTTGTCAAGATCAAACAAAAGTATTTGCAAATCACCAAAAGTTGTGATTGAATAAGGAGGAAGTGTGTAATTAGAAGGAATGTTCCTCTTGCTTGGCCATTTGAATTCAATTTCCCCACATATGACATTTCTTTTGTAACCAAGCCAAATTACAACCCTCGAAGACCTTGTGATCAATGCTTTTATGCTTTTGAAAACGATGATTAGATGGACACATAACTTGATCGGAATGTTGGCAAACTTGCCGGATGAGTGTTCATTACCCTCACGATTAATATTCAATTTGTTCATTTACTTAAATGTGTGATAGGCATGGTTCATCGATAAACATGTTTTTAACTTAAGTTGTATGATATAAATTTTGTGTTTAGTGCAACCTTGGAACATCAAAATTGTCAACCCAAAACAAAGCCCGACCTCGCTCGGCAACCAATCAAAAAGCCCAATATTCATTGGCAAACCCAAGCCCAATAATCATTGGCAAACCAAGGCCCAATATTCATTGGCATTTCCCCAGTGGAGTCTCACCCAAAAGCCAAATTTTCATTGGCCCACACAAATACAATTCACAACCAAAGTCCGACCTTGCTCGGCATTCAATCAATCAAAGCCCAATTTTCATTGGCATTCCCACATCCAATTCACAACCAAAACCCAACCATGCTTGGTAACCTACTCACACCCGAAGCTCAATTCTCATTAGCACCCACAATTTCAAACAAGGCCCAACCATGCTTGGCATTCCCCCCACAATTCACAAAAAGCCCAGTCGTCATTGGCATTCCTCACAATTTCCTACAAAAAAAACCCCAATTTGTCATTGGCACTCCCAAAAGCAATTCACAAAGCCCAACCATGCTTGGCACCCAATAATAACAAAAGCCCGCTTTTCATTGGCACACACAAATACAATTACCAACCCAAAGCCCAATTTCCATTGGCACTCACAAATCCCATTTCCAATAAAAGCCCAATTTTCATTGGCCCTTACAAACACAATCACAAATAAAACCCAATTTTCATTGGCATCATCCAATCACAAAAAGCCCGACCTCGCTCGGCAACCAATCAAAAAGCCCGACCTCGCTCGGCAACCAATCAAAAAGCCCGACCTCGCTCGGCAACCAATCACAAAAAGCCCGACCTCACTCGGCAACCAATCATACAAAGTCCGAACTCGCTCGGCAACCAATCATACAAAGTCCGACCTCGCTCGGTAACCAATCATACAAACAATCAAAGTCCGACCTCGCTCGGCAACCAAACAATCAAAGTCCGACCTCGCTCGGCATCCAATCATAACCAAAGCCCGACCTCGCTCGGCATCCAATCGGTATCCCCCAGTGGATTAACAAACCCCCCATGAGGTATGTGTTCCTCATCAATGGTTGCGGCTTTACCCCGCCAAACATCTTTGAGGTATCCCCTGTGACATCATCCATTGAAGATTACCGAGTGTTTGCAATGCGACGTCGGTCCACTTTTCATTTTACCGGTCTAATCTTGTCTCACCAAGTTTGTCGGTCATACCCGGGCGAAAGCCCGAACTACATCGGTTTTGATCCCATTCGGGTATGTAGGCAAAGGACCTTGTCCTTCCAAACCAAACAAAAAAATTTCAAATACCAAAAACATTTTCTTTCTTTCAATAATTTGAACAACCTTTGTTCATAGGTCGCAACAAACTTTTATCAACCAAATCAGTCAGGTGTCATCCCTAGTCTGTATAGTCTAGTGATGTCACCTCTTTCTTTATGCCAAGTGGCAGTTCTTTAATGAACGACTTGTGCATCTTTCATCATATGCTTGTACCAAGGGGCAGTTCTTTACCGACCGGTTTGTGTATCCCCATTGCAAGTCAACCTTTCACACAACATCCCCAGTGAAAGTCATACATTCATACATTCATGCATTCATGCATTTGTACATTCGTACAATCATACATGTGTACATTCGTACATTCATACATTCGTACAATCATACATTCATACATTTGTACATTCGTACATTCATACATTCGTACATCCGTACATTTATGCATGCAACATACTACATATTATACATGGTTGTTCTAACTATCATGGGTCTCACCAATCAATCACGAGCAATTCGTGAATTCTTTTTTCCCCAAGTGTCATCCCCAGTTTGTCTGGTCCAGAGATGTCACCTTTTACGCCAAGTGGCAGTTCAAACGAACAGCTTGCGCGTCCTTTTATCATGTCTTTATGCCAAGTGGCAGTTCTTTAATGAACAACTTGTGCATATTCCCCAGTGTTGTGTCAAGTGGGAAGTTCTTTAATGAACAGCTTGTGCATCCTTTCTCCCCAATTGAAGGGGCAATTCTGTAAGGAACGACTTGTCAGCCGCATCCCCAGTGTCGTCAACGGCAAGTTCGGCAACAACCCGAACAGTTGACATTCTTTTTTACTTTTGTCGTCAGTGGCCAGTTCGGCAACAACCCGAACAGCTGACATTCTTTTACTTTCTGTCGTCAATGGCAAGTTCGGCAACAACCCGAACAGTTGACATTCTTTTACTTTCTGTCGTCAATGGCAAGTTTGGCAACAACCCGAACAGTTGACATTCTTTTTATTCCCTGTCGTCAATGGCAAGTTCGGCAACAACCCAAACAGTTGACATCCTTTTCATTCCATGTCGTCAATGGCAAGTTCGGCAACAACCCGAACAGTTGACATCCTTTTCATTCCATGTCGTCAATGGCAAGTTCGGCAACAACCCGAACAGTTGACATTCTTTTTATTTCCTGTCGTCAGTGGCAAGTTCGGCAACAACCCGAACAGCTGGCATTTACCTTTTCATTTCTTGTTGTCAGTGGCAGTTCTGCAACAACCCAAACAGCTGACATTTATCCCCAGTGGAACCATGTTCCCCAATAAAGTCGGATCCCGTTTCTCCAATGAACCCGGATATCCCTTTGTCTCTTTTTATCCCCAATGTGGTCATTTTTATCGTCTTTGCATTCATGTTTACATTACAAGCATTCATAACATTTGCATACATGCATTCATAACATTTGCATACATGCATTCATAACATTTACAATTCAGAAAAATATTTAGTCAAAAAATGGCGTACTCTATATTTAAGTCTCTTCGACCTGTCCATTTCAAAATTTCACTTTTTATCTCCGGGACGAAGAAACTTAAATAGGGGCATCTGTCATACCCCATTTTTTGACTTATATTTTCAATTTGTTTTATCTTTTATTATTTCATCATTTATTATTACCTTTTTATTATTACATTCTTGTCATAGAATTTTTATTTGCATTTATCACTATTAGCATTACTATCAATAATATCATCATCCTTATTAATATTATTGTTATTCTATTTTCATTAATAATATCATTATTATTTTTTATTATTATAATTGAGGTTTTATTAATTAATAATGTTAAGCTTTTCATCATTTTTATTATTATCATCATTTTCATTCTCATTGCATTTTATTTTTTATTTGCATTATCATTTTCATTATTATCATTTTCATTATCCTTATTATTATTGCTATTATTATTATTTCTTCATTTTACCTTTTATTTTATTTTAAAATACAAAAATTCAAAAAAAAGGGGAGTTCGCAGTGCGAAGTGGCCTTCGCACTGCGACCTCTGCGATTTTCTGCGGAATTTTTATTTTCTTTGATTTATCTGTTTTGTTTTCATTTGTAATTGTTATTATTATTATTATTATTATTATTATTATTATTATTATTATTATTATTATTATTATTATTATTATTGTTATTGCCATTTGTGACTGATTTAGTGCAGCAAGGCAAGAATCAAAGTGTGACATTAAAGGCAAAAGGAAAGAAGGATTTTCTTCCAACCTAACATGTGTTCAAACAAATTGGCTGCCCTTGGTCAGCTCTTGTCCCTCCAAATTGACCCATCATCCAACCTGAGCTTGCCAGCCAGCTACTTGATCCCTTTCCTTCCCTTTTTCTCCACCAAAACCAGTCAAACTCAAGTGGTTTTTGCTTGCAAAAAGCTGTTTGTGCTGCCCTGTTTTGAGCTGGATTTCTCCTCCCACACACCAGCCCACATGCTCATTTTGCTTCCCCCAATCTCCCTGTACATGGCAGTACACGTTTTCATTGCTTGGCCTTCCAAGATTGCAAGGATTGATCCCAAGAATCACACAATCTCAAGCTGCCATGTTTTTCAGTTTTTTCCATCATTACCTTCTAGAATCAGCTGCATTTTTGGCTGAGATCAGTCAAGGTCTTGCCCCTTGGCACAAGGCAAAGCAGCTTCTATCCATTAGCATTAAATGCAAAGTGATTTAGCCTGGATTTAGCCCACAAACCAGCTAGGATCTAGAGATTTTGTTCATCATTGCAAGAATTGCATTTTTGCCTAGAAAAGGAATGCCAAGGCCCAAGGATTTAAAGACAATCAATAGACCAATTCAGAGAGCCATTACACCAAAAAAACAGCCAAAAAATCCATTGCATTGCAGCATCAAATCAGCTCATACACAAAGCAAACCCAATTAGAGTTCATTGTTTATAAACTCTAAACAATCAAGCAAGCCACTTCCAATCTTGCTCAAGCATTGCTAGGAGTTCTGTAAGTCTCCTATAATCTTTCTCTTTCATTTTGTTTGCTGTTTGCATCTCTTGCTTTGTTCAAATTTCATTTTGTGCACAAAAACCTCCTTTTGAAACTCAAAAGGGATCTCAAAGGGGCCAAACCTTAAACTGAGTTTTTACACTCCTTTTTCCCAATCTTTGCCAAGCTTTTTAACCCCCTTTAGGTTCTGAAGCTTGCTTAGAAGCAGTTTCTGAACTTCTGTTCAGAAACAGCTTCTAAGTTCAAAATTTCGTATAGTTTGTGTTGAGTATTTTTGGTGTTGGCTGCATATTTTGGCAAATCCAATGTGTTGAATAGAAGCATCTCAATGTCTAGAACAAATCTTCAGTTGCAAGTTTTTCATTTTGAAGTCATTCAGAAGCTGAAATGTGCTTCTGAAGCATCAGACGCACTGTAGCAGAATTGACTTTTGTTGACTTCTTCAGAAGCTGGTTATTTTCAAGTTGGTTTGGCAAAAATCTTTGAAAGATTTAACAAGGATTTATTCTCGCATGTTGCTTCTAGATTGCTGATTAATTTGGAGGAGATTTAATGAAGATTTGGCATGGATTTATGAATGCTCGTATTTTTCTGTTGCAATCTTATGAAGATATTTTCCTGGTTTATTTGTTTCCTTATTGGATTACTCATAATTCAGAAACAAATCTAATTCAGAAGATTTGGAGCATAATTAAGAGACTTCCTGAAGATTTGGTTTGTTTTTATGAAAACACGTATTTTCCTGATGGTATCTTTCAAAGATACATTGAAGATTTATATGTTTCCTTTTCAAGCCTTGCATAATTCAGAAACATATCTGTTTTAGAAGATTTAATTCAGATTAATGTTATTTGCTGAAGGCTATATAAGGAGTGCTTTGCTGCTATTCAAGAGACAAGAAATTAGAAAGAAAATTCAGAAATAGAGTCTTAGTGTGTGTAAGCTTTTTAAGCTTTGTTTTCTGCACCACTCATATGTTTTGAGTTGGTTTAGGTTTAATTGAGTTGTAATTCATTCAAAGCTTTTAAGCAAGAATGAAGTTTTTGTTTTGAAGTGTGTTCTTCAAAAACAGGGTAGTTTTCAGAACTGGGTTTAGTTCAAGGGTTGTTCAAGTAACTGGGTTGTTACTTGAATAGGAAGTTAGTGGTCTCTAATACTCATGCGTGGGTAGAAGTCTGACTAGGTGGAAGTTGATTGCTTAGGATAGGAACTGGGGTGTCAGTGTCTGAGTCTTAAGGATTAATTCCAATAGTGGATTTCCTTCCTGGATTGGTATCCCCCAGAGTAGGAGGTGTTTACTCCGAACTGGGTTAACAAACCTTGTGTGTTCTTTTTATTTTCTGCACTTTATTTCTGCTCCTGAACTGTGTCTTGTTCATACTCTGTTTTAGTTCTGAATCTGCTAATTTTTATTCAGAACCTGTTTAATCAGAACCAGTTTAACTCTCATTATTGCTAAGCCAGAAATTTCACTTCGCAGAGCAAAGTATTGCTCGCACTGCGAACACATCAGAACCTGACTTCGCAGAGCCAAGTTCTGGTTGCTCTGCGAAGTATGTGAAATTCAGAACATGGATCAGGCATCCCAATGCCAAATTTTTGGGGTTCCAGCCCTTGATTCAGAACCTAAAGAGGGTTAAAAATCATTTTTGTTCGAACCCTATCCATAACCATGCACAACTTTGAAAATTTTACAAGTTCGTGCGATAAGTTTTGAGTAACTTGTGAAACAAGTTATGTTCTTCAATTTCCAAAACTAAGCTTGAGCAATAAGCTAAGTTCGTTTATTTTCAAAACCAAACTTGAACAACCATGTTGTTCATGATTTTCAATCAAAACGCGAACTTAAGCCGAGCTTGCTCATTCTTTTAAATCAAACTCGAATCGAGCCGAACTTGTGGACTTTCCAAATTTGTGTATGTCTTATGATCTTGTTCATCGTTCAAACTTGAACTACGCTTGTTCTTGAGTTTCAATAGCTTAAGCAACAAGTAATGTTCATGATTTTAATAAACTCGAACAACAAATTTGTTCGTGATTTCCTTTTTTTAACTTTCCTTTTTAAAATGTCTTGTTTTCTTTTGAGATTCCTTAGAGTTTAAACCAAACCAAACTTGAATGAAACGGGAATGGCTTGACGTATGTCTCCCCAAACCTCGGTTGCACGAATGCGTGACGTATGTCTCGTCGCTCGGGCAATCGTCATTCCACCTTTTGACGCGTCTAGCACGCTCAACCTTCCCTTGGCCCCCTTGTGGCCATTTTTAACCTTTTCTTGGCCCTTGTGGTCAATCCGAACCTTTTCGCGCCTTTGCGCGTTTATTTTCAACCTTTTACGCCTTGCGCGAATTTATCGCCTCCGTGCGTTTGTCTTTTATTTTACGCCTCCGAGCGTTTGTCTTTATTTTCAACCTTTTACGCCTTGCGCGAATTTATCGCCTCCGTGCGTTTGTCTTTTTTTTTACGCCTCCGAGCGTTTGTCTTTATTTTCAACTTTTTACGCCTCTGTGCGTCTGTCCTTTTTTTTTTCTTCTTAAAACATTTACGCCTTGCGCGAGTTTATCGCCTTAGCGTTTGTCTTTCATCATTTAAAACCTTTTACGCTTTTGTGCGTTTTAAAACTTTTGCTCACGTCCGAGTGCGAATCTTTTTTATCAAATCATTTACCTTTATGCATTGTCGTCAATGGCCAGTTCGGCAACAACCCGAACAGTTGACATTTACTTTCATTTCATTTCTTTTTCAAACTTTTTCGCTCGGACGCGATCAAATCTTTTTTAACTAAAACGAACCAACATACAAGCTTTTTCTACCAAAGAACTACGTACGCTTTGAATTCTCCGACTACCGGGAGATACGTAGGAGCAAGATCGACATCTTGTCAAGCCCATTAATAAAACTTTATTTTTTTCCCTTCGTTTGTTTTTATCTCTTTCATATACATATCATATTTCCTTTTCTTTTTTTATATATATGATTAAGCACGCAAGTAAAACTTTTGAAACATTTTAAGCCTAAGCCGACTAAGAGGTTCCCGTTGAGTACAACGGATGTGAGGGGTGCTAATACCTTCCCCTCGCATAATTGACTTTCGAACCTAAAATCTTTTTCAAAAGGGTAATTTCGAACTTTTTTCCTTTTCTCCCCGAAAAATTAAAAGTTCAGTCGTGATTTAAAATTAGTGATTCAACGCTTCCCAATAGCTTGATATCCGAAATTCGACGCGACATCAGCCAAAGGGGTATTGAGGTGGACCCTGATAAGGTAAAGGCCATACAAGAGATGCCAGCACCAAACACCGAAAAGGAGGTCCGTGGGTTCTTAGGAAGATTGAACTACATCGCTAGATTCATCTCACATATGACAGCCACCTGTGAACCAATCTTCAAACTGCTAAGGAAGAATCAGGCCGTTCATTGGAACAAAGACTGCCAAGAGGCGTTTGACAAGATCAAACAATACCTGCAAGAACCACCAATTTTGATACCTCCGGTTCCGGGTAAACCCCTCATCTTATACCTAATCATGCTTGAGGGATCAATGGGTTGCGTGCTAGGACAACAAGATGAAACGGGAAGAAAAGAGCACGCAATCTACTACCTAAGCAAAAAGTTCACCGACTGTGAAACAAGGTATACCTCGCTTGAGAAGACTTGCTGTGCCTTAGCATGGGCTGCTCGACGTTTAAGGCAGTACATGTTGACCCACACCACTTGGTTGATATCAAAGATGGATCCCATCAAATACATCTTTGAAAAGCCTGCCCTCACGGGAAAGATAGCCCGTTGGAAAATGTTGCTGTCTGAGTACGACATCCAATATGTTACTCAAAAGGCCATAAAAGGGAGTATTTTATCCGAGCACCTTGCTCACCAACCATTGGATGACTATCAACCCATACACTTTGATTTCCCTGATGAAGACGTTGTAGCCGTGAATGATGAAAATATCATAAGCGATGACGAAGGGCCAGAACCAGGAGCTCGATGGAAGCTCGCCTTTGACGGTGCCTCAAACGCCATGGGGCACGGGATCGGGGCAGTCCTAATCTCCCCAAGAAATGGGTATCAACCCTTCACAGCAAGGTTATGCTTTGACTGTACCAATAATATGGCAGAATATGAAGCGTGCATCTTGGGTCTTGAAGCAGCAATTGATCTAAGGATCAAAAGTCTTAAAGTATACGGTGACTCAGCACTTGTCATCTATCAAGTCAAAGGAGAGTGGGATACAAAACATCCCAATTTGATTCCCTACCGAGCCCGGGTTATAGAGTTGATTGAGCATTTCGATGAAATCACCTTTCATCACATACCTCGAGAAGAAAATCAGGTGGCGGATGCTTTGGCTACATTATCATCAATGTACCAAGTAAATTTCCACAACGAGGCGCCAATCATAAGGATGGATCGTAGAGACAAACCAGTTGTATGTGCAGCAGTCGAAGAAGGACTTGACAACAAACCCTGGTTTTACGACATCAAACGATACCTCGAAGAGCAAGAGTATCCCAAGAATGTCTCACAAACAGACAAGAGAACCCTCAGAAGATTGACATCCCAGTTCTTCCTCAGCGGGAGCACCCTCTACAAAAGAAATTATGACATGGTCTTGCTCAGATGTGTGGATAAACACGAAGCGGACATGCTCATCAAAGAAATCCACGAAGGATCCTTTGGAACCCATGCCAATGGGCATGCAATGGCAAAGAAAATCCTAAGGGCGGGCTATTACTGGCTAACCATGGAAGTTGACTGTTTCCGCTACGCCAAAACTTGTCACAAATGCCAAATTTACGCCGACAAAGTGCATGTGCCACCAACTCCTCTGAACGTCATGACGTCACACTGGCCATTCTCTATGTGGGGCATAGACATGATTGGAATGATCGAGCCAAAAGCTTCAAATGGACACCGGTTTATCTTTGTTGTCATCGACTATTTCACCAAGTGGGTCGAAGCAGCTTCATATGCAAACGTAACCAAACAAGTGGTAGCCCGATTCATCAAAAAGGAAATCATTTGCCGTTACGGCACTCCCAACAAAATCATCACCGATAATGGGGCAAACCTAAACAATACCACGATGAAGGAGTTGTGCAAAGACTTCAAGATCGAGCACCATAATTCCTCACCATATCGGCCAAAGATGAACGGTGCGGTAGAAGCGGCCAACAAGAACATAAAGAAAATCATCCAAAAGATGGTGAAAACCTACAAGGATTGGCACGAGATGCTTCCCTTTGCGTTACATGGCTACAGAACAGCCATTCGCACTTCAACTGGGGCAACCCCTTTCTCCTTGGTATACGGTATGGAGGTCGTGCTTCCCATTGAGGTTGAAATCCCCTCATTAAGAGTCTTAATGGAAACCAAGTTAGAAGAAGTTGAATGGGTCCAAACAAGGTTCGACCAACTGAACCTCATAGAAGAGAAGCGCCTTACAACATTATGTCATGGACAGCTATGCAAAAGAAGGCTTAAGAGGGCATTCGACAAAAAGGTTCGCCCTTGAGAATTCCGAGAAGGAGATTTGGTGCTAAAGAAGATATTACCTATCCACAAGGATCCCCGCGGGAAGTGGACTCCTAGCTATGAAGGACCATATGTGGTAAAGAAAGCTTTCTCCGGTGAAGCCTTAATCATCACCACTATGGATGGAGAAGAGTTTCCCCTCTCGATAAACTCCGACGCAGTCAAGAAGTACTATGCCTAAAGAAAAGAAAAAAAGCTCGCTAAATCGAAAACCCGAAAGGGCGGTTTAGGCAATAGAGAACGTCCTGGTAGATCGAAAACCTGAAAAGGCGGTCTAGGCAAAAAATAAGGACATCAAAAAAGGAAATATACCCCAGTGGACTGAAAACTCGAAGGAGCGGTCCAGGCAAAAATTAGGGGTTTCAAAAAAAAAAAAAGAAAGGCAAAAGACTGCAGCATTCAAGCTCCGGACAGGATTCAAGAGGAGAAGAGTTGATCTCGTCATGATCCTTCAAAGGCAAAGGGATTTCGGAGTCATAGGGAAAATAGCACGTGTTGTATCAAAGCAACACTCAAATAATTTTTTCTTTTGTTTTTTTCTTGTTTTTCTCTATCTTTCCCCAGCGGAGTAATCGCTTTTTACAAGGATTACATCTTCATGTGTTGTTACCCATTCAAGGGATCAAATCTGCATTGAATAAATTTATCTTTTAAGCCTTTTCATTGCTTTGTGTTCTCAATAACGCATAAAATGTTATTTTTATTCATGATAAATAACGCATTGAAACATGAAAAAAACTTGCAAAAACAAATGTGGGTTTTACTTGAATTTCTTAAATGTCGAAAGAATTTCGTTGGTCTCCAGCATTGCACCAAGAGCCTCAAGGCTTGAAGCTCTTCATCAGTCACTTCAAGATCATGCTTTTCAGCAGAAACAAGTGTGTAACTCACGATAAGTGAAACGCAAAGATCCCGAGTGTCGGAGGAACAAATTTCCCCAAATAAACACACCCCATGCATCTTTTTCATCCACTAAGGCTGGATATCGATCATGCTTTCAAAATGATCCTTATATCCCTAGCAAGGTCACAACAAAGCCCAATCATCATTGGCACACACAAATACAATTTCTATCCACCAAAAGCCCAATATTCATTGGCAAACAAAAGCCCAATATTCACTCACAAACCAAAAGGCCAATATTCATTGGCAAACCCAAAAGCCCAATATTCATTGGCATTCCCCAGTAAAGTCACAACCCCAAAGCCCAATCATCATTGGCACTCACAAACACAAAGCCCAATTATCATTGGCACACAATCACAACCAAAGCCCGACCTTGCTCGGCATCCAATCATAATCCCCAGCATTCAACATGTCATCTCACATGTCAGCGTATGCATGCATCATATCAAACTCATTCATATACATGCATCTCATATTCATATCATGCTCCCCAGCAAGCATTCCCCCTGTGATTATCACATATTCACCAACATCCATCAACAGTTAAGCAAGTGTTCCCTAGTGGACCTCCTTCATAAACTATCCCAATTCCCCAGCTGAGTTTCCCCAGCAGAAATTCCTGATTGAGTCTACCTCATATCATCTCATATTGCATAATATATTGCACAAGATAACATGAAGCATATCATGCATCAACAATCATGCATCATTCAACAATCTAAGTACTAGCCACGTTTAGAGATGATCACCTCTATCCTTATAGATCGACCTTCAGCATAAGTGGCTGAATAAGATCACCTTTGTCCTTAGGAATCTACCTCCAGCGTAAGCGGCTGGATATGATCACCTTTATCCCCAGCGGATCGACCTTCAGCATAAGCGGCTGAATAAGATCACCTTTGTCCTTAGGTGTCCACCTCTAGTATCAGCGACTAGATAGGATAACCTTTCCAAGTGAACCGACCTCTAGCATCAGCGGCTGGATATGATCAACCTTTCCCCCAGAGAAGTCTAAGCACCCACCGAGGCGACGACTTGTCAGATCTAAGCACCCACCGAGGCGACGATCTTTTACGTTTTCAGTCTAAGCACCCACCGAGGCGACGACTTGTCAGATCTAAGCACCCACCGAGGCGACGATCTTTTACTTGTCAGATCTAAGCACCCACCGAGGCGACGATCTTTTTACTTTTACAGTCTAAGCACCCACCGAGGCGACGACTTGTCAGATCTAAGCACCCACCGAGGCGACGATCTTTTACTTTTTCAGTCTAAGCACCCACCGAGGCGACGACTTGTCAGATCTAAGCACCCACCGAGGCGAGGATCTTTTACTTTTTCAGTTTAAGCACCCACCGAGGCGACGAATTGTCAGATCTAAGCACCCACCGAGGCGACGATCTTTTACCTTTTCAGTCTAAGCACCCACCGAGGCGACGACTTGTCAGATCTAAGCACCCACCGAGGCGACGATCTTTTACCTTTTCAGTCTAAGCTCCCACCGAGGCAACGACTTGTCAGATCTAAGCACCCACCGAGGCGACGACTTCTCAAATCTAAGCACCCACCGAGAAGACGATCTTTTACCTTTTCAGTCTAAGCACCCACCGAGGCGACGACTTGTCAGATCTAAGCACCCACCGAGGCGACGATCTTTTACCTTTTCAGTCTAAGCACCCACCGAGGCGACGACTTGTCAAATCTAAGCACCTATTCAAGCGACGATCTTTTTTTTAATTCCCCAAGCGAGATCTAAGCACCTTTTCAGGCGACGATCTACCTTGCTATCCCCAGCCAGTCTAAGCACCCCCCGAGGCGACGACTTGTCTATTTCATTTTTAGTTTATGCACCAGTAGCCAAACCAGGTGACCCTGCATTTACTCTTATTCATTGCATTTGCATATCAATATTTACTACAATCTTTTCTCACCGCGACGGACAAAATTTGGATCATTCTTTTACTTAATTGCTCTTCGCAAAGAGTTTATGAGATGCCTTAGGCACTCGCATTCTTTATGCAAAGACACAATTAAGTAGGGGCAGCTGTTGTACCCTAATTTTGTCCCAAGCCTTTTAAAAAAAGAGGAGAAAGTCAAAGTCAACAAAAAAAGTCAACAGAAGTCAACAAAAAAAGAGGATTTCGCAAAGCGAAGTTGCTATCGCTCTGCGAAATCTGCGATGAACTTCGCAAAGCAACGTTCAGGTCGCTCTACGAAGTCTGCGATTTTGCAGGTTTTTGATTTTCTGATTTACCTCTTTTTTTATTTTTATTCCTATTATCATCTATTATTATTATCATCTATTATTATCATGATTATTGCTGGATTCAGCAAAGAAATCAGAATTAAGCATGTGCCAATTGCAAAGTAAAGGAAAGAAGGTTTTTGTTCCAACCAAGCATGTGCCAAGCAAGTTGGCCTGCCCTTGGGCAACTTTCATCTCTCCCAATTGCCTACAATCTGACCCTGAGCTTGCCAGCAAGCAGCTTACTCATTTTCTTCTTCCTTTTCCACCCTAAAACCAGTCAAACATAGAGGCTTTTGCTTGCCCAAGAGCTGGTTTTGCTGCCCTGTTTCAGCAGCTTTTCCTCCCTTCTCACACCAGCCCACATGCTCCTTTTGTTTCCCCCAACCTCTGTACATCCCAGCCCACGTTTTTCTTGCTTGGCTCCTCAAGATTGCAAGGTTTAATCCCAAGGAACAGCCCAAGTTGCAAACAGCCTTGTTTTTCATGTTTTTCATCATTTTTTTTGTCAAATCAGCACCATTTGTAGCTGAAATTAGCCAAAGTCTTGACCCTTGGCACAAGGCAAAGTCACCTCTTCCATTTTGCATTAAATGCAAAGCAAATTAGCCTGATTCTAGCCCACAAAACAGCTTGGCTCTAGAGATTTTTTCATCATGGCAATTTGATTTTGTTTTGCCTATAAAAGGAAGGCAATGCACAAGGATTAAAAACAACATTCTTACAACATTTTTGAGAGCAATTACAGAACTTTGAAAGTAGAAAAAACCAGTTCAAACATAGTGCTAAACACCAACATTATTGTTCTTGTTCATCAACATTCCAACCTTTGCAAAACCATCATCATCCAAGCCTCTTCCTTCTTCTTGCAACACAAGCATTGGCTAGGAGTTTTGTAAGTCATTCTGAATTCTCTATCTAGCATTTACATCACTGTTTGCATTTGTTCAATCTCAGTTTTGCATCCTCAATTTTTTAACTCATTTTGCATAAAAAGCCTCTTTTGAAACCCCCAAAGAAATCTCAAATTTGCAAAACTTTAAGCTGAGTTGTTGTACTCCTTTTCTTGCTAAAATCCAAAGCTTTTCAATCCCCTTTAGGTTCTGAAGCTTGTTCAGAAGCAGCTTCTGAACAGAAGTTCAGAAGCAGCTTCTGAACCCAAAAATCGCAGATTTCACAGAGCAAAGTCATGGTCGCTCTGCGACCATGACAGAACTTAGGTTCGCAAAGCCAAGTTCAGACCGCTCTGCGAAAATTGCAGAACTCAGAACCTGAGTTCAGGTTTCTAAAAAGCCAATTTTTTTGAAGTTCTAACCTATTGATCCAGAACCTAAGTGGATTAAAATCTTTTTTTAAGAACCATAACAAGAGTTTTGCATGATATTGGAAATTTCACAAGTTTTGAGCAATAATTTTGAGTAACCTGAGAAACAAGTTATGTTCATAATTTTCAAAAATCAAACTTGTGCAAATAAGCTAAGTTCAATAAGCTTCAAAACCAAACTTGAACAACTACTTTGTTCATGAATTTCAATCAAACTCGGACTTGAGCCGAACTTGCTCATTTTCACATTTTCAAACTCGGACTTGAGCCGAACTTGCTCATTTTCATAAATCAAGCTTAAATTTGAGCCGAACTTGTGCATTTTCATAAACTTGTGTATTTTTCATACACATGAACAAGCAAACTTGTTCATAGGTTGCAACAACTAATTTGAGCATTAAACCTTTTTAAGTTTCAACAACCACATGTTTTGCTCTCTTTGGGGATTTCTTAAGTTTCATTAACAAACTTGAATGAAAAAAGGAGTGGTTTGACGTATGTCTCTCCATTTCCCGATTGAATAAGCACTTGACGTATGTCTCGTTGCTTAGACGATCGTCATTCTTTTCAACTTCACCAAAAATACATTTTTGAGTTCCAACAATAAACTTGAATGAAAAAGGGGTGGTTTGACGTATGTCTCTCCATTTCCCCGATTGAACGAATGCTTGACGTATGTCTCGTTGTTCGGGCAATCGTCATTCCATTTTCATCTCAAAAACATAAAACAAATCCAACACACCAATTTTGGCCCCCGTGGTCAATCCGAACCTTTTCTTGATCTCGTTGGATCAATTCGAACCCCTTTTTTCCCCCAATGAGCATGTTTTTATCTATTCTAGCGCGATTTCAAACAAACGCTTAAGCCTCCCACGCGCGAGCATACAAGCTACGTTTAATCGCTAGAATACGATCAAAAGCATCGTTCATTAAAAACAACCAACCAATTTACGTTTTTCTACCAAAGAACTACGTAGCTTTGAATTCTCCATCGCACCGGGAGATACGTAGGAGCAAGATCATCACCTTGTCAAGCACAATAATAAAAAACAAACTTTTTCCCCCTTCTTTATTATCTTTATATATTCAAGCATGCAAGCAAACTTTAAAAACACTTTTAGCCTTAACTAACTAGGAGGTTCCCGTTGAGTACAACGGACGTGAGGGGTGCTAATACCTTCCCCTTGCGTAACCGACTCCCGAACTCGGTAATGGTTGCGATGACCATCCTTTCTTCATCGTCAAGGGTTTTATTATCTTTTCCCTTTAATAAAAAAAACTTAAGGGTTTATCAACGTTCCCTTTAAACAAAAACTTTGGTGGCGACTCCGCGGTCTTTACGAGTGTCCTTACGACCTCGAGCGTTTTCTTTTTAACACGAGAGCGCACAATATGTACATCAGAACGTGCCTCAGATGCTCACGTCAGTGTGACACTGAGGATACACGTAGCAGTTCAGATAATTAATCAGATTTAATTAAAAAGGTTAAATTATGTGTCTTTTGTGTTCTCGTCGGTTAGAGAGCATAGGGGGTTCCGATACATCTGGGACGGGCAGGAACCTTCCGCGAGGATAAACGCACATAAGATTTAATTAAAAGTTAAGTGTGTCTTCTGTGTTCTAGCTAGTTAGAGCACAAAGGGTTCCGGATACAGCTGGAACGGGCAGGGACTTTCTGCGAGGATAACCACACACACAGCAAGAAGAGTCCGGTGACTAGCCTCAGATAGGAATTTTCACCGGTTATCAGTAAGGGATGTACTCCGGCGTTACTCCACTCGGATGCATTCCGTAAAATCAACTCAGATAATAATTGTTTGTTACACGCTAACATACTAACTTAATGTTATCAGAAAATACTTTAATATGATCAGATCAGTTAGCAGTTATCAGATGGTGATCCTAGATTCCCCTTGATCACTAAGTTAGCAGATTGTAGTCTAGTTTTCACGACTACACAGTATAGCAGACACATACACGTATAAACCCAAAATGGGTTGAGATTAGAATGTGGCAACTCGTAGGTTTCCCCTGAGGTTGCCACACAACCTAGGATAGGTGGAGCTCATTGAGACATTATGTCTCATCCCAATCCATTTGATTCAGTTTCAGGTAAGCAAGAGGTTCGTGATGAAGTTTATCAGGGAGACGCTGAGTGGAGTGCATTTGCTCGTTATGTATCAGCTCAAGAGTTTATCGGCAATTTGGTTTATGTATTTTAGTGGTATTTGGTTAATTGTATACAACGAGCAAATTTGTATTCATTCAGTTGTATTGTTTTAATATTGAAAATTTTAATGTATCCAGTATCAGATTAATACACATGCTAAATATTCTAGACAATTTAGTATGGGTGTTACACACACTCTGTTGTTTCTTTGTTTCCAGATACTCCACAACACATAACAAGATAAAGCCGCATCTTCCTTAGATAAATCATGTAATGCTTTGAATATAATATTCTTGCAATCCATATCTTGTTGTGGCAAAATAGAAATAGAAGAAAAGAAAGGAAGCATAATCCAAACATTTAAGCTACTTGGACATTGAAAAAAATAAATGAAGTGTATCTTCATTGCCTATCGTACACAGTGTACAATTCATATGGCATTTGACTCCTTTATCTTTTAGACGTACACAAGTTGGTAAGCAATTCCTACAAATTTGCAACATGAATTTTTTTACCTTTGGGGGAATCTTGAGCTTCCAAATTAGATTCCAAGAGTCTTGTATCTTGAAATGGGATGTATCAAGTAATTCTTGCACACAAAAACGGTTTGCACTACGAACAGAGTATTCACCACGATTATTTTTTTTTCTTTCAAATGAGCCAATCTTCCGTAACTGATGGGTAGAGCGGTGTGTTCACTATATGTTCAACTAACCGGTGATAAAAAATTGACTACATGTGAAATTCTGGCAGGTATGGTACATATCACAAAAACAGAGCACGATGTTTGCAAAACAGAGCACAATCAAAACTGGTTCAGAATCAACAAATAAAAGTGCAGAAAGTAAAGAACACAAGTATTTGTTAACCCAGTTCGATGCAAACAACACCTACGTCTGGAGGATACCAATCCAGGAAGGAAATCCACTATGAGGAATTAATCCTAAGACTCAAGACACAGACCCCCTGTTCCTAGTCTTCTGACTTAATCTCCACTAGTACTGATTTCTACCCAACACCTGAGTATAAGAAACCCCCTTCTTACTTCCTATTCAAGTAACAACCCAGTTACTAACAGCTTCTGAATAACAACCCAGTTTTTGAAGACAACTTCAAGACAACAAAAACATCATTCGTACTTAAAAGCTTAGAATGATTTACAACTCAAAAACTTCTAAACCAACTCAGAACATATGAGTGGTGTACAAATAAAACTTAAGCTTAAAAAACACAGAGACTCTTAAACTCTGATTTCTGATTTTCTATTCGTAATCTTCAATAGCAGCAGCACATCTCCTTAAATAGGCTTCAGCAATCATATAATTCTGGAACAAATCTTCTCTAAAATATACTTCTAAAATTCTGCAATGGCTTGAAAAGGAAACATATATTTCTGACTTCTATCTTGCAAAGATTCTTCAGCAAATATATCCAAACATAAAACACGAAGCCAATCTTCTCAAGATCTTCAACAAATTAATCAGCCTTCTAGAAAACTTCAGCCATAATAAATCTTCAGCAAATCTCCAACAGATACGCACAGAATTAATGCAGAAAAACCCAGCTTCTGAAATCAGCTTCTGAAGTCCAGCTTCTAAAGGTCAGCTTCTGAAGGTCAACGCTGGTCAACGTCTGAGCAGTGCGTCTGAAGAACTGTTCAGCGTCTGAAGGCCATTACTGCGTCTGAAGGCCAAAACAGCGTCTGAAGGCCAAAACAGCGTCTGAACCTCCTCAAATCCAATTTCTTGCTTCTGAAGACTTCTATAACACATGGAGACGCATTGCTTGAGCTCTTTGATTTTACCAAACAATGTAGCCAACACCAAATAACCAACAATCTCCCCCTTTGGCAAATTTTTTGGCTAAAATCAAATGCATCACAAATAACAAGTTCTTCACTCATCACAAAATAAACTTAGCCATGAAGAACTCCACAACCTTAAACATCGCACAGAGTCAGCAGCGGATAACAGCTATGTTAAACCAATCAAAACAGCTTCAGTTCATCTTCTGAAAAAAAAAACACATTCTGAACTCCTGAAGCACACACAAACATATCAGCTTCTGATAATCTGAAGAACACAGACCAACAAACTCAGTTTCTGATCTTCACATGCACAACTCCTGAAGCACAAACACACAAACATACCAGCAAACCATACCAGCTTCAAAACAACTCTCCCCCTGCAACTCAGCACACATACAATACTCCCCCTTAATTTTGAACTGCAGAACATTCTGAGAAAATGCCTCTGAAACCGAAACAACATATAACTCATGAATTCAACACTAATGCACTCCCCCTGAGACACAAAAAACTCCCCCTCAAAATCATATGCACAGCTCTTGTTGTATTTCTGGATTTTGAGCAAAACAGTCAACTGAAAAATAACTTCTGAATTCAAACTCTGAACACATTCTGACCAGCTCCATTCTGAACTCAAACACAAGTTTTTCTCCCCCTTTTTAGCCACAAAATTTTGACAAAACTCAGACTTCATATAGGGAACAAAAACTAAATATGTAACACAGATCCTCAAAACTGAATGTATATCAGACTCAGACTCAGGATCATACTCAGCATTTGCAAAACTGGCAGGTACTTCAACTTCCTCACTTCCAGCTTGCTCACCCTCAGTAATCTGTAATTGCTATAACTCCTCATGCAGACAAACTTCTAGCTTTCTTCTTAGATTCTCAAATTGCTTGGCATCCAAAGCTTTTGTGAAAATATCAGCAATCTGCTCTTCAGTATCCACATGTTCAAGCTGAACAATCTTTTCTTCCACAAGGTTTCTGATGAAATGATGTCTGATATCAATGTGCTTGGTCCTGCTGTGCTGTATGGGGTTCTTAGAGATGTTTATAGCACTTAGATTGTCACAAAATAGTGTCATAACTCCTTGTTCAATGTTGTATTCTTCCAGCATCTGCTTCATCCATACCAACTGAGAACAACTACTTCCAGCTGCTATATATTCAGCCTCAGCTGTAGACAATGAGACACAGTTCTGTTTCTTCCTGAACCAAGAAATTAAGTTATTCCCTAGAAAGAAACATCCACCAGAAGTACTCTTCCTGTCATCTGCACTTCCTGCCCAGTCAGCATCACAATACCCAATCAATTCAGAACTTGCACTGTGTGAGTACATGATTCCATAATCACTTGTACTGTTGACATACTTCAGGATCCTTTTTACTTGTGTCAAATGACTCATCTTTGGATCTGCTTGATATCTTGCACACACTCCAACAGCAAAAGTAATATCAGGTCTGCTTACAGTTAAGTACAGTAAACTCCCAATCATACTTCTGTACTGGCTTTGATCAACTGAAACTCCTTGTTCATCTCTAGTTAGCTTCAAGTGGGTAGCAGCAGGTGTTCTCTTATGACTATCAGTCTCCATTCCAAATTTCTTCACTATATTCTTGGCATATTTACTCTGAGAAATGAAAATAGTATCTTCCATTTGCTTGACTTGCAGTCCAAGAAAATAAGTAAGTTCACCAACTAGACTCATTTCAAACTCAGATTGCATCTGCTGAATAAACAACTGAACCATCTTGTTTGACATCCCACCAAACACTATGTCATCAACATAAATCTGTGCTATCATTAAACTTCCATTTTCTTCTTTCACAAACAAAGTCTTGTCAGTTCCTCCTTTTCTGTATCCTTGAGTCACAAGAAACTGAGTAAGTCTCTCATACCAAGCTCTAGGTGCTTGCTTCAACCCATACAAAGCCTTCTTCAATTTGTAAACATGATCTGGGAACTTAGGATCCACAAACCCTTTAGGCTGTTCAACATAAACTTCTTCTTGCAGATAACCATTCAGAAAAGCACTCTTCACATCCATCTGAAACAATTTGAACTTAAGGATGCATGATACTCCCAACAGTAATCTTATGGACTCTAATCTGGCCACAGGTGCAAAGGTTTCATCAAAATCAAGTCCCTCCACTTGAGTATAACCTTGAGCAACTAACCTTGCCTTGTTTCTGACCACAGTTCCATGTTCATCTATTTTGTTCTTGTAAATCCACTTAGTGCCAATGACATTCAAACCTTCTGGTCTTGGAACTAGATCCCACATTTCACTTCTTTTGAACTGATTCAACTCATCTTGCATAGCTTCAATCCGGAATTCATCAGTTAGAGATTCTTTAACATTTTTGGGTTCAAATTTTGACACAAAACATGAATCAGTAGCAACAGCCTCTGAACTTCTGGTTCTGACTCCTTGATCTAAGCTTCCAATGATTAAATCTCTAGGATGATCCTTCTGAACTCTAATGGATGGTCCTTTACTAGTAGAAACATGATTTGGATGAATTTCTGCTTCTTCAGACTCTACTTCATTTTCTGAAACAGGTGCTTCTGACAGTTGTTCTTCTGATGTTTCAGACTCTGGAACCACTTTAGACTCATCTCTTTCTTTCTCAGTAGACAGATCATCAATCACAACATTAATGGACTCCATCACAACCTTGGTTCTGGAATTAAACACCCTATAAGCTCTGCTGTTCACTGAATATCCCAGAAATATTCCCTCATCAGACTTAGGATCCAGCTTTCTTCTATTTTCTCTATCAGCCAAAATATAACATTTGCTGCCAAAAACATGAAAATATTTGACTGTAGGCTTCCTTCCTTTCCACAGTTCATACAAAGTAGAAGTAGTTCCCTTCTTCAAAGTCACTCTATTATGTATGTAGCAAGCTGTATTCATAGCTTCAGCCCATAACATGTAAGGTAGCTTCTTAGCATGTAACATGACTCTTGCAGATTCTGCTAATGTTCTGTTCTTCCTCTCAACTACACCATTTTGCTGAGGTGTTATAGGTGCATAAAACTCATGCTTTATCCCTTCAGATGCACAGAACTTAGAAAATTTCTTGTTCTCAAACTCCTTCCCATGATCACTTCTGATTTTGATAATACCACATTCCTTCTCTCTTTGTAACTGAGTGCATAAATCTTTAAACACTTCAAAAGTATCAGATTTCTCTCTAACAAAGCTAACCCAAGTGAATCTTGAATAGTCATCAACCATCACAAAAGCATATCTCTTTCCTCCAATACTCTCAACTTGCATAGGCCCCATTAAATCCATACGTAATAGTTCTAGTACTTTAGTAGTTACCTGGTGTACTAATCTGGGATGAGACTTTCTTGTTTGTTTTCTAATTTGACAATCACCACAAACACTGTCCTCATTAATTTTCAGATTAGGTAGACCTCTGATAGCTTCAGTACTCAGGATTTTTTTCATGCCTTTCAGATGAAAATGACCCAGTTTCTGGTGCCAGAGTCTGACTTCCTCTTCTGAGCTCATGAGACAGGTAGTCAGGCTTCTTTCTTCTTCAGACACCCATAAATAACAGTTATCTTTAGATCTGCAACCTCTCATCAGAACCTTACCTTCTTGACCAGTTACCAAGCATTCTTCCTTGTTGAAATTCACCTTCAAGTCTTGATCACAAAGCTGGCTTATACTGATCTGGTTGGAAGTTAACCCTTCCACAAGTAACACATTATCAAGTCTTGGTAATCCTTCACTGATTAAGTCTCCAATACCAAGAATCTCTCCTTTAGCTCCATCTCCAAATGTCACATAGCTCCTGGAGTAAGGCTTTAAATTGCTTAATAATTTCTTCACACCAGTCATGTGTCTTGAACAACCACTATCAAAGTACCAATCTTCCCTAGAGGTGACTCTCAAAGATGTATGAGCTATGAGGCCAACATTCTTGTCTTTGGGTTTCCACACCTTCTGAACATTATTTCTGGTTGCAGCTGGTTCCACTCTTCTATACTGAAAATGCTTAGGATAACCATATAGTTTGAAGCAAAATGGTTTAATATGCCCCTTCTTTCCACAATGATGACAGACCCATGTATGATTTCTTCTCTTGTTTCTGTTAAACTTCTGAGGTTGCTTCTGAGGTTTCATCTTAGATGTTCTAATCATAGGATCATAAGTTTCAGTAGCAGGAACAAACCTTTTACTAGGATTCTTCTGTTTGAGATTCTGAGTCTGATTAACAAATCCTAAACCAATTTGTTTTCCTTGTTTCTGATTCTCCAATATCTCCTCCAGCACATCAGTAGCAGTATTCATCATTCTGGCCTGCTTTTTCATATTCTCAAGCTGGGAATTTAGTTGGCTCACTTCTTCTTTGAGATCAGAATTTTGCACTAAGAGTTCATCCTTCTCAGCTTCCAGTTGGCAGATGGTCTTCTTCTGATCCACTACTTGCTTGCAAACTTCTACACTTCTGATGTATTAGTTCTTGTAATTGTCAGCCAGTTCATCATATGAGGATTTTTCAACTCTGGCTTCAGACACAGATGAAACTTCAGACTCTGAGTCAGACTCTGATATAGTCTCAGTCTCTAAAACTGCTTCAGTCTTTGAACTAGATCCTGAGGCCTTACCCTTACTATCAGACTTATACCTTCCAGTCAGAGCAACAACATATTTTGCAGATTCAGACTCTACATCTTCTTCTGAATCTTCATCAGACCATGAAACAACTAAGCTCTTCTTCTGCTTCTTAAGAAAAGTGGGACATTCTGACTTGATATGTCCATAACCATCACACTCAAAGCACTGCACACCCTTAGCTTGATTACTCTTCTCCTCAGTCTTGGTCTTCTTCACATCAGTTTGTTGCTTACTCTTGTTGAATCTGAAGTTCTGACCTTTGGTTTTGGAATTCCTGTCAACATGCTTCAGAATTTTATTGAACTGTCTTCCCAGCAACACAAGAGCTTCTGATAAATCACCATCATCCTCATCACACTCTTGTTGATCCTCATCTTCAGTATTAACAGCAAAAGCAATTCCTTTCCCTTCTTCTCAGGCTGTTTAAAGAAAGCAGTTTCAAAATTCAGCTGAGATACAATCAGCTCCTCAACCTTCATAGTGGAGATGTCATGAGCTTCCTCTATAGCAGTCACCTTCATGTCAAACCTTTTAGGAAGTGATTTGAGAATTTTTCTGACTATCTTCTCATCTGACATCTTCTCTCCAAGAGACTCAAAAGAATTTGCCATATCCAGGACATTCATATAGAAATCTTGAATGTTTTCATCCTCCATCATCTTCAAATTCTCAAACTTAGTGGTAAGTAATTGGAGTCTGGACATCTTCACCTTTGAAGTTCCTTCATGAGTGGTCTTCAGTATCTCCCAGGCATCCTTGGCTATGGTACACTGCTTGATCAGCCTGAACATGTTCTTGTCCACTCCATTGAATAGTGCATTCAAGGCTTTGGAGTTTCCAAGAGCCAGATCATCTTCAGCCTTTGTCCACTCTTCTTCTGGTTTCAGCACCTCAGTTTTATTCCCATCTTTGTCTAATACAACTGGATGATCCCAACCTTTTAACACAGCTTTCCATGTCCTGCTGTCAATGGATTTCAGAAAGGCACACATTCTAGACTTCCAGTATTCATAATTTGTGCCATCCAGCAAAGGTGGTCTGTTGACATATCCTCCCTCCTTGTCCATAGTAGCCAGAAAAGTCTTCCCTGGAGCTCACCCAATAACAGGCAGGGTGCCTGCTCTGATGCCAATTGAAATTCTGGCAGGTATGGTACAGATCACAAAAACAGAGCACAATGTTTGCAAAATGGAGCACAATCAAAACTGGTTCAGAATCAACAAATAAAAGTGCAGAAAGTAAAGAACACAAGTATTTGTTAACCCAGTTCGGTGCAAACAACACCTACGTCTGGAGGATACCAATCCAGGAAGGAAATCCACTATGAGGAATTAATCCTAAGACTCAAGACACCGACCCCCTGTTCCTAGTCTTCTGACTTAATCTCCACTAGTACTGATTTCTACCCAACACCTGAGTATAAGAAACCCCCTTCTTACTTCCTATTCAAGTAACAACCCAGTTACTAACAGCTTCTGAATAACAACCCAGTTTTTGAAGACAACTTCAAGACAACAAAAACATCATTCGTACTTAAAAGCTTAGAATGATTTACAACTCAAAAACTTCTAAACCAACTCAGAACATATGAGTGGTGTACAAATAAAACCCAAGCTTAAAAAACACACAGACTCTTAAACTCTGATTTCTGATTTTCTATTCGTAATCTTCAATAGCAGCAGCACATCTCCTTAAATAGGCTTCAGCAATCATATAATTCTGGAACAAATCTTCTCTAAAATATACTTCTAAAATTCTGCAATGGCTTGAAAAGGAAACATATATTTCTGACTTCTATCTTGCAAAGATTCTTCAGTAAATATATCCAAACATAAAACACGAAGCCAATCTTCTCAAGATCTTCAACAAATTAATCAGCCTTCTAGAAAACTTCAGCCATAATAAATCTTCAGCAAATCTCCAACAGATACGCACAGAATTAATGCAGAAAAGCCCAGCTTCTGAAATCAGCTTCTGAAGTCCAGCTTCTGAAGGTCAGCTTCTGAAGGTCAATGTTGGTCAACGTCTGAACAGTGCGTCTGAAGAACTGTTCAGCTTCTGAAGGCCATTACTGCGTCTGAAGGCCAAAACAGCGTCTGAAGGCCAAAACTGCGTCTAAACCTCCTCAAATCCAATTTCTTGCTTCTGAAGACTTCTATAACACATGGAGACGCATTGCTTGAGCACTTTGATTTTACCAAACAATGTAGCCAACACCAAATAACCAACAACATGAAAGGTAGATTCCATTCCTTGCTGTCATGTAGGATGCAATCTGAGACTCTTAGATTAGCTATAGGAAAATCTCCATCAACATGTGGGATAAGTGTAACATCATTAGCAATCCACTTGTTATACCAAACCGAGATATCCTCACCATCACATATCCTCCATCTACTTCCAACTTTGAAAATAAATTTAGAATTACATATGCTTCGCCATACAAAGCTAGGCTTATGTCCTAAAGTCGACTCAAAATATCTTGCCTTGTAAAGTCCAACTACCAACGAATCAGGATTTGTCATAAGTCTCCAGTCCTAGGGCTTGTTTGCCTAACATAGCTAGATTAAAGGTAGGTGGATTTTTGAAACTCATACCTCCATCATTCTTGTGCATGGACAATTGATCCCAAGAAAGCCAGTTAATACCTCTACTTTGACCTCCCAAATAACCCCACCAAAAGGAATTCATCATTCTTTCAATTTGTTCATCCATAATAATTCAAGATAGCTTCTTTTCTCATCCCCACATTTTAAAAAAATCACCTATATGTTGTGAAGTATACTTTTGAATGACAAAAAATTTGACTGTTTGGAAGTATACTTTTGAAGGACAAAAAAGTAGCATTTTTATGAAAGTAGTATACTTCAAAAGTAACTCTAGAGATAGAAAAAGAAGCTCCCTAATTAATTCATTTATACTTAGACCATTTTAAATCTTGCAACTTGTGATCAATTTAAAAGAGATTATGATATATTTCAGGTTTCTAGTCCACTGTTGAGGGAAATATTTTCAGTTCTGATGTTGTAGTAGTAGTGGATGTGAAACTTGTAACTTGAAATCGATTTTTTAAATGAAAATCTAATGGCTAATTTCTTACAATGTACTTATGCAAAATATTCCTTATTACAATACTTTTTAAGATATGTTTTAAATTTAAAATAAATTTTCTAAATTTATTTTTTGAAAAATAATTCGACCGCATATTGAAATAGTAACTTCATTTTTTACGTTCTGTCAAAAAAAAAAACTCCATTTTTTATGAGAAGGCCATCATTACTTGTTTTAATTTTCTGTAAAAGAATACAAGATTTTTTTTTACAAAACATGAATGAAATTTGTAAATGTTCAAGAATTGCACAAGGTTATTATAACCTAGCAGAAAAGTGTATAAACTATAAAGCGTATTTTCTCTAAAAATGTGACCCTATGTTCCTCTTATAACTCTATTGACATTGCATGATGAAGTGTTTGATCTAGTAATGCAATGTGACTCCTATTGCCACATAGATTCCAAAATATATGATCAATTAATCTTTTCAAAATAATCCTCTTATAAAACAGAATGTACATCCATATCTATAAATATATTGTAGAAAGTGATGAACACAAATTTATTCATGGAAATCAAAGAAAAGACAGTTGTTGATCAGTTGGAAATTTTCTGTTATGGTATAGTATAGTTGATTTGTTAGAAGCAGTTATAACTAGCTCTTCCTACTATAAATATATATTCCCTCTCTGCTCACATTCTATAGTTTCTTGTAAATTATTAAAAATTGTTGAAAATCAAAATTTATTCTTCTTGTTCTTTTGGCCCAAAAATGGAGGATGATCATAAGAACGAGGCGGCAGCAAAGATGATCAGTTCCACTACTTATCATCAACAGAAAGAGGGTGGCGGTGGTGATGACGTAGTGATGAATGAAGGTGGCACTAGTATGATTCTATATTGTCATTGCCATTGGTTTCTTCTTTCAACATAACATCCACCTTTCATGTACCGTTACTTTACTGTTGTAACATGTGTGAAAATTGTTTTAAAAGACTAAACACAAATTCCCACGTTGGGTATAACTATTGTTGTGTGAATTGAAAAAAGTGGAAGTCCCACATCGGATGAAACACACACATTAGTAGTGTTTATATATTGGGAGGTGTACCTCTAAGGAGGGTGCATAATCAAGTGAACGAAGTAAGCACTAAAGAAAAAATATATATTTATATATTTTATTATTTGGAAATGTTAAATTAAGTAATTAATTTAATCATTATTAGAAATTGTTTTCTTAGTCTCCAAGTTTTGCTAAAATATTTTGGAACACAATCTAGAATATTTTGGTGCACAATCTGAAATATTTTGGCATGCAATCTAATATATTTTAGTACGTGATCTAAAATATATTTTGATACTCAATAATATTTTTCTGTACGGAATAATATATTTTTATACTCAATATAATATATTTTGATACTCAATTTGAGATATTTTTGTACTAGATCTAATATGTGAATTACTTGTTGCCAAAGTTTTTCACTTATTAGTTTTGAATTTTCTCTATAAATAGAAAACTCACATAGTGCATTCTACACACCAAAGAGTTCTATTGAGTTGTCCAGAACTTTTTCTCTCTTCTCCCTCCAGCTTGTGTTAACGAGCTATTCTTCTCATCTTCTCCTCTTTCTGTCCCTTCGGATTTGAGAGTGTTCTTAAGACTATAGTCCCTTTCGGTAAAAAGTCTCTTCAATTATTTATGTCTTCAAAATAAATAATATTTTAAGAGCATAGTCCTTTCGATAATTTATATCCTTTCGGTAGATATTTTTTTTTAAATTAGAATTTAGAAATCCAAAAACAATATGGTTATGGAATGAATTATTAATTTTGCAGGATTTGGTGGACGCTATATGCAAACTATCTAAGGAATCTCATCTTTGTCGATCTGTTTGCATAATTTGTGGGACCGGTTCTGTATAAAAGGTTGTTCTTTTTGCTCCAAACGGGTCCTTCCACGCGCCAAGTAATCAAAGGTCCAAATCTGATTAATTTTGCATGTTATCTTTATAATATAGTATAGTATAAGTAATGCTCTAAATGTTTCTCTCATATCTTATAATTTGTGTGCGCGCATATTTATTTGTTTATTTCAACTTTCTTTATCTGGATCATGTTAAACAAATGTATGATAGGGGATAAATTGTATTGTGTAACATGCTTTGTACAAAGCTGCTGTTATATAGATAGATACAACAGAGAACATTGCTCAGTTAAAATGAGCTGTCTAAGGGATACAATAATTATGACAAAATTACAATCATATAATTACAAATGAATGCTATTAATTATATTAAATGTTAACTTCTTTGACTAACTTTATATCCTTTAACACATGTCTCGTTGGTGAAGATGGTCGTCATCATCGTGAATATGTAATGTGTTCGTTATGCTGGCCGATGATAGGGGAAAGACTTCTGGAAATACCCCTGTGAATTCCCTCATAGCGGCTGGCACTGTTGAAGTAAGCATATCATATTTAATTTATGGAACGAGTTGTGCTATTAACAATATTCACTTTAAATTCTTCACTATTGAATGAAATTCATGTGAGACTTTATATTTAAAATGATAGAACTTACATAAATTTCAATCATTAAGAAATAGTGTTAGAAAGAGTGTTAGAGAAAGCCGCACTCATTTGTTTTATTAAAGTGAGTAACATTGAATTAACAATATTTATATTGTGGCCACTTTCAAGAAAAAAGTCGATGAGGAACCGAAGAAAAAGAAGAAATCAGCTGCAGGAACTTATGCTGCCGCTGCTGCTGCTACAAATGGTAATTCATATTCGGAAAAGGTTGTCAAAGAAGAAGGTTCTGGAATGTTAGTAGATGGACAAACGAGTAGCATTTCACCAACACCTAGACTTTTGCCAACGGCTCCACTAACTTCAGATGGAAACATGAATCCCATCAATAGGGTTACGAACCTTGCTTATGAGAGCATGCATAATGTAATTCAATCCAGTGTCAATTTTCATTGATTTGCTGCGGTCTATCACAGCACGGCTTTCAAGATTTGGCTCCTCTCATATCTGACAAGCTTCTTAGCCTTTAGAGGGAAATGTTTCAGTCTTGAAAGTCTGTCCAAATATATCAACCGTCACATTGGTGTTTATCTCATTAACTGTGGTATTTGAGGCCTCAGTTTGCTTCTCTTGATCAGCTTTTGGCTCAACGAACTCCTTTTTTCCATTTACCCACTCCTGGTTGAATCCAGTTCTACCTTTATGTTTCATCATCATCAATAATAATAAGTTCCTTCCTACTGTGTTTGTGTTTCCTATCATAATCATACCAAAGATTACGGAGTCTTGCTCACCTTCTATTTGACCAGCTTCTAAGCCTTTCGAGGGAATCATTTTAGTCTCAGAAGTCAAATCATAAATCACATAGTTCTTTTTCTCACTAACTGTTGTAATTGAGGACTTTGTTAGCTTTTCTTGATCATCTGTTAGCTCATCGACCTTCTTTTTTGCATTTGTCATGAATTCAGTTGTGTAATGTGTATCTTCTTATCAGTAAGAATAGAATCCTTGGTGGAGAAGATACTATACTTTCACCAAGGATGCTACCCCTACTGATGGAGAAGATATACAATACACAGCTGAATTCCGGATAAATGCAAAAAGGAAAGTTGATAAGCTAACAGATGATCAAGAGAAGCTAACAATGTCCTCAATTACAACTGTTAGCAAGAAAAAGTACTATGTGATTTATAATTTGACTTATGAGACTAAAATGATTCCCTCTAAAGGCTTAGAAGTCGGTCAAATATCAGATGAGCCAGACTCCATAACCTTTGGTATGATAGACAACAGAAACTCGGTGGAAATCGACCGTATGCCTACTCTCAGGAAGGAACTTATTATTATTCAAGATGATGAAGAGGACATACAAGGTAGAACTGGATTCAACCAGGAGGGGATAAATGCTAACAAGGAATACGTTGAGCCAAAAGATGATCAAGAGAAGCAAACCAAGTCCTCAAATACCACAGTTAATGAGATAAACAACAATGTGGCGGTTGATATATTTGGACAGACTTTCAGGACAGAAACATTTCCCTAAAAAGGCTTAGAAGCTTGTCAGATATCAGAGGAGCCAGATCTTGAAAGCCATGGTATGACAGACAGCAACAAATCAATGGAAATTGATATTGGATTGAATTCAGTGTCTAATTTTCAATAAAACTGAAAAGTTCTTGATTAGTTTTGTGGAAATGATTCCAAAAGGCATAAATGTTTCCTTTTCTTTTAGTTGTTTTTCGGAAGGATGATTAGGAATTTGATTCCCATACCATGCTGCATTTTTATGTCATCTATTAATTAATTCCTTGTAGAATAGAAAGAGATGATGATATATTTCAGGTTATTCTTTAGCAGAAGGAAAGTGGATTAAATATGGTATTTCAGTTCTGATTAGTTCTGAGACTTTAGCAGTGGATGTGAAACTTGTAACATTGTGATAATTCCAATAAAAATCTCATGGTTTTTCTTACAAGTATTTTATAAATTCTGTAAAAATATACGGTGAATATATTTCTGATAGTAGTTTTTAAGAAGTATTATAATTTAAATATAACTCGATTGTTTGTTACTTGCAGAGATTGCATAGAATAGAAGTAGTAAACTATTCTACTCTAGTTAGGGACTCATGGCCACTTGTTTGTTAGTCTCATACTTTGAAGCATGAAATTCCAACCCGTGTGATTACATTTGATTTATATCATTTTTTCAAATTATTATCAGTGTGACTTGTTAGTGTCTTGTCCTGTTTCCGTGTATGTGTCAGTGCTTCATAGATCAAAATATAACTCATGAAACACAAGGTGCATGAAGGATATTTTGGGGGGAACCTGAGTAAGTCCATAACAAAAACAAAAATGATTTTAAATGTGAAATTAAAAAAACGAAAACCTAATATCCAAAATACAGTGCATGTAGGAGATGAAACAGTACTAGTAAATTTTAAGGGAAACAGACAATTTTTCCCTCATAAAAAAAGAACGTGGATAAGAATATATGTATTGTTAAACAGAACTTAAAACAATTTTCAAATTAACAATTTTTCATCCGTTGGCAGTTTTCTGTTGTAGTATAGCTGACTAGTTAGTTACATAATTCCTTCTTAGCTAGATCTTTCTTAGTTACTGCCCCCTCCGATGTTGTGAATTCGTACTCAAAACTCACAGCAATAAACTTTGATGTGCGGAGAAATGGCAATGAATAACCAAAACAATTGCAAGCTAACAACAGATATAACAACAGTGTAAAGCAAAATCTTCAGGGTTCAATCTACAGTGTTCATGAGTCGATGTGAAGTTGGTATATTTGAAATCAATATTACTGAAGACCACATGGTAACTGATATATCAGCACATCCTCGGCATGTGAGTCAAATGAAACCGCACCAAGTCGAAGGATTCAAGTTTCTGGTCAGAAATCTGGTGGGGATCATCCTGGCACATGCTCCAGGATCTGGAAAAACTTTCATGATTATCAGTTTCGTGCAGAGTTTTCTAGGAAAGTATCTTAATGCTCGGCCTCTGGTTGTGCTTCCTAAAGGAATACTGTCAACATGGAAAAAGGAGTTTGAGACATGGCAAGTGAAAGCTGACAGAAGATCACAGCAGTTGGAGCTTTTGAAACAGTGGGTGGATAACAAGAGTATCCTATTCCTAGGATACAAACAGTTCTCTTCTATTGTCTGTGATAATAGTAATAAAACTGCATCAATATCTTGCCAAGAGATATTGCTTAAGGTTCCCTCAGTTCTCATTTTAGATGAGGGACACACTCCAAGAAATGAGAATACTGATACGGTACAGTCCCTTGCCAAAGTACAAACACCAAGGAAAGTTGTACTGTCTAGAACCCTTTATCAAAATCATGTAAGGAAGGCATTCAACGTTCTCAGTCTGGTGCGGTTGAAGTTTTTGCAGATGGAAACGTCTAAGCCTATTGTCCGACGCATTCAGACTAGGGTTCATATACCTAGCATAGAACGCTTTGATGATTTGGTCGAGAATACATTTGACGTTCTCATATAGTTAGTTACATTACATGTGATCCATCTTCCTCGCTCGAGGGGTGGGATCGAGAGATGTATAGCTTTTTAATTTTTTTAATTATCTGAACTTGTTTGTATTGCAGAAATTCTCTGCTCTAACATTGCTATTGCATCAACTGATTAGAGAAATGTTTTAAGTCCTGTATGTCTGGTTGGTTGAGTTGCTAATACCATGACTGTTTTGCTTCAGAAAGAGATATTACAAAAGCATAAAATGAAATCAAATAGAAGATATATATGATATCAGAAAATTCAATTCTGTAGTAATTTTTCTCTCGAAATGTCCCAATCTAGAAGTTGTGAGTTGATGCTTTTAAAACACTTCAACCTTTAAGTCAACTCTTATAGGTGAACAACCCCTATATGCAGAATGGTCATATCTTCATAAGAAGAGGGATCATTGCCCTCATGTGTTCAAACTGAATACTTTTTATATTATTCTAATTATAAATTAGGTCAAATACCTCTTATCTTTAACTTTGACAAAAATTGTTAGTCGGTCATTTAAGTTCTTTTAGATTTCAAATAGATCTTTTAAGTTATTAATTTATTGCACCTATTTGAAGTTTTTTAAGTTTCAAATAAATCATTGAAAAGGTAACGGTACATTAAATTAACAACTTAAAAGACATATTTAAAACTTAAAAAACTTAAAGATTAACCCGGTATTTTGTCAAACTTAAAAGGCCAAAAGATGTATTTGGCCAGTACCCTCGGTACACTCTTTAAGCATTCTAAAATAAGCAATTATTCTTTAAAAAAGTCAAATATTTCGATTTCCAAGACATTGATTACATGCATTTTCATAAATACTTACTACTTATAGTCCTTAAAGAGTACCTCGAGGGCACTCGTTAATATTTTCCATATTATATTAATAACAGGAGAAGATTCTAAACTGACAAATCTTAATAGTTTAATAGTAATTATATTAAAAAATAATTACGTTGATAATATTGTAAAATGAACCCATTTGGGTTGGCCTGGTGGTATTGGATTGAGACCTGAGAGTGTGCTCCTCCTCAAGGTCCCAGATTCGATTCTCTCCAGTGCCAATTTAGGTGAGTTAATTTAACTTCTTAAAATAAAAATTGTAAAATGTTTAAAATTGTAAATGAAAATTATTGGTATTAATGTAATGTTTTTATTAAAAAATATTATATGCTAAAATCCGTTAAATATTTACAATGTGCCCATTGCAGATTTTATTTGTACAAGACTCCAACCCGTGCGATGCACGAGTTTTGTAGAACTTCATATATAACTATCAAATTTACTATATTATTACTTTTATAGACCTATATCGCTAGTTGGTAGTTTGTATAAAATTTTGGCTAAGATTCTCGCTAATAGATTGAGTGAGGTGTTTGGTAGTGTGATTTCAGATACTCATCATCTTTTGTTAAAAATAGACAAATTTTGGATGAGATTTTGATAGCCAGCGAGGTGGTAGATGAGGCGCGTAAGCATAAAAAAGTTATTGTTGTTTAAAGTTGATTTTGAAAAGGCATATGATTAAGTAGACTGGGTTATTTGGAAGTTGTTATGTGCAAGATGCAGTTTCCACCCTTTAGACGAAGTGGATTAAGGAGTGTCTTAGTTCCGCCACGACTTCAGTTTTGGTTAATGAAATCCCAACGGAAGAGTTCAGCATGGAAAGAGGGTTGCGACAGGGTTACCCTCTTTTACCTTTCTTGTTTTTGTTAGCGGCTAAAGGCTTACATGTGATGATGAATTCCATGGTGGAAGCAAATGTGTTCTCTGGGTATCAAGTAGGTAATTTTGATTCTTTATTTGTCTCTCATATACAATTTGTTGATGACACATTGTTAATTGGGAATAAGAGTTGGGCATATGTCCGAGCTTTGAGGGATGTTTTGTTTTTGTTTGAGGCCCTATATGGGTTAAAAGTTAACTTTCACAAGAGTATGTTGGTGGGTATCAATGTTAATGATTCTTGGTTGAATAAGGCGGCTACAATGTTGCAATGCAAATTTGGGAAGCTTTCTTTTGTTTATATGGGCTTGCCAATGGGGGGTAATCTGAAGCGTGTTTCGTTCTGGGATCCAATGCTCAATTGAATTAGGTTTAGAATTTCTGGGTGGAGGGGTATGAATTTATCTCTGGGTGGGCGGTTAATTCTTCTGAAGTTTGTTCCATCCTCTCTTCATGTATATGTTCTTTCCGTCTTCCAAGCCCATACCTATATCATTTCCTCTATTGATTATATTTTATGCAAAAAAAAAAAATTGGGCGCGGTGGTGGTGGTGTTTGAGGATCACATGAAAATTTCTTGGGTTTCCTGGGATTCGGTTTGCAGGAGGAAGGAGGAGGGAGGTCTGGGGATTAGAAGGTTTAGGGAGTTTAATATTGCGTTGTTAGGTTATGGTGTTGGAGGATACTGGTCGATAGAAAAGGTTTGTGGTATCGTGTGTTAGTTGCGCGATATGGCGAGGTGAGTGGGCGTGTGTTGGTTGGGGGTGTGGTGGATCGAGGTTGTGGAGGTATATGGATATGATTCGTGATCGTGTGGATTTTGAGGAGAATGCGTGTAGGAAGGTTGGTAGTGGGACATATGCTATTTTTTTGGTTGGATAGGTGGGTGGGAGAGGGCCCGTTGCGTGTGAGGTTTAGAAGGTTGTTTGATTTGGCAATGGATAGGTGGGTGTTGGTGGCAGATATGCAAGCGCTATGATGGGGGAGGGTGGCGAGGCTTGGAAGTGGCGTCGTCGTTTATTAGCTTATAAGGAGGAGTTGATCAGGGAGTGCTCGATAGTTATTTCTAACATTCATCTGCAAGTTGGTGTGACTGATATATGGCATTGGCAGCTAGTGATAAGTGCCTAAAAGTTGTTATATTTTGATACATTTTAGGGCACTTATGATTACTTGTTTTGCAAGTTACCTTAGGATTAGAGCATATTTGTGTTAAAAATGCAATATTTGTGATCCTAAGCCTTACCCCATGTGATTATGCAGGAAATACATGCTTGGACCTGATTGATGCAAAAGAATGAAGCTTTTCTTGATGCCATCGCTACAAGCGCAGAAGCCATCGCTAGTAGCGAGGATAGGCAGGGATTTCCAGGTTTCCATCGCTTGAAGCGCAGCTTCCATCGCTAGAAGCGAGCTTAGGCAGGGATTTACAAGGGTTCATCGCTTGAAGCGATGAACTGGACGCTTGAAGCGAGCCTAGGCAGGGAATTTCAATGATCCATCGCTTGTAGCGACAGACTTTGTCGCTACAGCGACCAGAGGGCGGTTTAATGCTGATGGATGACGTGGAGCTCTTGGATTGGCCAGTTGACTTCCTCGCTACAAGCGACAGGCTGGTCGCTTGTAGCGAGCGAGCATTTTCTCAGAATATAAATAGATTTTGAAGCTCATTTTCAAGATAGATAGTTTTTTATCAGATTTAATATTTTCCAGAGCTCAAAATAGTTGTTATCTAAGAGAGAGAATAGGCATAGAAGGAGAAAAAACTTCAAATAGCAAATTGATTTGGATTGAAGAAGACATTAAGAAGCTTTGAGACATCAAGCTCTAATATATCTTCATCTTCCTTTCTTGTTTTGCAATAGTTGTCAAGACAATGATCAACTAATCTCCTTTGTTGGGATTAATAGGTAATCAATCATTCCATGTTGTAAACTTTTGATTATTAAATATATGATTCTAGCATTTTTATATACCATTGAATTTCTTCTTGCTTTTCAATCTTATATTTGATTTAAATGTTGTTGAAAAAGACTTTTGAATCTAGGTTTAGAATGATATTCTATCAAGATAAGAAATTCTAGAAATGGGATTTGGTTTTGATAATTACATTTAAGTATTGGATCATAAAGCTTTTGAATCGTTTAATAGATTGAGAAATCATCGATTAAACGATACAATCGATCTCACGATGTCATTTGGGAAATCAATGTCGTTGTTGAACAATACGTAATAATGTCATATATAAGAAAAAGCTAGAATCCGTATTTATGATCAATCGAATATAAACGATGTTTGATTGATGAAAGTTAATCCTAACACCTTCTATGTCCTATTACTCTACTATTTATTTATAATGCTTTTTAAATGTTGAGTAGTGTAAAAAAAAAGGTTAAACCCTAACTTAAGACGATAATCGACGTTGAACGGTTTATGATATCACGTTAATCCCTGTGGAACGATATAAAAACAATACTTGCATCTGTGCAGTTAACAAAATGGCGCCGCTGCCGGGGATTAAAGTTATGATATTATAATCATTGCAACTTTAATTATGGTTTTAAGCAATTTTGCACAAATTCTTTTATGTAAATAACTATTATTCTTTATCCATCTTGTTTGCTAATTCTTTGTGGTCAGATTGTTGATATCGTATATGCGAGGACAAGTATCGGAGGACCAACTTCTTTTTGATTCCAAGATTGAAAGAACAGCTCGTAGAAACAATAGCAAGAATCGGAAAAAGAAGCAACAAGCAAAGAAAAGGGAACAAGAGGAAGCTTCTGTTTCTAGTCATTCATCTAGTCCAAGTTCAAGCCAAGAGTTACAAATGGCTGCAGCGGGAGATCAAGATCCTGGAGGTTCAGGCGGTCGTGGGATGCCATGTAATAATAGTCCACGCCGTTTCGCACAATTGGGGAAAACGCCAAGGACTATCAAGCAAACCGAGATGAAGACGGGGATCTTACAAATCTTATATGCTAATCCCTTCTCAGGATTAGACCATGAAGACCCGTTCCAACATCTCACCAAATTTTACGAGATTGCCGGTACCCTTGGTGAGACGGAAAATAACGAGGAGGCTATGTGGATGAGGATGTTTCCTCATTCATTGATTGGCAAAGCTAAGGAGTGGTATTTGGACCAGCCACCGACGGTAATGACGAATTGGAACACGCTTGAGGAGAAATTCCTTGAGAGGTTCTTCCCTCAGAATCGTTTCATGGAGGCGAAGACAACTATTGCTGTGTTCTCACAAGGTACAAGTGAGACGTTATGTGAAGCATGGGAGCGCTTCAAGTCAATGCTCAGAAGATGTCCTAATCATGGTTTCGATGACTTAACCCAAATTCATCTATTCCGGAACGGGATGCAACAACAATCCAAGCTATTGCTTGACGCTGCAGCTGGTGGTTCTTTGATGGCCAAGAGCGCCGAGGATGATGTTGCTATTATAGAGAGAATGGCATTGAATGATCACCAAGCTCATCATAACCGAAGCCAAAGCCAAAGGAAGGCGGGGATCCTAGATTTGGGAACAAATGATGCTATCCTAGCGCAAAACAAATTGCTCACGCAACAAGTGGAAGAGTTGACAAAGAAAATGGCCAACCTTCCTCAACAAATGAAGGATATCCAGAACGAACAAAGAAAACAACACCAAGTCGCAGCATGCGAGCTTTGTTCGGGAGACCACCCAACCGGATTTTGTCCGCCACCTACAGAAGAGGTAAGCTATGTTGGTAATCAACCAAGGCCTCAACAGTTTCCAAACCAATTCCAAAGCCATCCAAACAACTTCCCAAGAGGGAATAATCCGAACTATGGCCAAGGTTGGAGGCCAGAAGCTGGGCAATATAACCGACAACCTTACCAAAACTTTAACCAATATCAACCTCCACAACAAAACCGCAACCAAACCACCGATGAAACCCTCAATCAATTCATGCAGATGTCAATGGCTAACCAAAAGAACACTGATGCGTCCATCAAAAATCTGGAGACGCAAGTGGGCCAGTTGGCACAACAACTTTCTCAAGCTACTCAACAAGGCGGAACCTTTACCGCCAATACACAAACCAACCCAAAGGATCATGCATCATCATCAAAATGACAATTAAGTCATTTTGATGAGGAAGTCCTTGCATCAAGAGACAACGAAAATTGCAAGGCAATTGCTACTCGGAGCGGGAAGGTAATTGGTAAAGGTATAGGGGACAATCTTGAAGTAGAGAGAAGGATTGTTGAGAATGAGGAGAAGGAAGATGATGAAGGACATGAGAAGGAAACAAGAGGTGTACATAGAGAGGAAGAAGTTGAAAAAATAATAAGGATGTAGTTGAAAATGAGAACATAGTGTGGAAGAAGGATGTGGTGAAGGAGAAGGGCAAGAATCATGAAGTAGTGAAGAATACACCGACACCACACCTACCTTACCCAACTACACCAGCCAAAAAAGAGAAAGAGAGGCAGTTTGCTAGGTTCCTTGACATATTCAAACGTTTACAAATCAACATACCGTTCTCGGAAGCCCTAGAGCAAATGCCGACCTATGCCAAGTTTATGAAAGAAATTCTCTCCAAGAAGAGGAGGTTTATTGAAGAAGAAACAATTCAGCTAGACGCGAATTGTAGTGAAATCATCCAGAGAACATTGTCAAGAAAGAAGAGAGATCCGGGCAAAGTTACACTGCTGGTATCCATTGGCAATGTTAATGTCGGCAAGGCACTTATTGATTTGGGTTCAAGTATCAACCTAATCCCACTATCCGTTGTCAAAAGGATTGGTGATATAGTTGTGAAAAGAACCAACTTAACCTTGCAATTGGCCGACAAATCCTACACTCGTCCATTGGGAATTGCTGAAGACGTGTTGGTGAAAGTCGACAAGTTCTTGTTCCCCATCGACTTTGTAGTGATGGATATACCGGAGGATGATGATGTGCCGCTACTTCTTGGGAGAACTTTCATGCAAACGGCACGGATGATGATTGATCTTGACCAAGGCTTAATGAAAGTCCGTGTGGAGGATGAAGAAGTCAATTTCAACATCCACGAAGCAATGAAGTTTCCTAGTGATAAAGTTGCGTGCTTCAAGATGGATGCAACGGAAGAATTGATAGTTGATACGAGAAACCAGTTGCATCATTTGACGCATCTTGAAAGAGTATTGACAAACGCGTTAAGTATCATAGGAGAAGAAGATGAGAAGGAGCTTGAATAGTGTTTGAAGGAGCTCGATTCGTTTAAGGAAATTCCTCTTCACAAAGCCAAAATCGAGGAATTGACGAATGAAGCTAAAGTAGAAGAAGTGAAGCCGGAGATGAAGATCTTGCCCTCACATTTGAAGTATGTGTTTCTTGATCAAGAGGGTACCAAACCGGTAATCATTAGTAGCTCCTTGTCAAACCATGAAGAAACAAAATTGGTCGAAGTTTTGAAGTCCAACAAGGAAGCAATAGGTTGGACACTATCCGACTTAAAAGGGATAAGTCCTTCCTATTGCATGCATAAGATCATGATGGAAGAGGATTATAAGCCGGTAGCACAACCTCAAAGACGGCTAAACCCAAACATGAAAGAAGTAGTCCGGAAAGAAGTAGTTAAGCTACTTGAAGCCGGCATGATATATCCGATCTCGGATAGCACTTGGGTTAGTCCGGTTCAAGTTGTCCCTAAGAAGGGAGGTATGACGGTTATCACGAACGAGAAGAATGAGCTCATACTGACAAGAACCGTAACCGGTTGGAGGATGTGTATCGACTACCAGAGGCTTAACAAAGCAACTAGAAAGGATCATTTTCCTCTACCATTTATGGATCAAATGCTAGAGAGGCTGTCAGGACAAGCTTTTTACTGTTTCCTTGACGGGTATTCGGGTTACAATCAGATTTCGGTGAATCCAGACGATCACGAGAAGACTGCATTCACATGTCCTTTTGGGGTATTTGCATATCGACGCATGCCGTTCGGATTATGTAACGCTCCAGCAACATTTCAACGATGCATGCAAGCCATTTTTGCAGACTTGATAGAGAAAAGCATTGAAGTGTTTATGGACGACTTCTCAGTTTTCGGGTCATCATACGATTTGTGCTTGAAGAATCTGGACAAGGTACTGAAACGGTGCAAGGAAACCAACTTGGTGCTCAATTGGGAGAAGTGTCACTTCATGGTAACCGAGGGAATAGTCCTTGGTCACAAGATCTCCTCCAAGGGTATTGAAGTTGATAAAGCTAAGATCGACGTGATAGGAAAACTTCCACCGCCAGTCAATGTCAAAGGAATCCGAAGTTTCCTAGGCCATGCCGGGTTCTATCGGAGATTCATCAAAGACTTCTCAGAAATTGCAAAGCCATTGAGCAACTTGCTCGACAAAGATAAGTCTTTTGATTTTGATATTGATTGTTTAAATGCTTTTAATAGTTTAAAGGATAGCTTAACATCCGCACCCATAATCACCGCACCAAACTGGACATACGATTTTGAACTTATGTGCGATGCAAGTGATTATGCGGTAGGCGCGGTGTTAGGTCAACGCAAAAACAAAATTTTTCATGCTATACACTATGCAAGTAAAGTTTTAAATGACGCACAAGTCAATTATGCTACCACTGAAAAAGAATTACTTGCCATAGTGTTCGCATTAGAAAAATTTCGTTCGTATCTCATAGGTTCAAAAATTGTTATCTGGACTAACCATGCAACTATCAAGTACTTAATTACCAAACCCGACTCAAAGCCGAGACTCATCCGTTGGATGTTGCTACTCCAAGAGTTTGATTTGGAGATTAAGGACAAGAAGGGGACTGAGAACCTAGTAGCTGATCATCTGTCAAGATTGGTGAACGATGAGATAACGAAGAATGAGAGGGACATCCTTGAAGAGTTCCCGGATGAGAAGTTGCTTATGGTGCAAGAAAGACCATGGTTCGCTGACATGGCCAATTACAAAGCAACGGGGTTCATACCGGAGGATTACACATGGCAAATGAAGAAGAGGTTGTTGAGAGACGCAACTCAATTCATTTGGGATGACCCGTACCTCTTCCAGATTGGAGCAGACCACTTGTTAAGAAGATGTGTTGCAAGAGAAGAAGCCAAGGACATCATGTGGCACTGTCACAACTCGCCATATGGTGGTCATTATAGTGGAGAAAGAACTGGAGCAAAAGTTCTTCAAGCTGGCTTTTATTGGCCCACCTTGTTCAAAGACGCATACGAACATGTGAAAGAATGCGAGAGTTGCCAGAAAACCGGAGGGATTTCAAAGAGGAATGAAATGCCTCTACAAAGTATCCTTGAAGTCGAAGTCTTCGACTGTTGGGGTATTGACTTTGTAGGGCCATTTCCATCCTCTATGAACAACGAGTATATTCTGGTGGCTGTTGACTATGTGTCAAAGTGGGTAGAAGCAATAGCATCTCAGAAAGCCGATAGCAAGACGGTGGTCAAGTTTCTGAAAAGAAACATCTTTTCCCGATTTGGAACTCCAAGAGTGCTAATAAGTGATGGAGGTTCTCACTTCTGCAATCAACAGTTAGCAAAAGCACTTGAGCATTATGGAGTAAAGCACAAGGTAGCTTCACCATACCATCCACAGACCAACGGTCAAGCTGAGGTATCCAACCGTGAAATCAAACGGATACTTGAGAAGACCGTGTCATCATCAAGGAAGGATTGGGCGATGAAACTGGACGAAGCGTTATGGGCCTATAGGACCGCATACAAAGCTCCTACGGGTTTCACACCATTCCAGTTGGTATATGGGAAAGCATGCCACTTGTCGGTCGAGTTGGAGCATAAAGCGTTTTGGGCGCTCAAGTTTTTGAACTTTGATCAAGAGCAAGCTGGGGAGAAGAGAAAGCTTCAAATGAATGAGCTAGAAGAAATACGTGACCAAGCCTATCAGTCAAGCAAGCTTTATAAGGAAAAGGTCAAACGGTATCATGACAAGAAGATCATGAAGAGGGAATTCAGGCCTGGTCAAATGGTATTGCTGTTCAATGCAAGGCTACGACTATTTCCGGGTAAATTGAAGTCCAAATGGTCCGGTCCGTTCATGATCAAGGAAGTAAAACCTTATGGAGCTGTGGAACTAGAAGATCCTATCACTAATTCAACATGGACAGTGAATGGACAGAGGCTGAAGCCATATTTTGGAGGTGAAGTTGTTCGGCACACGACGTCGATTTCACTCATCGATTCTTATGCATAAGCGAATCAGACGTCGATCTAATGACGTTAAACAAGAGCTTGTTGGGAGGCACCCCAATTTTGTAAGTATGTTGCATTTTTAGTGTTATTTTAGTTCTGTACAGTTATTTATGCATGTAGGGATAGTGGCAAGAACTCAAAATTTTATTTTTCTGTTTCCTGTCATGGTCGCTACAGCGACCAATTCATCGTTGTAGCGATGAGATTTACACTACGTCACTGTAGCGACGCACTTGTCGCTAGTAGCGATGGATTTTAACTTTGCGCTTGTAGCGCCACACCACGCTTGTAGCGATGGGCTTAAAGCCTGTCGCTGTAGCGACAGGTCGCGCGCTTGTAGCGACCGTATCAGAAAACAGTTTTATGGTTCCCAGGCCACTATGTCTCTTCAGTTACCTCCCAACTACCCCATTTAAGATACTAGCCGTTTTTATCTTATATTTTCGCATCATATTTACTTCTGTAACATTCCATTTTCCATTACCACATTCCTGCACTTTGTCACTTTCCATCTCTGAAAAATCGTGCAAAAATCAACTCTGTACCTGTGTAATCTTTCATCTTAACAACATCCAGGAATGGCACCCAAATCCTCTTCCAAAAGACAAAGGAACGTTGAGAGCTCGTCATCTCGACCTAGAGCCAACATTCAACCGCATGACGCGAGTCGTTTCTTGAGTTTGAGGTATCAAGAAAGGTACGAGGAGCTGAAAACACGGAGAATCTGGTCTGAGAAGCAGTTTCAGATATCAGAAGAGGGAGAATACGGAGGCATAACACACATGATCAACGAAAGGAAATGGGGGATTCTATGCACGCCACCAAGGAAGATAAATTATGACATCGTGAGGGAATTCTACGCAAATGCAATCCCAGCAGACCCCTCTGACGAATTCACATGGACTACATACGTGCGAGGGCGCACTATTACCTTTGATCGCATGTCCATTAATGCATATTTGGGCAAGCCACTGGAGCTTTGTGAAGAAGATAATCAACTAGCACCTACTATGCTATGTGACTTCTCTGAGCATCAGAAGAGCGGGCATTGGGATCACGAGCTTATTGCACGAGACATCTTCCAGGAGGGGAAGCACTACGATGTGAGTAAGGCTTCAGGTAAGCCTTTCCGAGCCTTTAGGGAGGACATGACCACTCCGGCTCAGGTAGCTCTTACCCTAATCTTATATAATATCCGGCCAAAATCACATACATCTTCTACCACCCTTGACGTTACACCTCTTCTTCATTATATCCTTACTCAACGTCAGGTTGACGTTGCTAGGCTTATAGCAAATGAGATGAGGGTAGTAGCTGAGAGCGGCATTCTACCCCCGGGCAAACCCAAATGCCCACTGACCTTTCCCGGATTGATTATGGGACTTTGTAGACGGGCTAGGGTACACATGCCAAACCAGGTAGATGAAGAAATTAAGAATCCTATTGATGACAGGTACATCAATAGGTACTGCTCTACCCCCACACCTAGTTCTTACCCTAATCTTATATAATATCCGGCCAAAATCACATACATCTTCTACCACCCTTGACGTTACACCTCTTCTTCATTATATCCTTACTCAACGTCAGGTTGACGTTGCTAGGCTTATAGCAAATGAGATGAGGGTAGTAGCTGAGAGCGGCATTCTACCCCCGGGCAAACCCAAATGCCCACTGACCTTTCCCGGATTGATTATGGGACTTTGTAGACGGGCTAGGGTACACATGCCAAACCAGGTAGATGAAGAAATTAAGAATCCTATTGATGACAGGTACATCAATAGGTACTGCTCTACCCCCACACCTATTGCCCCACCTCCTTCCTCAGCTGGACCATCCACATCAGCCGGTCCTTCTAGTGTACCACCACCACCACCACATCATACTAGCCACCCTCAGGGCCCGACCATTCCACCACTTGATTTTTCTAGTTGGGACTCCTCTATGGTGAGCTCTTTTCTGATGGCGCAGAATGCGTCTAATCACCGGGCTCTAACGACTATTCAGAGTCATCTGCATGACAGTGGCCAAAGCCCATGGACGCCAGCCTTCTTCTCTGAGCACATAGCTTGGCCTGGGGACATGCCTTTCTTTCCTGGAGGGGCAGCTGCAGCAGATGCTGGTGATCAGGATGCCGGTGATGATGGTGACGACGATGCTGATGTTGATGACGATCTTGGAGATGATTCATCGGAGGCTACAAATAGCCTTGACCGTATGGCTGCAGCTATGATAGACTCTGAGGACATGGATTCAGATTCAGACTGATTTTGATGAAAGCTGTAGACTTTTGTTTTGTCATCCCTTTCATTTTATTTATTAAGCTTTGTACTTTTATAACATTTCATTATGCTTTGTACTTTGTTTTATTTATGTTTTGTGTATCATGGATGATGTTACTTTTGGTTTATGTTATTTATTTTGATTATAACATGTTTAGTATAGTTTATATTTTATTTATCTTTTGTTATTTATTTTTGGTTAAAATTTTTTGAAATTATCCCAACAATGTTGAAAGAAAGATGAAAGATTCAAAAGCCAGTGCTTGAGCTTAGAATCAATTGAGTGATAATGATAGAATGAGTGTTAAAGCACACAGCTAAGGTACTCGTTTTCTTGTTTTTCTAGGTATATTCTTGAATGTGAATAAGTTCTTTACACACAAGTTAATTTATTCAGTTTAAGCAAGCATTTGTTTAGTTTTGAACCAATATAGAACTAGCCAAAATGTGAGGTATCCTCAACCATTGTATATATATGCAGGAGACCAACATTTCATGTTTAACTCAGTTAGTTTATGTTAAATCTGTTGTTGTTTTAATTTGTATAAAAGCATTGAAGTGATCAAGGCAATTTTTTTTGAAATTGAGTGAAATACTTGACCAAATGAACCTACCCTGTGAGATGTGTGAGTATCTGTTAACCCATCTGAGCCTATTGAATCAGAATTGTTAACTGTGGACTGTCAATTTTAATAAGCTCAATTGCTTATTTAAATTGCCGGAGTTTGTAAAAAAATTCAGTTCATAGTTAACTCTTTATTGAATTCTGATAGTTGTTTTCTTGTGAACCCTTATCCATCGTTTTTATTGACCTTTGCCATAATGATAAAGGAACATTCGATTAGGGTGTCATTGAAATAAGTTGGGGAGAAAGGGAGGTTATGTTTATGTCAATGTAAGGGTGAATGTGTTAATTGGTCTTGACAACAAGAAAAAGAAAAGAAAAAGAAAAGAAAAAAGAAAGAAAAGCAAACCAAGAAAAAGAAAAAAGAAAAAAAAAATGAAAAGGTTTGCAATAATTCAAAGAAAAGTTGTCAAGATCAATCAAGAATAGAAAAGTATGAAATTCACCAAGTGTTGTATTGGAAAAAGAAGGAAGTTTGTAATTAGATTGAATGTTCCTTTTGCTTGGCCATTTGAATTCAAATATCCCACATATGACAATTCTTTTGTAACCTAGCCCAATTACAACCCTTAAAGACCTTTTGATCAATGCCTTTTATGCTTTTGGAAATGATAATTAGATGGACACATAATTTAATTGGAATGTTATCATGTTTGTTGGATGAGTGTTCATACCCTCACAATAGAATTCAAATTGTTCATATACTTTATATAGAAGTGTGTTAGGTTTGGTTCAAATTTAAACATGTTGCTTGTTTAGGATTGTGTGATTTGTTTCTTTGTGTTTAGAACTAGTTCACATTTATAGTATGTATCTTGTTTAATGAGAAACTGAACTTTAGCTTCTGCAATCACATTTGAATCACTCATTTGATGTTTATTTCTTCGCACTTTTGAATCCTTTGCTAATTGCTCAATACTGTGGTTTAAAAGCTATGAAAATTTCCTTTTGATTCTTTGGTTTGAGGACAAACCAAAATGTAAGTTGGGGAGAGTTTGATAAGTGCCTAAAAGTTGTTATATTTTGATACATTTTAGGGCACTTATGATTACTTGTTTTGCAAGTTACCTTAGGATTAGAGCATATTTGTGTTAAAAATGCAATATTTGTGATCCTAAGCCTTACCCCATGTGATTATGCAGGAAATACATGCTTGGACCTGATTGATGCAAAAGAATGAAGCTTTTCTTGATGCCATCGCTACAAGCGCAGAAGCCATCGCTAGTAGCGAGGATAGGCAGGGATTTCCAGGTTTCCATCGCTTGAAGCGCAGCTTCCATCGCTAGAAGCAAGCTTAGGCAGGGATTTACAAGGGTTCATCGCTTGAAGCGATGAACTGGACGCTTGAAGCGAGCCTAGGCAGGGAATTTCAATGATCCATCGCTTGTAGCGAGAGACTTTGTCGCTACAGCGACCAGAGGGCGGTTTAATGCTGATGGATGACGTGGAGCTCTTGGATTGGCCAGTTGACTTCCTCGCTACAAGCGACAGGCTGGTCGCTTGTAGCGAGCGAGCATTTTCTCAGCATATAAATAGATTTTGAAGCTCATTTTCAAGATAGATAGTTTTTTATCAGATTTAATATTTTCCAGAGCTCAAAATAGTTGTTATCTAAGAGAGAGAATAGGCATAGAAGGAGAAAAAACTTCAAATAGCAAATTGATTTGGATTGAAGAAGACATTAAGAAGCTTTGAGACATCAAGCTCTAATATATCTTCATCTTCCTTTCTTGTTTTGCAATAGTTGTCATGACAATGATCAACTAATCTCCTTTGTTGGGATTAATAGGTAATCAATCATTCCATGTTGTAAACTTTTGATTATTAAATATATGATTCTAGCATTTTTATATACCATTGAATTTCTTCTTGCTTTTCAATCTTATATTTGATTTAAATGTTGTTGAAAAAGACTTTTGAATCTAGGTTTAGAATGATATTCTATCAAGATAAGAAATTCTAGAAATGGGATTTGGTTTTGATAATTACATTTAAGTATTGGATCATAAAGCTTTTGAATCGTTTAATAGATTGAGAAATCATCGATTAAACGATACAATCGATCTCACGATGTCATTTGGGAAATCAATGTCGTTGTTGAACAATACATAATAATGTCATATATAAGAAAAAGCTAGAATCCGTATTTATGATCAATCGAATATAAACGATGTTTGATTGATGAAAGTTAATCCTAACACCTTATATGTCCTATTACTCTACTATTTATTTATAATGCTTTTTAAATGTTGAGTAGTGTAATAAAAAAAGGTTAAACCCTAACTTAAGACGATAATCGACGTTGAACGGTTTATGGTATCACGTTAATCCCTGTGGAACGATATAAAAACAATACTTGCATCTGTGCAGTTAACAGCTAGACAGATATGGTGTGTACTCAGTCTGAGGGGTACATCATTATCTTACTAGTCCGCAAATGCAACATGCAAGATCAGTTTATGAGTTTATTTGGCATAAGGATGTTCTGTTGAAGGTTTTCGTTTTTGCTTGGCGCCTCCTTCAGAACAGGTTACCTACCAAAGGCAATTTAGGAAGGCGTGGTATCTTACTTGATGAGGATTCTCTGTGTGTTTAAAGTTGTGGTGGGCGGAATTGGTTCACCATTTGTTTTTAAATTGTAATATTCTTGGCATTCTATGGTACTTGGTTCGTGATTGGGTGGGGGTCTCGTTAGTTAATCTGGATTCTATAGTGGATCATTTTCATCATTATTCTTATTTGTCAGGCGGTCCGAAAAAACGGCAATCTTATATGCGCTAATGTGGCTTGTTACAGTTTGGGTGATTTGGCAAGAAAGAAATGATAGGATCTTTAATAATAAGGTAAAATCTATGCCTCATATGTTGGAAAAGGTCAACTATTTATCGATGTGGTTGTTGAAGAAAAATGTTGTAAATGTTTCTATTGGGCTATTTGGGTGGTGGCAGTGTCCTTTAGATTGCTTGGACGTTGTAGACATTTTTTCTTTGTTTCTTCTTTTTGGTGTATTGTAATTGAACTCTAATGCTCTTTCTTGGCACATCTTGTGCTGAGAGGAGCATCTTTTGTCGTTGAATATAAGTTTCATTTTGGCTTGTCCTAACAAACATATAGCATTTCTGTTAAATATTTTGTTATTTTATATTCAAAAGACCGTTATATATTTTTACCGCGCCCGTTGCAGATTTTATGTGTGTATATCTAGGGAGATAAATTTTTATGTACCGATTTGATAAAGTCGATATGATAAAATTTTGAAAGCTTATGACTATTTTCAAAAATATCAACCTTTAGGGAGTGTTTCTATTAATAATTTTTTTACATTTTATATGCATAACACCATTAAATATTTGAACCGTACTCATTGCGGATTTTATGTGATTATACACGCGGAAGCAATTTTTATGTTCTTATATGACAAAGTTTTGATAACTAATGACTATTTTCAACATATCAACATTAATATAGTGTTTCTATTAAATATTTTTTATTTTATATACAAAACACTACTAAATATTTACATTGTTGGAAATATTAATAGAAAGTAGAATAGATTTTGGATAGTTAGGAAAAATAGAAGAGATTTGTTGTGCCGTGCCCAAAGCCACTGCCCTGAAAGCAAATTTCCGGTGGACCTCCGGTGCAACCCAATATCTGGTTTTGCTCCCCAAAATTTACACAACTGCGTGTCTGAATTCGTGCAGTTGAAGCTAAAACACGCGGGAGCTTCACAAACAATGCCCAGGATAATTATAGAACAACAATAGAAGAGAAGAAACTGAATTGAGAGTATATAGTGAACTTTATATACTCCCTATTTCTCCTCCGCTATGGTTTCCGTACATCTTGCTTATATATATTGTGCAAGCGGCCACATACTCAAAGAATTTCTCAAATTACCGTTGCCAATTCTCATAGAAAATTCAATAGTATTAATGGCCATGAAGGCTCAAGAACGGTTGGGTATTTTTTTTATAACCGTAAGCATTAAAACCAAATGGTTATATAGTTTTAAGGAGACACATATTTGTAGGAGTAAGGACACTTGATTGTCATTATATCCACAATCCCTCACTAATGACAAGCAAGGAAAAGTATGGTTCAGAGGAAGAAGAGTTCAGGGTAAGGAAAGGTTTTTTCATGTATAAGTGTTAATGTCCTAAAGATTGAATTAACACGTAGTGAAGTGAGGCAACAACATATATCCATAAAGTGAATTTATCTTGAATTTAATAGACTTAAGATGAGACCCCCACAACACACACTTTTACCTTAAATATTGTGATAGCTCCACGATAATTATTTTCATCATAATTAAGACACATTGGGTTGCTCATGAGTGCTATAGTAAGATTGCACAATTCTTTCATAAAAGGTGTTTTAAGCCTTCACACTCATGTAGGTAGATACATCAAGTGCGTCTCTATAGCACCATGCATCCATTAAGAGTTAAAAGCTCTTCCTCACATTAAGCACTACCACACGCCATAGGGATGAAAAATGTAGTGCATATGGGAGTATTCATATGGCTTCGTTTGACCACAAATTGGGTATCCACTATATTTTCCTCCACTCAAGGCTTTAGATTCATCCCCCTCGACGTATCCAGGACAAGTTTCCTGGGTAATCCTTTTACAAAAGGATATTATTTTTTTTCTTTTCTCAATTCTCATATAGTGGGATAACATTATTTTTAGTTCCTTTCACAAAAGGATTTGTGTCGTCTGTCATAGACACTATTATTAGTCACATAGCTTATAACTTGTGATCACAAAATATTTAGAAGGTGTGGATCTCCTCGACAAATGTATCTCATTTACACCGAGTCTTTCAACTATTATGCTTCTTGACCTGCAAATTCAAGAGCTGAGAATTTTGATTCCATTAGTAAATTTGACTAGGCATAGTTCGCTCATTTATTTCCAAGAGATATCACATCATCATGAGATAAATAAGTACTTCGCAATGGAACCTACCTCGTCTTTATTTGAGATCCAATTTACACTATTCAATCCTTCTCAGATCAACTACTATAAAAAACACATGATATCCAGACAACAACATCATTTGAATAGATTAGAAAAAAAACAATTGATCATTTAAATGATCACCATTGAGATTATGAACGTATACACTTCATCTATTCATTATACCACATGCAATATCATGTATAATATAATTCATAAAATAAATAACGCAATCAATTATCTCACACACGAATTGAAAGACTATCATTTAAAAATTTCACTTGTTATTCATGAGATTGCTACCTTAAGGCATATTCACTAATTTCAAACCATATTTACCATGGAATTTAGTTCATTTCTAATGCCTTATTTTTATTTTATAATAATAATAATAATAAAATAGCATTGGTTAACCCTTTCCTTCAAAGAAAAAAAAGGCTTATTAGGTCATTTGGTCCCCTAAATAATTTACAGTTTTCATTTTGGTCCCATATCTCAAAAAATCAACATTTTTGTCCCCTTGGTTTTCCTCCGTTATTCAAAAAAGTCCTTTCTGTCAAATAAGTCACTTTGCCGTTAGTGAGTGCACACGTGGAGCATCCAACGTGGCACGTATATAAGCCTTATTCTTGGACTTAGAGAGAGAATACGAACTGTTTTTGAAAGGAAGGGTTTTTAGAGAGAGAGAGAGAGAATCCCAAAGGTCTGAGAAGAAGAAGAAGGAGAATCAACACCACCTGCAAATCAACTCATACGAATTGGCTTTTGAAAACAGAAATGGCTGCAGAAGATGACGATTTTGAAGCTGAGATTGAGGAGATTGACGAGGTATGTGTTCAAACTTATTTAAATCGTAGTTAGGGTTTATTGCTATTTCCGGTTTAGGGCTTTGGTTTCTGGGTTTTGGTATTGGTTTCTGGGTTTGGTTTCTGGTTTAGGGTTAGGGTTTCGAAAAAAATCCCTTTTTTAATCAGATTAACAACTGGTTTGTGTTATCTATGTCGTTTTAATCAACTTATGAATTGTTTTATGGATTTGATAAAAATTCCTTTTTTAATCAAATTAACTTGTGGTTTAGGGTTCTTTTTAATCTGGTTTTTTAAAGGGTTAAGCATAATGTTCTCGTTTTGTAACAGTTGGAGGGTAGATTTCTGCTTGTGCTCCACCATGGGGGGGCTTTTGGTCAATTTCACCACGCTGATTATCATGGCATACACACTGTGTTAGAATGTGACCCTATTGGAGTTATTTTTCTTTGCTATCAACTATAAAGAGACTAGGTTACCCCTCTAGCCTTTGGTACCATGACCCTAATCTAGTGGTTGACTTGGTTAGGTTGAATAGTGACAATGGTTGTAGAAGGATGAAACATATAGCAGAAATGTATGATAGGGTTCATGCTTATGTAGTACACCCTGTAGAACAACCTAGAGTTGCGAATCTGAACCCTTTAGATGAAGCAAATGATTTCCCTGTACCAAATGCTGGAGTTGTGTTGGAGGAAATTAATTTGGAAGTGGAAAATGTGTTTAATGGTGCAGTTTTGAACCTGCCTTTACTTGAATACCCAGTAGGAAATGTTGGTGAGGGGACCACAGTGGGGAATGAGGGGACCACTGATGTTGAAAATGAGGGGACCACTGATGTTGAAAATGAGGGGCCCACTGGGGTTGAAAATGTGGGGAATGAGGGGCCCACTGAATTGGAAAATGTAGTAGGAGCTGAGGTGGATGGTGGGGTGACTGAGTTGAATGAAAAAAGAAGTGAAGGGCCCACTGAGGTGGATGGACCATCTGTGGTTGTAAATGCTAATGGGCCTAGTGGTGATGAGGGAACAAAAGCTGGTGCAGAGGAAGAATTGAGGGATGAGTCAATCTGGGTAGGTGAGGAAAGTGAAGATAGTGCCCTGAATATAAACTTTGATGACTCAGAGGAAGAGGTGGGTGATGAAGACAACTTTGGTGCAGCAGTAGGTGAAGAAACAGAAAAAGAAGGTGAGGTTTTTTCTGAAGGAGCAGATTTGTGTAATGTGGTTGTAACTGAAGGAGATGGTGTTGTTTTAACTTAAGTTGAAGCAAATCAGAGAACTAATGGGAAGGAGCTAGTGGTAGTAGGACAAAGAAGAAGAGGGGAAGACCATCAAAGAAAAATGTTGAAGCACCTGTGAATGAACCTGTGTTTGAGGATGAGGTTTTGGCTGAGCAAATTAACACAAATGCAAACTGTGGGGAAGTAATTGGTCAGTCTAGCATAGTGAGGGATAGGGGACTTAGTGATGATGAGGAGTACAATATTGATGTGTTAGAGATCGATGGTGAAACTGAAGATGAAGATGAAGAGGAAGATGATGGCAGTAGAATTAAGTTTTCCACATTTAAACAATCTGACAACATGTGTGACTATAATTGGGAGGTAAGGACATATTTTGTGTCTAAGAAGGAATTTCAAGAAGGGATAAGGACATATGCAATCCATTCTGGAAGGGCTTTAAAGTTTAAGAAGAATGATCAGAGGAGGGTGAGGGTTATCTGTAAACCTATTTGTAATTGGGAGGCATATTGTTGAAAGATACCAAATGAAGAAACATGGCAACTGAGGAGGATAAAGGGCAAACACAATTGCAGTAGGGAGTATAGGGTAAAGATGATGAACTCAGATTGGTTGGGTAAAAAACTGCATACAAGGGCGAGAGAGAATCCTACTTTGACGTTGTCTGCAATAATGGATAGAGCTCAAGAAAAATGGAATATTGGGGTGAACTGGACTAAGGCATATAGAGCTAGAGGTAAAGCACTTGATATGGTGGATGGGTCTTTTAGGGAGCAGTACACTAGGATATATGATTATGCCCACGAGTTGTTGAGGTCTAATAGAGGATCTAATGTTATTGTTAGCACTCAACCATTCCAAGGCATTGAAGAAGACCTTGAGAGACCTGATGCTGTATTTTGTCCCCATTTTCAAAGGATGTATGTTTGTTTAAAAGGCTGTAAGGAAAGCTTTTTTAGTCCTATAATTGGACTAGATGGGTGTTTTTTAAAGGGTTACTATGGGGGGCAACTGTTGGCTGCAATTGGAAGGGACCCAAATGACCAGATGCTTCCAATAGCATTTGCTGTGGTTGAAGGGGAGACAAAGGAATCTTGGAAATGGTTCTTAGAGCTGCTCATTTCTGACTTAGGTGGACCTAGGATGTGCAAGACTTACATTTTTATAAGTGACCAACAAAAGGTAATTATTTTTTATTTTAATAAATTTTAATGTTAATTTGAAAAATGTTTATGTTCATTTTGTTAAGCTAAGCTATTTTCTCTGTAATGTGTGGTAGGGTCTTTTGTCAGCTATTGATGAGCTACTGCCAAGAGTGGATCAAAGGTTTTGTGTGAGACACCTTTACGACAATTTTAGGAAGAGATATCCAGGTAAGAAGTTGAAGGAGCTAATGTGGAAAGCAGCTAAGGCAAGTTATGAAAATGCCTTCAGTGATGCAATGCAAGAGATTAAAGAGATAAGTGAGGGAGCATATGATTATCTGATGAACATTCCTGCTAGGCATTGGAGTAAGTCCAAGTTCACATGTGGATCAAAATGTGACACTTTGGTTAATAACATGTCAGAGGCATTCAATTCCACAATTGTTATTGCAAGGACAAAACCAATAGTGACTATGATTGAAGACATTAGAGTGTACTTAATGGAGAGGTGGGAAGCAAATAGGAAGAAAATAGCAAGGTATCAGGATGATGTGTTACCAAACATCAAGAAAAGACTAGCCAGAGAATCTGCATACACTAACAATTGGCTGATAAGGTATGCTATTATTTCTCTGCAACCTTTATTTATTAATGTGAATGCTGATAACAATTGACATTTGGCTGATAAGGTATGCAACTGTTATTTATGTAGGCGTGGGAGTGAGTATGATTATGAAGTTAGGCATATGTCATTAACTTGTCACAAATTCCATGTTAATTTGCAAAGGGGGGAATGTGACTGTAGGAAATGGCTGCTGACTGGTTTGCCATGCTGTCATGCCATTTCATGCATGAGGAACCAAGACATGAACATAGCTTACTATGTTCTAGATTATTACAATAAGGACCAATATGCAGCATGCTACAACAGTGTCATCTATCCAGCTAATGGGCAATGTTTATGGCAAAGGACTGATTATGGTGATCTTCAACCACCACCCATAAGAAGGCAACCTGGCAGGCCAAAAAAGAAAAGAAACAAGGATGCTAATGAGTTACTTGATCACAGTCAACTGAAAAGGGCAAGATGGGGTATGAAATGCAGCAGATGCAAGAAGAGTGGACATAACAAGTCCACCTGCAAGCTTCCACCACCTCCAGCTGAACGCTCATCAAGCCAAAATGTCCCTGCTCAAGCTGAGGGCACAACTGTGCAGCCTCCACCACCACCTCCAGCTGAAGGCTCATCAAGCCAAAATGTCCCTGCTCAAGCTGAGGGCACAACTGTGCAGCCTCCACCACTACCTCCAGTTGAAGGCTCATCAAGCCAAAATGTCCCTGCTCAAGCTGAGGGCACAACTGGTGCAGCCTCCACATCTGTGCAGCCATCTGCTGCAACTCAGCAGTCAAAAACCAGGAAAAGAAAGGACAAGGAGAAAGTTTCTTCAACACAACTGTCGCGGTGATTTTTGGATATCAAGCTATTAATTAGCGTTGACTCGCAATTCTAAGATTCACCACCGATCTTTTATTTTTAAAAAGAAAAGGGAGAAAGTTCGAAAAAAAACCCTATTTTTTAGAGATCAAGGTCCGGGGGTTGGTTACGCAAAGGGAAGGTATTAGCACCCTAAACGTCTATAGTATTCTATAGGAACCTCTTGTTTTTATTTATCTTTATGCTAAATTAATTATTTGTTTGTAAAATCAATGCCTAAGTGTGAAAAGATTAAAGTGATGAGTTTAAAAAAAAGAAAATGTTTTTGTTATTTTTATTGATTTGGAAAGACAAAGTCTTTTGCCTACATACCCGAATGGGATCAAAATCATGTAGTTCGGGGTAAAAAATGACGATTGATTTGTTTTGTATTTTTTATTGGTTTTTAAAAAAGTTTTAAAGATAAAATGAAGGCCAAGTGGCAAAACGAGATTGGTTTGTGTTTTTTATTTTTTTGAAAATGATTTAAGTGTTATTAAAATGGATTAATGATTTTTTAAGAAAGTAAAAGAAAAAAAAGGGCAACTTGATTGAAAATCAAGGTTTATTTAAGAAAAGATTTTTTGAATTTTGACTTATTTGCATGTTTTTGTTTTATTTTTTTATAGTTAACTAAGACTAAAAAAGTAACTAAAAGCTAAACGCGAGGAACTTCCGTGATGACGTTGGATCACCACGAAATCCTTTTGAAAATAAACTAGCCTAATATTTTTGTATTTTTTGTAAAGCGAAGTAAAAAAAAAATAAAAAATATAAGACATAAAGGAGGAATGATAAAAAAGAAAGGAAGTAAAATTATTTTTGAAAATCCTTGTGAAAAAACACTAGATGAAGTTTAAAAAAAACGTACCTTTGATTTTGATTTCTGTTTTCGGTTATGGGTGTTCTGGTTCAGATTGTTCTTGTTAGTGGATTTGAGGTGGTGGTTTATGGTTTTGATTTGCTGGGTTTGTGGTGGTTAGTGAAGCAGTGTGTGAGTGGGGTTTCGGTTTTGTTAGAATCGAAGGAAAAAAAAGAAGAAAAGAGGTGGTTTTGCTTGGTAGTGTCAATTGGGGTTTCTGACTGATGATTCTCTTCAAGGGAGGTGCCTTCTTTATATAGCCTTCAGCAGCAACAAATATTTGAACCAAATATTCTTCAAAGATATATTTCCAAAATTCTTCTTTAGAAATATATTTCACCATAAAATCTTTCTTCACACTAAAACACATATTTGCATCAATTATTCTTTTCAGAAATATATTGAAGTAAATATTTTTCAGAAATATATTTCCCAAAGATCTCTTTTGAAAATAGAAATAAAACACATATTTGCATCAATTATTCTTTTCAGAAATATATTGAAGTAAATATTTTTCAGAAATATATTTCCCGAAGATCTCTTTTGAAAATATATTTCCAAAATTTTTCTTTAGAAGTAAAACACATATTTGCATCAATTATTCTTTTATATTGAAGCAAATATTTTTCAAAAATATATTTCCCAAAGATCTCTTTTGAAAATATACTTCCAAAATTTTTCTTTAGAAATAAAACACATATTTGCATCAATTATTCTTTTCAGAAATATATTGAAGCAAATATTTTTCATATTGAAGAAAATATTTTTCAGAAATATATTTCCCAAAGATCTTTTTTGAAAATATACTTCCAAAATTTTTCTTTAGAAATAAAACACATATTTGCATCAATTATTCTTTTCAGAAATATATTGAAGCAAATATTTTTCATATTGAAGCAAATATTCAGAAATATATTTCCCAAAGATCTCTTTTGAAAATATACTTCCAAAATTTTTCTTTAGAAATAAAACACATATTTGCATCAATTATTCTTTTCAGAAATATATTGAAGCAAATATTTTTCATATTGAAGAAAATATTTTTCAGAAATATATTTCCCAAAGATCTCTTTTGAAAATATATTTCCAAAATTTTCCTTTAGAAATAAAACACATATTTGCATCAATTATTCTTTTATATTGAAGCAAATATTTTTTCTGAAATATATTTTCCAAAGATCTCTGCAAATGAAAATATCCAAACTGAAAAATGTATAATTAAATCTTCAAAAGACCAGGAAAATAAACAGCTCCAATGCTTCTGAAAGTACTTCTAAAGTAGGTGCTTATGAAGGTTCAGCTTCCAAAAAACCTCAGCTTAAAAGGAAAAAAACGAAATGAAAATGGGTCAAAAGTGGGGTATGACAGATGCCCCTATTTAAGTTTCTTCGTTACGGAGATTTAAAAGTGAAATTTTGAAATCGACGGGTCGAAGAGACTTAAATACAGAGTACACCATTTTTGACCAGTTTCAAATGCAAAATGTTATGAATGCAATGTTATGCATGTAATGATATGCATGTAATGTTACGAATGCTCGCGATGCAAGTATGAATGCTAGACGGCGAAGATGGCTCGACTGGGGATAACAAAACAAAAGGATACCCGAGTCTGTTAAAGAAACGGGGTCCGACTCCACTGGGGATAACATGATTTCACTGGGGGATAAATGTCAGTTGTTCGGGTTATTGCCGAACTGCCACTGACGACAAAGGGACAAAGATAAATGTCAGCTGTTCGGGTTATTGCCGAACTAGCCAACTGACAAGAAACAAAGATAAATGTCAACTGTTCGGGTTATTGCCGAACTAGTCAACTAACAAGAAACAAAGATAAACGTCAGCTGTTCGGGTTATTGCCGAACTAGCCAACTGATGACAAGAGAAAGGTAGACGCCAGCTGTTCGGGTTATTGCCGAACTAGTCAACTGACAAGAAACAAAGATAAACGTCAGCTGTTCGGGTTATTGCCGAACTAGCCAACTGATGACAAGAGAAAGGTAAACGCCAGCTGTTCGGGTTATTGCCGAACTAATCAACTGACGACAAGAAAAAAGGTAAATGTCAACTGTCCGGGTTATTGCCGAACTGCCATTGACGACCAGAAGCAAAGATAAATGTCAACTGTCCGGGTTATTGCCGAACTGCCATTGACGACCAGAAGCAAAGATAAATGTCAACTGTCCGGGTTATTGCCGAACTAGCCAACTGTCAAGAAACAAAGATAAATGTCAACTGTTCGGGTTATTGCCGAACTAGTCAACTGACAAGAACCAAAGATAATTGTCAACTGCTCGGGTTATTGCCGAACTAGTCAACTGACAAGAACCAAAGATAATTGTCAACTGTTCGGGTTATTGCCGAACTAGTCAACTGTCAAGAAACAAAGATAAATGTCAACTGTTCGGGTTATTGCCGAACTAGTCAACTGATGACAAGAAAAAGGTAAATGCCAACTGCTCGGGTTATTGCCGAACTGCCATTGACGACAAGGAACAAAGATAAATGTTAACTGTTCGGGTTATTGCCGAACTAGCCAACTGATGACAAGAAACAGAGGCAAATGAGGCACAAGCTGTTCATTAAAGAAATTGCCACTTGGCGGAGAGAGGGTGACATCTTTGGACCAGACACACTGGGGATGACACTTGGGGAAAGAGAGGGTTACAAATTATTCATGATTGATTAATATGGGAAGATATTTGAAGCAAGACTCATGATGGTTAATGCAGCCATGTATGCATGATATTGTCTTTATTGTATATGCATGAATGTGTATATGCATGAATGTATGAATGCATGAATGACGACACGACTTGTATGACTGTATGGAGGATCGACTTGTATGATTGTATGAAGGATTAACTTGTATGATTGTATGAAGGATTAACTTGTATGATTGTATGAATGATAAACTTGATGAAACAAGATTGGACGGATAAAATGGAAAGTGACCCGACGTCGCATCGCAAACACTCGGCAATCTTCAATAGGGATGATGCCACTGGGGGCATATCAAAACAATGACGGGGTAAAGCCCGGCATATGCAACAACTGATGGGGAGTAAACACTTCCTGGGGAGAGCGTGTTAATCCGAAACTTGGTAGAAGAACTGGTGCTTCTGTGGTCATACTTATTTTTTTGTTTTTGTTGGTTTTTTTTTTTGAGTCCCTAATTTTTGCCTGGACCGCCTTTTCAGGTTTTCAGCCCACCGGGAATATATTCTTTTGTATGCCCCTAATTTTTGCCTGAACCGCCCTTTCGGGTTTTCGATCCACCGGGACGCTCATTTTTGCCTAAGCCGCCCTTTCGGGTTTTCGACTTATCGAGCTCTTTTCTTTTTTCTTCTTTTTGTTCTTTTTTTTCTCTTTTTGTTTTTTTTTCTCTTTTTGTTTTTTTTTTTGCAATTGACCACGTTCAACCTGCAAAGTATCCGTTCTTAGGATAGCGGTTGACGCACCCTTCACTTATTCATGAGTTCAGAGAAAATGTGTTTGTTGTTTGTGCTTTTCAAAAAGACATGAAAAATATGTTTATGATTTTGAAAAATATTTTGTTTCAAATGCTACCATCAAAAATAGAAAAGGTTTTATAAGCTGAATAAATGAGAATTCCAAATGAAAGGCAACAGGCTCAAATTTATTTAGGAGAGTGGTGACCCGCCAATGGCATGGCTCCACGGATCTTAAAAAGTTTGGAAAATGGTAAATATAAGGGGAAGGTACATTGAACACAATAACCGCTATTCTCCCTGACAACTTTGAATTCCACTGTTTGGATGCTTCAGATTCAGAGTCTCTTTGACATTTAATGCGCCCCAAGCAAGTAGAGATCAGACCAATGCAGTTACTTTGTCTTTTGATCCTTAACTTTTGCATAGATCGCCCTTTCGGGTATTCGACCTATCAGGATGATTATTTTCTGTTTTATGTCTCTAATTTTTGCCTGGACCGCCCTTTCGGGTTTTCGATCCACCGAGACGCTCATTTTTGCCTAAGCCGCCCTTTCGGGTTTTCGACTTATCGAGCTGTTCTTTTATTTTTTAGGCAAAGTATTTCTTGACTGCATCAGCATTCACATGATGGGGAAACTCGTCACCATCCATAGTCGTAAGAGTTAATGCGCCACCTGAGAAAGCTCTCTTGACGACATATGGACCTTCATAGTTAGGCGTCCACTTGCCCCCTGGAATCCGGTTGAAAAGATTGGATCTTCTTGAGAACAAGACCTCCTTTTTGAAACACCCGGGGACGAACTTTCTTGTCAAAAGCTTGCTTCATCCTCTTTTGATATAATTGCTCAGGGCACAAGGCTTTCATGCGTTTCTTTTCAATCAAGTTTGAACTGATCATATCTGTTTTGACACCATTCAGCCTCTGACAACTTGGCTTCCATTAGAACTCTCAAACCGTATACCAAAGAGAAAAGGGGTTGCCCCTGTTGAGGTATGCACTGAAATAAGATATTCGTGTAAAAGCATTCTGTAACATCTCATGCACGTCCTTGTAGGTGGTTACCATCTTCTGCACTATCTTTTTGATGTATTTTTTGCTTTGTTTTTTTTGCTTTTGATTTTGATGCTCTTGCTATTATTTTTGCTTTTTTTTTTTTTTGCAGCTTCGATGGCACCATTCATTTGGGATTCGATCAGGAATACTGTAGTGCCTAAGTTAATCACTTCCAGTGCTTCTTCATGAGACTGAGTGATGTTCTTTTCATATTCTAGTAACAGAGAGATACCTTCGTCGTCCTCCTCTTCAGCTTCGTAAACAGGGAATTCAAAGTCGGGAGAGAGCATAGGGTTACAGTGTTCAACGGGTTTATTGGTGTTTAAGCTTTTTATATGATTGATGATTGATTTGAGAAAATGAGTTGATGCATACATTTGAAAATGATTAAAAAGGAAACAAGTAAAAGAAAGATAATTAACTTTTGGGTTTTTTGTGTTACCATTTTCCAGAAAAAACGAAATATAAAAAGACAAAGTCGAGGACAAAACGACTTTTTATTTAATGATGGGAATGCATGAAACAAAAAGCCCTAAAAAGTTCACTTTCGTCTCGGGTAAAACAAAAGGATTTTTTTGAAAAGACAAGACAACAAAACACATTACTTGGACCTATGAGTAGCTGAGAAAATGTCAACAGCGACCCAATTGCAGTAATCTCTGCCATGTGTTACAAAATTCACTGCCACCTTCTTCAACAGGGTGAGCTTCTGAACAATCTTACACCAAATTAACAGATGGGGTCCCATGGCCAGGTAGTAGATTAGCTTGCACATTGGGACTCGACCCTTTGAAGGATAGGATGTTGGCCTGGATCAACTTCTGGACTTTGGCTTTCAAGGCGTAACAGTGCTCAATGTCGTGACCGGGTGCCCCTTGATGGAAAACACAAGAGAGATCAGGTCTATACCCCTGTGGCAACCTTTCAGGTACCTTAGGAGGTGCCTTAGTTTGAACAAGATTTTTATCAAGCAAAGCGGGGAGCAACTCTGCATATGCCATGTGGATTGGATCAAACTGGGATATCCGCTGAACCCGATTCTGTTGTCGAGGCTGTTGTTGATACTGTTGCTGAGGCCTTTGTTGGTACTGTTGCTGAGGCCTTTGTTGGGGCTGGAGCTGATTTCTGGATAGCCGGAGTTGGGATTCCGAAAGAAGTGGGATGGAAACCTTCGTCTGATAGACATGACATCCCCATGGGTAAGCTCTAGACGTGCCGGGCGGTGGAGCAAGTATGGTAGAAGTTGGTAAAGCAAATAAGATTGGCTGCTCAAGAGTAGTGACAGCAGGCTGAGGAACTGACGTCTAGGCTTGGGAAGCCAACAGAGCATTCATCATGGAGGTCAACTTCTCCATCCCTTCCCGGAGATTGGCCACCTCTTCCCGGAGGTTCTGGTTTTCTTGCTCTAACAGATCCATTCTTTTTCTCTGATGTGCTCGAGTGTTGTAAATGCGAGTTGGTTTGCGGAGAATTCGTCGGGCCACTTTCTTCGGACTGCGGCTGATTAACCTTTGAAGTAGTGAACACAGTGTGAGACTCAATTTGGAAACTATGAATGCAGTATGATGCATGATTATGCTTATGCAAAAAGAAAAAGAACAAATTATTATCGAAGGACTTGTTGGAGTAATTGTAAACATCATAAACTGAACTCTTCACTTAAGCATTGAAATATTACAAAGAGCTTTTTGTTTACAAGTCAAGAGATTTTGGAAGCTAAAATCTAAACATAAGGTCCTAAGAACTTCAAACTCAAACTCCTGGAGTAGATGGATCCTCGAAATCTGGATGTGCACTAGAGAGCGACTCCATAAACCTCCTCTTCCTCCTAGCATCCTCGCGGAGCAAAGCGTCCTTTCGACGTAGCAAGTCATCCTTCTCAATTATCCTCTGGTTTTGTGCGAAAAACTCATGGCTCTGCTGGGCTAGCTTTCCCTTCAAGGTTTCATGCTCTCGCTCGAGCTCCTGGTATCTTCTCTTCCAAGTTTCCTTTTCTTGCCTTTCTTTGGTTAATTGTTCATGAAACTCTTCCTTAGTGTCAAAGGGGATAGGCAAGGATGATGGTGGGATGGTGGAGGATAGATATCTAGGTAGATGGTAGGGTAGGCCAAAGCTCCTGGTCCTATCGATAATCCACTGAGTGTAAGATTCGTGCACATAATCTGATTTCTTCCCCAACTGACTTCTACTGAGTCTGCGGATAGCGCTCCAAGCTTGTGCGAATCTTTCCCTTTTGTTTGAGGGATCCCCATGGTTAAGATAGAATTCATTAGTCAAGGCAAGGTTGCTTGGTTTTGACTTCATTGGGTACCCAAATTGTCGTCGAGCGAGAAACAGGTTGTAGCTAATTCCGCCACGCATACCCAAAAGAGGTACGTTGGGGTATTCACCACAACTCACAATAATCTCTCCAACGTCACTGGCTGCCTGGTACCAAACAATGTCTGATGGGTCAAGAGTCATGATTCTGTAAGGCCAAGAAAGTTTGTCAACATTGGTCTTGAAAGCACGGGATTGAGGTAGGTGGAAGGTAAACCACTGATAGAGTAAGGGTGCACAGCAAGAGATGGTTCCACGGCCAGCCTGGGTACGGTCATGGATGGAGTGGTAGGTATCGGCGAGTAAAGTGGGTACGGGGTTCTTGGAGAGGAATATTTTGATGGCATGGATATCGATGAAGTTGTCAATATTTGGAAAGAGTAAAAGGCCATATATAAGGAGGGCTAGGATGGAATAGAAGGCAAGTGTGCTAGCTGCCTCAGCAAATATGGAGGCTTGTTGGTAGAGGAAGTGGATGGGAAGACCTTGGAGGCCTCCTTTAGAAGTAAGGTTTGCTTGGATGACGGAGGTTTCAAGATGGAGAGCAGCTGCAAGGTCGGAGGGTTTAGGGGTAGACTCAAGACCGTGGAATGGTATCTTGTCTGGCACGGGTAAACCAACTAGGTATGAGTACTCTTCAAGTGTGGGGACAAGCTGGTAGTCTGGAAAGGTAAAGCAATGGTAGAGCGGGTCATAAAACTGAACCAGGGTCTCTAGGCATCCTTCCTCAACATCTACTCTAAGAATTCTGAGCAACTTCCCATGGTGAGCTTGAAAATCAACTGGATCACTTACTAAAGATGCTAGCTCCCTTAATCTCAACAAGTTTGTTTTTTCTGAAAAGGTACTTCCTAGTGCTCCTCAGTGGGATGTCCATATCTACAATGTTTACAAAAAGCTTGTTTAAGTCCTTCGATAATTTGGATGAAAAAGAAAAGAGTTTGTGCATGGATGCATGTATGCATGATTATGCCACAGTACGGAGAAAACATGGTGAGGTTAGGTCCAAAATGTTGGAGTCAAGGGTAAACACGCCATTTGGTAAGGACTATGGTTTCATGTGTACCTGTATCACGGGTTCTACCAAGCTCCCAAAGTCATCGACCACTTCCGAATATTGTCGGGTTACGGGACTGACTCCCGGTCCAACAACGTCCGTAGGAAAGTCTCGTTTGAGTGTAGTATCGCGTATCAACCAATTCAAGACTACTCTTGATTAGCCACCGCACTACGTCCTAAAAGGCCAAGATGGGTTAGGTAACTAAAGGTCCTCAACTTCATAGGTCACTTGAAAATATTAATGCCGAACACGACTACTCATGCCAATATAATAATACTTCCAAGATCCCTCCATTGAGCGGGGTTATCACATGTGCCACATCCGAAACTCACTCTCGGAAAGCCACTATGATTATACCACCATCCTATCTTATGTTTCCCTCAAGTCCGGGTGTAGGACTTATCTCACCACTCACGTAAAAAGGTAAACACTTAAGCACATATTTACAATTACAAATAATAATAAAGCATAAAGGTAAAGAAAAGCAAGATAGGTTTAAATCACTTAGGATTTTAATCCCCAGTGAAGTCGCCATTTCTGTCGCGGTGATTTTTGGATATCAAGCTATTAATTAGCGTTGACTCGCAATTCTAAAATTCACCACCGATCTTTTATTTTTAAAAAGAAAAGGGAGAAAGTTCGAAAAAAAACCCTATTTTTTAGAGATCAAGGTCCGGGGGTTGGTTACGCAAAGGGAAGGTATTAGCACCCTAAACGTCTATAGTATTCTATAGGAACCTCTTGTTTTTATTTATCTTTATGCTAAATTAATTATTTGTTTGTAAAATCAATGCCTAAGTGTGAAAAGATTAAAGTGATGAGTTTAAAAAAAAGAAAATGTTTTTGTTATTTTTATTGATTTGGAAAGACAAAGTCTTTTGCCTACATACCCGAATGGGATCAAAATCATGTAGTTCGGGGTAAAAAATGACGATTGATTTGTTTTGTATTTTTTATTGGTTTTTAAAAAAGTTTTAAAGATAAAATGAAGGCCAAGTGGCAAAACGAGATTGGTTTGTGTTTTTTATTTTTTTGAAAATGATTTAAGTGTTATTAAAATGGATTAATGATTTTTTAAGAAAGTAAAAGAAAAAAAAGGGCAACTTGATTGAAAATCAAGGTTTATTTAAGAAAAGATTTTTTTTGAATTTTGACTTATTTGTATGTTTTTTTTTTTTTTTTTTATAGTTAACTAAGACTAAAAAAGTAACTAAAAGCTAAACGCGAGGAACTTCCGTGATGACGTTGGATCACCACGAAATCCTTTCGAAAATAAACTAGCCTAATATTTTTGTATTTTTTGTAAAGCGAAGTAAAAAAAAATAAAAAATATAAGACATAAAGGAGGAATGATAAAAAAGAAAGGAAGTAAAATTATTTTTGAAAATCCTTGTGAAAAAACACTAGATGAAGTTTAAAAAAAACGTACCTTTGATTTTGATTTCTGTTTTCGGTTATGGGTGTTCTGGTTCAGATTGTTCTTGTTAGTGGATTTGAGGTGGTGGTTTATGGTTTTGATTTGCTGGGTTTGTGGTGGTTAGTGAAGCAGTGTGTGAGTGGGGTTTCGGTTTTGTTAGAATCGAAGGAAAAAAAAAGGAAGAAAAGATGTGGTTTTGCTTGGTAGTGTCAATTGGGGTTTCTGACTGATGATTCTCTTCAAGGGAGGTGCCTTCTTTATATAGCCTTCAGCAGCAACAAATATTTGAACCAAATATTCTTCAAAGATATATTTTCAAAATTCTTCTTTAGAAATATATTTCACCATAAAATCTTTCTTCACACTAAAACACATATTTGCATCAATTATTCTTTTCAGAAATATATTGAAGTAAATATTTTTCAGAAATATATTTCCCAAAGATCTCTTTTGAAAATAGAAATAAAACACATATTTGCATCAATTATTCTTTTCAGAAATATATTGAAGTAAATATTTTTCAAAAATATATTTCCCGAAGATCTCTTTTGAAAATATATTTCCAAAATTTTTCTTTAGAAATAAAACACATATTTGCATCAATTATTCTTTTATATTGAAGCAAATATTTTTCAGAAATATATTTCCCAAAGATCTCTTTTGAAAATATACTTCCAAAATTTTTCTTTAGAAATAAAACACATATTTGCATCAATTATTCTTTTCAGAAATATATTGAAGCAAATATTTTTCATATTGAAGAAAATATTTTTCAGAAATATATTTCCCAAAGATCTCTTTTGAAAATATACTTCCAGAATTTTTCTTTAGAAATAAAACACATATTTGCATCAATTATTCTTTTCAGAAATATATTGAAGCAAATATTTTTCATATTGAAGCAAATATTTTTCAGAAATATATTTCCCAAAGATCTCTTTTGAAAATATACTTCCAAAATTTTTCTTTAGAAATAAAACACATATTTGCATCAATTATTCTTTTCAGAAATATATTGAAGCAAATATTTTTCATATTGAAGAAAATATTTTTCAGAAATATATTTCCCAAAGATCTCTTTTGAAAATATATTTCCAAAATTTTCCTTTAGAAATAAAACACATATTTGCATCAATTATTCTTTTATATTGAAGCAAATATTTTTTCTGAAATATATTTTCCAAAGATCTCTGCAAATGAAAATATCCAAACTGAAAAATGTATAATTAAATCTTCAAAAGACCAGGAAAATAAACAGCTCCAATGCTTCTGAAAGTACTTCTAAAGTAGGTGCTTATGAAGGTTCAGTTTCCAAAAAACCTCAGCTTAAAAGGAAAAAAACGAAATGAAAATGGGTCAAAAATGGGGTATGACAACAACCAACAACAAATGGTAAAAAGAAGAAAGTGTCTGCTAGAGCAAAGGGTTCAGTTTCAACCCAACATTAGCTAGGTGTCTAACTTGACTGTTTTTTTGGTATTATGCCTAAGTGCATATATTTTGATGTAATGACAAAGTGCTAGATACACTTTAGGTTTTAATGTTATTTTGATGTAATGACCAATTACTAGATACACTTTAGCTTTTATGTCTATTTTGATGTAATGACCAAGTGTCAGATACAATGTTACTTTTATGCCTATTATGATCGAATGAATCAGTATGTTATTACCTTATCATTATGCCAAAACTTAGTTCCAAGTCCTACATAACAAGGCAATTTGGTATACATTACAGGCAATTTTGGTATCCATTTTAGTATACATTACAAGCACTTCTTTTTAAGCCAAACCATCGTTTTGTTATACATACATTACAGGCAACATCATTTTGGTATACATTAAGGTCATTTTTTAATGTAAATTTACACAATATTTCAACTTTCATTCAACTCAAAATACACAACTTTTTCATAATGCCAAATCCACTTCTTTCATTCATTTCATAATTTCAAAATTACACAACATTCAAATTACACAACAAAGTACTACATTCTAACTTTCAATCACAAAGTACTACATTCAAACATTCTTCCTATTTCAAGTACACATGACTCCAGCTGCCACTAATCTTGCAAAGTTGTATTGTTCCTAACACTAGGCAAACACCAAAACATGATAATCCAAAAATCATTGAAATCTTCAACAAAGATCTTGTCTTCTCCAATTCATTCTTCAACTTTGTATATTTTTTCTGCAGCTTTACAATCTTCAATTCCTTGTCATCATTGACCTCTTCATCCACTAACTTGAAGAAACTATAACCTTTATCATATTGATTTTTGTAGTTTCTGCACCCCCAGAACTTTTTCCCACAGTTTGGATTGTAGCTATCAGTTACAGTTCGTACTACAGTTTCTTCTCCACACCTGCATTCTGTTTTTACTCTATTTCTCAAATTCGAACCTCTCAAATTCGAACCCACAGACCCAGCTGATTGACCCATTTGATTTGACATTTCACAGATTCGAAAAATTTGAAGGATTAGAAGGATAAGAGAGCGTTACGATTTGAGGAAGGAGATAAGAGAGATTCGAGGAAGGGATTGAAACTGGTTGGGATTTTGGTTGAAAAATCCCTATTTTTGGATGATTTCGAAGAGAAATAGAGAGAGGGAGAGAGGTAGAAGAGAGAGGATTGGAGGAAGGAGAAAGAAGAAAGAAGATGGAAGAACCCTAATTTTGGGGGATCTGAAAAGGCCAAGCCTTATATACGTGTCACGTTGGATGCTCCACGTGTGCACTCACTAACGGCAAAGTGACTTATTTGACAGAAATGACTTTTTTGAATAACGGAGGAAAACCAAGGGAACCAGAATGTTGATTTTTCGAGATAGGAGACCAAAATGAAAACTGTAAATTATTTAGGAGACCAAATGACCTAATAAGCCAAAAAAAACATTGGTTAACTCTAACATACTCATGGATAGTGAAATTATCTTAAACATAGTTTTTTTTTATTCATAATTTATCAACATCTTCTACTCCCACTAAAAGGAGAAAATTATACAATCTATGCCAATAAGATTTATTTCTTCTTTTCTAATCCTTCTACTTTCCCTTGTTTCAAAAATTTCAAAACTTTGCGCACATTCAAGATTAAGAAGAATAAAAATAGAATAAATATCATTCACAAAATTGTTTTTGTTCTTATTCTCAAAACCCCACATTTAAGTAATTTACATTAAGAGAATGACTCTTCCACTCTTATAATTTTATTTTATTTCTCATAGGTCTCTCCCCTCAACATGCATGTAACATAAAGTTAAACATGAGTTATATATAACCATATAAATTCATCAACAATACAAAACTCTAAAAGTTTCTAGCATGTTATACGATAAAATCCAGTTACTTCAAAATTTCATACTCAATATACTCCAAAATTCACAAGATATTTGTGGATAGCCAACAACACATCTATAATCACCATGTAGTCTAGACAATAAAGCGTCTTTACCCTACACTAATTTGATCTCTTAGAATTATATTGACGTTCAAATAATGTATAAGTTATAAACTATACGTTAAAAAGAACAAATATAACCATATGAAAATTATCATTACTTAGCCTTATTGTATTTCCATAATTATCCATAAATTATGGTTCCAATAAAGTCTAGCAAGAGGAAGATATTACATTGAAGTAACTTTGCAATATTTAATCATATGTAGAGGCACATAAATATCAATACAAAGTCTTAAAACTTGAAATAAAATTTTCCTATAAAAAAAAGATAGTAAAATCCATTCCCCTCATATGTTTTATATCAATCCACAAAGTTGTTTTAGAGATTTTGAATCATAAACATAATTATGTGTAGTTTATCAATCTCAAATATAGGAATCATTATTACCATGTCAAGATTTCATATGAAGATATTAACTTATATATATTCTATACTTCCATTGTAGAACTTTCATATAAGTTTTTCCCATTAGAAAATATTTAGATAATTTCTTGCAACCATGGACAAAGAAAATATCACACATTTATATTTAACATATATGCATAAACATCTTTGAGTTTGAGGCTTACTTGAACTCGAAACTCGTCTTTTTTATCTCAAATCATACGATGATTCATTTGAACTCTCACCGCAACGTTCTTTACCATCCATTTGATGAAGGTAACGAGTGATTCTTTCCATGCAATTCAAACCAACATGATACATAGAAAAATCACAAAGTTAATATTACCAAATATAATTAAATAAATAAAGATTTGCTTTCAGATTGTTGGAAATATTAATAGAAAGTAGAGAAGATTTTGGATAGTTAGGAAAGATAGAAGAGATTTGTTGTGCCGTGGCCAAAGCCACTACCCTGAAAGCAAATTTCCAGTGGACCTTTGGTGCAACCCAATATCCGGTTTTGCTCCCCAAGATTTACACAACTGCGTGTCTGAATTCGTGTACTCTAGGCCAAAACACGTTGGAGCTTCACAAAGCCCAGAATAATTATAGAATAACAATAGGAGAGAAGAAACTGAATTGAGAATATATAGTGAACTTTATATTCTCCGTATTTCTCCTCCGCTATGGTTTCGATACATCTTGCTTATATATATTGTGCAAGTGGCCACATACTCAAAGAATTTCTCAAATTACCGTTGCCAATTCTCATAGAAAAATCAATAGTATTAATGGCCATGAAGGCTCAAGAACGGTTGGGTAAACTTTTTATAACCGTAAGCATTAAAACCAAATGGTTATATGGTTTTAAGGAGACACATATTTGTAGGAGTAAGGACACTTGATTGTCATTATATCCACATAAACCGTATTTGTTGCACATTTTATGTGTTTATATCTGTGGAAGCAAGTTTTTATGTATTAATATGATAAAATCGATTTGATAACATTTTGAAAACATATGACTATTTTTCAAAATATCAACATTAATGTAATTTCTTCAAAAAAAAACATTAAATGTAATGTTTCTATTAAATATATTTTTTATTTTATATGTAAAACAATGTTAAATATTTGCGCCGCACTGGTTACAGATTTTATGTGCTTACATCTGTTGAAGAAATTTTTTATATACCCATATGAGAAAGTCGATATGATCAAATTTTGAAAATTGATGATTAGTTTCAAAATATCAATATTAATGTAGTGTTTCTTTTAAATATTTTTTATCTTATTTTATATGTAAATTAGTTAGATTAAGAGATTAATTCAAAGATATGAGAAGAAACTGTTTTCCTATATTTCTTGTATAAGAGAGAAGAATAAACTGTATTTATATATTTATGCCTTAACAAATTGGTTTTTTAATTTTCAAAATGACCATGAGACCTATAAAACTAACAATATTAATGTTAATACGAGGTTTGCTAACTTAGACCAACAAAAAAACATAAAAGTCTAAGTTAAAAAAAAAATGCACATTTTTATTTGGACAAAATTACCCTCTTGTCATTATTTAAACCAGTCTAAAATAAAAGATAATATAGTAAATCTTACTCAATTTTGGTTTTTCAATAAAACATGTCAATAACTGTTTCCTAAATTTTCGGTAACTTCCCTTTGCAATGGCTATTGTTAGTGTTTTATCAACCAGACATGTTTGATGCTTAATTATACTTCTTCTTTCTTATTACTACATGGTTTAACCCGTTTTCCTCTTTCCGATTGAGTGTTTTCTTCATATTTATCTCTAATTGGTGTTTTTTGTAAAAATAAAAAATAGGGTAAATTACACTTTTGGTCCTTTAAATATTTTCCAGGTTTCATATTGGTCCCCTAATTAATAAAAGTAACGTTTTGGTCCCTTAAATCTTTTATGTTAGTCACTTTGGTCCCTTCCGTCAGTTTGTGTTAAAAAACGTTCACTTTTGGTCCCTTAAATATTTTTCAGGTTTCATATTGGTCCTTTATTAGGGGACCAATATGAAACCTGAAAAATATTAAAGGGACAAAAAGTGAACGTTTTTTAACACAAACTGACGGAAGGGACCAAAGTGACAACAAAGAAGGATTTAAGGGACCAAAACGTTACTTTTATTAATTATGAGACCAATATGAAACCTAAAAAATATTTAAAGGACCAAAAGTGTAATTTACCCTAAAAAATAAAAATTCAACTTCACTCATGGTTTCGTCAATCACGTTTACACTTCAATGGTTTTAACTAAGTAACACATAATTTCAACTAAAAAAGTGTACATTTAATGTTTTTTTGGGTTGTTTAATGTTTGTAATTGTCTATTTGAGACATAATTATGTTCATAATAAAAGTGGGTCTAAGTTAGCAAATTGGTGCAAGTTAACAAATATGTTTAAATGAAAATTACTAAAGTAACTTTCGAGTTATTAGTTCTATATAATAAAGATAATTGAATACCCCTTCAAAAAAAATAATTGAATATTTTTGTCCAAATGAAAAGGTACACTTTTGTTAACTTGAACGTTCATGTTTTTTGTTGATCTAAGTTAGCAAACCTATATATATATATATATATATATATATATATATATATATATATATATATATATCCTACAACAATATGTATTTTTGATTGAAAGTTTTATATGACTGCACCGTTAGGTAAAATATAACATATCTCTTCAAATTTGTTTTTTTGAGAGATCTCTTTAAATTTGTTGAATATTTTATAACTCAACAGTAACACATATTAAATTGTCTAGAATATTTAGCATATGTGTTATACATAGTACTAGATACATTAAATTACGACATAAAAAATGTTTCATCTGAATGAACTAAATCAATACAGTCTCATACATCTGATAATAATACTAACTGACGAGTACACGATACATCAAATAGTATGACTGGTGGTCTGATGCAGGACGTATCGCTGTAGTCATCCAGCTTGCTTTTTGCTACACTTCGTCACGAACCACCTGCTTACCTGTAACTAAATTAAAGGGATTGGGGTGAGACAGACGTCTCAGTGAGTTCCACCTATCCTAAGCTGCAGGCGATCTCAGGGATTCTAGGATCGCCGCTAGTCTATACTTGACCCTACTTAGGGTTACTACTGATTGCATAACTTAGCGATCAAGGGGGAAATCTAGGATCGCTATCTTATAACTAACTTAAGCCTTATCATGTTCATAAACATATTGTCTTCATCTTTAAGTTCGAAAGTTAGTGTGTAACACACAATCATTATCTTGGTTCATTTTATGGAATGGACCCGAGTGGAGTAACCCCGGATACACTCCCTTCTACCGGTGAGACTCCTATCATATCAGGCTAACACCGAACTCCCTTGTTTTTGTGCGGCTATCCTCGCGGATGGTAACTCCACCGTTCCAGCTCTATTCGGAATCCCCCGTGTTCTAACTAGTGAGATCACAGGAGACACAATTTAACTTTAATTAATCTTTTAACTTAAACGCGACCCTCAAAGTTCCAATTAGCGGAAACAATAAGAGGCACATCTTAGTTTAGTCTTATCTGAATTCTTTTTTAATCATATGAATGTTGAATACATTCCTTGTACTTTCGTACACTTGTCTAGGTACATTCTTATTCATGGTAACTTATTTCAGGTTCTAGACATATCGTTGTCATATGTTGTACTTAAGGATTTATCAATTTACCCATAATAACTTCCATGTTTATCTAACCATTACTCTCGAACCTCTGATGCATTGTCTTATCCTTGTTCACCCGTAATTTATCTGTTAAAAGCCTTTCGGATACGTCAAAATGGTCCTTTCTTGAAAATAGGGTTTTTATATAAAACGATTACATAATGCCTCGCCTAATGTGCACCAACTCGCTTAACGCAGCTCAACAGCTCAGGATGGAGCTGGTCAGCCTCGCTCCAGCGAGCTAGCCCTCGCTATGGCGAGGAGTGCCAGTAGCAAAAAAGCTCGCTGCAGTGAGCATGACAGTACAACAAAAGTCTCCAAAACGTGATTTTTCTCCATTTTGACTTACCCAACTTACCAAGGCTTACTAACAACTCTAGAGGTGATTTTTAAATGTGATTTGACAGCTTAATTCATGGGCAAACAAGGATATAGCGTGCATTAGAAATTTGGGGTACTAAATATCAAATTGTTACTAAATTGTGTAATCTCACAAAGCTAGCCCAAAGGGAAATTGCTAATCTAAAAAGGAACTCACCTTAAAGCTTCTGAAAACAGCTTAAGCTTATCCCACATCAGCTTTTCCAAACCCGTAAGTGATTTTCCAGCAGAATCGTCCAACTTCAAATGCGTTTTCCGACTTCGTTCCTAATCCGAACTGTAATTTCAGAGTGCAACCTAAGAGGGGGGGTGAATTAGGTTGTATGACTTTTAATGGATAATTTTTCTGGTTTATTGTGTTCTTGTAAATTTTTCCGGAATTTTGTATGAATGTATGAACGAATGCTTGGAAAAATAAAGAGTGTAGGGAAGAAGAAGATGGACACAAGGAATTTATAGTGGTTCCCCTACTGGTACTCCACTCCCCCACAACCCTGTGAGGAATTCACTATGTTAGAATCTTTGTTACAAGCAATCTCTCCCCAAGACCCCCTAACAATCTTTCTAACATACACAAGATAGCACCCCACTATCTTTCAACAATTCTCACCAAAACTATGGCAAGAATTCACAACAATGGTTTTTGAAGAATAATAAATTGTATGGCTGTTATCTTTCTCAATATCACTTTAACAGATTATAACTTAGTGCTCAGAAAACTTTTCTTTATGAATGAAAAAGAATGAACAAAGTATTTCCAAGAATGGGAATTTGAATGCAAGTGTAAGTGATATTGAATTTCACAATTGAGAGTTTGAAAATTGTTGTGTGTATCTAAATTGTTTTGATTCTCAATTGAATTTATAGAGGTTAAAAAGATGTTTATGAAGCAATACTATTTTTTGAAATATGGTTACCAATGAATAGACACATATTTGAAATGGCACCTATTCATAAAAATGAGTATGAAATGCGTTTAAACCAAATATGGGTGTTGACAAACAAATTACAAAAACTAGTAGTTTGACACTTAATAAAAACACCCGTTTGTCAAACTAATCAATTTTGCCATGAAAAATTATATGCCATTATGAAACATGATGGCTGGCCATTTCAATTAAATAAAAAAGCCGTTGCCATTTTTCTTTTTTTGAAATGTAGAATAGCATATTCCAAACCAAAAAATAGACGTTGCCCTTTACAAAAAAATATGCAATTTTCCAAAAATAAATTAAGGCTTTTCATGCAAAAAATATTTTCATGTAAAATCACATTTAAATAAAAATCATTGTGAGTGTGTGATTAATTTTCATGAGAGCTTTATGCATTGCTTCATATGGAGTCTTAGAAAAAATGTTTGTAATTATTTTCTGAGCATTCTAAGATATAAACAATGCTAAGAATGATAGATCAAAAGATAAGGACCATACTTACAATGATTATAATTTAAAACCCTAAGTCCTTAAGCTTGTTCATCATCTTGATCCATGAGCCTCCATAAGCTTTCTTCTTTTTGTGATGTAGTCTTGTAATCATCAAAACCCAGCCAAGTCACAAGGAAGGAAATCTTCTTCACACGAACAACACAAAATCTATAACCAAACTGAAGGGAATTTAATGTAGAATTCAAATATCCCATCATTATCCAATTCTGACTTACATAGCAAAAGTTACGACCCAATAAGTAAAATCTATCAAAACAGCTTATTCTGCATAATCACTTCTGTCAACTCCCCAAACAGCTTAATCACTTTTGCAACAGCTTGTTGCTACTTTTGCTCACCCAAGCTTCAGTTTCCAAGCTTCTTTCAATCCCTTGATTCTAAACACTTGCACAACCAGCCATGATGGATTTTTCCAAAATCTTCACATTGAGAAAAGGAGGGAACAGGCTCGGCCAAGACAAGGATAGGAGTGATCTAGGCTTGCTGAAAGGGCTTATTTGCTACTAAGGTCATGATTGTTGGATTGCATGTTGAATTAAACTTGATTTGGAGTGGTGGGGAGAGTGAGGCCACGTGAGGTAAAAGGGAAAGGAGAGGGATGGTGTTGTACTAACATGCTTAAAATACCCAATTGCCCTTCCTTTAGAATTAATTATTCATAAACACCTATAATTGTTCTGCAGTCTGCTAAAATATTACGTGGGATATTACGACTATATTAATTTTCCTTAAATATTTATTGAACTATATAAATGATTATACTTGCTAAAATTCACGAGTAAAAATGTTTTAAGTGAGTATTATTATAATAAACCTCTTCAACGCAGGATATATAATAATTATTGTAAAAAAGAAATACACAGGGATAATAATATAGAACACTTAGATGAGATGATACGAGTTTTTTTTAGTTTAACCAATGTCTCAAGTTGAACCCAAGTTTGGATATGCAACAATATTAAAACTCTTGTCGCCCATTTGGATCCATAATAGTCGAAGAATTAATCTCTGCATTTTGAACAAAAATACCAGGTTTTAAAAAAATATCCTTCAATCTACTAAAAAAAATAGCCTTCTCTCACAAAATATTATCCTTTTCTCCCACTATTTTCCTTATTTTCTTGTTTTACATAAAAAAAATTCTCCAACTTCCCCTCTTTCTTGATCGCTTCTTCTTGCACTACTCTTCTCAATTCTCATTGGCCTATCTTCCTTCATTAGCATTGATGGAGAATTATGCAAAGAAAAAATCATTGATAAAGGCATAAGAGGAATTGTGAGTGTTCTTCTTTTTTATTTGTGTTTTCCAACAATGTAAACAAACTTCTTGAATACATTGCTGGAAATGCAAGAAAAAGAGAAAAACACTCATAATTCCTCTATTGTCTCGATCGATGGCTTTTTCTTGAAGTAAATATCCATCGATGCTAATGAAGGAAGAGAGGCCAGTGGGAATTGAGAAGAGTAGCGCAAGAAAAAGGGAACAAGAAACAGGGGAAAGTTTGAGAGTATTGTTTATGTAAAAAAAACAAGAATGAAAATGAGCAAAATAGTAGGAAAAAATGGGTAGTGTTTTGAGTAAGATAAGACTAATTTTTTTGGTACAAGAATATATTTTTCTTTTAGACTTGTTATTTTTGTCCGAACGACAGAAATTAATCTTGAGTTTGTGGACCCAAATGGGCTCCAAGATTATTAATATAGTTACACGTTCAAACTTGGGTTCGAACTGCAAACTATGGTTAAATTAAAAGAGACTTATGTCATCTTATTTAAGCGTTTTTATTAGACTATTATTATTTTTTTAATTATAAAAAATTCTTAAATTATAGATAACCTATGTTATTATCCTTATATAGTTCAATGTTTGAACATGTTTTTTTTTTGTTAGTTGTTTGAATTTGTATGATAATAGGGAGATATGATTATGGTTAATACTAATTTAATTAAAATAAGAGAATATTTTTAAAGAATTAAAAAATTTAGTTGGTGACATTTTAAATTTGACAAATATTTTAGGGGCTATTAATATAGTATTTGTTGAGTTATAAAATATTCCAAAAGTTTGAAGAGATATATTATATTTTACCTAATGTCACGATAATATAAAAACTTTTTTAAAAAATACATATTATTGTAGGACTTATATTTTATACTGATTTTTTGTTAGAACTTTTAGTAATACCTCATTTGTATATATATAAAAAAATGTTTCTTAGTATTCCTTTAGCCATTATTGTTTATGATAATTTGGTCACCTGGACTTCAACTACTTATATAGTTTTTGGATTATAATAATAATAAAAAAAGAATATGACTTAAATTTATCTTATATGCCGATGAACATCATTTATAATATTGACTTTGAAGATAATTTTTAATTCTATATTTTCACCTCTCCCATGTGTAAGAACCATGTGTTATATCTTACTATTAGATTTGTTGTTCCCAACTCCCAAGCATGCTTTTTTACATCATTGTTTGTTTGTGAATTAAGCGATTGTAGGTGTGGTATAGTTTGGATCAATTTTGAGTTAAAAATCATTCGATCAAAAATAAAAATCATGTGAGATTCAGTTCGGTTTGAATAACACTTTAAAAGAAATTATTTGATCCGATCGAATTAAATGCAGATTTATTTAGATCAATTTTGTATATTCAAAATATAACTGTAAATATTTTTTTATTAATATTAATATTACACATTTGGGGTTTGCTAGTGGTGTTGAATTGGGCTACTCTCAAGGTCTCATATTTGAATCCCCGGATGCCAATTTCGATGTGATAAATCCAACAGAGCTATGCGCTGACTTTAAATGACTCTCGTAAGTGAACGATGAGATTGAACCCCTCGAATTATTCGGTCATTGGACCGAATACCGAGTATAAAATAAAATATTAATGTTACACAAACATAGTGAAATATTAGGTTTGATATAAAATAATATATAAATTATATTTAAATTTAATATTTGTTTATTACTGAATGAAAATGATTGATTATGTTTGAAATATACGAAGCAATAACAATCTAGATCGATGTAAGAAACTTACGCATATCATGTTATTGGTGGTTGTTTCTTTGAAGCAGTTGTTGTTGCTTGCGAGGCACCAATAGAGTTTGACTAGTATTTGAGCATATTGCGTCATTCTTTTAAGTAGTTGTTGTTGCTTGCGATGAACCAAATTGAGTTTGCCTAGTATTATCCATACAAGAGTATTCTCACGAGTCACGACTATTATTACTGAACATGTTATTTTGATATGTTGTATTTTTTCACTTGTCTCTTTTAAGCAGGTTTGTCTGTATTTAATATATAAAAAACCATTAAAAAATATATTAAAAATTATTATAAATTAAATACATTCTGTAATTTTAGGGGTATAGGGTATTGACCGAGGAAATACGATATTGGTTCAAAACTATTTTCAAATCCACTCCAAAACTTGCGGTCAATTCAAACCTTCTGGAAGGACTCTCAAAAGGAATAATTCAAGAAAAACAATAGAGGTAATTGTATTCAATATTTCATAAATTTAATCATACTAAATAATAATACTAATATTTTTTTTGAATCAGTGTACCAAAAAAATATAGTTTGATTCAATGTACCAAAGAAAAATACAGTAATAGTTTGAAATATAATTTTAAAAATGATGAATATTTCATTCAAGTTTATCCTATGATATCATGGTGTTATTTGTGGGAAATAATGATTTCTATAATTTTAAAAAAAATCTAATAATTTAATTCAACCATAATTTTATTTTTATTAATAAGTTTTAACGTAAAAATTAAAATATTTTAACTTTATAGAAATACATAAAATACACTCGTTCATGCAGTTCTTATATTTCAAAATCAATTTCATATAAAATAAATATATTATTCACTGCACACATAATAATTAATAGAATAAAAACTCATTTTGGTCCCTGACAAAATATGCAGGGGTCAAGTTAGTCCTTGACAAAAAAATGACCTCATTTAGAACCTTACAAAATTAAAGTGGGACAAAAATGACCTCATTGAGAACCTTACAAAATTAAACCGGGACAATTTAGTGCCTCCGTCAATTTTTTTTTCAACCGATTTTTTTCTTACGGGTTGTTTCAATTTCAACTTGACAAATCAATTATACTTAAAATTGAGGGAATGTACAGGGCATAAGTTTTGTTTGCATAAAAGAAATAAAAGTTAATAAAATCAAGTTAAATATAATGATTAGGTCGATTTCGATTCACTTCTCTTTTAGTACTCTGTACTAGGTTTAATGTCTACAATTGCTTACTTAGTTTCACAACATTTGAAAAAAATAGCTACGTCAATGTCTTGGTCACTAGCATTCTTCTCCGGGTACAACCCCTAATGTGTTAGGTGAGTTTGTTACCTTTGAAGGTTTTTATGAGCATCAAAATCTTGTTACAAAAGCGGTAATAGAATATGTCTAAAGCTATTATAGATTAAACGGTTAAAATTAGATCAAGCCCTAAAGCTAGGGTTAATATTCATTGAAGCCTAGATCGATTTATGAACATTCGTAAACGCATATAAAGCATTAATAACAAATATTAACTGAATAAAACTAATCAATTGCAATTGTATTCAAAGATAATCAACAAATTACATGGTTCAAGCAGTTACAAAGAAGATTCCCGACTTAACCCATTCAAAGAGTAATTAGTTAGACATAGATAGAAGAATAAATAACAATGAAATTAAAATAACCATGATGGCATTGCTCCTTCTTCCTTTCCGTTGTCGTGCGGCTTGAAGGTGCGAAAAATACAAGAAGGGGGGTTTCAATTGTGTTATCTTTTTCTGAAAATCTTTTTAAGAGTTTAAACAAAACAGAGCAAGAGATAATCAGACAAAGAGAAGAGAGACAACACAAGCAAATTATCCTCGTTCAGCCCACAATCCGAGGTTAGTCCATTCCCCTTGCACTTCCAAGGGATTCTTCACTATAATCACACAAGATTACAATTGCTCCAACACGCAAGTCTGAGACTTCTTTGCCTCACACAAGAGGATATTTTCAATCAGAGTTTTACAAAAGAGTTTGTATGTGTTTACACTTTACAACTCAAAGAGTGGTAAACTAACTTTAAGCTTAAGAAACTTCTAACACTAAGAAATTCTAGGATACTAAGTTTGTAAGAAGTTTCTAAGTGTTTGAGTGCTTTTGAATTTGACGGAGTTTTGACACTTGTAAAAATTCATAATCTCTTAATATCTTCAAACTGTTCAGGTCTTTATATTGGAGAGAAATGAGAAAACAGTTGTTTGAAGATTTCCAACTCATCAAAATCGTCATTGAGAAACTTTGATTTAGATTTGAAAATGTAACACCCATACTAACTTTATCTAGAATATTAGCATGTGCATTATACTGATACTGGATACATTAAAATTTTCAATAATAATAATACAACTGAAAGAGTACAATTGGCTCGTTTAAACAATTATCCAAATACCATTACAAATACTTATACATATGTCTGATAAACTCCTGAGCTGGTACATGACGAGCAACTGCACTCCATCCAGCGTCTTCCTGAAAGAACTTCATCACGAACCTCTTGCTTACCTGTAAACCTGCACCAAAAGGATTGGGATGAGACATAATGTCTCAGTGAGCTCCACCCAACCTACTGTTGGCAACCACGGGGAACCTAGGGTCGCCATGCACTACTATTGGCAATCTCGGGGAAACCTATGATTGCCAAGCCTTATCTCTACCCATATAGGGTTATTCCTGCATGTTCCTGATAAACAATGTAGTCATAAAACTAGACTACAAACTAATAACTTGGTGATCGAGGGAAAACCTAGGATCACCGCCTTATAACTGCTACCTGATACCTGATACCTGCCTGATAACTATTTCCTGCCTGAAAACATAATAAAGTATTTTTCCTGATATTATTATGTTAGATGTTAGCGTGTAACAAACATTATTATCTGAGTTGATTTTATGGAATGCCCCCGAGTGGAGTAACCCCGGAGCACATTCCCCTGATAACCGGTGAAAATTCCTATCTGAGGCTAATCACCGGACTCCTCTTGCCTGTGTGTGTGGTTATCCTCACGGAAAGTTCCTCCCATTCCAGGTGTAACTGGAACCCCATGTGCTATAACTATCGAGAACACAGAAGACACACTATAAACTTATGTGTGGTTATCCTTGCGGAAAGTTCCTCCCATTCCAGCAATGACTGGAACCCCCTGCACTCTCTAACTGCGAGAACCCAGAAGACACAAAGTTTATCCTGATAATTTATTATTCCTTATATATACATATATATTTATTCCTGATATTCCTGATTATAATACATTATCCTGATATTTTCCTGAACATATATATATATATATATATATGTGTGAGTCGTCATGTAGGCTCCCTAATGGGCTGGCCTATCCAGAATAAATCTGAAGCGTACATGTGCCACAACTTGTCAACATATATACATACATATAATCTGTATAGTTCCTGATAACTAGCTTTGTACCACTACCTAGGGTACGTCCTGTCCTGAACTGTTGCGTATATCCTCAGTGTCACTCTGACGTGAACAGCTGAGACACGCCCTGATGTACATATAAATGTACCTGAACCTGGGGAAAACCTGGTACCACTGACTAAGGTACACTATAATCTGCCTAGTTAAGGGTATCCTGAAAAACTAACCCTTAACATACCTGATACTATTCTCATATGAATCCCTGAATGTTGAGAAACATTCCTAGTACTCATGTACTTCCAACTGAATACCTCTCAGTTCCTGTTAACCTATTATAGGTTTCTAGACATATCGTTATCATATGTCATACTTATGGGCTTACTGTCCCATCTGCAATAATTCCTGATCCTCTTCCTGAAATCCTATGGGAAAACTACCCATCACTCTATATGATACATATGTTTATCCTAGGTTAATCCTTGAAGGTTCATAAGTAACTCTATTCCAAGGCATCTCAAAGATCATAGGCTTGATACAACTGTTTGTTAATAAAAAGCCATTCTGAACCACTTCGTTTTGCGACCCTTAACTTTGCTCTGCGAGCACCTGCGTCTGATTATTCAGAGTCTGAAGAGTGCGTCTGAGTCTAAAGGGTGCGTTTGAAGGGTATGTCTGAAGTCAGAGTTTGAAGGGCGCATCTGAAGTCAGAGTCTGAAGGGTGAGTCTGAGTCTGTACAGTAATTCTGCGTCTGAAGCTTCGTTCCGCGTCTGAACAATACTTCTGCGTCTGCATCTTCGTTCTGCGTCTGAACAGTAATTTCTGCGTCTGAAGCTTCGCAGAGCAAAGTCATGGTCGCTCTGCGATCGTAGCAGAACTCAGAATCCTGAAACTTGTGTGTTTAACCTCAAAATCTTGGTACCCAACCGCCAAGTGATCTTTGAAACATGTCAGGGACTCGTTTTAAACTATAAAAACGTACTAGGTTCAAGGATTAAGCACGAATTAAGCATATGTATCAAAAGGGGAAAAACTATCCTTTTTCCTTAAGCCTTAGAAATTAAGTTGTGATTCTCACACAGTATGACCCAAAAGGGATAAGCTGTACTACGGAACACACCTAATACTTGCAGATCTTGCCAATCTTCCTTTTACCAAAACCTTAGCTTTGGAATTCCTCCTCTTGACTTGGTTTCCTTAGCTTTCTCTTGCACCAAGCTTCTCAAGGTTGCTTGCTTGTGATCCAACAAGGTTTGGGAAGAAAAGTGATGGATTAAAGGCTGTTGATGATGATGGCCGAAATCGTAGAGAGAGAGAGGGAAACATCTTAATTCTAGAGAGAGAAGGGAAATGAGGAAATGAAGAAAATCTTAACTTTCCCCTATATAAATCCCTTCCAGCTCATAATTACAATTTTGCCCTTACTCGCTCGTAATTCCTCTGATACTGATAAAAGTTACGTTTAAGCGGGATATTACATAAAACTTTTCCTCAAATGAATAATGTCATTGAATAGTACTAGGAGATTCCTTTGCTTCATAGGGAATGATCTGTTACATTCTTTTTGTCATTGAAGTTGTTTGTTTGTTTCTGCACATGGTCAGAAGACAAACAATATTATTAGAGCTTGGAAGCGACCTTCCATCAGAAGAAGACAAAACTGGTTTGAGTCACCCCGACTGCTAACGTGTCCATTAGAACATGTTCCGCTCAAAACTAGTTCTCATTAGAGTGTTCAAAAAATCTTATGATCAGAGCTTTGACTATCTGTTACTTTTTTCATATCATTTTCTAAGTCCTCAAAAGTTTCCAATTCTTTTATTGAGTACCATAATTCTTTCCTTTTGCTCATAACTTAATGTATCAAAACCAAAAACCTGACCTTAAAGTCAGAATTTAACTATATGGTCATACACTCTTGAACGCACATTACAGTACCCAATTGTTCTTTCATACATTGTTATCATCAAAACCTTAGAGACATTATTCGAAAACCCACTTTGATTCAACAATCTCCCCCTTTTTTATGATGACAAACTTATGTATATCAAGAACAATTGTCTAAGTTAATTAACACATTAGAAGGTGAGGTGTGTAAGCTGCCCCTGAATCTGAGTTTGGTTAATTAAGACAATAATAAGCACTACAAATTAGAGTATTATCAATCAGAAGCTTTAAATTCAAATTCTACAGAATTAAACAATTGTTGGGAGATAATAATCCAAATGTATCAACCGCCACATTGTTGTTTATCTTGTTAACTGTGGTATTTGAGGACTCAGTTTTCTTCTCTTGATCATCTTTTGGCTCAACAAATTCCTTTCTAGCATTTATCCCCTCCTGGTTGAATCCAATTCTACCTTGTATGTCCTCTTCATCATCATCAATAATAATAAGTTCCTTCCTGAGAGTAGTCATACTGTCGATTTCCACCGAGTTTCTATTGTCTATAATACCAAAGATTATGGAGTCTGGCTCATCTTATATTTGACCAGTTTATAAGCCTTTCGAGGGAATCATTTTACTCTCAAAAGTCAGATTATAAATCACATAGTTCTTTTTCTTACTAACAGTTGTAATTGAGGACTTTGTTACCTTTTCTTGATCATCTGTAAGCTCGACTTTCTTTTTTGCTGAGAGTACGCTTAGTGGAATTAAATCTAATGTTGTGGTTGAATTCAGTTCTGCCTTGTATATCCTCTCCATCAGTCGGAATAGGATCCATGTCAAGATATTGCATCCTGGATTTCAAACCAATGGCAATTTTCTTCAGGGACCTGGTGGAGTATGGTGTGATCTGAATATGGTGGAATTCTTGTATTTCAGCGCACCTGATCCAGTTCCAAAAGAACAGCACTGCAGAGATTGTGGATGACTCGGGTGGAGGTGATCCATGCATTGGTTCAGGATCTCAGGTATTTCTTTGATCTTTTGTTTAATGTTTCCTACGGAATGACTCATCTGGTTTACAAAAGAATGTCGTTTGATTCAATTAATATCGCATATATCACATATGTGATGATTAAGGAAACATTTTGAGCCTAATACTTGTCAATCTCGTCCACTAAAATATCAGTGCGTAATTACTGCACTACAGTCCTTAATTTATGTCATATTCATTTTCTGTGGTGGTTGTGTTCTACGAAGCTTAGCCATATCTACATGATTATAAATTTGCAGGTTGTGTATGCAACTTCAACAATGCATCTTATGTTTTCTTAAGACTCATTTAACCTGACATAAGTTCATCCTGATATCTGTTTCTGTGGATGGACTTGACCTTCTATGATAGACCTTAGATTTCAAGCTTCATTGTGTTATATGCAGTATCCAGTGCTTCCTGGAACCTGTTTTTATATCTTTATTACATGTTTTTAATTCTCATATGGTACTGATGTCTATGCCTACTATACAATGGTTTTAGTATTTGAATTGGAACTAAACCTTAAATCTGGTTTCCAATGCATTTTCTTTGGCGATCTCATTATGTGAATGTCACCGGCCAGACATTTGGGAATATTTTCTTTTTATCATCTTTCAGACTAATCTCAACCACTTTATATTTCAAAATTTCCTTTTTCTGAATTAACAACGATAAATTTAGGGAGACTAGAAATATGGATCATGTGGTTTTATCTGTCTTGTCAAAAGAAGTCATTTGAGATATTTGCAAGAGTGAAATTGCAGGGTCTGCAAAATCTCGTGATTGCCAGCGTGCAGAGTTAATAGCAATATTTCTCATTCTCTTTTTTGTGCTCTATTTTATAAATATGTTGAACCTCTGACCACTTATTTCCTTATTCTAGGTGGCGATCCAGAAGACATACGAAACTTTGGGTGCCATTGTGAGGAGCCAAACAGGTAGTCGGCAAGTTGGTTTTCTCACAAATCGTCATGATGCAATCGATTTAGATTACCCAAATCGAAAGATGTTTCATCCTCCTCCACCCATATTAGGCCCCGAGGTTTATCTTGTGGCGGTAGAGAGAGCAACTTCATTTATAACAGACGAGCTTTGGAATGGAATATTTTCTGGAATAAACCCAGGTAACATAATTTCAAAAGTCTGATTGATTTAATCTGATTACTTGCATACTTTTCGCTACAGATACTCATCACACATGATAACGTGTTTCCCCTGTAGAGACGTTTGTGAGAGCCGACAGAGCATTCATTCCTTTTGCCGATGACTTCTGCACATGCACTATTGTTACTACTTCAGTGAGAGGTGTTGGAGATATATACGGTGAATTGAAAATTATTGAACTACAGTCTCCATCACTCTCCAACTAGCAGTCTTATTAGAAACACAAGTAGTTAAGGTTGGAAGAAGTTCTAGCTTGACCACGGGAATTGTTTTGGCGTATGCCCTAGCGTACAATGATGAGAAGGGTATGATTTCTAACAGATTTTCTTGTTGTTAGTGAGAGTACGCACACACTCACCAAGGATGCTATTCCTACAGATGGAGAAGATATACAATACACAACAGAATTCTGGACAAATGCCAAAAAGAAAGTCGATTACCTAACAGATGATCAAGAGAAGCTAACAATGTCCTCAATTACAACTGTTAGTAAGAAAAAGAACTATGTGATTTATAATTTGACTTATGAGACTAAAACGATTCCCTCTAAAGGCTTAGAAGTCGGTCAAATATCAGATGAGCCAGACTCCATAATCTTTGTTATGATAGACAGCAGAGACTCAGTGAAATTGACAGTATGCCTACTCTTAGGAAGGAACTTATTATTATTGATGATGATAAAAAGGACATACAAGTTAGAACTCGATTCAACCAGGAGAGGATAAAAGCTAACAAGGAATACGTTGATCGTAAAGATGATCAAGAGAATCAAACCGAGTCCTCAAATACCACATTTAATGAGATCAACAACAATGTGGCGGTTGATATATTTGGACAGACTTTCAGGACTGAAACATTTCCCTATAAAGGCTTAGAAGCTTGTCAGATATGAGAGGAGCCAGATCTTGAAAGCCATGGTGTGATAGACAGCAGCAAATCAATGGAAATTGACATTGGATTGAATTCAGTGTCTAATTTTCAATAAAACTGAAAAGTTCTTGATTAGTTTTGTGGAAATGATTCCAAAAGGCATAAATGTTTCCTTTTCTTTTAGTTGTTTTTAGGAAGGATGATTAGGAATTTGATTTCCATGCCATGCTGCATTTTTATGTCATCTATTAATTCCTTGTAGAATAGAAAGAGATGATGGTATGTTTCAGGTTTTACTTTAGCAGAAGGGTAAGTGGATTAAATATGATATTTCAGTTCTAAATAATTCTGAGACTTTAGCAGTGGATATGAAACTTGTAACATTGTGATATTGGCAATGAAAATCTCATGGTTTTTCTTACAGATATTTCATAAATTCTGTTGTTAGTATATGTATCATTAGGAAAAAAATATAGAACTGAAAGTTGAGCTTAAAAAAAATGACATGTACCACAGTCTAATCAAAAGCTATGCAGCATCGACACTTTTGATCGATGCGTGTCCAGTGTCCGACACGTGTGATCACATTTGATTTATATCATTTTCACAAATTATTACCGGTGTGATGTGTTAGTGTCTTGTTCGGTGTCCGTGTATGTGTCGGTGCTTCATAGATCAAAAGATAATTCATGAAACACAAGGTGCATGAAGGAGATTTTTGGGGATCCTGAGTAAGCTCATAACAAAAACAAAAATGATTTTGAATGTGAAATTAAAATATGAAAAACCTAATATAAAAAATACACTGCTCCTTCTTGTATAGCATTTTTTATTTCCTTCTCATTTTCATTTTCATCAATTTTTTAATATTTTTTCTGGGGGTTTATTTGCATGCTGTACGTGAGAAGTTAACTTCCCCTCAAAGATTTCATATGCATCTAATGTATTGTTATGTTATAATGTTTTGGTCAGCGAAATTGATTATGTGATGTTATGGAACCTGTGTTTGTAACCACTTTTTTTTATTACAAAAGATAGAGATGAGTGGCGGAGCCAGAAATAAATCTTTGAGGGGGCCATTTGCATAGTGTATATCTATTTGTTTTCAAAATATTTCTACAAATAAAGTTGTAGGTGTAGTGGTTCAAATTATTGGATTTTGTTTATGTGACCTTGGTTCAACATGGACGGGGTCGAAGCCACGATAACAACCTCAAAGGCGCTTGTCTTTACCACTAGACTACATCATGCACATGTGAACTTTTGTGCAAATACGAATATATATAAAATAATATTTAGCTAAAATATATCTATATACCTATTAAAAATGAAATTTTTGGGATTTTGGGGAGATCGTGGCCTCCCCATGTCCCTACCTAGTTCCGCCCCTGGCGATGATTGAGAGCATTGACGGTCTGTTGATTGGAGGTAATGGTAGTGTCTATGAAACACTATGTAGCACCGACACTTTTGATCGAAGACGTGATTCGTGTTCGACATTGGCACGACACTAACACATGTGGTTATATTCTATTTTGCCATTTTCTTAAATTATTATCGTTATCAACGTGTCAGTGGTACTTCATCTATGAAGCACTGACATTGACATGTCAACGCCGGTAATAATTTAATAAATGAATTAAGATATATTGAAGGATTATTTTGACTAACGAATTGCACAAATATTATTTTGAAATTTCAATACATTAAAAGACTATTGTGGTTACTCGTTACACATTCGAATGCCAAAATGACTACCCCATTTTCTATCGACATGTCCCAATCTAGAAATTGTGAGTTAATACTTGCAAAACACTTCAACATTTAAGTCAACTCTTATAGGTGAACAACCCCTATACGCAGAAGAGGAATGCTAGCAACACTCACTTTTCAATACTCTCTTTAGCATTCACTCTTTTATTGGATGAAATCAATGTATGTCCCACCACTTTATGTAGGTTCAATTTTCAAAGTGTAGACCCACAATAATTTAAACCAACAAGAGAGTGAGTATTAGAAAGAGTGTTCAAAAGAGAGTGTTGCTAGCATTACTCATACGCAGAATTGTCATAACTTCGTAAGGCGATGGTTGCCCTCATCTGTTCCAACCATATACTTTTTATATTTATAATTATAAATTATTAATATTAATATTATATTAATAATAGGATAAGATTTTCTTTTGACAATAGGGAAGATTCTAAACGGACAAATCTTAATAGTTTAAGGAAAACACAAGTTGCGTAACATTGCGGTAATTATATATATAAAAAAAACATTGATAATATTGTGAAATATTTAAAGATAGTAAATGAAAATTATCAGTATTAATGTAATGTTTTTATTAATGTAATATTTACTTGGTATTCACACGAGTTGCGTAACATTGCGGTAATTATATATATAAAAAATAATTACATTGATAATATTGTGAAATGTTTAAAGATAATAAATGAAAATTATCAGTATTAATGTAATGTTTTTATTAAAAAATTATATGCAAAAATCCGTTAAACATTTGCACCACGCCAGTTCCAGATTTTATTGAATATAACTGCGAAAGAAAATTTTTATGTATTGATATGAGAAAGTCTATATGATAAATTTTTGAAAACTCATGGCCATTTTTAAAATATCAACATTAATATAGTGTTTCTATTAAATATTTTGCTTTTTTATATGCAAAACATCATTACATATTCTCATCGCTCCCATTGCGGATTTTATGTAACATCCCGCCTAAAACTCGAATATTTATTAATATTGGGACGATGTATCAGAGAAGTTTTAAGCAAAGGGCAATTTGGTAAATTGTCAGTTAATGGATTAATTTATATGGTAAATGTGATATCCCGCTTATAAGTATCGTTTATTAGTGATGGAACCTTGTGAAGCAAGCTTGGCAATTTAATAAAATTGGAATGGCAAAACTGTAAATAAGTTAAGAAGGGGAGAATGTTTAAAAGAAAGAAGTAGAAAGATTTTTCTACACTCTTCCTTTTCCTTCCCATTTCAGCCCATCCTCTTCCGCTCTCTCCCAACCCACACGCCTCACTTCCTCTCCATAAACCTATCATTTCCTAATTCAATCCTTGAGAGAAACCTTCACAAGCAAGTTGGTAGTGAAGCTAGAACAAGAGCAAGGAACTAGGAGAAACAAGGGAGATATTGAGAGAAGTTGGTAACTTGAAGCCAAGGCTTAGGAGAATCAGAGGTAGCAAGCACCAATAGGAGGATTAAGGTGAGCTCCACAGGGTTTTAGAACCCGTTTGTGTAAGTTTGTAAGCATTTTTACATATTAAGCTAAGATTAGAAAATTACCCTAATCTCCTATGTTTGCCAATTCCTTGATTATTCATGTTTTAAATTGTTAATTTGTATTGGAAATTCATTCCTTATATTGTTGGATTGCTTGGGTATCCTTAAATGTGTCAAAATGGTGGAAGATCACACTTTTAACATGTTTTTGAACTGGTATTTTCGCCGGGCGAGCTCGGGGCGAACGTGAAGTTACTGTTTGGCAGGTGCTCACTGCCTATTTTCGCCTCCACCTCGCCTCCACATCGCCTAGCGATTTTGGACAGACAGCAATTGTCTGTTCTGCTTCGTTCTGGGTGCTGTGTACGTGTTCGGCGAGGCTTTTTAATAACTATTTTCAAGTAAACATTATTTTTCCAAGATAAACACCATTCTTGACATATTCAATGGTGAAATTCCTGGCAACCTGACTGAAATATGCTGTGCACAATGTTGGCACAACTGTCCGAGCGCGTGTCTACTCAGAACTACAATTAAAATAGCGCAACGTAACAAAGCACAAATTAAAAGGAACACAGCGGAAATAAAAAGTACACAGTGAGTTTGTTAACCCAGTTCGGAGCAACTCTCCTACTCTGGGGGATACCAATCCAGGAATGATTCCACTATTATAGTTCTAGTGAAAAGACCAACGCAGACACACTACTTGACTTTGCACCTAGACCCTACCAGTGGCAACTCTATCTAGGAACTCCTAGATATGAGACCCCGTCTCAATTCCTACGAACAACACACTCAGTATTGTTATCAAACACACAAAACATAAAACACAACCAAGAGAAACACACGCTAATAACACATACTCACTCCGTACTTAAAAGCTTAGGAGCAGCTTACAAATTACAACTCAAAACAAACTCAGTCCTTAGCTTGAATCAGGGTGATACAAGCAAGGCTCACAATTAACAAACAAAACCCTAAAAACCTTAAAACACACGCTTTGATAACACACACGGTTTTTAGTTGCCCAACTAGGGTTTGCCTTCATGAATATATAGTACTCAGATACCACGGGTCTGGGCTTCAAAATAGAGCATGGACATTGACCGGTCCAGCTGAAAAACGATCTTCTAGAAATAATAAAAAGCTTCCAAATATAGAACAATATCTTGTGGAACAAATGGCAAGACAAATAAAACTTCAAACAAATCTTCAATCAGATACACGCGCCTTGATCAGCAAGCTAGAGGAAAATAAATCTTCAAGCAAATCTTTGGAAGATTGCGTATACAAATATAAAGCGCTAGCTGGCGCGAAAACACAACTTACGTAATGCTGTTCCATATGCTACCACATCTGTCCCAGCATCTGGCTAGTAGATGTTTTTGCAAAATGTAGCCAATCTACAAAAACCCTACAATCTCCCCCTTTGGCAAATTTTGGCTAAAACACTCTAGAGCCAGTACTTTGGGAAACACACAGATAAGATTCCTTCACGTCAACACAGGCACACAACAAGGAAAGAAAAAATCGTAGCATAGAGTGAGATTACTTCAAAGCGAGAAATAGTCAAAGATGGCTTGCAAGTAGAATCAGAGGCATGCACCAGATAACACAAACATCTAGCCTCACAGGAACAACTAGAGAGAAATAAACTCTCATATAGTGGAATCACATAGAGAAGGGAAAAAATAAATTTCCACACACCAAGAATAAAAAAACGCAAGAGCTCAGCTCCCCCTCAAAACATGCATGTACCAGTACTCCCCCTCAACATACTACACTCCCCCTCAACATACTACACTCCCCCTCAACACATGTAACCATACATAAGATAAGCTTCAAAACAGATAGGACATAAATCAATGACATAAATCCACATAAATCAATTCTACTCCCCCTTTTTAGCCAAAAATTCTGACAACCAACAGATAGGGCATACTCATAGACAGTGCATAGAACCATAGAGAGTGCATAGAAACCACAGAGAGTGCATATTACAGACCAGAAGCACTCAAGGTGCATAAGAAATCCAGGATCTTGGCCAACCAACCAAAACAAACACAAAGAATACAGCAACTGAGAACAGGGAAAACATCAAAATCAGAATTCATCAGAGTCAGCGGAGAACTCCTCAGTATCACCAGCAGAAGCATTATTATTCCCTCCTTCTTCTTCATCCTGCTCACCCTCAGCTTCAGATTCAGCCTTCAAGGCTGCAATTATCCTGTCAATTTTCATCTTCCTAGCTCCAAGAGCCACACTAGTCTCAGTTAGATCTGCAATTATTTGTTTTCTAGTGAACACACCAGACGTCCGGACAGAAGTACCAGCTAAGTCAGCAGCATGTTTCTCAGACAGCAAACTACAATCCAAGGCCATAGGGCCAGACCTCTTACAGGGCTCATCAGTACTGATCAAAATATCTGGGTGTTGCTGAAGCACAATACCACACAGGAGAGTGGGAAAAGCTATAGGAAACTTGATAGCAAAGGACTTAGCATGCTCCAAAACCTGATAATAAATGTAGGCCCCATAATCAAAAGGTGACTTGGTAACAACAGCATAAATCAATTGGGCCAAACCAGAAGCAACTGAGAAGATAAGAAAAGAATAATGATGGTAGCGTGTGGGAGGTTTGAATAAGGAAGGTTGGAGATAGCTTCCTTGAATTGCGTGCATCAAGCGGTTGAGGAGGGAGAAAATAACTGCTGCACGCCTCCCATAAATTAACTGCTACAATTCCTCAAATAAACAGATCCCTAACTTCCGTCTTAATTTTTCAAATTGATTAGCATCAAGAGCTTTTGTAAAAATATCTGCTAATTGCTCTTCAGTTGCAACATGCTCAAGAGTGACAATTTTTTCTTCAACCAGATCTCTAATAAAATGATGTCTAATGTCAATGTGTTTAGTCCTGCTGTGTTGTATAGGATTTTTAGAGATATTAATTGCACTCAGATTGTCACAATATAATGTCATAGCATCTGTCTTGACATTGTACTCGCTCAGCATCTGTCTCATCCACAACAATTGGGAACAACTGCTACCAGCTGCTATGTACTCAGCTTCAGCTGTAGACAAAGAAACACAATTTTGCTTCTTACTGAACCAGGATATAAGATTGTTACCCAGAAAGAAACATCCACCAGAAGTACTCTTTCTATCATCTGCACTTCCAGCCCAGTCAGCATCACAATATCCAAACAACACAGTGCTTTCCCCATAAGAATACAACATACCATAGTCACTAGTACCATTCACATACTTCAGAATTCTCTTTACCTGAGTCAGATGACTTATTTTTGGTTCAGCTTGGTACCTGGCACACACTCCAACTGCAAATGTGATATCTGGCCTACTTGCTGTAAGATATAGAAGACTTCCTATCATACTCCTATACATGCTTTGGTCAACATCCACACCTTTCTCATCCTTTGATAATTTTACATGTGTGGGAGCAGGAGTTCTTTTATGAGCAGCATTTTCCATCCCAAATTTCTTGACTATATTTTTAGCATACTTACTTTGAGAGATAAATATAGTATCTTCCATCTGTTTCACTTGAAGACCAAGAAAGAACTTTAGCTCACCTACAAGACTCATTTCAAATTCAGATTGCATTTGCTGAACAAAATGCTCTATCATCTGGTCAGACATTCCTCCAAAGACTATGTCATCTACATAAATTTGAGCAATCATCAGCTGTCCATTTTCATTTTTCACAAACAAGGTTTTGTCATTTCCTCCCTTCCTATAGCCATGGTTAATTAGAAACTCAGCAAGTCTCTCATACCAAGCTCTAGGGGCTTGCTTCAGGCCATATAGAGCTTTCTTCAATTTGTAAACATGGTTTGGAAAACTTGGATCAATGAAGCCTTTAGGCTGTTCCACATAGACCTCTTCATTTAAGTACCCATTGAGAAAGGCACTCTTGACATCCATCTGATACAGCTTGAATTTTAGTATGCATGCAATCCCAAGTAACAATCTAATAGATTCCAACCTAGCTACAGGAGCAAAAGTCTCATCAAAGTCTACACCTTCAATTTGAGAATATCCTTGTGCAACCAGTCTAGCTTTGTTTCTAGTGATAGTACCATTTTCATCAGACTTGTTTTTATAAACCCACTTGGTACCTATGACATTCACATTATCTGGTCTAGGAACTAAGTCCCACACATTACTTCTCTTGAACTGAGTTAATTCTTCTTGCATAGCATTTATCCAGAACTCATCAGTTAGAGCTTCCTTAACATTCTTTGGTTCAAATTTAGATATAAAGCAAGAATTTGATACCTCATCATAGTTCCTTCTAGTTGTAATCCCTTGGTTAGGATCGCCAATGACTTGATCTATGGGATGGTTTTTCTGAACTCTGATAGATGGTCCTTTGTTGGGAGCAGTCTTCTCTGGGCCAGTTACTTCAGAATCTTGCTTATTACTTGCTTCATCTTCTTTCTTCTCCTCCTGTAGGTCAGATGCTAAGTCAAATGTCGCATCATCTGTCACAGCATTATTACCTTCATCATCTACAACCACATTTATAGATTCCATCACTGTCTTGGTTCTGGAGTTGTATACTCTATAGGCTCTGCTGTTTGTTGAATAGCCTAGAAAAATTCCCTCTTCACTTTTAGCATCCATCTTTCTTCTTGGTTCCCTGTCAGCTAAAATATAGCACTTACTACCAAACACATGAAAGTGCTTCACTGTTGGCTTCCTGTCCTTCCATAGCTCGTACAAGGTTGTAGATGTACCTTTTCTCAAAGTCACTCTATTATGAATATAGCAGGCTGTGTTCATGGCTTCAGCCCAAAAGAAAAATGGCAGCTTCTTTGCATGTAGCATAACCCTGGCAGATTCTTGCAAAGTCCTGTTCTTTCTCTCAACTATCCCATTTTGTTGAGGAGTAATGGGTGCAGAGAACTCATGAAATATTCCTTCAGAAATACAGAAATCAGAGAACTTACCATTCTCAAACTCCTTCCCATGGCCACTTCTGATTCTAACAATTCCACAATCCTTTTCTCTCTGAAGTTGTAAGCAAAGATCCTTGAATTTTTCAAAAGTGTCTGATTTCTCCTTAATGAAATTTATCCAAGTATATCTAGAAAAATCATCAACAACAACAAAAGCATACTTCTTACCACCTAAGCTTTCGACTTGCATGGGTCCCATTAAGTCCATGTGCAATAGCTCAAGAACTCTGGATGTGGACAGATGTTGCAGCTTCTGGTGAGGCATCTTGGTCTGTTTTCCTATCTGGCATTCTCCACATATACTTCCTTCCTGAATTTGGAGTTTTGGTAGACCTCTGATGGCTCCTTCAGCAATAGCTTTCTTCATGCTTCTGAGATTCAGATGTCCAAGCTTTTGGTGCCATAGCTTAACTTCATCTTCTTTGGTTATTAGACAAGTAGATAACTTTGCTTTATCTTGAGAGACCCACAAGTAGCAATTGTCCTTTGATCTAACACCTTTCATCAGGATGTCCCCTTCACTGTTAGCAACTAAGCATTCACTCTTTGTAAAGTTGACCTTCATTCCTTGATCGCACAGTTGACTAATACTAATTAAGTTGGCAGTTAATCCTTTCACAAGAAGCACCTTGTCAAGTTTGGGTAGGCCCTCTTCCACAAGATTTCCAACACCCTTTATTTCTCCTTTGGCTCCATCCCCAAAAGTCACAAAACTTGTAGCATAAGGCTTAACATCAGTTAAGTAATTTTTATCACCAGTCATATGTCTGGAACATCCACTGTCAAAGTACCAATCATTTCTGGATGACACTCTCAGAGATGTATGAACAATTTGGGCAATCTCATCAGCTTCTGGTTCTATTTTTCTAGGATTCACAGTGTTGCTTGTGAAATTATCATTTTTTTGCTTCCACTGCTTCTTGGTGATCTTTACTGTGGGATCAGGTCTTGATGAATAGGTCTTGTCTGGGTAACCATATAATTTGAAACAGAAAGGTCTGATATGACCTTTTCTTCCACAGTAGTGACATACCCAATCATAATTCCTTCCTTTTGATCTGGGCCTATATCCAGATGCCTGTTGTCTCACCGGATGCTGGGGCATCTGTCTTGACATAATATGATCATAAGTACTAACAGATGGCACAAACTGTCTCACTGGTAGTTGTTCCTGCTGAGGCAAGGATCTGTAGTCAAACCCAATACCTTTAGAATCTCCAGGTTTCTGTCCTATTTCCAGAATTTCGTCTAAAGCATCAGTACCTTTGTTCATCATCCGCAGTTGCTTGTTCATATTGTCAATCTTGGAAGTAAGTAAGATAACCTCATCATTGAGGTCTGAGTTTATTTTCAGAAGTTTGTCTTTCTCAGCTTGCAAGAGAGCAATGGTCCTCTTTTGTTTTTCTAAAGTACTACAAACTTCCTCACTTTTGAGATATAGCTCCTTGTAAGAATCAGCCAATTCATCATATGTTACCTCTTCATCACTAGATTCATTGTCAGATGTGCACACTCCAGTCAAGACATTCACATGTTTTGCAGTTTCAGGTTCTTCTTCTGACTCATCTTCATCAGACCAAGAAACAGTCATCACCTTCCTTTGTTTCTTCAGATACGTTGCACACTCAGTTCTGATGTGACCATATCCTTCGCATTCATGGCATTGCACCCCTTTGCTTTGATTGGTTTTGTCATCAGTTCTAGGTTTCCTCTGATTGTTGACATTTTTATAGATGCTGCGACTGTTGTCCGGAGCATGTGTCCTAGGGCGTCTGTCCATCCTCTCCAGAACTTTATTAAATTGTTTACTCAACAACACAATAGCTTCAGAGATGCTCTCATCAGTATCTAAATTAATCTCCACATCATCTTCATCAGTGTTGGAGATGAAGGCAATGTTCTTGTCCTTCTTTTCAGATCTTTCATTAGTCTTTAATTCAAAAGTTTGAAGGGATCCAATCAGCTCATCAACTTTCATATTTCCAATATCTTGGGCCTCCTCAATAGCACATACTTTCATATCAAATTTCTTAGGCAGGGACCTGAGAATTTTGCTTACCAGTTTTTCATCGGATATCTTTTCCCCCAAGGATTCAAATGTGTTAGCATATTCTAGCACATTCATGTGAAAGTCATGAACACTCTCTCCTTCCTTCATTCTCAAATTCTCAAACTGTGTTGTTAGCAGTTGTAGCCTTGACTTCTTAACCTTTTGAGTACCTTCATGAGCTGTTCTTAGGATATCCCAAGCTTCCTTAGCAATAGTACATTGTTTAATCAACCTGAACATGTTTTTGTCTACACCATTAAACAAGGCATTCAAGGCTTTAGAGTTTCCAATAGCTGCAGTGTCTTCTGCTGTAGACCACTCCTCTTCTGGTTTCAACTCATCAGTATCAACATTATTCGCATCTTTTATTTTAGGAGGGACCCATGCCTTGATCACAGCCTTCCAAGCTCTGCTGTCTAGAGATTTCAGGAATGCTGTCATGCGTGATTTCCAAATGTCATAGTTCGACCCATCCAACAAGGGTGGTCTGTTCACCAGTCCTCCTTCTTTATCCATTGAGCCAGAAACTTCTTTCCCTGGAGCTCACCCACACAGAACAGGGTGCCTGCTCTGATGCCAATTGAAATTCCTGGCAACCTGACTGAAATATGCTGTGCACAATGTTGGCACAACTGTCCGAGCGCGTGTCTACTCAGAACTACAATTAAAATAGCGCAACGTAACAAAGCACAAATTAAAAGGAACACAGCGGAAATAAAAAGTACACAGTGAGTTTGTTAACCCAGTTCGGAGCAACTCTCCTACTCTGGGGGATACCAATCCAGGAATGATTCCACTATTATAGTTCTAGTGAAAAGACCAACGCAGACACACTACTTGACTTTGCACCTAGACCCTACCAGTGGCAACTCTATCTAGGAACTCCTAGATATGAGACCCCGTCTCAATTCCTACGAACAACACACTCAGTATTGTTATCAAACACACAAAACATAAAACACAACCAAGAGAAACACACGCTAATAACACATACTCACTTCGTACTTAAAAGCTTAGGAGCAGCTTACAAATTACAACTCAAAACAAACTCAGTCCTTAGCTTGAATCAGGGTGATACAAGCAAGGCTCACAATTAACAAACAAAACCCTAAAAACCTTAAAACACACGCTTTGATAACACACACGGTTTTTAGTTGCCCAACTAGGGTTTGCCTTCATGAATATATAGTACTCAGATACCACGGGTCTGGGCTTCAAAATAGAGCATGGACATTGACCGGTCCAGCTGAAAAACGATCTTCTAGAAATAATAAAAAGCTTCCAAATATAGAACAATATCTTGTGGAACAAATGGCAAGACAAATAAAACTTCAAACAAATCTTCAATCAGATACACGCGCCTTGATCAGCAAGCTAGAGGAAAATAAATCTTCAAGCAAATCTTTGGAAGATTGCGTATACAAATATAAAGCGCTAGCTGGCGCGAAAACACAACTTACGTAATGCTGTTCCATATGCTACCACATCTGTCCCAGCATCTGGCTAGTAGATGTTTTTGCAAAATGTAGCCAATCTACAAAAACCCTACAAATGGGTTACTCAACATTTAAGGAATGAATGATCGGATAAGGAGTTTGGTAAAGCATTAGGAAAGCAAGGTAAAATTATTTAAGCTATGGATTATTTCCAATAACTAAGCAACGGCTTATGAGAACGATAAGCCTAGGACATAATGATGAAGCTTAGAACCTTTATAGGTTAAGTATTAGAGATTCAATACTTTAAAGAATGAGAATTATGAGAGAGATTTAATGCTCTAAGTCTAGAACCTTAAATAGGTTAAGAGTGCAAGAATTAGTAAGATTAAGCCGTGGCCTTCGCTGTTCACGTCAGTGGGACACGAACGGTACACGTAGACTAAAGACTAAAGATTATTACCTTAAGTCGTGACTTTCATCGTTCACGCCAGTGGGACATGAAAAGTTCACGCATCAGTTTACAGAATATTTATTCGCGTCTTCCGTCGTTCACGCCAGTGGGACACGGGAGGTATACGCATCAGTTAAGATTAATAATAAGCCGTGACTTTCGTTGTTCACGCCAGTGGGGCACGAAAGGTTCATGTATAAGTTAAGATTAATAAGAAAGAATATTAATTCGCGTCTTCCGTCGTTCACGCCAGTGGGACACGGGGGGGTATACGCGTAAGTTAAGTCGTGTCTTCTGCTATTCACGCCAGTGGGATACAGGAGGTTCACGCCAGTGGGACGTGTTATTCCGCAAGGATGACCGCACGACGACAAGAGGAGTCCGGTGTTAGCCTGATATGATAGGAATTTTCACCGGTTATCAGGGGAATGTGCTTCGGGGTTACTCCACCCGGGGGCATTCCGTAAAATGAACCCAGATAATATTGTTTGTTCAACGCTAACAGCTAACATAAGACATTTATCAGTTAATTATTTTATTATGTTATCAGACAGAATAGTTATCAGACAAGTATCAGATAATCAGATATCAGGCGGTGATCCTAGATTCCCCTCGATCACCCAGTTATCAGGATATAGTTTAGATCTCAGGATTATTCAGTATCAGATTCAGACAGTGATCCTAGGTTTCCCCTTGATCACTAGTTTAGCAGGATGTAGTTCAGCTTATAGCTACACAGTTTAACAGGAACAGTCAGATAGCCCTTTATGGGTAAGATTAAGACTTGGCGATCATAGGTATTCCCAAATTCGCCGAGGTAGGCATGGCAACCCTAGGTTCCCCGAGGTTGCCAAACAGTAGGTAGGGTAGGAGCTCACTGAGACGTTATGTCTCATCCCTATCCTTCTGGTGCAGGTTTTCAGGTAGCCAAGTGGTTTCAGATGAAGATCTTCAGAAAGAAGCTGGATGGAGTGCAGATGCTCGTCAAGGTTAAGCTCAAGAGGTTGACAGATTATTTATGTATATGAGGATAATTGTATATGATATTTGGATATTTGTATAAACGAGCTATTTGTACACATTCAGTAGTTTTATATGTATTTATTGTTATTGAAAATTTAAATGTACCCAGTATCAGTTTAACGCACATGCTAATATACTAGTTAACGTTAGTATGGGTGTTACATTTTATGTGTGTAAATCTACGGACACAAATTTTTATGTACCGATATAAGAAAGTCAATATGATAAAATTTTGAAAACTGATGATTATTTTTAAAATATCAACATTAATGTAGTGTTTTTATTAAATATTTTTTTATTTTGTTTTATATGTAAATTAGTTAGATTAAGAGATTAAAAGATATGAGAAGAAATTGTTTTCCTATATCTATGACATAAGAAAGGAGGAAAACTATTTTCCTATATTTATGCCATAACAAATTAGCATTTTTATTTTCAAAATGACCATTTGACTCATCAAATTAAAAAGATAGTTTAACCGAGGTTAATAATGAAATTTTGTTGGAGATTGATATTCTCATAGTAGTAGATGCACTATATATTATTACAAGTTCTGACAAGATATAAATCCTACACTAATATGTATTTTTTGATTAAAAGTTTTATATGATTTTTTTAAACAAAGGAAGATTGCAACACAACAATCCCCTAAAGTATATTAAAACAAAGGGAAAACCAAAAAGAAGAGGAGGGACATAAAGTCAAAACCCTCAACACATATTAGTGAACCTAAACTAAAGAAGATCTAATCTATTTCTAGTGTGATCTTCCCTAATTTGCAAAGGTAATTCATTCCACCAGATGAAATCAAACTAAATTAAGCCAAGATTAGCAAGTTTGTCTGCACAATGATTCTCTTATCTGAATATATGAGTTACAATAAAAGTCATTGAAGCACATAATAATTTACAGTTCTCCCATCTATTCAATAAATGCAAAGGAATTATCTTGGGAGTTTTCAAAGCCAAAGTAAGCAGCATAGAATCTGTTTGAAGGCATAGAGGATGCCAACCTTTCTGATAGGAAGTCTCAAAAGCAATCATTGCAACAGTCATTTCAGCTTCAAGAGCATTTGATATACCCAGATGAAGAGCAAAAAGCACCTAAAAAATCTGCATTTGAATTTCTAAAAATGCCAGCAAAAGCATATAGACCAGAGTTTCCTGAGAAGCACCATCAATATTACATTTGTACCAATTAGGAAGAGGAGGTTGCCATATGATTTCTTTGATGGAGGGAGGTTTCGGATGCTTGATGTTAACACTAAAAGCCTTCAGAATCACAAAATCTTTAATTGAAGAGTTCCCAGATAGAGAGGTAGCAGAAATATGACATTAATGGCTGTTTTTGGATTGTCATTCAAATTTGAGAGTCTTTTATGATTTCTGTAATACCAGATCACGTTAAAACAGTTTGTGATAACAACTAAAATGGTGAACTTACACTTAGGTGATCAGTTTCTGTTGCACAACTCAAGAATTTCTTGCACTGAGGCTCTATTGCTAGTTATATATGACTGTACCATTAGGTAAAATATAGTATAACTCTTTAAATTTGTTGAATATTTTATAACTCAACAAAGACTATATTAATTGTACTAAAATATTTATCAAATTTAAAGCATAAACCAAAACAAATTTTAATACTTTTAAAATATTCTCTTATTTTAATATAAATTAATATTAAACATAATAATATCACTCTATTTTAATACATGTTCAAACATGTAACAATAAAAAAATAGCATGTTCAAACATTGAACTATATAAATGATTATACTTGGTCAAATTCATGAATAAAAATATTTTATGCATTATTATAATAAACTTGTTCAACGTAGGATATATAATAACTTTTGTCAAAAAGAAATACGCAAGAATAAGAATATTGTTAATCTATAATTTAAGAATTTTTTGTATCTAAAAAAGGACTAATCTAATCAAGAGAACTTAGATGAGATGATACTCATTTTTTTTTAGTTTAACCAATGTCTTGAGTTTGAACCCAAGCTTGCAACAATATTATAACTGCCGTCACCCATTTGGATCCATAATAGTCGAAGGATTAATCTTTGCCGATTGAACAAAAATACCAGGTTTTTAAAAAAATAGCCATTAATCTATAAAAAAATATAGCCTTCTCTCACACAAAATATTATCCTTTTCTCCCACTATTTTCCTCATTTTCTTGTTTTACATAAAAAAAACTCTCCAACTTCCCCTGTTTCTTGTTTGCTTCTTCTTGCACTATTCTTCTAAATTCTCATTGGCCTATCTTCCTTCATTAGCACTGATGGAGAATTATGCAAAAAAAACACCATCGATGAAGGCATTAGAGGAATTGTAAGTGTTCTTCTCTCTTCCTTGCGTTTTTCCAACAATGTAAACAAATTTCTTGAATACATTGTTGGAAAACGCAAGAAAGAGAGAATAGCACTCATAATTCCTCCAATGCCTCGATCGATGGTTTTTTCTTGGAGTAAACCTCTATCGATGCTAATGAAGGAAGAGAGGTCAATGAGAATTAAGAGTAGTGCAAGAAAAAGGGAACAAGAAACAGGGGAAAGTTGGAGAGTATTTTATAAGTAGAACAAGAAAATGAGGAAAATAGTTGGAGAAAAGGATAATAGTTTGTGTGAGAGAGTGTTATTTTTTTAATAGATTGAAGGCTATTTCTTTAAAACCTGGTATTTTTGTTCAAACCGGAGAGATTAATCCTTCGACTACTATGGATCCAAATGGGTGACAAGAGTTTTAATATTGTTACATGTTCAAGCTTAGTTTTGAACTACATACCAAAGTTAAATAAAAAGAGACTCGTGTCATCTCATTTAAGGGCTTTTGATTAGACTATTATTTTTTAATTATAAAAATTCTTAAATTATAGATGAACTATATTATTATCCTTGCGTTCTTTCTGACAAAAATTATTATCCAGCGTTGAACAAGTTTATTATTATAATACATACTTAAAATATTTTTATTCATGAATTAAAGTAAGTATAATCATTTTTTTAGGGGAAGTATAATCATTTTTATAGTTCAATGTTTGAACATGCATTTTTTTGTTACATGTATGAATATGCATTATAATAGGGAGATGTGATTATGGTTAATACTAATTAAGTTAAGATAAGAGAATATTTTAAAAGTATAAAAAAAATTATTTCATTATATTATAAATTTGATAAATAAGGGTAATTAATATAGTCTTTGTTGAGTTATACAATATTCAATAAGTTTGAAGAGATATATTATATTTTACCTAATGTCACAATAATATAAAAACTTTTAATAAAAAATACATATTATTGTAGGATTTTGAATTTTATACTGATATTTTGTTAGAACTTTTAATAATAGCTCAATTGCATAAAAAATGTTTCTTAGTATTGCTTTAGCCCTTAATGTTTATGATAACTGGTCACCTGTACTTCAACTATTCATTTAGTTTTTGGATTATAATAAAAGAAAAATAAGAATATGACTTAAATTTATCTTATATGTCAATGAATCATGTGTTATATCTTACTATTCGATTTGTTGTTTCCAACTCCCAAACATGTTTTTTACATCATTGTTTGTTTGTGAATCAAGTGATTGTAGGTGTGGGTTATAGTTTGGATCAGTTTTGAGATAAAAATCATCCGGTTGAAAATAAAAATCATGTGAGGTTCTGTTTGGTTTGAATAACACTTTAAAATAAATTATTTTATCTGATCCAATTGAATACAGATTTATTTGGATCAGTTTTTGTATAATCAAAATACAATTGTAAATATTTTTTCATTAATATTAATATTACACATTTGGGTTGGCCTAGTTGTTGGATTGGCCTACTCTCAAGATATAATTTTTGAATCCCCCTAGTGCTAATTTCGGTGGGAAAAGTCCACACAGATATGTGTGCTGGCTTTAAATGATCCCCTGCAAGTGAACAATGTGATTGAACCCCTTTGATTAGTCTGTTATTGGGCCGGATATCGAGTTTTAAAAATAAATAATATTAATATCACACAAACATAATGAAATATTAGGTTTGATAGAAAATAATATATAAAACATATTAGAATTTAATATTTGTATATTACGGAATGAAAATGATTGATTATGTTTGAAATATATGAAGTAATAAAAATATAGATAGATGGAAGAAACTTACGCAGATCGTTATTGGTGGTTGTTTCTTTGAACATATTGCGTCATTCTTTGAAGCAGTTGTTTTTGCTCGAGATGCACCAAGACTGTCAAAAAAATTGAGATAAAAATCATCCGATTGAAAATATAAATCATGCGAGGTTTTGTTCGGTTTAAATAACATTTTAAATGAAATTATTTGATCTAATCCAATTGAATGCAGAATATTTGGATCAATTTTTGTATATTCAACATACAATTATAAATATTTTTTTATTAATATTAGTATTACACATTTGGGTTGGCCTAGTGGTTTTGGATTGACCTACTCTAAAGATCTCATGTTTGAATCCCCCTGGTGCCAATTCCAGTAGGAAAAGTCCGCACAGATCTATGTGATGGTTTTAAATGATCCCCCACAAGTGAACAATGAGATTGAACCCCTCTAATTAATTTGTCCTTGATCCGGATATCGAGTTTTAAAAATAAATAATATTAATATTACACAAACACGGTGAAATATTAGGTTTGATAAAAAAATGTATAAAATATATTAGAATTTAATATTTGTATATTATGGAATGAAAATGATTGATTATGTTTGAAATATATCAAGTAGTAAAAATATAGATAGATGGAAGAAACTTACACCGATCGTGTTATTGGTGGTTGTTTCTTTGAACATATTGTGTCATTCTTTGAAGTAGTTGTTGTTGCTCGAGATACACCAAGTTGAGTTTGCCAATTATGATCCAGACAAGAGTATTCTCACGAGTCACGATTATTATTATCGAGCATATTGTTTTGATATGTCGTATTTTTTCACTTGTCTCTTTTAAGCAGGTTTGTCTGGGTTTAATATACATAAAAATTATAGTAAATTTAAAACTATATTAAAATTATTATAAATTAAATACATTTTGTTAATTTTAGGGGTATATGGTATTAACCAAGACACTTATGTTGTTTATTCAAAACTATTTTCAAATCCACTCTTAAGACTGACGGTCAATTCAAACCTTCTAGAAGAACTCTCTTATGGGATAATTCGGGAAAAACATTAAATAGGTAATTGTATTGAATATTTTATAAATTTAATCATACTAAGTAATAATACTATTTTTTTTTTGAATCAATGTACCAAAATAATAATAATAATAGTTGATTCAATGTTTCAAAGAAAAATACGGTAATAGTTTGAAGTATTTTTTGAAATGGATAAATATTTCATTCAAGTTTATCGTATGATATTATGGTGTTATATGTGGGAAAAATGAATTCCATAATCTTTTAAAAAATCTAATAATTTAATTCAACCATAATTTTAATTTTATTAATAAGTTTTAACGTAAAAATTAAAAAATTTTAACTTTGTAGAAATACATAGAATACATTCATTCGTGCAATTTTTATATTTCAAAATTATTTTCATACAAAATAAATTTATTTCACTACACACATAATAATTAATAGAATAAACACCTATTTTGATTCCTGACAAAATATGCAGGGGCCAAGTTAGTCATCGACAAAAAAAAAACCTCATTTAGTGCCTTACAAAATTAAATCGAGAATATTTAATGCATCTGTCAATATTTTTCTCCAACAAATTTTTTTTCTCCGGGTTATTTCAATTTCAACTTGACAAATCAATTATACTTGGGATATGTAAAATTGGGGGGTACATGGCATAAGTTTGGTTTGCATAAAAGAAATAGAAGTTAATAAAATCAAGTTAAATAGAATTATTAGGTCGATTTCGATTCACTTCTCTTTTAGTACTCTTTACTAGGTTTAGTGTCTAAAATTGCTTATTTAGTTTCACGACGTTTGAAAAAAATAGCTAGGACAATGTCTTGGTCACTAGCACTCTTCTCTAATTACACCCCTAATGTGTTAGGTAAGTTTGTAACCTTAGAAGGTTTTAATGAGTGCCAAAATCTTGTCACCAAAGCGATTGTAGAATTTGTCTAAAGCTATTACAAATTAAACAGTTAAAATTTGGTCAAGCCCCAAAACTAGGATTAATATTCATTGAAACCTAGATCGATTGATGAACATTCGTAAATGTATATGAAGCATTAATAACAAATAATAACTGAATAAAATTAAGCAACTGAATTGTATTCAAAGCTAATCAACAAATTACATGGTTCAAGCAGGATTCCCAATTACTGGAGGTGGTGGAATATTTGGCTGGAAAGCTTGGCCTTGCTGCATGAAGTTAACCCTGTAACACTCATACTAATTTTATCTAGAATATTAGCATGCGCATTAACCTGATACTGGATGCATTAAAGTTTTCAACAATAATAATACAGTTGAATGAGTACAAATTGGCTCGTTTATACATTTATCCAAATACCATTAAATATTCTTATACAAATGTCTAATAAACTCCTGAGCTGGTACATGACGAGCAACTGCACTCCATCCAGTGTCTTCCTGAAGAACTTCATCACAAACCTCTTGCTTACCTGTAAACCTGCACCAGAAGGATTGGGATGAGACATAATGTCTCAATGAGCTCCACCCAACCTACTGTTGGCAACCTCGGGGAAACCTAGGGTCGCCATACACTAACTCTAGGCAATCTCGGGGAAACCTATGATCGTCGTCAGTCTCTATATATCTTGCGATCAAAGGAAGAATAAGATCGCTATATGCCTTTACCTTATACTTAACATATTTATAATCTCTTACTTAGTGATCTGGGAATATCCTATGATCACTTCCTGATATCTGAAGACTACTTGTCATAATCTTATGTAATGAATACATATACATCTTACTTAACATAAAGTTAGAAAGTTAGCGTTGAACATACAATTACTTATCTTGGTTCATTTTACGGAGTGCATCCGGGTGGAGTAACCCCGAAGTACATCTCCCATCATAACAGTGAAAATTCCTTTCATATCAGGCTAACACCGGACTCCTCTTATCGTTGTGTGGACAACCCTCTCGAAGAAGTCCCATCCGGCATAATCCGGAGCCTGCTGGACACAACTTATACCTTACATGTGGACAACCCTCTCGGTGAAGTCCCATCCGGCATAATCCGGAGCCTGCTGGACATGTTTAATCTTTTAACATACGTGTGGACAACCCTCTCGGTGAAGTCCCATCCGGCATAATCCGGAACCTGCTGGACACGTTTAACATAATCTTATAATCTCACATGTGGACAACCCTCTCGGAGAAGTCTCATCCGACATAATCCGGAGCCTGATGGACACGTTTAGCATAGTCTTATAATCCTACGTGTGGGCAACCCTCTCGATGAAGTCCCATCCGGCATAATCCGGAGCCTGATGGACACGTTTAACTTTATAATTAATTCTTGACTTTATTACTCATATGTATATCTGATACATTTCTCTAATCATATGCATACCTAATGCATTCATCAAGTATTTAATCATGTATTATTTAACCTATAATATAAGGTTTTATGTTTATCGTTCTCATAAGCCTCTTACTTGGTTGGAAATCTAAATCCTTAAGCTTATCTGAAGCTTTGAATGTTGTAACATTCCTTGTGCTTTCGTGCATAAATTGTGTACATTCATCTTGCTATCCTATCATAGGATCTATACATATCGTTATCATATGTCGTACTTATGGGCTTACTATCCCATCTGTAATAATTTCATGTTCCTTTTACCTGAAATTCTATGGATAAATTACCCATCACTCTGTATGATACATATATTTATCCTAGGTTAATCCTTGAAGGCCCCTGAGTAATCTATGTTCCAAGGCATTTCAAAGATCAATGGCATGGCACGGTTATTAGTTAAGAAAAAAGCATCTTGAGTCTGAGTTTGAGACTGAAGGTTCTGAGTCTGAGGTTAGAGTCTGAGTCTGAGGTTTGAGTTTGAGTTTGAGGTCAGAGTCTGAGTCTGAAGGTTGAGTCTGAGTCTGAGGTCAGAGTCTGAGTCTGAGTCTGAAGGTTTAAGTCTGAGTCTGAAGGTTGAGTCAGAGTCTGAGTCTGAAGGTTGAGTCTGAGTCTGAGTCTGAAGGTTTGAGTCTGAGTCTGAGGGTTGAGCCTGAGGTTCAGAGTACTGTTCACTCTGTGTAACAGAACTCAGTCCAGAAATCGTGTTTTAACTTCAAAAATCTTGGTACCCAACTGCCCAGTGATCTTTGAAACATGCCAGGGACTCATTTTAATCTATAAAGACATACTGGAATCAAGGATTAAGCAAGAATTTAAGCATACGTATCAAAAAGGGGAGAACTATCCTTATTCTCTAAAATCTTAGAAATTGAGTTGTAATTCTCACATAAATATAACCCAAAAGGATTAAGTTTCTCTGAGGAACTCACCTAATACTTGCTGATCTTGCCAAGCTTCCTTTTACCAAAACCTAGCTTTGGAATTCCTCCTCTTGACTTGGTTTCCTTAGTTCCTCTTGCTTCTATCTTTCCCAAAAGCTTGCTTGCTTGCAATACCAAGAATTTGGGAAGAAAATTGATGGATTGGACATGCTGGGGTGAGGGCCGATTTTCTAGAGAGAGAGGGAGAGGCTTTCCAACTTTGTAGAGAGGAATAGAAGTTATGAGGGAAAAATGGGGAAAATGGCTTTATATAGCCTAATCCCTCAAATTTATCAAATTGCCATTCCTCAAAATATCTCTATCACATTGTCTCACCACTAATAAATACCTGAGTCTGAAGCGGGATATTACAAACCCAATGCTCCTGAGACTGAGCATGTTGGTTTATTTGTTGCTGGATGGTTTGCATTAGTTGCTAGTGTTGCAAAGCTTGTTGGGCTTGGTATTGATGGTGCATCATTTGCGGGTGATGCAACATTTGTGCCCACATGTTGGCATTAGGATTTTCTTCTTCATGTGCTTCATTCCTTCTAGGATTCCCATGTCCTCTTCAGTTTCCAGAAATTTTGTCCTAACTCTAATATACAAAGTCAAGTTGATCAAGTTTAACCAGATATAACATTTAGAATAAACATCTAGAATCCAAATGGTCATACTACATTGATTGAATTATAATGACCCAAGACATGATTTGAATCGACCAGGTTGTGATACCAAATGTAACACCCATACTAAATTTGTCTAGAATATTTAGATGAGTGTTAAACGTAGTATTGGATACATTAAAATTACAACATAAAATTTTTTGTCCGAATGAAATGCATCAATACAAAGTCTCATATATCTGATAAATAAGTACCAACTGGAAAGTACATATCATACAATCATGTCTGAGTACACCTATGGATCGACGATCCCTTCCTCTCCGACGACTTTGTAAGGGTTCAGGAGTTCGTAGTCTACCTCCACCCGTAAAAATGTCGGAATTTGTCGACCCCGTTCCAAAAAGAATCACAACCCTGCTTCTCCATGACGGCCCCTAACTTCTCTTTCTTGGCGACAACAACAAACTTCTTCAGTTTGAGAGCCATCTTAGCAGAAAGAAAATCCTCTTGTTTGGTCGCCAAGGAAGTAACGCAGCCGATAAGGGACTGGATCTTCTTATCCCGAAGCTGCAGGCTGTTTCGCACCTCCTCCAGGTCCAACTTCTTTGTTTCAAACTCTGCTACCTTTCCAAAAAGATCACCCTCTAGCTCCTTGATTTGTGCCTCGAGGGTCAAAACTTTGACAGTCGGCGCTTCAACACCCGGTGGATCCGCGAAAAGAAGGGAGCTGCTCAAAGATACCAATTTAAGCATGAAGGGAATACACGAAGCAATCTCTTCTTGCCTCCTAAGGATCCCAAGTTGGAAATCTCCCCCATGTCAACCTCACTCACCATCTTCTGGAGAGCCGCGGGCGCGTTGGGAAGAGGCTGAGCAAAGAAAGGGCCAAGTTTGTAAGTAGGAGCCAGTACCAGGCCTTTGCCCTGAACGTCAATCTCCGCAAAGGCCTCACCAACAGAATCAACCCATTATCTCTTTGTGTGCTGAGAAGAGGAGCCTCCAACAACTCCTCCCGACGTAACCGGTGAAGGGAAATCATTGAAATAAAAGGCAGTAGAAATAAAACATTTTGATTTCCTTTCCTTGGATCAATACGAATTTGACATGATCAGTGATAGAATTGTTACCTCTTGAAGTGTAGAAAAGAGTTTCGATCACAACAAAGCCACGGAGCAGTGCCTCTACTTGTCCACACGAACGGTTCTCCTCTGGTTCCCGGTGCTAGCCAAGCGGTCAGAGGTTAAGAGAAAACTAGGGTTTGATTTGCCTTTAGGGTTTCTCCAAAACGTGTAACCTTTGACTTCAACACAAAGGTTCTATTTATAGAACTACTTGTGTGCTATTCAAGTCAATAATCACTACTAGGCTTCTATAAGCCCATTAACACATTAACCTTCGCTAACTAATTTGCGTCATTTGCTATATGCACCTTATCGTATAAGTTTTACTTATATTTCTCCTTTTGACCGTTCTATTGTGTGTGACCCTATAGGTTCTTGTAACGTTGGAAATAATATTAAATCTCATATTTAATATTATAAACATGAGTTGTATCTAGCAATACATCACTTATACCCAAGTGACAAGAATGTCAAGTGATCTGATGAAACCTTTTTCTATGATAATGTTCATGTGTATAATTACTCCTTTGTCCTCATATCTATATTGAACACAAGGCATAAATTGTGTCACCCTTGTATAGTTCAATATTTATATTTCTTGATCCCGAAATATATTGAATAACGAATAAGCCCAATATCTCATATTGACTTAATTCGGCATGGCCATACAATTTTACAGTCATATTTCATCAAGAGGCCTAAAGATATATCTCCTGTTATGAAGGAGGGACAAATCCTATCTAGGACACTCATGTCCCTCAGCATGATTCGTCAAATGCCCATTAACCAACATTATATTTATCCTGTTACAGACAAGGTTTGAATGGCAATAAAGCACTTGAGTCCACGTCTAGGGATCATAGTGGTTTCAGGTCTAAGAGTGGTATACACCATTATCATTATGAGAATATCTTATGACACTTTCATAAATACTATGTAATATTCTCACGGTGGGTCAATCCATTATAAATATTACTCCTAATATTTATACCTATGTATAGACTCAATATCTCATATTCATGACCCATGAGATGTGGTCATCAGTCTACATACATAATAATCTCTACGCTTTAGTATTATCCCAACTTATATTAAAGCTTGACTACGGATACTTTTGAGAATAGTGTTCTTTATGTTAATGTAATCTCATGATGAAGTCACACTTAATGTTTCATCACATGAACTATCTATTCTAGGGACTTTATTAATCTTACAACAAGTATAACAAAGAATGTCTTATCTTATTTAATAATAAAAGTCATGAAACATATGAGAAGTTTAACATAAACTATTGGCATCTAGGGATTACACCAACAACCGGGTCACAAGATGAGGACCATTTGGATGACCCCGAAACAGGCGTCCCTTGGGATTTTGCTTACTTACCAAAGAGGGCAATGCTAGACATGTCTCATGTAAACACACAAAAACAGAACATTAGTACAACAAGATCGTAGGAGGGATAAGGAAAGAAATGAGCAATTTTTGCCAAAGAACAGACCAAGAAGGGATCGTGCCTTCGCCAACGAGCGACACCTTAGCAAGGCTTGGAGATCTTTCCCCTTCTTCACGAGTTTAACCCCCTCAGAGCGACTCTCCTGAACTTGATAAGGGTCGAACTTGTCCATAAAGCCCTTCAAAGCAAGGTAAAACCGCCACCGAGTCTCAGGGAGTTCGCCCCAATCAATCGAGAACTGGGAACTCCTCAAGAAAAAGTCATTATTCCAAGGAAGCAGAAAAAAAGGAGAACAACCCTCGGGGCTTCTACCGACAGAAGACCTGGGGGGAATGCTTACAAATGGTTTGATAGATTTCCTTCGTGGTCGACCTCACTTCAACATAGTGGCTCCTATAATTATCGATATGACACACAAACGGTTCAAAGAACTTGACCGACTGAACAAGTTCAACCCCATAACACTCGCACACCTGTTCAAAAGCTTGCATGTAACCCTAACAGAAGGGATGCAACTGACAGGGGCAACTTTCAACTTGTTCACCACGATGGTCTCAAACGGGAAAAAATGAACCTTGACCCCGAGTTGACGGAAAACACATTTATATTACATATACGATCATTGGTCGACAGAGCTTCGACAACCCTAGCCCTGAATACGTCTAAAGCCATAGTGGGAAGACGAGCGGCACAACCGTTGGGCATCCCGAAGATAGAAGTGTACTTTCTAGAAAAGCTTTAAAAGCATCATTTTTATTTGCAAGAAATAAAGTCCAAGGATATCTAGAAAAATCATCAACAATTACCAAGGCATAATAGTTTCCTCGAAAACTTCTAGTTCTTGAAGGACCAAAAAGATCCATATGAATTAATTAAAATGCTCTAGAAGTCAAGACTATATGCTATGGTTTGAAAGAAACTTTAGTTTTCTTACCTTTTTGACACGCATCACATAATTTTTTTCTTTAATAAACTTAATCTTAGGTAACCCAACAACAAGATCATGTTTTACTAATTTATTCAAATGGTCCATGTGAATATGTGCAATTCTTTTGTGCCAAAGCCATGCATCATTGTTGTTGTTAACCACAAGACATTGAAGTTTTAAAGAAAAATCATATAAAAAAATCATACAAATATTGTTTATTCTTTTTCCAATCAAAGGTGACAGCAATTTCAGAAAAGAAAAGTCTATCAAATATGTCATTGGCGGCAGAGTCAAGAACAACATGAAGAAGGTGACAAGAAATATTACAGATGAGAACATGAGGATAGTATAGATGAAGATGAGAACATTACTCTTCTTGTGAAAAAGTTTGGAAAATTTCTTCAAAAAGACAAAAATTATAAATTTAGTAATGAAGAAAATATTTCAAGAAGGAGGCCTCTACATCAAACCAGAACTGTAATATCCCGCTTAGAAGTATCAGTTATAAGTGTTAGAAGCTTGATGGGCAAGCAATGGCAAGGTGGTAATTAGAGGAGTGGCAAAGTTGTAAATAGTGAGACATGGCTTAATGGATAAATATGAAAAATTCCTATGTTTATCACACAATTTTCTCACTCAAAAATCTGAAATTTCCTCCCTCTCTTCCTCTCATTTTCGCCCTCCCTCTTCATCAATATCATCATCAAATCATCACCTCTTATAGAACTAAACTCCTTCCTAAACTCTTGAGATTCAAGCAAGCTTAGTCTTGGGAAATTTTGGAGCAAGAAGAAGAAGGAAAGCCAAGGATAGGAAGCCCTCATAGTTGAGGTTTTGGGAGTAAAGCTAGGGTTTTGGATTTCTGATCTTAGCAAGCATTAATTGAAGTCTAAGGTGAGCTCCTAGGGGTTTTAGAACCCACCTTGATTAAGCTTTGTTTGTTTATAGATTTTGATCAATTTGAGGTTATAGTGCCATAAGTTCTTTTGATAGTGATTCCTTAATCATACATGTTATAAGCTGTTTATATGCCTTAGAATGATGCCTTAAGCTGTATGATGTTTGAGCATGTTTGGTTGTGCCAAGAATGGTGAAAATCTTGTTTTGAAATTGCCCTATGCTGTCCAACTGCGGGTAAAATCGTGTCACGATTCTACAACCGTGTCACGATTTTACAGGCAGAGTATAACACGTTTTCTGGGTAGAAAATCGTGACACGATTTCCAAATCGTGTCACGATTCCACAGCATACAGGGGATACTTTGTTTTTCATCAGCTCTTGCACCATTCTAGCCGTTCAATACTACTTCAAACTCCTTAAGCATCGTGCAATGGCTAGGTATCACTTCTAAGTATTAGATGACTTATTCCTTAGGGAATGTATGAATCACTAGGGAGAGCTTATAGCTTGATAAGTTGAGAACCTATATTAGGTGAATAAGGTTATATACGTATTCTTTTGGATTACATAGGCAATGGGAATGCTTCGACAATTATAGTTACAGATAAGTTTATAGTGTTGGTTCTCCAACGATTATAGGTGGCTTATGAGAACGATAAGCCAAGAATTATAGGTTACAGGTTATATGTTACAGGATTGTTATAGGATTAAAGTGGCAGATTATATGCTTATATGTTAAAGTTAAAGAAATATATCAAAGATATGGCGTGCTTGCACGTTTTACAGTTACAGTTACAGGGCGTGTTCAGCAGACTCCAGGATTCGCCGGATGGGACTTCTTCGAGAGGGTTGTCCACACGTTTTATAGGGAGTCCGGTGTTAGCCTGATATGATAGGAATTTCACCGGTTTATAGGGAGATGTACCTCGGGGTTACTCCACCCGGGCCGCACTCCGTAAAACGAACTCAGATTAATTGTTTGTTCAACGCTAACAGCTAACATAAAACACTTTATTTGTATTATGTTTTACAGTTATAGTTACAGTTATAGTCACAGGAAGTTTACAGTTATAGGCAGGTTATAGTTAAAGTTATAGGCAGGTTTACAAGACTTGGCGATTCTAGAATTCCCCTAAATTGCCAAGGTAGGCATGGCGACCCTAGGTTCCCTGTGGTTGCCAACAGTAGGTTGGGTAGAGCTCACTGAGACATTATGTCTTATCCCATTCCTTCTAGTGCAAGTTCACAGGCAGGATCTCAGGCAGCACGCAACAAGGGTAAGGAAAAAGCTTTGGACTGATCGTGCTGATGTTATGTGTTTTATAGTTGGACTGTATTATGTGGTTGTACTTATATTGTACTTGTATCAGAGATGTTGTATAAACTTTGGAGTGTAATATTACAATGTGATGTAATATTTGAATGAACTTTTTATATTGTAAATTAATGTATCCAGTACGAAATTTTAATACTCGTATAAGATCCTAGGCAATCTTAATATGGGTGTTACAAGAACTTCACTTGTTTTGAATGGGGAAAGAAAGATCACATGAAAGAGGATTGTCCAATTCTTGCAAAGAAAAACAGTAACAAAAGAAAAAAAGGTAATACACAACAGATATCCATGCATGCATACAAGACAAACATAACATTCATAACACCAGATAATATCCATACATAAAACCATACATAATCTGATAAGTTATGAAATACATAATCAGAGCAAGTCACAAATACAGTAAGAAGACCTTTTATTTGTCCATGTGTAGAAACAAAGAGTATGAACATCCTCTTTTAGAATTGTGTTGTCTGCTGGTCATTTGATTGTTGATGATAGATTGCTGCATTACCTTACCGGTTATATTCTTATCCCCAAAGCCTCAAACCATTCACAGATTAATGTTCATGAACTTCAAATCATGTATGCTATAAAGGAAAAAAAAATATGTGAATTGGTCTCATCTTATCCTTAACCATTTATTTACTCAGACTTGCACCAGTGACCTACCCTATGCTAGGGTGATTACTAGGATTCTTGATTTTTGTGGTGTTGACTTGGATAATGAATTCTTCATTACTATGAAGATCAATGATCACCAAATTAATTTGGATGTACTTAACAAAATGGGAATCTACTAGGATGCCTCTGCAAAGACATACAGACACAAGAGTGACACCATCTTAGAACCCCCTGCTCCTACCAATATTATCCCTTACATCTCTGTGTGGGTATATGAGTACGAGATTCGCTAACATTATTCGTCACTTGGATAAATTGGAGATATTTAAAGATGATGATGGAGAGGATGTTGAAGTGGATACTGGAGAGGATGTTGATGAGGATGTTGGATCAGATGCTGATGAGTAGATGGATTGCTTAAAGTGTTTTTATGTTTTATGTTTTAATTTCTTATGTTTTATTAAACATTTAATTTTTTCTGTAACATATTTGTGACTTAACTAATTCTGTATTTCATAACTTATCAGATTATGTGTGGTTTTAAGTTTGGATATTATCTAGTGTTATGAATGTTATTTCTATCTTGTTTGCATGCATGGATATATGTTGTGCATTACATTTCTTTCTTCTTTTTGATGATGTCAAAAGGGGGGAAAAGTGTAGGTTTATGTTTTGTGCTTAAATGATTATTGATAACATGTCATCTTACGTTATTCTTAGCATGTTTTTCAGTAGGTTTTACATCTAGAATAGAGGAGTATTAGAGCAATTGCTTATGATTTCGGGACATTTGTAATGTTTTCTATATTTGAGTCTGAAATTCTATTTTTCCCGAAGCATAGCAATTTTAGGGTGTTTTGATGTAATTCACGAAGAAATCATGCAAATCGGCAAAGCAAGACATCTGAAGATTTGTGATGACTTTGGGAAGATCAAAGAATGAAGATTCAAGAGGCCTCATAAGACATTACAGAGGGAGGAATTCAGTTCCCAAATTCAAAGACATCTTATATGAAAGAAAACAGGCGTTTCAGCACCCGAACTGCACTCACATGTGCCTGGTACTCATTTTTGGGTGCCTGGCGCCTGAAACACCACTCACATGCGCCTAGCGCATGGTCCTGGGCGTGCTGGTGCATGTGTCTTGCGAGCCAAGACTAAAATTTTGTACTTTTTGTGACAAAAGCCCGATTTTTGAGCCTAACTTCAGGTGGAAACTCTCCCTATAAATACCACTCCTCTCATTCATAATTTCTCATTTAGAACAAAGCGGTTCAAGAGGAAGGCAAGCACTAAGAGCTTCAAGAGAGGAGTTTCTCTCCTCACTCTAAGTTTTTCTAGGGTATGTTTTATTTCTTTTGTAATTTGTCTTTAGTTACCATGTGTAACTAAATCTTTTTAGGCTAGGGTTCTAAGATGAACCTCTTTAGTTACTATCAATTATAGGTTATCCAATTGCAAAACAAAGGGGGAGACATACAAGATATGAGAGATTTCATTGAGCATCAATGTCAAAAAGATATGGTTTATCATCATCTAAAAGAGGGAGATTGTGAAAAAGATCTCCTTCTGACTTGGCTGAATTTTGATGATAACAACAACACATCACAAAAAGAAGAAAGCATATGGAGGCTTAAGTTGAAAGATGAAGATGAAGACTTAGAATTCATAGTTAAATTTTGTAAGTATGGTCCTTATCTTATGAATTATCATTCTTAACATTTGATATAACTTAGAATGCTTAGAAATCAATTTTGAACTTTTCATTTAAAAATAATTGTTCATTTGAAGCAAGCTTTGAATTTTCAGAAAAACTTGTTTTCAGTATGTGTAACCGATTACCACTATGTGTGTAACCAGTTACCATAGTTCAAAATTCCTCAAAATATTGTCCAAAATCTTCTGGTAACCGATTACCATATATAGGTAACCGGTTACCACATTTAAATTTTGAATAAATTTGAATGTTACCATTGTGTAACCGGTTACCACATGGCAAAGGGCAATTTCTATGAACCAGTATCATTTTAAACTCGTTTCCCTTCATTGTAAAACCTTTTTGAAAGATTGTCTTGCTTTAAGAACAATTTCCTCAGCCTCTAATTGTAACAGCCCGATTTTTAGCATTAGAATTGTTTGTCTTTGTTTATTATTAATTGTTTGAGTATTATATTTGTTAATTGTTTATTTTGGTCGATTAGTGAATTTTTTGGTGATTAAGGGTATTTTGGTCATTTGAGGGTTAGTGGCATTTTTGTAATATGTTAGAAGTTTGAAATTTGAATTTTAGAGAATTGTGGTAAGGTAGAAAAAGGGGAGGTTTAAATGAAGTAAAAGTGTAGAGAAAATAAGTGTGAGACAATTATGACTAAGCCCATTAGTGGGAGTGACCTTAGCCCTTATTATAAATAGAATATTAGTGAGTGGTGGTGAACTAGGTTAAACATTTCTAACACAAATTTCGAGTGGCAACTGAGAGAATAGAGAGAGGAGAAGCTTGGAGAAGAGGAAACTTGAAGAGCTCAAGGGGAAGAGGGGAATTCATCTAGAAGTAGCAAGAAAAGTGAAGAATTAAGGTAAGGGGGAAGATTATTTTAATCATTTGGGTATTAAGAAGTAAGTGGGTTGTTTGAGTTGTTTTTAGCTTATGATTAAATTATGAACTTATGATTAATTGTGTTGATTTTCGTGTTCCTTTTAATTGTTGAAATGAACATGTGTTAAGTTGTTGAATTGATGTTGTTATTTCATGAAAACTCATGTTTGATTGTGTTGTTTAAGTCACTTTATGACATATGATGAATTTTATGAGAAACATGATAATTGGTATTGATTATGCTTAATTGAGTTGATTATGAACATGATTATGTAATTGGATTATGAATTCATGAGGTTATGAAGTTTGGGTTGTGTATAAGTTGTTGTTGTTGTTTGTATGAAAATTGCTTAAGTTGGTGAAATTGATTAATTTGTTGATGAAATGGATTAAATTGACTTATGTTGGTTGAATTAAGTGATTATGTTCATGTCTAATTGAATGGAAAATTTGGATTGTTGCTGTTGTGCTTTGTTTGTGAAATTAAGTTGTTTTGGAAGAAAATGGGTTTTTGAGACGAACTTTGAAATAAGTTGATTAAGTTGGTGTTAAGTGATTTTGATTAAGTTGTTTTAAGCTATATTAAGTTATTAATAAGTGGTGATTACTGGTTTATGGATTTGGAAATGTTTAGGTGCGAATTGGGTCGAAAAACGATGTTGAAAATGATATTTTTACGCGAAAACACAAAAATCGGAAAATCCTGTACTGTTAGTCACGCACGACCGTGCCCCCCTGTGGCACAGACCGTGCGTGATTCTCGTACTTGAGACACACGACCATGCGCCCTGTGCTGATGAGCGAAACCCTAATTGCGTGACTTTTTGAGGTACCCAATGCACTTGAATGACTTCCAAACCCTTAAATATGATTAATACGTGTTTAATGATGATGTTTATGATTGATTAACTTGGACATAAGTATAACAAGGCTTATAGGTTAATTAATTAGAGACGGACTTTAATAATGAAGTGAAATGAAGATGTGTTGCATGTTGCTTATGTTACATGGATGAATATTGGAATATGAATAGATATATGAAGTAAGATGAGATATTAGGTCTATGTACCATGTTCGTTGGTGTGTGTTGCGATTATGTGAAAGAAGTTAAATGAATATGATGACGATGATGTGATGCTTTGATTGCTTGACTTGTTGCTGTGTGGCCTTATTGATTTGACAATGCGATTGGTGATGAATTGGTGATGTATGTTATATGATGGTGTGAATTGTATAATGATGATGAGTATGTTTGGTGTGCATTGTTGAGTCTATGTATGAGCCCATGCATTCATAGTCAGTTAATGGTGCTTGGTTTAAGATCGAGAATAAAATATGGTGCTCGGTTTAAGATCGAGAATAAACTTTGGTCCTTGATTTTAGATCAAGAATAAAATGGTGGGGGATTTAAAATCATTATGGTACCACATGCATGTAGAGAGTCCTTAGGCGCATTGCATACACATGAAGCATCGTATGTGGCAATGTTTGGTGTGAAGATGTGCATCTAATTGTTAATTGGATACTTGTTGATTGTGTTGAGATGAATTGAATTAACTTGAATTGATGATTACATACGAACATGATTTGGCGTGAGTTCATGATATGTATATGACTGTGGGGTAACTCGGATGATGATTGTATGTGAATATGTTATGATTATGCACTAATGTAACCTGGCTTTTGATGATGCTAATGGATGTAATGATATTGATGTTGTTGTTGCCTGGACATACATGAGTTTATTAATCTCTTATGCTGAACGTATATCTTACCCCCCCCCCCCCCTCGAGTGACTTTTGTCGCCTCACCCTTGTGGTGTAGACGTCATGCAGGCTGAGGAGTAGCATCTTTGCTTGTGAGTTGATGAGGACAGCTTGAGGCCCACTCATATTTATTTGCTTTTATCGAGGAGTCTAGATCTAGGTGCTCTGATCTAGGATGTTGGGTTTATCTTTGTTGGATTTTTATGCTAAGTGATCTTATAATCAAACTATTGATGTTATATTCTGCTGAGATGTATGTTATGGACCGAGACATGACATTTGTATAAAGTTGATTATCATTTTATTCCGCTGCGATATGGTTATTTGATGAAATTTTTATAATGAATATTTGATGAGAGATGTATGTTGAAGTAGTAAGGCTCTAATGTATGATAAATGTGTGATTTATCTTTATATTTATGTTCTTGGGGATTAGGGCTTTACACTGATAACCGACAAAATAGTTGGTTATCATGTTGCACTTATCCCTCATAATGAACATGAAATTGAGTGATTGCATTGCCTAAAACATCTAATTAGTGCCTATTTAGGATTTTATAGTTTTAAGTTGTTTTTAGTGTTAATTAATCATTTTGAACTAGTAATGTTTGTTGTGGATGTTTGATGATACAAGATAAGGAATGACTCTGAAGATATGGGAAGTTGCAGCGTGGATCAGGATTGCTTCGCTAAATATTTGGAAAGATGCAGCTCCCTGGATCGTTAGCCGGGTCGTACAACTAGTACTGACTCAGGGGACCACGTTTGGCCATTACTTAATGAGGAAGAATTATGAGCTGGCACCAATGATTGGAATCCTAGGAATAATAGAGAATATGTTAAGAGTAAGTAGGATATGATAAGGACAACTTATGTGTAAAATGACCAAAGGGAACAACTTGTAGTGGTTGGCCTTGTAATAAAAGGACAACCATGTGTTGGTGCCAATGGTCCGTAAATTTGTTAGTGAATTGGAGAGACCAAGTTCTAGCTAGGCTTAGAAGCTTTAGAGTTCTCACTCCATCTCATCTTCACCATAGGTGAGCATGAGTGCTAGTTTTTAGAGTTTTAGTGTTAGATTACTTGGTGATGCTTTTAGCTCACCACTTTCCTTTAAGGATTGTAATCTTGTACTAGCTCTATTTAATCTATTAATTTAGCTTTTCATGTTTTCATTTATGTTTTCCTTCATCTTCATCTCTGAGGTTTAGCTCACCATGAGCTAAACCCCTTCTTGTGGTTTATACATGGTAAGGTTATGATATTATTTGCTTGCGATATATAAAGCTATAGCGTCGAGCTTCTTTCTAACAAACTGATTTAACTCAAAATCTTTAGAAGTGAGAATTGATCACTTTTACTTCTAATGTTATAGTTCCTTGATCCCGATAGGGTATGGGAATGGAACATGTTTGTTAGATATGAATTTGTCCCTAAGCATCATAAGGTGAATGGATCAACAGAGACTGCTAGAACATTAACTAGATCTTGGAAAATGTTGAGATCCTAACCTAGCAACGTTGCGTGTTATGTTTTGCTTGATTGTATACCTAAAGGTTGTGTAACACCTATATAGAGATTGCCTAGGATCTCATACGAGTGTTAAAATTTCGTACCGGATACATTAAATACAATACAGAAAGTTTACATTTGATTATACATATTAGGAGTCATCATACAATACATTATCCGTTACACTTCTTCTTAACAATATATTTACAACATACTACATCATCCGAAACAAATATACATAACAAGTAGTCAGCACGATCAATCCAAAGCTTTCTCTTTACCTTTACGTCGTGCTACCTGCGAACCTGCACCAGAAGGAAAGGGATGAGACATGATGTCTCAGTGAGCTCCGGCCCTACCTACTGTTGGCAACCACGGGGAACCTAGGGTCGCCGTGCCTACTCTTGGCAATCTTGGGGATTCCTACGATCGCCGTCAATCCTTACATATTTCGCGATCTGGGAAAAACCAAGGATCGCTAAAGGTCTTTATCTTATACATTCATATTCTATTCTTAAGCTTTAACTTATGCTTAGTGATCGAGGGGACATCCTATGATCACTATTTGTTCACTAGGAACTAATTGTCATATTTCTCAATATATATAAATATACATATTCATCTTTTCATATCTTTAAGTTAAGTTAGATGTTAGCGTTGAACAAACAATAATTATCTGAGTTCATTTTACGGAGTGCATCCGGGTGGAGTAACCCCGAAGTACATCTCCCATCATACCGGTGAAATTCCTATCATATCAGGCTAACACCGGACTCCTCTTATCGTTGTGTGGACAACTCTCTCGATGAAGTCCCATTCGGCGAATCCTGGAGTCTGCTGAACACAACTTAACTTTGCATGTAGACAACCCTCTCGGAGAAGTCCCATCCGGCGTATCCCGGAGTCTGCTGAACATGCTTAATCTTTTAACATACGTGTGGACAATCCTCTCGGAGAAGTCCCATCTAGCGAATCCCGGAGCCTGCTGGACACGTTTAATACAGTCTTATACCTTACGTGTGGATAGCCCTTTCGGAGAAATCTCATACGGCATAATCCGGAGTCTGATGAACACGTTATCATATTCTTTAATATAATCTTGACTTATTGTATGTATATCCGTTACATAGAACCACTCTTAGACATATCTATTTCATTCCTTAAGGGATTCTATCTCCCAATGCTTAACATAAAAGTGTAGAATCTTAGGCTTATCGTTGTCATAAGCCACACTTGGTTATTGGAAACATTCCACACCCGTCTGGGCTTTGTCCTCACAATTCTAATCAGCTCTTTAACCTCTTTATGCTGACTTATGGATCTGAGTATCCATCTCTCTATGTTGGACCTATCCTCATTCTATATTAATCTATACATTCTCTAAAGGATAGTTCTTCTAATGCTTAATAGCGACACTTAGCCATTACATGTTGTTTATTGAGTCTGAAGCAGTATTAGACAGCCAGAATGGTGCAAGGACAGAAGAAAAACAATATGGCCCTGTACACTGTGCCATCGTGACACGATTTGGAAATCGTGTCACGATTTTCTACCCAGAATTGGTGGCATGTTCTGCCTATGAAATCGTGACACGGTTGCAAAATCGTGACACCATTTTGCGTGCAGTTGGACAACATAGGGCAAGTTCAAAACGTTATTTTCACCCTTCTTGGCTAATCCAATCATACCCAGACATCATAACATCTTAAGGGAAGAATTTCTAATGCATATTGATAGATTACAACATGTATGATCAAGGAATTACAAGCAAAATGGAATTAGGGCACTAAAATTGCAACTTTGCTCAAAATACTAAAAACACTCAAACTTACTCAAAGCCGGTTCTAAAACCCTGTGGACCTCACCTTAAACCTCGATTGGTGCTTGCTAAAATCTGAGTTCCAAAACCCTAGCTTCAATCTAACACTCCTCTTGATTCTTCCTTGTTTCTTCTTTTTCTTTCTCTTGTTCTAACTTTCCAAAAACAAGCTTGCTAGCAAGAACTTCCACAAGAATTGGATGAAGTTTTGATGGATTGTGGCAATAGGGAGGAGGGCGTGTGACTAGGGGGAGAGGGATGAGAGAAAACAGATTTTGGGAGAGTGAAGGAAGAAATGAAAATGAAAGGAAATATCTTGTTTCCATTTTAAATAATCCTCCCTTCCCACATATTTACCATAATTCCATTACTTGCTCAATAAACTTCTAACACTGATAACAGCTACATCTAAGCGGGATATTACAGAGTGCACAACACTCTCAGTGGCCACTAAGTTTAGAACAAAACAATTTAACAACAAAAACTTTCATAATCTCAATTGCTAATTTTAATATCACTTAAAACTCTCAAACTTTCATTCTCTTGTTTGGAAAACTTTGTTCAGATTTTAACAATCATAAAAGTTTTTTGAGCACTAAATATTATTGTGTTATAGTGATATTGATTGAGATAACAACCATACATTTTATTCTTCATTTCTATTGTGTAAAGTTTCTCATCATTATTGGTGGGAATTGTTGTAAAGATAGTGGGGTGCTATCTTGGTTTGTATAGAAAGGTTGTTAGGGGGCTTTGGGGTGAGGTTGCTTGTAACAAAGATTCTATCATAGTGAATTCATTCACATGGTGTGGAGGGAGTGGATTTACCCTTAGGTTAGAAGGGGAACCACTATAATATCTTGTGTCCCATTTTCTCTTCCCTACACTCTTTATTTTTCAAGCATTCGTTCATATCTCCAACATAACTTTCTGAAAAAATAATAAGAACCCTAATCTCACGAAAAATCCTAAAAGTCCTAAAACCTAACCCCCTCCTCTTAGGTTGCACCGTGAACTTACACAAATAACCAACATGAATAATCACCCCGTCTCGCGGGAAGTCCCCCTCTTAGCCATGATCGCATACATGTCCAAACTAAGGTTGTGGATTAGGCACAAGGGTGAGATGGGCATATCGCATGAAAGACACAGAACAATAAGTACCGAGAAAGCTAAGGAATAGTTATGGACATAATCGCCACGGTGGGACAAGGCAAAAGCCGCCCCTGTGAAGAAGCAGCGGTGACGAGGGAACTCCCACCGCATGCCATGGTCCACAACGTTGGAAGACAAAAACGTCTCTATAAGAAAGAAACGACAGAGGAAAACACTGTAGAGAAAATTTCTCAATCCCAAAAGCCTACTTACTTCATCCTAATAGAGCGTGTTGAGTCTTTAAGTGTTGGCTGCATTGTTTGGCAAAACCAAAGTATGGAATAGAAGCTTTTCCTTATGATGAACATTTCTTCAGTTGCAAGCTTTATGTTTTGAAGCCATTCAGAAGCAGAAAAAATCATCAGAAGCTGAATGCACTGTAGCAGTTCAGAAGCTGATTTCAGGTTCTGAAGCCAGCGTTGACTTTTGTTGACCACATCAGAAGCTGGGTTTTCAGAGTTGTTTTTGCGCGTATCTTGGGAGATTTAGCAAGGAATTATCTTTGGTTAAGTGCTTCTAGAATGCTGAATTATTTAGAGAAGATTTTATTGAAGATTTGGTTCAAAGATATGAAATTCGTATTTTCTGTTTTAAATCTTTCAAAGATACAAAACAGTTTTATTTGTTACTTGATTGGACCAATCTTATTTTAGTAACAAATCAATTCAGAAGATTAGTTTGTTATTTATTCTGCAAGACTGAAGGCTATAAATAGAGGAGGGCTGCTGCTATTCAAGACACGAATTGATAGAGTTTAAGATCAGAAAATTGAGTCTTAGTATTTTAAGCTTTTAGCTTTATTGTGCACCACTCAGTTTGAGTTGGTTTAGAGTTTTATAGAGTTGTAATTCATTCTAAGCCTTTAGGTACGAATGAAGTCTTTGTGTTTTTGAAGTTTTTCTTAAAAACAGAGTGTTATAGTTAAGAGGTTCAGTAACTGGGTTTAGTTACTTGAATAGGAAGATAGTGGTTTCTATTACTCAGAGTTGGGTAGAAGTCTTACTAGGTGGAGGTTAATTGCTTGGGATAAGAACTGGGAGTCAGTGTCTGAGTCTTAAGGATTAAATCCAATAGTGGATTTCCTTCCTGGATTGGTATCCCCCAGAGTAGGAGGTGTTTACTCCGAACTGGGTTAACAAACCTTGTGTGTTTTTAGCTTTCCTGCACATTTATTTTTCTGCCTGTTATTGCTTTTATAATTGTGCCAAGTTCTGATCAGAACCTGATAAGTTTTAATCAGAACCAGAACCTGTTAAGTATCTTATTGCCTGGCCAGAATTTCAATTGGCATCAGAGCAGGCACCCTGCCTGTATTTTGGGTGAGATCCAGAGGACTTAATATCTGGCAAGCATGGATAGAGAAGGAGGCTATGTCAATAGACCACCCCTACTAGATGGCACAAACTATGAGTATTGGAAGTCAAGGATGTGTGCGTTTCTAAAGTCTATTGACAGCAGGACTTGGAAAGCTGTGATCAAAGGCTGGGATCATCCTGTGTATACAGACAAAGATGGTAACAAGACTGAGATTCTGAAGCCTGAAGAGGAGTGGACCAAAGCTGAAGATGACTTGTCTCTGGGAAATTCAAAAGCTTTGAATGCAATCTTTAATGGTGTGGACCAGAACATGTTCAGACTTATCAAACAGTGTACTGTTGCTAAGGAGGCCTGGGAAATTTTGAAGACAACTCATGAAGGAACCTCTAAAGTGAAGATGTCCAGATTGCAGCTGCTGACCACCAAATTTGAGAACCTGAAGATGAAGGAGGATGAATCCATTCAGGATTTTTACATGAATGTGCTGGACATGGCAAATTCTTTTGATTCACTTGGGGAGAAGATGTCTGATGAGAAGTTGGTGAGAAAAATCCTCAGGTCCCTACCCAGAAGATTTGACATGAAGGTCACTGCAATTGAGGAGGCTCATGATATTTCTGCCATGAAGCTTGAAGAACTGATTGGGTCATTGCTCAATTTTGAAACTGCCTTTTGTAAACAGACTGAGAAGAAAGGAAAAGGTGTAGCCTTTAGTGTGAACTCTGAAGCTGATGATCAACAAGAGTCTGAAGAGGATGACTTATCAGAAGCTCTTGTGTTGCTGGGAAAACAATTCAACAAGATTCTGAAGAATGTTAACAGAAAAGCCAAAGCCAAAGGTCAGAACTTCAGATTCAATAACAAAAAGCAACAAACTGATGAGAAGAAGACCAAATCTGAAGAGAAAAGTAACCAAGCCAAAGGTGTGCAGTGCTATGAGTGTGAAGGTTATGGTCATATCAAAACTGAGTGTCCTACTTTTCTTAAGAAGCAGAAGAAAAGCCTAGCTGTGTCATGGTCTGATGATGGTTCTGAAGAAGATGATGTTAGTGAATCTGATATGTGTGATACTGGTCTGGTAGTGAGGTCAGGAGCTATATTGAAGAAGGAACCTGCTTTAGAGTCTGAGACTTTTTCAGAGTCTGACTCAGAGTCTGAAGCTTCATATGTGTCTGAAGCTGCTAAAACCTCATATGATGAACTAGCTGATAACTACAAGAAGTTGTATACCAGAAGTGCTGAGGTTTGCAAACAAGTTTTGGATCAGAAGGAGACTATTCTTCAACTGGAGGCTGAAAAAGGTGAACTGTTAGTGCATAATTCAGATTTAAAAGAAGAAGTGAACCAACTGAACTCCCAACTTGATCAAATGAAGAAGCAAGTAAAGATGCTGAACTCTGCTACTGATAAGTTGGAGGACATTTTGGGGAATCAGCAACAAGGAAAAACTGGTTTAGGTTTTGTTGATCAGACTCAGATTCCTAAACAGATGAGTTTTGTTCCTGCTACTCAAACTCATGATTCTATGGCTGGAACATCAAAGAAGAGACCTCAGAAGCAAGCCCAGATGCAAGGTCAGAAGCATATTCAGATGAGACCTCAAAAGCAAGCTCAGAAGAGACCTCAGATGCTACCTCAGAAGCATGTTCAGATACTACCTCAGAAGCAACCCCAGAAGTACAACAGAAGAAGGAGGAATCATACCTGGACCTGTCATCATTGTGGTAAGAAGGGACATATCAAACCTTTTTGCTTTAAACTATATGGCTATCCTGAACACTTTCAATATAGAAGAGTGCAACCAGCTACACCCAGACACAATGTTCAGAAGGTGTGGAAGCCCAAAGTACAGAATGTAGGCTTGATTGCTCATACTTCACTGAGAGCCACCTCAAAAGAAGACTGGTATTTTGATAGTGGGTGTTCAAGGCATATGACTGGTGTGAAGAAGCTGCTAAGCAATATCAGATCATACTCCAGAAGCTATGTGACATTTGGAGATGGTGTAAAAGGTCAGATTCTGGGTATTGGTGATTTGATCAAAGAAGGTTTGCCCAGACTTAATGATGTGCTACTGGTGGAAGGATTAACCTCTAATCTGATCAGTATCAGCCAGCTATGTGATCAGGATTTAAAAGTGAATTTCAACAAGCAGGAGTGTATTGTTACTGATCAGGAAGACAAGATTCAAATGAGGGGCTGCAGATCCAAAGACAATTGTTATTTATGGGTTTCTGAAGAAGAAAGAAGTCTGACTTCTTGTCTTATGAGCTCAGAAGAAGAAGTCAAACTCTGGCACCAGAAACTGGGACATTTGCACTTGAAAGGCATGAAGAAAATCCTAAGTACTGAAGCTATCAGAGGTGTACCTAATCTGAAGATCAATGAGGACAATGTTTGTGGTGACTGTCAAATTGGGAAACAAACAAGAAAGTCTCATCCCAGATTAGTTCACCAGGTAACTACCAAAGTACTAGAACTTGTTCATATGGATTTAATGGGGCCTATGCAAGTTGAAAGTATTGGAGGAAAGAGGTATGCATTTGTAATGGTAGATGACTACTCAAGATTCACATGGATCAACTTTGTTAGAGAGAAGTCTGATACTTTTGAAGTGTTTAAAGACTTATGTACCCAATTACAAAGAGAGAAGGACTGTGGAATTGTCAGAATCAGAAGTGATCATGGCAAAGAATTTGAAAACAAAAGTTTTTCAGAATTCTGTGCTTCTGAAGGTATAAAGCATGAGTTTTCTGCACCTATCACACCTCAGCAAAATGGTGTAGTTGAGAGGAAGAATAGGACATTAGCAGAATGTGCTAGAGTGATGCTGCATGCTAAGAAACTGCCATATATGTTCTGGGCTGAAGCAATGAATACTGCCTGTTATATTCATAACAGAGTTACTTTGAAGAAGGGAACTACTTGTACTTTGTATGAATTGTGGAAAGGAAGAAAGCCAACTGTGAAGTATTTCCATGTGTTTGGGAGCAGATGCTACATTTTGGCTGACAGGGAAAACAGAAGAAAACTAGATCCTAAGTCTGATGAGGGCATATTCCTGGGTTACTCAGTGAACAACAGAGCTTATAGGGTGTTTAATTCCAGAACCAAGGTTGTGATGGAGTCCATAAATGTGGTTATTGATGATTTGTCTGCTGAGAATGAGCCTGAAGTTGTTCCAGAGTCTGAAGCCTCAGAAGAACAAACTTCAGAAGCTGAAAAGCATTCAGAGTCTGAAGAAGCAGAAGATCAACCAGATCAAGTTCCAAATGGTAAAGGGCCATCTATTAGAATTCAGAAAGATCATCCTAAAGAGCTTATCATTGGGAGTTTGGATCAAGGGGTCAGAACCAGGAGATCAGAACCAGCTGCTACTGATTCATGTTTTGTGTCAAAGGTTGAGCCTAAAAATGTGAAAGAAGCCCTAACTGATGAATTTTGGATTGAAGCAATGCAAGATGAGTTGAATCAATTCAAAAGGAGTGAAGTATGGGATTTGGTTCCAAGACCTGAAGGGTTGAATGTGATTGGCACTAAGTGGATATTCAAGAATAAAACAGATGAAAGTGGTACTGTAGTCAGAAACAAGGCAAGGTTGGTTGCTCAGGGTTATACTCAAGTAGAGGGATTGGATTTTGATGAGACATTTGCACCTGTGGCCAGACTAGAGTCCATAAGACTTCTGTTGGGTGTTTCATGCATTCTCAAGTTCAAATTGTTTCAGATGGATGTGAAGAGTGCATTTTTGAATGGATATCTGCAAGAGGAAGTGTATGTTGAACAGCCTAAGGGTTTTGTGGATCCTAAGTTTCCTGATCATGTGTTCAAGTTGAAGAAAGCTTTATATGGATTGAAGCAAGCACCAAGAGCATGGTATGACAGGCTGACTCAGTTTCTTGTGGCTCAAGGTTACAGAAAAGGAGGTTCTGATAAGACCCTGTTTGTGAAAGATGAAAATGGGAGTCTGATGATTGCTCAGATTTATGTAGATGATATTGTGTTCGGTGGGATGTCTCAGAAGATGGTCAAATTGTTTGTTCAGCAGATGCAGTCAGAATTTGAAATGAGCCTAGTTGGTGAACTGACATATTTTCTTGGATTACAAGTCAAGCAAATGGAAGATACAATCTTCATTTCACAAAGTAAATATGCCAAGAACATAGTAAAGAAGTTTGGAATGGAATCAGCTGCTCATAAGAAGACACCAGCTGCTACTCATCTGAAGCTAACCAAAGATGAACAAGGAGTATCAGTTGATCAGAGTCAGTACAGAAGCATGATAGGGAGCCTATTGTATTTAACTGCAAGCAGACCTGATATCACTTATGCTGTTGGAGTTTGTGCAAGATATCAAGCTGATCCTAAGATGAGTCATCTGACACAAGTTAAAAGGATCCTGAAGTATGTTAATAGCACAAGTGACTATGGAATCATGTACTCACACAGTTCAAATTCTGAACTGATGGGATATTGTGATGCTGACTGGGCTGGAAGTGCTGATGACAGAAAGAGCACTTCAGGAGGTTGTTTCTTCTTAGGAAATAACTTGATTTCATGGTTCAGCAAGAAACAAAACTGTGTGTCATTGTCAACTGCTGAAGCTGAGTACATTGCTGCTGGGAGTAGTTGCTCACAACTGGTTTGGATGAAACAGATGCTGGAGGAGTACAATATGAAACAAGGCACTATGACTTTATTTTGTGACAACTTGAGTGCGATTAATATCTCTAAGAACCCAATACAGCACAGCAGAACTAAACACATAGACATCAGGCACCATTTTATCAGAAACCTTGTGGATGACAAGATTATTCAACTGGAACATGTGGACACTGAAGAACAAATTGCTGACATATTCACAAAGGCCTTGGATGCTAAACAGTTTGAGAATCTGAGAAGCAAGTTGGGTGTGTGTTTGCATGAAGAGTTATAGCAATTACTGCAAACTGGATGTGAGGGAGATAGAGTACCTGCCAGTTGTGCCTATGCTAAGTGTGATCCTGTGTCTGAATCTAACAAGTTTTTCAGGATCTGTGTTACTTGTTTTGATTTTATTCCCTATATGAAGACTATGTTTTGTCAGAATTTTGTGGCTAAAAAGGGGGAGAAAATCTTATGTAATGTGTTGGCTCTGATACCAAAAGTCTTATGCTCAGAAGTTCAAATTTCAGATGTTCAGTTTTCAGTGTGGTTCAGAAGTTGTTTGTGAAGCTCAGAGTTCAGAACAAATATAACAAGAGCTGTCAAGATGTCATTGAGGGGGAGTATATGTCTCAGGGGGAGTATAAGGTTGCTATGATCCTGAGTGTTTGTGGTCCTGAAGAACAAATATGTTCAGCTCCTGAAGTGTTGGCTCTAATATGCTCTGATACCATAAATTCAGAAGTATGGGGGAGTTTGATGTATGCTGAGTGTATGTTGAGTTGCAGGGGGAGTGTGTGTGATGATCAGGAGTTGATCAGTAGCTCTGATACCTTGAAGTAGCTCTGATACCATGATTGTGATGATCAGTACTTGGTTTATGTGTGCTTCAGGAGTCAGAAGCTGAAGATGTTGTTTAACATAGCTCAGAAAGTGTTTTGTCCGCTGCCTAAACTGATTGCTATGATATGTTATTGTGGAGTTCTTCATTGCTGAGCTGATTATAATGAAGATTGAAGAACTTGGATGGTTTTAGCCAAAAATTTGCCAAAGGGGGAGATTGTTGAGTCTTTAAGTGTTGGCTGCATTGTTTGGCAAAACCAAAGTATGGAATAGAAGCTTTTCCTTATGATGAACATTTCTTCAGTTGCAAGCTTTATGTTTTGAAGCCATTCAGAAGCAGAAAAAATCATCAGAAGCTGAATGCACTGTAGCAGTTCAGAAGCTGATTTCAGGTTCTGAAGCCAGCGTTGACTTTTGTTGACCACATCAGAAGCTGGGTTTTCAGAGTTGTTTTTGCGCGTATCTTGGGAGATTTAGCAAGGAATTATCTTTGGTTAAGTGCTTCTAGAATGCTGAATTATTTAGAGAAGATTTTATTGAAGATTTGGTTCAAAGATATGAAATTCGTATTTTCTGTTTTAAATCTTTCAAAGATACAAAACAGTTTTATTTGTTACTTGATTGGACCAATCTTATTTTAGTAACAAATCAATTCAGAAGATTAGTTTGTTATTTATTCTGCAAGACTGAAGGCTATAAATAGAGGAGGGCTGCTGCTATTCAAGACACGAATTGATAGAGTTTAAGATCAGAAAATTGAGTCTTAGTATTTTAAGCTTTTAGCTTTATTGTGCACCACTCAGTTTGAGTTGGTTTAGAGTTTTATAGAGTTGTAATTCATTCTAAGCCTTTAGGTACGAATGAAGTTTTTGTGTTTTTGAAGTTTTTCTTAAAAACAGAGTGTTATAGTTAAGAGGTTCAGTAACTGGGTTTAGTTACTTGAATAGGAAGATAGTGGTTTCTATTACTCAGAGTTGGGTAGAAGTCTTACTAGGTGGAGGTTAATTGCTTGGGATAAGAACTGGGAGTCAGTGTCTGAGTCTTAAGGATTAAATCCAATAGTGGATTTCCTTCCTGGATTGGTATCCCCCAGAGTAGGAGGTGTTTACTCCGAACTGGGTTAACAAACCTTGTGTGTTTTTAGCTTTCCTGCACATTTATTTTTCTGCCTGTTATTGCTTTTATAATTGTGCCAAGTTCTGATCAGAACCTGATAAGTTTTAATCAGAACCAGAACCTGTTAAGTATCTTATTGCCTGGCCAGAATTTCAGAGCGGTGGAGCCCCCTAAGGGGAAGTGAGTCCGGAGAAAAAATCAAGGAGGGAGGAACCATACCTGAGAATTCTGAAGTGGATAACAAAGCTGAGATATGAGCGATGCAATGCTCTTCAAGCGTGTTGAATGAGTCAAAAAACGTAAAACTGGAACAAGAAATAAAATCGCACTTATATAAGCTCCAAAAGGGGAGTTGGAACGGCAACGATCTAACGGCTATGCAAGTGAGCATCCAAAAAGGTTTAATCTAACGACGCTAAAGCCCATCGAATGAAGCACTCCAAAGTTGGCGCGACCAGCCTACTTGACACTTGTCAGAAGGTATCCCAACCGTCTGGAACTGACCAGACAATGCCAATTGAACTTCCGACAGGTGGTAGTAAAAAGGAGACTTCAACCGTCGAGGCTCCGACGATCAAACATCACATGTCCTCACTCTATTAGTTGACCGTCGAGACTCGAACGCACGCCTAAAAAGAGAAGCGGAAGGAAACTAGGAAGTAGGCAAGCAGGGAAAATGTAAGTTCTTGCCACCCCCAACTCAGCGTTGGATTAACCGGTCTCCTCCTAGTAGCGGATCAGGGTTGACGGGTGAAAAAACGCAAATTTCCCCAAGGAAACGGCTCAAATCGCCTGCAAGTCCCGAGAAACACCGAACTGTACGACATAAAGCTATGGTCCCGGTAACTCGAGGAACCTGAGAGATCCCAAATTGGACGACATTAAGCCACGGTACCGGAAACACCAGGAGCCTCGCAAGGATACTTCCAAAGTCAGGCAAGGCCTTTAAAAGCCCAAAGCCATAATATCAGACAAAGTCTCTGACCTCTATGGCGGACTTCCAAAGAGAGAGCTTCTATCAAGCTAAAGTCTGACTCCCACAACCTATAGCTTGGGGGGCTATTATTCCAGACTGGCCAAAAGCCCAATCCGGTTCTTCTCGGGTCCGACCAAAGTCCATTAAGCAGGCGAAACCATGCCATAGACATGCCCTAAAATCTACCAGATCACAGTACGAGACGAGGGTTGCTCACGAGGTTAGGGAGTTACCCACGCCCACACATGCCGAGCATAACTCACCCAAGGCCGAGAGTTACCCACGTCCGTACCTGCAGGTACAATTGTCATGATAAGGTTTGTCAGCCAACCCCTACCTAACCACTATTTATACCTAGGTCTTAGCCTTGGGTCAGGTATGATACTTCTTACCCTAAATTATGACTGCACCTCTTGAACCCCCCATTGACTTGAGCGTCGGAGCAAATGCAGGTACACAACCCCCCCTTGTCTCACCAGGGACTGACGAATGATAAGTGCCAGAAACTAGTTTTAAAGCATATTTGTTTTAGGCACTTTTCTTACTTGTTTTACAATTTATCTAGGTAAAAGCTCCAAAATAAAGGATAAATATCATTTCATGCTTTTTAGACTAATCCCAACCATTTTTGTAGGTACATGCTATTTTGAAGAAAATCAGACCAGCTTCTGATGAACAGTGACTGAGTTCAGCTTCTGATGAACAGTGTCTGAGTTCAGCTTCTGATGAACAAAGTCTGAGTTCAACTTCTGAAGAAGTAGGGCGGTTTGATCTGTTTAGAAGCTGAGGTGGCAGAAACCAAGTAGGGTGGTTTGACTGTTCAAAGCTGATGAAGAATTCATTAAAAACAGAACCTATAAATAGATTCAAGAGCCGGATATGTAAGAACATGTACGTAAAAGTTGTAATATTTATTAAGTTATATTTTTAGATAGAAAATAGGGATAAAAGTGCTCTTCTTCAAGGAGCAAGAGCAAAGGAGTGTGGATTAACTAAGATTCTTTGGGAAATCAAGACTTAGCTTTGGATCTTCATCTTTCTTTCCACTTTTGTATTGTTGTCATGACAATTAACAACTAACTTTCCTTGTTGGGATTGGAGGTACTTAATCTAGCTTAGATGTAATCTTTTGATCTTTCAATTATATGATTCTAGCACCTTATGTGATATTGATTTTATTCTTGTATTTCATTTTTATGCTCTATTTAAATGTTATTGAAAAATACTTTTGAATCTGTGGTTAGAATAATCTTCTATCAAAATAAGAAATTATAGACATGGAATTTGGTTTTGATAAACACACAAAGTATCGGAACGTAATGCTTTCGGATCTTTTAATAGATTGGGAAATCATCGATTAAACGATACGATTGATCTCACGACGTCATTTGGACACGAATGATGTTGTCGAGTGATACGTGATAATTTCGCTAAAAAGTTAGAATCCATATGCATGATCATTAGAATATATTCGAGGCTAGATTGACGAACTCTAATTCCAACGCTTTTACTCCCTATTACTATCCGTTTTCATTAACGCTTTATTAGTTGAATAGTTTTTATACCAAACAATTTATAAACCCGAACTCAAAATGATAACAATTGTTGAATGGCTTACAGTATCGCACTAGTCCCTGTGGAGACGATATAAAAAATACTTACTTTTGATCCAACATCAACGAACAACTTCACTGAAGTCATAACCTCGCCTCAACTCAACTGAATCAGGCAAACGACGGATAGTCCGGTGGCTCAGTCCCAGCAAACGACGACCTAAGCAGCTCAACTATCTTTTTCGATCCAACCGAATCACACACACACACACACACACACACACATATATATATATTATTGTGTACTTTGATTTGATTAATTTTTTAATATCTATATTATTTAAAATTATTTAAATTGACTTTCAATATTCAATTTAAATATTTTTTATTTTGAAAAGTTAATTATAACAAAAAAAAAGTTCAATTAAAATAGGTAGTTAGTTTTAAATTTTTTTATAATTATGGTACATATTTGAATTTAAATTTAAAATTTAAAAAGAATTAAGTTGATAAGGATGAAACAGAAATAATGAAAAGTCATCTTAAAAATCTCACATTTCTTTTATATATACTAGCGAAAAGACGAGCACTCGCGTGTTCGTCTTTCCACTTTTTTTATTCGCTAACGCGCGTATATTATCACTGATATTTTACAGAAATTTATGTGTAAATACAAACAATATTTTATATAATTTTTTTAATATAGATTAAAATTATAAGTATAGATATTTGTGACTTTCAAATGTAACAAACTCAACAACTCATATTTATCTTTTCATATTGGCAACAATAATATAACAATATAATAAAAATTCTTATCTTTTTTAATAACACCATCAATACAACATTATTATAAGGAAATTTGTTTAAGGGTATAATGGAATAACAAAAAAGATCAGTGTCCGTCTTTTTGCGGGTTATTACAAGGAAAACATCACTTTTTAAGTATATTTTTACTTATAGAATAGATTTATTCAAGTTTATATATATATATATATATATATAGAAAAAAGATTAAGTTACCTGCAACTTTGACTTGGAACCAATGAAAAACATTCTTAATTCATTTGTTATTATCATTGATATTCTTGACCTTTGGGCAAGAGAACCACGAAAATAAACCTTAACTTATATTCAAAAGTGACCAAACCAATAACTATAGCAGCGGTTTCAAAAGCTGTTAAATCCAATGAACTTTCCTAACCGTTATGATCATTTGTTACTAAAAACCAAAGATTTGATATAAACTCTCAACCGTTTGATTTTGATTACCTCATTTTCAGTTGGTCAAAATCATATAATGGACCCCACGAATATGATTCCAAGAGGCAACAGAATCAACCTTCTTCTTCCACAACTCTCTACTTCTCTTTCTCACCATTCATCTTTACTTTGAGTCACACCAAAGCCACTTGGATTCCACATAAAAAAATATTGATATTTTTTATAAGGATTATTTTTTGGGTCCTCAATAAATTTTTATTGTTTATCATCTTCTTTATCTTTTGGAACTTGTGGGCTGTGTTATATTGATATATACTATAATATATAATATACCTTGGAGCTTTTTTATTTTTTCTTCATCTTCTTTGTTTTAGCTTCTTGTGTTTGTTTTTTGGTCTAAAAAGATTGGTTTTGTGAAGTGGGGGTGTTTGATTTTTTACGATGAGTTCAGGTAATAATATAGTTACTACAATTATTGGATTTGGATTGAGTGCAACTTTCATTGTATTTGTATGTACAAGAATAATTTGTGGAAGATTTAGAGAAAGGCATGTGGGATCACGTACTATATATGAGATGGAATCAAGACCAGATATTGAACAGGTAAATTTCAACTTTGACTTATTTTCTTATCACTCTGACTATGAGTTGACTTTTTTTTGTTAACATGATTGCATGATAAAGTCAATGAATTGATACTACAGTGTTACTTTATTTTGTTATGAAAAAATTGTTATTTCTGGATTTTTGTTCTTATTTTTTGAACTTGGCAATATTTGAGGAAAAAGGGTGGAAAATGAAATATATGATGAAAATTTGTTTGAGGATGTAATGAGTATTATGTGATTAATTTGAACGTGTGTGTGTGTATTATTTGCCTCTTAATATAATATTTCTTGTCAAGATGACTTATATGTGATTCTTAAGTATTAATTTGGCTCAATGAGTAGTTTTTTTTGTTTATGTTATAGTGTAACTGTTCAAGTTGGATGGTTCAGATATTAATTTTTGCATTGTTTACTTGATAGCCAGAATATCATGGTAATGACCCTGAACCTGCATTTGTTGCTGCAATCCCCACTTTACATTTCAATCAAGAGGCCTTCAGTCATCTTCAGTGTACACAGTTAAGTCTAGCCTCTTATTTGCATATCTTATATATTGACTGCAAGTTCCCTCATAAAAGCCATTTTTTGAGAATTATTTATTTTAATTAAAATCTTATTTGAAACAGGCATTTTCTAAGTAACAACTTTTAGAGTAAACTTTGTTAAAAAAAAAAACCGTTTAGGGTAAACAATCATTTTGATTCTTGAATAGTTAGTTCGATCCTCGCATGTGTCTTTCGTTAGTCAGTTTAGTTCATAAAATTACTAACAAATTGCCTACAACTATTTTATTTATTTATGCTGCTTTTATTATCCTCCAAATCCAATCTAAATTCAACACATGGATTTGTTAATCTAATAAGACAAACTTAGGCAGCATATCTTATGATTTGATCTGATCATTGCTTATCAATACAATTTTTCTTATTCTAAAAAAAGAATATCTAATAGGATAAGAACTATTCCAAATTTAGCTATTTTTTTTATTGCACAAACAACACCAAAATTTGTTCTTTTCTAAATTTCAGTTTGGTTTTTACAGGTGTGTGATATGTTTGGGAGAGTACAAAGAAAAAGAAATATTGCGCATAATACCTTATTGTGGACACACTTTTCATCTTTCTTGCATTGATATGTGGCTAAGAAAACAATCCACGTGTCCTGTATGTCGTTTGACATTACATGATGTTTGTGAAGAAAAACATGTGAGACCTGTGACATTCACCATAAGACAATCTCTTGATGAGTCTAATACTTCAGAAGGGAATGAAAGACAAGCTGAAGTTAATGCTAGAGAAACAGAATCAGGGTTGTGATGATATAGGATAGATATAGATTATAAAGAAGTTTTTGTTGTATATTCTTGATCTCTTTCCTTAAGGGAATGGAGATTATTAGACACACTATTTGATTACATTAGATAATGAAATTTATGTGGGTTTTACTAAATAATTTGGTTTCATTTATGTTTTTAAGTGATTATTTAGTGAAATCCACGTGAAATATATTGAATGATAACTAGTATATATTGCAAAAAAGTGTCTTGATAATATGTACGTCAACATACATCCGTAACTGGCTCGAAGAGACGATCTCATTTGAAAATTTTCGGACAGTGAATTTTTCCTGTGTGGAGATGGGGATGGTGGAGAAAGTTCTCCGACGGTAGCGGAGGAGATAGACACAGAGATCATGCCTTGACTCTGAGAAATTTACAAAAATTTATATCTGTATATACAAATATTTGATATATTATTATTTATTTTTCTTTCCACATAATATGTGTAAAAATTACATTTAAATGTAATTTTTACAATTGAGTCTATGGCGGCACAATTGAGTCTAGTAGAAAAAAAAAATTGTGTGAACAGTATTCATATATAAATTCTTCAAAAAAAAATATTCATATATAAAATAATAATGAAAATAAAATTATATAATTTTTTTAGTATAACCAATTAGAAGGCTCACAAATGTCATCAATGTCAACCATACAAATTCAGTCCAAGTGGAAAGAGTTCAAATATTTTTAGTGTTCAATCTCTAGTGATTGTGAATGAGAGAGGAAAATGCTTACATGGTTATAAAGTTCTCATGACACCTATCAATACATAACCAATTTACGTCATCAGGATGCTGACTTGGTTCTCACTTTGTGCCCTACACTCTCATCCCACCACCACCCTCCAACATCTTTTCCATTTTTTAGATAATCCCTTATTTCTAATATGTCCCAAAAAAAATCGTACAATTAAAAAAAATATGTGAATGATAAGAGTATCAGTATTTGGTATGAAAACATCAGATTGTCATTTATCTGTCTTTAGATATCAATATAAAATTAGTCAAGTAATTTATTGGTTAGAATTTCACACCAGCCGAGCTAAGTTCACATGGAGACGGAGAAATTTTTTTTTGTCTAGTAGCCTAATTACTATATTCATACATTATAAGTGTGGAGAAGTGAGAAATCCGGAGTTCAAACTTCAACCCTGCATTCAAATGTTCATAGAACTACCAATATATTTTAAAAACGTAAAAATAGTTTTCAAAATTAACATTTTTTTTACGAATAATGCTACATATAGCAAAGCAAGTTATCATGAGACCATTGTGAATAAAAATAATTGGTTATATAAAACCACTTGTGCCGCGGTGATTTTCGGAGATTAAGCTATTGATTAGCGTTGACTCACTAATTTTAGTACACGACTGAACTTTTAATTTTTCAAAAGAAAATGGGAAAAAGTTCTAAATTACCACAATTTTAAAAATTTAGGGTTCGGGGGTTAGTTACGTTTAGGGAATGTGTTAGCACCCTAAACGTTCGTAGTACTCTACGAGAACCTCTTGGTTTATAAATTTATTTTGGTTATAACTTGCTTATTTTTTAAAAGAAAAGAATGAATTAGAGTAGTGAGGAAAAATTGTTTTTATTTTTTTTATTTTTTATGATTTGGAAGGACAATGTCCTTTGCCTACGTACCCGTGAGGGATCAAAACCTCGTAGTTCGGGGTAAAAATGATGATTGATTTGTTTTTGTATTTTTTAGTTTTTGAAAAGGTTTTAAAGATAAAAATAAAGTCAAGTGGCAAAAATGAGATTGGTTTGTATTTTTTATTTTTTGAAAATGATTAAAGTGTTATTAAAGTGGATTAATGGTTATTTAAGAAAATAAAAGAAAAAAAAGGACACTTGATTGAAAATCAAGGTTTGTTTAAGAAAAGATTTTTTTTGAGAATTTTGACTATTTGCATGTTTTTGTTTTTTTTAATAATTAACTAAGACGAAAAGAACATAACCAAAAAGATAAACGCGAGGAATTTCCGTGATGACGTTGGATCACCACGAAATCCTTTGGAAATAAACTAACCTAATATTTTTGCATTTTTTGTATTTTGACATAAAGCGGAATAAATAAATGTGAGTGTCGGTGCGATATTCTCATTTATATTTACATTGTCCCTAAATACATTCTAATAAAATAAAACATGACAAAATAACAAATAAGAACAAAATCGCAAATGCACTAAATAAATATGCTAAAAATAAATAAAGGGATAAAAATGCATGAAATGCAAAAAAACAATAAATAAATATGTTGCATAAAATAAATAAAGAAAATAAAAATGCATGAGATAAATAAAGAAAATAAAAATAATAATAAAAATGCATGAAGTACTGAAATATAAAGGCTGTAAAAGTAAAAATGCATGAGAATGAATAGAAATTGAAAATAAAATGCAAGAAATGATAAAAAAGAAAGAAAATAAAATTAAGAGAAAAAAAGGGTGCAGAAGCAGGGGGAGAGGGGGTGTAAAGAGAAGCCAGAAGCAAAGAGAAGGAGGAAGGCAGATGGGCCGCGCTGGGTCTGGGTCTGGGCAAGGCTATAAAACAGTTTTTTCAAAAAAATTACTCATTTACCACTCTTATTCCTCTCTCTTCTCCTTCTCTCTAGAAACCCTTCCCTCTTCTCTCTAACAAACTGGCCACCGGAAAAACTCTCTAGCGCGGTGGCCGGCCGGCCCAGGGGGCGGCGCCACCGTGCCGGAGTTACAAACCTCCTCCTTTTTAAAAACTTTTACACTTTTCCAAAATCTTTTTTTCTCTAGATTTCAATAATCAACTTGTTTTTTAAAGAAAACCTCACACGAAGCCTAGATCTAAGTTTTTTTTTAAAAAAAAAATCAAAAGAAAAAAAACTGCCTGGTTTGTTTTGTTTTTTTAAATTTTTTGGCTCTTGGTGGTTCGGCTTTGGCTAGATTTGTGTCGGCCGGATTTGGTCCTTATGTTATTGTGTTGGGCCGATTTTGGTTTGGTTAGGAGGAGGGGTTTGGTGGTGTTATGGGTTAGGGAGGTTGAGGTATGGCCGCAGTGGTGGTTAGGAAGGGGTGGTACGGTTTTGTGTGGTGGTCGAATGTAGTGGTTGTATGTGGGGTGGTTGAGTTATGGGTGGCCGTCAGTTGTGGTATGTGGTGGCCGTACGGTTTGGTGGTGGTGGTATGTGTGGTTTAGTGATGTGGCTGGCCGTATGGTTTGGTTTGTGATTGGATTCTGTAAAAATTTGGGGTCGTGGTGTTCTGTGAAGAGAAAAAAGAAATAGGGTTCTTCTGATACTGACTCTGATTGATCGGGATTTTGGATTGATGATTGGATTGCTGAATGAATTTTCGGTTCCCCCTGTTCTGTTAGCAGACTCTGTCTAAATAACTGATTTGCCATCATTGACCATAATGGACAATGAATGGCAGTTAAGTGACAAATTAAACACAATAAATCACTAACAAAGTCTCAGGTCAGAGACTGCAAAGCAATTAAAAGTCAACTAAAAAATGAAAAATAAAAATACTAAATAAAATAGCAGTAAAAGCATTTAAAAGAATGAAGATAAAAAATAAAAATAATACTAAAAACAAAAAGACAGACCCGAACGAAACAAAAAAAAATGAGGTATTTTAAAATATCTCTCTGCCGAAATTTCGTCTGAGTCAACGAAAAATTCCGAACCAAAAAGACAAGTAAAAAAAAATTTTAGGTCAAAAATTGGGGTACGACAGATGCCCCTATTTAAGTCTATTCGTCCGGAGATTTGAAGATAAAATCTTTGATTCGGCGGGTCGAATGGACTTAAATACAGAGTACGCCAATTTTGGACCTAAAAAAATGTGAAATGCTCGTGATGCAAATGCGAATGCAAGACGGCGAAGATGACCCGACTGGGGATAAAACAAAACAAAAGGATACCCGAGTTCGTTAAAGAAAGGGATCCGACTCCACTGGGGGATAATATAGTTTCACTGGGGAAGGGATTGTTTCACTGGGGATAATATAGCCTAACAAAGACAAAGACCGATGTTACCTACTATCGTGTAAATGATAGCTTAAATAAGGTAAAAGAATGAGACACTGTCTACTATCAACAAAGATGATATGTAACACCCATACTAACATTAACTAGTATATTAGCATGTGCGTTAAACTGATACTGGATACATTTAAAAATTTCAATAATAATAATCATACATCACAAGTGAATGAATACATGTTTACTCGTTTGTACAAATAATCCAATACTATTTCAAATACTTATACAATGTCCGTTAAGCTCCCGAGCTGATACACAACGAGCAACTGTACTTCTGATGAACACGCCCTATGACTGTAACTGTAAAACGTGCAAGCACGCCATTATCTTTGATCTTTAATTCTTTAACTTTAACGTATGAACATATAATCTGTTACTGTAATTAAAACAATCCTATAACGTATAAACTATAATCTATGATTCTTCGCTTATCGTTCTCATAAGCCACCTGTGATCGTTAACCAACACTATAAACGTATCTATAATCATGATTGCCGAAGCATTCCCATTGCCTATGTATTCCAAAGGGATACTTCTATAACTATATTCATAAGTGTTTATCCTAAAAAAGGTCTAACTTAACCATTGAAATATTCTTGGCTTGCTCTTATATATAGTGTGTACACGGAGTTGCTTAGTAAGGGATAATCCCATTACTAGCTCTATTATTCCTCTACATAACTTAGAAATTGTGTAATCATCTCCCAATGCCATACCCATTACCTATCATACCTTAATTCCATTCCTATACTCAAGAACATGAAATTGGGTGGCTGGAAAATCGGGGGCCGATTTCTAAAAATCGGGGGCCGAAATATGCCGTAAATGCAAGGAATGGCCAGCCACAAAATCGGTGGCCGAATTGGGAAATCGGTGGCCGATTTTGTCCCCTGCAGAAATCACAATTTGTTTTCAAAGCTAAACCAAACATCCCCAATCATCAAACAGCTTATGGGAATGGATTTCCATGACATATGAACAACTTAACACATAATAATTCATGTACTTACAAGCCAACAAGGGATTTATGGCATAAATTTAGCAAATCTAGTTCTTAATGCTAAAAACCCAAAACATAAGCAAAGTGAGGTTCTAAACCCTCTAGGAGCTCACCTCTATCATCTGATCAAAGCTTTAAACTTTTATTCCAAGACTTTAGCTTGATTGCTTCTTCTTTGCTAAAACCCTAGTCTCTAATCCTTTTATCCTTTCTTGATTTCTTGCTCCTTTTCTTCCAAATTGGCCCAAGAGTCACAAACTTGCTTACTTGCATGGGGATTGAGTGTTTAAAATGAAGTTGATGATTATGGAGGGATGGAGGAGGTTGGCGTGAGGTAGGAAGAAGAGAGAAGGGAGAGGAGTTGAATATTAGAGAGAGAAGGAGAATGAGAAATGAAGGAAAATTATGGTTTTCCCCTTTTATAAAAATCTAAACACGGCAATTACCAAATTGCCCTTCCCAAAAATATCTTTGATATGTCGTCTCGACACTGATAATTATCCAAGTATTAAGCGGGATATTACACTCTACCCCCCTTAAAGAAATTTCGTCCTCGAAATTTAGAAAATCCTTCTGAGATCCCGAAAAGATAAATCCTTTCTACCTCTTTCTCTACTATGAAAATTTCCAATTCTTTTAGCTTATTGGGATTCCATGGCAACTCTAGGGTCTGACATGTAGATTAATCACACACCCCGATTAAACCATACTGGTTAAAACTTGTTCTTTAGCCATGATTCCCATCTCTGTAAGTCGAAACATATGACAAACTCTTTCCTGCCGAAAGATCTGATGCATATACATAACTATTACATGTTAGGACGTATGGTTATCTGAACCAACATTTCCATCTTATCTGACTATGATCTCTGTTCGACATATTTCTTACGAATCCAAAGTAAAGATTATTAAACCTTTGATTTCCTTTACTGAACTCTATCAGTTCTTCTTTAATTGATTATTCCATATTACCCTGAAGGCGTCGGGTCGATCTCATTTTCCTCAATTATCTCAACTTTTCGAGGAATCTATTACATTACTTTTAGTTCTAAGAACTTTCGTCTATAACCTTCGCCCCGCAAGACGACCTTTTACTGTTACATTCGTACCATTCTTCATATAAATTTATTCTTGCACTGGAAGATATCTGATAGTGAGTATTCTCAAATGGAAGTGAGATCTATTACAACTATCTCCACGCTTCAAATTCAAATTGGTGGCTGAACTTATGGTATACGTTCCTTTCTTTCTGTTGTCCTAGTGTAACTATTATCACAACCATAAGCATTGCTCACATCCCCACCGCGGGAATCCTTAAAGCTTGGGAAAATCTATGAGCCACTCGTGCTCCAATTTAATTAATCCACGATAACGCGTAGTTAAGGTCTTAGGAGCTTTCTTCTTCCTATGACTCTGACAATCTTGTATCATTCAAGATATTCCTTACTCTTGGGAATTAATACTCTCTTTACCAATCAACTCAACTTAAGAAAGCCTAATACATGTGGCGTGGGGCATACGCCGTCTCACCTATCATCATATAATGCAGTCCATAGCACATAGCTTCCATACACGATCGAGTACGTGTCCACTACTATCGGATACATGGTACATCGCATCCTCATCATTGTCCAACTAACGGGACATCATACTTAATAAAATATACTTGAGATGAAACCTCGTCAACCAAGGTCACTCTCTTAACTCTTTATTCATCCTTGTATCCTTTAAACATTCACAATCCCATAACGTAAGTTATGGTTACATTCCGTTGTCGTAATAACTTACTTGTCAAAGACATTCTCTGCTTACGAAAAGAAAACTCTATCCTGATCGCTATCAGAATAGCACTTTAAAACTCTTAATCCTTTAATTCATAACTTAAACTCACGTAGCCTTTTACTATAAACTATGAGTAATCCTCTGATCTGTGTAAAACATTTCCTTCCTTTAACTGTTAACATTAAGTTCAAGGATTTCCGAACTCCTCAACTGAGATTTGTTCAATAACAACAAACCTGTTCTACTTAAGACTTTCCTGTTAAAACATTACCGACTGCGTACCACGGTTACCGATACATGTCACACGACTATAAAAAAATATGTTACACTACTACCTAGTAGCATAACCTGCTACATGCTTGTTACATGCAACATGCTAGCATAATGTGGATACGACGCGAAATAACTGTATGCCACGGAATAATTCCTCTTTGGTTAAACTTACTACTCAAGTTAACTTAAAGTTACCGAGCTGAAACTACTAAACCACCACATAAAATGTGGCCTCCTTCGCCATGTACTTATTGCGCTATAATCACATCCTTTAAAATTATCAAACTGCTTCGATTCTCTAATCTCATGAATTTTGAGGTCTAAAACATTCTTCGGTTTATCTATTGAAATTTCCTGTTAGAACAGATGATGAGTTCAAGTCATCACTACTTACACACATTCTGTAACTTGAGAATTTATCTCTGAATACTTTTCCTGTAATTCATCTGGCAAGGACTTCACAAACATCCCTTTTTCTAAACTTAAGCTTTGATTTGTCTGTTAACTCATGATTGGATTACTTCTCCGCTGCGCAACTCTGATTTAAACAATTAGCCTTGGGATAGAAGTAATGCACCACTATTACCATATAAAATCTCCTTGGCCAATCCTTTGACTTTATAACTTCGTAGTTACCATGTAAGACCATTTTACATTGAAACTTCTCTTGTGGTTTAATTCTCCTGTTAAACTCACTGATTGCTCGACGCTTGACTTTGCATTTCCTTTCAAATATAACAAAATTCTTGCTTTCACGAATTACGCCAAAACCTGTAAACAGTCTTTAACAACAAATACGAGCCCAACGATGCTCCTATTAAAACAACTTAAGTTCATACATTATTCACTTGTAGTAACTTCTAGAAACATTCTATGACTTCCGGAAATTCTCGTCTTCCATATACTCAATCGATTAATGAATCGAGTCTCATCCTATAATCATCCATATGGATTTCACATCTACGACCTTTTTCCAAGACACTTAGGTCCACATAACTCTAACATATCTCTTGGTTACTCCTCGGGTTCTTCCGAAAATAATCCGTCTGGATAAAACTCAACTTTTACCAGCTCTCCTATAAGTCCAAACACATATTACACCTCTTCGAGTATCCGATTAATAAATTTGTAAGCTTCAATACTTAACATTTTCCGTTGGATCCTTCCTATAACTTATTACCGTATTCACAATTCCATTCTAATCTCGTTATCTGAATAATAGTCCATCTGACTTCTCAACCGTTGCCCTCTTCATGGTTTCGAACAATCCAAAGTATGTATTTCCTACCATCTAAACACATACCAACATAGTGTGATCTTTGTCGGCTTACCCGAATACGTGTGCAAGGAGCCCATCGAAAGAGAATATAGAACTCCTTAACTTCAACCATACTTTAACTGTAACTTATATATAAGTGACGTTCTTCCTTTTGCCAGAGCCTCACAATAGTTCTTAGCTAATTCCTTTTTAATCCTCGAAAGCGGTCTGCTATAATCCGACAACAAAAAATTCAACCTTTACTTCATACCCTTACCGGGGTTTCCTTCACTTGTTGCTAAACTCGCGTTCCTCATACCAAGTATCTTGATGACCCAAAATAAAAGAAGGTAACCTGTTCCATCTATTCATTATTTCGCTTAATCCATAAATGAGTCTCTTACCTATCAGATATTTAAATCTCGTCCGTTTTAAGTGTGCAAGTCCTTCCACCTTACACACTATATCCTCACTGGAAGCCCAGAGTTTTCATTAAATAACTATTCATTCCTTATTCCAAGTTGCTGGGTTTGGTAACACAATCCATTGCATCTGCAGCCGGAATTAAAACTCTAATCAACCCTTAATCATTCTTCGGAGTATTCTATAATCCTTTACTCTACACATCTCCCCGGAGAAAGCATCGCTCAAGGATGCGTCCAACTGGTTAAGGTACTTGACCTACTCTTAAATACCTCTTATAATTCTGAGACTTTGCCATTAACTGGCTCAGTTACTTCACTGCTAGAAACCATCCTTTGACCTTAAACACTTTGCAAATTTCGTCTTAGAATCTGACGTCTTAACCTTACCCTTCGTACACTTCTTTCCTCCTTGGTCACATTCAGCTCTCAGATATTTGTCCTAACTGTCATATACTAGACTGAGTTGATCAGGCTCAACTAGATGTGACATTTAGAACAACATCCGGAACCCAATGATCCCACTACTTTTATTGAATCCTAAATGACCCATGGCACGGTCTAAATCGACCTGCTCTGATACCAATTGTAACACCCATACTAACATTAACTAGTATATTAGCATGTGCGTTAAACTGATACTGGATACATTTAAAAATTTCAATAATAATAATCATACATCACAAGTGAATGAATACATGTTTACTCGTTTGTACAAATAATCCAATACTATTTCAAATACTTATACAATGTCCGTTAAGCTCCCGAGCTGATACACAACGAGCAACTGTACTCCATCCAGCATCTCTATGAAGAACTTCGTCACGAACCTCTGACATACCTGAAAACCTGCACCAGAAGGAATGGGATGAGACATAATGTCTCAATGAGCTCTAGCCCAACCTACTGTTGGCAACCACAGGGAACCTAGGGTCGCCATGCCTACCTTGGCAATCTCGGGGATTTCCTAGGATCGCCAAGTCTTTAACTGCCTATGACCATAATTCCTCCTGTAACTATAACTTAAACTGTCTATAACCTCTTATTGTAATTGTCTATAACCATAACTGTAATCTGCCTATAACTTTAACTTAGTGATCGAGGGGAAACCTAGGACCACTTTCTGATAACTGTCTATAACTATAACTATAACTATGAGTTTCCTGTGACTATAACTGTAACGGTAACTTTGACTATAACTGTAAAACATAAAACATATAAACAGTTCGATAGCAGTTTTATGTTAGCTGTTAGCGTTGAACAAACAATTATCTGAGTTCATTTTACGGAGGGCACCCCGGGTGGAGCAACCCCGAGATACGTCTCCCTATAAACCGGTGAAATTCCTATCATATCAGGCTAACACCGGACTCCCTATGAAACGTGTGGACAACCCTCTCGGAGAAGTCCCATCCGGCGAATCCCGGAGTCTGATGAACACGCCCTATGACTGTAACTGTAAAACGTGCAAGCACGCCATTATCTTTGATCTTTAATTCTTTAACTTTAACGTATGAACATATAATCTGTTACTGTAATTAAAACAATCCTATAACGTATAAACTATAATCTATGATTCTTGGCTTATCGTTCTCATAAGCCACCTGTGATCGTTGGAAAACCAACACTATAAACGTATCTATAATCATGATTGCCGAAGCATTCCCATTGCCTATGTATTCCAAAGGGATACTTCTATAACTATATTCATAAGTGTTTATCCTAAAAAAGGTCTAACTTAACCATTGAAATATTCTTGGCTTGCTCTTATATATAGTGTGTACACGGAGTTGCTTAGTAAGGGATAATCCCATTACTAGCTCTATTATTCCTCTACATAACTTAGAAATTGTGTAATCATCTCCCAATGCCATACCCATTACCTATCATACCTTAATTCCATTCCTATACTCAAGAACATGAAATTGGGTGGCTGGAAAATCGGGGGCCGATTTCTAAAAATCGGGGGCCGAAATATGCCGTAAATGCAAGGAATGGCCAGCCACAAAATCGGTGGCCGAATTGGGAAATCGGTGGCCGATTTTGTCCCCTGCAGAAATCACAATTTGTTTTCAAAGCTAAACCAAACATCCCCAATCATCAAACAGCTTATGGGAATGGATTTCCATGACATATGAACAACTTAACACATAATAATTCATGTACTTACAAGCCAACAAGGGATTTATGGCATAAATTTAGCAAATCTAGTTCTTAATGCTAAAAACCCAAAACATAAGCAAAGTGAGGTTCTAAACCCTCTAGGAGCTCACCTCTATCATCTGATCAAAGCTTTAAACTTTTATTCCAAGACTTTAGCTTGATTGCTTCTTCTTTGCTAAAACCCTAGTCTCTAATCCTTTTATCCTTTCTTGATTTCTTGCTCCTTTTCTTCCAAATTGGCCCAAGAGTCACAAACTTGCTTACTTGCATGGGGATTGAGTGTTTAAAATGAAGTTGATGATTATGGAGGGATGGAGGAGGTTGGCGTGAGGTAGGAAGAAGAGAGAAGGGAGAGGAGTTGAATATTAGAGAGAGAAGGAGAATGAGAAATGAAGGAAAATTATGGTTTTCCCCTTTTATAAAAATCTAAACACGGCAATTACCAAATTGCCCTTCCCAAAAATATCTTTGATATGTCGTCTCGACACTGATAATTATCCAAGTATTAAGCGGGATATTACATGATAGCTTAAAGAAGACAGATGACAGATGACATGTATTACCTACTATCGTGTATTGATAGCTTAAAAAAGGTTATATAAAAAGAAAAAACATTGCCTACTATCAGTGTGCAGATAGCTTAAAAAAGGCAGACAAAATATTTTACCTACTACCATTGTGGGGGGTAGCTTAATGAAGGTAAAATGTAAGGGAAAAGACATGGTCTATTATCGTTGTATGGATTGCTTAATGAAGACCGACAAAATATTTTACCTACTACCGTTGTGGGGTAGCTTAATGAAGGTAAAATATAAAGGAAAAGACCTGGTCTACTATCATTGTATGGATAGCTTAATGAAGACCGACAAAGTATTTTACCTACTACCGTTGTGAGGGTAACTTAAAGAAGGTAAAATGTAAATGTCAGCTGTTCGGGATGTTGCCGAACTGCCACTGACGACAAGGATAAAAGGATAAATGTCAGTTGTTCGGGATGTTGCCGAACTGCCACTGACGACAAGAAATAAAGGTAAACGTTAGCTGTTAGGGATGTTGCTGAACTGCCACTGACGACAAGAAACAAAGGAAAATGTCAGTTGTTCGGGATGTTGCCGAACTGGCACTGACGACAAGAAATAAAGGTAAATGTCAGCTGTTCGGGATGTTGCCGAACTGCCACTGACGACAAGAAACAAAGATAAATGTCAGTTGTTCGGAATATTGCCGAACTGCCACTGACAATAAGAAACAAAGATAAATGTCAGCTGTTCGGGATGTTGCCGAACTGCCACTGACGACAAGAAACAAAGATAAATGTCAGCTGTTCTGGATGTTGCCGAACTGCCACTGACGACGAGAAACAAAGGTAAATGTCAGCTGTTCGAGATGTTGCCGAACTGCCACTGACGACAAGAAATAAAGGTAAACATCAGCTATTCGGGATGTTGCCGAACTGCCACTGACGACAAGAAATAAAGGTAAATGTCAGCTGTTCGGGATGTTGCCGAACTGCCACTGACGACAAGAAATAAAGGTAAACGTCAGCTGATCGAGATGTTGCCGAACTGCCACTGACGACCAAACAAAAGGTAGACATGCACAAGTTGTTCATTATAGGACTGTCACTTGGCATAAAGACATGATAAAAGGTGCACAAGTTGTTCGTTAAAGAATTGTCACTTGGCATAAAGATGCACAAGCTGTTCGTTAAAGAACTGCCACTTGGCATAAAGACAAGATAAAAGACATGCACAAGCTGTACATTAAAGAACTCTTACTTGGCATAAAGAGGGTGACATCTCTGGACCAGACACACTGGGGATGATACTTAGGGAAAAAGAGTTACAAATTGTTCATGATTGATTGATATGAAGAGCAAGACTCAGGGTGGTTAATGCAACCATGTATTGAATGGTGTTGTCTGTATGTTGTATATGCATGAATGTATGAATGTATGTATGACAATATGACTTGTATGACTGTATGGAGGATTGACTTGTGTGATAGTATAACTGATGAACTTGATGAGACAAGACTGGACAGGTAAGATGGAAAGTGGACCGACGGCGCAGTACAAACACTCTGCAATCTTCATTGGGAATGATGCCATTGGGGACATATCAAAACATTGACGGGGTAAAGCCGCAACAGCTGATGGGGAATAAACACCTCTTGGGGAGATCGTGCTAATTCAAAAAAAAAACTAGCAGAAGAACTGGTGCTTTTGTGGTCATGCTTTCTTTTGTTTTTTCTTCTTTTTGAATCCCTAACTTTTGCCTGAATCGCCCTTTCGGGTTTTTGATCAACCGGGAATGTGTTCTTTTGTATGCCCCTAATTTTTGCCTGGACGGCCCTTTCAGGTTTTCGGTCCACCGGGACGCTCATTTTTCCTTAAGCCGCCTTTTTAGGTTTTCGACTTACCGAGCTTTTCCTTTCTCTTTTTTTTTTCAAGCAATTGACCATGTTTAACCTGCAGAGTCCACCCGTTCTTGGGACGGATGTTGACACACACTTCACTTATTCATGAGTTCAGAGAGAATGTATTTGTTGTTTATGCTTTTCCAAAAATATAAAAAGATTTATGATTTTGAAAAATATTTTACTTCAAGTACTACCATCAAAAATAGAAGAAATTTTTATAAACAGAATAAATGGGAATTCCAAATAAAAGGCACAGGCTCAAATTTATTTTAACAGAGTGGTGGCCCGCTAATGGCGTGGCTCCACGGATCTCACAAAGTTTGGAAAATGGTACATATAAGAGGAAGGTACATTGAACACAATAACCGCTATTCTCCCTAACAACTTTGAATTCCACTGTTTGGATGCTTCAGATTCAGAGTCTCTTTGACAGCTAATGTGCCCCAAGTGAGTAATGGCCAACCTGATGCAGTTACTTTGTCCTTTGATCCTTAATTTTTGCATAGATCCCCCTTTCGGGTTTTCGACCTATCAGGATGATCATTTTTCTGTTTTATGTCTCTAACTTTTTCCCGGACCGCCCTTTTGGGTTTTCAGTCCACCGAGACGCTCATTTTTGCCTGAGCCGCCCGTTCGGGTTTTCGACTTACCGAGCTGTTCTTTTATTTTTAGACAAAGTATTTCTTGACTGCATCGGCGTTCACAGGACGGGGAAGCTCATCACCATCCATAGTCGCAAGAGTCATTGCACCACCGGAGAATGCTCTCTTGACGACATATGGGCCTTCATAGTTAGGCGTCCACTTGCCCCTGGAGTCCGGTTGGAAGGATAAAATCTTTTTGAGCACAAGGTCTCCTTCTCGAAATTCACGCGGACGAACTTTCTCGTCAAAAGATTGTTCCATCCTTTTTTGGTATAACTGTAAGAGAATGGGGTTGCCCCTGCTGATGTGCGCACCGAAGTACGATACTCATGCAAAACGAAGGGGAGCATTACATGCCAATCCTTGTAGGTGACCACCATTTTCTGCACTATCTTCTTGATGTATTTTCTCTTTTTTGTTTTGTTTTTTTGTTTTTTTTTTTGCAGCTTCAATGACACCATTCATCTGGGATTCGATCAGGAATATTGTAATGGCAGTTCTTCGGAACCCAAGTCAATCCTTTCATACATTAATAACCGAGAGATCTTTTCGGGAATCCCTCCATCCTCCTTCTCTTCAGCTTCGTAAACAGGGAACTCAAAGTCGGGAGAGAGCATAGGGTTACAATGTTCAACGGGTTTTTTGATGTTCAGTCTACATATGATTGATGATTGATTTTAGAAAATGAGTGAAAAATGCAGACCTTTTGAAATTGATTTAAGATAAAATAAAATATTTTTTTGGGTTTTTTTGTGTTACCATTTTCCAGAAAAAGCAAAGAATAAAAGGACATAGTCGGGGACAAAACGACTTTTTATTAGATGATGGGAATGCATAAAGCAAAAAGCCCTACAAAAGTTCACTTTCGTATCGGGCGGAACGAAAGGATTTTTTTTTTTTTTAAAAAGACAAGACAACAAAAACACATCACTTGGACCCATGAGTAACTGAGGGAATGTCAACAACGACCCAATTGCGGCAAATCCCTCCTTGTGTTTGAACGACCACATCCATTTTCTCTCTTTTGTTTGCACGAGTATTGTAGGTGCGAGTCGATCTGTAATGAATGCGCCGGGCCACTTTCTTTGACGGTGGCAGATTAACCTTTTGTGATGAAACAAAGGATGAGACTCGATTCGGAAACTTATGAATGCAGTATGATGCATGATTTATGCTTATGCAAAAAGAAGGCAGATTTGTTATCGAAGGACTTTGTTGAAGTAATTGTAAACATCATGGTTTGAACATTTCATTTGAGCATCAAGGCATTACAAAATAGTTCTTTTTTAGAAACCAAGCCAAGGGACCAATTCAAAAGTCCTTTAGTGGAAGCTAGATTTTTAAAAAAAATCTAAAGACTCCTAGCTTCCTTAAATTCAACAAATCAGGGCTCTTGAAGGTGTACTTCCTAGTGCTCCTCTATGATGTTTAAAAAAACTTGTTTAAGTCCTTCGATAATTGGATGAAAAAATGTTTATGAATGAGTGCATGCATGCATGGTTATGCTAAAGAACGGAGAAAACATGGTGAGGTTAAGTCCATAGGATTGGAGTCGAGGGTGAACACGCCATTTGGTAAGGACTATGGTTTCATCTGTACCTGTATCACGGGTTCTACCAAGTTCCCAAAGTCCTCAACCCCTTCCAAATATCATCGGGTTACGAGATTGACTCCCGGTCCAACAGCATTTGTAAGAAAGTCTCGTTTGAGTCTAGTATCACGTATCAACTAATTCAAGATTACTCTTGGTTAGCCACCGCACTACGTCCTAAAAGGCCAAGATGGGTTAAGTGTAACTAAAGGTCCTCAACTTCATAGGTCACTTGAAAATAATAATGTCGGACATGACTACTCATGCCGACATAATAATACTTCCAAGATTCCTCCGTTGAGTGGGGTTATAACATGTGCCACATCCGAAATTTACTCTCGGAAAGACACTTTGATTATACCACCATCCTATCTTATGATTTCCCTCAAGTCCGGGTGTAGGACTTATCTCACCATTCACGTAAAAGAAAAAAAACACATATGCACATATTTATACTCTTATTTTTATTTTAAGCAAGTTATAGCACAAAATAATTAAATAAGTTCAAGTTAGGCTCAACCCTCTTAGGGAATCCCCAGTGTAGTCGCCATTTCTGTCGCGGTGATTTTCGGAGATCAAGCTATTGATTAGTGTTGACTCACTAATTTTATTTCACGACTGAACTTTTAATTTTTCAAAAGAAAATGGGAAAAAGTTCTAAATTACCACATTTTTAAAAATTTAGGGTTCGGGGGTTAGTTACGTTTAGGGAAGGTGTTAGCACCCTAAACGTTCGTAGTACATTACGAGAACCTCATGGTTTATTTATTTATTTTGGCTATAACTTGTTTATTTTTTAAAAGAAAAGAATGAATTAGAGTAGTGAGGAAAAATTGTTTTTATTTTTTTTTATTTCTTATGATTTGGAAGGACAAGGTCCTTTGCCTACGTACCCGTGAGGGATCAAAACCTCGTAGTTCGGGGTAAAAATGACGATTGATTTGTTTTTGTATTTTTTAGTTTTTGAAAAGATTTTAAAGATAAAAATAAAGCCAAGTGGCAAAAATGAGATTGGTTTGTATTTTTTATTTTTTTGAAAATGATTAAAGTGTTATTAAAGTGGATTAATGGTTATTTAAGAAAATAAAAGAGAAAAAAGGACACTTGATTGAAAATCAAGGTTTGTTGAAGAAAAGATTTTTTTTGAGAATTTTGACTATTTGCATGTTTTTGTTTTTTTTAATAATTAACTAAGACGAAAAGAACATAACCAAAAAGATAAACGCGAGGAATTTCCGTGGTGACGTTGGATCACCACGAAATCCTTTGGAAATAAACTAACCTAATATTTTTGCATTTTTTGTTTTTTGACATAAAGCGGAATAAATAAATGTGAGTGTCGGTGCGATATTCTCATTTATATTTACATTATCCCTAAATACATTCTAATAAAATAAAACATGATAAAATAACAAATAAGAACAAAATTGCAAATGCACTAAATAAATATGCTAAAAATAAATAAAGGGATAAAAATGCATGAAATGCAAAAAACAATAAATAAATATGTTGCGTAAAAAAAATAAAGAAAATAAAAATGCATGAGATAAATAAAGAAAATAAAAATAATAATAAAAATGCATGAAGTACTGAAATATAAAGGTTTTAAAAGTAAAAATGCATGAGAATGAATAGAAATTGAAAATAAAATGCAAGAAATGATAAAAAAGAAAGAAAATAAAATTAAGAGAAAAAAAAAAGGGGTGCAGAAGCAGGGGGAGATGGGGTGTAAAGAGAAGCCAGAAGCAAAGAGATGGAGGAAGGCAGATGGGCCGCGCTGTGCCTGGGTCTGGGCAAGGCTATAAAACAGTTTTTTCAAAAAAATTGCTCATTTACCACTCTTATTCCTCTCTCTTCTCCTTCTCTCTAGAAACCCTTCCCTCTTCTCTCTAACAAACTGCCCACCAGAAAAACTCTCTGGCGCGGTGGCTGACCGGCCAAGGGGGCGGCGCCACCGTGCCGGAGTAACAAACCTCCTCCTTTTTAAAAACTTTTACACTTTTTCAAAATTCTTTTTTCTCTAGATTTCAATAATCAACTTGTTTTTTAAAGAAAACCTCACACGAAGCCTAAATCTAAGTTTTTTTTAAAAAAAATTCAAAAGAAAAAAAAAAACTGCCTGGTTTGTTTTGTTTTTTTTTTATTTTTTGGCTCTTGGTGGTTCGGCTTTGGCTAGATTTGTGTCGGCCGGATTTGGTCCTTATGTTATTGTGTTGGGCCGATTTTGGTTTGGTTAGGAGGAGGGGTTTGGTGGTGTTATGGGTTAGGGAGGTTGAGGTATGGCCGCGGTGGTGGTTAGGGAGGGGTGGTACGGTTTTGTGTGGTGGTCGAATGTGGTGGTTGTATGTGGGGTGGTTGAGTTATGGGTGGTCGTGGGTTGTGGTATGTGGTGGCCGTACGGTTGTGTTGTTTGTTTGTGTGGTTTAGTGATGTGGCTGGCCGTACGGTTTGGTGGTGGTGGTATGTGTGGTTTAGTGATGTGGCTGGCCATATGGTTTGGTTTGTGATTGGATTCTGTAAAAATTTGGGACCGTGGTGTTCTGTGAAGAGAAAAAAGAAATAGGGTTCTTCTGATACTGACTCTAATTGATCGGGATTTTGGATTGATGATTGGATTGCTGAATGAATTTTCGGTTCCCCCTGTTTTGCTAGCAGACTCTGTCTAAATAACTGATTTGCCATCATTGACCATAATGGTCAATGAATGACAGTTAAGTGACAAATTAAACACAATAAATCACTAACAAAGTCTCAGGTCAGAGACTGCAAAGCAATTAAAAGTCAACTAAAAAATGAAAAAAAAATACTAAATAAAATAGCAATAAAAGCATTTAAAAGAATGAAGATAAAAATAAAAATAAAAATAATACTAAAAACAAAAAGACGGACCCGAACGAAACAAAAAAAAATGAGGTATTTTAAAATACCTCTCTGCCAAAATTTCGTCTGAGACGACGAAAAATTCCGAACCAAAAAGACAAGTAAAAAAGAAATTTTAGGTCAAAAATTGGGGTATGACAACTTGCAAACTGTTTTCCAAAAAAAAAAATATGTAAGGAACGTCAGCAAATTTATAAAACATGTTTTGCTTAAACCACTAAGCTATTTGACTAACAAGTGAATAAAAACCAGAGGGTGTATATTTTTGTTTTAATTTTGGATAAAATTAAGCTTTAAAATAACATTGAAGGAATAATTTTTTTAAAGAAAGTAATTAACGATACAAATGAAACAAGCATATTTTACTTTCAAGATAGTTTGACATGACCACTAGACAGAAGACAGTTTTAAGGTGTTCACAAGCAGCGTATGTTTATGATTTTCTTCTAGCTATCTCGATTGATGAGTTACGTCAGAATATGTCATCAGTGGAGTACCGTTCTATCCTTAGATATTGTCTTATGACTCCATTATTTCTTATCGATGAAACTTCTGGGGAGCAGGTTGTTCATTGTAAGGAAATTTTCGGCTTTAAGTATAGACATGACTTTGTTAGGGATGTCTTTTTTAATATATTCAGGCGGGCGGGAGTATCATTGAAGGAGGAGGCGCTTGTGAACTTCCTGACTGACCCACTAGATAGAATATCGACACTTAGATTTGCGGATGTTATGGTGTACGGATGGGTAGGAGGAAAACATGCATGTGTGAACTTGACTGGGGTTTCACCACTTGTGGGGATTAGGGGTCGGGGCTTTTAAAGTAGAACAGACATCCCTAATCAAGTAAAGTGGCCAAATATACTTTTATACTATTTGCTTTTGACACTTTCAGCTTCTTAATACCAGAGGTAGTTGACCTTCTACATAAAGTTCAAAGTGTCATGCATAACAATGTTATGTCTCATAAGTCCATGAATGTTGTGTTTAAGAAAATTAGTTTTGCCGTTCAAAAAAGGCCTAGCAGTGCAACTAGTTGTCCGCTTGTCTTCTATTCATGTGTAAGTGATCATTGATATATATATAAATGACACCAATAATTATTTGAGTAAAAAAATAACCAAATGAATTCTACAAAGAAAATAAAGAACGAATCATTCTTGAAAAACCAAGTTCCACAAATAATTTTTTGTTGAATTTTATTTATCTATTGAACAAATTTCATACAATCAGGGTCTTTTCCTAGAATTCGTAGTTAGACATAACACAATCACATAAAATTGGCTTGTGAGGTGAGGATTGTCCCCACTTATAATCATATGTTCATGTCATATTTTGTCTGATGTGGGACTTTTAACATCTTTTTCAGGTGAAATTTAAAAGATCAACAACAACAAAAATCTTTACCTCCAATTTTCAATCACACTTCACCCTACAAAACGAAATCTTAAAAATCCATCTTTAAAAAAAAATGAATTTTTACCTCATTGTTTTGAAAAAAGAATTTAATAATTGTTCATTTTAGAGTCATAATGATATTTTTGAAAATCTTATACTAACGCTTAAAAATCCATAACAAAGGCACCCAAATAGTGTGTGATTGGTGGACTGGAAAGTGTTGGTAAAGCCAAAGGAAGGCAAAAGAAGAAGAAGAGTTAAACACGTGGGAAGCATGATGTCCTCTTCAACATGCTTCTCTTCTCTTCCTCTACCTTTTTTCACCAAAACCAAATCACAACCTAGTAAGTAACAATAATAACTACCTTGTACCATCTTGTTTCAGACATCACCAATCGTTTAGTAACATAATTTTAACACATGTCACTATATTTTCAACAGAATTACAATTTTTTTTTTTTTTACAGTTTCTGTATAATAGAGAAATTTCATTGAGCTAATTCTTGTTCTTAATGCAAAGGATATGGATGGCTTGAACTTCATATTGAAAGTGTATCTGGTGTACACGTGTCATTGTCCAATACCAACATATTACGTTCAATCATTTTCAATTTTCTTAAACTATTACCGGTGTTTATGTGTCAGTGTCGTGCTCAGTGTTTGTGTTTCATTGAATGAGTTTGTGATGTGTATTTAATTATTTGCATTAAGATAAGCTATGGTTAAAGATAACAAAAGGTGCTAAGTTTTTTTATTTTTTTTGTTAAAGTGTGCAGTATGAATAAGGATCCAGTTCGTGAGTGGATTCTCTCTGAAGGAAAAGCTTCAAAGATAACCAAAATTACTCCAGTTGGAGGTGGTTGTATCAATTTTGCGAATCGCTACGACACTGATGCTGGTTCATTCTTTGTTAAAACAAACAGGTAGTATGAACTATGAAATATACATTTTGATGGTTTGAGCTATCTGTTGTTTATTTGGATTATTTTCCTGAAAGTTGAAACTCTATATCAGGAGTATTGGTCCATCAATGTTTGAGGCAGAGGCGCTTGGTTTAGGAGCTATGTATGAAACCGGGACCATCCGTGTGCCTAAGCCGTACAAGGTGAGAAGATTTTACAGTTTGTGAAACACAAACACGGACACAGAAGCTGGACATGACACTTACATGTCAACACCGATAATAATTTTAGAAAATGAAATCATTGAATGTAACATGTCTCAGTGGGCATGTCTTCAATCTGAAGCGATAGTGTTACATACTTAGCAGTAGTGAGTTGAGTTGTGAAGGAATCAGGAAGATACTGTTTTTGCTAGTTTGTTGGAGGGAAATTGAGGTAACTTATTGCTAGGATTTGTAGGTTGGATCGCTACCATCTGGTGGTTCTTTCATCATTATGGAATTCATAGAGTTTGGTGGATCTAGAGGAGATCAGGTGAGTCTCTTAGAAAGTAGTTCTGATAAGAAGTACATGCGGACTTAAATTTTAACTTCTTGCTTCCCAGTCTGTTCTAGGAAGGAAGCTTGCGGAAATGCACAAGTCTGGAAAATCTAGTAAAGGCTTTGGTTTCGACGTGGAAAACACCATTGGCAGGTATGCTAATGTAATTGTTATGGTTATCATTTATCATGTATTTTTTCCAGGTAAGGAAGTCTTTTGTAATTTGTACTACTGATTTTTAGTTATATGATCTATATTTTGATGTAGCACACCGCAGATAAATACCTGGTCTTCAGATTGGATTCAGTTTTACAGCGAGCACAGATTAGGTTACCAGTTGCAGCTGGCATTAGACCAATATAGTGACAGGACTATTTTTGAAAAAGGTAAATTTGCTCCAATACAGTACTATTGTTCTTTTCATTCACTGATTTTGGCCATACACCTGACTTTGGTGTATGACATATTTATTTTGAATAAACTGAGAAGGCCAATTGAAATTGAGTGCACAAACATATTAGATGCATGCAAAATTACATCAAGTTTACAATCCGGATTCCTTGCAGTAATAAAAGCTCACAGTTACACACCGTAAACACTACCATTGATTTAAGATCAAACAGTTCAGATTACACATTCAGTAAATTGGTTTTAAATGGCCGTTAATTTAGATCAGAGGGTTGAGGTCAGTAATTGTTTGGTGCTGTTACTGCAGGGAATCAATTTCCCAAGTTTACTGCATAGGGAAAGCAGGAGGCTATTGTTTTCTTGAGGATAGTTGTATACATTTTGATCTGTCATGTATGAACAGTTCCTTGCTTTTACATATATTCTTGGTGCCATAATCCTAGAACAAGTGTCTATGAGACAAACCAAAAGAATATACTACCTTCAAATAGTGGTCGCAATCGTGTTGAGGAATTTGCAATTTCGGCTGTTAAGGATGTTGCGTTATGGATTGTGGTCATCACAATGTAAATTAATCATGGGATTCTCTTCAAAACAACGTATAATGTATAATAACTTAATTTCTCATTGTTTCTTCATAATTTAGTAAAAAATGTGATTTTTATCCATAAAAACGGGGTTCTCAGTCTATTTTTTGGGAACGTTGTCCATAACAGGGTTTCGTCACGGCGGCGTAACGACGTTTTATCGCGGTTGTTTCCGTGATTTAGGTTCACTCTGTTAAAACAGAGAAAAAAAGTACAACTAAATAGTGTTATGAGCTTTGTCAAGCTTTGCCATTCGGAACCATTACAAGTACTAGCGCTTATTGCAGCATTACTTAGTTTAATGTTATAAGTATAATAGCCTCTCCTTCAATAAGACTCTATGATTCATATCTGATTGACTTGTTCTACAGGGCAGAGACTGGTGGAAAACATTACGCCGCTGTTTGACAATGTGGAGATAGAACCATGCTTGCTACATGGAGATCTCTGGAGTGGTAACATAAGCTCTGACAAAAATGGAGAGCCTGTCATATTGGACCCAGCATGTTATTGTAAGTCAAGCATTTGTAAGAAGCTGTTGTTTGGCAACTTATGTTTGGGACCGGAATATTTAGGAGGGGTGTAACGACTCGGTTTCGAATGGTTTTTGAAAGAAAATGATCAAACATAAAACAAAGAGTCGGTTTGGTTTGGTTTGATTTGATTCGACTTTTGCAATTTTCTCACTGAACCCAAACCAAACTGATGTAGAACGGGTTGGTTTGATATTTTACACAAACATTTGGAAAGAACTTATTGCACTAAGAATGTGAAGTAGGAGGCAAAGCTTAATTGAGATGCAGGCTTAGAAGTATTAGGTGCAAACTAGAACCTCTAGCTTTTGTTGTAATTGAAGTGACACAAATATGTGAGACTAGAACAATCATACAATTATATTAGGAAAAATTGGACTGACTGTTATGCTGTCTTGTTCTATAGATGGACACAATGAGGCAGAATTTGGTATGTCTTGGTGTGCTGGCTTTGGAGGCTCGTTCTATAACTCTTATTTTGAGGTAATATTGTATGAAACAAAATAATTAGTACAGTTAATATCTATCAAAATGTAAAGTTTTCTTCATGAAATTTGTGAAAAAACATTCTTGCTCAACTCAATATCTTTGTTAAAATAGTACATACATATATTCACTTGCAATGTTTCAAAGAAATTCAATCTTGATATTCACTTAGCATGTGAAATATCATTTGATTCTGTAATTTTCAGATTTTGATAATTTCAAATAATATCTCCAGGTAATACCTAAACAGCCAGGCTTTGAGAAGAGGAGAGACCTATACTTGCTGTATCACTATTTAAATCATTACAATCTCTTTGGCTCTGGATACAGATCATCTGCTATGTCTATCATTGATGATTATCTAGCTTATTTAAAAGCTTAGGATTGTATTAATTATTGACAAGCTTAATCAAATGAGGCTCTTCTCTTGTACATTTACTAATAACATTTCCTCTTCAGTACTCTATGAAATGGAGAAGTAATATACCAATGCACAGACATACATTTGTTTTCTCTTCATTTTGATGATCAAAGAAAACTTTAGGTTGGTAGGAATTAAGATGCTACTAATGATTTGTTTTTAGTATATAAAAGCTGAATTATGTCTAAATTTTTAAAAATTTGAGTCATTTTACATCCTAAATTACTGTAACGAAGTTTTCGATTTCTTTTGAGAAATGAAGATGATTCCCACTTAATGATAAGGTGGGTTACATTAACTTAAGTTGGCTTATTTCATTTACTTTAGAAACTAAAATACTGAATCAGAAAAATATTCACATAGCTATTCAATACACATACAAGAAAAAGTTAATTTGATTCTAGAGTCTCTTAGGTGATGATGCTAAGATTATAATCCATGCTCTGAATGACTTGCCTCTTAATAATTTTTTAGGAATGGCCAATAATACGTAAACTAGAGGAAACACCGCTTTTAAAATGTACCTTAAAAAACTGTTCGTTTATTACCTATTGATCCAAATCATTAGTGTTTTAGTCACCTTAAGTAACGTTTTGAATTCGAATATTGTGAATAGAAAAGATATAGATTCATCCGACTCGACTCACATTACTCAGAATTCAATGTCACTTTGAGATGTCACTTTGAGATATAGAGCATAGACACACAAAAAACAACTTTTCGTTTTAGAATATTTCTACTTTGTAGTACGTAGTAACATCATTTTTCCCCTTCATTTGAAGAACATAAAAAAAGCGAAGAACATACTTACAAATTTCATTGTTTTCACTAGGGTTTAGTAGTTTGATGCTTCATCTATTTGCCTATCGATCATAAGAAAAGTCTTCCCTCATAACACGTGAAAAAATTTCACACCTTCATCTTCCTCTACTTTTTCCCTAGATCGTTGCAAGAGCACATAACCTTTTACTAGCTATAGTATGTGTTTGGATGGGCGTTTAGAAAAGTAAAACCAAAACGAAAACCCACGTTTATGCCGAAGCTACAAATACCAGCTTCTGGTTTTCACAGTGGGGAGGCTCACCAACGTGATTGTCTGGGCGAGAAAACGCCAATCCAAACAGACACATTGATTAAAGAGAAGCATCGTAAATCAGGAAATGTCAATATAAATGAGCTCAATGCTCTATCTACTAGAATACGTCACGAAGACAATAAGAAACAGTAAACCAAACAATATTTTAAAATTGTTAGATTCATACCAGAACATCTTCCCTAAGATACGTTCAACTGCACTAATTATTTTGATTCAAGGTTCAAGCTGTAAAACAAATCTATTTCTTAACTGGATAGCATCATATAGTTGATCACAACTACCATAGTTGAAGACCAAGAATGCCAAAAGATGTAGAATGGATATATATTAAGAACAGAATGCGACTCCATGTTTAGTTTTCATAATATAAAAGCATATAAGTATTATTGTTGTTGTTGACCTAGTCGTTATTCAAGTTCTAAATGCAACAGCTTAAATCAAAACCAGCAAAAGCCGATATATAAAGACCAAATTCTCAATGAAAAAGTTCCAGAAAAAATGAAATTATTGAATCCTTATTGTCTTGCCATCCTTCCACATCTTCAAGCAACAACATTCACATTGTCTGCCGAATCAAAGTGGCCTAATTAGAAATTTTTAACAAAAAAGAGTAAAAAATAACAAAAAAAGATAAATAAAAAGGAGAATATCTGTAAATAATAATAGAAACAAGAAGAAAATGTAGACACACACGTGCTCGCGGCCCGAGCGCACAATGATATATTACTGGCATGTTCATACCTGGAATCGTTGATAACCACATATTCAAATCCTCATCAGTAAACAGCTGAGTTCCTTTTGCATAAAAAATTTCATCATAGTATACTTTTTCATCTGGTGGTAGTGGCGGCGTAGGAAGCACCGTGCATGATGGTTCGCACATGTCAAAGGTTAGCGGTGTTGAAAAATTCAACTGTTGTCCTGCATTAGAAACTTTTCCATCAGCTGTATTAAAAACCTGGCTGATCTTTTCAGATGCATCACCATTAACACGGTTTATAAACCTACCAAGGTTGGATGTGGTGTGCGCAATACCTTGCTGTTCCAATGGCAGGGACAGCTGATTTTGCCTGAAAGGTGACTCCTGACAACTTGAGCTTTCCAAGGAAAGAAAAGTTGCAGAAGTGTCAAGAATATGCACAGGCACAAAATTACTGAGATCCTTCGGATCGACAGCTGGATTGTTGATCACAACTTGTTTTTCTAAGGATAGAGGGCGTTTTCCTTGACTTTTGTTAGTCCGAGACACATATCCATTCACATGCTGTTCCATTGCAGTAGCACGTAGGTTCATAGATTGACGATATCTCTGAAACAATCAAATGTACTATTAGGTCGTGATTAGAATACCACATGATAATGCAGAAACAGAATATGCAGCTGAAGACTAATGCTGCTGCTTCCTGCTAAAACATAACTGAAATTAACAATATCGAAAACAAAATTCAAACTTTTTAGTAATCCCCAATGGTGGGAGCCTCGAGCACCAGTTGCCCCAAGTGTGCCTATTTTGAGTTTCAGACTTTACATCAAGCAGTACGCTTGGACATTTTCCACACATGTCGGTTATTAAAAAGTGTACAAAAAAGAGTTGTACAAGATAGTACACGTGCACCATTCAAAGAACAAACCTGTAAATAGTTTGAGGCACTCTCTTTGGTAAACCCTTCCACATTCATAATCTGGAATATTGTCTTCGGACCAGCTTCACACAAGAAAGAAAACAAATGTTACTTTTTACTTATAGCTAGTAGCACTGCAGAAATTAATAAATAATACGCAAGTTCAAACTCACCATCAATTCCTGCTATTTCAACAGCTTCCAAGAACTTCCTATGTAAATCATCAGTCCAGGTTTTCCTTTTCCTGTTCAGGAGTACCGAGGTATCTTTATCAGGAAATTCCTGTTCTTTACCATTTGCACTTCGGAGAGTCTTTTCTCCTGCATTCAAGGATGGTTGGCCTTCTAGACCAATTGCATTTTGGCGAGACCGTTCTCCTGTATTCATGGATGGTTGGCATTCGAGACCCTTGGTTGCCATAATCACATCTGACGGGCGCCACCCGAAGTCAGGTACTGCTTCAGTGACTATTGTTTCATATCGGTTCCACACTGCGAATCGGCAAAGGTCATGTAGATCAGAAATCTGAACTGGCTTTCTAAAACACCATTTGGCTCCTAAACCCAGAGCCCGTGATATGGAAGGAGTGTCATCATCATAAGCAGTCATAACTACAAATGCAACAAATAGTTACTGTCAGATAACGATTGATCTCAGCGACAAGCATGTGAGGCTTCAAGTAAATAGTAAGCCAAAGCTAGTACTAGAACTTACTGAAAGACGGGAGATTAGAGCTTTCTCCCATTTTCCCTATGAGCTCATATATTTCCATGTCTGGCAACTGAGCCTCCACAAGCACAAGGTTAAGCTCATTCTTCTTCTCACCGATAATGGATAATGCATCGGAAGCAAATGAAGCAGTCATAACTAGTATTGAAAGAATGTCAAGAAAAATGTTTCAAAAATAAATAAAAATGGAGACAATATCCCAATAGTTTAGCCTTAAGAAGCAAAAATAAAAAATCACGGCTACATTAAAAAAAGTTATCAGATTATATGATGATCTCAAGCGAGGAAGACACATGCATACATTAAACAAGAAACTGTTAGCTGAAAGAACAGAGTCAATGAATATGATAAATTTATCAAAAATTAATCCATAATGAATAATCATATTGATTTCTATGGTTAGTAGATACAACAGCTAGAAATATGGAAATATCTGAAACTTTAAGGTTGCCACGAAATCTTTATCTGAGTGTAGTTCAGCAGCATATTAGCTACAAATATAAATATAAAAAATAACTTTTAACTTCCAGAATAAGTGTCAATTACCTTCATATCCAAGTGAAAGAAGCATTTTTGATACAATTGTTCGGCATGCCGAATTAGCATCCACAACCAACACTTTCACACCGGCTACTGGACCATTGTACTTTCTCAGTTTCGCAGACTGGGACTTGTCAGACTCCATGATAGAAGAGAGTAAAATGCAGAGAAGTTGATCTGAGTGCAAAAATTTGTTGAGTGAGAGAGGGAGAACATTGAGCATCTATGATGCATACTTATGATACAAGTATCAGATACAAAACAATACATTTCCATTGCAACTATATGCATATCCTTGAAAAATGTAATAAGGTGCAACTAAGATACATACACAGAATTGAAAAAGACAAAATCATAAAATCTCATAAATGTATAGTTGTAATTTAAAAAATCCAAACTAACAATGTATTCCTTATACATTACTTTATAAATCTAGAACACAATGCTTTGGATATTGTTTATTTCAGATTTGGAATAAAAATCTAATTAAATTGAATACTATAATTATGCAGCAAACATAATTGCAAAACAAAAAATATACTTTAAACTTTTATTAGTACAAACATGCATCAACTTATCAATGAAGAGTCATGCAATGAAATGGACTGAGACGTACAGGGTGAGAATAGAGCTGTTTAAATGGACACATAAACACGATCACACAAAAATATTGTATTGACATTAGCACTTGCACAGAGAACAAAAGATGAAAATCGTTGTGACTCAAGTTAAAGAAATTGACAGATGAAAAAGTCTGCATTAGAATTAGATAATTATGTTTTAGAAAGAAAAAATAAAACTCGGATACTTCACGGATATGTACAGGTAAGATATCCAAGAGAATTGGTATAGCAGATATAACTGATATCAATACACGAAAGGAGTCAAAGTACTATTGTAGCCTCCAAACTGAGCATAAGTCAAATTTTTGAATCAGCCTACAATGGCCGCAACGCAACCATAACCACAATTAAGACCTTGTCGCAACCAATAGCACCGCGACCACAACACAATTAAAACCTTGTTAACAATTATCATCGAAGTGGAACCCCCCCCCCCCCCCCAGAGAATCTGACATCAACTCCACTCATTTCATACCGAATAAATCAACAAAGATTAATTATATGATCTAGTGTTTAAATATCGATATTAAAAAAAACACAAGGCATGTGAACTACATTCAAAGGAAAATAAACAAACACAAGAAATTAGAGAAATCACAAACAACAAACATTAATAAGATCCACTAAATACGATGATTACATTAGGGTATTCGATTCGCTTACCTGAGCAAAATAGAAACGGCCGAACAAATGAAGGCGTAGGGTTTCCGACGTTGCAATTTCATTTTAAACTTCAACTTTATTAATTTTCTAAGATATGAATAAATGTTTACTTAAATTGATGGCTAATACAAGGAATAAGTTAGAATAGCGAATCCGATAACCTTAAATTCATACCATGCAGAAGTGCCACCTGTCAGCACCTTTTCCAGTGTTTTAAGAACTTTAACATGTATAGATGGGGTATCCCCTTTCAATATCAGTCCTACCTCATTCCAATAAATCTTTAACCTGAAGCTTTTATGCAATCCGGTGATCAGCCACTAAGCTAGCCAACACCTTGCAGCAGTGGATTAAATTGATTGCGGCTGCTCTTTAGCGCATGTCTACCTTTTTAAAAAACAATTTTGTAGAAAGGAAAATTATTATTAATAAATTATAAAACTAATGTCCATTTTACAACTGTCTCGTATGGGATTTGAACTTCGTCTCTTGATGTTACAAAGTCAAACTCTTACCATTGAGCTGACACCTCATGGACAGAGTATGTCCTCCTCATCTTTCAAGTATCAAATCAATATCCCTGCACAAGGTATAGCATTAGCATTGAATAGTATCACCAAAAAATGAGAGACGAAACATAACCTAAATATATGATTATGGACTCACCATTTCAAATCTCCATCCAAATTGTTGGCAGAGATCTCACCATAGTTGGCCCCATAAATTCTTATCAATTCATATATATAGTTGAATCCAATTCTGTGTGATAAGACCGTGCACCAATAGAATAGTTATCATTGCAGAATTGGAAACACTTTCAAGTTATAGACCTTTTAAACTTTAAACCCATATTTCAACCCTAAGCAAACAGCTGAAACTTATAGATTGGTTGATTTTATTCACTTAGAGCAAATTCTCTTTGGCCTAATGAAGTAGCAAGCTAGAGTTTGAAACTTACAGCCCTAACCCAATACTATGATTAAGTTTTTTAATTAACAATCTACTGGTGATGGTGAAGTATCCAGGTAGAAGCAACATGAAAATTCAAGCTAGGTCTCTCAGGTTTATGATTATGTAGAGATATCATACTTGTATAATAAAACACTAAACCCTGATACTTTGCAAATGCAATACAGATCTGTCACAACTGGTAAGGTGTGAGAGAGTATATTCTCTATCATTCAGCTACTATGTTATGTAACTTCCTAAGTTAGACCTCTAAAAGTATAAAGCTACAACTTCTTTGTAGTATAACAATCAATTTTTCACAATTTAAATACAAAGATATTAAATGGTAACCTTGCAAAGTTGCGATCCCAAAGCTCTTTATTTTTTCTTTTACACATAGTGTAGTAGAAATTACATCAAAAGTAAGAAATTTTACAATTACAAGAAAGAAAAGTATAGCTAAACATGTTAGAGAGAGTGGAATTTTGCCTCTTAAACTCAACTAGGAGCAAGCAATATGAAACCTAATATTTGATTACATATATTCACTAGCCTATGGCTATGCTCAACTGTAAAAAAACTTATAAGGCCTACAAGTCAATGCAACTCTACTATCGCTTCAACATTCTCCAGAATTCCTAATAGTGCCAGAAGATCCAAAGAACAACAAGCGTGAGTTAGATAAAAGGCAACGTCACTATGATTCTGAAAATTAGAGCTTGAAACTTTCCTCTTTTTCTTCGAGGTCTCAATTTCAAGTCCCGCTGCCTTCACTGTCGAAATTTTTAGACAATTCTTCCCCATATTTGTCGCTGGTTTCTAACAATTTGGTTGAGTGACGGAACTTAGTAACACTTATCTGGATGCTTCTTGAGTTCGGCGATGCTCGCTTTTAATTTTCTTGAGAAGGGCGAGGTTGAATTCTTTCATCTTCTCAAAATCCTTCAGCTCCTGCAAATCTAAAGCAACAAGGTTCACCCTTAGACTCAAACTTTGGAACAAAACAAATAAAACAGGATAACCATGATACAGGTGACTTTAACATAGACAAATTCTACCTCTCAGAAAACAACAACAACCAAGCCTTATCCCATTAAGTCTCGGAAAAAGAAGAAAAAAAAAATCATGACCATCATCTGTCTTACTCTCACCTATACAATGTAACTTCTACCCCTTTTTGCTTCAATTATTTTGCCCTCTCTACACTGGATTATACAAGAATGTGTCAGCGTGAGTCATACTGAGTACTCGGTAAATTATAGACCACTTCATATCTTCGTTTTTGAGAGGGATATTCGACTCTGCAAATATCAATCCAAACTTGAACCCTTGTACAGCTATGCAATTTAAGAAAGCACAAAAACTGAAATGGGCAACCTTGGTTCCATAGTAGAAAGTCATAAAGATTGAGAAAAATCGATCATCCACAGCCCTTGATTAAGGATTCCTTAAATATTTAGGGATTACTAATCCTTTTGAAAAGTAAAAATCGAACAAATTCTGTCTTATACATGCATCTCCAAAACGAAATGGTAACAAAATTAACTAGATTTAGATCTCATTCCAAAAGAGATGCATATGAAATTAGGTCCTGTTTGGATAAGCAACTTAATTTGTAGGCTTAAAGTTTATAAGTTATCTTGGATAGCTTATGAAAATAAGCTAAAAACAACTTATGATTATGAAGCACATACACTCCTTGGATTGAGTGTGTCCCATTGTCGGACATGTGTCGGTGTCCGACACGACACTGACACATAAGATTACACTTAATTATGTTTTTTCAAATTATTATTGATGTCGGTATATGTGTCTGTGCTTCATAGCTTATGAACATGTCATAAATTGTCTTTGGAAGTTCTTCCAAACAGTCTCACACGTGTATGTCACTAGATAAACTCGAATAAGCCGATCCAAATATGCTCCTAATCCATAATGCACATCTCTTCCTTCCCCTTGCACTCAACCTTAAACATAGTTATGCTAAAAAAAAAAAAAACACACACACACACAACGGATCTTGAATAGGCTCTAATACCATTTTAAAACTTGTCGTTGGGTTTAACACAACCCCACAAAACCGGCTATCAATCGCTATTTATACATGGAACCAGATAAATGACTGATTGTTCCTAAACTATAAAATAATTACCAAATATCTTGATCATGAATTTTCCCTATAATTAATCATCATAAAATTAGTATTTTCTAGTCCATCACATTTGAAGCAATATTTCCTTGGGTTTCCTGTAGGTTTTCTCCACTAGATATAATCATGGCAAAATTACACCCATGGTCCTTTAAGTCTGACCTTTTTCTCCGGATTGGTCCTTTAAGCTTTCATTTTCCCAAATTTGTCTTTTATGTTACATTATACTTTCACTGCTAGCCTTTTAACAAGTTCCGTTAAAATAAAGCACGTCTGGCATTTTAATATCGAGAAAACTTACACAGACGTGTCAGATATGTTCAAATCCATTCTCCTCTCCCTTCTTCTTAATTAAATCTTAATTCTCAAACCCAAAAACTTTAAAACCAAAGTATATCATTGTTCATAACAATGTCTTCATTTAGCGGGAATGGTTAAAATTTACGAACCTAAAACAATGAGTGATTTATCTCTAGTGTGAGGCGTGACAAATGGACAACTGAATGTTTGTTGTTCATCTCTAATTGTATATAACAAAGCTTGTGGTTCACATATTCACAAAATATAACGTGAATGATTACAGTGTAACAAGAATAACTCAAAGGATTACAGTGCAAATAAAATGTATCATAAATGACCAATGGGAAAGAGGAAACAGTAAATACCTGTTGATGAAATGAACGGAAAGCTACGTTATTGAAAAAAACCTGAAATGAATGAATAATTGTAGTCTTCTTGTGACGGAGACTTGAGGATAATCATTGAGTAATTAAAATCTCTTGGATAATTATTCTTCTTAATTAGATCGATAGGGAAGACCAAGGAGGAGGGAAGAGACTGAATATCAATACTTTTGCTTTAAATATATTTTTAGTCCAATAATTTTTACAAAAATATCCTTTAAAATTAAAAAATTTAAAAAAAGGTCAATAGTGTTTTACTCCTGTAATACAGGTCATTTCCGGTTTATCCCTTCTAAATTTTTTTTAGGCTTCATTCTTGTAAAATAAAAATTCTCCAAAAATACTCATGACCCATCTGACTCATGATATTCGCTGATGTGGCACTAACGTAGAAATATAATTAATTTTTTCATTTTTTTCCTATTGATCTACGCGTGTAATTAGATGACACCTAATTAATTAAATTAAAAAAAACATCAAAATCCATAAAATAAAAACATGAATATAAATGGTTTTCTTCCCATTTTCACCCAGATCATTTGAAACTCATTTGAAACCCTGACTGCGAACTTGTAAGATTGAAACACGATGAAGAACAATGTGAAGAAGAAAAAGGGTCGAGGAGGAGGAATGATGGTGAAGAACAACAACGAAGGAGGAAAGAAGATGAAAGGGTTTCATAACCAAGGAGATGGAATGAGTATCGACGGTGGGATGAACAAGAAAATGAACGAAGAAGGAGCATCGACGGTGAAGAACAACGAAGGACGCGGCGTTGATGTGGATTCTGAAATAAGCTTCCTATTTTCTAACTTAGTTAAATTCATTCCTCTATTTATGGTTGAATAAGTATGAATGATATTGTTGGTTGAAGAAGTATTTGTTTATGGTTGTTGGGTTCCCCTAGAATGACATAAAATAACAAATGGTTAATGAAATTCTGATTTTTTTAGTTTTTTTTTATACATGTTTGTTGTTGTTTGTCTTTTGCTTTATGTGGGGTCTGTGTGTGGGGTCATATGTGACACATGTCTTACTGTGATTGGTGCATTTTTTTGGTGAACATAACAAAATAGTCTTCAATTGCATTTTTCACCATGGTGGAGAGTTTGTTAGGGATGAAACCATGTTCTACGAAAATGGGGTTCAAACCATTGTGTCTGATTTAGATCCTGAAAATTGGTGTGCAGTTGTTATTAATGAATTTGTTAGTAGTTGGGGTTATAGGAAACAACACTTTAGGATTTGGTCTAAAATGAATGGGCTAGGCAATGACTATGTGTTGGTTAATATATATGATATTGCAGATGAGATTGCTATGTGTGTTGTGTCTGGGAAAATCGATGGTCAAATATTGATAGACTATTAGTAAGTGTACTAAAAATGTATCGAAGTAATAAAATTTATAAGTTCGTCTCCATAGGGATTGTTTCAATCTCAACTCGGCAATTTAATTATAATAAGAATTTAACAAATGGGGGTATGTAGAGTATATATTTGAGTTCACCAGAAAATAAAAATAAAATAAATTGTTTTGGAAAATATCACATATTAAAGTGATCAGGTCTTTCGAATCAAATAATTCTCGTTGTTTGGTAAATTGCACCATAACGACCATACTAAATTTATCTAGAATATTTAGCATACATGTTAAACTTAGTACTAAATACATTAAAATTATAGTAGAATTTCGTTCGAATGATTACGAACATTATTACAAGTCCATACCTCGGATAAAAATAGCATATGTCAAATACATACATCTGATACATATCTGAATACATAGAAAATAATCTAAATTGGTATGAAGCATGTATATGTAGGTAAATCATCTTACTTTCTACTATTGATCCTTGCCACGAGCAACCTGCTTATCTGAAATAAAATAAAGATATTGGGGTGATACAAAATGTCTCAGTGAGTTCCACCTATCCTAGGTTGTAGGCAATCTCGGAGAACCTATTATCGACATTTGTCTGTACATAACTTAATTTAGAATTTATTGTTCTACTCTACATAACTTAGCGATCGGGGAAGATCTAGGATCACTAACGGTATACTATCATAAGTCTTGCTATAATCATATTCATATATCATGTTTTCATATTAATGTTAGAAGATTAGCGCTGAACAAACAATATTATCTAAGTTCATTTTATGGAATGGATCCGAGTGGAGTAACCCCGAATACATTTCTCTGCTGACCGGCTAAATTCCCTATCTGAGGGATAGAACCGGACTCCTCTTGTCGTCGTGTGGGCTATCCATTTGGAACATACTCCCACTTCAACTAGCGAAAGTGGGCCATCCATTTGGAACATACTCCCATCCAGACATAATCTGGAGATTGCCTGAGCCACAACTTATCTGATCATATATATATATATATATATATATATATATATATATATATATATATATATATATACTGTAACATATATCTGATATGTTGTCTGAAAAAGTCTAATTCAATCTAATCATAATCTATCGTGTATTTTTTCCATGGTTAGTAATTCCCGTGTCCATATTAACACAATGATTCGGTCACGTGTTTATCCTTAACTCACAAGTGCATATAAACTACATGAAGCTGCAAATCGGTCCCTAAACATAAAAATAACAGTTTTTAACAAAAATCAGCACTGGGCACCTCGCCTAGCGAAAGATCGCTCGCTTAGCGAGGCTGACAGTCCAAAACAGGACTGTGCAGCTCACTTAGCGAGCCCCTCCCTCGCTTAGCGAGGTCATCAGGTGGCCAATACGTTGTCAGCTCGCTTAGCGAGCTCCAGCTCACTTAGCTAGCTTGACAGTACAGCAAAAACAGTGAAAAATAGCATTTTTGACCATTTGATGCATACCCAATTGTCCAAAAACAATCATGCAGTTACAGTAAACTTTCAATTACGAATTTAAGCTTGTGATTCAAGGACTCATATGTTTATCATGTATTAACACACAAAAGGGTAGCTAAAATTCAAATAGAACCTAGAATAATCAGTCTTCTCACACACTACAATTTACCTCAGGAGGGTTCTAAGCTAAAGGAACTCACCTCAACAAATCTGGAATCTCTAAACAGCTTAAGCCCCAAATCAAAGCTCTTGCCATTGCTTTCCCTTCAACCATGTTCTCTTGCTCTTAAAACCTTAGCTTCAGACCTCCGCTTCAGTCCTTGTCCTTTCAATCTGGCCGGAGAACCAAATAATTTAACATGAACATTCCAACCACATTAGTGCAGATTTGATTCCACAACTGAAACTTATAACTTAGATTTCTCCAACATAACATTATTGAATTAAGCCATTCCAAAGCCTATTTCAAGTTAATTTTTGTCTTCTTTCTAATGGTACAAGTCTCATTCTAAAGTGATGTATGAACAGAGAGATATGACAGAAACATTCCAACAACAATGGTGCAGATTTTAATTCAACAACTCAAACTTCTAACTCAGTTTTCTCAGTCATAGAATAACGAAATTAAGTTCTTCTAGAGCCTATTTCGTGTTAAATTTTGTCTATTTTCCAATGGTTCAATTCCCACTAAAAAACGATGCATGTACATGTATTTACGACAGTTTTTCTGACAGCAGGTCTATACGAATTTTAATGGTTAATTTCCCCTTTTTCTCAATTCCTACCATAATCCATTACCATTAACTTTGATTTCCAATCTCAGTCCAACAACAATGATATTAAGAACACCTCAACACAATGATCTCTAATTTCCCAAGTTCATAGACAACAATTCCCATTTAGAGCATAACACAAAATTCCAGCTCTATTCAACCAAATTCAAACCTAAAAAAAGAAGAAACTCACCTTGCTAAATCTGAATTCTTTCACAAGCTCCCAACCAATTCTCTAGCACCCAAGCTTCAGTTCTGGATTTTCCCCTTTTGCTACTTGCTTTTAATCACCAAACAAAGCATAATCATCATCCCATTCAAGCATGCAAGTCCCATTTCAAGTCTGATTTGCAGAACTTCTAAAGACACAAGGATGGAGGAAGGCTCAGCCAACAAGAGGGAGAATGGAGAAACAAAACTTGTTTAAGCTCATTAATACATCAAGGATTCATTTGTGCATTTTGTGCATTAAGCTCATTATATATATATCCTTATGGAAAAGACTCTAATGCCTCTCTTAACTAGAAGTCTTATATTTCGCGTACGTTTTGATTTCCCGGCTAAGTAAACACTGCATTCTGGTAAGGCAATACCTGGGATATTACACACCTAGTCTCTACAATTATTCCCTTAGTATCACGACAAATTAACAAAATAGTTCTGATCAATTCATTGACTCAAAACTCTCTTTTAATGTTACAACACCCTAGTCCTTAGGTGAACCTGTAATCGTTAAAGGTTTTACATGAACGTTAATTTTTACGTCATAACTTAACAATCATTTATCCCTAAATTGACTCGTTAGATTAAAAAGTATACTATGTTTAAATTAACAGTTAGTTAGTGCTAGTAGTCAATTGATAATAGAGATCAATTCATGCATTCGTCATCATATGAAAAGCATTAAGAACAAATATACTGAATAATACCATGATTATAATTACATTGAAAATAGTTTATACAATCACATGTTTAAACAGCTCAAATTAAAATCATCTAAGACCTAATCAAAGAAATTAGCTAGACATGATCAACGGAATAAACAACATAGTAAAAAAAAATAAACCGAGTGTTGCTCCTCAATATCATTCAAATAGCTACCGTTGAGTTTCCATGTGTCGTGACGCCTCCTTCCGTTACTGTGCGCAGCTTTTTCTCCTCTCTCCAAAACGTGATAATCTTTCTATGTTGTGTGTGGCTGGCTTTTATAGTGCTTCCGTTTCGGACTTCTTTTCTTTTCCAATTCCCTGGCAGCATGTTACTTTCTTTTGCTCAAGCTCCTCTCCTCTTTTTTAGTCCAATGACTTTCTTATTTTCACACCTGCCACGTTGTGGCATTAATTTTAGTTAATAAGTTTTTAGGCGAAATTTGGTTTACTCTTTGTAAACAAAATTTTTGGAGATATCTTTTTAATTTAAAGATTCTTTGGTTTTTGACCCTCAGTGCATATGAGTATGCATTTTCGCTAATGTGGTAGGGGGTAAACCAAATTTCGCATATGTGACATGGGGTAAAAGCCCATTAACCCATAAATTTTTGCACAATCACATACACTGAGGGTCCAAAACCAAAGAATCTTTAAATTATAAAAGGAATCTCCAATTTTTTTTAGAGGGGCTAAACCAAATTTCGCATATATGACAGGGGATAAAAGTCTATTAACCCTTATTTTTATTTCCTTTCATTCCAACATATATTAATAATACTATACTATTTGACTCAATAAATAAAAACGATAATTTATTTAAAATGACTCTAAATTAAATACTAAACTAATAAAATAGACTAAAAAACTTAATTAAAAGTTCTCTAAAAATACGATGTGACGGACTGTCATCACATATATGTAGAGCATAATGTTAGTGATAGTTGTCTGAAAGTTACAGAGCCTCAATGTGTTGATTTGAACGAGTCTAATGAAGAAGATGGAGAAAATATGTATATGTATTGTAGTGATGATGGTGGTGCCAAAGGTGTGAAGTTTAATGACAGTGTGGATGAGAGGGCTACTGCACTTAATGATGAGTTTGATGTTGTTGAAGTTAATGCATCAGTGAATGGAACTAACATAGTAGATGTTGGTGGGAAGTCTTACAAGATAAAAACTTGTGCTTCAAAGTCACCTATCAAGAAAAAAATCCCCTAAAAAGAAACTGAAGTTACTTGCACCTACTTCAGGGTCTGCAAGCAAGGTTTGTAAAGATGATGAAGGAGAAGAGTACCTAAGTGAGGAACAAGATAGCTCAGACCCAGATACCTCTAACCATGAAAAGGGTCCCAAATATGAAAAGTTTTGAAGGCAGATATTCAATATTGCAGCAACCAAAGTTAGAGTTGTTTTAACCCAAATTTTGATAGTTGCTACAACCACCTTCATAATTCTTTGCGGGTAGTTTTTGAAGTAGGGATCTAACTTTAGGCTCATCAAGTTCATCGTCCCATATGAACAAATCACAGTGATCATCATTCTACACAACATCAAATCAAATTGTTTTGACATTAAAAAACATGTTTTCGACATATATGAACCACATTTGTAGAAAACAAAATCAAAATAACTTACCTCCCAAAAATTTCTACACCTCCAAAATTTTCTCTTTGGATTTTCATCTATGTTTGATACCCACATTCTCATAAACTAATTGCACCCACACTTGGGTGATTTTCTTTCATTTGGGTCAGGGGGTATTTTTGGAGAATCTTTATTTTACAAAGATGGAGTCTAAAAAAAAATTACAGGGGGTAAACCGGAAATAGCCTATATTACAGGGGGTAAAGCATTTTTAACCAATTTTTATTTTTTTTTTACCAAAAATACATTTTGATCATTTAACTTGTCACTTGTGTTTTTTAAAAGGTTTCACGTTTTAATCCTGATTTAGTCAGAAATAATAAGGTTTATATGCACTTTTAGTCCTCAAACTCTTAAAAAATTGCGATTTTACCCCGAAAAAATAGCAATTTTTGTTGGAACAAAATGTGTTTAACAAGTCTCTTACAAATAAAGGGGGAGATTGTTGAAACATTTATGTGTAAACATATCTCTCTTTATGGTTTTGATGATAACAAAGTATTAAAGAGAAAATTGGTTATTTGCTAATGCCTTGTTCAAGTGTTTCAGAACCACATGCTTAATAAGTATTGATGATAATGGTTATGAAGAACAAGCTAAAGAGCAAGAAGGAAAGCCAAGAAGCATGGTTGCAAAGCTAAAAGGAAAACTGGTCCTGAAGAAATGCTTCTGAAGAAGTGCTCCTGAAGTAAGAGCTTCTGAAGAAGTGCTACTGAAGTGAAGCCTCTGAAGTGCTCCTGAAGTGCAGCTTCTGAAATCTGGGTGCCTCTGATGAAGTCAACGCAACAGTCAACTCCTGAAGCCAGCTTCTGATCCGTACAACTGAAGCAGCTTCTGATCACTGTTCACTGAGAAGCTTCTGAAGCTGATGTGGCATGGAATTTGACCAGTACTGTGCGCATTTAATGCCTGGATGTGTCATAACAACTCAATGGAACAGTTGTCTCCCTGACCCAAACATTCTCCAGTTTTTAAGGTGGGCCAATTCAAAAATGGCACCTGCCCTGTTCTGACTGATAAAGTGCAGCACACAATTGCAGTAACCTAGTCCAATTGCAACGGCTAATTTCCTGAATTCCAGCAAATCTTCAACAGCTCTATTTTCATCTATAAAAGGAGGAAGATTTGAAGAAGAAATTAATTAAGACTCTTGAAACGCATTGCTGAAACCTTGCTGTTTTCTGTGTAAAAACTGTCAAGTTCAAACCTCTCTGAAATTCTCATAGTCTTGTAACTTAGAATTTCTTAAGGTTAAGAGTCTTAACCTGTGTTGTATTTAGAGAACACCTCTGATATTTGATCAAGTGTTCATCCCAAACTATTTCATTTGTAAACCAGTTTGGTCCCTAAAGTCTTAGTCTATATACTAAGCAATTGTAACCTCATTCCTTTGTGGTCTGAGTCAGAAGTCTCTTGTCTTAGTGACTTGAGCATTGGGAAGTCTCTTGTCTTAGTGACTTGAGCATTGGAAGCCTCTTCCTTGGTGGTTGAGCATAGAAGTCTCTTTCTCTGTGATTGAGCAATTGTAATCTGAACTGATTATAGTGAAACTCTCTTGTTGGACACAAGGGGACAGGACTACTTCTCACATTGAGAAGGAACCTGTATAATTTCTGTGTGCATTTCTTTACCCTTCTCTCTTCAAGTTTATAACCGCTGCATAACTCTTGATATTTGTTCAGAACTGATTCATATCAGCTTCTGAACTGAACCTTAAGTTTTGAAAAGAAAAGTTAACAAGTTTTGAGTCACACAATTCAACCCCCCCTTCTTGTGTGTGTTTTTCTCACCTTCAGTTGGTATCAGAGCTCCGGTTCTGATATTAACACTTAACAGTGTGTCAGTAGGATCCTGAGAAAAACATGGCCTCAACTAGTGATTCACCCCCACCCTCTCCCAGAAATCCACCATCTCCCAGAAATCAAAGAAATGTCCAATATGACTATAGTACTGAAGAAAAGAAGTCTAGGTCACACAATAAACCTCCTATGTTTACTGGTGACCCAGAAAAATTCTCTTGGTGGAAGAGTAAAATGTATAGTCACATTATTGGGGTTGATGATTCACTATGGGACATCATAGAAGATGGAATCACCATTCCAGTTGATGAAGAAGGTGTTGCTGTCAACAGAAGATCTCTAAGTGATGCAGAAAGAAAGATCTATAGGAAGCATCATCATGTCAGAGGTATCATTGTGGACTCATTGCCTCACACTGAGTATCAGAAGCTGAGTGACAAGTCCACTGCAAAGGCCATATTCACATCCCTCTGCTCTAACTATGAAGGTAATCAGAAAGTTAGAGAAGCTAAGGCAAATATTCTTGTTCAGCAATATGAACTGTTCAGAATGAAAGAGGATGAAAATATTGAGACTATGTTCTCAAGATTTCAGACTCTGGTTTCTGGACTTCAGATTCTGAAGAAGAGTTATACCACAGCTGACCATGTGAATAAAATCCTTAGAAGTCTGCCATCCAAATGGAGACCTAAAGTGACTGCCATTGAGGAAGCTAAGGATCTAAATACCTTAAGTATTGAAGATCTTATAAGCTCACTCAAGGTGCATGAACTTGGACTCAATGAGGATGAGTCTGTTAGAGAACCAAAGACATTGGCTCTGAAGTCTAAAAGTAAACCTGCTAAAGCTTTGAAAGCAATTGAATCTGAAGAAGAGTTTCCTGAGGGAAATTCTGATGAAGATTCAGATGCTGATGAGCTTGCAATGATTTCTAAAAGACTTCAGTATCTGATGAATAGAAAGAAAAAATTCTCTAACAGAAGCAGTAACTTCAGAGGATCTAGTTCTGGTTCAAAGAGGGATATCCAGAAAGAAAGCTGCTACAACTGCAAAAAGCCTGGCCACTTCATTGCTGATTGTCCTGATCTTTAGAAGGAAAAATCAAAGGAAAAAGCAAAGAAGTCCAGCTCAAAGTCCAGCAGTTTTAGAAATAAGCTTAAGAAGAGTCTCATGGCAACATGGGATGATCTGGACAATGAATCAGAATCTGATGAGGAAGAAGCAAACCTGGCCCTGATGGCAATTGCATCTTCTGATGCAGAATCATGTTCAGATTCTGATGAAGAAGATGAGGTATATTCTGAACTCTCCAGATCTGATTTAATTAAAACAGTTAATGATCTTATGAGTCATCTTAAAAGCAAGTTAAAAGAAATTAAGTCTTTGAAAAATCAAACAAACTTGCTGTCTGAAGAAAACCTCAAACTTCAGAATCAAATTTTTGAATATGATGAGGAAGTTGAGGAACTCAGAAAAGAGGCTCATAAGAAACCTGAAGAGGTTCCTAATGAACAGGAAATAGCTCTTCAGGATTTCATGTTAACTGGATTCAATAGAACAAAAATTGCCTCCATGATGTATAATATGATCAGAAACAAAGGTGAAGGCATTGGCTATGATTCATTCAAACCTTCAAATGAATTAAACTCACCTTCATGTTCTGAAAATATTTTAAAAGGCAATGGTATATGCTTTGTGCCTGCTTCTGATAATTCTGAAAAGTTGAAAGTATCAGAATCTGAGACTAAGTCAGAAGTTCTGAACAACTCAGACTCTGAAGCTTCTGAACCTAAGGGTAAGATGAAGGCAAATGCTAAAACCTTGCCTAAATCTAAGCCAAAAGGTCCCAAGCCTAAGAGTAAGAGGAAATCAGACTCTGAACCTAAATCTGTTCAAAATCTGAAGTGTTCAGAACCTGAAACTAGTAAGTCTCAGAATCTGAATAAATCTGATTCAAACTTTTCTAAGACTGGGTTTATTAAAACTTCAAAATCTGTTAAACCAGTCAACACAAAACATTTTCAATCTCAGAATGTTAGGCAAAGCAAGCCAAAGCAAACCAATCAGTTTTCTGCTTCAAACTGTTTTAAGAAAGGCAAAACTGAAGCTTGCCTTGTGCCTGAAGTAAACAAAGTTAGAATTCTGAGGAGATCAGAACCAAAGTACTCAAAAGGTCAGACTCTGAATAAATCAGAACCAAAGACCTTCAAGTCTCAGGTTCTGAAGAAGTTTGAGTCCAAACCCTTGAGAACTCAGGTTCTGAAGCACTCAGGTTCTGAAACTCAGACTTATTCAAGATATAAGGATCCATATCATAAGTATCAGAACAAGTCTGAACATCATAACTTCAGACACAAGTTTAAAAAGCCAAAACCTTTCAGGACTAACCCCAAAGGACCCATGAAAATCTGGGTACCTAAGTCTGAGATTATTTCAATTGCAGATATGCTTGTCATCCAAAGAAAAGGAAAGGTCCTGGTACCTGGACAGTGGATGCTCGCATCATATGACAGGGGACAAGTCTATGTTCCAAACCCTAACTCTGAAAGAGGGAGGAACTGTGGGATTTGGAGGAAGTCAGAAAGGAAAGATCATTGGTACTGGTAAGATAGGTAATTCTTCCCTGTACATTGATAATGTTTGGCTGGTAGATGGACTTAGACATAATTTACTTAGCATAAGTCAATTGTGTGATAGTAATTATGAAGTCCTGTTTAATAAGAACACTTGCACTGTAATCAACAATGAAAATAAGTCTGTAGTGTTCAGAGGCTGTAGGAAAAACAATGTTTACAAAATAAACTTTTCTGATTTGGTTCAGCAGAAGGTAGTTTGCCTTCTGTCTGTGAGTGATGAGAAATGGGTCTGGCACAAAAGGCTGGGACATGCTAACTGGAGACTCATCTCCAAGCTTAGCAAGTTACAGCTGGTCAGAGGCTTACCCAGTATTGATTATCACTCAGATGCTTTGTGCTCTGCATGCCAAATAGGAAAATTTTCCAAAACCTCTTTTAAATCAAAGAACATTGTTTCCACCTCTAAACCTCTAGAATTACTTCACATTGATTTGTTTGGTCCTGTTGGAACAGCTTCAATCAATGGGAAGAAATATGGACTTGTTATTGTTGATGATTATAGTAGGTGGACTTGGGTTAAATTCCTCAGAACAAAAAATGAAACATATGATGTGTTTTTCAAATTCTGCAAACAAGTACAAACAGAAACTGATTTGAAAATTTTTAAAATCAGAAGTGATCATGGTGGTGAATTTGAAAATGAACCTTTTGAAAACTTTTGTGAAGACCATGGAATTCTCCATGAGTTCTCATCTCCTAGAACTCCACAACAAAATGGAGTTGTAGAGAGAAAGAACAGGTCTTTACAAGAGATGGCCAGAACCATGATCCATGAATCTAAAATTGCTAAGTACTTTTGGGCAGAAGCTGTAAACACAGCATGTTATATTCAGAACAGGATCTATATCAGACCCATTCTGAATAAAACCTCATATGAACTATTTAAAGGAAGAAAACCAAGTATTTCTTATTTTCATCAGTTTGGTTGTACATGTTACATACTAAACAATAAGGTCTACCTAAAGAAATTTGATGCCAAGGCTCAAAAGGGTACCTTTTTAGGATACTCAGAGAGATCTAAGGCATACAGAGTGTATAATTCTGAAACACATGTTGTTGAAGAAGCTATACATATTAGGTTTGATGATAAGAAGCCTGGTAGTGAAATACTAGAGCTGGTTGAGAGTTTTGCAGATGTCAGAATCTCAGAAGAACCTTCAGAAGCTGAACCCAGTTCAGGTTCTGATGAAGGTTCAGAAGCTGAAAACAATGAAGACTCTGAGAAACTCTCCAGCAATGACACTACTCCTGATGCTAATCAAGATCAGCATGGTTCTGAACAAATCCCTGATGGCCCTTCAGAAGCCAATCCACCCAAAACCTCATTCAAATACAAGTCTTCACATCCTGAGGAGTTGATCATTGGAAACAAGAACAGTCCAAGAAAGACAAGATCAGCATTCACTCAGAATGAGTCCATGCTTGGCCTGCTATCCATGATTGAGCCTACAACTGCTGATGAAGCACTTGCTGATGATGGTTGGATTGTAGCAATGCAAGAAGAGCTGAACCAGTTCCAAAGGAATGATGTATGGGATCTTGTTGCAAAACCTGATCAGAAGAACATCATTGGAACAAAATGGGTGTTCAGGAACAAGCTCAATGAACAAGGAGAAGTGATCAGAAACAAGGCTAGATTAGTAGCTCAAGGGTACAGTCAGCAAGAAGGAATTGACTACACTGAGACATTTGCTCCAGTTGCAAGACTGGAAGCAATCAGGTTACTTCTTTCTTATGCTATTAATCATGATATCATCTTATATCAAATGGATGTTAAGAGTGCCTTCTTAAATGGTGTAATTTCTGAAGAAGTGTATGTCAAACAACCTCCTGGTTTTGAAGATGTTAAATATCCAAATCATGTTTTTAAACTTAAAAAGTCTTTGTATGGTCTGAAACAAGCTCCCAGAGCTTGGTATGAAAGACTAAGCAACTTCTTAATTAAAAATGGTTTTGTAAGAGGACAAGTTGATAATACACTCTTTAAAAAAACTGTTAAGAAAGAAATCTTAATTGTTCAAATCTATGTTGATGATATCATATTTGGTTCTACTAATGCCTCCCTTTGCAAGGAATTTTCTAAGTTAATGCAGGATGAATTTGAAATGAGCATGATGGGTGAGCTGAAATTCTTCTTGGGAATTCAAATCAACCAATGCAAAGAGGGTGTCTATGTCCATCAGTCAAAATACATCAAGGAGCTTCTGAAGAAGTTCCAATTGGATGATTGCAAGCTAATGACAACACCAATGCATCCCCCCTGCACCTTAAGCAAAGAGGACAATGGCACTAAGGTAGATCAGAAGCTGTACAGAGGTATGATAGGTTCTCTCCTATACTTAACTGCTTCTAGGCCAGATATTTTATTTAGTGTATGTCTGTGTGCTAGATTCCAATCAGATCTTAGAGAATCTCATATGACTGCTGTCAAGAGGATCTTTAGGTATCTGAAAGGAACAACTAATTTGGGACTTCTTTATAAGAAATCTCTAAATTACAAGCTAGTTGGATTCTGTGATGCTGACTATGCTGGGGACAGGATTGAAAGAAAATCCACCAGTGGAAACTGTCAGTTTCTTGGTGAGAATCTGATATCCTGGGCCAGCAAGAGACAAGCAACCATTGCTTTGTCAACAGCAGAAGCAGAATACATCTCAGCTGCAAGTTGTAGCACACAACTGCTCTGGATGAAACGTCAATTAGAGGATTATCAGATTCATGCAAATAATATCCCAATTTATTGTGATAATACTGCTGCTATATGTCTGTCTAAAAATCCAATTCTGCATTCTAGAGCCAAGCACATAGAAATAAAACATCATTTTATAAGAGATTATGTTCAGAAGGGTGTTTTGGATATTCAATTCATTGATACTGATCATCAATGGGCTGACATATTCACAAAACCCCTAACAGAAGATAGATTCAATTTTATTAAAAAGAATCTGAACATGCATTTTATCTCTTGAAAATGTGCCTGAATCTGAATGTATTCCTTGATTCTGAGTTTATCATAAGCTAAGACTTATCAAACACTCATCTTCTGAGAGTTTGACTAAAGTTAAGCCTGAAAAAAACTCAGAGTCTGAAGGATCAGAACCTGGATTTTCTGACTTCTGAATCTGATAAAAATCTAATGGTGGTCAGAATCTGGTAAGTATAGCTGTGAGCAATGATGATTAAAGCTTTGAAAGTTTATACTCTAATCCTCCCAAAGTCATCAAGTAAAAATGTGATTTTATGCTCTGATACTCATTGTTAAAATTGCTTGACAAACAATTTTCATTTGGTATCAGTATGTTCCCAAATTGTTTAAGACACATTTTAAAAGCTCAAAGTGTTTCAGACATGTTCAGTTTCAAGAACTCCTTTTATCTTGGTATCAGCACTGAAATGTCAATTTGGTTGTTTTGCTCTGATACTGAACCAATTTGTACTGAACAAGTAATGTCTGAACACAGAATGACCTGATCAGAAGCTCCAAACTTTTTCTGCTTCTGAACAGCATTCTAATTTTACTGCAAGTCATATACTCATTGAAAATCAAGTAGGCTCTGATGATTATCCTTGCTACTTGGTTATCCATATGATTGCACAAATATCTCACAATCTTGGTTGGTTCAACCCCCCCAGTTCTGAATTCTTTTTGAAATGTTTTCAAACTTGGTGTCAGAACTCTTTTAAAACTCTTTTACAAAGGGGACATTGAACTGCTTTGATACCTGCTTTCACACTCTTTTCAAATCCTTTTCTACTCTGAAACATATATTTTCAAACTCTTTTGAAAAAAGGGGGAGAGAAATTTTCTGTCTTAAGGAGAGAAGGTAAAATTCTTTTTGTTGATGACAAAAGGGGGAGAAAGTAAAACAAGTATTAAAGCACCTGAGCTCAAATAAGTTTAAATTGTCAGAAGCTAAGCTTATTAAGCTCTGATACAATTGTTAGGCTAGCTCTGATACTGATCAGTTAAGCTCTGATACAATTCTGACTAAATTTAACTTATGAGAACAGTTCTTAACTCTTAGCCTCTGAAGTGAAATTATGGCTTTGATACATTTTTTTGTGAGATACATTACTCTTTGTGAGTAAATTGAATTTAAAATAACTTGGATAAGACTCAGGGAGCTTACAAAACTCATCCTGTGGATTATCAGACTTAGGGGGAGAGCTTACAAACCTCAGAACCTGAAAGCAACAAGTCATTTTGAATTCTGAGTGTAAATTTCACTATATTGTTTTAAGTAAAGCTTAATTAACATGGATAAGAATCAAGGAGAGCTTACAAACCTAACCTTGAGGACTGTCAGACCTAGGGGGAGCTTACAAACCTCTCCTGAAGTCAGATTGTTAATTAAACTTAATAACAATTCTGAAATTTTCACATTTGTGTTTTTAACTGAACTTAATTAACTTGGATAGAACTCAGGGGGAGCTTACAAACCTTAGACCCTGCAGTTAACTTGTTAATTAAGTTAACAACAATTTTCTGTTTTAATACTTATGTTTGTCATCATCAAAAAGGGGGAGATTGTCGGAACAAAATGTGTTTAACAAGTCTCTTACAAATAAAGGGGGAGATTGTTGAAACATTTATGTGTAAACATATCTCTCTTTATGGTTTTGATGATAACAAAGTATTAAAGAGAAAATTGGTTATTTGCTAATGCCTTGTTCAAGTGTTTCAGAACCACATGCTTAATAAGTATTGATTGATAATGGTTATGAAGAACAAGCTAAAGAGCAAGAAGGAAAGCCAAGAAGCATGGTTGCAAAGCTAAAAGGAAAACTGGTCCTAAAGAAATGCTTCTGAAAAAGTGCTCCTGAAGTAAGAGCTTCTGAAGAAGTGCTACTGAAGTGAAGCCTCTGAAGTGCTCCTGAAGTGCAGCTTCTGAAATCTGGGTGCCTCTGATGAAGTCAACGCAACAGTCAACTCCTGAAGCCAGCTTCTGATCCGTACAACTGAAGCAGCTTCTGATCACTGTTCACTGAGAAGCTTCTGAAGCTGATGTGGCATGGAATTTGACCAGTACTGTGCGCATTTAATGCCTGGATGTGTCAGAACAACTCAATGGAACAGTTGTCTCCCTGACCCAAACATTCTCCAGTTTTTAAGGTGGGCCAATTCAAAAATGGCACCTGCCCTGTTCTGACTGATAAAGTGCAGCACACAATTGCAGTAACCTAGTCCAATTGCAACGGCTAATTTCCTGAATTCCAGCAAATCTTCAACAGCTCTATTTTCATCTATAAAAGGAGGAAGATTTGAAGAAGAAATTAATTAAGACTCTTGAAACGCATTGCTGAAACCTTGCTCTGTTTTCTGTGTAAAAACTGTCAAGTTCAAACCTCTCTGAAATTCTCATAGTCTTGTAACTTAGAATTTCTTAAGGTTAAGAGTCTTAACCTGTGTTGTATTTAGAGAACACCTCTGATATTTGATCAAGTGTTCATCCCAAACTATTTCATTTGTAAACCAGTTTGGTCCCTAAAGTCTTAGTCTGTATACTAAGCAATTGTAACCTCATTCCTTTGTGGTCTGAGTCAGAAGTCTCTTGTCTTAGTGACTTGAGCATTGGGAAGTCTCTTGTCTTAGTGACTTGAGCATTGGGAAGTCTCTTGTCTTGGTGACTTGAGCATTGGAAGCCTCTTCCTTGGTGGTTGAGCATAGAAGTCTCTTTCTCTGTGATTGAGCAACTGGAAGTCTCTTTCTTAGTGATTGAGCAATTGTAATCTGAACTGATTATAGTGAAACTCTCTTGTTGGACACAAGGGGACAGGACTACTTCTCACATTGAGAAGGAACCTGTATAATTTCTGTGTGCATTTCTTTACCCTTCTCTCTTCAAGTTTATAACCGCTGCATAACTCTTGATATTTGTTCAGAACTGATTCATATCAGCTTCTGAACTGAACCTTAAGTTTTGAAAAGAAAAGTTAACAAGTTTTGAGTCACACAATTCAACCCCCCCCCCCCTTCTTGTGTGTGTTTTTCTCACCTTCAATTTTGACCCCTAACTTAAAGATAAGGAGCCAAACATGTTGAGAAGACGCCACATGTCTCGAAATAGGGAGCCAAAATTGTTAATTTTTTAGAGATAAGGGGTCAAAGTTGCTATTTCTTAAAGACAAGCGGCAAAAATTGCAACATTTTGTAAAGTTAGGAGGCAAAATTGTTTTTTTTATAGGGGATCAAGATCGCAACTTTTGAATAGTTTAGGGGCCAAGAGTGCATTTAAGCCAAATAATAATAGTAGTTAACGAAAGTTGAATACGTGGCCAACTACAATTATGGTGTTAACATAAACTCATGTGGCATAAAAGAGAGAAAAAACGACGTCGTTTTTTAGGAATAATGGGAAGTGATGCAGAATGTTAGAAGTGCAATTCAGTTTTTTTGAGTAGTTTAGTTAGTTAAGGAAGTTAGTTGAGAAAGTAGTTATTAGATAGTTTGCATAAGAAGTAACTTGTGTAACAAGTATTGTTATATAAATAGTATAGACTATCACATGCTCAATGCAACCTATAAAATAAGAGATATTCCAAAATAATATACAAGTCTAACAATTCTCCCAAAATTCTCTAATCTCTTCTCTACTCTCTCTAAATTTCACAAAAGTGAACCCTTTGTTCCAACAATTAGCATCGCAGCACTGGTTCTGATCCTCAAACCTTGCAATCATGGTGAATGCGTTCAGCAATGTTCCTGGAACCTTACTTGTTCTTGATGGCAAGAATTATGATAAATGGCACAAGCAGATGAAGGTGCTATTGGGTTTTCAAGACGTATTGGGAATTGTTGATTCTGGCGTGAAAGAACTTGCAGCAAACACAACTGAAGTACAATGAGCTGCACATAAATAATTGAAGAAAAAGGATTACAAAACACTTTTCTTGATTCACCAATGCGTGGATCTTTCAATCTTTGAACGTGTTTCAGATGCAAGATCAACAAAGGAAGTTTTGGACAATCTCAAGAAAGTGAGGTTGCAGACACTACGCAGGCAGTATGAGAATCTCCAGATGGAGAAGGAAAACATTATAGAATTCTTTGCAAAAGTGGTTACTCTAACAAACAATATGAAAAACTATGGAGAAACACTTGGAGATCAAGCCATAGTGGAAAAGATCTTGAGAAGTCTTACTCCAAGATTTGATCATATGGTCATCACCATAGAAGAAAGAGATCTGTCAAATATGAAGGTTAATTAGTCGCGAGGTATATTGGAAACACTTGAACGAATAATGAATGAGAGAATCACAAAATATGAGAAAACAAGTGAACTTGCACTGTTATCTCAATCAAGAAATGAAGGAAACAAGAACAAGAGAGGAAAAGGAAAATGGAAAGTAGATTATAGCAAGAAACATCAATTTAAAGATGGTGGAAAGTCTCATTTTGAGCAATCTTCATCAAATCAAATAGGGGAAAGTAACAGTTCAATAGGTGGCTCAAATTTAGGAAGAGGGTGAGGTGAGGAAAGAATGACAAAAGTAACATTCAATCTTATAATTGTAAAAAATAGGGTCACTTTACTAGTAAATGCTACTTCAATGACAAGAAAGATTCTCAGAAAGATGAAGCAAAATTTGGCCAAGAAGATGTCATGATGTTAATGGCCACACTTAATGAAGATGATTCAAGGGATAATCAATGGTATCTTGATACAGGCTGCTCCACACACATGACAGGCAAGAAAGATTGGTTCATTAATTTATACCCCTCGCATTGCTCCTGTTCGAACTCCACCAAAATGAATTTAACATCCTTTAAGTTTCCACTCCTAAGGTAGAAGATAAAAGAAAAGTACTCATACAATATGTCGATATTGATTGTGCAACATATTTTGTGAGTACCTCTCTTCCTGCTTTGGATAGGGGCTTTCCTGACCAACTCTGAACACGCTTCCACATGCCCCTGAATGTAGTTAAAAATATCCTTTTTTTTCCTTCCAATGATAGAGGGAAGCCCCATGTACTTGACTGATCCCACCTTTTCCGTCATTTAATTATTATTTTATTTTTTTGTATTTTTTCCTTCACTTTAGTGTTAGTATTTTTGCTTGAAATATGTCTCTAATTTTTACATATTGGTGGTTTTACCTGATAACTCTTCATATTTGTGAAGCGTATTCATCAAGGAAGGCCTTGACTTTACTCTCTTTGATCTTGCAAAACAAGAAACAATCGTCAACAAATAATAAGTATATCAGGAGTCATGCTCCACGACTATTGACAAAAAAAATGCGCTAGGCTATAAAAAAACAAAAAACACTCAAGGTTATGTTTTATTTAAGAATTTAAGGTTATTTTTGATTTACGTAAAACAAAAAATCATTTACGTAAAATAAACAAAAAAAAAATACAAAGTCGAAAAAATTTGTTTTTAGCACCCACCCCCACCCTCCAAATTTCGAAGGCCCCCAAAATTATGATTTTGCCCTTATTTAGCACCTCCGGTATATAACTACCGGAGGTATAGAGATAAATACCGATAATAAACTTTTAACGACTATTTCGTCATCACTCCATAAAGAGTATAAAAAGATCATTGGACCACAAACTCAATGTATATGCAATTTATCCTTTAACTTTTCACTATATGCTCTCTTAATGACTTAAACATTGGAATATTTGTTGATACCCCTAACTTGCATCACCACCGCTGCTTGCCGGAGGCCATTCTGATCATGACAGGTCAGTTATATTATTGTTACTTATCATATTATCATATAAGGCTTAATTGATCTTTAGGTCCCTAATTAATTTCCAGTTTTCATTTTGGTCCCATAACTTGTAAAATCAACATTTTGGTCCCTCTTCTTTCTCTTCGTTATTCAAAAAAGTTCTTGGCTGTTAAATTTAACCACAAATGTCTATGGTGCACCAACCTTAAGAGTAGTCCACCATATATCCTATTAATTAATTTAATTTAAATCGTTTGATCTTTTTTTTAAAGGAGGACCATTGGATTATTGTAATAACCCGCTTCAGACTCAAGTATTTATCAGTGGAGAGACGATGTATCAGAGATATTTCAGGAAGGGCAATTTGGTAATTGCTGCGTCAAGATTTTTATAAAAGGGGCAAAACCCCCATAACTTCCTCATTTCTCATTCCCTTCTCTCTCTAAAACATTTTCCTCTCCCTTCTCTCTTCTCCCTCTCTTGCGCCACCCTCCTCTATCCCTCCATAAATTATCAAACTTCATCTTAATCTCTCAATCCTTATGCTAGCTTACCTTTTGGGAAATTTGAGGCAAGAAAGGAAGTGAATCAAGAAAGGAAGGAAAGAGGACTTGAAGCTAGGGTTTTGATGTAGAAAGTTGACAAAGGAGCAATCAAGCTAGGATTTTGGACTAGGAAGCATGGCAAGCATTGATCAGATAAATTGAGGTGAGCTCCCTTAGATTAATACCCTTTTGGGGTAGTTTTTGAGGTTTTAGTGAGGAGAGGAAAACTTGAATGATTAGGTTTAATTCCTTGTTTGTTAGTATCCCTTTGTTAATACTTGACATGTTATGATCTTCCTAGTTAAAAACCCTTAATTTTGATGTATATAGACTTGCTGGTGTTGTGAATTTGTTAAAATTCGTGTTAGAACTTTCTGGAAAAGCTACAGGGCTTGGCACCACTGAGTTTATCGTGCCACGAGAGCACCCATCGTGCCATGATCATAAGGATTTGGGCACCATCGTGCCACGACATGCACACATCATGCCACGACAAAAGCAGTGTGCCACCCCTTTTCTGAAATGTGTTTTATGGCCAAGAAACCATTCTCACAGCGCCAGAACGTCTTTGTACATTCAGTATTGGAAGAAAAGGTCATAGACATTCTTTGTATTAACACGAGAGTGGTGAACGGTGTTTCAAACACCATTGAGGATTAATCTCAGTAGGCTTCAGACGTCATTTATGACAGATGGGTAGAATTATCCATAGGCATCAGAAATTTAAGGGTATAGATTTCTCAGGATACCCTTGACCAGGCAGTTTATAGGGTACCATAGTTAGTGGTACAAGGTTTCCCTAGTTAGAGGTACATTTACATGTACATTAGGACGTGCCTCAGTTGTTCACGTCAGAGTGAGACTGAGGGTACACGTAACAGTTCAGAAAAATATCAGGAATATCAAGATAATACCAGGAAATAAATAGTAATTAATTATCAGGTTAAATCGTGTGTCATCTATGCTCTCGTCAGGTAGAGACCACAGGGGGTTCTGGATACAGCTGGAACGGGCAGGAACTTTCTGCGAGGATAACCACACACACAGGCAAGAGGGGTCCGGTGACTAGCCTCAGATAGGAATTTTCACCGGTTATCAGGGGGATGTGCTCCGGGGTTACTCCACTCGGGGGCATTCCGTAAAATCAACTCAGATAATAATGTTTGTTACACGCTAACATACTAACAGTTTATTATCAGGAAAATACTTTAATATTATCAGGTAGATATTAGTTATCAGGTAGATATCAGTTATTAGGTAGGTATCAGTTATCAGGTATCAGGTATCAGTTATCAGACAGTGATCCTAAATTTCCCCTAGATCACTAAGTTAGCAGTTTGTAGTCTAGTTATCATGACTACACAGTATAGCAGACACAGACATGTATAAACCCTATATGGGAAAAGTTTAATGCTTGGCGATCATAGGTTTCCCTGAGATTGCCAACAGTTAGTGCATGGCGACCCTAAGTTTCCCCGAGGTTGCCAACAGTAGGTTGGGTGGAGCTCACTGAGACATTATGTCTCATCCCAATCCTTCTGATGCAGGTATGCAGGTAAGCAAGAGGTTCGTGATGAAGTGCATCAAGGAGACGCTGAATGGAGTGCAGTTGCTCGTCGTGTACCAGCTCAGGAGTTTATCAGACAATTGTACATGTATTTTAATAGTATTTGGTTAATTGTATAAACGAGCCAATTTGTACTCATTCAGTTGTATTATTATTATTATTGAAAATTTTAATGTATCCAGTATTAGTTTAATGCGCATGCTAATATTCTAGATAAAATTAGTATGAGTGTTACAATTATGCAGGTGTATTTTATCTTACGGTAAGTCAACAACAACTAATAAATTCTCCCTTTCTTCATCTTCTTCCTCACTCTTCTTCATCATCCTCAACATCACATTCATCAATTCTCAACAAAAATAAATTAAAAAAACTGCAGAAAAGGGGGTAATTTTAATTTTAATTTTAATTTCAAACAACATTCAATTCATCAACAATGTTCATCAATAATTTTAAATTTACTGTGATACTAACCCACAAATTTAATTTGGACCTGTTGTTTTTTTATCGTAACCATAAACTGAATTGACCCATTCTATTATACTCTCCTCTCCATTTTTCTCTTGAGTTCTATCTTCAATACACTCATCATTTTCCATCTTTGTTTTAATACAGTATCCTACCTTCCCCACAATTATTCTTCACCATAACAACACCAACTAAACTTATTTCCCCTTTCTAATTTCTCCTTCACAAATTCAACATCACTAACAACAACTCGAACTCAAAACTCGCTGTTTTTAAGGATCCAATGGGTCATGAAATTCAAGGATCCAACACGAAATTTGAGTTCAAATTCTACAGATTGGGTGATCGATTCTGAGTAGGTGATGTTGAATCAAAGTTTTGCAAATCTGGGTGAATGAAGAAGATATTGATGTTGAATTTGGGTTTGGTTTCTTGGGATTGAACAATGAAGATGGCAGAAACAATGAATATGAGTTTATATTTAAGAATCTGGGTTTTGTTTACAACGTTTAAATTTGATGGATTTGTGGGTTTAGATTTTAGATTTAAAATTAAAATTATTGGTGAACATTGTTGATGAAGATGAATGTTGTTTGAAATTAAAATTAAAATTACCCCCTTTTCTGCAATTTTTTAATATATTTTTGTTGAGAATTGATGGATGTGATGTTGAGGATGATGAAGAAGAGTGAGGAAGAAGATGAAGAAAAGGAGAATTAATTAGTCGTTGTTGACTCACCGTAAGATAAAATATACATGCGTAATCCAATAGTCCTCCCATTAAAAAAAGGATCAAACAATTTAAATTAAGTTAATTAATATGATCTATGGTGGACCAGTCTTAAGGTTGATCCACCATACACATTTGTGTTAAAGTTAACAGCCAATGACTTTTTTGAATAACATAGAGAAAGAAGAGAGACCAAAATGTTGATTTTACAAGTTTTAAGACCAAAATAAAAACTGAAAATTAATTAAGGAACCAAAAGACCAATTAAGTGATCATATAAAAATGTTACCTTTATAAACAAGATGAAATGGTTCTAATCCATATTACATGTATGGACAAAAATCACAAATTACAACTGTCCCTACTATTCACTACCAGCAAGACAAGGGCAGAGCAATAGTACCTGCATGTGATTAAGAAAGTATCAAACAAATCTGGGCCCACATTGATATGAGTCAACTCACATATCGTCTACTACTCTACTAAACGACATGCTTCTAAATTGAAAAGACCCTCAAATCACAAGATTCACATATTCCTATATATCACTCATAATAAGACATAAAATATATATAACCCATGATTAAGTTAATCATTAAGAACCATCCATGCTTCTACATTTTTTTGTCTCATCCCCTCTCCATAACTATTATCATTATAGTATTCTACAACCACTGCAAGTTGAAAATTAGTCCCACACTACTCAACTTCACTTGGGTACGTATCATTGATATTGGTCAATTTAACTATGATACATAAATCAATTCAACTATTTTTTCTCTTTTTTTCATATATTTTTGGAGCAATCTTTATGTGTTACAATTGAATTTATCAATGTCATGTGACATTATATCTCATAAGTGAATCCAACTATACTACCATCACAATCTTCCAAAATTCACCCGCATGGAGCACCCCCATTTATCTATGTTATTAATTATATGGCTTGATATCATTGAGATCTCCACCTAGAAGGTACCTCCCTCCTTCTTCTCATTCTCCCACACCTTTAAAATATAATCCACTCCCCTCATCCCCTCACTCTCACACTCTTCAATTCTCTACCAACCCTATCATTCCACTCATTATTTTTCTCCTCTATCTTTATATAAGTCACTATCATTGTAGTTGCATTGCAACCCTTTGTTGTTACAAAAATTTGCAATTCTCCACCAACCTATCATTTCATTCATTACTTTTCGCCACCCATTTTAAATTGGTCACCAAGAACAATCATCATTTATAGTGGCATTGCAATCCATTGTTATTACAAAAGAATCGTATAATCAAATACTGATACAATTATAATTGCACCTAGAGTTTGCTTTCTCAATTTCAAAGTCATATAACCTTTTTTATCAAGAGTCTAGCGACGAAACTCCACATACTCATAGGTGGGGAATTGCGGATTCGAATCTTTACAAGAACAAAACTAGACATTTCTCTTTCTGAAAATGGAGGTGCAACAAAGAAGATTCAACTCGATGGAGAGAAGACCAAGAATGTTGAAGGATTTCCTAAGCGAGAATCCAAACTCAGACTCAAACTCATGTTCCTCAAGTGGATTCAAATCACTTCCAAGAACAACAAAACCAACTACCAACTCCATTCAAATCCACCACACACATTCATCATCATCATCAAAATTTCAAGCCCTAATAAAAACCATAAAAAACAACGTCACATTCTTCAAAATCACAAAACCGCCCTCTACCATCCTCTCACTACCACGAACCTTATCACACAAGTTATCATCAAAACGAAGAAGAACAAGCCAAAGATGCAAAGGTGAAAGAGAAATCGAAATCGAAACCAATACGGTGAAAATCAAAGACATCATACGTTGGAAATCGTTTCGAGATATACAACAACCGTTCACGATTCCATCACCGCCGTTATCACCATTTGATTTTCGGCTTTATGTGACAGAATCGTCCACGGTTACTACTGCCACGACTTGTTGTGGTAGTAGTAGCGACGGTGATTCTAGTTGGAGTGACGGTGATTTTTTTAGTGAGTTGTGGGATGCACAAAACGACGGCGTTGAAGAGGGTGGAAAAAAATTGTTCTCATCTTTTTTTGTCGGCAAGGATTCGGTGGCATCGTTCGTTGGGGACAAGGTGAGTGATAATTATTAAGTGCATGCATTTTCTTTTGTTTTTAGCGTTTTTTTTTTCCTTTCTAGAAAAAAAACAATGGTACCTATATTTTATGCACAATACGTTTATAATTATTCCGATAGATAGAATGTGATAGAATATTATGCTATTATTCTTGGCCAAAAAAAAAAGAATATTATGTTCTTATTTATTAATTTTTTCTAAGGATAATTAAATTAAATATAGGTGATTTTATGTGGTGAGATAAAATTTGATTGTTGTTATATTTTTTATTAATATTTAATTAATAAAAATTTTATTATTAAAAAATATATTAAAGAAATAATGCTGGTTAGACAAAAGTTGTTTTATTTATTTTATTTTTTTCTGTCGGTGAGAGGCTGCTACCTGCTGGGGCAGTTGTACAGAGTACTACTATTTTATTTGTGTTCTAATAATTTATGGTCAAATCAATATATTCGAGTTTTACTTACACAACTTTTTTAACGAAAATTATTTAGAGTTTTATTTACACTTGTTGTGACAGTTGAATAGTAAGAGTTTAGTCCGTAAACTCTCAAAACACAAGGTATAGGGTTAAAATCCATTGAATTCAATTGTAAAATAGTTGTTAGTGTCATTTTAATTAATAATTTGTTTTTAAAGATAAATCAAGTTTTACTTATTTATTTATTTATTAAATTCTCATGTAGCAATCGTGATTTTGATGTTTGTGTGCTGAATTATCTAACATAAACACATAATTCTTTTAATGAATATGCTAAATGGCACTAATAATTACAAAGACAAACCTTTACCACCAAACTAGCAAAGTTATTTTATTTTTTTGTAACATCTAACGTTGCTATTGGGGTTATTGTTTTGATGATAATAACCTGTATGAAATTTTGACAGGAAGATTTGACTTGCCAAGATGAACAACACAGTCCAGTTTCAGTTCTTCAGGTTGCAGAAAATGAATTTTCAATCTTTGACCAAAGCCTTGCCAATATTGAAAGTAAGTTTCTGCTTTCCTTTCAATTAACCAATGTGTTATGCATTATTAGACCAACCAACACAATTAGTAATTTTGTAAAATTGGCAATGTTCTAAAACAAATTCCAATATTCAACTATTTAATTCTTAGACCAGTCAAGACATTTAACAATTTCAGTTGGATTATCTTATGCTATGCGTATAAAAAAATCTTAAGTTTTTTATTTTAGAAGCAATATATAGCATAATTGTATTATTTTATTAGAGTGATACCATTGCCAATAATGTTTGATTTTTGGAACAGGGAGAAAACAAAAATTCAGACAAACTTCTGATAAATTTGAGGGTCATGCAAAATTTGACCTGGTAACCTTAGATGAATGTCTCTCATTGGATGAGAATTCGTACTATGGTGAAGAATATAAAGACGACGATAAGGAAGAGGAGGACCAAACAACTGAAGAACAAGATTGGATTGAAGAAAAGGTAAAGCAATTACTACATATTGTTAAAGCAACAAGTTCAGTGCAAAATTGTGACGACAATTTAGATATAGTTCTGCTGGAATTTTTAAAGGAAGAACTAAGTGGTAATAGAAACCAAAAGAGGGATAATGAGGGGTTTGAGTTGGAGATAATGAAAATTGCTGAGGATTGGATAAATGAGTCATTTGAAAAAGCTTATGATATTGTGCATGTTAATAAAGATGCTTATATCAAGGAAATGGATAGGAGAGGTGGGTGGAATAAGTTTGGGGAAGAGCAAGATGAGTTGGTTATGGAGATTGAGGCAGCTATATTACATAGTTTGATTGATGATATTTTGGACATGGATGATTAATAGTTAAGACTTGAGAGGAACCTTTTCACCCCTAAAAGTACTCCAGATGTACATATTTGAAAGAAAAAAAATGCAATTTTTGTGCCGTTTGGATGTATACTTCCAGAATTCTGTGTATATTTTAAGAAACATGTGGATCGGTAAAGTTGTTCCCTAGTGATTTCTCTTTTCAAAGTTTAGATCAAGTGCGCCATTTTCCTCTCTTCTCAAACAAAAGTGTTCCAATTTTACTGCTGTGTAGCACTAGAAAAGCAAAAAAATAGGTCTTTCGCATAAATTTATTTGTGGTTGACTGAAACTCATTTGGACCATGCTATACTCTAGTAATGTCCCAATGAGACCCTCATAAAGTTCACATGGATTGCTTTCCTTGTGGTAACTTGGGATTCAAGTCACAGTTTATGATGCCCTTGAACTTGGTGATTTGAGAAGAGATGCTGCATAGGGGTTGTAACGGGTAGCTATATTTAGTATATGACTTAAATTTTGGAGCAGTAAATCAATTGATGGATCTCAAGTCATAACTCATGGCTTCTTTTGTTTTATTGCAATTCTTTAGGAAGTAATTAATTGTTCCACATATCTGTAAAATAGGTTAATAAATATGCCTTTTATACATATATTTTCTTGTGGTTCTCATTTTAGACACATCTGATTCGTGAAAGACTTTTTGATATATTTTATTTAGCTTCTTCAGAAATATGCTAGCAAGACCATGGTTTTGACACGATTAATATCGTTAATGTGTAAGGGACCTCATTATCTATCATCATTAACACCTCATGTTAGTGGCTGTAAAAAACTTGTAAGACAAAAATCATATCACATCCAATACAAAATAGATTACCAAAAATAAAGTTATATAAGTCAAACAATCATTATTTAAAATTTCAAAACTTTGTATTCCACAAATGTTATCAAAGTCAAATTTGACTAATATATTGTAACATTATTCAAGAAACATAAATTGAAACTTGTAATATCCTAATTTAACAACACATTTGAGATAATAAGAACAATCTGGGCAACTTGGTTGACACACTCAACATGTTTTGGAAGCAAAGAGGTATCGTTGTATGGAGATGAGTCCCTTGAAAGACATTCATCAACATCAGTCATGACAGAGCTTATATGCATATTCACGCCATTGTAATCAGAATCTTTCAAGACTTTTTGAGCTTCCATAACCTCGCCAAGTGCTCCATCATCCATTCCAAAACAAGATAAACAATTCTTGTAATGGTTTTGTTTCTTAGAATCACTACCACTCTGTGCGACTAGTTTTGTGATTAAACTGATTGTATTGGACACATCGGTACGGAGCACGTCAATGGTGTATGATGCAAGGCAAACAAGGTCTCCTCCTACACCACCGGGCATTGATTTGAGAAGAGTTGAACAAAAAGAAGGGTTTGTGGCTTTCTTGCAAATCTCTTGCACATCCACATCATTAGTGGCATAAGAAGATGCAACACATGAAAGAAACACAACCATTATAGATAAGAAACGAACCATATTGTATTTTTAATTCTTTCTCAATTCTCGAATTGTATGATTGTGATTTCCTTTGTTTCGCTCCTTAGCGGATTTATATAGATTTCAACAATTGAAAACAACGCAATAAAATTTGGTCAAAGTACACAATGTAATTTCGATTTTTCGATATTTCCTCAATGCCAGCTTTGATCCTCGTAAGAAAATCAGATCAATATATATTAAATCAAGACTTAAAAAGAACAAATAGCTCATTAATCAATTAGAATTCATAAATAAGCTTTAAAAAACTAAATTTAGTTAGGAACACGGTATACAATAAAGGTATGGAGATAATCTAATTGGATAATCTATTAGTTGAGTTACATCAGAACCAATTTTATAATACAATGACAACAATTACATCATATGAGTGACAAAAAAAGTATTTCATGTCCTGCTTTGTCAATTTCCATCGTTCTCTTGACATCCTAGTAGATCACATATGCCTTATAGACAAAGTAGTATGTAAAAATTAGTAACATAGTATATTCCTTAGTTTATCGAACTATCTTACTTTAATTGGATGTCTTCATCATCAACATCAATTTTTTCACAATTCATAATTAATGTTTAAGGTGCTACATGTAAATTGAAAGCAATAAGAGAAAAAAATTCAACAGATAAATTTCAATCACACACATAAATATATTTTCTATTGGCCTAGTGGCCAACAAATTCTCAAAAAACACAGACACACAGCGAGGCGAAGATATTCGACCTCATAATTCTGCATAAATTATCCTCGCACCTAAACTATTAGGTTGTAACAATGATAAAAACACATACAAATGTGTCTATGTGTCTACACACACACACACATGTGTGTGTGTGTAATATTCTTAATATATCATTAAAAAAGTACGAATTGGAAAAATAGATAAAGAATTTTTAAAATGAATGGTTCAAAATAAATATATAATAGATGATATAAAAATTGGCACCATACTTCGTCGTGGTCTCACCATAGTCCATGAATCCCTAACGAGATTGCAAAGGGATTGCGGATTGGCATTGCCTAGTTGAGAACTAGGATTACCATTTCCAATCTCTCTCATTTTTGTTTACCATTTTTTTTATACTAATAGAATATAGATTATCATGTCCTGTCTTTTTTTTTTTTAATTTTAACCCCTAAAATATTGCATGTATTGTTTGATTACTCGTATTTAAATGTTGAAGGCTAAGAACTTGGACTTGATTTTTGAATTGAATCTTCGGTGGACTAATCGTTGTGTTTGCATTGGGTACTCTTTCTCTAGATTCTATTATTTTTAATTGTTGTTGTAACATCTGGGCGGACTACTAGTGGCCCCCGCGATGCACTCATGGTCTTCTCCACAGCCCCTGGGACTACTAACGGCCCATGAGGAATTTCATGCCTTCCGTGGGAATCGAACCGTGTACATGGGGCATAACTACAAGTTCAATGCATTCCCACTACCAATTAGCTCAATTGGTAGTGGGAATGCATTGAACTTGTACTTAAGTCCCATGTATAGAGTTCGATTCCCACGGAAGGCAAAAACTCCATGGGGGGTGGAGAAGACCATGAGTACAACGCGGGGGCCGTTAGTTGCCAAATCCTGGATGTTACAAAAAAGGCACCCTTTTTGTAACATACGGGCGGACTACTAGTGGCCCCCGCGATGCACTCACGGTCTTCTCCACAGCCCATGTGGAGTTTCATGCCTTCCGTGGGAATCGAACCGTGTACCTGGGGCATAAGTACAAGTTCAATGCATTCCCACTACCAATTGAGCTAGTAGCTCAATTGGTAGTGGGAATGCATTGAACTTGTACTTATGCCCCAGGTACACGGTTCGATTCCCACGGAAGGCATGAAACTCCACATGGGCCGTTAGTCGTCCCAGGGGCTGTGGAGAAGACCGTGAGTGCATCGCGGGGGCCGCTAGTATTCCGCCCGGATGTTACAGTTGTGTTTCTTGTGGTTCTCATTTTAGACACATCTGGTTCTAGAAAGAATTTTTTATATATTTTATTTAGCTTCTTCAGAAATATGCTAGCAAGACAATGGTTTTGACACGATTAATATCGTTAATGTGTAAGGGACCTCATTATCTATCATCATTAACACCTCATGTTAGTGGCTGTAAAAAACTTGTAAGACAAAAATCATATCACATCCAATACAAAATAGATTACCAAAAATAAAGTTATATAAGTCAAACAATCATTATTTAAAATTTCAAAACTTTGTATTCCACAAATGTTATCAAAGTCAAATTTGACTAATATATTGTAACATTATTCAAGAAACATAAATTGAAACTTGTAATATCCTAATTTAACAACACATTTGAGATAATAAGAACAATCTGGGCAACTTGGTTGACACACTCAACATGTTTTGGAAGCAAAGAGGTATCGTTGTAAGGAGATGAGTCCCTTGAAAGACATTCATCAACATCAGTCATGACAGAGCTTATATGCATATTCACGCCATTGTAATCAGAATCTTTCAAGACTTTTTGAGCTTCCATAACCTCGCCAAGTGCTCCATCATCCATTCCAAAACGAGACAAACAATTCTTGTAATGGTTTTGTTTCTTAGAATCACTACCACTTTGTGCGACTAGTTTTGTGATTAAACTGATTGTATTGGACACATCGGTACGGAGCACGTCAATGGTGTATGATGCAAGGCAAACAAGGTCTCCTCCTACACCACCGGGCATTGATTTGAGAAGAGTTGAACAAAAAGAAGGGTTTGTGGCTTTCTTGCAAATCTCTTGCACATCCACATCATTAGTGGCATAAGAAGATGCAACACATGAAAGAAACACAACCATTATAGATAAGAAACGAACCATATTGTATTTTTAATTCTTTCTCAATTCTCGAATTGTATGATTGTGATTTCCTTTGTTTCGCTCCTTAGCGGATTTATATAGATTTCAACAATTGAAAACAACGCAATAAAATTTGGTCAAAGTACACAATGTAATTTCGATTTTTCGATATTTCCTCAATGCCAGCTTTGATCCTCGTAAGAAAATCAGATCAATATATATTAAATCAAGACTTAAAAAGAACAAATAGCTCATTAATCAATTAGAATTCATAAATAAGCTTTAAAAAACTAAATTTAGTTAGGAACACGGTATACAATAAAGGTATGGAGATAATCTAATTGGATAATCTATTAGTTGAGTTACATCAAAACCAATTTTATAATACAATGACAACAATTACATCATATGAGTGACAAAAAAAGTATTTCATGTCCTGCTTTGTCAATTTCCATCGTTCTCTTGACATCCTAGTAGATCACATATGCCTTATAGACAAAGTAGTATGTAAAAATTAGTAACATAGTATATTCCTTAGTTTATCGAACTATCTTACTTTAATTGGATGTCTTCATCATCAACATCAATTTTTTCACAATTCATAATTAATGTTTAAGGTGCTACATGTAAATTGAAAGCAATAAGAGAAAAAAATTCAACAGATAAATTTCAATCACACACATAAATATATTTTCTATTGGCCTAGTTGTAACACCCATACTAAATTATCTAGAATATTTAGCATGTGTATTAATCTGATACTGGGTACATTAAAATTTTCAATAATAAATACAGTATAAAACTACTGAATGAGTACAAGTAGCTCGTTAATACAAATATCCAAATATCATTTACAATTACATTCTCATATACATAGATAATTCGTCAACCTCCTGAGCTTGACCTTGACGAGCATCCGCACTCCATCCAGCATCTTCCTGAGAATCTTCATCTGAGAACCATTTGGCTACCTGAAAACCTGCACCAGAAGGATAGGGATGAGACATAATGTCTCAGTGAGCTCCTACCTACCTACTGTTGGCAACCACAGGGAACCTAGGGTCGCCGTGCCTACCTCGGCAATCTTGGGGATACCTATGATCGCCAAGTCTTAACCTTACCCATAGGGGCTACCTGACTGTTCCTGCTAAACTGTGTAGTTATAAACTGAACTACATCCAGCTAAACTAGTGATCAAGGGGAAACCTAGGATCACTGTCTGAATCTGATACTGAATAGTCATGAGATCTAGACTATAATCTGATATCTGGGTGATCGAGGGGAAACCTAGGATCACCGCCTGATAACTGATACCTGATATCTGATATTTTCTGATAACTATTCTCTGTCTGATAACATATTAAAATATTAACTGATAAATGTCTTTATGTTAGCTGTTAGCGTTGAACAAACAATATTATCTGGGTTCATTTTACGGAATGCCCCCGGGTGGAGTAACCCCGAAGCACATTCCCCTGATAACCGGTGAAAATTCCTATCATATCAGGCTAACACCGGACTCCTCTTGTCGTCGTGCGGTCATCCTTGCGGAATAACACGTCCCACTGGCGTGAACCTCCTGTATCCCACTGGCGTGAATAGCAGAAGACACGACTTAACTTACGCGTATACCCCCCCGTGTCCCACTGGCGTGAACGACGGAAGACGCGAATTAATTAATATATATATATCATTATTAGTCTTAACTTATACATGAACCTTTCGTGTCCCACTGGCGTGAACAACGAAAGTCACGGTTTAATATTAATCTTAACTGATGCGTATACCTCCCGTGTCCCACTGGCGTGAACGACGGAAGACGCAAATAGATAATCTTTAAGCTTATGCATGAACCTTTCATGTTCCACTGGCGTGAACGATGAAAGTCACGACTTAAAGGTATTGATCTTAGTCTTTACTCTACGTGAACCATTCGTGTCCCACTGGCGTGAACATCGAAGGCCACGACCTGATCTTACTAATTCTGAACTCTTAACCTATATAAGGTTCTAAACTTGAAACTTGGTATCATTCTCATTAACCTATCAAGGTTCTTGGCCCATCGTTCTCATGAGCCATTCCTAGGGCTTACTTAAGCTTTTAACTTTAATTCATGAATTTCCAAGCTTTGCATAACCTTTGCTCAAGTAAAATCTTAATCTTTAGAAGCCTTGGAATGAACTAAAATGGTGGTTTATGTTTTTAAAACATGTTATAAGAAATCAGTTTCCAAAAGCCATTTTCGCGCGAACCAGGACCCCCAGAACAGCTCAACTAGGTTGGACTGTCCAGGGCTGGTCGCTACAGCGCCCTTCTGGTCGCTACAAGCGCCAGTAGACAGAACCTGGTCGCTACAAGCGCCCAGTTCCTCGCTACAAGCGCCAGCCGTCGCTACAAGCGCCAGTGCGGTCGCTACAAGCGCGGCTAGGCAGGGAAAAACCCAGTCTGGTCGCTACAAGCGACAGTCCGTCGCTACAGCGACCGTATCAGTAAAAACCTGTGTAAAACGTGATTTCCACCATTTTGTCCATTTAATGGTACCCATGCTTCTCAAACAAGATAAGTATGATTTTCTTTCATAAATTAACAATTATAACACTCATGAGCAAGGATTAAACAAACAAGGAAATTAGGGTAAACTTGAAAACTTTCTAAAACTTATAAACTTATCAAAGACACTCTAAATTGGTTCTATAATCTGAAGTGAGCTCACCTTAGACTTGGTTTGTTGCTAGCTAATCCTTCACTTGACCCCTTGTTCTATCCCTTGCTTTTCCTTTAACTTTCTTGTTCCAAATTCCTGCAGATTTGCAGTTTCGGACCCCTGACTTCAAACTCGTCCCCAGACTTCAATACTCAGCCAAACCTCACAAAATTGGTACCAAAACGTAGATAATTTCGTTAGCTTTCCATAGCATCAAAGACCACTTGATTCGGAGTTATAGAGAGAGAGTTATTACCATTTAAATGGAGCCCTGTCCCAAATACGGGTTTCTCCAACTTCCTCCAAATCTCTACCCATAACTTCTTCTTCTTTAGGAATCATCATGCAAAATGAATTAGAGGTTTAGGCTCAACAATAGGCACGAAAATTTGAAGTGAGAAAGGAAGATTGAAGTGATTCTTACCTTTCCTTTCTTTAACCTTCTCTTGTTCTAGCTTTGAAATCAAGCTTGCTTGCAATACCTTCTTACAAGAGTTTGGATTAAGAGTTGATGGATGGTTGGAGAGGGAGAGGAGGGCGTGAGAGTAGAGGGAAGAGGGAGGGAGAGGGCTGGTTTTTGGATGAGTGTAGAAGTGTGTAGAATATGAGAGAAAATGGTAAGACATATCTTACCTCTCTTTCTTATAATTCCTTCCTTTTAAAATATTTACACATTTGCCATTCCACTTATTTACTAAAATGTCATGCTTGCTTCATAAGTTTCTAACACTAATAATCGATACTTATAAGCGGGATATCACGCTTACCATATAAATAAGCCCATTAACTGACAATTTACCAAATTGTCCTTTGCTCAAACATTTCTGACACATCGCCTCAATATTAATAAATATTCGAATCTTAGGCGGGATATTACAATCCACCCTCCTTAAAGAAATTTCGTCCTCGAAATTTAGAATCCACTATCATACATGAATGAATCTCTCGCACTACTTTCTCTACTTGCTCGAAACTCCAGCTTGTCTTGCTTATCGGACCCCCTTGGATTTCCAACTCTATATGTCGAATATACTCGACAACTTTTCCTAAAATGTTCATGGCAAATTTGCATAATTCTTACGTAGTAGGATGTGAGGTTATCTGAACCATCATATCCAACTCGCTTGACTTTGATCCTGGTTCAAATACTTCTTGCATACCAACTTAAGGTCACTAAATCTCAAATACTTTACCGGATAGTCTTATCCTCCTCAAATATTTTCACTTTAAGGGGTTCACTGCACTGCATATAATTCCCATGAATTATTATCTTTAACTTTCGTCTCATACGACGACAATTTACTTATAGACTTATATCACCATTCCATATATAAATATATAATCATCCTTACACCAAAAACATCTGATATTATACCCGCACATACAAATGTAAGAAGTATTCTAACTTCGTTTAATATTCCAAGTATAAGCAGGAAGTTTCACCTCTAACATCTGCTCCCTTCTTTCTAACATCCCGTTGTGCTTCTCATCGCAATCATAATCATTACCTACCTCGAGTTCTAGCCGTAGCGTAAATATTTCTACGTCGATAGTCCAAGACTCATAGGAGTCAGCCCAA